>CM042961.1:12477045-13757996 GCA_023678885.1 Pogostemon cablin | reverse complement strand
ATTGTGTATCTACTCAATTGACCCATATCAATATTATTATAGCCCATGGACATTTACACCTCAATTGGATCACTTAATTAAGTCCATAAAATAATTGAATAGCAAATATAATTTCATGATAATATATTGCCCATAATTAGATTATAATGGAAATTAAAAAATTTCCAACAATCTCCCACTTGGGCTATATCTCAAAGCAATTATATCAACAGTCCTTAATTGCGCAACTTTATGATATTCCTCTTCAGGCTATACTTAACAATCTGGTCCATTTCATATACTAATATGGAACTATCTCGACATTCACCACATTACAAATCGTGGTTAAACCCCGACAATCACCAATATCAATATACTCAATGATATAGATCAAATATGGTGAATATCATGGAAATTACATGCAATGTGATCAACATCATGTCTATTTCCAACTGGTCCAACTTTAAACTTTAGTGAGATCAATCCATATTGTAAAATATGACAAAATAGAATAATTAATTTTAGTGAATTCACAATGAATTCAAAACCATCAACTTTATTCTGCAGAAAACTGAATTATCCAAATCAAAGTGTCTTAAAAACTTTAAAGAGCAATAAATATAGACTCTCACTAAACCTACGTATTCTAAAACCATATAATACCCAAATGAGTAGCTAGCTCAAATACAGGGGCATTGAATACATAAGTGGCGAATCCTCATTTGGAGTCTATCACAATAAGCTCTACTAAAATTTTATCTATACAAAACACTTTCTTTAACAACCAATAATTCTATGTCAATATGCTTGACTTATAGTACTCTTGTCGTTAATACTTTACTGCGAACTAACTGACACAATAAACTTTATGTGACTAAACTTCGCAACCTTTATTTCATGTTTGAATGCCCCTTAGTGTGCTACTGATTCTATTGTCATGGTTAATGAGCTAAAGTGTTTGCTTAATACTTTTACTTGTATAGCTCTCCAGACCAACAGAAGATATAGCCTGAAGTGGATCTTACACTGTATTGGCATCCAACAAACTCAAAATCATACTACTTTATGATCTCCTACTAATCTGACTCTTATGTGCAATCATATTATCCTTAATTCTCTATAAATATTTTATAAAGATCCATAATAGAGTTACTTAAATGTCTACTTAATATACCAACAATAAAAGCCAAATTAGGTCTTGGACAAACCTAATCATACAACAACTTCCAACTGTCAAAACATATAGAATATTTCTACATTTCTAAAATCTTTAGTTTAATTTTAGGGCATCTTATTGAGACTGCACTTGTCTCCTTTAGTTTAACTTAAACATTCTCCCACTAAATCACATAACCATCTACACTTGTTTCAAATCCAAATAAGAAAATTATTTCATGATGATGATTGTGATTTTTTTATGGGAAAACTTGCTTGAGTGCGTAGATGAATTTCTTTGTAATTCTCAAATCGTTGAGATCGTTTCATCAATGTTACCATCATGAAACTTTATCTTTACATTCATCTAATGTGATTCAAGATCAAAATGTGCTACCAATGTCACGATTATCTTAAAAGAATCTTTCTTAATAATCGGATAGAAAGTCCCTTAAAACAATGCCTTCTTTTCCTTTTGAGTATAATCCTTTAACAAGATGCGTACCTGATCATCTTGTATTGATTTAAACTCATAACTTATATCATTAACCCACTTTTGAGTATTTGGACCTTACATGGTTTGATAAACATTGTTTGAATGTTCTACCATTAATTCCATAGTATCTTAATTATTCAGGAGAAAACTATATAACCATCCGAATTGTCTTTCTCCCAACTCTAGTGGTTTCCTTAGTGACATTATTTCTTGAGGTTGTTGAATTTGTTATTCCTTAAATATTATTGACATTGTCATATCGTTATCATGGATTTGCACCATTCTTAAAAGCATAAGTGGAAGTCGAAATAGACTCCTCCTTAAAGACAAACAATGTCTCTAATATTATTCTTCCCCCCAAATCAACATCCTCAAATAATACAGTATTACCCGTCTCAAATATCATCCGATTAATTGGATCATAAACTTTTATCTTTATTTATAACCAATAAAGTAGCTTGTATTTATTTGAGTCTAATTTTCTTTAGTAGATCCTAATGATCTAGCCTTAGTTGGACATCACCATACGTGAAACTCAAAGAGTTCTCACAACTACTTTAGTTGGAATTTTATTAAGATCATAAGCTGCAATCTTTAGTATTTCTCCAATTAGTAACCATATGTTCTGGAGTACTATTTTTGTCTTTTAACTACACCACAACACCATTCATGCTAAGTAATCTTAATGTGGTATATTATAAAACAATTCCACAAGCCTTTAGGAGTAAACAAAAGGTTGTACTTTAGTTGTCTTTAGCAGCTTTCTTAATGGATTTTCTTGTATTGCCCTTATACTTTATTGAGACCAAATTTTCTTGAAGCCTACTAGTCTCATCTTTATTTTTGAAGTTCTCATCATGTATGATTTTGTTGTTGATATATGTTAAACTTAATTAGCAGACTTCGTGATTATTCAGAGAATTAATTCAAAATGATTATCATGTTTGCATTAAACTTTATAATTTTCAAAATTTGAATAATTTAGAATCATCTTGAGGAATCGAGTACAACATTAGCATCAAGTCCAATGGCAACAATACTAACTTGTAAGTGATACCCTCTACGTGGTAGTCAAATACTAACAATAAAATTGTCAAGCAATAGCCTTCCTTTGGACCGACTTATTACTCACATATTAAACAAATAATTGTCACGTATTCATCACCACAGGTGCTTGTGTATTTCAGGCCAAATATTAACCTACCTTTGGGCTAATCAATACCCGCATGAAGATACACTTGCATAACATTATTAATTTGGGACCCATCACAAGATACCTTGTGCAACATTAACCTCGTCTATGGACAAAAACTAACTGCAGGGGTAATCTTGGTGTAATAATCAAGTATTGATAATAAGTTCTGTCAAACAAAAGTCTATCTATGGACCGACAAATGTTCACATGAACAATTTAAATAATTATCACATACTTATTATCACATGTGTGTTATTATTCTGTCAAATTGTGCCTACCTATGAGCCGAACACAGAACACATAAATAATTCCACACTCATCTATGTAATATCAATAAATTCGCACTCCACACACAGAGGCTACTATGGCAACATGATGCTTTGATTGACTAGATTGAAAAATTACTAGACCAATTAAAAAATATTTTAAAATAAATATTTATGTTTAATTGAACGACATTAAAAAATATCTCCCCAAATTTAATTTAATTAAATTCCACAATCTAAATAGGAATTTAGGATGATTCACACAAATTTAAAAATAATAAAAGATTTCTTAATTTAATTAAGAATTCCAAATTTTAATTTAAAACAAATTAAATTATACAAATATCCTTTACCCAAATAATCTAATTTGCACCATTAACCAAATGTAATTTTTCATAAAATCAAAATATTAATGCGTAATCAATCAAAAACGGCTAAAACGAGGCATTGATTGTATAATCACATATATTATGCATGTATATATCGAAAAATGCATGTCTTGCCAAGTTGATAACACATGCTTGTTCAGAGTACTAATCAACTTACCATAGTTACTACTATATGTACTTAAATCTCACCAATATCAATTGAACGGGCTTTAGGTAGTCAATAGCCCATTCGGCCATTCATTAATAATTAGTTATAATGACCGACACACCATGCATCAAGTCAGAATCATTTAATTAATGAAATATTTTTTGACTATTAAATTCCAAACCCCAATTTAATATAAACTAAATTGGCAAATATTTATTTTATAACAATCAATCATGTGTACGTGTACATGTATATATATACTTGGTAATTAATGTAATTACCCTTAAAATCACAATCAACACATATCTGATACAAATATTGGTAATAAAATTAATAGTGATTGTAAAACACTATTGCCAAAATTAGAATACAAATATTACCATATTGCCATGTAATATTTGAATATCCAGCTATCATCACAAAAATTAATAATCGGCCAACAATTAATTAATAATTTAATATAAACATGGTGTGAAACAGTGATGCATTAAACACGCATCAAAATGGCACTCACAGATTCAAATCTGACGAACTGCATCGCACCTAAAACCATTCACGGATCTTAGTTAACCAAAATTAAAATCTTTAATCCGAGGAGAATTGCCAAGCATAGATTTCGAGATCAAAACTTAATACTCCACAAGGATTGAATTCATTAAAATTATTGTCAGAATATTATTCAATTAATCAAATTAGAGTCTCATCTAATAAATATTTGATCCACGTGAAAGAACACGTATTCCGTAATTGCATTAGCAAAGAATGAAACATCAGTGAGCATTCCAATAACAAGAATCACATGATAATATGCGTGTAAACCTTATAGATGAATCCACATAATTATCCTGTATAAGCATGATTAGAAGAATTGATTGTAAAATGCAATTCCACAAGATCAATAACTTAATTAACGGGCACACAGTAATTCACTTAGTGGTAACAAAATTACCATTTCAAAAAATAAATGTCAATTTACGGTACCATAATTAATCAAAAAAAATAATTGTGAATCTTTATAACTAATCTTAAGGAACACTCCTAAAGGAGACTGAGCATACACACAAATCATCCCACTCCAATTCACATAATTTAATTATAAACTGGTATATTAATCAAATAAATAATGGGATATTCTGAATGGTATAATTCTCATGGCAGGCACTTATGAACATGGATATGGATCCATTTACCTGTTAAAGCATTGGTCAGACCATCATGCTACCAACACCAAATTTATCTGAGCCACAGGTACACAGACATACTCCATTCCAGTAATTACGTTGACCCACGTGATTATACCAATGTATGTTAGTGACATACGAATATTAACAAAATCAATATGTGTATAAATGTCAATACAGATTCACATAATCGTCCCACATTAACAATTACGGGAATCAATTGTTATTAAAATGGATTTAACAAACAACTTATTGAATTAATGATCCAATAAAATTAATTCACAGTCATTAAATCTCAGAGAATCATACATAGGGTGACTCTAATACCACTTGTAGGAAGTAATTCCATAAATCCTAATGCCTTAAACCCTATTATGATTAAACGAGATCTTAACTGTAAAGTGGAAGCGAACCTGATCCAATGAGTCCTCTAGGCGGAACACGAACCGGGATCAGTGGTTTTATGGCCTTCCTCAACTAAGTCTCCTTATTCCTTTATGAGACTGTCGTAATCCCTTCCGATGGAGAGAAGGGAAAACCATGTGCGGCTTAGTATGTTGGGGACCATAACCTGTGAGTCTTTATATACTACACAATTGGGCCACCCATAATCACCTTAATTATGTAGTATTGGGTATCTACTCAATTGACCCATATCAATATTATTATAGCCCATGGACATTTACACCTTAATTGGATCACTTAATTAAGTCCATAAAATAATTGAATAGCTAATATAATTTCATGATAATGTATTGCCCACAATCAGATTATAATAGAAATTAAAAATTTCCAACATACCTTTGATACGGACGCCCAAAATAACAAAATGTATAAATGAAGGGAGTATAGTAAAGTAACACTGTATAATTTATTTTTAATGAATTTTTAAAGTATTAGTATAAGGTAATATATTTTATTTTTAATGTATTCATATTATTTAATAAAGTCATATTTTTAATGTATTCATATTATTTAATAAAGTTATTATTCTTTATTAAGAATTGAGATATACTAAAAATTGTTGTGGGATTTTGGAAAAAAAAAACTCAAACAAAAAAGGTTACACATTAAATCACATAATGGGATAGAAGAAAAAAAAAACAAAATGTGAGGAGATTTATATGGTTGGAAATGAAATTCCTACATCCACAAGAGGAGAAAATCTTTTATGGTTATGATAATTTTGAGGTGCTTACAATTAGATATAAGCCATAAATAGGCTTAGAATATTGATATATTGACTTTACACTGATTTTAAAATATTGACATGTTGATTTAATATTAACATGCATTAATCTTAAAATATTAACATCAAATCAGATTGGGTAGATGCACATCTACTCGAACAAGCTATTGCCCAAGACACACCCTCGAATCGAGGATCACAATATTTTTTTTATAACTTATAGGCTCTTATACAAATTTTTCGTTCTTACACTTTTTATCTCACCTCAAGATATACTAGCATGTTATTGTGCATGTACATGTATGCTAATGTTCCAAAATATGAATAAAAAATTATACTCCCTCCATCCCAACTTATTATTGGTTGTTATGGTAAACACAGAGTTAAAATATTTTCTTTATCAATTTTATTGACTTTTAAAAAATAATATAATATTTTAGTACTCCAATAAATAAATTGTAAAATATGTTATGTGTGTTACGTATGATTAGAGCTGTTATTCGAGCCGAACGAGTTCGAGTAGTGCATATTCGAGCTCGGGTCGAGTAGTTTTCGAGTCGAGTCGAGCTCGAGCATGGTTTGGCTTATTAAGCAAATCGAGTCGAGTTTCGAGTCTTATCGAGACGATTTTTAATAAATACTTATATTTATTATATTATTTAATATTTATTATATTATTATTATTAATTATAATTATTATTAAAATAATCGAGCCTTGTCGAGCCAACTCGGCTTGTTAAGAAAACGAGCATAAGGAGAGCTTGAACTCGAACTCGAGCTCTAACGAGTCGAGCCGAGCTTTTGAGTAGCTCGTTTCATTTAACAGCTCTAGATATGAGTAGTAAATTTGTAATTAATATACTCTTTCCGTCCGATGATAAGATATTCATTTTTTTAGTATTCATTTAAAAGTATTCATTTTCGTCGTCAAATACTTTCCACTAATAAAACTAACCACTTTATATAAAATAATAATACTCCCTCCGTCCCACCGAAAGATCACAATTTTACTATATTGGGCGTCCCATCCAAATGTCATCATTTCCCACTTTTAGTAAAAAGGTACCACATGTGACCCACCACTCACTACTAATACAACTACTCATTACATATAAAATAATAATACTCCTTAATCTACGCACAAAAAGCAACCGGTGACGTTTGGGCTGGACGGAGGGAGTACTTCATAATCAACATGCAAAAAAGAACAAATGACGGACGGAAGAAGTATACTTTTAAACTTGAGAATTGATATGATATTTCCTTTTTAGATGATGAAGTTTAATATGGTCGGGACAGACGAAAATGAAAAATTGTGAAATTTAATTTGGAAAAATACTCTCTCCATACATTGATTACTTTCACACTTTCCTTTTTCTTTATTTTAAAGGATTAATTGCAAAAAAAAAAAACCACGAACTTTACTCCTATTGCAAATTAATCCTCACTTTTAAAAAATTGCAAAAAAAATCACTACCTTTAAGTATTGTTGCAAAAAGAACCCAAAAAACCCTACTTTAATTGAAAAATTGGATTTTTTGCAACAATATTTAAAGGTGATAATTTTTTTTTTATAATTTCTCAAAAGTTAAGATTAATTTGTAATAAAAGTAAAGTTCGTGATTTTTTTTTTCAATTAACCCTATTTTAAATCATACACACTCTCTTACAAATAGCAATCCAGAGTATTATACTTTCACAAAATTACAAAATTACCACATTTTTTTTTTCTTTTTTTTTTTTAATCTTCCACACAATTCACAAAGATACGTGCTCAAATCAAGCACAAATTTTAAAACACAGCAACGTAAACTTAAGCAAAATTCAAAGCAAAACTCTAATGATGGCAACAGCAACTTGTGCCAGATCGTGAAGTTCTCTATTCACTCCACTCAACGGCGACTCCGCCGCCCTTCCGAACCGGCCGTCGCAGATCACCGCCTCCCAAGCGGCGTCAGCCATCCCGAATTCCGCGAATTTCGGGACACCTTTTCTCAGCCCCGCCTCCGCTTCTGGAACATCCGCCTTCACCACCGCTACGTACGACATCCTGCACTCTTCCAGCTCGTTTCTCAGCTCCGGGCGGCGCCGCTGGAGATCGTCCACGGCTAATAGGCCGGATTCCGCCTTCT
The DNA here is from genome assembly GCA_023678885.1 of Pogostemon cablin. NCBI lineage: Eukaryota > Viridiplantae > Streptophyta > Magnoliopsida > Lamiales > Lamiaceae > Pogostemon > Pogostemon cablin. Next base: position 13,749,866 of record CM042961.1, on the reverse strand, counting down.
CCTTGACGGCGCCAACCAGTATTAGGCTGAGCTCCTCCACGTCGGCGGTGGCGCTCGATGGACTGCCGTGGAGGGTGGAGATGCAGAGGTCGTAATTGGGGGTATTTCTGCACGTCGTTTCAATTAGGGATTGGTCTTTCAAGCGTGTGATTTCATACATGTGAAGTATTGATAGCAGAATGAGAAAATATTTCATTTTTTTTCTTTAATTTTAATATAGAGTGGATTATGATAATTAATGACAATGTTAGTGCTTTATATAGAGGGTATTATTTACTGTTAATGTTTTATAAGAAAATCAATGAGTTATTATTGTATCTTATATTTACTTTAATTAAAGATTTAGTACACTGTTTCTGGATTATTTCGTAATTAACAATAATCCACTTACAGTTAATTAGATATTTACTTCCTCTCATAAAATGCAATACTTAGTGCTCTTTCCAGATTTTTTTTTAAATATTTACTCCCGTCCGTCCTTATGGTTACGTTTGCTTTTTTGCACGGGGATTAATGAATATAATATTTTAATGTGTATTGAGGTGAGAGAAATAATAATTTAATGTAAAGTGAGTAGGTGTATTAGTGGGATATGTAGATCCATGGAGAGAGAAGTAATTAATTTGTGTGGTCTCATATGCAAAAAAGAGAAATGTAACCATTAGGATAAAACGTCCAAAATGGAAATATATAACTATTAGAATGAGACGGAGTAGTAAATCGCAATGAATTTGTATCATAGTAATGATTGTCTTACTGTTAAAATAAGTTGAATTATAAAAATACCAAATGTGTGAATATGTTACTTAGAGCATCTCCAAGAGGTTATTTATAATATAAAGAGTATTTTTCATAATATAAAAAGTATCTCAAATATAGATAATCATATTTCAATTCTCTCTAACAATCTCTTTAAATCTTTCCAATGCTTATTAATTATAATATTTTTTTTTTTTGTGTTTCCTCTTAATTTATTTTATTAAATATTAGAAGTAATAAATATTTTGATGTAATTTTCAAGAAAAAGTATTGGAACTAATGAAATACATTAACACATCTAATTTTAAAAAATTGATATGACTCTCTAAATTTGAAGAGCCAAAATGATTATGTAAAATTTTTTTGTTAGTTTAAAGAAATTGTTGGAGGTATTTTTTTATTGCATGCCTCCTTAAATTATAGATAATTTATCATTTAAAGAGGTTTTAGAGTGTATGAGACTAAGAAATAAATTAAATAAATCGAAGTTTGTACGAAATATGATGTTCAAGTGTCAAATATGAATCATGCTGAAAGTAAATTAACGAAGTAAAATAAAATAATTGGGGAGGTCTAAATTTATTGTTTCGCACTAATATTTCACCTCCTAATTTAAAATAAAAAGTAAATAATAAATAGAGATCACTTTGACTTAGTGAATTTGCATGTGAAATTAACCCTAATTTATGAAAATTTAAATTTTAAAAAATTTAATTATTATTCTTTTAAATTAAAAATATTACTTTTTAAATTCCTGCACTCTAATTTATTGATTATTTTATGATACATGAAAAATTATTCTTAAAAAATAGGATCTATCACTCTTCTTAATAAAAAATATTGCTCTTCAAATTCTGATATGTTATAATTATTTATATTTTTATTTAGAAAATTTTGAGAAATAATATTTTTTATTAAAATAAAAATAATCATTCACATCTCTTAAGAATAAATTTTTATGAGTTGAAAGTGTAATTTTACTAAAATTGGAAATTGGGTTATCAGGCTCACTCTTATCACTTTTATTAATAGTATCATGTTATCACTCTTCATTATTTCATTGTTCATTAATAATTCAATTATTAAATATTATTTTTTATTAATTATGTATCATTCTTTAAAATGTTGCAGCCCTTTTATTGTCTCACACTATTTACTACAATTTTTCTCATTTAATATTAATTAAATGAGTGAGACATGTAAATAAAATTTAAATTATACTAAAAAGAAAATCATAAAATATGTGTCCTATATTTAATAATATCTCTAAATGAAATAATAAAATATAATAGGAAAATAAAATTGTTCTGATAGGGATGTTAAAATAAAGGACGGACAGCTTTCCATTTAGATTTTCTTAATCTTATATTAGATCCCAGCTTTAAAGATAAGATATTAAATCAACAGTTTGATTGATGTTAACTTCTTGGATTCTTATTCCTTTATGTTGTGGGAAAGATTTCATGACTTAGTGAATTCAATTTTAATCGAATGAGTTTCGTTTGAATCTAATTCACATAATAAATCTTTGTATTTAAATTTTATAAAAATAATTATATTGTTAAATATTATAAATCCTTAAGATAAATTTTAAATACTAAAAATAAGTTTATCTAACTATTTATTTAAACTCGATTTATATAAATATTTAGAATTTATCTAACTAAGTATTTGAACTCAGTTTTTTATAAGTATTTTTGTGGTATGGAACGTTGAAAGCATTCACGTTGGTTAAACTAAATCAACAAAACGATGATATATTTGGTGACCAAAGGAATATTTAATGGAAGTTAAACTTTTTAACTGTTAAATTCAACTTAATCAATCATCAACTTTAAAGAGTTAATTTAAGCTAATGGACCCTCCAAAGAGAGCATAGGCCGTGAATTAGTAGATATATATATTTTTTTCAATAAACTTGTCGTGCAAAATAATAAATAAATTAATCATAAGTTTAAAATATAAATAAATGAAAAGTTTGTTGGAAGATGTTTATTTAAATATAAAATTTGGAATGCTTAAAAATTACAAACACCAGCTTAATTAATTAAGACGAGTTTCGTGAGATGTCACATGAAAAAGAAGCCATAATATATTAATATGAAAGCAATAATGGTGTAGTGAGTTATTTTTAGTAGTATAATTAAAAATAAATACTTCATATTTTCAAGTTAAATTTCACATTATTCGTTTTTATTTGTTCTATATTAAACTTTACAATGGAAGAAAAGAAACATCACACCAAATTTCAATTGTACATTTTATTTTAATACATACAACTAACCCATAATATATTTTATAATTTATTTATTATCTAAAATACTACATTACCCACCAAGAGTTAATAAAATTGATCAAAAATTAATTTTTCTTAAACTCCGTATTTATAGTAACAATAAATAAAATTGAGATGGAGAGAATAATATTTTAATAAAAATATCTTTAATATAAAGTAAAAAAATTAATTTAAAAAATCTATAAAACGATGCCATCGATTGTTTTTTTAAATTTCTTAAAAAGTTATCACTTTTTATTTATATTATAATAAATTATTTATAAAATAATTTATTATAATATTATTACTTTTTAAAAATTCTAAATATCACATTTTATAAAAATATTATAATTTTTTATTTGAAGTTTTTTCATAAAGTTTTGTACAACTGTTTGCATGCTCTAATTAGCTCACTGCGTGTAATCTCCATTCTGAATTCTTTCCCCAGCACCAAAGACAGCTTCGACACCTCCAACGTCACAAACCCATGTCTGTTTTCAACTGTGTTTATGCCCAATTCTCTCTCTTCCACTCTCATCCCTCCAATCAATTCACACCCACCAATCTTGCTAAAATCCCTCTTCAATCCAAGGATGATCACTTCATCAATGATCCACTTCTGTTTCACAGCAAAATCTCCATTCAAAACACTCGATTCAACAACCAGCTTTCCTCCCATCACCCCACCATTAAACGTCACCAAGCTCCATCCATTAAAGGTGTTTTCCGGGCTTCCTTTGTTGTCATTGCCTCCCCCTGAATGGGTAGTATGTTCCCTTCACGAACGTGGACGTTGATCCGGTCGGGCGGAGCATCGAGCTCGACGTACTCGCCTCGTTTCGCGACCAACGAGTGTGAGTAGTCGAAGAGATCGAACCAGTTCCCTGCCGGGAAATAGGCTTCGACCGAAACAGCTCCCTGTTTCAAAACAGGGGAGACAAGCACGCCCTTCCCAAGCAGAAACTGCGTGCTGATATTAAAAGTCGTCGTATCTTGGGGGAACTAGAAGAAAAGAGGCCTTGCCATGGGGATCCCCGTAGTGTGTGCTTGGTACATTAATGTGTAGAATTATGGTAGGAGCTTATAACGAAGCCCTAACACCTTCCGAGCCGAGTCGGCTACCGAGTCCCAGAGGTAGAGCTCTTGTCGAGTCGAGGTGATAGTCGAGTTGTCCCTCGAAAATGGATAAAACGCACCTAGCTGCACACATAACAATGAAAATGATTGAGAAATTTTGATTCCCACTTATCATCTGCCGTGCTCTGTGCAGCGCACGGCAGCAGCAGAGGATTCAGGTTCGTTTCAACGTACCTGAATCCATCGTCTACAGAGTTCTTCAGTAGTATTCTCTGCAAAGCCAAATATATCAGCGCCAACCATGGGAATACCAAACACACCAAAATTCAAAATCCCAGGAATAGAGTAAGGCAGTAAGCCAAGTCATTCCACGTGGCAGGATTGTCACCAGTCCAGTGTGCAGCATACTTACCCGAACCAACAAAGCTAGACCTACTCAACACGAATGGCCTTTTACCAGTCACATTCACTAAGGCATCATGAGTAGCTCTCGACTCCAAGAATCCATACAAATTATGTACATTATACTCCGTCACATTCCCATAATGGAGCGCCGTCGCAGCCACCGTCTTCTCGTTTATCGGCCTCTGAGCCCCCGAGTTGTTGATCCTGTATGGAGGATCATCGGCCGTCGAAGATGGATTGGGCGGAGACGAAATGAAGTTGGATATCTCGTTCATGTCAATCCAGAGGCCATTAATAGGCAGAGTTTGAAAAAATATGTTAATCTCATTGCTCTAATAGGCTTTACTCTTAGGGTTGAGAAAGTCCGGGAAATAGGTTAGGCCAGGCCAGACTTTTCCGAGGTAGGGTTTACCGTTGCGTTTGATGAAGATGTCAGCTTCCATGCCTCTTTTGTACGTGGCATATGATTCGTTTACGCTGATCCCTGCAATCAATGTCGGAAAATTGAAGTCAGTGTAAGCAATGGAGAATGTTAGAGTGATTTAATTAAGTATTAAACGATTCACTGACTACATGGAACTTACCCGGATCTATGATGGCGACGTATTTCTGACCGTTTTCGTGAAGATTGTCGACGAATTTCCTCATCTTGTCGGCTGGAAATTTAATGGGATCAAGGGTGAAGTCTTTGTAGGCATCCATGTAATCAATGTCTGTCCACATCACCTCTAATGGGATTCTAGCTTTTGAATAATTAGCAACCACAGCCTCAAGATCATAAACGTCTTTGTATCCATAACGACACTGGTGAAATCCTAAAAGGGAAAAGAAAAGTCTTTTTATTCCGTCTTTTTAATCATTAAATGATTAATACGTGTTATGATTTTATTTTAAATTAAAGCAATATTCCTAAAGTACTCCATTTTATAGTTATTTATACTCCCTCCGTCCCACGACAAGGGTAGTTTTTGCTTTTTGGCACGTGGATTAAGGAGTATTATTATTTAATGTGTAGTGGGTAGTTGTATTAGTGGGAGTATGGGCCCCATATTTTTATTGTATTAGAGGGGATGAGTGGGTCCCATGTGTGTAAAAAAGGAAAGATGACCCTTTGGGTGGGACGACCAAAATGGAAAAAAGATACCCTTGCTGTGGGACGGAGGGAGTATAATTTTTTGGTGTTACGAGACATGCTATATTTCAATCATTAGATTCTTGTGGTATGTTATAATCAATGTCCAAAATTCAAATGCACCAAAGGTTTAATAGTCATTCATAGAATATAGTTTTTTTTTATATATTGTGGAACACTTGTAGGGTATAACTTTTTTATATTATAAAATACCTATGAAATATAATTTTTTTATATTGTAAAACACCAATTAAATATTAAATACTCCCTCCGTCCCAGGTTAAGAGGGCCATTTTACCATTTTGGTCGTCCCACCCAAAGAGTCTCATTTCCTTTTTTGGACATATGGGACCCACCCACACCCACTAATACAATTAATACATGGGGCCCCTACACCCACTAATACAACTACCCATTACACATTAAATAATAATATTCCTTAATTCACGTGCCCAAAAGCAAATGGGACTCTTAGCCCGGGACGGAGGGAGTATGGAATAGGAAATTCAGCTGGAATAGGAAAAAATTCAATGCTTACCAATTATAATCCTATTTTTCCTGTGGACTTCAATTTCAACCCCTAGCTTCTTACTTTTCCAAAATTTCCAATTCCATCAATTATGGCCCGGCCAGGTAAGTATCTAGTCGGTTTTTTTTTTCCCAACAAATTCTAGATAAATAATGATTCATCAGATTTGGAAACAAAAAGACTTTTTTTTTATTATATAGTATTTAAATGAATATTTTATATTCAAGCAAAAAAAAAATAAAATTATGGCCATACAGCTTTTTACTTTATAATTTTAATTATTTTGGTTCATGTCTTTTAAAATTATTACTTTTACCATCTTGCTACTTATTTGTTCACTATTTATTTTCGTTTGTCTTAAAATTTTATACATACTTTTAAAAATACCAATCTAAAATATTAGCACCCTTATAATATTAGCCAAAAATAATAAAATGGATACTTTAGAAGCGGACGGAGATATAATTGTTAAGTATTTTTTACATTTATTTTAATTACCTTTATAAACTTTTCTTATGAAAATACCAAAACGGCTCTTTTTCATTTCATTTTATACATATATATAATACTAATAAATATATTTCTTAACTCATGCATAGAAAAATATATTTAATAAAACTGAATTTAACTTTGAGAAAAGGTAACAAAACTTATAGGTAAAAGTTGGGAATTTTTACTTAAAAATGACTTTAATTGGCATAAAAAATAAAAAAATTAGGCGAATAAAACTAACCGGTTAAAATTCAAAAAGTAAAATTTGGCATTAATTAAGGGACTATCATTAATATTAAAAATAAAAAAATGGTAAATTACCAAAATCCTCCTCGAGGTTTGTTCAAATTACCAAATAAATCCCGTGATTTGAAAAATTATCAATTACCCCCTTTAAAAATATTTTTTTTAAAAAAAATAAAATTTAAAAATACAATGTTAAACATATGAGTCTTGATTAGTGACTATGACTTAGTCATCGATTATCATCCTGGCAAGACGAACGTTGTTGCAGATGCTCTGAGTAGAAAGTCTTCTACCTCACTTGCTTCGATTCAATCTTTTTATCTTCCTATGTTGGAGCAATTTAAATCTTTACACATTTCGCTCGATTGTGAAAAGTCTAATGATTACGCCTTAATTGCCAAATTTGAGGTTAGACCTACCTTGTTCGAGCAAATTCGAGAAAGACAATCACACGACGTTCATTTACAACAAAAGATGGTGAAGCTAAATCAAGGAAAAGAACCAGAATTTCAAATTCGGGATGACGGACTCCTTACTTTTAAAAATCGTGTTTGTGTTCCATCAGAACTTGATGTTCGTAGAGCTATTCTTGAGGAAGCCCATTCTTCAGCCTATGCTATGCATCCTGGTAGTACCAAAATGTACAGAACACTTCGGGAGCATTATTGGTGGCCATGTATGAAACGGGACATTGCTGAATTTGTATCAAAGTGCTTATCATGCCAACAGATTAAAGCGGAACACCAAAAACAAGCCGGCATGCTTCAACCACTACCTATTCCTGAGTGAAAATGGGAGAACATCACGATGGATTTTGTTTCCGGTTTACCTCGAACCCAAAAGGGTCATGACTCAATCTGGGTCATTGTCGATCGTCTGACGAAATCGGCACATTTCCTTCCAGTGCATACCAACGAATCTTTAGAGAAACTTGCCAAGTTATATGTCGATGAGATCGTGAGATTGCACGGAGTACCAGTGTCAATCATATCTGATCGTGATCCAAGATTCACTTCCCGTTTTTGGCCTAGTCTGCAGAAAGCGCTAGGTACAAAATTACTATTCAGTACCTCGTTTCATCCACAGACTGATGGACAGTCAGAGAGAACTATACAGACACTAGAAGACATGTTACGTGCAGTGGTGTTGAATTTAGGAGGTAGCTGGGATAAGTACGTGACTTTGGTGGAGTTCGCTTATAACAACAGTTATCATTCAAGCATTGGAATGCCCCCGTACGAAGCTCTATATGGCCGAAAGTGTCGAACACCGCTCTTTTGGGATGAGGTTGGCGAGAGACAAATCGAACAAGTAGAGCTTATCGAAGATGCGAAGGAAAAAATACAACTTATTCGAGACAGACTTAAGGCAGCGCAAGATCGACAAAAAAGCTACGCAGATAATAGGAGGCGCGATTTGGAGTTTAATGAAGGAGATAAAGTTTTTCTAAAAGTTTCTCCGTGGAAGGGCGTGTTACGATTTCGCCGTCGAGGAAAGTTAAGTCCAAGGTATATTGGCCCGTTTACGATCGTGCAAAGGATTGGTCGTGTCGTGTATCGACTTGAGCTACCATCCGAATTGTCAAAGATTCACGATCTTTTCCATGTCTCTATGCTTAGAAAATATGAACCCGATCCTTCGCACGTGCTCGAATATCCCCCAGTTGTATTAAAGGAGAATCTATCGTACGAAGTACAACCTGTTCAAATTGTAGATCGCCGAGAGAAAATGCTTCGTAATAAATCCATTCCTATGGTGAGAGTTCTATGGAGAAGTGATCGAATTGAAGAAGAAACGTGGGAACCAGAGTTAGTCATGCGTCAACAACATCCACATCTCTTTTCATCTCTAGGTACGTTTACGTTTCGAGGACGAAACTTTTTAGAGGAGGGGATACTTTATAATATCTTAGCCTAACTAGATTATTTTTTTTAGAAAGCCCAAAACCTATTTATTTATTTTTGGCCCAAGTTGACCTAGATTTGTTTTTAAAGCCCAAAACCTATTTATTTATTTTTGGCCCAAGTTGACCTAGATTTGTTTTTAGAGCCCAAAACCTATTTATTTATTTATTTGGCCCAAGTCCAGCCCACTTAAATGGCATAACATGGAAATAAGCCCAGCCCATTCTAATAGCCTCAACACATATAAAAAAAAAAAAGGAAAAGAAAGAAAGAAGAGTACGGGAGAAGAAAAGTGAGAAGAACAAAAGAGGGGAAAGAAGAGAGTGAAGAGGAGAAACCCTTGTTGATCAAATTCTCCCTTACAACCCTCATCCTAGGTGGTTTCTAAGTTGTTTTGAGGTAAGTAATAGGTTAATTAAGCTTCCTTTCTCCAAGATTTTGTGATTTTGTTGGGTTTTCTTCCTTATATGAGGAAATTCGTAGCTACTGTTCGAACTACTTTCGACATAGCTATTGATCTCTGAAATTTGTAAACTCAATTTCTATACGTAGCTGAACTCGTTAGCTTTCCGTAGCCACCTGAAACGCCTCCATCCGATTTTTCTACAATTAGTTATGATTTTTCTCGTAAACTGCTACTAGGTAATTCGCAGCTGCTGTTCGAACTGATTTTTACATAGCTACTGACTTCAGAAGTTTACAAACTCAATTTCTGTATGTAGCTGAACGTGTTAGCTTTCTGTAGCCACTTGAAACACCATGATTTGATATTTCTACAATTAGTTATGATTTTTCTTGTAAACTGCCGCTAGCTGGAAAATTTCAGAATAGTTATGTCGAATTCAAATTTACTTCCTATCATTTTGTTTAAGAAATGATCTGAAACGGGTTATGTGAGATTGGGAGATGATGTTGAGGAGATACGGGCTGTTCTTATTTAATATCGACTCGCTCAAGCTCGATTAAGATTTATTTTGACAATGAAAGACGATGTTACCGCTAATAGTTAGTTATATTTGATTTGTCTTTAATTGCTCATCTCCTTTCTAGGTAAAGAACCGTCGATGAAGGGCAAAGGACCTACTTCAGACTCCGGAGAGAGTTAATCACTTCCTTGTGAGTTGATAATTCGGGAACGCCTTCTCTTGTGGGAAGTGTGGACCCTCGTTAAATTTGCATTCATTTTATTTTAGTTAATTGATAACAAAATTATTTTGGTAGTGTGTTATGTGGTAAAGAGTCTGATTGGCTCGATTGTTCTAGTTAGAGCCTGATTGGCCTAAGATGGTCCATTGATTATCTTATATTATTTCATATGGGTATTGTTGATTTTTAACTTATGTTGAAGAGCCTTGCCGGCTCGATATTTGATAGTCTTTATTGCGAATTATTTGCAGATTGATTTCTGGTTATTCATGTGTGCCATTTAGACTCTAACTTGAGTCGTTATTCATCTTATGATGCATATGCATATGTATACCTGGTACCAAGGTTAAGTAGCCCGAATTGGTCACGGTTCCGGTGAGTTGGAGCGACATTGATTAAGTAGCCCGAATTGTCGCGGTTCGGGTGAGTTAGAGTGACAATCAAGTTGCCCATGGCTTGGCAAACCCGGGTGAGTTAGATCTAACGGGGCACCTGTCCATTTGCCAAATACTCATACTTTGGAAGGTGATCGTTAGATGAATCAGTCTATTGTAGGCTCAGCCAACGTCACCGGTGTGGACATGCATGTCATATATGTTTATATATTTTCATTTCAAGTATTCACATCGATATTGAATTGTGAACTTTAGCATTTGGCATGTTGAGAAAGAACATTAATGTGCATTTTATCTAGAGTAACGGTGACGGGCTCGGACTGACTCTCGACGGAGAGATCAGTTTGATGAGGATATTGGCTACCCACGCGTCTTTTATGTGATAACATCTTGTTTGAACTAATTGTGTATTTGTAAATGCATTCATAGGTTGTATTTTTGTTAAGTTGTATATTAAGTAAACATAATAATTGATGTGGAACGAAATATTGGATTTTATGTTATGAACCGCGAGTGGGAGTACATGCTTCGTATAAGGGTTGGGGTGACCGGCTTATCACCTCACTGAGCTAGTGGTTTTGCTCACCCCCATCATTTCCTTCCTTTTCAGGCTATTGATATCGTTTTGGTTGGAGGTTTGCCTATCGTTTGCTCATCATTCGATCGGGGTTTTGGGTACTTTCTCTTTTATGTAAATTGACGGATCCATTGGCGAGATTGTATATTTTATATTTTGTGATCCCCCTTGATGTTCTTTTTGTACTTTCGCGATGTTATATCGCTCATGTATATTTTCTTCAAACTAAGTTACATCATGGTATTTTGTACCTTTGTAAATCCTTGTTGATACTTTATGTAATGATGTCCTTGGGTTGTACCCGTAGTTATCAGTTGTTCAATTCTACAGGTACTTGATAGCAAGCCTTACGTTTTCTATAAACTTTGTGGAGTGGAGTGCACCCATTTCACGAAATTTATGGTTAACGTGGCGGTTGTCGCGTTCCGCCTGCGGGTTGGGGCGTGACAGATAATGTCTCCAGATCTTCAATGCAAAGACGATTGCAGCCAACTCTAAATCGTGTGTAGGATAATTTTCTTCGTTCTTCTTCAATTGCCTTGAAGCGTAGGCAATAACCTTTCCTTCTTGCATGAGAACACATCCTAATCCTTGTCTCGAGGCGTCGCTATAAATGGTAAATTCTCCAATCGCTGGGTCTGGCAAAGCAAGAATAGGAGCTGAAACAAGTCGTCTTTCCAATTCTTGAAATGCTTCCTCGCATTCTTCACTCCATTCAAATTTTACCCCTTTCCGAGTCAATTTAGTCAAAGATGAAGCCAACAACGAAAAGTCTTTGACAAACCGTCGATAATATCCAGCTAATCCCAGAAAACTACGAATCTCTGTCACGTTCTTTGGATGCTCCCAATCTAGTATAGCTTGAATCTTCACTGGATCGACGTAGATTCCTTCTTTAGAAATGTGATGACCCAAAAAGCTTACCTCACGAAGCCAAAATTCACACTTCGAAAATTTAGCATAAAGCTGATTTTCTCTAAGAATGTTCAGCTTTTTACTTTATAATTTTAATTATTTTGGTTCATGTCTTTTAAAATTATTACTTTTACCATCTTGCTACTTATTTGTTCACTATTTATTTTCGTTTGTCTTAAAATTTTATACATACTTTTAAAAATACCAATCTAAAATATTAGCACCCTTATAATATTAGCCAAAAATAATAAAATGGATACTTTAGAAGCGGACGGAGATATAATTGTTAAGTATTTTTTACATTTATTTTAATTACCTTTATAAACTTTTCTTATGAAAATACCAAAACGGCTCTTTTTCATTTCATTTTATACATATATATAATACTAATAAATATATTTCTTAACTCATGCATAGAAAAATATATTTAATAAAACTGAATTTAACTTTGAGAAAAGGTAACAAAACTTATAGGTAAAAGTTGGGAATTTTTACTTAAAAATGACTTTAATTGGCATAAAAAATAAAAAAATTAGGCGAATAAAACTAACCGGTTAAAATTCAAAAAGTAAAATTTGGCATTAATTAAGGGACTATCATTAATATTAAAAATAAAAAAATGGTAAATTACCAAAATCCTCCTCGAGGTTTGTTCAAATTACCAAATAAATCCCGTGATTTGAAAAATTATCAATTACACCCTTTAAAAATATTTTTTTTTAAAAAAATAAAATTTAAAAATACAATGTTAAACATATGAGTCTTGATATCATTTCCATCCTTCTTTATTTTAAGAAAAAGTTTATTTTTATTAATATTCAAATAAAAAACAAGTTAAAGGGATAATTGATAATTTTTCAAACCACAGTTTTTATTTGTTAATTTGGACAAATCTAGTGGGAGGTTTTGGTAATTTAACCAAAAAAACAACAACTCAGAAAATAAGATTAAGGTAATCCATAAATAATTAATTACTCGCATTGTACTAACCGAAAGACCAGTACGGCATGGGAGCAGGTCATCCGATGAGATCCGTATACTGTTGCATAACCAACTCCGGCGTCGGTCCGGCGAAGAAGTACAGATCAATAATCCCACTAATCACCTTATAAGTAATCCTATCACCGGTATAAACAACATCCATACCGTTGCTATTCAGAAGAAGAACACCGTGAGTCACCCCCTTCGGAGATCTCACATCCATGTAAAATGGGTGCGACCCGTACAGATTCAGATCCGGATTCACGCTACCAATGTCGGCATTCCACAACGTAAGAGTCTGATTGTGCCTTAGCCGGAAAGACCCCTTCGTGTGCTCTCCGATGCCGTACAGATTGGCCGCGGCGGCGGGGAGAGAAGACGACAGCTGGAGGTACTGGTCCTTGAAGACGAGGTAGGTGGAGGGGTGGTTGGGGTTGGGGGTGGGGTGGCGTCTGTTGGGCCTATTGGCCCAAATGTTGGTCTTCACTTCTCAAAGTATTGGGCCAAATGTGTTTGCCTCGTAGCCTTACACCTCATCCCTTTTTCATCCCCAATTCGTGAGCCCCAACGAAGTGCGTGGGTGGGATTTTGAACTCTTGTGTGAGTTCAACGGGAATCTGAGCACCTCCCGTCGCCACCACCTCCGGCGATGCACTGGCGATGAAGACCGGCGGGATGATGAAGACGATCGCATCCACTCAACAGTGGTATCAGAGCCTGGTCGGCCGTCCGTCTGTCGTCCGCTGTCCGGCCGCTGCTCGTCCATCGCTACCTGGATCAGCTCGTCCGTCGCTACCTGGATCAGCTCGTCCGTCGGCACTACCAGCTGATTAGATCGAAGCCGCCGCATGTCGCCAAGCAGCCAGCCAGAATAGCAATCCGTCTGCTTGCTGAAGAAACACGCCGTTCGCCGCTGGATCTGCTCGGATCTGCCGCCGCCCGTGGTCAGAAAGTCGCGATCTGCAGTGCTCCGCCGCCACCCACTAGATCGAAGCCGCCGCCACAGATCTGCTCGGATCTGCCCTCAGCCGCCGGGAGTGCGACGCCAGCCACTGTTGTTCGCCACCGCAAGGGTTTCGCCAGCCTGCATCACTGACCGTAGCCGCTGATCGTTGGTCGGGAAGCCGCTGCCGGTGGGAGAAGCAGCCCCTCATCGCCAAACGCGATCTGTTCTCGCGTTGGGCTCAATCGCTGCACAGCCGCCGTCGGAGCTGCTGATCGCCAGAGCTGCAGACCGATGCGATGCCGCCGAGGTTTCAAGTAGGGTTTCAGCCACCCGACCGCTCCAACCGGTCATTTCAGCCTGAAGTACGACAGTCCGACCGCAGCCTGTCATCCTGCCGTCGGCGCTAGGGTTCACTGTCCGTCAGCCTGCCGCCGTCCGTCGTCCGTGGTTGGTCAGATCAGTTATCACCGTCGCTGCCAGCCTGTTGCTGTCCACCACCGATTGCCGCTGTCCATCGGTGGTTCCGGTCAGATCAGTTCTGACCGCGTGTGTGAAGGGAGTATCTTTCCATTTTCAATTTTTTCGTGTTCTGTTCTTTGTGTTTTACAGAATTGATTTTTTGAATTTTGGATTGTCAATTTGTTCAACTTGTTTTGCAGGGTTGCTCCTTAAACCGGAGGCACGAGTGGGTTGCTATTAAAAGGAGCTGTGGTGAGTTCAAGCTTGGTAGCGGGCAGGGTGCGGCTCCAAGGTGAGAGTTGCTTGTCCGATTGCCGCTTGAACAAGCCTTCGATGGAAGCCGGTGGCTCATAGGGGTGGTACAGTGTTCGTCCACCGCTTCAGGGGAGTTTTTGTTCCTTTCAACTTTGTGTTTTCTACTTTCTGATTTGTTCTGTTATGCTCTATCTGTGTGATACCCTGAGGCAGTTGGTCCTCCTTTGTGATGCTCTGAGGCGGCTGGTCCTCTTGTGTGGTGATTTCTGTGCTGTAGAATTAGGGATTTTTTTGTGATTTGTGGCCTGGTTGGTCAATTTCTTGGTATCTCTAATTCTTATTTGCTTGAAATCTATTGTGATTTTTTATATCTTTGTGATATTGTATTCTGGTATGCTTTCGTTGCTTATCTGATTTTCTGGAATTTTTTTTCTCTTTTTGCTATGTGTGTGAATTGAGTTCGTTTCCAGACCCTAAGATAGCTTTTGCTCACCTGTATGTGTGATTGTCACCTGTGTGTGTGTTTGTGTTATTTCTTGAATCTGTGTGAGTTAATTCACTCAACTTTAAACACCTATGGCTTCTTCTAATGCATTTGGGCAAGGAGATTTTAATATCTGTTTGAAACATAAGATGAAGTGTATGAGAGTGTGTTCAAAGCTGTGAATGACTCTTATAATTAAGAGATAATTTCTTGCGTGAATTATTTAGTGCCTTTTAAACCTTTTGTGTGTGTTAATTGGCTAGTTAATTCTACATGTGATTAGGAAATTTATTTTTCTATCTTGTTTCACTTTGAATCTATGTGCTTCTTTGTGAATTTGTGTTTTCTTGTGTGAAAACTTGTTAGAAATTTATTTTCTATATTGTGTGCTTGTTTATGTGTTAAACTTGCCTTGTTTACATACTTATTTGTTTCTCTTAGTGAGGTGGAGTATGTTGTGTGCATTCGAATGTGGTGTAACATTTGATTATTGTTTGTCTGTGTGACTTTTATGTCTATGTGACTGTGTGCATCTGTGTGAAGTGTTTGTGTGACTTTTGTTCTATGTGAACTGTTCGTGTGCCATGAGAATTGTGAGCTCTAATTTATGTGATTACATGACTATGTGAACTTTTGTGACTTTTGTGTCATTTGTTGACTAACTTTGTGTTTGTCAAATTTTCTGGATCTTGCATCTAACTTTGTGTTTTTCATTTTGCAGGTGTCCGGGAAAAGGTGCAATGATGAATTCCTAGATGAACACGATGGTGGATAATTTGGGCCAAGGTGGTGATTTATTGGGCCCGTTGGGCCTGTTGGCCCAAATGTTGGTCTTCACTTCTCAAAGTATTGGGCCAAATGTGTTTGGCCCATAGCTTTACACCTCATCCCTTTTTCATCCCTAATTCGTGAGCCCCAACGAAGTGCGTGGGCAGGATTTTGAACTCTTGTGTGAGTTCAACGGGAATCTGAGCACCTCCCATCGCCACCACCTCCGGCTATGCACCTGCGATGAAAATTGACGGGATGACGAGGACGACTGCATCCACCCAACAGCGTCGAATAGGGTCTCACCGGAGGAGCGGCGGCTAACGGTGAAGCCGAATGGGGTGGTGTTGTGGAGGGTGAAGGCAAGGTCTGAGTTGGGGTGGGAGAACCCTGGCGGAGTGCAGCGGCGATGGTCCTCCCGGCGGCGTTGGCGGGGAAGAACGTTGTTTGGTATTTCTCATCTGGGGTTAACGGCATCGGTGACGGTCACCCGCAGACGGTCTTTTGTTTCCAAGCTGAAGAGGTGAGATGAGATTCTGACAGTTAGATTGTGGATTCAGTTAACTGATATTATGATGAAGTAATGCTAGAGTTACCTGGCGGTGAGGGAGAGGAATGGGATGTCCGGGCCAAAAACGGAGGAGTGGTTAACGAGCTGGAGAGTGGAAGTCAACGACTTTTCGATTGGGTCGGCGTTGACTGATCGGAGAGTGTAGCCATATCCGACAACATCGGATGAAGAAGAGGATGGTGGTAGATTCAATACAGTGAAGAGGAATAAACTAAGAAGAATGAAGCAATCATGATGATGAGTTTTTGAATTTTTATAATTAATAATCATTTTTTATTGAATTAATGGAGATATTTGAATGGATGGACTACGGAGTGAACTTTTATACACACAATATCCACGCATTATCACTTCCACCAATCACCACCACGGGCCTCCATGAGTCAATATCTTAAGTTTGATTTTTTAGTTTTTTTTTTTATTAGAAATTCCACCACCTACCTGGAGTAAGTGCAAAGCTACATTTCATTTAAAAAAATAATTTTATTTATTAATTTTATTGAGTTTAGAGGATTAAAGTATTATTATTTTTTTTTTAGAAATAATTAAATGGTGGGGTAAGTTATGTGTTTTTGCTAAAGATATCATTTTTAAGGTGTGTTAAAATTTTATTTATTTTAAAAATTTTACTACTTTGTCATTTTTAATTTGAAAAATGTAATAAAACAAGAGTTAGCCTATTGTAAACAGGGTTATATTATAAACTCTTGTAAACTCTATGATTCCCTTAATTTTAACATTCTAGCAATACATAGAGTATATACAGAATTTAAAGAGAGAATTACATAGTTTACACGCGGATCTATGTGCAAGTTTGGGGATACAGTTGTACCCCCAAAATAATTTTTTTTCACCATTTTATATAACAAAAATTTTAAAAAAATATACTCCCTCCGTCCGGTTCTAAGATGTTCGTTTACTTTTTGCAAGTGAATTAAGGAGTATTATTATTATATGCAAAGTGGGTAGTTGTATTAGAGGAAAGTGGTGGGCCATATTGTATACTTTTTTACTAAATAGGGGAAATAGATACATTTGAAACGGATGTCAAAAATAGTAAAATGGACACCTTAGAAGCGGACAGAGGGAGTATATTGTAACCTCAAATTATTTAGTGTCTCCACAAATTTATATAGAGTACACTACTTTTTCATTAAATTTGTGAAGATATTGTCTTAAATGATACTTCTATAAATTAAAATTTGACTGTGTGAACAATATAATTATAATAACATAGCATTAATTTTCTTTATTAAATATTAAATAATTTTTTATTAATTTTGCATTATATTCGCGAATTTTATCTTCTGGATCCGTCTTGGTTTACACCATGAATCTGACCTTTACAAGTGTTTGTGATAAAACTAACAAATAGGTGGGTTTTGTAAAATCAATAACAGAAGGCAATACGAAGTTTATTCTCATTCCTCATATTTTATCTAAAAGAAATTTGAAATCCTCAATCATAACACTCGTTAATAATTCAAATGGCCATTATTATTTTAGAATTTGAATCAACCTACCTCTTAGAAAATATGAAATGCATAATGGTTCGGATAAATTACACATAAAGGATATTATTGATTTGAAAAATAAAAAAGAATATTTTTTTCGAATAAACTAATAATTTAGGATGTAATAAATACTTTATTTTATTCATCTTGCTAATTTTGCCACTTTGCTTCGTTAAACAATACTAAGGTGTGCTCCCTCCTTCCCGTCCTTATGGTTACATTTGTTTTTTGCACGTTAATTAATGAATATAATATTTTTAATGTGTATTGAGGTGAAAAAAATAATATTTTAATGTAAAGTAGGTAAGTGTATTAGTGCGATGTGTTGGCCCCATATACTAAAGAGTAAATGTAATTATTAAAATGAAACGTCTTATGAATTTGTTTGAGATATAACTTCAGTTTTTATCTCTCTCACACACTCTACCTTCCTCTTATACACTCACGGTTTGAAACAAAAACAAATATGAGAATGAAAGCTAGGAAACACAAGAAATTATAGTGGTTCGATCATGTTGATCTACATCCACTTTCTAAAGGAGAAAGAATTTACTATGATGATGATGATGGTTACAAAACTTACAAGCACACTTAAAGAAACCCTAATGCTTGAAAAACTGATATATGAAGATGATAGGTTGAAGACGATAATTTGATGCAAGTTTGCTGCTCCCTCTTATAGTTACTATGCATGCACATGCATGCGGTTATAACTGACCTAGCAACAACCCAAGAATCTTGCCAAGTCATCAATATATCGGTTAATCCTCCACGCTGATCCAAACTGTCATGCAGCATATTGGTTCGACTTGATTGCCAGGTCGAACCTCTGGTCGAACCGTAGTAACTATCATTCTGTTTCAGTTTAATATTTTGTTCGACCACGACATTTATGGTTCGACCAAACCTACTGGTCGAACCTAGGTCGAACCTTGTCATGGTTTTGGATTCTCACTGGTTCGACCCCGTCACTTATGGTTCGACCTTCCCTTTTGGTCGAACCTTGGTCGAACCCTGTCAGAAACACCATGCAAGCTTATGCATGATCTATACTTAACAAAACGCCCAAAAAGAAAATATGTCACATGGGAGGGAGGGAGTTTGTAATCTTTTTGGTAAGTGAAGCTAATTACCCATAGTTATTTTATAATATTACATAAATTGCCATTAATTCAAATTAAAATTAAAAGAAAAAAAGAAAAAAAAGAAGATAAAACTACGACTAAAATTTATTTACCATCCGTATATCTTAATGTAAATCGAAAAATTAATAGTATGTACAGAGCTATGGGAGTATTATTGAGTATATTATTGAAAACAATATATTAATTTTTACCTTATAATATAGACAAACACTTAAAATTATATATATTCAGAAATTTTTATGATTGAATAAGTTTTGTTACTATACTTACTTAAAAGTGGTATTTTTTTTTAATTTATCAAGAAGATTAATTGATAATAAGAGTAAAGTTTTGATTTTTTTTTTACATTTAACCTTATTTATATAACCTTATTTATAATAAAAAGTGACATTAGGACATGAAAAGGTGTCATTAGATTAGATTATAAACCATTTCATAAATAAATAAATTAAAAAACACATAAAAAGTAATATTTTTAATAAAAAATATATTTCATCATGAATAAATGATAATAATCTAATTAGAATAGGAGTGAGGCTCTTGTGTCCCGAGGACACACCATGCGCCTTTAGAATTTATTATTATGGGTAAGGGAATATTATTTTGTTCTAAAGGGTATACACTTTAATTAATAAGGGTACACCATTTTGTTCTAAAGGGTATACACTTTTCATTAATATTTTTTATTTTTTTTCAGAAAATAAAAGGGTAAACATCTTTATACTAAAGGATATACAATTTAACACAAAATTCTAAAGGCGCACGGAGTGTGCCCGTGCACCCGGGGCACGCAAATTTTTGCCTTAGAATAGACACCATTTTTCATAAACAAATTGAAGAATGAATAAAAAATATAATATTTTTAATAAAAAAGTGATAATTTGATCGACAAAAGAGAATATTATGATAATATTTAGTAATTTTAATTTCGTGATTAAAAAATTATTTTATTTATTTATAAATTTATTTATTTTTCTCATTACATTTTGGTCCCTCTCTGTCTCTGTTGTTATTATTGTTACCTTCTCTTATGATATCTCACCCTTCCATTTATTTTACGTTTTAATCACACAAGAATTTTGTTTCAACTCCTTTTTATAATCTTGGATTCTTGCTTTTCCTCACATGTTATTTACTCAACAAATTTGAAACGCTTAAATCAAATCAAATGGCTTTCATGTGAGGAATAAAAAGTAATAATCTTAATTATGAAAGTTGATAAAGATATTATGATTTATTTTATGAACCATATAAATGAAAAATAATGAGTAATATTTTAAAAGAAAACAAATAACATCTTTAATAAAAAAATATAATTAATTATAAAAATGTAAAATTATCTCAACTGCACCAAATCAAAATATACCTGTATAAACCATAGAAGGAAGTATATTATATTGAGAGTATATCTTATGCCTTGTATTAATTTTATTATATGAATATATGGAGTATTATTTGATTAGAGCTATTTTCACCTATATTTTAGTGTCTTTTTATATGTGTTTTCGTATTATTTTATCCGTATTTTATGTGTTATTTGGTTGTGTTTTGTGTTTTTATTGAAATGTGTGTGAATGAGCTTAAACTTAAGATTTTCACTTTTTATTTGATGCTAAACATGATAAGGAAGATGTAGGAAAAAGCGGATCTCAATTCGGAGTTGAAACAAGGAAGAACGAGCCGAAATAGTGAAAGAGGAGAAGAAGCTGCACAACACGGCCGACTGAGTGCAGGAACACGGGTCGTGTCTTGAACACGCCTCGAGTTCCGCACACGGGCCTGTGCATGAGGCCGTGTGATGTCGCCAGAAACACCAACTCGGCCACCCCTGTGGCCGAGCGCAGAGCACGGGTCGAGCGCAGAACACGGGCCGTGTACCGCGCACGGCCCTGTCCTAGAAGCCGTGTGCGGACACCAGATTACACAACACGGCCACCCCTGTGGCCGTGTGCAGAGCTCGAGCCATGTAGATGTAATTCCTGCTAAAAAATCAGAATCTTCTAGAAGGCCCACATGGGGTATAAATAGACCCCATTTCAACATTTTTCGGGGCAGATCCGAAATCCTATCATCTACACACACATCACACATCTTTCCTCCCATTTTCCACCACCATCTAGATTCACCTTCATCCACTTTGATCCATCTTCATCCATTCCATCAATTCTCCACCAAATCTTCATCTCTTCCATTGGGTGTGAGAGATCTCAAGATTTCAAGAGCTAGAGTCGGAGATCCATGAGTGTTGAAGATTTCCTACAAGAAATTGTTGGGGAAGATTTACATCTCTTTTGAATCTCTTTTGGATTTAGAACTATGGATTTGTGTAATAGATCATTTAATTGTTTTGTTACCCTAATCATGTTAGGCTAATCCCTCTAGTGGGATTAGGAATATGAAGAGCATATTAGATTTATATTATCATGTAGATTAAATTGGTTTTTCATTTAATTGATGTTGATTTCTATTCATGGGATTTAATTGCTTTGATATTGTGATAGCATGGTTTGTTATTCATGAATGTTTATTGGTTTAATGGATTGTTGATCAATGGATTATTTGTGGTAATTAAGTGTTATTATGATGTTCATGTATGTATTGCTTGGAGTGAGACGGAAACGACCCTCTATAGTATTAGGAAGGCATGAATAGACATTGAGTTTGGGTTTGACCGAAAGGATATTTGAATTTAATGAGGGGAACCAATCCATTCGTTGGCCTTAGTACACAAAAAGGGAGAGTTTAATCTAACTAGTACCTAGATGGAAGGGGTTAATGTTGGGCTTTGATCTTAAGTGCTTTTGGGAGTCTAAAATGGATCAACAACCTTTGTAACCCGAAAGGGAGCTTAGGATACAATCGTGATCACCCTTAGTCTACATCAATTGAGTTGAATTCCGTTTGCATGATAATATGAATCGAGTGTGCTTGGATGTTTCTAATCCCATGTTTTTCCATACTTGAACTTTAGCACCCATTTTCTTTACTTGTCATTTTTCTTATTTGCTATTCTTATTTACTTGTTACTTGTTTTAGTTGTTAATCAATCTCAAAACCCCCGATCATCTTTACAAAAACAACATGAACATGAGCTCAAGTATTTTGCTAGTACGAACATAACTCCTTATTGGATTGATAATTTTTCTTGGGATATACTACTACAACGATCGAGTATTCTTGCTCGTGAGTGCTATAAAATAGGCAAACAAGAAAATGGCGCCGTTGCCAAAGGGGAGTTTGACGGACTAGTCGAGTACTGTGTTATTGTTTTAGTTGTTCTTGATAAGGATTCTTTTTATTTTCTTTTATTTATTATTTGTGTTTGTGGTCTCATTCTTTGACTTTTCGTAGGTGTTTTATGATCACAAGATCAAAGGGAAATCAATCGATCATTCCTTTGAATTTGGAGATTGAAAGGACCGCACGACAAAGGAAACGAGAGAGGCGTAAAGCTAGAAAAGAAAAAAATATGGAGAATCAACGGGGAGATAATGTAAATTATGACCCACCCCAAGATCCTTTACAAGATCAAAGGGGGGTACAAGAAGGAGTGCAAGAGAATCAAGCGGAGATAATGAGGAATTTCTTTGCTCAAAATCAAGAGTATATGCAATTGCTTGCAAATCAAGAAGCTCAAAGGATATTTCAACAACAAGAGTTGCCAAGGCCTAGAGCAATTCGGGATTACTTCCAACCGAGAGCCGTGCACAATATGGTTCCTCCGGTTCAAGCCAATGATTATGAAATCAAGACCGGATTGATCAATATGGTTAAAGCAAATCAGTTTGGGGGAGGTCCTCTTGAAGACCCGAACACTCATCTATCTACCTTCTTGGAGGTTGCAAATACCGTCAAGATGAAGGGTGTGTCGGAGGATGCTATTCGAATGAGGTTGTTCTCTTTTTCTTTAAGAGACAAGGCTAAAGCATGGTACAATACAATTCCTTTGGGAAGTTGTAATACATGGGAAGATCTTGAGCAAAGGTTCCTAAACAAGTATTTCCCTCCTTCAAAGACGCTCCAATTGAAAAGCCTTATCACTCAATTTAGGCAACTTCCGGATGAAAATTTTTATGAAGCATGGGAACGCTACAAAGAGATGCTCCGAAAGTGTCCTCAACACGATTTTCATGAGAATCAACAAGTGGCTTTCTTTTACCAAGTGTTGAATCAACAAAATCGGATGCATGTAGATGCCTCATCTGGAGGGTCTATATTTGGAGTGGATGCTATGAAAGCCATGGATATTTTTGAAGACATTGCGATGAATGCTTATCAATGGCCTTCCGAGCGAGTAATGGGAGGTTATGCCTTTGGAAAAGTAGCTCAAGTGGAGAGTGTGAACAAAGTGAAGAGTGATATGTTCCAAAGTGAGGGAATGAAAGAATTCAATGAGAGCATTCAAGCTTTAACAAAACAATTGAATTTGATCACTCAAGGAGTAACTCAAGGGGGAAGCACAAGTGCTATTGTAAATGATGAGAGCCATGTTATGCAAAGTATAGAGGATGTTGCCTACTTAGATAGGAGAAATTACCAAGGAAATTTTCAACGTCAAGGGAATTTCCAAGGTAATTATCCTTCTAATCAAGGTAATTTTCAAGGAGGATATCAAGGACAAGCTCGGGGAAGCAATTTCAATCAATCAAGTGGAAATTATCAAGCTCCAAGGAAGCATGAAAATCTTTCTTACTCTAATCCTCAAGCCGCCGTGTCATATCCTCCAGGATTCGATCCGAGTGCTAAACTACCAAATGGAGAGGGGAAAGCATCGGTGGAAGAGACATTGCTAACATTCATGAAAAAGATGGAGGCTAGAATGGAGGAAAATGAGAAGAAATCCGACAATAGGATGAGAGCTTTTGAGTATCAAATGGGTCAAATTTCTTCTTCCGTGGGATCTCAACACCAACAAGGAAAGTTTCCATCTACCACGGTAACTAATCCTAAAGAAGATTGCAAAGCTATCACTCTTAGAAGTGGAAAAGAGTATGAGGAACCTTCTATGCCTAAAGAAGATAGTATTGTCATTGAAAGGGAAGTGGAAAGCAAGGTGGAAGAAGGGTTGGTGCAAGAAGAAATTGTTGAGCAAAAAGAAAGATGAAGAGAAGATAGAGAGAATTCCAAAGTGGAAAAAGGCAAAGAAGTTAAGGGAAAAGGAAGTTGAAGTTGAAAGAGATAGTTGGGGAATACCCAAGACTCAAGTACCGGTTCCTTTTCCTCAAAGGTTCTTGAAGAAGGGTTTGGATGAGAGGTTCAAAAAGTTTCTTGAAATCTTCAAGAAGATTCAAATCAATATCCCTTTCGCCGATGCTTTGGATCAAATGCCTCATTATGCTCGTTTCTTGAAGGACATCATGGGAAAGAAAAGAAGTCTTGTGGACAATGAAACGGTTAATCTAACCGAAGAGTGTAGTGTCATTCTACAATGGAAACTTCCACAAAAATTGAAGGATCCGGGTAGTTTCATTATACCATGTGAAATTGGAAAGAACAAGAAGAACAAGGCTCTTTGTGACCTCGGTGCAAGCATTAATCTAATGCCTCTCTCCATATTCAAGAAGCTTGGATTAGGTGAAGTAAAGCCAACTTCCATCACACTTCAATTGGCGGATCGATCTATGACACATCCAAAAGGAGTAGTTGAAGATGTGTTGGTGAAAGTTGATAAGTTCGTCTTTCCGGTGGATTTTGTTGTTCTAGATATGGAGCAGGATGAAAATGTGCCATTAATTTTTGGGAGACCGTTTCTTGCTACCGGGAGAGCTCTTATTGATGTCTACAAAGGAGAATTGAAGTTGAGGGTTAATGATGAGGAAGTGGTATTCTCTCTACACAAGGCTATGCAATATCCAATGAATGATGAAGAATGTAAAAGTGTGGATGTTGTAAAGAGAAGTGTCGAGGAGAGTTGGCCTTCCATTGTAACTAAGGATCCACTTGAACTTTGCTTGAGCAATTCTCTATCTCTTTCTAATATTTCTACTACTTCTCTTGATTTGAATGAAGAATTGATTAATTGTTTGCTTGATCTAGGTGATTGTAGTGAAGCTCAAGAGGTTGCAGCCGCCATCTCAAGGGGAAATGAAAAGTTCTTACCACTTAGAGATCCACTCGAGCAAGAAGAGAAAAAGGAAAAGAAGGTGGAGTTGAAGCCTCTACCCGATCATCTTGCTTATGCTTACCTTGGTAAAAGTGAGACATATCCGGTAATTGTATCATCATCTCTAACTTCTAGTCAACTTGATAAATTGCTTAATGTCCTTAAAGAGCATAAGTCGGCTATTGGTTGGTGTATTGATGATTTGAAGGGAATTAGTCCAACAATTTGCATGCATAAGATAAGACTTGAGGATGAAGGGAAAGCTTGTGTTCAAAACCAAAGAAGACTTAATCCTATCATGCAAGAAGTGGTAAAAAAAGAGGTTCTTAAGTGGTTAGATTCGGATATGATCTTTCCTATTAGTGATAGCCCTTATGTGAGCCCGTTGCATGTAGTATCTAAAAAAGGGGGTATGACTATAGTGAAGACCGAGAAAGATGAGACCATAGCCACTAGGACGGTGACGGGGTGGCGTGTGTGTGTTGATTATAGGAAGCTTAATGAAAACACACGTAAAGATCACTTCCCCTTACCTTTCTTGGATCAAATGTTGGATAGGTTGGCCGGATATGAGTTTTATTGCTTTCTTGATGGGTATTCCGGGTATAACCAAATTCTCATAGCACCCGAAGACCAAGAAAAGACCGCTTTCACTTGTCCTTATGGAATATTTGCTTTTCGAAGATTGTCATTCGGACTTTGCAATGCACCGGCCACCTTTCAAAGGTGTATGATGGCAATCTTTGAAGGATTAATTGAGAATATAATGGAAGTTTTCATGGATGACTTTTCGGTGTTTGGTTCTTCTTTTGATAATTGTTTGTCTAACCTTGCTATTGTTTTGAAGCGATGTCAAGACACTAATTTAGTGTTGAATTGGGAGAAGTGTCATTTCATGGTAAATGATGGCATTGTACTTGGACATCACATCTCTTCAAAGGGATTGCAAGTTGACCGAGCCAAAGTTGTTGCTATAGAGAAGCTTCCACCACCAACAAATGAGAAGGGAGTATGATCGTTCCTTGGTCATGCCGGGTTCTATCGTAGATTCATCAAGAATTTTTCTTCATTTTCTAAACCTCTATCTCATCTCCTTGAAAAAGATGTGCCATTTAAGTTTGATGATAATTGTTTAAATGCTTTTCAGGTGCTAAAGGAAGCTTTGATTTCATCACCCATCTTGATCACCCCCGATTGGAAGGAGCCATTTATATTGATGTGTGATGCAAGTGACGTAGCTCTTGGAGTGGTTTTGGGGCAATTAAGAGAGAAAAAATTCCGAGCTATTTACTATGCAAGCAAGACATTTGATGCGGCTCAAAGGAACTACACTACTACCGAAAAAGAGTTCTTGGCGGTAGTATACGCATTTGATAAGTTTCGTCCTTATTTGGTAGGAACGAAAACTATTGTATACACCGACCATGCCGCTATCAAGTATCTCATGGCAAAGAAGGATGCAAAGCCAAGGGTGATAAGATGGGTACTACTTCTTCAAGAATTTGATATTGAAGTGAGAGATAAGAAGGGCACGGAGAATGTGATAGCCGACCATCTTTCAAGGTTAGACTCGAGGGAGCATTGTGAAAGTACTTATGAGTTAATCAAGGAGGTTTTTCCCGATGAAGAAATCTTGGAGTGTGATTGCTATCAAATTGAGGCTTTAGTGGAGCAAGAAGGAAGCCCGTGGTATGCGGACTATGTGAATTACTTGGCGAGTGGAAAGAGGCCTTATGAGCTTAATAAGTATCAATCCAAGAAGTTCTTTCATGATATTAAAAGTTACTTGTGGGATGATCCATTTTTATACAAGATGTGTAATGATTCTCTTGTGCGAAGATGTGTGCCTGAGGAAGAATGGAATAGTGTGTTGGAGTTTTGCCACTCGTCACCTAGTGGAGGCCATTTTGGAGCTCAAAAGACCGCTGCAAAAGTCTTACAATCGGGGTTGTATTGGCCATTTTTGTTCAAGAGTTGTAAGAAATTTGTAGAGGGTTGTGATCGATGTCAAAGGATGGGAGGAATCTCCAAGTGGGATGAGATGCCCCTTAAGAGCTTTCAAGAAGTGGAGATATTTGATGTGTGGGGCATCGATTTCATGGGACCATTTCCTCAATCTAATGGATTCATATACATCCTATTGGCAGTCGACTATGTATCGAAATGGGTTGAGGCCATACCTTCAAGAACAAGTGATGCTAGAGTGGTCATGGGGTTTCTAAAGAAGCATATCTTCACAAGATTTGGAGTACCTAGAGTGTTGGTAAGTGATGGGGGTAGTCACTTCATAAATAAGCTAATGGAGAACATTCTCAAGACTTATGGAGTAAAGCATCGAGTGTCTACTCCGTATCACCCTCAAACGAATGGTCAAGCTGAAATTTCTAATCGACAAATCAAACAAGTCTTGGAGAAAACAGTGAGTGTGAGTAGAAAGGATTGGTCAAATAAACTTGATGATGCATTGTGGGCCTTTCGAACCGCATTCAAGACCACTCTTGGTATGTCTCCTTTTCAAATTGTCTATGGCAAGTCTTGCCATCTTCCGGTGGAGTTAGAGCATAAAGCTTATTGGGCCATGAAGAAGTTGAATTTTGACATGAAAGCTTCGAAGAAGGTAAGATTCTTACAATTGAATGAGCTTGAGGAATTTAGAGAAAATGCTTATGAAAACTCAAGGATTTTTAAGGAGAAAACCAAGAGGTGGCATGATGCTCGTTTGAGGAAAAAGAGCTTTGAAAAGGGTGAAAAGGTGTTGGTATTCAATTCTCGACTAAGACTTTTCCCGGGCAAGTTGAAGTCCAAATGGAGAGGTCCCTATGTGGTAAAGGAAGTACTTGATGGGGGAGCTCTAAAGGTTATAGATGAGAACGGGGGAGAGTTCTTGGTCAATGGTCATCGTGTGAAGTACTATGTGGATCCATCACAAAGGGAGACCCTCTTTGTGGATACTCTAACTGAAAGATGACCTCAAAATTCGTCTAGCTTGAAGACGTTAAACTTAGCGCTCGATGGGAGGCACCCCATCACTATCTTTATTGCTTTGTTTTTGTTTTTTGGACTTGTAGGTTGATTGTGCTCATGGAGAAAAATGCACATTGAAGAAAAAAGAAGTGCTTCATGGATTCAAGTTGACATGTTCCACCAGTTGTTGCAAACTTAATTCGTGACTCTTGTCTCGAGTTAAGTTTGGGGGGTGCTAGTGCGTGGTGGATTTAGCTTGAGTCGTATGGATGCGGTTACTTCTCAACAAGAAGATCATCAATGGAAACTACAAGGGTAAGTCTCACCACTTTTTGCAAACTTAAGTCTCAACTCTTGTTTCGATTTAAGTTTGGGGGGAGAGTGTGTGGTGTAACTCACCACTTGAGTATGATTCTTGTAAAATTGGGTCAATTTTAAAATTTTAAAATTTTTCTCATGAGTTTGGGTTGATTTTGGCATGATTAGTGGTGTTGAAGTGCATGATAGTCCATATTTATAATGAAATTGTTGAAATAATGGTGTTTGTTGAGTGTTTGAGCATGAATGAGAGGTATTGGAAGCAAGATGGAGCTTGGAGCTAAAGCTTTCCTTACCAAATGCCTATTGAGGGAGTACTCTACACCTTATCATTTTATTACTTAAAATGAATTGATTTTGATTTGAATTGTTGTGACTAGCATGCTACTTCATTTGTTATGTTTATGGGAGGTTTACTTTCGTAAATTAGGATTTCCTTTTCAATAAAGGTTGGGATGAATGTGTGCTTAATTTTCTTATGGATGATGGTATTTTATGTTTTTGCATGTTTTGTGTTTTTGTTGTGTCTTGTTTGTTGAGTCCTTATTTGTATGTTGTGTGTATTTTCATTCTTGTCTTGGGATGTTTGGTGGTTTGTTTAGGGATGTCGTGAGTCATTTTTGAACGTGAGTAATGATATGTTGTGGTGATAAGTGATGACAAATTATGATTAAGAATCTCTACACTTTCAAATTGTGACATGTTTTACTTAACTTGTTCAATTGTGAGATGAATGTGGTGTAATAAGTTCCTTAAGGTCCGAGCACAAGCTTGTGAGCATTTGAGCCTCAACCATGCATACATGGTATTTCTTCATGAGTGGATCGGTTGTGTTTGATAAGTTAGAACTTGCTCAAGGACTATAGGAACGAGCCCGATTAGTGGAGATTGGTGAAATGATCTAAGGCCATCCTTATTATTATAGTCATTGCCATATATGTTCCTACCTTGAACATCATCCTTAGTCAACCACTTTGAGCCAATAAACCTATTTCTTGTGAATTTAGCACATTACAAACCTTAATTACCCATTCAAGCTTATATATACCTTTGTGTGGGTGAATGAGGAGATGGTAGCTAGAAAGGATTGATTGATTATCAAAAGAAGAAAAGGACATGGTAAACAAGCAAGAAAAAGGATGAAAAGAGCAACAACAAGAAGGCACATGCAACCTTAAAAGTAAGAAATGAGCAAATCAACATCAAAATGCTCAAGTAAACAAAATTCAAAGAAAGGAAGCATGCAACAAAAGAAACTCAATCCTAGGGAAGTTAATGAATAGTGCTTGAGATTTGTAAAGATAAGCAAGGAAGAAAAGAAAGTGAAGAAGTTGAGGAAATTGGTCATCTCTTTGATTACTTACACATGATTAGTCACTCTTATCCATATACTTCCTACCCTACCAAAGAGCCTATCATTACATCCTAATTAAAGACCTTTTTGATCATTAATTGAAACTTTGGTGGTTTGTGAATATAGTCCGCGAGCAAGCTTATAGCGAGTCGAGCCAATCGATTAATGAGTGTGATTTACCCTATTTCAAAAGAGTGTTGAGAGACATTAATATACATTGTGAGGCTTGGACTAAAAGGGACTATATTACACTATTACTCTCTTTTGATTGAATTTATTAATTTCTCATGTCATGATTTTAATATTGTAGGATGACTTAGCATAGTTTGTAGTTATTATTGCTAACGATATGTTATTGCTTATGTTCATTTAGTCTTTTTCTAGGTGAAAATTTCTCTTTTGGTTTGTCATTTTCGTTGCTCGGGGACGAGCAACACCTTAAGTTTGGGGGGTTGATTAGAGCTATTTTCACCTATATTTTAGTGTCTTTTTATATGTGTTTTCATATTATTTTATCCGTATTTTATGTGTTACTTGATTGTGTTTTGTGTTTTTATTGAAATGTGTGTGAATGAGCTTAAACTTAAGATTTTCACTTTTTATTTGATGCTAAACATGATAAGGAAGATGTAGGAAAAAACGGATCTCAATTCGAAGTTGAAACGAGGAAGAACGAGCCGAAATAGTGAAAGAGGAGAAGAAGCTGCACAACACGGCCGGCCGAGTGCAGGAACACGGGTCGTGTCTTGAACACGCCTCGAGTTCCACACACGGGCCTGTGCATGAGGCCGTGTGATGTCGCCAGAAACACCAACTCGGCCACCCCTGTGGCCGAGCGCAGAGTACGGGTCGAGCACAGAACACGGGCCGTGTACCGCGCACGGCCCTGTCCTAGAAGCCGTGTGCGGACACCAGATTACACAACACGGCCACCCCTGTGGCCGTGTGCAGAGCTCGAGCCGTGTAGATGTAATTCCTGCTAAAAAATCAGAATCTTCTAGAAGGCCCACATGGGGTATAAATAGACCCCATTTCAACATTTTTCGGGGCAGATCCGAAATCCTATCATCTACACACACATCACACACCTTTCCTCCCATTTTCCACCACCATCTAGATCCACCTTCATCCACTTTGATCCATCTTCATCCATTCCATCAATTCTCCACCAAATCTTCATCTCTTCCATTGGGTGTGA
This sequence comes from Pogostemon cablin, assembly GCA_023678885.1. Lineage (NCBI taxonomy): Eukaryota > Viridiplantae > Streptophyta > Magnoliopsida > Lamiales > Lamiaceae > Pogostemon > Pogostemon cablin. The sequence goes on along the minus strand of CM042961.1, from coordinate 13,718,954 downwards.
GAGATCTCAAGATTTCAAGAGCTAGAGTGGGAGATCCATGAGTGTTGAAGATTTCCTACAAGAAATTGTTGGGGAATATTTACATCTCTTTTGAATCTCTTTTGGATTTAGAACTATGGATTTGTGTAATAGATCATTTAATTGTTTTGTTACCCTAATCATGTTAGGCTAATCCCTCTAGTGGGATTAGGAATATGAAGAGCATATTAGATTTATATTATCATGTAGATTAAATTGGTTTTCATTTAATTGATGTTGATTTCTATTCATGGGATTTAATTGCTTTGATATTGTGATAGCATGGTTTGTTATTCATGAATGTTTATTGGTTTAATGGATTGTTGATCAATGGATTATTTGTGGTAATTAAGTGCTATTATGATGTTCATGTATGTATTGCTTGGAGTGAGACGAAACGACCCTCTATAGTATTAGGAAGGCATTAATAGACATTGAGTTTGGGTTTGACCGAAAGGATATTTGAATTTAATGAGGGGAACCAATCCATTCGTTGGCCTTAGTACACAAAAAGGGAGAGTTTAATCTAACTAGTACCTAGATGGAAGGGGTTAATGTTGGGCTTTGATCTTAAGTGCTTTTGGGAGTCTAAAATGGATCAACAACCTTTGTAATCCGAAAGGGAGCTTAGGATACAATCGTGATCACCCTTAGTCTACATCAATTGAGTTGAATTCCGTTTGCATGATAATATGAATCGAGTGTGCTTGGATGTTTCTAATCCCATGTTTTTCCATACTTGAACTTTAGCACCCATTTTCTTTACTTGTCATTTTTCTTATTTGCTATTCTTATTTACTTGTTACTTGTTTTAGTTGTTAATCAATCTCAAAACCCCCGATCATCTTTACAAAAACAACATGAACATGAGCTCAAGTATTTTGCTAGTACGAACATAACTCCTTATTGGATTGATAATTTTTCTTGGGATATACTACTACAACGATCGAGTATTCTTGCTCGTGAGTTCTATAAAAATAGGCTCGTGAGTATTCTTAATAAATATTAACTTTTTTATATAAAATAATTACTAATAGGTACATATTTTGTACCCTTAATTACTACTATATACATTGATTTAAAATAATTACTATCACATATAAAATATTTAAGTAAAATACCAAATATAACCCTAAACCCATACACTTTTAAATTAAAAACCCTAAACCCCACCCACCGCCGTTGTCGGAAATCGCCTGACCGCCGCCGGCTGCCGGAAATATGACCTCGTCTGAGCTTCGGCGGCCGGTCGTCATAGCACTGTAGGACAGTCGCCGCCGGAGCTCTGCCGGACCACCGCCGGACCACCACACTTTTTTGCTGCAGACACTTTTTTTTACTGCACATACTTTTTTTACTGCACACACTTTGTTGCACACGAACTTTTGCTGCACACTACATTTTTTTGCAGCACATTGTAAGGGTAATATTAGAATATCACTATATATTTTTGTAGTTAATAGTAATATTTTTATATGTTTGTATCTCATAGTAATTTAGGGTTTTCTTGTGTACCTAATAATAATCCTCTCTTTTTATATTTATTTTTGTCGTTAAAATACTAACAAAAAATTTACCTAAAAAAAATATAAATTCATATTTATTAGTATATATATTTTTATTTATAATTATATAAATTTTAAATGTGGGTATACAAGAGAATTTGTTTATGTTGGGTGGGTTCTACATATTGCCGAATTAAAAGATGATGAACATGTGATAAAATTTAAGGATATAAGTTTTTATATTAAGTGGTACTACATTTAATAATAAAATGTAGAGTATAATTTTCTAAAATCCTCAGATCTGAAAACTTGATACATGAATGTGAAAATACAATACATTCGGGAGCATGCAAATTTATCCTAAAATGTATGCAAAACAAATGAAAGGGTTATTACTTATCAGGCTATAGCAAACATATATGTTTTGTTAAATGATATTGATGATTAATATTGAGTATCATCACAAAAGAAAAAAGAAAATTTACAATAACATTGTTGATGTTCGTTTTCGTCGTGAGAACTTAAATAAGATCAAACATGAGATAATCTATGGAAGGTGAGGAAGATAGAGATATTTTGTAGAATTTGGCTTTAGGGCCTTTTGTATTTCTCATTCAAGTATCTAGTGATTTAAACATACATTTGGGGTGTATTTTCTCCTATTTATCTATCATTTTTCCTTCTCATGTACTTTCTAGACTAGATGGTTCTTGCCACTAATTGATTGTCATGTGTCCTATTTTAGAATTATTATCCTATAACAAACCTGTAACTTCTCTCTTCTGATTGACTGATGAAGAATAGGAATAAAACTGATCTTGAGGACCACCTTGAGGCTTTGATATCCTTCCTCATTTCTACTTCCATTTTCATTATCCCCAGGAATACGGGGTATAGATCCTGGGGTTATTTCCGTTCCAAATCACGAGTGTACTTCCACATTTATCCCAGGTTTAATTCTGGTGACTCCACGGTATAACTATATGAGGCTATAGCGGACCTCTGGATTTCCTGTGTGCCTTTCTGTTGGACCTTCTTTATTGGGCTTTCTTCTTGATGTTTTGGGCCTAGTATTTTACCCCATAACAAACGTGATCGAAGGTCTATCCACTGCAATTTGGTAAAACAATCGGGATTAAACTGCAAAAGATATTTTACTGAATAATAAGCGTTGTAACTTGTAACAAAGCGATTTCAGAGAGAATTGGGGAAAATTGGAGCGAACTTCACAGTAGAGAATCTAGACTTGAAGGGAAAACGTGAGTGAATTATACTCCGGAATCCAGCGAGTTTGACCCAAAGGTGACTCCGGAATTCGTATTCCGATCGGCCATGGCAGCTCCCGATCCCGAAAAATTGATCGCTAAAGCAGAAAAACTGTGAGATTTCCCCTTAAATTGTATTGTTTCCTTAATATCTTAATCCTCTTTATTTTTTTTATTGGAAATCTCAAAATAATCATTTGGGGGTGAAAAAGTCATATCAATTTGCCAGAACGAAACTCAGTTTGACGAGATGGAATGCTGATTGGAGGAATGCCACAGTTCTGTTTGAGCAGGCGGGTACGATTGCACCCACGTTTCTTTTTAATTTAAAGTTGGAGATTAAGAATAATTAGTAAAGGTAACATATCTGAAGTAATTCTACGTTTCGTCATGGAAAATCTAGAAATCTAATAGGATTTTGTTCTTATATGGCAGCAAATGCGTATAGGCTTTCGAAAAATTATGAGAAAGCGAAGGATGCGTTTGAAAGAGCTTCCAAGGGACAAGAAATGCTCTCGTCGTATGATTTTTTTTATCTGAATCTTGTTCTGATGAACGATTATATTATTAATTTTTTTTCGATCACTTGTATATACATATACATTCAGCAATTGAGGGATCTTGATGAATGATCAGGCCCTGGGATGCTGCAAAACATATGGAGTCTGCAGCAGCTTTAGCGAAGGAAGTCGGCAACTGGAAGGAAGTGTCTGATTTCTATAGACGTGCATCTGAGTTGTATATTGAGTGTGGAAGGTCTCAACCTGCATCAGATGCCCTTGCAAAGGGTGCTCGGTATGAGCTGATCTTTGCATTTTAGATTCAATTCGATAGTTTCTTATTGCATAGAGGCTTCCCTGAGAGGATTTGTTAGTAGCATGCTGAATTTTATGACTAACATGATTAGCATTTTTCTTCGATGGAGACACATTTAATCTTTAAGTTTGTGAAATAACTGGAATCAAATTTCCTCTCCAGAGGTTCTTTTCACCTTAAAGCCTAACCTTTTCATTGCATTACCTTATTACTCACTCATGGAATGTTTGATAAGTTGATAAATGTGTTGTTTTCTCTTGAAGTGCCTTAGAAGATGCATTGCCAGAAGAAGCTATCCAGCTTTACACTGATGCATGTACAGCTCTTGAAGAAGATGGGAAGGAACAAATGGCCTTTGATCTCTATCGTTCTGTTACCAGTGTTTATGTAAAGCTTGAGAAGTAAGCTTAAATCCCTTCTTGAAAATCTTGATATAGGTAGCAAATTAAAATGTCTTATAGAGCTATCTATCTGTCTCAAATGTACTTTTCATTTGCTACCTCTTTGGCAATTATTATCCAATAGCAGATAAATGAAGTTATCATCTTTTAAGCTGGTTAAATGGAATAATATCATTATGCTTATTAACCTAATATTTCACTTCGGAAGTGTTTCCCATAATTAATTTTCTATATTAGTCCATGGAACAAATAAAAACTCCTCTTTTAGCTTGAAAATCTAGTTAGACAGATCATAAAATGATATCCTTCTGGATTCGCCGTCCAACAGGTACACAGATGCTGCAACTTTTCTCCTAAGATTGGCCCTAGCAGCTGATAAGTGCAATGCTACCCATAGCCAGTGCAAGGTGTGGAGACATCCCATTATATTCTCTCTTACTTCCTTTATCAAATATAAAAAATAATTAGAGCATCATACCTTCTTTTACTGTTAAGAATTCCTACTAGTGTTCTAGTGACCCAGGTATTCCAACTGCAAGAAGCCTGACTACAATCAGTTACTGATGATTAAATGGTTTCTGTTTACATTCAACATAGGCGTGCTGCACATTTTTGCAAGTATTAGACAGCATATCATTGTATGAAGCCTGGGACTTGGAGAGCCAAAAATATGGCTGCATTATGTATGATATTATGAGTGTTCTTCCATGTCTAAATATGTCAACCTGGGGCATGTATATGCTGGTAGTAGTAGCTTTTCACCATGGTGTTGGACTATAGTGGTCTAGGCCAAGTGTTTTTTCTGTATTACATGTTTCATAACAAACACACGTTAGTCTTGATTCAACCTGTTGTGGATATAAGATTATCTTAGTGCAATCATTCTGTATCTTTTTGTCTGTCTAATCTTAATTTCATGTTTCTCTCCTTGTATTTATATTAGCAGTCTGCTAAGATGCAATGTGGCCATTCTGAAATGCATGTTTTGTACAACCGTAATTTTGTTCTGAAGTCCTGTTTAATATCTTTTATGTGTAGGCTTATCTTAGTGCAATTATTGTGTATCTTTATGCACATGACTTCCAGCAAGCAGAGAAATGTTACAATGATTGTTGCCAGTAAGTTGACTTTCTTATAGTTCTGGTTCTTTTTCGCTTTTCCTTGTATCATATAAAATATATGCCTTGGCTGAATAACATATTTTTTGAAGGTAGATATTTCAACGTCTCAGCCTCAAATGCTGTTACTAGTGTTATTTCCGTTTTTCATAAATTCTCATAGTGTTGCTTGATGATATCACCAATTTCTTTTTGATTTCTATGGCAGGGTTGATGCTTTCTTAAACAGTGATCAAAGTCGTGCCGCTACTCGACTTCTGTCTGCATACACTGATGGTGATGTTGAGGAAATCAAACGGGCAGCTCAATCTGGTATCATTTCCAACCTTGACAGCGTGGTAAATATTGATTCATTCGCTACAGTTTCTAGTTGCTAGTCTTTCAATCCCCCTTAATTTTTCTTGAATAACTTAAAAATTCATTAACATGGTCTGAAGATATATGAGAGATAATTCAAGGTTCACAAACAGACCAGTGTTTGGTAATGTGACTATAAATATCTAACACAGAAAAAAATGACATGGTTGATGATCCTTAATTAATGATTAATGAGCCTGTTATTATCTAGATAGCTGTGTGTTCTTGAGACTCATTAAGAGTGATCAATATGTTCTTTTTGCTCCATTATTTTTCAACCACCTATGTACACCTATTTCGTCTTCTATTCCTTACTGAATCTGTGTTGAATGGAAAATGTGTATTTTTTTTGTTTCTCCTCTTTCTCCAGCTACCATATCTATTGCTCTGAACACGTAATGTTCAATAAGACTCGCATTATTTACACCTGTTTTATGTTTTAATTTGGCTTCAATTCCAGATAGAGTGATGGGTTGAAAATAACCAAGTGTGTTTTTGTTTCATTCATTCTCTCTCTTTCCTTCATAGTTCATATGCTTGGTCCTTTATTCTCCGTTGCTCATGCATCATCAAGCGTAAAAAAGTCACTAGCAAAGTGTTATTTACAGATCATAAAGCTTGCGAGGAAATTACCCACTGGAGATGTGTCTGCATTCAAGAGCGGCACGACAGAAGAACAAGAGCAGTTGGACGAAGATGATCTTACTTGATCTACGAGTAATGCACGAATATAACCAAAGCCGAAAAGAAATTGTTCCAAGTTTGTACTTCAAGAATTGCCATGGCTTTCCATCTACTTCACTGGGTACTAAAGAAAATGCATTTACACATTTTCTTCTCAAGAACATGAAAATCTGGGGTGTGACATATTGTACTAAAGTGCCAATACACATTACTTGTTTGATTGCTATAATTATATTTCTTTACTCATCCTATATGAGATATCTTGTGATCAAATGTGAATAATTGGCAAATTCACCATTTGATGTAAACATGTGACAAAATGGATGCTGCATTCATATTCTTAACCAATTGAGTATATTGTTCAAAATGGGCTATCAAACATTAGCCAAAATCGAAACAACTTACATGAAACCATCTACTATGAACACTAAGAAAGACTACAATAAAAACACATTGGAGAATGCTGTCAGCCAAGCAACTAATTCTATCTCCATCTCAAAGAATTTACAAAGTAATCAATCAAAAAATCAGCCATGTTAATAAAGATCACACCGGAGATCGATTCGATTCTGGATCAACCACCCGTGTTATTGTATGAGATTTTGATGATAACAGAGAGAGGAATGTTGATTATATGACCCTGAGTACCAAACAATCCAATCCTTCCAAAGCTTGCAACAGAGCTGTTCATAGTCGCGTTTATACATACACTCAACACCTGTTTCTCTCCACTTGCAATCGAGAAGTGAGTTGGTGTCACCTTCACTGAAGCACCATACGGAGGGCTCCAGCCAACGCTGTATGTCTCGTTGCTACCAACGTTGGTCACTACCCGTTGGATGGTGGTGGACTGGTTTAGCTTTGATATTGTGATGGAGGACAAGTTCAGATCAACAGCATTTACAGTAGAGGTTCCACAACTGTAACCTGAGTAATTTAAAAAGGAAATTTACTACATAAACATATGTAATAGTAATACTCCACTTCAATATAAATGAAATATGAACAAACATGATGGTGAGATGCAATCCACACAGCACAGCACCGCATAATGGAAACTGACCTGTGTAGTTTAGGACAACGGGAGATGATCCGTTTATGCCACAGAGGAAGGACATGTAATCATCATAACCTGTAAGGAATTGTTTTACACTTAGATACATACAAATGAACATTATAATCTAAGATCATCTTTAAAATTTGGACATTGTGGAGGCAGAGAGACATACTTGAATCGAAAATAAGACCGGGATCTAAGGCAGAAGTAGCATTAACAAATCCACTACCCATATCAAATGGTGTGGCAGGAGATTGGTTAAAATCTGGGTTAGCATAAGCCCGTTGTGCCATTATAGGCCCACCATTTTTGTCATAAAGAGATGCTGTTGTCGAAAGTGCTGATCCAATAGCTGAAGGAGTGAAATAGGGAAACTTCTGCTTAATTAAGGCTGCAAGACCAGCTACATGAGGAGCAGCCATGCTCGTACCAGACATCATCGCGAAGTTCTCACCTATATACAATCAAATCGTAAATTTGTATGCAATTCTTGCAAATACGGAAGCTATTATCGTCTATAGGGAAATATATATATACCTTGAAATTCAACTGAGTCGGTTCCACGAGAACTCCATGCAGACCAGATGAAATTTCCAGGTGCAACGATATTTGGCTTCAATATGTCAGCATTATCAAGAAAACTGTCTTCTGGATCAGGTCCTCTAGCAGAATAATACATAATCTTCGGGGCAGAACGGCTGAAATTTGCTTTTATTCCACCAGAAATACTTGCAACTCCTCCGAATCTAACAATGTCCTTTGTGCCTGGATCTCTCTCCACCGAAGAATTATAGTACTGAAGCAAGATCTGCAAGGAATAATGCATTGTAAATCATCTGGTAAATGGCCTTATGCTGTGGGAGACTATCACTTTTTTAAAAAACCAGAAAGAACAAACTCTCACTTTGGAATCATCCGGGGATGGAATTATAATGCCAGGGATTCTCATAGGAATTGGATTAAGTTGAAATCCGATCACATACGGATCCATGTAGAACACAACACCAGCTGCACTGAGGTTATCTGCTGTTTCTAAAGCTTGTTTGATGGTGGAGAGTCCAAGTACAAACCGAATAGAGTAGCTACATATCAAGATATTCCCTTGAACAACAGTCTGATTAAAGTTGCCCGCATCTTGGCATTCACTTATGTACATATCTTTCACAGCTGCTGTGTTCAAAGCATGGGTAGCAGAAACCAGTGTATACATTGTATCATTATCGGTTCCAGCTGGAAAAAAACAAGTTGAAGAGAGTCCAACTCTAGTTAAGGTTCATTCTTGAAAATTTCAAATGTGACATAACAGTAATTAATAATCAGATAATTGAGGCTTACGAGCAAGTCCAACTCCTGAAATTGTGACTTTGTTGCCGAGGATTATGGAGTTACTGTAAGTTCTGTCATGGGTAGCAGCTCCAACGGTGAATATCCATGGACTGAATGAAGAAATGCTTTTAGGTGATGGCCCGGTGTTTCCAGCTGCCTGGACTACAAAGATACCGGCTTTGACAGCTGACAGTAAGGCCATATCTATAGGATTAAAGAAAGTGGCAATGCCGGGTGGACGCCTGTTTGGAGTTATTGACAAGCTTATTATGTCCACTCCATCCTGTGCAGCCTACAAATAGAAAAAATAAAATAAATCATAATAATGGACAGATCCATGTGAATTGAAATACATGCAAGGGCAGGTTTTTGGACTCTATAACTAGTAAAGAGAAGATCTCAAACGATATTGTAAACGCCAGCGGTTATGGATTTATTAACAAAATCTAGCTTGTATTACTACATGGAAAGTGGAAAGAAAAAATATATCATTTTGAAGTGATTGTATAATGTAGATGGATTCACCGATGGAACAGGACTGCATGTATTGGCTTTATATAGAATCAAGCAGACGCAAGATTTATGACTAACTATTTCCTAATATCCTCTAATATGAACCAATAATATACAATTGAAATCAATTGAAATTTTGGTGTAACGGAAAGATATTAACCTAATGGAGCTGAAACAAGGGGCAAGACAAAGACCCCAAGACGAAGATAGGGAATATTTAAAGTCAAAATTATATGAATTTGTCAGATGTACCTGATCTATGGCAGCAACTACATCTGCAGCGAAGCCTCCAAAGCTCTTGTATAATGCCTTATAAACAGCAATGCTACAAAGTATAGGAATTTCGTCAATGCATAATTCAGGAACAAAGATTGAGAGTTAAGAGCTCTATGTGCTATGGAAGCATTGGATTGATCAATATAGTTCAGATGAGTTCTCACAAAAAAATATACTAGCTCTGAAGCGAGATAACAGGCAAAAAATCAATCAAAGTTTCTTACTGTGAACGAGGAGCCATTCCACTGGCATTTCCAAAGTGATGTCCAGCTACTACAACTGGAATCCCATGGTTTCCTGCTGCAGTTGCTGATGTGTGCCTGTACAAAATTGCAAACCATATAAGTTTTAGCATGCTGCTAAGGCAAATAACTAAAGTTTAACGACCATTTATGGACGTCAACTCAGGACGAGTGGCTACAACTAAGCAATAACTTGTATCCCACATCCAAGTTTCGGTTCAGAGGGAAGATACTTACGTCCCATGGCCATCACCATCAAATGGTGAAGCATAGTCCTGTGTAGCATTGAATATCCCTCTGGTAATGGCAGAGGCAGCAAAATGGCGAGCCCCAATGAGTTTTCTGTTGCAGGATCCAGATGGAAAATCTCGTGTGACCTCACAAATCCCAGAGTAATGCTCTGGAACAGGGTATGGTTTTTCAGGTGTATCATCAGAGAAGCTTGGGTGGGTGGGATCAATTCCAGTGTCCACGAATCCAATAACAATCCCTTCTCCTGCTGTTTCAAATCCACCTTCTTTGGCCCATGCTCCTTCAGGTAGACCAAGAAACTGGGGTGTATGAGTAGTAGCAGTCCTGACTGAGAAATCCAAGACCACATTCGACACCTCACGTCTTCTTGAAAGCTTGTCAGCCTTCAACAAAGTCACCAATAAATACAGTAAAAACTCAAATTAAAGAAAAAGAACAGTTAAGATGCTCTAAGTAACACAAAAAATGCTTTAGACAGACACTCAGACACTGTTGGAGTCATTAGGGAAAAATATCATGAAGACTGACCTGCAGTGGAGTGACGAGCACAGCGAATCCGTTGATCAGGTAACGGTAGCTGTAGAGCTTCAGATACCTTTCACCCCTTAATGCTCTTTTTAACAGAGAATTATGCACACGGTCTATGTACAGCCTGTGTCGGTTATCTGTTCTTGATACATTGCTGCTTTCAGAAAGTATGAATATGGTAAATATAATGATTCATTAAATATAATATTGATAAAATCACTTGCAAGAAAGAGTGGCAATCGAGGGAAATTCATAACCCTGATTACCAAACATGACTACAGAGGATAATTATTAAAAAAGAAGCAAGAATCAGACAACATTTACAGTTTCCCTCCTATGTATTGAATAACATTCTCTCACTAAATGGTTAACTAACTACAGTATCCTTTACCTTTAACAGTGAAAGACAAGAATTCAGATTAATGAATGCCTTATTAATTCATTTCCCCACCAGAAACAAACAAAAACCCTCCATCAGTTTCAACCCAACCTAAATATCTCAGGGTACAATTCCTCCATTGGTCCTCAATCACAAAACAAAATGCTCCTCAGTAAATTAAAACCTCAAAAAATCAATTATCAACACAAAACAAAGAAAAAAAGAATCCCAAATCAAAGATACTCAATGGTGGCTAAAGAAACAATTACATTTGATTCAGCAGAAGGTGGTTCAATCTTGAAGACAAAAACATACTCAATTCAGACAAAAACAGTTAATAAAAATTGTACCTTGGTTTAACAAATCTGCTCATTCTCTCAGACCCATTGCGTTTAACATGGTGACTCTGCTTAACATTAAGCTCACCATAGAAATGAGATGTGGGGGCTTGTTTGAGAGTCACAATATACACAGCTGTAATATTATCTGCATTCTCTTGAGCATAACTGCATTCCACAAACACCCCCAAACACAGCACTATCGCAGCTAACCCAATTCCCAACCTACCCTCCATTTGGGAAGCAAGAATACCCTTTTCCCAAGAATCACCACCAAAAAAAACCCTCCTTTGGATGAGAAAGTACAAAGCTTTCTTCAAGAAGTACAACAACACACATTAGCAAGAATGGGTTTTTCCCAGAACAAGCTTCCTCTTTTCCAGTTTCTCGAAATGTGGGTGTACAATCTTTCTTTCAAGATGTACAACACAAGCTTCCCCCTTTACATGTGACAATAAGAAGAAACAAACCCTTTCCCACTAAATGCACTCAGCTGTAAAGAGAAACTCCATAACCCCATTAACTCAACTCTCCCACATATGTTGTTTTAATACTAATACTTTAGAAAATTAATGAGACCTCTGTCTTTTTCACCATTAAAGTACCTCCTACAATTCCTTGTATCTTTTTCTTTAATATATATATAATTATTTATGACCTATTTTCATATCATAGAGTGACACATGTATGCAATCTGCAACTTTCTTGGGTGGTGTGCATATGAACGTTTTGTTTATATTAAGGTGAAAGTAAACAAAAAAAAAAAAACTTGCAACGGGTGTGTTGAAATGGAATTGGAATGTGAAAATTTTTCAACCTTTTCTTTTGGTATTATTCATTTCTCCCCTGTCTTAGGTTTGTGTCATGTCGGTTTGGGGGGTGGTCATTTGTAACCACATGATTCCTAGTGAAAATACATAGCAACGGAAAAGACAATCAAACTAACTTCTTGAGAAAACATCATATCTAGCTAATTAAGTTTAATTATATCACACTATTTGAGTTGGAATTGATTAAAAATTCAACCTGATTGATTATATTGGAGATATATGTAATGTGATACAAATATCTAGAAGTTTGAAGATTTAGATGAAGTGATTAAAATGCTATACCAATTGAGTCTAATATAAGATTTTGAATTCGAATTTTACTATAGTAAAGATTTTACTTGCAAAGTGTGGTTCAGTCTACATATGAAGGAGCGTATTTAAAATGGTGTACCCCATAATTAGGGCCCCCACCGCCCTTACCCTGTGGATTGGTGGAGGAGGTAAATCGCAGGATGTGTCTCAAGTGGCTTATAGAGATGACTCTCTGTTATATGGAGTGTATTTAAAACATATTTGACGTTGATCCTCATTCGTATAGGATTCTAAGTTCAAATCTCACTCTTACACTTACATATTTGAGGTTGATTCTCATTCTCGTATGATTCAAAATTCAAACCTCACTTATAGACTTGTATATTTTCGCGTATAAATATATATTATGTGGAATTTAAGGGATCGCATTAGAGAGTATATGGGAGCGTGACAAACCATAAGACGTTCTATTATCTCATTGAAATCTATCATGCATTAATAACTATGGATACGTTGTCACGACGTTCTAAAATTTCGTTGACATCTATCATGCATTAATGACTATAGATATGTTGCCACCTGAACGACTCAACATTGAATTATCACAATGTCTTTGTGCTTATAATGAAGTATTGAGGTTGTTATTCTAAAACTGAGAACGTTAATTTCCTATTGTAGTTGTTCCCTTCTAATATTACTTTCTTCTTGTCAAAATTGAATTTTCTACCGTTGTGATAGTCATTATTGAAGATTTTCCTACTTAATTAGATTGAATATGCTCCATGCATACATGAGGAAAAAAAAAATTCAAACCATGTTTTTATTTGTTATTTTAAATTATTTATTCCTCTTAATTTCTAAAATTACAATATTTAGTGAACTATAAACCCAATAATTTTGTTTTGCTAAACATGTAAAATAGTATCAATAACTAGAGATGGCATAGTAGGAGTGGAAATGGGGGGTAGGGGGTGGGGGTTGGAATGGGTATTGTTGAAGAAGTAAATGATGAGTTTGGGATTTTTAGCAAGAGGATTTGTGGTAGGCCATTGGCAACTCTAACGTTCGAATTCTTTTTTGTCACTACCCTTCATTCAACCCGTGAACATTTGCACTTCATACAATCTTAATGTTTCTTGTTTTTCTACCTATACATATATACCATCATGTGTATTTATATATTGCCACTTGTAAACTTAAAATATACCTGTTGGGGGGGTGGTATGTAGTGGGGTGCTACCTGTAAAGGATAGGGTGAGTGTTAAAATATGATTTCAAAAGCATATTAGGGAAATTAAAGCTGATTGACCTAAAACCCCACCATCCTACCCTTATTCAGTGGCACTCAAATGGGATATAAGTCTAATAATAACTACAATTATTCTATGCTTTTTGCAATATTAAGTAATATATTAATTACCTTCATTTAATCTGAACTTTCTGAGAAACAATGTCTCCCACATGTGTTATTATCAGACTCGAGTACACTAGAAATTAAGCATTTGACTCGTTAATTTGAAGTATTAAATAAAAATAGTAGTAATTAAAAAAAAAAACCCTCAGATGTTACATTTTTCCTGAATTTAGTTTGTGAATTCTCACATCATTTTACAAGTCTTTTCAAGAAACCTTCGTTGTGGTTTATCCACAAAGTCTGACGTGGAATCGTTTTATTTTTTCTTGATTAAGTATTATGAGAACGTTTTTTTTTTTTAAATTAAATTTTATCAATTTTGAATTTCTATTTAAATTGTTTATGAGATAATTTAATAAGTTTTCTATAAAATTCCAATCATATTTTTAGACCCTAATTAAACTTCATACTAACTTAATTGACTAGTAAAATTTTCTAGCTAGAAGTACGTTCGTGATTGTATAAAGAAAAGGGTATAAGTGAACTTGGTTTTTTAATTAAAATAAGAATGAACCCAAATCTCAAATATGTGAAAATACAAATTATTAAGATTTTCCAGAAAATAGAAAGTTAATACTTATATATTCAATCATCAGTGTTGGTAATATATACTAGTAATAATTAAATTATGGAGTAGTACAAATCTAGTATACATGATCAAGGTAAAAATAGAAGGTATGTACGTACAAAATATACGTGGGGAATAATAGCAATGAATACGACCATATGATAGTTTGGAAAGTGTGTGTAATGATTCACATCTTCATGCCTACCACAACCACGAGGGGCCACACATAAATAAATAAATAAATCCTCCATTTTTTTTGTTCTCTTGTGAGACGAGTATATGTGAGATAAATCGATCAATTGTTAAAGTATAATTACTATATAAGTAAAGTATGATTATTATTACTCAAAGTCTTAAAGTATGTTTGTGAGGAATCATACTATAACACTTTAAAATCATACTTCACTTTATTAATTTATTATTTGTCATACTTTAGAAAATCATACATTAACTAACAATAAACATATTATACCTACTATAATAATGATATTTTAACAATGAGTCAATCCGTCTCACAATCTGTTTTACATAATTACCGTCTTATAAGAGATTTTGTCTTTCATCTTTGACAGACCAGAAAAATAAAGAAAAGTTTAATTTAATGATATTATAGAGTAAGATAAAGTATGCTATGAGTATTTTTTGTAAAGAAAATTTAAGAAATGAGATAATTATTAATTTATGAGTAATTTTTCCTTAATTTTAATTTATTATGACTAATTAGACCATAAAAACTCGGAGTAAAACAAAAAATGTAAAAAATAATCGGAGGAAATAGTAGCAGCTTGTTGTGACCGAAAGCTATTTTTAAGGAGAGACGTTGGATGTTTTGGTCAGTCAGGATCTCTCCATAATGAGAACCTGATTCTCATAATTCAATCATCATCTTCACTTTTAACAAAGGCACTCCTGAATTTACTTTCCAAATTCCTCCTGTTATAATCTTATTTTATTCTATATTTTACCCTAATGATTTACATTTAAATTACAAAAAATGTCATACAATATATCTAAAAAGGCAAAAACTTGTGTGCGCCGGGTACACTCCGTGTACCTTTAGAATTTTGTGTTAAATTGTATACCCTTTAGTATAAAGATGTGTGCCCTTTATTTTCTGAAAAAAAATAAAAAAATATTAATGAAAAGTGTATACCCTTTAGAACAAAATGGTGTACCCTTATTAATTAAAGTGTATACCCTTTAAAACCCCTTATCCATAATATTAAATTCTAAAGGCGCATGGTGTGCACCCGGGCGTACGCAAGCCTCGCTCATCTAAAAATATCATTTTTTTTTCAAACACGTGTGTGAATGGGTTCACAACGTAAACCTTGTTTTTATCAATTACTTTAGGTTTATGTTTTTATTGATTATTTTTTAACAGATGAAAAATTACACTTTAGAAAGACAAATTATTACTCTTCTAAATAAAAACAATTATTCTTTAAATTCTTACACACCTGATTTATCAAATACTCTTTAGTTTAGTACATAAAAAATTATTCTTTGTATACATGAACTATTACTATTTTAAATAAAAATTATTACCCTACAAAAAGTGAATTTTTATGTACAAAATAGTAATTTTAAAAATAGGGTTCACACCCGTCTCACTCGTTATATTTATTTTTATAAGTTAATTACTTTATCCAATTTAATAAATCCTTTGTAACGGGCCTCTATATAGGCCTGTTAAACTAGGGACAATCTCACGAGAAGGACCGAATATTCAATAGGCCCAAACAAATAAATTGGGCTCTATTGCAGTCCATTTGACTACAAATACCAACAACTAATAACGGCCTTATCCACTTAATTTAAAGAGAAGCCCATATATTTATTACATATATTATCCTAAATCAGATATGAAGTCATGATCACAGTTGAGAATAAGAAAAGATATGGCGATAATGGCATTATCATCTTCTTCATCTCTTCTTCCACTCTCCAATTTCATTCTGAACCCTTATTCCACCAGAAAAATTCGAAGTTTCAGTGGACTTTCAATGGCGGTCCGTTCGAGCCTCTCCGACGACTCTACTCTTCTCCAAGCCGCCAAATACACTGTAAATTCTTTTTACTAGTTTTATTTCATCTTTCTGTGTAATGTGTTTAGGTTTATTCGGGCGATTGATTTAGTTTCAGGATTTTTAATTCGCGCAACGCTGAACATCCTTTTGAAATGAAATAATCAACGTTTGAGAACAATTGATTTTGCTTTACCATTTCTGATTTCTGTAGAATTTAATACCTTTTCCGAACCATTGTTCCTTAATGACGAAGTTGATTTTACTGGAGTACGAAGGATTGAGTAAATCTGTTGTTTTTGTGTGAAAAAAGGTTGATTCATTTGTGAAGGATGGGATGGTGATAGGACTGGGGTCAGGTCGCGCTTCTGGTTTTGCTATAGAGTATTTGGGGCGGCAACTTCGCTCTGGTGCCATTAAAGATATTACTGGAATACCCACGTAAGTAGAAAGAATTACTCGTTTTGAAGTTATAAACATAATGATAATGATGAGTTAGTTGAAGTTTACTTGTAATTAGTTTCTTCAGTTCTCTGTATTTGTTTCAATCACATTTGCATCTGTCTATGAGTTAAACCTGGTCATATGATGCAAAAATGTTAGACAGTTTAAAAGAACACAGTTAATTTTATGGTATCCGTCTTTGTAAAATTTAAAAATTAGCTTGAATATGGGCAATGGAAGTATTTAATATGTGAAAGAACTTTATTGAGTGCTTTTTTTAAATATATAATTAGTATCATCAGCCTTCACAAAATTATGGATGTCAATGTGGGTTCAGTTTCTATCATTCTTGCTGTTTATTTATGATTCTAAGTAGAATTTATATTTTCATTTTCATTTTTCCATTAAGCCTAAGTAATCAGCTAAACGGTGATGCAGATCTGTTGACAGTGCAAGTGAAGCAGCAAAGGCAGGTGTCCCTTTAGATCAATACAGTGACAATTCCAAAGTAAGCAAGATTATGTGGTCTCTAACATTTTTTTGTGGGTTTTAGTATTCATAAATGTGCCCAATGATTTTCTGGAAAATGAGTTCTGTATTTATATTACATTTCATTAGTACCCGTGCATGATGCGTGCAAATTTTAAGTTTGTTAGAGTACATAACGTTTTTTGTAAGCAAAGATTATGTGGTCTCTAACAGTGACAATTCCAGTGTAAGCAAGATTATGTGGTCTCTAACATTTTTTTGTGGGTTTTAGTATTCATAAATGTGCCCAATGATTTTCTGGAAAATGAGTTCTGTATTTATATTACATTTCATAGTACCCGTGCATGATGCGTGCAAATTTTAAGTTTGTTAGAGTACATAACGTTTTTTGTAAGCAAAGAAACTAAATGGTAAATAAGTTGATTATATCTCCTCATCTCTAGATTGATTTAGCGTTCGATGATGCTGATGTTATTGAAGAAGAATCTCTTGCAGCAGTTATTGGGCGTCAGAAGATGAAGGGTGGTGAGTCAATAGTTCAAGAGAAGGTCAGTCAAGAATTTCATATTTATTCTCCATACATCAAATGTAGTTAATGAGATGAAAAGATAAAATGCTTAATAATAGTATTACAGATTATGGTCTCTATCTTGTTATGGTATCTTTAAAAAAATATATTAATTATAAAAATCAAGAATACTGTCTTCATCTCTTTTTTATTGCTATATATTTTTAAGTTCATGTACAGTTTGATCATTACTTTGATGTGTAGTCATATTGGAAAACTTATAATTATAAATGCCTTTTTCTGACTGTCAAATAGTGATATTGTTTACTACTCATGGCTTTGATATGCCATCTTGATTGTAATCACATTTAAGTGGCTTCCTTTTCACATCAGGATTTCTTGTTCAGATACACTGGTTAACTCTGCTTTACAGTCCATTCTGAGAACGGCTGGGAAACTTGTTCTCATTGTTACGGCAAAGCAATATCAAGGTTCTGTAGATGGGTCAATTCCAGTTCTAATAAACTCTGTAAGGTCAAATGCAAGTAATGGATTTTATCTTGATTAATATCTCTGAGAAAACTTACACTTCATATTTCTCATGTCAGCTCAACTGGTTGGAGACTGCTGAAGAAATAGACGACCTGTTTCTTGGTGATGCTGAGGTACTCTCAAACCAGAGTTTTAAATACTAACAATCTTCAGTATATAGAGAGATATGAGGTCGAATAGTTGTCATATCTCAACTTCATTCAAAATCTATGGCTGCATTAGGACTTTAGATTCGCCATTAATGTCCAAGCGACCATGATCACTGTGAAAAGAATAACTCTATTTACCGTATTATGTTAAGGTTTGGAGAAGATCAACTATAGGGTATGCAGGTCCATTGGGAGGAGACTTTCCACTCGTCACTAAAGAAGGACACAATGTTCTTGATGTCATATTTACATCTCCCATTCAAAACCTAGGTACGTACCATTCTACATCCAAATACTAACATCACCATCTCTCTTAACCTATTCTTTTTTCGACTCATTTTCAGTATCCATCTTGTGCAGCTGAAGTTGCTGATAGTCTTGATCAAGTGTCTGGTGTTATCGAGCATGGTGTCATCTCCAGAATCCCGTCAGTTTCTTCTACCTACTTTTAGACTTTATATTATATATTGGAGTCTATATACATCTAATTTTCCAATTGAAGTATGAAACAACCTGATCCTGAGATACCTTATTTAATCATCTGATAGTTAGAAAGAAGAGCATGACATTCGGATGACTAGGTTAATGTCAAATTATTGCTGCCCTCTCTGTCTAGTTGTTATTCTGTGAGCCTCTTCGGGATAGGCTGAGATTACTGAGTGTACATCTGTCGAACTAGTTTTGAATCTTGATGATTATTACTGAATAAGATGTGAGAAAGTTGACGTTAATGATGGCAGGTGCACGGCTGTTGTAGCTACTGAAGACGGGCTGCAAATTGTTGACAACACCCGTACGACCGAAGAAAGTAGAGTTTGATCAGGAGATCGAGGTTTTAGATTCAGCTTACTTTGCTGTACATAATGTCGAATACAGCTTTGTACTAACCTATTACATTATTGAATCGAGAAATTATTATTGTCTAATGATCAGTTCTTAGAAATGTTGGTGATACCTGGTAGAAGATCAAGTGTAGAGAAGATGAGCAGGAAGAAATAGATCGCTAACGATTTTTCTTTTTATTTTTACACATAATTTATTAAATATTAGTAGTGTCCTGTGAAATGGTAATTACGTGAGAAGATAAAATAGTATTTGTCTATTTATTTAACTCACATTTACTAAAAATTAGTAAATTAAAACTAATATAATTTGATATGAAAATGCATAAAAATTGGAGCATAGTTTTTAAATACTAAATAGTAATACATTCATTAAATATATAGTATATTCTATATATGTATTATTGAATCAAAACTAATATACTTTATCGATGAGAAAACATGGTGCATAAATTTTAAATGTCAAATAATTATGCATTCGGATGCACCATTTTACAATATATATACTATTATGGAACCCGCGTTTTACGTGGATCATTTAATTATTATTTTATTTTTTATAATTAAATAATTCGTGTTATATAATGTAACAATATTAATTAAACAATTTTTTTTCTTAAAGCTAGACAATTTCTTTAATTAATGTAAAGAATTTGCAACAAATTATAATATTTGACTTTTGATAAGGTAATGTATAACTAAATTATGTAAAGGGTTTATATATATATATATATATATATATATATATATATATATATATATATATATATAGTTGTTAATATGTATTCTAATTATTTGAAAGAATCTTGACTTGTATTTTTTTTAAATGTTACTTTGTAACATAATACAATTGAAAACTATTTATTACTCCCCATGTCTCTCTAAAAAAACGTACAACTACATAAGGGCAATTTTGTCTCTTTGTTGTATATTTATATAGTTGTTAGTATTTTATTTTTTTCATTATTTTTAAGTGCAATTATGATTAAAGTATGCAACTTTTAGTAATAAATTCTTAATTTTATTGTTTGTCTAAAATAAATAATCAATTATTTATTAAAAAAAATCTCTTTTTTTATATACATAATTTGATTTGATACTAATTAATTAATTAATTTATAACGAATGATTTATTCATTTATTGCAATTAATTATGCTAAAGTAAATAAGTCATAATAAGTGTATAAGATAATATATAAATAAATAATAAGACTATACGTGAACAACACGTTAGCGAAAAATGACTTTACTATACTATATATATATATATATATATATATATATATTATTTATGAAAAATAAGGTTATATTATAAATAATATTTAAATGGAGTATTACTTTTTATCCATGATTATGGTTTAGTATTTCTTAAATAACTATATAATAATAATTCTATTTCCATTAATTGTTATTTTTAAGAAATTAATGTAAAATATATATATAACATAAATAAAATTAATTTATATATAATATTCTTTTAAATATTTATAATTTTGTAATGAATTTATTAATTTTATTTTCTATTTAACTTTATTAGTTTCAAATTATATAAACAACTAAACAAAATAAATTTTATAATACATATGTCATAATTGAATAATTAAGATATATGTAAATAAATAAATATTAATATACTAAATTTAAAAAATTAACAAATATTTACAAACTCAATTTTAATGTTATTTGACTTGATATGAAATAATGATTTAAGTTAAAGAACTTAAGCTTTCAATTATATACATGAATTAGTTTTTCAACCTCTTATTCTCTAAAGGTAAATCGATTCAAGAGAACTTGAATCGTCCATCCTCTTTCACTTGAAGAATATTTGAATCAATACTCTAGAGGTAGGTCTTAAATAATATTTGAATCGATTCTTAAGAGGTAATACTTGAATCGAATTTTTTTCTCTTGAAGAATCGATTCTTAAGATGTAAATCGAATTAAGAATCGATTTTTTTCTCTTGAAAAATCGATTCTTAAGATGTAGTTCAATTCAAGAATACATGAATCGATCCTCTTACTCTTGAAAAATCAATTTTTAAGATGTAAATCTATTCAAGAATACTTGAATCGATTATTTTCCTCTTGAAGAATCGATTCTTAATAGGTAAATCGATTCAAGAATACTTGAATCAATTCTCTTCCTCTTGAAGAATATTTGAATCGATTTTTTAGAGGTAAATCGAATCTCTACTTGATTCGCTCTATTGAAATAAATTTTTATACTTTCATAAATCAATTCTCTAGATGAACTTGAAGAAAGCTCCTATTCCTATTGGAGAATCGAATGTGTATATTTAGAATGAATAACCAAAAAGTCTTATGTGCAGGTGGGGTGAGGGAGAATATTATATGGAATATTTTTTCCCTTTATATATATATATATGATTTAATTTAATTTAATATTAATTTATTGCATTAAAAGATTTATTAATTTATTAATGATACCCAAATAAATAAATAAAATATTGAAAAATTTAATCATTATTTAAAATAAGAAACACATTATTTAAAAAAAAATATTAAATAAGGAAGTTAATTAAAAGTGAATAATGAAAATATTAAAAAATATTTAAAAATCCAAAAAATTGAGAAAATTACACGTTATTATTATATAATAGGAGGAGATGTTTTTTACGATAATAATTTTAAAATAAAGAGATTAGTATCCACATCAATTTTATTAAATCATTATTTTAGATATGATGATAGTATTCATGCCAATTTTGTTAATGTAAGTATTATTTAGATGTGATTAAAATCAACATATTATAATTATAATATTAATAATAATATATTTATTTTTAATTAATAATATTATAACAATCAAATAAATATATTTTAATTAATATTTTATTCTTAATTTCTGTAAATATATTTTTAATATATTACCTTAGATTTAAAATTATATAATCAATTAAAGAAAATAAATTTTATAATTCATATGTCATAATTGAATAATTAAGATATATGTAAATAAATAAATATTAATATCATAAATTTAAAAAATTAACAAATATTTACAAACTCAATTTTAATGTTATTTGATATGAAATAATGATTTAACTTAAAGAACTTAAGCTTTCAATTATATATATAAATTAGTTTTTCAACCTCTTAAATCGATTCAAGAGTACTTGAATCGTTGATCCTATTTCACTTGAATCAATACTTTAGACCTCTTGAAGAATCGATTATTAAGATGTAAATCGATTCAAGAATACTTGAATCGATCATCTAACTCATGAAAAATCGATAAAAATTGATTTTTAAGATGTAAATCTATTCAAGAATACTTGAATAAACTCTCTTCCTCTTTAAGAATCGAGTCTTAAGAGGTAAATCGATTCAAGAATACTTAAATCAGTTTTCTTCCTCTTGAATACTTGAATCGAATCTCTACTTGATTCGCTCTATCGAAATAAATTTTATACTTTCATAAATCAGTTTTCTAGAGGAACTTAAAGAAAGCTCATATTCCTCTTGGAGAATTGAATGTTTGTTTTTAGAATAAATAATTAAAAAATCTTATTTATAGGTGGGGTGAGGGAGGATATTATATGAAATATTTTTTCCCTTTATATATATGATTCAATTTAATATTAATTATTTTTTTTGCATTAAAAGATTTAGTAATAATTAATGATACTCAAATAAATAAATAAAATATTAAAAATTAATAATTATTAAAGTAAGAAATACATTATTTAAAAAAGAAAATATTAAATAAGGAAGTTGATTAAAAGTAAATAAGGAAAATATTAAAAAATATTAAAAAATTAAAAAAAATTGAAAAAATTACACGTCACAATGGAGCGCTCTGGAGACGCACGTCAACAACAAAAGTTCCTGCGCGTGTAAATATAACTCATTTTAAATATATGGGAATAGAAATCCTGGGTACACAGCATAGGAGTAGAAATATTGGCCACTGGTTACATAGTTTAAATAAAAAACATGTGAATATCCAAAACTCTGTAAGTGGTAGAGTGAAGAAAATAAGGGAAGAGAGCGTGTGAAGTCAAAATTATTCATATACGATGAATTATTTGATTTTTTTTGGTGGTGAAGTTTGAGACAAACGAAAATTAAAGCGTGAAGTTTAAAAGATTGAAGTACTTATTTTCGAACTAATTATTACTGGTATATTTTTAATAAATTTGCAGTCACTTTTTATTTTTATTACTAATAGTTCCTAAAATAGTTATGATAATGTTTATATTTCTCATTAATATAAGCTATTATTTGTTATTAAAATAGAGTATTACTCCTTACTTTTTAAAGTCTAATTAAAGTACACTTAGAATACTAATTTTCTATATAATCTTAAATTTTTATTTAATATTTATAATCAAATTAAATAATTAAAATTTAAAATAAATAATTACCAGTACACTCTATCTAGGTATAGCACTTCAAATTATCCTATTTTAAAATCATGAATATAGAAATTAGAAAAGAAACACTATTTCTCATTTTTAGGAATAAATAAATTGAATCTCCAATTAATACTCTAAAATTTACTCCACAAACCATTAAAGTAAGAATACAATTAGAAATAACAATGTCATTCTCAATTAATTTTATAATATTTTTAGGATTTACCATATATGTTATCTTTAAAATTTTATTATCAATTAATTTATGAATACTCAAACTATATACATCAGCTTAGAAGATTGGTGGTCAAGTACTGGTCTTTGACCAGTGGATTGTGAAGCACTTAACGATTAAAAATAAATAAATAAATAAATAAATAAATAAAAGGGGAGAGAGAAGATTCAGATGTAATATAGTTGATTAATCACCAAATTAGTGTGGGTGGAGGAGCAATAAGTAATTAATTCGGTAAAAATTAATATATGAACACCAATTAAATATTATTTCTTCCTTTCTAAGCTTGTCAATGGTGGCTTTGTGTAAGGTCTAACAAAGGTAGACTTGGTTCGCTTATGGCTGTGTTTGTTTGGGTTATAAAAACCAGTTTTAGGACTTCCAAAACAATGTATCTCTATTTTAGATGAGATTTTAAAATCATCACATCAACTAACTCTATTAATAATAAATCTTAATTAGAGTTTAAAATATAAGGAGTTTAAAATATAAGCTGTTACCTATTTTTCTATTTAAAAAAAATCAAAATAATTAGAACATCCATTTTCATTTCAAATCTTTCAATTTTGCTTTGATTTCTTTTTAAAATAATATTATTTACAAATTTCATCCTAAAAGCACTGAGTCAATCACATTTTATTGAATTAAAAAAATTGAACATTTTAAGTAATATGACCATTTTTGTGAATTTTAAAAGCTATGAGCCTATATTGGAGAAATTAAGTTTTTTTAGAATTATTTTGAATAAAGTAAATTTATATAAAGTGATTTTGATTTTAATACTCAATTTCATACCCATTTTATTTCTTCACCATCTTTTCTTTTATTAATTAATTAATACTCTTACACATAATATCATGCATCTACCTCTTACAAACCAAAATTCCATTATTTATGATTTTCAAAATCCAAATAGCCAAACATGCCCTTGCAATTAAATTCGTGTGGAGTCCATTCATATGGTGGGTTTAGACCATGATTGTCGATAAAGAAACACCACAAAAGAAGATAGGTTGGAAAATATATGTTTGATGCATCATAGGTTAAGTCAACCCAATTTATGGGTAGGCCACTTTACATAATACTTATCTTCAAACCTCACAATTGGTTTAATTGTTAAAGGTTTTTAATTGGATGAATGGTGGGTTCTTTATTTATTAATTAATGTACTCCTCTTTCTCTTAAAAAATTTAAAAGCAATTTATTGTTCATAGCCACTAATTTTGGTCTATTTCACATTGCTTCATCCAAAAGAGTATTTTTTAATTAAGCCAGGAATATCATATGTAAAACGAGATGGTAGTTAGAATTGTACAATGAATTAATTCTACTTACATGTAATTGTTTCTCTATTTATTTGAGTATATCCGATATATATATCTTATCTTATTTATACTAATTACGAAAAAGTTGTTATAAATAACTTTTTAAAAGTATGAGGTGTCGCGACATGGTTAATTTTTGTATATTTTTTATTTTTTTTATTTTAATATCACCTATATAATCTTTCTACTTTTATTTTTTTATTTTTATTATTATTATTATCATTATTATTATATTTTTCATGTATATCTTTTATTTTTTTATTTTTATTATTATTATTATCATTATTATTATATTTTTCATGTATATCTTTAAATAATGTAAATCTATAAATTAAAGACCACCTTTAATCATATTTTTTGATTGGTTAAAAATAGATAATCAATAAAATATAAATATATCCAATTATTATTATTATTATTATTATTATTATTATTATTCATGTACATCTTCAAATTAAATATCACCTTTAATCATATTTTTTGATTGGTTAGGAATGCTACTTTTATTATTATTATTATTATTATTCATGTATATCTTTAAATTATGTATATTTATAAATTAAATACCACTTTTAATTATATTTTTTGATTGGTTATAATAATTCATCCGTGTATTACGCGGGAATGTAAACTCGTGTATATATATATATATATATATATATATATATATATATATATATATATATATATATATATATATATACTCAACTCTCTCCATCCCACGTTAAGATTTACACTTTTCATTTTGAATTGTCCTTTTACATTTCATTTTTTATCAAGTTAGGTCCACACAAAATAATTAATATAGAACCAACGCACAATACTAATACAATTACTCACTTTATATTAAGATTTGATATTAGGTGAACCCGGGTGAAAGGGTGCACCCATATGTGTATAACTTTTTATTCTATTTTGTATACATATTATTTTTTTTGTATATGTGTTTTTTAATAATTGTATACTTTTTTCACACTAAAATTTTCATTAAAAAAACTAGCATCCATATGTGTAAACTTTTTATTCAATAGTGTATACTCCCTCCGTTCCGTTTCAATGTTTACGTTTGCTTTTTGCACGTTGATTAAGGAGTATAGTATTTTATTAGATAGTGGGACGGAGGGAGTATATCACCATGGTTCCCACATCCAACACTAATACACCTACTCACTTTACATTAAATATTATATCTTTCCACCCACTGTCTATTAAAATACTATACTCCTTAATTAACCTGCAAAAAACAAACGTAAACATTGAAACGGGACGGAGGGAGTATATGTTTTTTAATAATAAAATATACACTTAATTTTTTATTAAAAAACTAACAATTAAATTGTACTCCCTCCGTCCCATTTAAAGAGGGTCATTTTTCCATTTTGGGCGTTCCACCCATAGGGTCCCCTTTTCTATTTTACATACATGGGACCCACACACCTCCTCTATTACAATTAAAATATGGGGCCCACACTCCCACTAATACAACTACCCACTACACATTAAATAATAATACTCCTTAATCTACGTGAAAAAAAGCAAAAAGGTCTCTTTTGAAGGGACGGAGGGAATATATATTTTTGTTCATAATTGTATATATTTTTGTTTATATTTGTATACGTTTTAAAAAGTGGGTACACCCTATTTTAGGGTAGGGATGACAATGGAACGGGTATTTTTGGGTGCCCGGTCTATCCGAACCCTAATGGGTAGGGTACGGGTAGTGTTAAACGGGTTTGGGACGGGTACAGATAGTTATGAAAAATACCATTAGGGTTTGGGACGGGTACGGGTAATGCCTCAAATACCCGCGAGTAACCCGATTATATATTTATTTTATAAAATTTAATATATATTATATAATTTATATATGATAAGATATTTTATATATTTAATTAATAGTTATAAGTTTTATTTAATCATATTTATTTAAAATAATACAATTTATATTATATTTATTTTATATTTAATTAATAATAATGTAATTTTTATTATTATATTTATTTAGATAATAAAAAAATATAAATATATATAAAATAAATAAATAAATATTAAATGGGTATGGGTACCAGCGGGTAGTGATAAACGGTAATGAGACGGGTACGAGTACCATAATAAATTTTTTAAACGGGATGGATACGGATACGTGTAATTATTTTTTAATCGGATACGGATACGGGTACCCCAAAATAAGCGGGTACCCTACCCGTTGCCATCCCTATCTTAAGGTGCACCCGGGTGCACAGTATAATTAGCCTTATATTAAATATTATTTCTCTCACCTCACTATATATTAAAATATTATATCTCTTAATGTCTGTGCAAAAAGCAAACGTTAACGCGGGATGGAGGGGTATATAATAAGAAATCATACACCATGAATCATAAGAATAAAATAGTGATTATATCGAAAGAATATAATATAAATTAACCACGGGTAAAAAAGATGAATTGACAAATTAAAACTCTAAAAAATAACCATAAGAATAATTAACATATTCTAAACAACAAAAAGTAAAATAGGAAAAAAAAATGTATGTTAACATCATATGTGCACATTTGTCATTTTATTTATATTTTAAAGGCAAAATGTAATGTTGTTGTACGTGTGCTATATTTATTATTTTAATTTTGTTTTGTTATTTAAAATTTATCTTAAAAGGTAAACCCAGCACGAACATATATGATACAGTATATGAAACCCTTTTTGCAGCAAACATGAAAAAAATGAAAAAATGTTATAAAGTGTAGGGTTATTCTATGGTGCACCGGGTGCATCGGTGTACCTGAGGGTTTAAAGGGTAAATATTAGGGGTAGCGGGTAGTTATTGTATTTATTTTTAATTATTTTATTTTATTTAGTGATTAGGATTAAATAAGAATTTGATCTAACGGTTTAAATTATACAGTACACCGGTGCACTCAGTTTGACTCAAGTTTATTATAAGACTAAGTTGCACCCAGTTTGACTCAAGTTTATTATAGGACTAAGTGCGTAATTTATTTTATATTTGTGGATGTTTTATTTTTTAAATTAGAGTTTTTTTAATTCTAGTTCTTCATAATTCATAATTAATTAAATATTGAAAAAAAAAAAAAACCAGTTCCTCAAATCCTATATAACCAACACATCTCCCTCCAAAACCTCATAATCCACACTCACTCACCGTCCATGGATGTATCCACCCTTCTCCTCTCTCTTGCTCCAATTCTTCTCACTCTCATTCTCATCTCACGCCGCCGCGATCATGGCGGCGCTAAGCTCCCTCCCGGCAGCTACGGCTGGCCAATCATAGGAGAAACGATCCAATTCCTCTTCGGAACGCCGGAGAAATTCGTCGCCGATCGGATGAAAAAATACTCGCCGCTAATCTTCAAAACAAAAATCCTCGGCGAGAAAACCGCCGTCCTCTGCGGCCCCAAAGGCAACAAATTCCTCTTCTCCAACGAGCAGAAATACTTCACCACCTTCCGCCCCCACCCAATGCAGCACATCTTCCGCTCCTACCAGACCAAGGCGGCGGTGCCGCCGCCAGAAAATCAAAAACCCGACGAGGCGAAGGCGATCCGCCAGCCCGGATTCTTCAAACCTGAAGCCCTAACACGGTGGCTGCCGAAGATGGATTCAATCGTTCAAAAGCAACTGCAATCGCATTTCGCCGGCGAGGAGGTGGTGGCGGTTTACCCCATGGCGAAAACCCTAACTCTGTCTCTGGCGTGCAATTTCTTCCTGGGGATCGACAATCCGGATCGGATTTCGCGATTGGTGAGGAATTTCGACGACGTGACTTTGGGTCTGCACAGTATTATGGTGGATTTGCCGGGGACGGCGTTCCACCGGGCGAATAAGGCGGCGGCGGCAATTAGGAAGGAGCTGGGAGCGTGGTGAGGGAGAAGAAGGCGCGTGGCGGGCACGACATTTTGTCGCATTTGATAGCAATTGCGGAGGCGAGTGGGAGACAGTCGCCGGAAGCAGAGATTGCGGATAAAATGATGGGGTTGTTGGCTGCTGGATATAGCACTGTGGCTACGGCTATTACGTTCGTTATGAAATATATTGGACTGAGTTCTGAAATCTATCAAAATGTCCGAGCAGGTAACATCATCATTAATACTCGGAGTTGAATGCATTTTTAGTCCTTGGGTCAAATTCAATTTTTTGTTTCAAATTTTTTAAAATTTTCTGTTTCGTCCCAAAATTAATTATTCATCGCAAATCATCATAACTCCTGAAAATTTTTCAAAATCATCCAAAATTTGTGAAGCTTTCAAAATTTAGGATAGTTTTGAAAAGAAATTAGGAGTTTTGGAACAATTTGCTATAAAAAATTAGTTTTGGGACGAAATCTAAAATTTTGAAATAATTATGGGACTAAACAGAAAATTTTAAGTAATTTGAGTAGAAAATCGAATTTGGCAAAAATTATGAGACTGAAAGTGCCTTTTTAACTCTTAATATTCGAGTTTAAAACATAAACTTTATCGTATAATTTAGACGTAAGTGGGATATATATATGTGCAGAACAAATGGAGATAGTGGGTACAAAGAAAGGAGGGTCAAGTTTGGAATGGGAAGACATGTCGAAGATGAAATACACGTGGAACGTCGTTTTGGAAACATTAAGGTTGGTCCCACCTCTGCAAGGAACTTTCCGGGAGGTTCTTACTGACTTCACTTACGCTGGCTACACTGTTCCTAAGGGCTGGAAGGTAATTAACCTCCTAATTCTCTTTTTAGATATTTGCTAATATAGTATACCACAAACTCATGATTTCATTCACAGGTATATTGGACAGTGAGCACCACCAATATGGACCCGCAGTATTTCAAAAACCCGGAAAAGTTTAACCCGTCGAGGTACGACGACGACGAAGCGCCTCCTCCGTTCGCGTCGGTTCCATTCGGAGGCGGGACTAGAACGTGCCCCGGAAAAGAGTATGCCCGGGTGGCGATCCTAGCGTTTGTGCATAATGTTGTGAAAAACTATAAATGGGAAGTACTTGACCCGAATGAGAAGGTCCAAGGAGATATGATGCCGGAGCCCCAAAAGGGACTTCCGATCCGTTTGTATTCTCACTAGTATAAATTAGAAAATTTTCCAAATACTCAAAATGAAGACCCCACATGCATGCACGCCAAAGTTTAATGTAAATCGAATCAAGAAGACAAACTACCTCTTATCTAAAAAATATGTGAATTTTATTGTATTATATTATTGAAGAGTTATACTGTTATAAAAAAAAAAATCATGTAGAAGGATTACATTGCCTTAATTGATTCCACATTATTTGGATTCTATAAAATATAGCTCTTAGTAGATTTTTTTTCCCTATCTAATTAGATGTAATGAAATTAGATTCGTTGAATGCTTTAAATTTGCTTCATGATTAGATTGTAAAAATATATTTATTCTCTTAATTTTAAATAAAAATAAAACTTTGTCTCTGAGTTCCAAACTTCCAATGATGGATTTCTTTTTTCCACCTCTCTAATGTAGTGCGAACCACCTCACTAAGATAAAAAATTAATATTTTTAAAAACTATTGCATTGTGACAAATGTGAAATAATTGCTTGTTAAGAAGTGCTCTACATAAGTCGACCCATTATAAACGGAAAGTTTTCAAGCTCTCATTCATACTTTCATAGTGATATGTAGGGGTGTTGGGCTGCTAATTTTAAAATAATTGATTTAATTTTTATTTTTCTAGAATTGTTTCAATTCAATTTCAAATACTCATCAACTGATCGAAGGTTATATATATATATATATATATATAATTAAAAATTATTTGGTAGCTAAAATTAATAAAATACCTGTACCTCTCGCATGCTAAGCGAGCGCTCTACCATCTGAGCTACATCCCCATTTGTTCATGTTTTGACTTATTACAATTATAATGTATATTATAATATTAGTATTTTTTATTGAGGAATTTTCTATGCTGTCCAAACGAAAATAGGATTCCTAACTTTATAAACAAACACACACCAGTAAGGTATGAGAATTTAAAAAAGAAAAATCATGTGGGTTTGAAAAATCATGTGGGTTTTGAGATCGTATAAAATTGGCAAGTTGAATTCCCTGTTACATTTTCGGTGTTTCATTGGTGTTTCACAACATAAAAATACTATACCCTATAAATGACCATTAAACCCTTGGGGCAAGTATTAAATTTTGGGCATTGATTGTGTCACGTGTCAATCATTAAATTTATGAAACAGTAGATGAAACACTATTGTAAAACAGGTAATCTCATTTGTAAAATTGGTGGTTTAATTTTTAAGGTTATTCAAGCTTTGAAATCTTATACCATCTTTCAACTTGTAGGCAGGCCACATCTGAGGGAGATTTGATAGAGAGAGAAATAGAGGTTTGATGAAATTCCCTTTTATAACCACTCACTTGCACACTCAAGAGATACTAATTATTGAGCTCTACATAAAAAAAATACAGTCACCAATTGTGAAATCACTGTTTTCTTAGAGTGATTTTGCTCATAATTTTCAAAGCAACCAATTCTAAAGGATGCAATTAAGCCAACCACAACTGTCACACTCGGCCGCCATGAACACAACTCATACGAGTTCAACTTAAAACTGTATTCAACCGGTTTACAAGACTGTTTTGCTAGCAATATGTCCTGTGATAAAGAGTTTCGTGTCTCAACCATACACCAAATCTTGACAAGCAATATATTGAACTTTGGCACATCTAACATCAAAACAGTTGAAAATAGAAGTCGTAAAACAAATGAGTAACGTGAGATGCTACACCAAAATATATACTCAGGTCATTATAAGGTGATGAAAAGAGGCCCTAGAATTAGACAAGAATCAATCTCGTCGCAGCTAGTCCACTCTTCTTCAAGCAACTGTTTGAACTGCTCTGTCAAAACTCTCTTCTGCAGTAGATGATCGTTTGAGAAGTATGTGATCTGGATGCGACAGTTTCAATTGGCTGCAAAAGATTCATGCAAGCATAGTAAATTATACCATCACAAAGCTAGATACCAATTAGGTGGTCAATGTATCACCAAATCAAATACAAATCCAACCAAAGCAAACTTAGATTGAATATGATAACTTATAATGCTAAGAATACTAAATGTGTTTATATCAGCTGAACGGGTAACGGAGACAAGACACCTAAAATGTAAACAATATCAAATTGTGAAGGGCCCAAGTGCATTTTGTTGTACCATTTATGTTGAAATGCCACCCTAGTTAAGCAAAATAAATATCTCAAAGATCATTTTAGAAAGCAAACCAACTTAAGCTTATGAAAAATAGCACGGAGTAACATCTATAAGAAATAGATTTTGAAGTTGAAACACCATGGAGAAGTATAGAAATAGACAGATCCACTGAGAATCATTACCCTGAAAATTATAAATAAGCAATATTGATTGCACTTTAATACTTTATGGATCCCAGCTATCCAAAAAGCTGGAATCATTTAACGAATCAATTGAAGGATTTATATTGAAAATACTACCTGAGATAGCGTGATGCTGGTTTTCCCAGGTGAAGACTGCAAACAACCAAATTGGCAAGAGTCTCTGGATCCTTAGCGTCCTGTTTAAACCATAAATTGCACATTACGCTGGAAAAATACTGCAAATCCTCATTTATTCAATGATTGTAATAGAAAATACTGGAAAAAAATCATCATGCATAGACACTAGTGAGGTAAGTCCCATTATGTGCACATGCTATGGTACCGATTGCATATATAATAGTGAAAGACCACAAGTTCACAACAGAACTACAGACTGCAGTTGAAGCAATCTTCAAAGTTATCATGCCAGGAAATAACAATTCAGATATTAGAGCAAAAAAACACAAAGTAGAATATAAATATCTACCCTGCTTAAGGCTTCAAGAAGAAGTGTTTCTGCATCATCTAACTCGCCCTTGTGCATGCAGCAGATAGCCTTCCCATTCAAGACCAAGTTAGTCATTTGGTACCTCTCTGAGAAGTCCTGGAAAATAAGATAAGCCTCCTGTATCTTTGAGCCACCCTATTTCAAACAGCAATAGTTAAGTCCATACAACTTTGATTTGGATTCTAAAGATATGTCTCTTGGAAGGACACATACCACTGCCAAGTTCAGCCATGCATTGGCAAGTTGAGTTAGTGCATGATCTTCATCAATTCCTTGCATAATTCTCAGTTGTTTCTCAGCATAATCAGATCGGTGCATCTTAAGAAAAATTTGGACATTTAAAGCATGCCTGTAGAGGCATCATATCATCAAGCTTTAAGTAGATGACAGTTTTTGATATCATACATACTTAAATACAAACATAAGGAAAAGTGAAAACTCAAACTCAACTTAGTAAGGTGAAACTAATACCAGATGTTTCAGTAATAAAACATAAAGCAAGAATCAAGGTTCTAGCATTACATATACTAACTAAAATGGTCAAAAGGTAACAGAAACAACCAACACAATTGGGTTTACATTAGGTAACGACTTGAAAATTTGAGGTACCCAGCACAAACTTAAAGGACTTACAATTCCATTGTTCCTCCAGCATTTGTGTGCTTTAAAGCCTCGTTATAATCCTGTTCGTGCATGAAAATAATCCCTGCGATAAGACGTAAAGTGTGGTTGTTCCCAAGTGCAGGATCCGCCAACAACTCTTGGAGACCTGAAATTGCTGCTTCCTATACAAAATGTAATTGCGGGGGTTTATTTCGGTCGCTACCAACAGTCGCACAGACAACTAACACTTCTCCCACATTGTTCACCAAACCACTTTTTTGCCAAGGTACCATTAATATGTGAAATATATTTACAATAGATAAATGAAATGCCCCGCATTCTAGTGCTGATTAGGGTTATATTCCTAGGACTATTACATGTCTTGATTTGTGTCCTTCAGGGTTATCTTCGTCGGTGAGGTGGGAAATCACAAACAACATCTCAAGTAAAAAAACTATCCCTCGTAAAATTCAATTCAATGCGCAAATTTAATAAACTTAATAAGGGATCAATAAAATAAAAAAAACATATTCCCTGATGAAAAGATCAAACCCCATAAAATGCAATAACAACCAAAACAAAAGAGGTTACCTTGTTTGCAGCGCTGGAGAGATACAAAGCTAGCAATTTAACGGCTTGGAGTGGCGTTGGCGCAGATGAATCAATCTCATTAATAACAAGCTACGCATCAAAAGAAAGAACACAATTCAACAAACCCATACAAATTAAGAACAGATCATATAATGAATAGTGATTGGAGATCTTGAACGAGATAGAACCTGGTAACTTCCAAGAGCAATATAAGAGCGGTGAACGAGAGAGTCCCTCTCAACGGCGTCGTCTGGGGAAAGATTAGGGATTTCGCTGTTGTTGATTGCGGCCTGGTACGCCCCCAAGTAAAAGTTGTTCCTCAATCCGAATAACGGATCGGGTCCTCCGGCCATTGTTGATTAAACTTGAGCAGAGATCAGATCTTAAGAACGACGGAAAGAGACCAGATCTTGAGAACGAAGGAAATGTGAGAGCGTTCAAATGAATCCCACTGTGGTCTAGATGCAATTTTACTTCGCAAACACGACTTTGTTTATCCAGTAAAGTCGCGTTTTTGGACTCGAGTTTGGGCAACCAATCCGAACATCACATCGTTCAATGGACACTATCTGGGTTGGGCCTAATTGTCGGCCCATTCCAGTTTCGTCGTCCAGTCCAATTTGGAAATAGAAAAAACCTCCTCGCTAGTATTTGAATCCCTATCATTAAGCATTATACATATATCGTTTGTAGGCTTGTGATAAGGGAGTATATATTAGAATTGAGATTTTATTTAAGATAAATATGCATAATATAAAAAGTAAAGATTGTTTGATAGGTTGTATTAAGATATGTATAACAAAATATTAAGATGTTTGATAGGGGATAAAAGAATTAAAATAAATCTTAAAATTATATTTATAACCTTTAATTATATTTTTAATTACAATTTTTCCTAAAAGCAGTGTAAATCAATTATCGTCTAAAATATATTCCTTGGTCTGCGTTATTCACTTTTTCCTTCTCCTTTCTCCCATCTTCTCTCTCTTCCCTCTTCTCCCCTCTGTGTCCCATCTTCTCTCACATCATTTCTTTCCGGCAGCCATTGTTCAACCCATTTCCTTCCCCACTCTTCCATCTTCTCTCTCCCAATCTTAAATACGCCCGCCCACACTCACTCTTATTCATAAATCTACACATCAACCACAACAATTAATTTCTTCCTCCTCATTTTTTGATAAAAAAAATAATAAATAACTCTGTAATTTCGACCTTTGTCGGATAAATCCAATCGAAGAAAATGTATTTAAGAAAATATGGACGAAATGAAACATATAGTAAATTCGTTTCTAAAAAAAATTATTCCCTCCATCCCATAGAAATTGACACACTTTTTTTTGTTTGTCCCACTAAAATTGACATATTTCCTTTTTAATACATGGACTCATACAAAAAAAGCAATTAATCT
Source organism: Pogostemon cablin (assembly GCA_023678885.1). Lineage (NCBI taxonomy): Eukaryota > Viridiplantae > Streptophyta > Magnoliopsida > Lamiales > Lamiaceae > Pogostemon > Pogostemon cablin. Next base: position 13,683,375 of record CM042961.1, on the reverse strand, counting down.
ATTCTCATGGGCCCCACAAACAACCTATAATACAACTACTCACTACACATTAAATATTATTTCTCTCACTTCACTTTACTCCACTTTACATTAAATTATTATACTCCTTAATCTCCGTACCCAAAAAAAATTATACCAACTTCTATGGAACGGAGGGAGTATCTTTTTTAGTGTTATGAATCATTTACTATATTGGAAGAAATGGTAAATATTTTACTATTTAAGATTTATGTGGGACCTACTCTTCTACATATATTTAAGCGGAGACAGATTAATTTGTATGTAGAGTGAGAAATACTCCCTCCGTCCCATAGAAGTCAGTATAATTTTTTTGGGCACGAAGATTAAGGAGTATAATAATTTAATATAAAGTGAAGTAAAGTGAAGTGAAAGAAATAATATTTAATGTGTAGTGAGTAGTTGTATTAGAGGTGATATGTGGGGTCCATGAGAATAAATTAATTATTTTTATGTAGGTCTCATGTATTAAAAAGAAAATGTGTCAACTTTAGTGGGACAAATCAAAAAGGAAAGTGTGTCAACTTCTATGGGACGGAGAGAGTACTTAGTTTGTATGTAGGGTGAGAAATACAAAAATAAAAGTGATTTTCATTCTCGCTTTTATCGTTTCTCTCTTCAATCTCGGCTTATCTCACATATTTTTTCTTTTTCATTTTATGCTATTATACAAGTTCTTTGTTAAGATTTATGTGGGATATCAAGAAATGACTTCCTTAAGATAGATAAAAAATGATAATATTTATAATAAAAATCGATATTCAATTGATAAAAAGTGATATTGATTTTGTAAATTATTACATCAACAATTTATTTATAATATAAATAAAAAATGATAACATATTAAAAAAAATAATAAAAATCTTTAAATAAAAAATGATAAAAATTATCTCAAGAACGTCCCAAGCAAATTTGATATTTGTTTCATATTTTACATTTTATTATGTATAAATCTTCATGGCCCTAATTCAATTTTAATGATAATTAGTGAAGATGAAATGTCAACAAGGTGACTTTTACATGTTTTTCCAAGTGAGTTGTAAAGAGAGACTCACTATTTGATTAAATTTATAAAGAGTTTAATATCATGCCAAGGACAGAATTCTACGTTACAATCATCAACTCTAAGTTCTTTTCACACTTCATCATACCATTTGAGGTATGATCTGAAAGCAAAATGCTTGAGATAAGTGGGGTCAAGATATAGTCATAGAGTAACCTTGTATCAATAATGCAACTTGGTATTTTTGGAATTTCCATATTTGAACAATAACCAATTACAATTTGATAACAAATTCTCTTTCTAATTTCTATATTAAACAAATCACTAATGATGAAGATATCATCTCTACAAGATGAAGATGAATGCTCCCAATTCCATTTCCACTCTTACACTCATTCTTCTTCTCATCCTTACAACCTCTGCAAATCATCACCAGCAGAAATTTCTTGAATGCCTTTTTGGAACATTCCAGAACCAATCCATCATCTCCAACCTTGTTTACACCCCACCCAACCCATCCTACTCTTCCATCCTACAATCCTCCATTTCCAACCTCAGATTCATCTCAAATTCCACCCCCAAACCCCTCCTCATTACAACCCCTGATCATGAATCCCAAATCCCACCAATCATACTCTGCGCCAAGAAATCCGACACACAGGTCAGAATCCGAAGTGGCGGCCATGACTTCGAGGGCCTATCCTCTGTTTCCCCTGTTCCGTTTCTGATCATTGACTTGATCAATCTTAGTCGAATCACGGTCGACGTTGAGTCCAAATCTGCGTGGGTTGAAGCCGGTGCCACTCTTGGAATGTTATATTACAGGATCGCAGAGAAAAGCTCGACTTTAGCGTTTCCTGCAGGAATCTGCCCGACTGTCGGAGTTGGTGGGCACTTCAGTGGCGGCGGCTATGGCTTCTTGGTGAGGAAATATGGCCTGGCTGCTGATCATGTCGTGGATGCAAGAATAGTCGATGTTAATGGCGGAATTCTCGACAGAAAATCGATGGGTGAGGATCTGTTTTGGGCGATCAGGGGTGGTGGAGGTGCCAGCTTTGGTGTCATTACAGCATGGAAGGTTCGACTGGTTGATGTTCCTAAGAAGGTAACGATAATTGACCACCTCATCTAAAAGCTTTATCTAAAAGTTTAAGCGTGTAGAAAGGAAAATCGTTTAATACTTAATCAAGTCAGTCTAGCACGTCCTCACGTAAACTTAAGCTGGTGTAGAAGAGAATCGTTTAATCGTTTAATTTTTAATCAAACCACTCTAACACGTTGTGTAGAAGAGAATCGTTTAATAATTAATCAAACCACTCTAACACGTTCCAGCTTAAATTGGTAGAGAGGAAAATCATTTAACACTTAAATAAGTCATTCTAACACGCCTCTTCACTTAGGTTGATAGAGAGTAAAATCGTATAATACTTAATTAAATCATTCTAACACGCCCTTTCATATAAGCTTAAACTGGTAGAGTGGATAATATAGGATTAATTTTTGCCTCAAACCATGCATTTCAATTTTTTTTTAATAAATGGACTTATACTTAATCAAGTCACTCTAACAGGTAACTGTTTTCACTGTCCGAAGGACTATGGCGCAGAATGCAACTCAACTGATCCACAAATGGCAGTACGTTGGTCCTAAATTGGACAAAGATTTACTCCTCGGAATCATCGTGGGAAGAGCAATAGAGGACAACATCACCGTTGCAACTTCCTTTTTCTCTCTGTTCCTTGGTGGGGTCGACAGGTTGCTTCCATTGATGCAAGAAAGCTTCACTGAGTTGGGTTTGGTAAGAGAAGACTGCATTGAGATGAGCTGGATCGAATCTGTACTGTATCACGCCAGGTACCCGACCCGACCACTGGAAGCCCTCTTAAACAGAACACAACCTGGATTGAAGTACTTCAAAGGGAAACCAGATTACGTGCAGAAACCCGTTTCCAAAAACGGGTTACATGGATACCTGCAACATTTCCAGGAAGCAGAAGCGAAGGAGGGTCAGGCCCTAATCGTACCGTACGGTGGAAGAATGGATGAAATTCCAGAATCTTCCATTCCATTTCCTCACAGAGCTGGCAATCTGTACTCCATGGGTAACATAGTATTCTGGGACCAAAAACAGGATTCGGACAAGTACATGAGTTGGATCAGGAGGCTGTACGGTTACCTGACTCCGTACGTTTCGAGCTCTCCCAGGGCCTCGTACGTAAACTACAGAGATCTCGACATCGGAGTGAATAACAATCGAGGGAAGGCTAGCTACGCGCAAGCAAGCATTTGGGGCAACAAGTATTTCAAGAACAACTTTGATCGCCTTGTACGTGTGAAAACCGTCGTCGATCCGACGGATTTCTTTCGACACGAACAGAGTATTCCATCTCTGTCTCATTAAAAACACAAAGTAATAGAAGTATATCATTGTTCTACTCATATTCTTGTTTCATATGTATGTTTGCAGTAAGTAGTTCAGCTTCTCTGTGCCACATGTTGTATGGATGACACGTAAGAGAGAGAGGAAAACTATATGTTTAAACTCTAGAACAATGGATGGATTTCTTTCTCCTTTTATGTGTCTATCATATAAGGCGTGGTACGGAAGATTATGTATGAAAACGTTGTGATACGTTTGTTTGTCTTATAAGTGCAAATGTAGAAAGAAATTGAAGGTGCAAATAAGAGGCATGAGTTGATAAATGTAGTTGGGAGGTAATAAAATATACGCTATTAAATAAATACCCTATAAAAAAAAGAAAAAGAAAATAAAAAGAATTGTTACAGAGACAAAATCCTATACAAGAACAGGCAGATCAAGCATAATACTAATAGATATGCAAACACCAAAATACTATTCTATTGTATTTAAAAAATCTGGTCCGTTGAATTGGTTGTCACGTGTGAAATTAGCTCCTTAGCCGTCCACGTCAGCAGAGAGAGTTTCTCAAGGCAACTTATGACCTCTTCCTCCAATTCAAAATAATCTGTCACAATTTAAGTAAATTCAGTTTAAGTTATTTATTTGTGATTCCTCGTCATGTAATAATATAATGATATACCTGTATTAATTATTAGACTATGTAATGTATAAGAGGCAAGAATCTTGTCCTGGAGATTGCTGGTGTTATGAGTTAGGAGATCCTTCAAGTGTGGGACAAGAATCGAGCACCATTCGAGTTCAGCACCTTTATCTCCGATCGAATGTATATAACTGCTGATCCAGCATACCGTCACCAGGCTTGCGCGTGCCAAGCACGGTATGCTGTTTGTTATCGAGTTTGAAAGAGCGGAAACCAGTCTCGTGTTTCCGCTCTTGACTAGTATGGTCGCTGCTTTTCTCTCCCACTCGTCACTCCTTTTATCTTCGCCCTTCTGAGAATTGTACATCAATACTCATTAGAATAACATGAAAAAACAAGATCTTTAAAGATCTCTATGATTTTTAGAGGACAATAATTGTCATGCATTGGAATTTACTCCATGTTATAATACTCTCTTTTTAAAATTTAGATTTTTTTCTATCTCCTGTCAAACTATGTGGTTGGCACAAGAAATACACATCATAGTGGCACAGGGATTCCGAGGATGGGATCACTTATTCCAGTTTGGTATTTCATCTCATATTCTACTTTTTAATTGAATGACATGCTATTATGGGTTTTCTAGATTAATGTCACATGCCCCGTGTTTGATTATCATCTGTAGGGTATGATTTTTTATGTTATGAATACTAATGAAATGTAAAATGTGGATTAGAGAAATCAAGTCTGAGATTTGGGACCAGTTTCAATTAGTTTTGACTTACCAAGTTAAAATGTCCATAGAAGGAAGTATCATTGTTTTCTTGAAACCCTGCCTTCTTCAATAGCCATTTCTCAATCTCTGCCTCTCCAGTGTAAGAAAAGTAGCCTCCCATGATGAAGAGAGCTCTAGCTGTCTGCTCCTGAATCTTTTCATCAAAAACCCAACCATCCAATGCTCTCACTAGTGCATCAATGGCTTCTTCTCTGTACACACTGTACTCTAAAGGATCCCCCTGTAAGAAAGAGTTCAAAACACCAATTTTACACACAACTTGTGAATGTTGTAATAAAACTGATGATATACACACAATTAGGTCTTAGAGTTCAAACCAGAAGGTCTAGCTGCAGCAGTAGAACTGCTGCAACGGGCTGCTCCTCCGGTCGCGCCGTCTGGAGGCTTAGTAGAAGGATTTGCAACGCATTTATTCCGTTCCATCCCTTTGCTAGTCCGGTTAAGTACTCGATTCTCTGGTTTCGCCTGTCGATCGGATGGTAAAAGAAACGATTAGAAATACTTCAAACAGTTATGATGATCAATTCATCTTGAAAAAGGCAATAATAACCTGCTAAGGCAGAGTAACTCTATTAGTAATTCAAGACAATGTCCTTGAGTACTCGTCTGCTTCTCGAATAACAAAAGCGATAAGGCGGAATCTTTCCCGAGATTCTTCACTAAGTAATGTCTGCAACTTCCATCGGCTCGTATGCAGAGAAGAAGAATAGAAGCAGCTTTGCATTTTTCCAATGCATCTCCTACTTCCATTCTTCTCACCAGCAAGCTCAGCCCTCCAAGCGAAACGAGCTGTTTCGCCTGGTCGACATTCCTGTCTTCGTCATAGCTCGTTAGGAGCTCGTTTATGAAGTAGTAGGCGGCCTCATGAGGGCTGCACTTGACACTGAACAGAGTTTGCAGCTGATCACCATACTCCAACACCCGAAGGACTAGCGGAATCCACTCCATTGTTGACATCTGTCTCCCCTTCGGCTTCACAACGTACAACAGAGCTGCAGCCTTCAAGAATATAGTACTGCTTCTCATTAAACGCAACGGAACGTCGAGGTTAGGATCAGCTGTCAGTATGCATTGCCTGTTCGCCTCACTCTTAGCTGCGATTTCAGCTAGAATTGACACGGCTAATTCAAGAACCTCGTCGTCATTCGAAACATACAGCACTTCGAGTATCCCCTGTATGACAGAAGGCTGAGACAAAGAGGTTTCCATGTCGGGATCGCCATTGGAGTTCAGCCAAGCTTCACTCACTACACGAACTGCTGTCTCGCAATCAGCAATGCTTTGAGAAGAGCAGATGGTTGCAATTGCTCTGTCTGTTTCGTTCATTTGAAAGAGATGGATATTTCCAGTGTTGTCGTAGATTGCGTTCGTCAAATACTCTGTTGGCTCAGAACGACAACCTAAGAACCTGAAATAATCTGATTTCTGATTGTCGTTCAACGTTTCTAAAGATTTGTGACTTCTGTAACTTTGACTCGATGATCTCCTGTGAGAGGTTTTGATCATACTCTGTTCATCATTGTCTGAATTCTTACAATCTTCTTCTTCTACTTCTACTTGCCACAAATTTCTTGAAGACCCATCTCCCACTGGTCCAAAAACTGCTTGATACCTATCATTTCAGCAACAAAATATTATTTACAAAATGAATTTCTTTTCTTTCGCTTGTTCAAGAAAAGTAATTAATTACTTACAGTGATTTACTATTACTACTTGGGATGGAAGAATCTGCAGACTTTCTTCTAGAACGTGGATATGTGGATTTGGAAGGAAGAGGGACTGTCGGAATAGAAGGTGCCGGAGCTCCGAGTTTAAGCCACTGGTTGTAATAATTAGCAAACTGAGTAGTACCAATATCCATCTGTTCATTGTATTGCTTGTTCAAAGCTTTAATCCTCTTCTCTCTGTCCGAAAAGCCCGAATTCGCAAGAAATTCGAGCTCTTTGGCATGCCAAATCTTGATATGAAGAAGATGAGGGAGAAAGAAATGGTCCCATAACTCAACAAGTAAATGCTTCCTCGCGAGAAACGGCGAATCGCCAAACACCTGCAGCAGATGTCTGGCTGAAATCCTGTCGTTTCTCGCAATTTTATAGACGATGCTTAGGTAGAGATTCGAGCAGGCGGATAGCCAGGAGGAATCGGATTGATCGAGAGATGCAAGAATGTTCATAATCTTGATGGATTTCTGAAGTGAATCCAAGTCCATCTCTGTTCTCATCTCCACCAGCTTCTCAATGCTCTGTATTCCCATCTCCAAGTGCGAGAAAATCTGGCTGTCGGAATCCGACATCTTCCTCGTCCTGTCGAAGCAGGCGCGGCACTTGTCTCTAATCCGTACGCGAAAGCTCTTGTCCTTGGCGTACTGACCGACGTAGCCGGTGAGGATGGCGACCATGGCCTTGATTGCCACGTCGTCGATGGCTGGTTCGTCCCGCCGCGGGGTGGGTGGTTTCTTTGACGAGGAGACGACCGAGGAGGGGCGGCGGGGGTGGGCGAAGCTGCGGCGGTCGTGGCAGATGTAGATGGGGAGGGCGATGGAAGAGTCGTCTTTGAATTTGACCTTCTTGCTGGGCTGGCGGCGCTGGAAGCCATCTTCGGACAGGAGTTTGTGGAGGGAAGCCATGGAAGTGGTGTAGTAATGGTGTAAAGTTGCACTGACATGGTTGCAAGATACTAACAAAAGAACACAGAATGGACAAAGGGCTGAAATTTTTGATTGAAGTGGTGAGTGCGTCAGGACAAGATTTCTGCCACTTGATTTCCCAAGAAAAAATTCCCCCTTTTTTTTTCATTTTTTTTAATTACTGCTGTAAAGTTTTTTTTTTTTTTTAAATATTGGTTTGTTTAATTAGTTGTTCGAGTTTTAATCATGTGATTAAGAGCTTAAACAGGGTTTAGTGTGTTTTATATATGCTCAAGGGGACCCTAATTTTATTGTTTAGGTGTGTTTTTTTTTCTCATGTTTTTTCGAGCTTCTATGTAACATTTGGAGGTTTTTGGAAACACTTACTATTAGAATAGGGTGAGAGTTCAATTTTTATTTAAATTTACTTTTTAGAGACAGAGTACTTAATAAGAAAATATTACTCAAATGTTGTGATTTTTTTTATACTATTATTATTGAGATTGAAATTCTTAAAATTGATGTTCTTGTAACCTAAGAAAATATTGGATTAATTAAAAAAAAAAAAAAACACCATCGAATTCAAACAGAAAGGGTTCTTCCTCAAAATTTTTCATTCGTTTATACCAATAACTTGACACTCCTATTACAACTACTTAATACGTTTAATCCTAATTAAGATTTCGGCCCTCTAAAGATTTTTTTTTCAAAAACTCCCTTTTAGTATAAATTTTTCTTATAACAAGAAAAAGATGAGGCTCAACCACGACTAGGACGTTTTAAAAGGACTTTGAATAAAAATAAACTCACTTATTTAATTTCTCTTTTCCCAAACAAATCTTCTCTATTATTTTAAAGAGATCCTCATTTTTTTTTCTTTTATGTATGATGACGGTATTAGAGACTGTCTGTGTTTTATTTATATTTATTAGTGTATACTATATTTTTATTTTAAAAAAAAAAAATGTTACCTACCATCTCATATTTTGCATGATTTTAGTTATGAAATATAAGGTTTCCTTTAATCTTGTTAGGACCCCTACCCCCCACCCCCCAAGCCTCCTAGGGACTAATTAATTGTCAACTTCTGCCCCCAATCATCAATTCTCTATCATCGTGTTGGCGATATCATCCAGCGTATGATGTTTTTTTGGGCCTTCAAATATTTTTAATTTCTTCAAATATTTTAAATCCTACAAATGAAATGGTTGGTTATTCGAGACTATATCACTTAAATTTTTTTAATTGAACTTTTAGTTTTCAAAATGTGACATGCGCCATTTTTTTCAATTAAGAAAATATAAACAAACATACTTGATCATGAGCTATATTATTTATATTATTAACATCATTAGCACGAGTTTAAAGATTAAATTTCTTATATTTTTCACATGTCAAATATCCTTCTTGATGTAATATATATATATATATATATATATATAATGTCAGGAGACATCATAGCACTCTCACATTTTAATCTGGATTTGAATGTCCGAGAATTAAATTTATGTCCAAAACCAATATAAAAACCCTAAAATGAAACAAATTCTTATGGTTGTGAACTATATATTGAATTTCAAATGAATTCAAAATAGTGCAGTAGAGTTTGAATGGAATGTTTTTTTTTGACAATAAAGCCAACATAAAATTAAATATATATATCCATAACTAATCACATGCAATTGAAACAAAAGGTTGGAATATATGCAAGGACATACAATTAATAACAAAAGATAGAAGGAAAATAAATTTTTAGAAACATAAAATAGAAAAAAATAGAGGTGGCATGTGGAGAGTGGTTAGTAATGGTGAGAGAGATAGTGGTGGAAAATTAGGAGAAGTGATGTGGGCTAAAAATCCAACCTACCTTGTCCCTAACCTCTCTCCATGTGATCACCCTCTAACCCCCCCCCCCCCATGGGGGACCCCATTTACTATATATACACCACTTGGCTTTGCAAGGGGGTGGGGTGGGGTGGGGTGGGCGGGGGTGGGGGCTTCATGCATACTTGGAAGAATTCAACATCCATCTTGATTTAGAAGGTGAAGTTTAATGCTAGCTCTGACTTGAAAATGGACATTCATTATTCTTTTTAATGCTCACTTGAATGCATGGTGTGGTGTAGAAGTAGAACCCCATCTCCCTTAAGTAGAGAAGGTTAATTGATGCTCCTAATTGTAAAGAACTAGGGCGTCTCGGATTTTCGGTGTCATTTGATACATCATCTTCTGTGTCATATCGTTAGATGGACGACACTTAGGAGAGAGAAACTATACCCTAATCCTTAAACCCCAGGAGCAATGGTTGGATTTATTTCCCCCTCTTACATGTCAATCACTTAACGTATGACACAGAAGATGATGCGCGCAGAAGATCCGATGTGGAACTCGGGTAATTTTTCAACTTATTCACTGATCATCAATGGCAGGAAGCAAAAAAAAACACAAATAAATTATTCATGCTTGTATGTATATATGTACAAATTCATTGTAGATATATACTTTATATCAATATTAATACACTTTATAATTTAATTTTATTACACCATACCGGGTGAACCGTAGTTGGAATTCAAAAAATAAAATATTAATTAAAATTTCATGAATCTAAAAAACATGTTTGCTTCTTATAATTCGTAGTTTTACATTTGAATCAATCCTGTTTTCAAGGTAATTTATATATGTACATCTAATTTAGGTATCTATGAGTTATAAGATAACAAAAATGGTTTTAAATATATGGGTCGTTTGATTGATCTTTAAACCAATATATTTTTTTCAATACTAATTTGAAACACTAGTAGCGTTCTTTATTTGGATTAAGGTAATTAAATTATAATGTTTCAATTTAGGGTCAAGCATATTGGTGATTGGTAATAATATAAACCCCACAATTATTTGAAAATTAAGAATATATACAAAGTGAACATGTAAAATGCAGTTATTGTGTTTGAATATAAATAGGATCAGTATATTTTGAATCAGCTGTGATAGAGAAATCAAATTGTTGGCACCAAACCAAGAAATAAAGGACAAAAAAACAGAGGTTTTTGGTGGGCCCTACGTACACTATTATCTCTCCTCAAGTTTTTCTTCTTTTCTTCTCATCCTCTCATTATTCAAGTGTTTTTCTCTCCTTTCATTTAAAAATAATAATAATAACAATAATAAAAGAAATTATCACTAATATATACAAACTTTTAACCTAAATTATTATTAGATACATAAAATTTAAATAATTACTCTTACATACAAAATATTAAAGTAATATACCAAATATAACCTTATACTCCATACACTTTTAAACCAACAACCCTACTACTTACCCACCCACCGGTATTGACCGGCGTTGACCAGCCGTTGACCAGCGGCCAGACTGACGTTGACCGATCGTTGACCGGCGTTGACCATCTGCCTGACTGGTGTTGACCGCCGCTGCTTGCTGTCGGAATTTAAAATGTGCAAAAATAAAATTGTGCAGAACAATTGTGCAAAATGAAATTGTGCAGAACCAAATTGTGCAAAATCAATTTGTGCAGACAAATTGTGCAAACATATAGGGGTATTTATGATATTACAGCCATAATTGTGTAGTTAGGTGTAATAGTGCTTTGAGTCATGTAGTTTAAAACAATTATGCATTTTTTTGTATACCCCTTAATAAGTGACCCTTATAAAAATTGATACTCCAAATAATAAAAAATGATAGTAGAGAATAGAATTATTTTATGAATAATTTATAATATAAATAAAATATGATTATTAAAGAAAAATTAAAATATATCTGATAAAAAATAAAAAAATATTTAAAAAATGTAAATATAACATGATCTTACACAAATGGTATCATTTTAGCATGTAATCGTTCCATTAATATATATATATATATATATATATATATATATATATATATATATATATATATATATATATATATATATATATATATATATATATATATATGCTCTTTCTTTTAATTATTTTATTTTTTATCTATCTATAATAATTATTTCTAATAATTTTTCTTAATCGTTAATATATTCTTCTATTTTTTCTGAACTTCATTCTTGTAAATTTTTTTCTTCTAATTTCTCTATGATCTTTTTGTCCTATTAAAATACCAGAAAAATCTGAAAATTAGATGATCAAAACATAAAGCAAAGTCACTTTCGATTCTCCATCCACCCTATTTTTTAAAATTAATTTTAATATATATATGAAAAATTATTCTTTAAAATGATAAATGTTACTTTTCTTAATAAAAAATATTACTCATCTCAATAAAAATATAAAGAATCACAACATATTTGAATTTGAATAGTAATATTTTTTATTCAGATGAGTAATATATAATTCATCTCTCTAAAGTGTAATTTTTCATATTTACTTAATAATAATCGATAAATCATTATGCAAGAATTTTTTGAAATTAATATTTTTCATTCAAAAGATTAATAGTTCATCTCTTTAACGAAATTTTTTTAATATACTAATGAGTCATTGAAATTTTTTTAATATACTAGAATCATCGATAAATCACGCAAATTTTTAATTTTTCACCATTACATTGGGAGAAGTCATTTAACGAAGAAGCAAGTCTTACTCCACAAGTATATTCTACAAGTATAAAAAAAATGGGATCGGCTATTTGCACCACAATATACTAAACAAACCCCAAATTCTACATATACCCCACTAAAATTAAAAATTACCTATATAAATTACTAAATACACCCATTTAAGACAACTTTACCCTTTTAATTAACTAATCCCAAATTACTAAAAATTAATTAATTAATAAAAAAAGAGGGCGTTGAAGGAGTTGACTCCACATACTCATCCACAAAATATTCTTCTGGAACAACAAAATTTGCTCATACAGAAAGATTAAAAGCTTAAATAGTCACACTCACAATTTCCTCATTATCTTCCACTTATTCAACTACCGAACACTTGCTTTCCAAATCTCCATCTACAATAAAGTCTCCTAATTCCCACTTACAGTATTTTTCAACTACAAGGAAAATTATTCAGATCAAGATCGAGAACAGACAACCATCATTCCACCTCATGGAACTGTCCAATACAGGAAAAAGCTCAAATCGATCGCGAATTGAGTTCTGATAACTTTCGAGCAGAATTCAATTCGATTTTCTCAATGAAACTGGAAATTAACAATTTGAGCAAAGAACATTTAACATAAAATTGGGGGGGGGGGGGGAACTTGAATTAACGAAGGGAAGGTGAATTCATAGAATTGCAGACGATGACAGTAAGGAAAAATACAAAAACGTCTGCACTGATGCTACACCACAATCAAAATTAATAAAAATAAATAAAATGAATAAATGCAAATGATTCACCTATTGCTAAGCTATGAGCATCAGGCGAAAAACAAAGACGGCATCGCCGTGCCCTTTAAGTGTATTCAAATCCAAATGATGATGCTTCTTATTAGCATCCTACTTTTCAAACAGAACGTGCGCAGTGGGAGATCCAATTAAATAAAATCCCTCATAACAAACAGCACAGTTAATTTTGAATATAAACAAATTCTATACTTACTTTAATGGTCGATTGAGAATGAGGATGTGAATGAGAATGTGATTTGTGATGGAAAAAAAAGAGGTGTTCGGTCACTATAACCGAACACATAAATATGTTCGGTTATAGAAAGTGAACAGTGAGAAAACATTTTTCCATCGGTTTGATCACAAACATCGAACACAATTAAGTGTTCGACTGCTGTTGTCGAATATTGTAACATAGCGGGCTATCAACGAAACGATTCAGAATGTTCGTATTAATCTATTGCGGTTGAATATGATATTTTTACATGTTACGCTGGTATAGAATTCATAGGGTTTAGAGTTCATCGTGGTTTTGTGATTTTCATAATGGGGTGCATTTAGAAATCTGATTTGGGGTGCATTTAGAAATTTAATTTTAAGTATTCTTATTTTATTATTTATAAAAGGGTATTTACGTCTTTACATATAATCATATTTTAAATCTATTAGTTAATGGGGTTCGTTTAGTATATTCGGGAGTGCAAATAGCCGCTCCCAAAAAAAAATACTACAACCTAATTAAGTTAAGAAAATAAATAACCTAATTAAATAAATTCCTTTTTAAATCTTAATCTTGTCTTAATATATTAAAATACAAAGGATTTGAGAAACTTTTTTTCCATTTTATCCCCGCTCTTTTTTCTTTTTACATATTTAACATTAACTTATTTAATACATTCATTATGGAGTACTTGCTTATTCATATCTTTTATTTTTTTTTTCTTTTTACTACTCATTTAATGTTAATTAATCATCATAATATATTAAAAATGTTTAGAATTTAATAAAATTAAGGGAAAATAGATTTTTTCGTCCGTTAACTTTCACTCATTTTGAAATTAGTCCATTAACTTTTTCAATTTTGAAATTAGTCCATTAATTTTATAACAATTTTGAAATTAGTCCATTAACTTCATAAAATTCAACATTTTGGTCCTTTGACCTGCTATGGCAGGTCATTTGAATATTTTCACTCCAATTAATTTATATCATATTTTTATTTAACTAATTTTATCTCACTTTTCATTTATCACTTCCGTATACCAAACAAATAATATTAATCTCAATACTAAAGTGGAGCAAATTTAACTAAATATTGATACTTCCTCCATCCGCTCGAAAGAGGGTCTTTTTTCCATTTTGGTCGTCCGTTTCAAAGAGGGTCACTTCATTTTTTACACAAATGGGATCCACACACACCCACTAATATAATTAAAATATGGGGTCCACACTCCCACTAATACAACTACCCACTACATATTAAATAAAAATACTTCTTAATCAACGTGCACAAAAGCAAAATGCCCTCTTTCGGACGGACGGAGGGATATATATATATATATATATTTTACATATTTTTTATTTTTATCTTTTAGAATAACCTGCTAATGACCTGTTGAAACGGACGATTTTGTTGAACTTGGTAAACATGATGGACCATTTTCAAAATTTTCAAATATAATGGACGATTTTCAAAATTTTGCAAATATAATGGACGGTTTTCAAAAAGTGAAAAACTTATGGACTAAATTCAAAATTGGACAAAGTTAACGGACGAAAAAAATCTATTTTCCCTAAAATTAATTATTGATAATTATTCAATAAGATTAATAATTTACATTTGACCTTAAATAAAAATAATAATATAATATTTTTCATAATCACTATTTTTTATAAAAAATATTCACTAATCCTTACTAATTTTTTTCTTTTTACATACTTTAACCTAAATTATTATATATTAACGCCCATAACTAATTAATAGTATTTATTATTTAAGTTGTATTCATTCCTTAATGATTAAGTCCAATTCTTTGAATCTGACTGTTCAATGTTACTTATGATGCTCACTAATATTAATAATATGTCGTACGTAGTATTATGTAGTACATTTTGATGTTTAATTTTTTAAGTATTAAAATTATTTAAAATATATTAATTAATAAAAAAAATATATATTTAAAATTTATTTTATTATTAAACATTTCATTTACGATAATAACTAATTAAGTTAGTTATTTATGTTAATTCTAAGTTAAAAGTGGTTATTTATACTTATAATTATTTCATAATATAATTTATTATTTAGTGAATAATATTTAATTATGGTATAATTCACATCATTATTTAATGAGTCATTATACAACCTCTTCACATCAATATTTATTAAGCCATTTAATAAATAATATGAAGAGGCAAATTAATTATTATAAAATGTGGATTGTAGAGGATTTTTGGTGACGATGTAGACAGCAGTGGCGACGTTCTTGACTGGATGTTCACGGGCATTGAAAAGCTTCTCAAATACTCGATTAGATAAGAACTGAGAGAGGCACAACGGTGAAGTTTGATGAGACATTAAAGGAGGAGATGACAATATTGTTCCGCTGGGCGGATGAGGCATAGAAGTAGAAGACGACAATGTCATTTTTAGAGTAGTGATGATGCTTCATCATTGATAAATCCATATATGAGTTAGTGTAATTAAGTTTGTTAAAAATGTCTAGGTTTCTTACCTTTCTTTATATATATATATATATATATATATATATATATATATATATATATATATATATATATTTATAATTAGGTTTCTTTTGTAAATTTTCTTTTCATATAATTTTAATGTTATTTAATACAGTATATTATTAGTAAAATATTTAAAAAAAAAATTAAATAATTAGCTCTATGAAATACCTCCATATACAAATCATTTTTATCTTCCTTCGTTCAATCAATTTGCATTTGCTCCGTAATTGCTAGCTGATCTCTCAACAAATTCAATTTTACTGAATTGAATATGTTTATTAATTTAGCTTTAATAGAAAATAATTTAAAGGAAAAAGAAGTATTTCAAATAATGAGAAAATATTTAAGTAAAAGCGAGGGTAAATGAATTTTTGGAGAAGTTATGGCTTATGATACTCTTCATGACAACAGTTTACAACTTTGATTAGTTTAAGATTCTTGATTACTTATTCATGGTGTTATTATTTTGGGAATTTTATTTTTTAAGGTCAGAATGTAAACTTTATGAATGTATCTAATGGAGCCAGATAAATTCGATCCGGTTACAATTTGCCATACCTCATGAGTTTGATAAGTTGTACTCCCACCGTTTACGTTTTTTTATTAATTTTCTTTTATGTACTTTAACAATATTTATATTATAAATATAAGAATCTAAGTAATTATATAAATAGCGATAATAATAATAATAATCAAAGGGTAGGTCTTGTGTAAGACCTTATGACATAAACTCACGTGAAACAGATTAAAAGTGATAACATCATTAATGAAAAGTAATATTCAATCAATGAAAAATGATGATGCAATGCATTATTTCATAAACAATTTATAGTATAAATAAAAAGCAATAACATTTTATAGGAAAAGTGATAATAATATTATTATTTTTTATCCGTCTCACATAAAAATTTACGTGAGACAGTCTCACCCAAATCTCTGTCATAATCAAAACCATATGTTATTTAAAATTAACATAGATATTTAAAAATTATTTCATTAACCTCATAAATGTAAATCATTTAAATATAAAGATTAATTAAAAAAAATAATGTCAAGATTTTATATTGTTACGTTTCATTTTTTTTAATTAATTAAAGTAGTTTAATGAGATTGATATCCCCTCTCAGATGTATAAGCTTTTATTAAAAATGTTAGTATAACTTTTTATTAGTTCTTTTAATTATTTATAAAACTGTTTAATTGAACAATTATCATGATCATAAATTACATTTTATTAAAATATTATAATATTTTATTCTATAAATTGTTATAATTAATTGAATGATTATCATTTTCTTTGAAAAGTATCATCACTTTTTATTAAAAATATTACCATTTTTTATTAATCATACAAATTGTTTATAAAGTATTTAATTGAACAATTATCATTTTCTTTGTAAAGTATCATTACTTTTTTTTTTTATTAATCATACAAATTGTTTATAAACTATAATTTTGTATGCTCTCTTAGTCCTAGAATAAGGAATACATATTATCATTTTGGACAATCCATTCTAAGGTTTATATTTATTTGTTAGTAAGTGTAACTCTTACACCATAAAATTAACATCCCTAAAAGTTTTACAATAATGCACAATTTGTCATTATTTCAAATTAAAGTTATGGACACAAAGTTAAGAGAGACTCTCTTGTGAGACGGATCGATCCATCACTAAAGTATGATTATTGTATAGATAAAGTATGCTTATTTGTAGTTAATAATAAATCATATCATAACACACTAAAATCATATTTTAATGATAATCCAGCATACTTTAGAAAACATACTTTAACAACCATTAAACATAATTTATCTATACAATAAGCATACTTTAGTGATGGATCGACCCGTCTCACACCCGTTTCACAAGAGACTTTGTCCGAAGTTAGAAGCACAATTAAAATTCACTTTACATTAAAATATTATATTTCTTACCATGAAATATATACTCCCTCCGTCCCTCCTTAAGAGGGCCAAATGCTTTTTGGCATGTAGATTAAGGAGTATTATTATTTAATGTGTAGTGGGTAGTTGTATTAGTAGGAGTGTGGGTCCCAACATTTAATTGTATTAGAGGGAGTGTGTGGGTCCCATGTGTATAAAAAAGGAAAGGGGACTCTTTGAGTGGGACGACCAAAATGGAAAAATGACCCTCTTAACCTGGGACGGAGGGAGTATATATATATATATATATATATATATATATATATATATATATATATATATATTCTGGAAAAAAGACAACCATTATTAAAAAGAATTAATTAGCATGAAAAGTAATTAATAAATTAAATTTATCAAAATAATTATTTCTCTTAAACAACATAGAATAGAAAAAATAACATGTAATCCGTTATTATTTTAAAGTGTACATTACAAAGTACTAACGTGTTTTTAACGTGCCACGCACGTTTTAAATTTAGTGGAGAAAAAAGCAAATAGGCTACTCCTCTCAAAGCTATTCTTGGGTTTGTTGGGGGGTGGGGTGTGAAATTAATTGAAAAATGCTATAATGGGCTTCTTCTCTGGACCTTATGATACACACACCCACAGCTACTTTTTCAATTGTGCAAAGGGCTTCAATGGTTATAAGAAATTGGGCTTCTTAAATTGTTTCTAGTTAAAATTGAGGTGGGCTTGATTAGATTCATTTTTAATTTAAGACATATTTAGGCCTTCCTTGGCCCACTTATCTCCATGTGTGTCTCTTGATTGCTTTCCATTTAAATAGCTAAAATTGGGCCCGCCCGACTTTAGCTCCATTTAAATGTAGTGGGCTGTTCCTAGTTTCATGGCTTGGTTTGAAAGTGAGCAGTACTAATAATTGATAATTACTCCGGTTGGTTTACGGTGTAAACTCTATGATTCATTTTTAATTTAAACATCTAGCTATACATAGAGTATAATAGGACTAGAAGGGAGACTACATGAATTAGGATGAAAAAAGACTCGAATTCACATAATAAGTTATGTAAATCGAGTTTATAAGAGTATTTGTGAATAATTAAGGGCTTGAATGTTACAATTATATACTCCCTCCGTCCCAGGTTAAGAGGACAATTTTTCCATTTTGGTCGTCCCACACAAAGAGTCCCATTTTTTTTACACACATGGGACCCACACACCCTCTCTAATACAATTAAAATATGAGACCCACACTCCCACTAATACAACTACCCATTACACATTAAATAATAATACTCCTTAATCTACGTGCAAAAAAGCAAATGACCCTCTTACGCCGGGACGGAAGGAGTATAAGATTTTTTTTTTTTTAAATAATTTTCACTTTTTATTAAGTAACTATTTTTTTTCAATAAATTTTTTCATCGACAAATTCTCTTGTGAGACGCTGTTTAGGTGAGACGGTTTGTGAGACGTGTTAAAGTATGTTTATTATTTAGATAAAGTATGTTTAATGATAGTTAAAGTATGTTTTCTAAAGTATGCTGGATTATGTATTAAAGTATGGTTTTAGCATGTTATAATATAATTTATTATTGACATACTTTAACTACAAATAAGCATACTTTATTTCTACAATAAACATACTTTAATGATGAATCGACATGACTCACACCCGTCTCACAAATAACCTATCTCACAAGAGAGTCTCTCTTTTTTATCACTTTTTATTTGTTCTAAAAGTTATTCATAAAATAATTTACACCATCACTATCACTTCTCGTTAACTTGAATATCACTTTTAGTATTTGAATTGTTTGAACTTTTTATCTATGTCAAGAATATCTTCCTATTAAATGGTCTCACACAAGTTTGCTTTTATATATATACCATATACTATAATATAATTGTACTTACTTGTATCTAGTATTAGTGTAATTGAATTCGACTCGATTTAAACTCAATAATTTTTTTTCTGAATCAGGTCGAACCAAACTAGAGTTTATGGGAACAGAGTGAGTACTACTTTTTTTTCAACCTAAATAGTCTCTTATGTACGTCCATCCTACACACTAAAGTGGGCTTCACTTGAGAATTTAAATATCACAACGGATTAAATTGATAAAGAATGAATTGAAACATAATGGGATGAAAATTGTTTTTTTTTTCCCCCCAATTATACGGCAAATATTTTTATTTTTATCTTTTGATGAAGCAAAATTAGTTTTAATACACGTAATTAAAAAAAGCAAGATATAAAATTCACACAACAAATATTATTCAATTTTGTGGACACATCAACAGAATTATAAATCCATTAATTCCATCACAAACTGATTATTCATAATCTGAAATCACACCATACAACAGATCGGCCAACAACTTCGAATAAGCAAGCATTACTCGATTTCATAATTAATCATATATATATATATATATATATATATATATATATATATATATATATATAAGATAGACATTTATTAATTATAAATATATATAAAAAAGTGGAGTACTAATTAAGTTGGGCATGCATGATTAAGAGTCACACTGGAATAGGGTGAATGAAGAGTTGTCTGATGAAACTTTGCATTTCAGGACCTACGTGTATGTACCAATCTCCTTTACTGTAAATAACCTCAATTACGCGGGTCAAATTGAGAATACGATAAAGTAGAGGGACTGGAAATTGAGTAGGTTTGAGGAACGCCTCGTTCAAGTCCTTCCATGCGGATTCTAACCGATTGTTGAATTCCGACACAACATCTTGCTCTGTTACTTTCAGCTCTTCCATGTACAATTCTATCCCTGTTACTACATGGTCTCTTTCTTTCTCAAACTGCACACAATGTCAAATCATAAATCAATTATGTCAGATTTAAAAATCAATATTGTCCCATACATTTTTACTTTATTCGAAACGGTCCTATGAAAATAAAAAATTCAATTTAGTCTCATAGCTTTATATAACTATGCTTTAACTTAGTCCAAATTCCATAAAATTTTGCAAGATCGCTAGAATTACATGCGTGTCATTCTCCCAACACAGAGTCACGTCGCGCCTCGTGTGTGATTCCGACGAATCGGAAAATTTTTTGTAATAAAGTAATGCAATTTGAGGATTATCATTTAATACTTAATTAAATCACTCTAACGTACCACCCTCACGTGCAAGCTGGTTAATTTGCCTCAAGCTTTGCACATGGAGTTTTAAATGGATGATGATGAAGTTTGAACTCTAAACCTATGTGCAGGTCAATTTGAGGAGTATCTTTCAATATTTAATTAAGGCACTCTAAAACGTCTCCTCACGTGGAGGCTGAGCTGTCTCTAATATCATTATTAAACGACCACCTCATTCAAAAACTTAAGTTGTAAAAAAGAGTATCATTTAATATTTGATCTTTGACGAAGCAGATAACAACCATTACCTCAGTTCCGACAATATCATTGATAAGCCTGCAAACAACACAAGAAGCTCTAACAGCACCAGACTGAGAAAGCACCCATTTGAAGGCTTCTTCAGTTGCAATACCCTCTTCTAATCCAAGAAGTGATAACACTGATAGGGTTGTGTAACCACAGCTCTTCAGTGCTACTTGCATGTACTCCTCTGTTCTTGGTTTGCACTTCTCTTCTCTCCATCCAACCTCTTTAAAGTAGGCTCTAACAATATATTTAACCTACACATCATCAATATATGTTTCAGTTCTTACATGAAGGATCATTAATTGTAATGATTTAGTATGTACGTGCTGATTCTATGCCGTAGTTGAGACGATACCGTGTTCCTTGTTTCATCATTTGCTCCCCAATTTCTTCAAACACTTCCAGAAGGTTCTTGTAAACTATCTGTAAATACTCTGGAAGTTGATCTAAACATGAAATATCCCACCTGAAAATTATGACAAAATGAAGTTAAGAAAATCACTTTTTCTAGGTGAAGAGTGACAAATGAGGAAAAGGTGAATAGTGTGATGGGACGGAGGGAGTTATAATCTTTATCTTTTTCCTTCCAAAAAAAAATTATGCATGCATGGGATGTTCTCTTTTAGTTAATGAATGAATAAGATTTATGAGACGGTCTTATACTGGAATAATCGAGATTTTAGTTCAACCTTTGGATTGCATCGGCGAAGAGTTGCATCTCCTTAAAAGTACCATACGCGTCGAAGCAATCATCAATAATGGATATAATGATCTGCGCTTTGAGTGAGCTCTCTAGCCAATGCATATTTTGGTTCAAAGTAAACCCCACAATCCCAGAAGTAGATCTCCACCGGTCGATTTCTTGCAAAGAATAATTTCGTTGGCAATTCTAAACGACTCGCCCAACTGCAATTCAATTAATTTCAAGTATATAATTAATTATACACTATTAGTATGGATCCTCTCCCATACAGAAGGGTCCAGTTCCCTACTGTTCACTAACAGTGGGGAACTGAACCTTCCCGTACAGGAGAGGATCCAATCTCCTATTAGTATAGGCATTTTAAAAACCCTAACTGTCTATAATTTTAATTACCTATAAAATTCACTCAACTCCCTTTTGTTCATATCTTGTAGTAGATTGAAATCTAACTTAGCAAGTCTGAGCAAGAGTTGATGGTGAGAAGCATATCCCTCGTAGATGGATATATACTTCCTGGCTTCGAGTCGTGGCAGTCCTCTCCGGTTAGAGTATCCGAATAAGGCGTGATGAACTTGCTCCGCGATTGGATTACTCAGACTTGCATGGATTGATTCTAGGCATTTCCTAGTGAAAACAAAGGCGTGGTCGAGAACATTGTCTCCATGGATTCTCAGATGCGTCGCTTCAAAGAACTCGAGAACTGCCATCGCTTCCTGGTCATCGACCTTGAATCCATCTTTGCCATCCTTAAACTTGTCAAACACTCCTGCATGTATATATATATATATATATATATATAACGAAATGAAAATGTACATATATTATGAGGCGGTATGAATCTCCTGTTATACTTTAGTGTTACTTCTTCTGTTGCGAACAGTCGAAACACGTAGGACATAATAAAATCTATACCCTAAAAAAAAATATGAACCCTTCATCTAATGAATGTAACAGGACATGTAACACCAGAATATCACATGGCATCGAGATCATTATGGGGTGTAAGTACATGTACACCAGCCAAAGAGGGCACATAATTCTTACCGCATGAAACTATGTATTTATGCTGTCTGAGAAGGCGAAAGCTAAGAGCAGTGGCGTACATGTCATGATTGACACTACAATATTCTTCAAACTCTTCCGACAGAGTCTTCAAAGCTTCATCAACGTCTTCCTCGAAAAGATACTCGATGCCTAGCCGTTGGATCGCATCCACCAGCTTGAGCAGCTGCACGTAGTCGCGCGACGCTTCCTTCAGCTCTCTTTCCACCTCCTCTCTCAGCTGTTCAGCCTCTTCTTTCTCATCAGCCTTTGCTCATATGTTCATATCAAACATTAATTTGCTCAAATTTTACACAAGTAGATGGATTATGATATTCTAAATTAAATGCTGAATTGATACTATGTTCATACCAGGCATGGTCGGGGGGTGTATACGAGAAATTGGTCTCCCCATACACAAGGATGATAGTTTGCAAGTGGACGAGAAGGTTTGTCTATCGATTCCATCATGTGTAGCTGATCCACTCATCATCTACTGTCCAATATATATATAGCAAATAGGATCTCCCGTGAGATTTTGTATATCTTATTGTTTAAATAATGACTGACATTTAAAAAAAATAAAATCCAACTAATAGTTTTTTCACTGGGACGGAGGATATATCATTTTTCATTTAAAAAATGTTATCACTTTTAATTTAAATTATAAATTATTTATGAAATAATTTATAGTTCTCTTATTACTTATATAAGTATTACATTTTATTTTAAAAAATATTATCACTTTTAATTTAAATTATAAATTATTTATGAAATAATTTATAATGCTCTTATTACTTATATGATAAGTATCCCATTTTATTATAAAGATTATTTTCATGACACGGTGCCATAGAAATCTGTCCTATTTAAAATGTTATCTGTCTTAAATAATTCTTTCCGTGGGATGGAGTTTCTTGCCTAATATTTTTGTAAAATTTCGTGATTCACATCATTTTAGAATCAGTACTAAAAGAAGAACAGATCACATGGAGTATATTATACTATATTTATATATATCAAATTTTTTAATACTTATTCAAAGTTATCTTCATCCTTTTAAAATATTAAACAATAGTGGTTAGGATTTTTTTATTTTCTATTGGTTTTGGTATTACATTTTCTATATGTATTAGATCCGTGTCACGTATTCACGGAGATAAATCCAATCGGTCAATATTTTTTTAAATATAAATTTTATTATGAGTACTGTTAAATACACACCCCTTTTTATTAAATACACACCATTTACTAAATACACACCCCTCTTTTAATATTTTATTCTCTAATTTTATTATATACACATCCCTAAAACTCCTAAATTACCCTTCTAAAATAAAAAATTATACACACCCCATGACCCCAAAATTAAGTCTCACCTATTTTATAACAACATTAAGTGGTCGTTGATCCACAGCTACTGGCCACCGGAGATTCATCGATTGGCGGTGAAACAGAGGAAGACGCAAGTAAGTCACGTGACCAGAGTTGTCTTGCCGAGGAGGCGGCGATACTTCTGGAAGAAGTTGTCATCTAATGATGATTAAGGGATCTAAGTACAAAACTTGAATTACAGTTATTACTCTAATGTTAATTACAATGTTAGGAAATGTGTTTGGGTTTCGGATTCTTCTTATTTAGAGTTCCTTGTAGAATTTATGTAAAATTGGCCGTCAGAGTAAAAGGGCATCAATTTTTACCGAGAGAAAAAAAAATTATAAAGTAAAGGACATGGAAATACACAGTTTTTGTTTCTGGATTTGAGAGTTATTACATTTTTTTTTCCTTTTCTTAAATTCTTGATCCATAGGTAAATTACTTCACTCATACTTCGGGTGAGATGGTCCCAATATTACAAATGACTTTTACATCTCATGATATTACAAAGAGTGAGCAGAAATGTCATTTGATGTTTTGTTTCTCATCTTTCTCCATCTTTCTCAATCTCCATATTAATTTGCTCCAATTTCGTATTGATATGATCACAGAGGATATATGTTTCTCTAACAATAAATGAGAAAATTAGGGATTATAAGATGTGTATATAATATACTATAATTTACATATAGGGGTGTATTTAATAATAGAAGGATAATTTAGACATTTTAAAATAATTATTTTTAATTTATTAAAATAGGGTGTGTATTCAATAGAATGAGATGTGTATTTAGTGTATGTTATGTGTAAATCGTCAAATGATTTGTAACCGCCGATGTAATCAAAATATACATGGAGATTCACACTGATCAACTTGGGATATTATTTTACTAAATTATGTTGCTGTAATGCTGTGACTCATGCCCTCACACACTCATGTTTTATGCTCATTAAATTAATTAATTAAATAACTGTATTATTAACCAAAATGATTTTGTGGGTAACATAATCTTTTCATCAACTTCCTCGTCTTAAATGATAGATATAGTTTTCATTTTTATTTATTAGTAGCGCATACTTAAATGATAGCATGCAGATGGGAGCAGGGTATGTTAATGTAAAGCTGGAATATGCACTTTTGCTTTAATAATTACACATTTCATTCAAATTGCACCCATAACGACTGATATCTCGATTTTTTTTAATTAACCTTTGGTATTATTAAGCATTTGAAATAATATACTCCCTCAATCTCACATTTACTTTCGATATAAAGTTTAAGAAAAATTATTTTTAATTAGTTTTATTAATTTTTAGAGGGTGATATAGTCTTTTTAGATAATAAATAAATTATAAAGTATGTTATGTGTGTTAGGTGAGAGTGATAAACTTGTAATTAAAATATATTTTTTAATTTTAGAAATTGATGAGATTTTTGGATGGTGCAATTTAATTTGAGACGAACGAAAATAAAAAGTATGAAAATTAATATGGGACGAAGTGAGGAATATATTTAGATAATAAATATTCCATCCACCCCATCCTAATAGTTACGTTTGTTTTTTTATACGGGGATTAATGAATATAGTATTTTAATGTGTATTGATGTAAGAGAAATAATATTTTAATGTAAGGTGGGTAGGTGTATTAGTGTAATGTGTGGTCCCATTGAGAGATGAGTAATTAATTTCTGTAGGTCTCATTTACTAAAAAATAAAATGTAAACATAAGGATGGTACGCTATTATAGCTATTTTATTTTACCCTCAAGTGTAAGTGATCAATTGTAGCACGTGTGATCAAGTCAAATGTCGAACCCACGAGATAGCTATAAATTTAACAAATAATTCTATGTATGACAATTTTAATGCAAGACAAATCCGAGAATTTTTGAGAAATATTTAATTAACTAATAAAAATTGAAATTAAATATTAACTAATACGAAAAAAATAAATCACTCAAGAGAAATGATTCAAGAATCTATGTATGACAATTTTAATACTCCCTCCATCCGCACGAAATGTCCACATTTTGCCATTTTGGGCGTCCGCACCAAAGGTCCACATTTCCCTTTTTAAACACATGTGGCCCACACACATCACTAATACAATAAATTTATGGGACCCATACACCCCACTAATACAACTACCAACTACACCTTAAATAATAATACTCCTTAATTCACGTGCAAAAAATAAATGTCCACCTTTGTGGCGGACGGAGGGAGTACAAGATAAATTTGGGAGTTATTGAGAAATATTTAATTAACTAATAAAAACTGAAATTAAATAATTAACTAATGCGAAGAAAATAAATTACACAAGAGAAACGATTTAAGAATTCAAGGATAAAGAATTGGTAATGCTAAGGCAAGCCAGCTTAACTATGTGACAGATTATTCTAAACCCAAATTAATTACCTTGTAGAAATTTATAAGAGGATCACTAAACCTAGTTAAATCACCTTGATCTAGTAGGATCTAACACTTATAATGAGTTGCAATCCTAGGATCAATAAGGAATTAACTCTCAATCCCTCTATAGGTACTTCATCCTAAATTTTATTAAAGGCAGAGTACTAAACTTCCCTTTCTAGGTACTAAATTATTAACCCCTTTTGTCTCCTTACCAATTACCTAATAATGATATTTTACCAAGTAATTAATATTCCAAATTGATTGTCTAACTGTCTTAGGAATTGTAGGTCAATCCCCTAAGACTGCCACATGAAATAACAATTATCATGCAAAAACAAAGAATCATATATGTTGGATTGCATACTAAAAGCCTAGCTTTAGTATGAATAATGTTATACTCCCTCCGTCCCAACTTCAACTTCACACTTTCCGTTTTGGTCCGTCCCAAATTCAACTTCACACTTCCATAAAAGGAAAAAGCAACAAACTAATATCCCTCTAACATACTTTAATTTCAAATTTGCCATCACCTTTTTAACACACATAACATACTTTATCATTTATTTATTACCCAAAAATACCATACTACCCTCAAAAGTAAGTCAAAAAGTGACTTTTCTTAAACTCCGTATCTACAGTAAACGTGAATTTGAATTTGGGACGGAGGGAGTAACAATATTTGGAATGAGAATCATTGATCAAATGATTGCATCTTATATTTATATGTCGGTGCAATAGTCCATTTACTTTATACTGTAAATAATATGGTGTGCGGTGTCACACGGAAGATCATATTGTCGGCTCCTTATAAAGTATAAATAGATGTTCACAATCGAGATAGACGGGGACAATCTATCGGGATTGTTGTAGTGTGATTTGGTATTAGTTTGTCTTGACTATAAAATCACATTAGTGCACTTTGTGTGTATTGAGCAGGAACACTTGAGATCGTTCGACTTATACTGACTATATAGAAGAACTTGATCTCAGTTATTATGGATGTTCGTGCTCTTAATCCCTATACAATAACCTCGACACGTAAGCCAATATTTATGTCTTTGATTCATCAATGGGTGATTTATTTATTAAATCAACAAACTCGGTGAGTTGGGAGATGGTGCTGTCTCTATGGTGTGTTGTTGATTGTAGAAGGAATTCGTGTCCTATTAAATAGGCTGATGATGTTCCCTTGAGGAGCTTATAAGGATTATCATTTAAACCCTGCAGGTGAATTTATTCCGGCATGATAACAAGGTTGAGTGGTACTACTCTCGGATGAGATATTAATTAATGGAGTTGTCAGTAATTTAATTAATTAATGGGCATTGTATATTTTAAACACTGGGAGACTAACGGGCTTATAATAAGAAGGAGTCCATAACGTAATATGGGATTAGAGTGGTAGTGCAGTAGTAATACTTTAGTGGACTGTATTATTATTATTGGATTTAATTATAAGTTTTGGGCTAAACTTGGATACTTAAGTTCAATGGAGGTCCAACTCTAATTTCTCCATCTGGTCCCTGTTGTAGCCCATATATAAGTCATCTCAACTATCCGGAAACCCTAAGCTAATGCCTAATACACGTTAAAAAGAGAGAGAGGAAGCAGATTGAGAGTGTCTTGAAGATCGTCGCCTACACGACGTCAAGACTAGACTTGGGAATACAGCAGAAGATCGGAGAGGTCGTTCTGCATAGCTGTTCTTCTTCAACATACCCTGGTGAAAGGTAATTCGATTTTATATTCTTGCTTCCACTAGTATAGTATTGCATGGAACCCTAACGGTTTACGTTAACCAAACGATCGAACGCCAACAATATCAACTATCAATCAGTGATACCGTCATAAATAATTAAAGAAATAAAAACTCAAAACACAATAATATGAAGTCTAAAAAATATCTTCTTCAATAAGAAAAGAAATAATCTGTAGTATAACAAATTCAAGTTTAGGGCATTCAAATCACATAATCAAAACTGTCTAACGCCCTAACATTACCAACAAAGAAATTTAGCCCATAAATTTACTAGGACAAATCACAAAGATGTAATAAGTCTCAACCATTGTTCTAAAATAACAAAGATAAATAACTGAAAAATAAGAACCCTTGTGAAGGACTCTGATTCTTCAATCAAGATCTCCGTCGAAATTTCTATCTCCGATCCAAGTAGTAACTCCAATGGATGGATGGAAAGTGGTGATGAGTGATGGTGGAATTAAGGTTCTGTATCTGTGAGAGGCATGAATTTCCTTTCTGTTGTGAATCAAACTGCCTTATATAATTCACGTACTCACGTAATGGGCTGGGCCAATAACAATGGATAAACGTGTAAAGGATTGGGCCACACGATATCGTGTGGCCTCACTCAGCACATCACATGAAGGCATGTGATCAACGCACAATCTCACACACAGCAACGAGCGAGTGGACTTGGCTAAAGCATGCATCACATGACGACATCGTGCCATCACATGGTAACTCACCCGGTCTCCACACGACTCGTGTGTATGGACTCGGCATGAGCTTTCCTCACACGGCAGCAAACAGGTATCAATTCTCTCTCCCAGCATCGAGTCTTTACGCCCAGCATCGTGTACACACGCACGGCTACAACCAGGTGACATACTCCTCACACGGCGGCGTGCGACTTCGCATTGACAACGGCCGTGTGATCTTCTCTCTGAAATCATTTCAATCCAATTCGATTATTGATCATATTATCCCTCTTTTCATGACAAAAGACCTCTCGAGCACCTTTTTATCGGTAACAACAAGAACATTAACTTTTCTTGCAAATATTATATCAAAATATATCAAAGAGGTATCAAATCAGACATAAAAGTATATAAATTTCCGCTCTCATCAGCCCAAAAAAGAAATATGTAACTATTAGGATGGGACGGAGGGAGTAAAGTATAAAGTATATTATGTATATTAGGTGGGAACAATAATTTTTATAATTAATGTGTATTTTAAAATTATTGGATTGAGATTGTATTTTTGAAAAATTGTGAAAAAAATGGGAATATTGTCTTCTTAGGAAAGTGGGCCTGAAGATTATATAGGAATTCGTAGATTTAAATACTTACACAGAGATATGAGGATGTTTTAGACTGAAGAAGAAAAAAAAGTGTTGCAAAGTGGATGGTATTTAATATTGTAAAATTAAGAAATTTGACTTTTTTTTAAATAAAGAAATTGGATTAATTTATAAAGGTGTAGAGGGATAACATGAATGATTTAGAAATGATAAAAACTTGTGCTATATCGTTTTACAGAAGTCATGGACTTACTTTTATGAAACGGATAAGAGGTACGAGATGCCTTGTGATACTTTGGTGTGACATCTTCTGTAACATCTTTTTATAGAATGACATGTGACGGAGTGGAGAAATCAAATCCCTTGCCCTTATGGTATACTGGTTGACTTATGATATAATTTTTCTCATTTCTCCTCACTCATTCAACGGAGTGACATAAGAAATGTCACATCGACGTGGCACATTTAATAAAAATTTATATAAAATGATTCCACCATTAAACATATCCCTTTCATAAATTGAATGTTGGTGGTGATTGATCGTTGTCATTTTCACGTAGATTTTAGTGTCTTTGTTGTGGATTTTTGGATGTTTTTATCTGTATTTGTGCAAACTTTGGTGGAGTTTTATGTTAATTTGGAAAAGTGTGGTATGGATTGATAAAAGTGTGTAAATGAGCTTAAATATATGTAAAACATGTTAAAATGGAGAAAAAGGGAATCGGGAGCTAAAACTAAGAAGGTGAACAGGGCATGCATGAACACTCCCAGCCGTGTTAGTGCACGAGCTGTGCTCGAGCACACGCCCCGTGTGCAGAACACAGACCTACAAGCTCAGGTCGTGTTCAGACGTCAAAAGCAACTACACGCCCACGCCCGAGGCATGTGCACTACAAGAGCCGTGTCCTGTCAGCACACAAACATGCTGAACTGTGTGTGCACTATACGGGCCGTGTGCTGCTACACGATCCGTGTAGGTGCAGAATCCAGTGTTAAGTTGGGAATATTCTAGAAGGTTCCAAGGGGTATAAAAATCCAATTGAGTGCGAAAATAGAGGAGAATGACATTTTGGAGCAGTTTCTAAGATCTAAACACACACTTTCTCACCATACCTCCACACACATATTCAAATTCATCCATCTTCCACTCTTTTCATCTATTCAATCCATTGGTTCTCACTAAATTCATCCATCAATCCACAATTCCATCAATTTGAGAAGAGAAGATCATCATAGATTGAAGAATTGAGCATGTTGGAAGGAAGGAATGCCATCTTCATAAAAGGGAAGCCAATCTACTTTTCAATTGTTATTTTTCTCATATTTTGGCTCAAATGGAGCAAGCATTTGGTTGTATTGATTTAAACACAATGTGTAGTGGCTAGTCTTATAGTAGGGTTAATCATATGATTGGTTGAGAAGAATGTTAGATATGTAGGATTTTAGATGTTGAATTGAGTTAATTTTGGGCTTCCTTTTATGATTATTCATGTTTCATTTCAATATTTGTGTGGTTAAATTCTCTTTTCATAGTATTAGGATGACCATTCCAATAGTATGATTAGGTGTTTAATTGAATCATTTGTTAAGATGAGAATGTATGTTAGTGTTAGGGGAAGTAAGCTGATTAACCATAATATAGTGGGTATGACCAATTAAAGAAATTATCGAACCACAGGGAGGAACGTGCTAGAGTTTAAGCGATCTCAAGCTTATCGTGATTTTATAAGGACGACGGAAAAGAGGATATGATGCAAATAAACGCAATTACACTAATGAAAGAAATAAAGATAAAATGAATGCAAAGATAAAAGGGTTCCAAATGATGCAAGGATGAGATTAACAACAATCATGGCATAGATAATTAAGTAATCATGCAATTAATTCTAATCTCTCATGGACAAGGTATAGAAGCGATCACTAATTCCACCTAAACTCTCTCTCGAGATGGATAGGATGTAGGCCCTCAACAAGGCTCCCAAACGCACATAGGATCGAGACAATAGCAAACACCTCCCACTAGGTACTAATTACTCTATGAGTTCCCTAATTAGGTACTAAATCATAAGCAATATTCCCTTTTAAGGTACTATGAATTCACTAATTGTTTGGGTCTCCTCACCTAATCAACCAATCTCTCGATTAAGCTAATCAAATGTTCTATCAAAGGGTTCTAAATCTAGAAGGATATCTCTATCTCATTCTAAATTAATGCACATGAAGTGTATGATGAAATGATTCAATGAATTATCCTAAACACATAATTGATTTCTCAATCTAATCATATGCCCATGACAATTAATCACACATGTCATCATATAAATCAAGCAATAAATAATCAATGATAGAAATAACACAAAGCCCATTCAAGATTAAAATCAAATTTCATAATAACTAAATTATGCAACACCAATCATGGAGCTAATCTCACAAAGGAGATTAGCCTATCATAGTTTTAGAGAAAACAATCATAGACAATTGGATCCACAAATTCCATGACAAATCTATAAAGAATTTCACAAGACTTAGAATTAGATTCCCCCTTTGAAGGTCTTCAATGGAGATCTCCTTCTTCCTCTTGTGATCTTCACTCTCCCTTGCTTCCTTGATCACTTGGATGGTGGATTTGATGGAGGGGATCAAGTGTAGATGGATGGAATCAAGGAATGGTGAATGGGATGAAGGGTAGATGGAATGGAGAGGAAAAGTGTGTGAAAAATGGTGTGTATTAGGTGTAGATCTGATCCCCACTGATATTTACACTCCAAAATGGGTGTTTTTTACCCCTTAGAACCTTCTAGAACACATTCTAATCATAAAAATGACTTTGGGCCGAGCATGGGTCGAATTCGGGTCAAGTTCGGGTCGGTGCAGCGCAGTCTCACCGTTTCGCGCATAACTTCCACATCCGATATCCAATTTGAGTAATTCTTGTGCTCACGCGATTCTCTTTTCATTGGCTTTCTAATCATATAAAGATCTGATAAAACATCCAACATTTGAAGGTGTAACAAGTCATACAAAGTAGCACAACCGTGCTGAGTAGAAACAGCCTGCGCGACGTCACCATTTTAATCATAACTTTCTCGTTTGGGCTCGGATTGAAGTGTTTCTTATACCAAAACGATCCTATTTTATGTGGCTTTCCAACCATATATCACACTTCTTGTTTTGAGCTCCACAAGAGTACAGAAAAATTACACAAGTTGGACGTGCGTTTTTCAATATTTTGCTTAATTTGACTCATTTTCCCTCGTTTCAACTCCGAATTAAGCTTCGTTTTTTCCCAAATTTTCCTTCTCGCGTCTAGAATCCATTTTTACCTGAAAATCATACATTTAAGCTTATTCTCACACATTTCCATAAAAACATAAAACACAACCAAATAGAACACAAATACGGATAAAATAATACGAAAACACATATAAAAAGACACTAAAATTTAGGTGAAAATATCACTCATCATAAGCCATACCCTTCTTGTGCTTAGAATATTCATAGAGGGACACTTAAGAAATTGAGTGAAAAGAATCAAACTTATGATCATAGTACCTTAAGGGAATTGAGAGTAAGACAATCTTAGGAGATTTAGACTTGTCAAAGAGTCGAGAACCTAATTGCCTTGGCCATAGAGATTAGGGGTAAAAACGTGATTGCTTTTAGTCCATAATTAATGAAGTTCAATATTAAGAGTCATGCATATCTAGCTAGTTTCTTAACCATGAGTATAATTAGCCTTGCTCTCTTCTTAAATACACTCTATCCACATTCCATTCATCTTGCTACTTGATCAATCATAGATATTAGTAGTTGTTAATTGATTTCTTTAGATAATTGTTAGCATAATCATTAGTTTAAAATCAAACCTTCAATCTTATCACTCTTACAAAGCATAATTGATGACGAATCCGGATACAACCTAGAGTTTGCTTTCCCTTGGGACGACATACTTATAAATTTTGTTACTTGGTCACACGTGTACAACAACGATAGAATCTCTTACTCTAATTTATTTTACTAAAAATGGGACTAAGAACATGGCGCCGTTGTGGGGAAATATTAAAATCTTGGTTATAACGAGTTTGAATCTGATTAGTTTTGATAAGAGTATTTCTTTTATTTGTTTATTTGTTTACTTATTTTGGTTATTTGGAAAACTAATTTGGAGATTCTTGTAGGTACATGCAAACTCGTTCAAGGTCTCAATCCATTGAACCTTTGAACTTGGAATTGGAAGCTACCTTAAGAAGACAAAGAAGAGGAGTGTTAGATCCCACGGAGGAAGTTATGGAAAATATAATGGATAATGCCAATATGGTTGATGAAGAAGGTCATATGAGGAATTTTCAGCAAGGGGTTGATAATGGTAGAGGAGGACATGTTAATCCGGAATTTGTGCCACAAGCTTATGCTCAACAAATGCACTTGCAAAACCAACAATTGCAAGGTATTATTTAAAATTGATGGCACAACAAGAAGTTAGAGATAACCAACAAGCTCCTCCGGTGGTGCAAAAACAACCTAGAATTTGCTTTTTCTTGGGACGACATACTTATAAATTTTATTACTTGGTCACACGTGTACAACAACGATAGAGTCTCTTACTCTAATTCATTTTACTAAAAATGAGACTAAGAACAGTGATAGGTTGAAGAAATTGAACTTTAATCATTGGAAATAGGATGATTGCAATGGAACAGAACTTTTTTGGATAGGATTGTAACTGTATTCTTCATTCATTATGCAAAAAAGTGGAGTCGCCCACTCATGTCGCCCCACACGTGGCCCCGACAGTATGTGAAAGAGATTAATTAAAGTAATTCAACCGACCAACAAGGATTAGACCTTTTAACCCACCACACAAGCAGTCCCTTAATAAGAGGTTGCTCCCAGCTGAACTTAGTCTCAATTTGGTACAAATTGATAAGAGTAAGCATACTCTATCGTTATGTAAAACGTGATGATCAAGTGCAAAATTTATAATATCGAACCCAAGGGAGAAAGTATATGTATCTGTATTCGAAAGATGTTTTACTCTAGAAGGACTAATCAATAAATGAGAGGGTCAAATTACACTACAAACTAACTAAGAAAGCAATTAAAAATAGAAAATGCACATATGAGATTGATGATGGGTGATGGTGAGCAATCTAAGAAGTATGCAAGGCTTAACCACAATCAAGATCTAGACATCACCTAAACATGCAAGTTTCTAATGGTAAACATCATTGAAAATGGAATAGAAGCAATCACATATGTTCCCCTAATCCCTATGGCCAAGACAATTAGGTTCTAAACTTTTTACAAGTTTGCAAGCCCCTAAGATTGATTCTTACTCTCAATTCCATTAGAATGTACTATGATCATAAGTTTAGTTCTTCTCACTCAATTAACAACCAATTAAGATCGATTAACTAAGTGTTATCTCATGAATGTCCCAAGCAAAAGAAGTGTATGGCTTACCTCTCCCTACACTAATATATATGATCATATAATAAAATGATTCAATTAAAACCCTAGACATAATATTGGAATGGCCATCATAACACTATGAATAGAGAATTTAACCACACAATTCATAACATGAATCAAGTAATCATAGATCATGAGATATATTCCAAAATCAATTCAATTAAACTATTAAAAATCCAACATATCTAGAATAGTCTCAATCCATCATGTGGCTAGCCTCACATGAGGACTAGCGACTACAATTCATTACAAAATCAATATAATCCAAGGCTTGCTCCAATTGAGCCAAATAATGAAGAAAACAACAAATCAAAGGTTGATGGGCTTCCCTTTTGAAGTTGGCCTTATCTTCCTTCAACATGCTTCAATCTTCATTCCTTGATGTTCTTACCTTCTTAGATTGGTGGATTTGTGGAATGGATTGGTGGAATGGATGGATGGAATGAATGAAGGTTGGATGGATGAAGAGGAGGATGGATGAATGAAGAGGAGGATGTGTGGTGTGTGAGATGCAGCCCCCCTGATCTGTTCTGCTAGAAGATTGGGAGATTTGGGGTATTTATGCCCCCTTGAAAAGCCCTAATTTTGAATTGCACATCTGAAAATTTACTCGAAAATTTGATCGAATTTTCGTGCCTCGGTCGAATTTTTCTTACAGTGTGCTTAACCTCCGATGCTCTATTTCGTCTGTGATTTTCACAAAAATGCACAAAAATTCGACCGAATTTTTATGCACAGGTCGAGTTTTTCTTACATCTTTGCGTTGCTTCACTGTTTTGGCTCGTTCTCCCTCGTTTAAACTCCGAATTGAGATCCGCTTTTTTCTACATCTTTCTCTTCACTTCTAGAATCCTTTTATATATGAAAATCACACAAATTCCACCAAAGTATAAATTCTCCAAATATTTACAAATATCGAGCAATTTAGGGCACTTAAACACTCAAACTAAATATAATTGTATGGAACCATGCTATAAATGGACCCTAAATTCACGAGATTTCTACACTCATCACCAGCTTTCTTCATTCATTGTAAAATCACTCCTAGAAATTTATTGTAATAAAGGTCGGTGTACTACTTAGACGACATATCACTTTCTATCCTAGGCTATAATTTTCTAGTGATTGGATTATGTTAGTTCCTGGAGAGAGGATCCTCTCCCGTAAATTGACTCCAGTTGCTCTCACTGTAGCACGCTACAGTGATTCACTGTAGCGTGCTACAGTGAGAGTAAATTGACTCTAGTAACGAGAGAGTATCCACATCCTAGTTCCTGATTAGTCTGTCCACTCAATCAAGATTATTCATGTCAAATCATAATTAATTTTTAGAGAATTTTTAGAATTTATTCTTTAGAATATTGATGGAGATGAAGCTCTGTTGATTATAGATAAACAGAAATGTAATTTTGATTAATATATATTCCCATCTATTTGTTAAGGTTTACATTTGTTATTTTAATTTATCAAGGTAAGATTTACATTTTCATTTTTATCAAGTGAGACCACAAAAATCAATTCATATGTCTTCATGGGCCCATACACAATAATAATACAACTATAATCTATACATTAAATATTATATTCACTAACTCACTACACATTAAAATATTATATCTCATAATTTACATCAAAAAGCGAACGTAAACGTTAATGCAGGACCAAAGGAATATTGTATTTTTATATGTTCAAAAAGCAAACGTAAACGTTAATGCATGACAGAAGGAATATTATATTTTTATATGTTTTCTTTAATTCTACCCGAGTTTTGTTAACTGCTATGATAATATATACTTCATCCGTCCCTTTAAAAAGAGTCTTTTTTGCATTTTGGGCGTTCTACTCAAATAGTCTTATTTCTTTTTTACACACATGAGACTCACAAAACCACTAATACAACTACACACTACACATTAAATAATAAAATTCTTTAATACACGTGCAAAAAACAAAAGACTCTCTTTGGGTGCGACAGATGGAGTATATATTATATATATATATATATATATATATATATATATAGGGTTTAGGGTTTTAGTTCTTTCCTATTCTACTATTCTTCGGTATACATGTTGTATCAACGTAGATAGAAGTCTAATGGAATTCAATCGATTAGTAATTATCGTCATTCACTAAAAAAACTCCTTTTTTCAACAAAATTCAATTGATTAGTAATTACAAATGGATACAACTATAATCTATACATTAAATATTATATTCACTAACTCACTACACATTAAAATATTATATCTCATAATTTAAATCAAAAAGCGAACGTAAACATTAATGCAGGACCAAAGGAATATTGTATTTTTATATGTTCAAAAAGCAAACGTAAACGTTAATGCATGACAGAAGGAATATTATATTTTTATATATTTTCTTTAATTCTACCCGAGTTTTGTTAACTGCTATGATAATATATACTTCATCCGTCCCTTTAAAAAGAGTCTTTTTTGCATTTTAGGCGTTCTACTCAAAGAGTCTTATTTCTTTTTTACACACATGAGACTCACAAAACCACTAATTCAACTACACACTACACATTAAATAATAAAACTCTTTAATACACGTGCAAAAAACAAAAGACCCTCTTTGGGTGCGACAGATGGAGTATATTATATATATATATATATATATATATATATATATATATAGGGTTTAGGGTTTTAGTTATTTCCTATTCTACTATTCTTCGGTATACATGTTGTATCAACATAGATAGAAGTCTAATGGAATTCAATCGATTAGTAATTATCGTCATTCACTAAAAAAACTCCTTTTTTCAACAAAATTCAATTGATTAGTAATTACAAATGGATTAACGGAATGCCAACAAATTTATTCTA
Organism: Pogostemon cablin; assembly: GCA_023678885.1. NCBI lineage: Eukaryota > Viridiplantae > Streptophyta > Magnoliopsida > Lamiales > Lamiaceae > Pogostemon > Pogostemon cablin. The sequence continues at coordinate 13,645,573 of CM042961.1, read as the reverse complement.
TTTTTATCAACGGAATAAAATTTGTTACTATTTATCTACAAAATTATTAGTAACAGATTAACAATGAAATTGAATTTTCGTTGCTAGAAATATATCAACCACCAATTTACCATCAAATTTCGTTGTTAATCATTAACAAACCAATTTAATAATGAAATAAAAGTTTTTATCAACAAAATATTCAATTGATAAAAAAAAAAAATTTGTGGTGATTCTTCTTCAATCTCTCGCGCTACACTACATTAGTAGAAGTAAATTTCAAAATTAAAAAGGGCCTTGTAAATGCCATTACACATAAAAGTGAACTATATTACAAGAAAAATATCCTCATAAAAACATGGGAGTAATAAATATAAAATTTACAGCTAACGGTTATTCCCGATCAAACTCTGATATTTAAAAACTTACTGATTTCTTAAACTCTGACATTAACTAGTAATGAAGCACAGCTTCTCCAGTTGATGCATTAGCACCTAAATATCAAAATTACTTATTTCTCCTTCATGGAAACACAGCTGTATAAGACACTTTCAACAATACGGTAACCTTGAGAGGATCGAAGGTCGAAGATTGATGAACGCATGGAGCACTTTGAATGGAGACGACTATGAAAATCCAGAACGGGTGAGCTTAGCTTTGTCCTTGCTGAACGCTTTATGAACTTCATCTTTAAGTTCCATAAACCGGGTTCTCTTGATTCTCTGCTCTTCTGGGGTCCCCTTCTCAAGGTAGAAGGCATCCGGCTGGTCATCCTCCATAAACTTATCCAGCACTTGGGAGCAATGAGGAAAATACCGTCGCCCCAATTCAACTATCACAGAGTTAACGCACACATACACGGATGCACAAAGGAGGAATAAAAGTGAGAATCGGAGTCTACCAAAATGGCAAAATTAAACTTAATTAACTCGTGATATAGCTCCAAGTGATTTGATTCAGTGTATCTCGAGTGTGAGTTGGTTTCTTGAAATCTGAATTAGGTCAAAGACAAGAGTATGTTAGTTATACCTGTTCTAGAGAGAGTCTCTATTTTAGAAATAAGTTTTTTCTTCTGCGAACTGGGAGTCTCGTTCAAATCTACCTCCATTAAGTTCCCACTTGAACATCTTGAAGATAAAAGACCGGAAAGGTCAGATGTTGTCTCAGCATGTGCAATTTCCATAGCTAGCTTAGCTTCGGTAGGGAAAAACATTCGCGCAAATGCCACTGTTAAGACATGAAGTTCAAACAAGGCTACAATGTTAATTTGATCACAAATACAGAAACAAAGCTCGTATAATGAGTTTTAAGCAGATAACAAGTTACCTCTGTCTTCCAGGTATAGCAATTTCATATGCAGATCATCAGCCATAGAATGGGAGGAAATCCATGCATCCCCTACAACAGGATTCCTACGCATTTCTCTCTCCAACACATCAATGCATATCCGATCTTTATTAGCTTCTTGTCCTTTCTCGCGCTTCATCTGATAGTCCTTTGGCCTTGTCAATCTCCTACAAATGCTAACAGCAGTTTGTCCCTCAGATGTGGGTTCTGTTGCACATGCTCCCTTGGTTAGAAGGGACACTATAATTGACGGCTGTTTCCTCCTAGCGGCGACATGAAGCACTGTATAACCCCTCGCATTCCGCAAGTTGACATCAACAAGACCTAAACTAAGCACCTCTGTTACTATCTTGGTGTCACAATATGCAACAGCATAGTGGAGAGCAAAAGCCTCATCTAAGGTTATGTCAGACTCGGTCAGAAGAAGTGTCACAAGTTCAATATCATCTGAGTCAAGTGCCCTATGTATTCTCTTAACTCGTTTCTCATGCAAAGGATCCACAGGGACAATTTGATTTTCAGCTTGAAAATTAAGACGGAGCTTTGCAATATCCTCCACAATCTTTGATGGTAGTGCTTTTTCTATAGAGATGGCCTCAAGGTCTGATCGAGCAACAGTGTGTACACACTGGGAGAGAAGATGACTTAATTCGCAATGAAAGGCCACCATAAGAATGGGAATGACATCTTCTACAGTAGCCTTGCCAACCAAATTAAGAAGCCGGCGCTGCAGTCAAAGATTAAAAAATACTGAACGCTTGGTTAATCAGGAAAATCCCACAATCATAAGGATAAATATTAAACTAATCCTAGTATATATTTCCACTTTGCTTATATCGAAGTTTCAAATTTTCCGTCATCTAATAGAATACGAGGGCGACTCTGTTTTTAACCCATCTGAAAAAACTTAAAGAGTTAAGATTTTTTATTCTGGAATCTATATAGCAATGATAAGAAAGGGGCAAGGGTGATCATTGATCAGATAAGAAATAGCTTATGAATTATTTGAAAGAATGATCAACTAACACCTACTAAGCACTGTACAATTTGAAAAGTTCTTTAATATCACAGACTACAGACATTGCTACACTTAATAAGAGAATTCAAATCAGCTGGTTTTGAAGCAAATACTTCATAAATGCTCAATAAGACATGTCCATAAGCATAGTTACTGCACAATGATTGTAACAGCAATCGAATTAGGAGAGAGTAGTCACCTGAAAAAGAGACACAAGCTCTGTCACCTGAAATATTGTCGATGCATACATCAACTCCACAGCAAAGTCAATAGCAGGTCTGCACGCGTCATGGATGCACGTGCTATCGACACAAGTTGAAACCTCCAAAGGAGACGGCCTAAGCTTTCCCGTGTACAAGTAGTTCAAGAAGACGTTAAAAGCCTCATACCCGACCTTGCCATAGGGCAACAAATTCACCATGTTATACTTCGGCTTTCCTCCCTTCCCAACATAACCTTTATCTTTTCTAAAAAGATCAGCAAAGAATTTACTCCTCGCAGCTAGAATACATCGGTGCATACCAACACTACTATCTTCTACTACGATCTCTGCATCACTGAAATCGCTACCCACGTCGGACAACAGCTGCCCCAAATTACAACTCAACTTGCTCAAACTGATGATTTCAAGATTCAAACCAGGCTCATTTCCACCAGAGGCATATACCTTATTACTCGTTGATCCATTGGATAAATGAGATGACGAGGTAAAACTAATGGATGATGATGGTTCACCAGAATTTTCCATAACAAAAATCACCCACGGCCACTAGAACCCAATGTTCAAGGCCAAGCCCCCATCTTTCCCTATTATCTTAACCAAAAGTAAATTTGAAGTTTATTACGTCCTGAGCTAGGGTATGTCAGCATTATTAAATTCTTCCCATTCTTCCATAAATCAAAAGGATTGAATATCATCATGCAAACTCGCAACTCGCTGCTAAAATACCAGAATCGTAGACACAACACAAAGTTCTTTCCTTAACAACTAGGCCACACAATTACATCAAATTACATCAAAATAAACAGCAATTCTCTCTCTCACAAGAAATTCCATTTCAACACTGCATTCCTGTGTCGTTGATTCTCGGTACATGGTTATATCAACATAATAATCTCAAGCGCCTGAAATTACCAACCAATTTATTTATTAAATCTATAAACCAAAATCAATCAAGCCAACAATCAGTCAACCTGGAAGCGGAGAAATCCATAGAAACAAATTAACAGACTATAGCGGCAGGATATCCATGAAACAAAAAGAAGTCTTACCAGATTGTGGAGAATTAGCAATGGCAGAGGAAGATTAAAACGAAACCAGATGATTCTATCCAAAAGAGAAAGAGGCTTGAAATTGAAGGAAAGAGGGAGAGGCGTAAGCTGGTCCCACAGTGAAGGGAAGTTTCGTGATGGGAATCAAAGAAAATATGGAGCCTCCAAAGCTACCCTACAAACACTATACTAACGTTTATTTTACAGTGAACTGAAACACTACCATGACTTGACCCGCTACAAGTATCCACCTGTCACAAATATCGGCTCAACTCAATTACTCCATCCGTCCGCCATAAAGGTGGACATTTACTTTTTACACATGGATTAAGGAGTATTATTTTTTAAGGTGTAGTTGGTAGTTGTATTAGTGGGGTGTATGAGTCCCATAAATTTATTGTATTAGTGATGTGTGTGAGTTCCATGTGTTTAAAAAGGAAAATATGGACCTTTGGTGCGGACGCCCAAAATAACAAAATATGGACTTTTCGGGCAGACGAAGGGAATAGTATTCAAGAAAAGATAAATTTATTTGAGATGGACTACTAGGGTACAACTGGGTGTACCAATTGAATTGGTACAACCTTGGTCCCCCCTTCTTAATTAATTCCTGCCCCTTCATTGTTTTTTATTTTATTTTTAAATTTATTTTATTTAAATGACTATTATACCCTAAACCCTAGGGATAAATTATACCCTAAACCACAAGGGTAAATTACAATTATATCCTAAATCCTAGGGATAAATTATACCCTAAACCACAAGGGTAAAATTATAATTATACCCTAAACCCTAAATCCTAGGAGATAAATTATACCCTAAACCATAAGGATAAAATTACAATTATATCCCTAAAATTAAATAAATAAAACAGTAACATCAACAGTTTAAAAATAAAGAGGAAAACACACACTGAAGGTGAATGAAGGAGGTTGTACGGGGGTTGTACCAATTGGAGGTTGTATAAAGTCTTTGTCAATTTATTTTATGGATGGATAAAATTACACTACTACCTCCGTCATGTTTTAAGGTGTCTGTTTGCTTTTTGCACGTGAATTAAGGAGTATTATTATTATATGTAAAGTGGTAGTTGTATTAGAGGAAAATGGTGGACCATATTGTGTATTTTTTACTAAATAAATAGGAGAAATTGATACGTTTAAACCGAACGTACAAAATAGTAAAAATGGACATCTTAGAAATGGATGAGAGTATAATTTTAAATTGGAGTATAAGTAATTGTTTTGTTGGAAGTATATGTAGTTCATAGGTCAGGCAGGTTTCATCTCTTATATTTGACTAAAATAGACTGAGCTTTGTCCGAATTTAATTTTCTTCATTTGAATTAGTACTAATATGGATGAATTTTTTTATTTTTTTAAATTATAAATACACAATCAAATCTTTGAAGATTAATATCAAAGCTCATTACTCAATTTGTTATTCAAATCTTTTCAATTATCCAATTTTATGTATTAATATTCCACACCTATTGAAAATCAATTTTGAATTTACGAGGATATAAAGTCTTAGAGACGATAATTATGTGAAAAAAGTTTCGTGACAGATCGATTTGTTAAAGTATAATTGTTATATATGTAAAGTATGTTAATTTATAATTAATTAAGTATGTTTTTTAAAATATAATAATGAATAATAAATTAAAAAAATAAAATATACTGTTAAAATATTATAATACAATTCACTATAAATATATTTAACTACTAAAAACATTTATAAGTCAATACGATCCATTATACGAAATAAAAATTGATCTTATGTTGTTTAATTTCTTAAAAATTAAATTTACGTACCTCAAATAAATTGATCATAATTGATTTGCTAATCACTAAATCAATTTTTCCAATAATTAAATTTAATTCTAATAATTACATTAATTAATTCAATAATACTGAGTATAAATATTTTTCTAGTTAACCTTTTCAAAATAGACAGATGAGTAGATTAGTTATCATACCGAAGCCCCGCCCCGAGTTGTATTCGGGTAGGAAAGGTGTGAGTGGTCAAAGTATTTATTTTATTTTATTCGGTGAGGTGTTACGTGTAGCAGATGAAGTCGTTATGGTGACGACTCGTGTGACGTCACGCATGTCGGCTACTCCCAATGCCACACGTCATCATCCTACTTTTTCCGCGGAAAATAAATAATTTCTTTAATTAATTAATTATTATTATTACATGGAATATTTGTTCGGGAAAAGTTACAGGATGTAATTAATAAACTAATTACAAGGAACCTTCACTTTCCAGCTAAATTGTAGGCTTTTCTTTTTGCCAAGATTAACTATTAGAAATTCAGCTCATCCATCATTCTCAAGTTTACATGAAGTATGCTCTATAAAAAATGTGAATTTTTATATGGGATGGAGAAGTATAATTTAGAAGATATAATGAAGGGCAAAATTTTCTGTGCCCGGGCCACGGAGGGATATTTCGTGTTCCTATGTGAACAAAACACTCACCCTCTATATTCTATTTAAACCTATGTATTGCTAGAGGTTTAAATTGCAAAGGCGCACGAAAATTGCAAAGGCGCACGGAATTCGCTCCGTGCGCCCGGGTGCACAGGAGCCTCACTCATAATGAAGTAACGCGATCACAAAGAGTATAATTTTTTTTAGGTTAATGTTGAGATTAAAAGCCATGAATAATAATACTCCATATTTGTTTTGGGTTTTAATATAATATGTTTTAGTTTTATTTTAAATTAATACTCCCTCCGTCCCACTAAGCTCTTCATCGTTATTGTAGATAAGGAGTTTAAGGAAAGTTTTTTTTTTTTTTTTATCAACTTTATTGACTTTTAGGGGTATTATGATATTTTTAAGTAGTAAATAAATAATAAAGTAAGTTATGTGAGTTAGGTGAACGTGTCATTTTTTAAAATATAATGTAGTGAGAGGTTATTTGTTTTGAACTTTTTACTATTTTTGGAGAGTGAAGAGTGTAATAGGATAAACAAATGAGGAAAGAGTGAAGAGTTTAGTGGGAGGGAGGGAGTACTATATAAAATGTGAATGATAATACATGAACACTTGTGTAAAATAGGTTTACGATGTAAATCCTGTAGACCCTTTCAATTCTATATACCCTATGTATTGCTAGGGTGTTTAAATTAAGGGAGACCACAGGGTTTATAAGGGTTTTTTAATGTAAACTCGATTTAAAGGGAGATAATATGTTAAAAAAAGTACTCCATTAATTAATGTGCAAGAAAGGATGAAAAATCATAAAGAAAAGTAGAAAAATATTAAGAAAAACTATATAATAAGTGACTGAGTTGAAGAATAACAAAGTTCGTATTTGCGTAGATAAAAAGATGATTTTCATAAATTCAAGTGTGAATTTAAAAACTTAAACTTGAAGTATAAAATTCAAAACAAACATATCCTTAAAATAATTTAAATTTTTAGAAACTCTCTTCGTTCCACATTACCTATGTTCACTGATCTATGTTGCTAAAGATTTTTTTTTCTTCTTATTTTATTGATTTTTAGAGTATTTTAGTGTTTTTAGGTAATGAATAAATTGTAATATAATGTTATGATTGTGAAAATTAAATAAATAGTTTGAAATTAAATCAAATTTTAAAGTTATTAGATAAAATATTATTATTTTTAGGATGTTTGTAGGACAAACAAACGGTGAAAATGTGTAGAGTATTTTCTTTTCGATTCATAATGGAAGCAAGTTCAAGTATGAATCCTTTGTACGTAACATAAGCTCTTTGTACTGTGGATTTGGGCCGAACTAAATTTATAAATTATTGTAGGCCTTAAATCCCTTGAGTAGGTTGGGCTTTATAATGGATAATTGGGCTTCGAAGATGCTCTGCCCACCTCCCCCAATTAAAAAAGAAAAACCAGCTGATTTAGATCCCAGGGCAGTATATTTTTTCTTCTGACAATACAAAGTTCATATAAACCTTAAAAAAAAATAAAAATAAATAAATAAAAATAATGGTTAAATAATTAAAAGTAATACTCACCCTTCCAATAATTTTTGCACACTATCTATTTGAAGATCGTAATTAATTAAGTGTGTATACAATTGAATTTTATAACTCATCTAAATCCAAAATTGCAAACAAATATGGCCTTATGGTATAATGATAATTTTTTAAAAGTCTAATTGTATTTTCAATTCATAATTTATAATTAAGGAGTTTTCACTAGCAATGTTTTAAAGCAATTCACATCCTCTAAAAATAAAAATACTTATTTCATTTCGTAATAAATTTCGTAACTTCTGTTTTTTTTTTCTCGTTCGTCCTATAATTTAATTCACCATTAAAAAATAAAAATTCACATCAGTCATATAATCCTAAAATTCTCCATCTTAATTTCAAAATTTCACTTTCACATATCACACCAAACATAATCTATAATTTATTTACTATTTAAAAAATTAATAGTGTATATATATAATTTACCGAAGAGAGTTATATATATAAAAATATGCCTGTTAAACTTATAAGCTATTTGTTTGAGAAGAAAAAAAATCTAAGCCACCACTAATCAATAGACTTCAAACTTACAAACAGTCCAAATTAAGGAAGCTTGATTTTAATATTGATCTCTAAAAGTGTAACACTAACCCTAGTTATCACAGTGTATAAGTAGAGTCCAAATTAAGGAAGCTTGATTTTAATATTGATCTCTAAAAGTGTAACACTAACCCTAGTTATCACAGTGGATAAGTAGAGTTCATATTCTAGTTTTGAAGATGAACATGTTTTATTTTATTATGGGTCACTTATTAAGGGGTACACAAAAAAATGCATAATTGCTTTAAACTACATGACTCAAAGCACTATTACTCCTAACTATACAATTATGACTGTAATACCATAAATACCCCTATATGTTTGCACAATTTGTCTGCACAAGTTATTTTGCACAATTTGGTTCTGCACAGTTTCATTTTGCACAATTGTTCTGCACAATTTTATTTTTGCACATTTTAAATTCCGGCAGCAGGCGACGGCGGTCAACGCCGGTCCGGCCGATGGTCAACGACGATCAACGATCGGTCAATGCCGGTCAACGCCGGTGGGTGGGTGAGTGGTAGGGTTGTTGGTTTAAAAGTGTATGTAGTATAAGATTATATTTAGTATTTTACTTTAATATTTTGTATGTGAGAGTAATTATTTAAATTCCAAGTATCTAATAGTAATTTAGGTTAAAAGTATGTATCTATTAGTGATAATCCCTTTTTATAAAAATATTATCATTTCTTACGGTCAAATGTCTTCCTATGATACAATATAGCATAGATGATCAAAACATCATTAATACTATTAATTTACAAGTGTTTGCCAAAAATATTTTTTTTAAATTGTGAGGTGGCGGCGCCACGTTGCTCCTTAAATTTTTTTTTGTATGTGGCGCTCCCACATTGATCCCGCAATTAATGTTTATTATATTTAATTTAATTTAAAATAATTAATATTTTGTAATCCTACCATTAATACATCTTAATTTAAATATTTAATAATCCTAATATTAATACATAATAATATTATTTTAAGTTTATATAAGTAATTTAATTTAATACTTTAAATATTTTTTTATTTAATCCATAAATTTTGTGTGAATTTTAAATTATTTATTTTCATTGGATTTTAAATTATTTATTTTCATATTTAGCATATACATTTTAATTAAGGTATGGTACAATCGATTAGTTATAAAATTTTGGTAAATTATTTATTTTCATTGGATTTTATATTATTTATTTTCATTGAATTTTAAATTATTTATTTTCATTGTCATATTATTTTAAGTATTTTATTATGACTACCACAATAAAATTTGTGTATGTGGCAATCTCAATCTCACATTAACCTTATAATTAATATTTTATTTAAATAATTTATTATTTTAAATATTAATTTTTATATTCTCTTATTTATTTATTTATAATTTTAATAACATAACTAATATTTTATATTAAGTAATTTAATATGAATACCATGGTAAAAAAAATCATATTGTATTATTTAATATTCATTTAACCATAATTAAAATTTATTGGTGATACTAAATATAGAAAATATATTTTAAGAAAAGATTCGATAAAATTATTTTTGGTATGCAATCACTATTATTTTGACAAAAGATATAATAATACTATAATAAAAGGTTTGTTTCGAAACTTAAAATATGTGAGATTAGATACATTCAAATTTAACAGAATAATGATGAAGAATCACTCAAAAACTGACAGCGGAAGCCATATGAGAAATAAATATTGATGGAAAAATGGAACCTTTCTTCATCCAGAGGTAAACTTATTATAGCAATTACACATTCACGCACTTACAAAATTTGAAGAAAATTAATTGTAACTTGGAAAACTATGTTGTAATTTATAATTTTTTTATACTTTCATACAAATCAGGTAAGAGCAACATCTGTAGAGACAGTATTTCCAAGACCCAACAATTACATTATGAAGTATTTACAATGAAAAGTTCTTCATGTTCAACTGTGACAGAAGAATTTTGTATAGAAGGTACACATGCTACAACGTATATTTATATTGTTATTAATATTAGGCAATAGCAACAGTAAATATAAAGTTCTTAATTGCAGACTTCGAGGACGAAATGCTTGATGATTCATGCAATCTTTATGAAAGCAAGGAAACATCAATAACACGCTTAAATAGAAAAACCATTATCCAGGAGAAAAAAAGGTGTATGGTCAATTCATTCTTATTAAAGTCCTTTTCTCATAATTTTAATTTATTTTTTAATAATATTTACATTACGAGAAGATTTAAAAAAAATTATTCAGGTAAGCGCAATATATCCGACGAGTTCCCTCTTCAAACAAACAATTGATATTTAAAGTAGCAGGAATGAGAGGTACTTCGAGTTTGAATGTCGCTGAAGGTATAAGATTGTGGTGATAAATATAAATCTAAATTAACTAATATTATTTAATTTTTATGAATAAGATCCTAAAATATTGATTAAAGTCAATATTAGTCCTACAACTTTTAACTTTTCAAAATTTAGTAATACAAGATAAGTTTTAATCCTGTAAATTTTTATATTTGAATTTCGAACTGTAGACTTTGAGAATGAAATATTGATTGATGAATCGAATGATCAAAATTTTGCGGCTAGAGAGAGCAGTGCATATGATACAGAAAAATTGATTTGAACATAGAAGGTTTGTTAGTTTTGTCATACTTTTATTATTTATATTTCTTACATTTAAATTTTAATGATATAAATTTATGATTTACCTTGCCATAAATAACTTTTGATTTCTCAGACTTTGAAGACGACATGAATATTTATGATTATGATAATATGCATAATTCAGGTATTCTTATTTTTCAACCATATATATATTCTTTATCATTTTCCTATGGAATTATAAATATTTATTAAATTGAAACAGAGATCGTTGAAGAAATAATAATGGATGATATTTCGGATGAACAGAGGAGTGGTAATTGTAAAAAATAAAATAATCCATGTTCTCACACACAAATAGGTAAGTAAAATTTAAAATTTTATCAATTTTGTTTCAAAATGATTTTTTTTCCAATGCCAATACAGTGAATATGTATTAATAACTCTGCACATTGTTTTTAATATGTTATTATCTAAATTTACAGGATACGAAGACTTTGGAGATCCCGTATACATGTGTGTATTCTGCGGTGCAATAATGTGGTATAATGAGAGAATTGGAAAACGACATAAACAAAAAAAAATCAAAGTTTAGTTTATGTTTCATGCACGGTAAGGTTCAGTTGCCATCGCTGCAGGATCCACCTGAATACTTAAAAAATCTTTACTGCGCTAGTGATCAAAAGAGTAAATATTTTCTAAAGAATATCCGAGCATATAACATGATGTTTAGTTTTACTTCTATGGGAGGAAAGATAGATAAGACTGTAAATAAGGGAAAGAGACCATATATATTCAAGATTCAAGGATCTAATCACCATTACATTGGAAATTTATTGCCTGGTGAAGGAAAACCTCCAAAATTCTCATAGTTATACGTTTACGACACTGACAATGAGATCGTTAACAGGATCATTGCAGTAAGGTAACGTGATCACTTCTTTATTCGTTTAAATTAATTTTAATATAAAATATATTGGCAACCATGTGCTTTTCAATTATTTATGTTATTATATCTTTATTTTAAATTGATAATGCATTTATTAATTCCTGTATAAATTTTAACAGTAATGGGAAAACAAAGGCAAAAAATTCAATGGATAGTGAAATTGTCAGCAAAATAAGTAAACAACTAGATGAGGTGAACCCATTAACCAAGGCCTTTCGCATGGCAAGAGATCGTTTCCAATTTGGAGAGAGTGAGAATGCAACCTTGATGTTGGGAGCTGCCAGGGGAAAAGACGGCAGGACATTCAATCTTCCATCAGCATCTGAGGTTGCTATGTTAATTGTTGGTGATATTGACAATAATTTCCAAACTAGAGATATCTTGGTCCATACAAAAGATGCAGGATTACAGAGAATAAGCGAATTACATACATCTTACCTTGCTTTACAGTATCCACTACTATTCTCTTATGCGCAGAATGAATTCCATCTTGGCATTAATCATAGAGACATGACATCAACATCTAGAAAACAAGTCCAGCTCACTATACATCAATTCTTTGCTTACAGAATGCAGGAAAGATCATGTGATTCAAAATCACTATTACATTCCAGACGGTTATTTCAACAATTTTTGGTGGATGGATACACGATGATTGAGTCACAAAGATTGTCTTATCTCAAAAATAATCAACGTAAATTAAGGGCAGATAATTATACAAATATGAAAGAAGTACTACAAAGGAATAATGTAGGAACATCAACTGCAGGTAAACGTATTATGCCATCATTATTCTTAGGAGGTCCACGATATATGGTAGAGAATTATCTTGATGCCATGGCTATTTGTAAATGGTATGTTATCCAGATTTGTTTATCATACTTACGTGCAATCCAAAATGACCAGAAATTTTAAGGCATTTTATGAAGGACAGACTTAAATCTGAGGATAGACCAGATATTTTGTGTAGAGTTTTCAAGATGAAACTTGACCAATTGATCGAGGACTTCAAACAACATCAAACATTTAGAAAAGTACAAGCGGGTATATAAATTATTTGTTAATATTATTAAATATTTGTTTCAATTAAGATCACATATATGTGATAGCAAATATGTTTCAGAATAGATGTTATGAATATATTGAATGCCATGACCTCGAAAATCATGATTCCCAATTAATTTGCCTCCAATGATATTCTGTAATTGTAAACACAGTTGTCTATACAGTTGAATTTCAAAAGCGAGGCCTACCACATGCACACATTCTACTATTTTTGCATCGAGATGACAAAATACCAACTCCAAGTGACGTGGATAGTATTATATCAGCAGAGATTCCGGACCAAAGTAAATCACCGCATCTACACAAATTTGTTAGTGAATATATGATGCACGGTCCATGTGGAGTACATAATATAAGTTCCCCTTGCATGGTGAATAAGAAATGCGTGAAGAAATTTCCGAAAAAATTCAATGAAAAAACTACAGTGGACGAGGATGGATTTCCTTTATATAGAAGGAGCATTAATGGTTCTACAGTTACGAAAAATGGAATTGAATTGGATAATAGGTACGTGGTTTCATATAACGAATTATTGTTGACAAGGTATCAGGAGCATCTGAATGTCGAATGGTGCAACCAACATAAGTCTATCAAGTACTTATTTAAGTATATAAACAAAGGCACAGATAGGGTGAGAGCAAAGATAACTCAGACACCAGATGGTCATGAAAAGCTAATCGATGAAATAAAAGACTGGCTCACATGTCGTTACATCTCTCCAAGTGAAGCTGTTTAGAGAACTTTAGTATTTGAACTTTAATATAAAACGCCACCAGTTCAAAGGTTAAGTTTTCATCTACCAAATGAGCAAAGTATTGTTTTTGAGGATGATGATATAATTGAGGAAGTGCTGGATAAGGCTGAATTGCAGCGCTTGATGTTCCTTGCTTGGTTTGAATGTAATAAGAAATATGAAGAGGCTCGAACATTGACATATGCTGAGCTACCAACAAAATTTGTATGGCATCAGAAAGAATGAGAGTGGACACTAAGGAAGAGGGGCACCTCTCTAGGAAGGTTGTATAACATTTCACCAAAGTTGGGAGAGCTATACCACTTAAAGATTTTATTGAACCATAGTCGTGGTCCTTTCTGTCACGACGACATCAAAACAATGAAGGGACTTATGAAAAAGAGTTTTAGGGAAGCTTGCTATTCTTTGGGCCTATTAGAGGATGATAAGGAGTACATAGATTCAATAAAGGAAGGTAGTTTTTGGAAAACACCGGATTACTTGAGAAAGTTATTTGTCGTTCTTTTGGTCTCAGGTAGCATAGATTCTCCTAAACGAGTTTGGGATTCGACTTGAAAATTTTTATCGGAAGATATTCCTTATAGACAGCAAATGATCCTAAATGTACAAGGTACGCGATAATTTCAATTATATTTAGTTATTATTATTATTGTTATTATTAATATATGTTTAAAGGGAAAATATTAATTTGGCCTGTGAATGAATATACCAATAGTTGAGAAATAAAAAGACACTATCATTTCATAATTAACTTATATTATAATTCAAATATTTAATTATAAACAATTGAATATTATTAGAAATATAACTAATATTTATTAGTTTAATGAGTTTTGTAGACTTATAGAAAAGAAAATAAGAATTTTAGTCCCATAATTTCATAAAAATACTATAACTTATTACATTTTTTATATTGTCATTTAGTATTAATTTTATTCCTATAAGTTTTAATTTTTTTTTTCATTTGGTCCTTGAGCAAAATAAATAGTGCAAATCTAATACAATTTAGTAGTGTAAATTTTATCTTATAACTTATTACATTTTTTATATTATCATTTAGGATTAATTTTATTTCTATAACTTTTAACTTGAGCAAATTAATTATTGCATAACTTACACACAGTTTTTGCTGTAAATATTATAAAAATAAAGACAAATGACAAAAAACTGAAAATTATTTTATGATATAATAACTTGGCTATAATATTCTATGAAAACTAAAATAATACATTGATGTTCGATAGTTACACATATAGCATATTAACAAAAGCATAAGAACCATATTTGAATCATAATCTACAGCAACTTCATAAGTTAAAATGCAGACCAATCAGATTAACAAAAAATATCAATTGCTTAAAGTGCATAGAAAATATTATTCACAATCTTTAACAGAATCTCTTTTTTCCCTTCTTCGAAGATTTCCATATCTCAGAGGATCAATTAAAGAATTACATCTTGATTGAGGTAGAAAAACTATTGCTGAAACATGGCAGTAGTCTAAAAAGTTTAGTTGTATGCCATTTCCAGATTTCAATGCCGCGGCGGATGGACGAAATAAGCTCATTCTGGAAGAGACATGTTATGATAGAGCAGAGATGAATCAAACCCATAACAGATTGTATGGATCTTTAACGGATGAGCAACGTACCGTGCATGAAACTGTGATGAGAGCAGTTACTAGCAATAACGGAGGAATGCTCTTTCTTTATGGATTCAGGAGAATAGGGAAAACTTTTATTTGGAACACATTATCTACTGCTTTGAGAAAAGACGGTCGTATCGTCATTATTGTAGCTTCGAGTGGAATAGCATCGCTTTTTCTTCCAGAAGGACGAACCGTCCACTCCAGGTTTGCAATACCTTTGAAGGTGAATGAAAACTCCACGTGCAATATTAAGCCCGGAACTGAATTGTGCACATTGCTTTAAAAAGTAGTCTTATTATATTGGATGAAGTGCCAATGGTAAAGAGGTATTGTTTTGAAGCTCTTGATAGGAGTTTGAGAGACATTATGAGGTTGATTAACCCTATTCTAGAAGAAAAACTATTTGGAGGGAAAACGGTAGTTTTTGGTGGAGATTTTAGACAAATTTTGCCTGTGGTTACAAAAGGCACATGCGAGGATATAATATCAGTAACAATCAACTCTTCGAGAGTATGAGATGATTGTACGGTGCTAACACTCACAAAAAATATGAGGCTACGTTCTGAAAGAGATGATCTTGAAAATAATGAACATGATATTGCTGAGTTCTCTGATTGGATATTGAATGTTGGTAATGATGATGTTGGGGAAGATAATGATGGAGAGTGCACAATTGAGATCCCTTCGGACCTACTAATATTGAACGATGAGAACCCAGTGGATGCTATTGTTAACAGTATATATCCATCATTATTGGAAAATTGCAATACACCAGGATATTTTGAGGATAGAGCAATTCTAACTCCTATACATAGAGTGGTAGAGACTGTCAATGACCACATGCTAAATATGTTTCCTGGGGAAGCAAGAGAATATCTTTGTTCAGATAAAATCTGTCCAAATGATAGATCACCCAACACTAATAGTCTATATTCAGAAGATTTTTTGAATTCTCTTAAGTGTTCTGGACTCCCTAATCATGTTTTGGTACTTAAGGTAGGAGTTCCAATAATGCTCCTCAGAAACATTGATCCAGCTTCATGATTATGCAATGGAACTAGATTGATAGTAACTAAATTGGGGATTCATGTTATTTAAGCGAATATACTAGGTGGTAAAAATAAAGAGAGCTTGGTGTTAATTCCTAGAATGATTTTGAGTCCAACGGACAACACACTACCAGTTATGTTTCAAAGGAGACAGTTTTCAGTGTTGGTGTGTTTTGCGATGACTATAAACAAGAGTCAGGGACAATCATTATCGAGTGTTGGGGTTTTCCTAACGAAATATATTTTTACACATGCTCAGTTATATGTAGCGCTCTCCAGGGTTAAGAGTAGGGCAGGCCTAAAAATACTTTGTCTGGATGAAGAAGGGAAAGCAAGCAACAACACAGTTAATGTTGTGTTTGGTGAGGTTTTTAGAAATTTACAGTAATTAATGTTACAGATAATATAATATAATTATATTTCACTTTTTATTTATTTCAATTCAGTTACATAATATACCATTTAAAGGTAAACATCATAATTACAATAAATAAAGATAAATATACGAAAATGAAAAACATAACGAAAATAACATTACATCAAAACATATCGAAATTAACATAATAAAGTAAAGATCATTTAAAAAAGTTATATTATAAAAAATATAACCCGTGTAATACACGGGGAAACATACTAGTAAGAGATTTAATTTGAGTCGAAACGAACCAAATATGATTGGGATCTAGTATGATTTGTTAAAAAATGTTGAGTTCACAAATAATTTAATGAATTTTGAAAAAATTCGTTAATAAATGAAATTAACTTAATTAGCTCGAGTTGAAAATTGAGGTGAAGAAGGGTTTAAAATCAAACTCATCCTATATATACAAATTTAATTTATTCAAAATATTTTTAAGAATTTAATTTCTCCGAAACAGTCCCATAATTTTTAAATTCTTACAAAAATGATACTTGTTACTTATATAAATATTAATTTTTTTCTAATTATATGGAATGAGACTAAATCGGTGTTTTTAGAAGTTATGAGACGAAATTAGTAAAAAATATTATTTTTGAATGAAATCTGAGTAAAACTGAAAGATTTGAGACGATAATAAATGTCTCAACTATTTTGGAAACTTTTTTTAAAATACGAAACGATTAATAATTTAAACCCGTTAAGAAGAACATTGCAATCATAGAAATGACCGGAAGAAGTCACGTAGAAAAAATAAACTGCATGAGAAAAGTTGATTCAGTGTAATTTAGTCTATTTAATTAGGTTGTTTTGTTATTTAATTTATTAATTTTTAATGCAATTTTTTTAGTAAATAAATATTTTTAAAGTATATTGTATATTTAGATGATGTGACAACTAAAAAATATTTTGGGATAATGGATTGAGAATGCGTTTCCATGTTTGTTTTCACGTGAGACTATTTTACACTTTTTAAAATAATTATCATTTTCTCTATACAATATTATCAATTTTCATTAATTTAGTATCACTTTTCATCATATAAGTTATCACTTTCTTTTCGTTTCACCTAAGCCCGTACGTGAGACGGTTTCACAGAAGTCTTTGCCTTATTATTATTGATCCCCTTGTCGTTGCTAAGGGTGGATTCGGCCATGAGTTTATCGAGGAGAGAGAGATTGTGCTTAATTAGTGTGATAAGGCTGTTGACAATGAACTCATTATAGATATGTGCCTAGCAGTACATGATCAGTTAGAAGATTTTTCCAATTGTATTGTCGCTTGGCATATTTCTATAGAGTTATCTCTCTCAATACTTAGTATATATACAACACTCTGTAACTTCTCATTTTAGAACTTTGAATAATGAAAATTCAGTTTCCTGTCTATCTATTTTCTCTCTTCCTCTACCTTACTTGATTCTAACTGTTACCATGGATTCCATCCTCTTCTAATTTAATTTCTTCTCAATTCTATGAATTCTACATCATTTGAGATTGGAGCCAGAATTCTTATCGACGAAGGTCCATTTCTTTGATTGAGTATATTCGGCGACGATTGGAATTACAGAATTTTTTTTCTTTCAAAAAAAATGGGGGAGAAGAAATTAATTATTGTGGTTGATGAGTTTCAATCTATGAATAAGAGTGAGAGTGTGGGTAGGCATATTTAAGAGAGGGAGAGAGAAGATGGAAGAGAGGGAAGGAAATAGATTGAACAACAGCCACGACGGAGGGGATGATGAGAGAGGAGATAGGTGATAGTGGGGGAAGGAGGGGAGGAGAGAGAAGATGGGAGAGATGAGAAGGAAAAGGTGGATAATGCAAACGAAGGAATATATTTTAGAAGGTACGTAGTTGATGTACGCTGCTTTCAACAAAAACCCAATGATGATGAATTGGTAATCTTTGGAAGTATTTTTACTTAAATATTGTAATTAAACATATAGTAAAGGTTATAAATGTAATTTCTGCATTTATCTTAATTCTTTTATTTACTAACAACATCTCAATTTTTTTAATGCCAAATTTAACAAACCATATCAAACAATCTCCAATTTTCATATTATACTTATATATCTCAATTTAAATCTCATTTCTTATACATGCTCCCTTATCTTATCAAACGAGCAGTAAGTGTAAATGATATTAATTGTAACTTCAATAGCGACCAAGTTTATTTATTGAATCCAAATTACACAATACTATTAATTCCAATTCCAATATTACTAAAGCGATTAAGATAGGTAATAATCTTTCCATTAGAGGTTTAATGATACTCTTTAATCTACGTGCAAAAAGCAAACAAATAGATTGATAATGGACGGAGGGAGTAATAAAAAAAAATAATTAAATAAGTATATTAATAAAATCACTAAAGAAGATATTGAAAGTGTTTAAAGAATAAAGATGAGACAGCTCTAGGGAATCCGATTTAAACCAATTAACCCGACTTTCTAGACACATAATTACAATTCATGCATATGATTTGGAAGCATCACATCCATGTGTCAACCCATTTAATAGATCCAAATAGATTAATACGTAAACCAGGTTCATGAAAAAAGATGCAAGAGATGTAATCCTAACTCGGTTTCTATGTACCAACAATGTTACTCCCTCTGTCTCAGATATTTTTACCTGTTTGTACGGGTACATAAATTAAGAAGTGTTATTTTTTTAATATATAATATAAGAAAAAGTATGGATAAATTAGTAATATTGAGAGAAAAAATAAATAAAGTTGTTGGGAATGATGAATAAAGTGTAAAAAAGTAAATAAAGTTGTTGTGATTGATAAATAAAGTGTAAAAAATAGATAAGATGTGTAGTGTATTTTTACCATTATTGGAATGAGTAAAAATACGTGGAATACTGTTGAGAGTGTAATTTCATGCATTTTATGTGTGCACATTACACTATTTTGCTTAGTAAAGTTATTGTGTTTGCATGGAATTGCCTACGTCTTAGTATTTACATGATTTGAGGCTACTAAGGTGTTTTTGTGAGTTTTGAAGGCAGAAAACAGAGAAAAATAGAGTAGGATCGGAAGCGGAGCAGAACAGAGCTGGAACGGACCAGCTCGGGAGCAGCTCGACTGGCTGCTCGGGCCGAGCTTGTGCCGCTCAGCAGGCCAAGTGAGCATAGTGGGGTCCAGATGGGACCCATATGACATGGCAAGTGAACAGGAGGCAGCTCGGATGCCGCTCGGCCAGGTCCAGACCTAGCTCGGGCCAAGCTGGGTGTCGAGCGGCCTAATTTTGGGCCCAGCTGTGGCCTGTTCGATTCTGCAGTGTATTTAGAGTATTCAGTTCGCGATTTGGCCAGAATTCATCGCGAAAAATCCCTACAACAGTTTAAGACATAAAAAGGGAGATCAATACACAAATTGGAGAGAACCCATCCACAATCCATCTTCAATTCACGCCTCTAACACACACATATCAGTTTTACATCTGATTTTCATCTTCCATCCATCTTCAAGTGGTTCCAAGTGCTAATTGAGGGAGATCGGACGATCGGAGAGATGGAGAAGGAACGCCAACTACGCTTACGCTAGGATTTCGTGTTTCTAATCTTGCCCTTCCTTTATTCTTGATTTTTTATATGAATTGCATTGCCATGAGTGTTGATTGTAACCTCATGGGCTAATTTTCTTATACAGTTCTAGGGTTTGACGGTTAGATTGAATTGATTTGGGAACCTAGACCAAAGATTGGGATTTTATACTATAGATATTTTTATATTACTTAATTTATTAAGACTTGTTTTTCTGCTTCGTAACGCCTTCATAATATCATGGCATCCACTATAATGCTTGAATTATTATGTTAGCATGTGTGCGTTCATGATTGGTATTGTCTAACCTGTTAGGGATTGAAGTAGTTCCGCTATAAACCATTAAATTCCATGAACTGATAAATCAGATACTTGAATTGTTTAGTGGAATAATGCAATTAGATATTCAAGTAGAAAGTGAATAAAACCTTGTAGTAATTCCAGAAAATATCTTGTTAGTCGAACTTACCATCCGGAGGTATTGTTGTTTGCTTTGATTAGTATCTAGGAATGAAGTTTGGTAATATTCACGTACCTTAGTATTTAATTCAGAATATCTGTTAGCTTAAAATCGGATCATATCTGGTGGGTTAACATGGTTATGTAGTGTATTTTTATTGAAACTGTATGAATGAACAATTGAAGGTCTAGTAACTCGAATTAATTGGTCTTATACCTGATACCTTAGAACTGTTCGTTATCTCTTGATTAGAACTTGCTTTATTTTTATTGTTCTTAATTAATCCAGTATTTAATATTTCAACAATTATATAATTAAATTCACAAAACTTTGGAAATTGGTTACTTAATTCTGATTAGATAGTAATCTAGATTAAATAAATACTCCCTACGTCCCGCACCAAGGATACATTTTGCTTTTTTGTACTTAGATTAATGAGTATTATTATTTAATGTGTAGTAGGTAGTTGTATTAGTGGGAGTGTGGACCCCATATTTTAATTGTATTAGTGGGTGAGTGTGAGACCCATGTGTATAAAAAAGGAAAGGGAACTCTTTGGGTGGGACGACCAAAATGGAAAAAAGAGACCCTTGGTGCGGGACGGAGAGAGTAATTAGCTGTCTCAGTGAGATCGATAATTTAACTTAGGTACTTGCTGCTACGATTGTCATCCTTATACTTGAGGATTAAATTGGAGTGCGCAAAATACGCCTAACAAATACCTTTTTATGGCGCCGTTGTGTCGGGGACAATTTAATTATTTATTTTCTTTTATTGCTAATTTAATTAGGATATTTAATTGTGTTGAGAATTATTTTTTCTTTAACTTGAATTTTTCTTGAGTTGCATGCTTACTAGATCGAAGACAAGGAACGAAAGATCTCGAATTTGATCCGGAGGTTGAAGCATCTGCAAGAAAAAAGAGAGGCGACAAAGAATCTCAACCCACCTCCTAATGCTGCTAAGGTACTACCTCCGAAGAAGAAAACGGACACGCTAGATCCTAAAGCTGTCGTATAGGAGGAAGATGAGCAGATAGAGAATCAGGTTATCCCAGAAGAGGCTGAATCAGAATCATAAACAACAGTAATGGGAGATAGAACTCATGAGGATGACATCGTCATCCGAGATACTTTTAAGTCCACCAATGCAGGAGGATCAGGCGTAGTTGGAGCCATTCAAGCTGATGAGGCAAACGACATAAGGCCAGCCCTGATTAATATGGTGGAGAAAAATCCCTTCGCCGGAGGCATTTTCGATGAACCTTATCAACATCTATATGGATACAGTGAAAGCTGCTGATGCTACTAATGATAGATGGAAGATGAGGCTTTTTCAGTTTTCATTGGTTGATAAGGCAAGGGAGTAGTATGATAAATTGAAAGGAGACAGTTGTTCTAACTGGACTGAGCTGCAACAGTTGTTTGTGGATCGATTTATGCCACCTGGTAAGGTTCTTTTACCGAAACAAGAGATCAATCAGTTTAAGTAGCGGAGAGATGAATCGTTTGGGAAGGCTTGGGAAAGGGTTACTGATGCGTTGAGGAGATGCCCACAGCATGGATTTAAAAAGTCTCAACTCATCAGTGTCTTCTATAATGGCCTTGACAACGAAGTAAGAGTGTTGGTTGATGCTTCTGCTGGAGGAACAATTTTTAACAAAACATCAAATGTTGTAGAGAAGTTGTTCGATATCTCTATGAACTCTAGGGATTGACCGTCTGAGAGGATTCGAGGGACGTATACACTTGGAAAAGTTACACAAGTTGAACATAAGATTTTTGAATCTGTCTGGAATGATAAGGTTGTTTCTCAATTGGAACAGATGAACAAACACCTGGTTACTCTGATATCAGGTAATAATGGAGGAGGCAACTAAGGGATCGTCATTGATGATGTAGTCATGAACCTTCAAGAGGTTGAGGATGTAAATTGGGCCATGGGTCGAAACCCTCAAGGGAATTCTAATTCTAGGAACTACCAAGGGGAGAATTGGCAAGACCAGTGGAGGCATGAGAACTTTTCATATTCAAATCTGAATAATGCAGTTTCATACCCTCCTAACTTTGAACATGGAGCCAAGACTGAAGAAGGGAGAGTTAGTATTGATGATGTGTTGGCTAAATATATGAAGAAGAATGATGCTGATATCAACAAGATCAACAACTGCATTGTACTTATGGATTCGAATATGACTAATCAGAATGAATAAGTCAATAAGCAGTTGCAGAGTCTCACATATTCTATGGGTCAGATCTCAACTATGGTAAATCAGCAACAACAGCAGATTCAGAAGGGGAAGTTTCCTTCAGATACAGAAATAAATCTTAAAAATAGTGCAAATGCGATCACTTTGAGGTCTAGGAAGCAGTGTAGAGATGCAGAACTGATGCAGGACGTAACAGAACTGATGCAGAATGAAGCAGAACTGAAGAAGGAAGGAACAAGGACGGAGCAGGACTGTTCGGTCGCAGCTCGACAGCCAGCTTGAGGCGAGCTAGGTTCTGAAGGAGCTGAGTTGCAGTCAAGTGGGGTCCAAGCTGGTTCAGATGAGTCCTCCGATTTGGCTTAATCCCAGCTTGGCTCAGTTCTCCATTCACTCAGGTCGAGCAAGCCGGTGAGCAGTCCTTCGGGTTTTCTAGTGCGTCCGAATTTTACACAGTGTCAATCTGATTTAGAAATCACTGATAAAAAATGGCAGAAAGCTAATAAACTGAGAAAAACGAAAGTGGTATTCAAGAAAGATAGTTTGGGACTTCCAATTACAAAGGTACCAATTCCTTTTTCTCTGAGATTTTTGTCGAAGAGCCTTGATGAGAAGTTCCGAAAGTTCGCTGATATTATGAGGGATGTAAAGGTCACTATTCCTTTTTTAGATGCATTGGAAGAGATGCCATATTACGCAAGGTTCATCATGGAATTCATCTCGAGGAAGAGAAAGCTGAACAGTATGGAGACAGTGAATTTGACAAAGAACTGTAGCTCCATTATTCAGAGGAAGCTTCCAACAAAATTGAAGGATCCAGGGAGCTTCATCATTCCCTGTTAAATTGGAAAAGGACCATCTAAGAGAGCACTGTGTGATTTAGGAGCCAGTATAAATTTGTTTTCTTTATCAGTGTTCAAGAATCTTGGTTTGGGGGAGTTGAAACCTACGTCTGTTGCCCTATAGTTAGCAGATCGGTCGTTGACATACCCTAAAGGAGTTATTGAAGATGTGTTAGTGAAGGTGTCGAATTTGACTTTTCCTGTGGATTTCCTTATTTTTGATATGGAAGATGACAAGGATGGCGCGCCTCTGATCTTAGGGCGTCCATTCCTTGCAACTAGAAAAGCTCTCATTGATGTGTTCAAAGGAGAATTGAGGTTGAGGGCCAATGATAAGGAGATCGTCTTTTCTTTGAATAAGGAGATGCAATGGCCTACAGAGCAACAACAATGCAAGTCTGTGGAAGTAATTGACACAGAGTTTGAGGAGAACTTTGCCTTATCTGATGCAGAGTTTGAGGATTTATCTAACGATACATGTATTGATTATCTTGAGAATTTACTTGCATTGAGTGATGCCAGAGATGAACAGAGAAGGAAGACCACTACTGACATGGTGAATCGGAATAAGAAAACCACTATTGAAGAGGAGATGAAGCCTACTGCTAAGAAAGAGAAGCATGAGAGCCAAAAAATTGAAGTGGTAGAGGCAGGAACAAACGTATCTCTTACTTTTCCTAGTACTAACTCTAATGTGATGTTTGATAATCTTTTGGTTGCAGGAAAGATTAATGATCCATATCTGAAGCCTCCGAACATACCTCCGAATTTTTATTCTTATATTGGTGTTGAAAATTCTAACTTGTTTGATCCTTGTGTTGCTACGCCGGTTGAGCCTACAATTGAGTGGAGGATTGACAAGAAGGAATTAATCCAGTCATGTGAGGAAAAGAATTCAAAGAATCCTGTTTCGGTGACAAAGAAGGGTGAGATGGTTGGTGCAGAAAATAAGAGAGGAAGGAAGTACTTGAAGGTAAGAATGCGGGAGGACTATCCTCAGATCCTGTAGTAAAAAAGAGGTATCCCATCGTGACTCTCCGACGTTAAACATGAGCACTTGTTGGGGGATGTTCCTCCCATTTTATTATTTTTATATGTCTGTGTTGGTGTAGGAATTTTATTAGGTGTTGCTTGACTGCGGTACATACTTCTTTGCAAACTTAGTCTCTTACTTCGTTTGATCTAAGTTTGGAGGGGGGTAACATACATGATTAGAGCTATTTTCACCTAGATTTTAGTGTCTTTTTATATGTGTTTTCGTATTATTTTATCCGTATTTTATATGTTATTTGGTTGTGTTTTGTATTTTTATTGAAATGTGTGTGAATGAGCTTAAACTTAAGATTTTCACTTTTTATTGGATGCTAAACATGATAAGGAAGATGTAGGAAAAAGCGGATCTCAATTTGGAGTTGAAACGAGGGAGAACGAGCCAAAACAGTGAAGAAATACAGGAACCAGCACCAACACGGGCCGTGTAGCCAACACGGCCCTGTAAGAGTTGGCCGTGTAGCGACATCTAGTCATTCAACACGGGCAACTTCAGGTCGTGTCCAGTTGCACGAGTCGAGTCGGGAGCACGAGCCGTGTCGCCAACACGGCCCTGTAAGAAGTGGCCGTGTGGCGACATCAAAAGAGCCAACACGACCACCCTGTGCCCGTGTTACAACACACGACTCATGTTGGCAGCACGAGCCGTGTCATCAACACGGCCCTGTAAGGCGAGGCCGTGCGGCAGCATCAGAAGACACAACACGGCCACCTCGTGGCCGTGTTGCAGAGCACGACTCGTGCTGTGTATTTTCCTGCAGAAATTTCCAGATCCTTCTAGAAGCCTCCATAGGGGTATAAATACCCCTTTATTCAACAATTGACATAAGATCCGAAATTCCCATCATCTACACACACATCACACACCATTTCTTCCATTTTCTACCTCCATCTTCATCCATCTTCATCCATCTTCATCCACCCATCATATCTTCCATTTTTGGTGCTAAAGACTTCAAAATCAAGAGCTAGAGGTGGAGATCAAGAAGAATAGAAGATTCTCTTCAAGAAATTGATAGGGAAGAATCCATTCATTTTGTATTTCTTTAGATCTAAGACTATGGTTATTTGTAATGAATCATTTATTTGTTTTATTACTTTTATCATGTTAGGCTAATCCCTCTAGTGGGATTAGGAATATGAAGAGCATATTAGATTTATATTATCATGTGGATTAAATTAGTTTTTGATTTAATTGATGTTGATTTCTATTCATGGAGTTTAATTGTCTTGATGTTGTGATGGCATGGTTTGTTATTCATGAATGTTTATTGGTTTAATGGATTGTTGATCAATGGATTATTTGTGGTAATTAAATGCTATCATGATGTTCATGTATGTATTGCTTGGAGTGAGACGGAAACGACCCTCTATAGTATTAGGAAGGTATGAATAGACATTGAGTTTGGGTTTGACCGAAAGGATATTTGAATTCAATGAGGATAACCAATCCATTCGTTGGCCTTAGTACACAAAAAGGGAGAGTTTAATCTAACTAGTACCTAGATGGAAGGGGTTAATGTTGGGCTTTGATCTTAAGTGCTTTTGGGAGTCTAAAATGGATCAACAACCTTTGTAACCCGAAAGGGAGCTTAAGATACAATCGTGATCACCCTTAGTCTACATCAATTGAGTTGAATTCCGTTTGCATGATAATATGAATCGAGTGTGCTTGGATGTTTCTAATCCCATGTTTTTTCATACTTGAACTTTAGCACCCATTTTCTATTCTTGTCATTTCTCTTATTTGCTATTCGTATTTACTTGCTACTTGTTTTTGTTGTTAATCATTCTCAAAACCCCCGATCATCTTTACAAAAATAACAATGAACATGAGCTCACGTATTTTGCTAGTCCGAACATAACTCCTTTATGGATTGATAATTTTTCTTGGGATATACTACTACAACGATCGAGTATTCTTGCTCGTGAGTGCTAAAAATAGGCAAACAAGAAAATGGCACCGTTGCCGGGGAGTTTGATGGACTAGTGGAGTGCTGTGTTATTGTTTTAGTTGTTCTTGATAAGGATATCTTTTTATCTTGTTTTATTTCTTATATTTTCTTTGAAAAATTTTGTTCTTACTTATTCTTTTTGATAGGTACTCTTACCTTGAAAGAAGGGGAGGAAGAACAAAGCCCAAAAATAGAAAGTTGAAGGAAGATTGTAGTAAACTTTGTGGAGAAAAGCATTAGATGGATGGATGGAACAAGTGGTTATTATGGAAATCAATATGCAAGAGTTCCTCCTCCACAACAAAAAGGCTATATAAATGAGAGTTACTATGGATATGATTGCCAAATGAGTCAAGTTCACTCTCAATACTACAATCATGGTGGATATGATGAATGGCCACAAGCTTACAATGGAAACACATTCCAACCACAACAAGGATACACTTATTCCACTCCGAATTTCAAAGTTTCTTCTCTGTTCCAAAATTATGCCTTATTCGAATTATTTAGAAGATGTTCTCAAGGAAGTGAAGGACAAATTTCTCAATCGAGTCCTATCAATCCTCAAGAAGAAGATTATCCTTTCATGGGAGTGGGTAATTTCCAAGGAAATTTTCAAAATACCTATGAAGGAAGTTTTCAAGGGAATTATCCACCAAGTCAAGAGAATCGCCAAGGAGGATATCAAGGTTTTGATCCAAGTGCCAAGCTATCTAATGAAGAAGAGAAGTCGACCTTTGAGGATACATTGTTAGCATTCATGAAAGATACAAGGGCTTATATGGAAAGAAAAGATTCCGAGTTTGAAGCTAGAATCGATGAAAGTGAGAAGAAGATGGATGATTGGATGGACTCCCTTGAGTATCAAATGAGCCAACTTGTAAGTTATTTGAACAATTCGCAACAAATTGAAGAGGGAGATTATATGGAGGATAAAAGGGAAGAGGAAAGTAAGGTTGACGAAGGGTTGGAGGAAGAAGAGAACTTGGTGGTAAAGGAATCAAGTGAGAAGATTGAAGAGCCCGTTGAGGCCAATGAAATAGAAGAAGAAGAGCAAGTTATGGAAGCAAATGAAGAGGACTTGAAGAGTGAAATGAGCATTCCTAAATCCTTAAACTCTTTAAGTTGCAATGATTTTCTTGACATTGTTTCTATTGACTTTGTCTTACCTCTTGATACCTCACAAATTCTTAGGGACAAAAGAGAGTTGGAAGAAACTTTGGGGATATTCATTGAAAGGAGGAATAAGTGGTTTGCTAGAATGGAGAGGATAATGGAATGTCATGCAAGGATAGTTGGCAATTTCAAGCCCAATCTTAAGAGTGCCAACGAGGCCATTGCTTGCCACAAGTACTTAATAGATGAAGAAGCGCAAAGATTAAAGTATGGTGGCAAGGATGACCGTTATCCATGGTCATTTCGATGAGTTTGAAATTTTCCGTCTAGCTTGAAGACGTTAAACTTAGCGCTCGATGGGAGGCACCCCATCACTATCTTTATTGCTTTATTTTAGTGCTTTCAATAAATGT
Source organism: Pogostemon cablin (assembly GCA_023678885.1). Classification (NCBI taxonomy): domain Eukaryota; kingdom Viridiplantae; phylum Streptophyta; class Magnoliopsida; order Lamiales; family Lamiaceae; genus Pogostemon; species Pogostemon cablin. The sequence goes on along the minus strand of CM042961.1, from coordinate 13,617,304 downwards.
TGTGGTTTTGTTGTTTTGTATTTTGGACTTGTAGGTTGATTGTGCTCATGGAGAAAAATGCATATTGAAGAAAAGAGAAATGCTTCATGGATTCAAGTTGACATGTTCCACCATTTGTTTCAAACTTAATTCGTGACTCTTGTCTCGAGTTAAGTTTGGGGGGTGATAGTGCTTGGTGGGCATAACTTGAGTCGTGTGGATGCGGTTACTTCTCTACAAGAAGATCATCAATGGAAACTACGAGGGTAAGTCTCACCACTTTTTGCAAACTTAAGTCTCAACTCTTGTTTCGATTTAAGTTTGGGGGAGAGTGTATGGTGTGACTCACCACTTGAGTATGATTCTTGTAAAATTGTACAAATTTTAAAATTTTTCTCATGAGTTTGGGTTGATTTTGGCATGATTGGTGGTGTTGAAGTGCATGATAGTCGATATTCATAAGGAAATTGTTGAACTAATGGTGTTTGTTGAGTGTTTGAGCATGAATGAGAGGTATTGGAAGCATGATGGAGCTTGAAGCTAACGCTTTCCTTACCAAATGCCTATTGAGGGAGTACTCTACACCTTATCATTTTATTACTTGAAATGAATTGATTTTGATTTGGATTGTTGTGACTAGCATCACTACAAAAAACTCTCGGATTACCGACGGAAATTACTGTCGGTAATACTTGAAAAATCCATCGGTAATAAGGTTACCGACGGATTAGCGACGAACTTTAATCCATCGCTAAAACCATGGTTGGTAATTTATTACCGACAGAAATTATATTCTGTCGGTATTTACCGATGGATTATGAACGTCGGTAAATAGAATTTTCTGTCGGTAATTATGAAAATAAAATTCGTCGGTGCTGCAAATTAATGACGGATTTAGCGATGGATTTATCCATTGGCAAATTAGCGACGAAAATTTCCGTCGCAAATTTAAAAAAGCAAAATCATATGAAAATTAGTTTACTGACGGTAATCCATCGGCGATTTCGTCTGTAATTAGCGACGAAAATAATCCGTCATAAACTTTGCGACGGAATTATCCGTCGGTAATATTTATTTTCAAATTACATATTTCATTTACCGACGAAAATTTCCATCGCAAATTTATGTATATATTTGAATTTTATATTTTAAAATTAATATTAATATCTGTTAATTAATATAAAATTCTAATTAATTAAATCTTCAAAACACAACCCAATGTAAGATTTAAATTCAACAATCTCCATAATTTGAAATAGAATATCCAAATTCGACACAAAATATCAAATTCTACTCAATCTTTGACACAAAACATCCAACACAATAAACATGATCACAAGTCTCCCAAATCAGCATCAACCTCGTCATCAGCATCAGCATCAATATCAACATCATTATGAGCGACACCAGATGTAGATCCACCACCATAAGGAGAAGCCATTGTACTTCCACCTCGCATCATTTCCATAAGTTGTTGCACTTGGGCTTGAAGCACTTGAATTTCTGCTTGCATCTCAGTACGCACCTCCAAGATTTTTTCATCTAACTGTCTCTTGCACTCTGATTTTGAACAGACAACTTGAGTAACACTGGATTGGCTACTTGAACTTCCTTCTCCCAAATTACCAATGCCGAAGATGCGACCTTTTTTTGGTGCAACGGTTTGACGGAAGATATCTCCCATATTAATCTCAGGAGCATCAGGCATTTGACTCAGTTCGTCTTTCTTTTGTTGGATTGTATTCTGTGAATTTACATGGTTAATAATGAATTATTACTCAAATATTATAAATTTATCATTTTACTCATAAATACTTTAAAAACATAAAATATTATACTTACAGCCACATTTTCAGCTACGGCATAGGCATACTTTCCATTTTCATCCGGAGGATGGAAGTTTAAAAAGATGTCATACTCATTGGCTTCCTTTTTATACTTTTTGGCCTTATTAACAAAGAAAACAAATTAAGCATATTTGTATACCAATACAATCTACAAAAAATTAAACATATATTTCATACTGGTATTTCTTGCCATCAATTTTAGCCCAATCATTAAAAAGATTAATTAACACAATAGATATTCATAAAAGATAAGTGAATAAGAGATAGAAACTCACAAACTTTTCAGCAAATTCACAAGCTCCTACTGAACCTCCTTTGTGGCAAGAAATACCAGTACCCTCTCCTGCGGCTCGCTTCGACGATTTTTCTTATTCTGTTCAGCCTTTGCTATCTCTTTTGGATCTTGCCAATGAGCAATAAAACTAGCCCAAGTCTCATCAGTCATATATTCTGGTTTTTCATCCTTATCTTCCCATATTTTCTTCCAGTCGTGGACAATGTCACCATAACGACGAGCACATAAAAAGTTCCATTTGTCCGGAACTAGTGCATCGATGTCTTCGCTCCACATGCATTTTTTCTACATAAATTAAATAAAAGATTAATATCATATCAAAATAGAACTCTAAACTTTTTAATGCATACCTTAAACTTCTCAAAATATATACGTTTGGTCTCCGCAGATATCTTTTTCCAACGAGTTGCTCCTTTTTCAACCCGACCTAAAACTATCTCTCTAAACATGTGGGCTAGTTTATGACCAGGCTGTAAACTACAAATTAAGCAAATCATGGTTACACAATATAATTTATAATAACACCCTCTATAAGAATTATAAGGAAATAATTACCTTCCCTTAATGATCTCTACTTCTTGCTTTTGAGTCGTAGTTTGAGAATTTTGTACAGCAGATGATGTTGATTGTGCTGGTGCAGATGGTATAGTAGGTGGAGCTGAGGTTGATGGTGCAGATGGTATGGGAGGTGGAGCTGAGGTTGATGGTACAGATGGTATGGGAGGTGGAGCTGAGGTTGATGGTGCAGATGGTCTGGGAGGTGGAGCTGAGGTTGATGGTACAGATGGTATGGGAGGTGGAGCTGAGGTTGATGGAGCAGCTGAAGTTGATAGTACAGCCGAAGATGCACTACGTCCACCTCGTCTACCTCGACCACGTCCACCAATACATCCATCAGTACGTCCACCTGTCATCTGCAACCCAAAAAATTATAATATATTCAATTTTTCAAGCTATAAAGTATATTAAATATTGTAAAGTACAAATAAAAATAACAAGAAGAAGAAACTCACAAAAGTCTTTATACATATCATATATAGTTTGTGAAATACATCTCGAAAATCGATGTCAAGAGTTATTTTCAGAATCAGAATTATTCAAATTTTCAAAACTATTTTCGGACTGGAACTCTTCATCGATATCATCTTCCTCATCAATGATTTCCATGAATGCACCACTCTCATCTTTTAAACCTGATGGCCCATCATCTGATTGCACATTGTTTGGCTCATCTATGAAATCCTCTTGAAATGGAGGAGGAATAGAATCTTCACAACTTTTGGACATTTTTGCAATGTGCAACTTTGACTTCACTTTACAAACTGGCCACCAATCACTCTTTGTTTTCTTCTCAGTTGGATATGTACAATAATACACTTGGACCGCTTGAATTGCCAATACAAATGGCTCATATTGCCTGAACCTCCTTTTGTGGTTAATCTCGACAAGTTTATATTCCGGATGAATTCTTGTTCCCAAAGGTGATGGGTCAAACCACTCGCACTTGAACAGCACAACCTTTTTAATAGGTAAACCAGGATAATCTAATTCTACTACCTCATCCAACATCCCATAATAGTCACTCTCATCTGTAAGGTAATTTGTTCCTTTTATGCAGATCCCACTATTTGATGTTGATTTAGAAGCTCCATATCGAACAGTGTGGAATTTATAGCGATTCACATAATATCCATGATATATGTTAACTTTGCGAGATGGGCCATTTGAGAGATCTCTAATCATTTTACTATGAATGATTGAATTGTTGAGCACCTAATAATATAAGTTGTTGTAAGGAGATTTTTAAATTATTCATTGCAAGAATATTACAATATGCAGAACATATAAATTTAGGGAATTTACTCTTACATGAGATTTGAACCAAGTTGCAAATTCACTTGCTATCCTTGAATCAATCTCACCAACTGACATGATTGGTTGACTATGTTGCAACTCAGTCGTGTAAACACTTCAAAAACAATAGGTGCGGTCATTAACAATGAAATGTATTAAGAGTTGAGCATAATAATAATGTTATTACTTGTATTAACAAGTTATAAAACTTACTCTATATAAGGCTGTACTTCTTCACAATTCAGTAATACGTATGAGTGTGCTGCTCGAAACTCCGCATCATCTAGATATCTTTTCTTTACCTTTCCAAATGTACGACCGGGCAGATGAAATATAGAAAGACATTCACTATTACTCACGACAAAATCTCCACAACCATCATCATTTCTAGGAGTCCTATTGTGTCTTGTCATCACATGATCCTCAAAATAATAAGAACAGAATGATGATGCTTCCTCTACTAAATAAGCATTGCAAATCGAACCTTCAACCTTTGCTTTATTCCTTACATTTTTCTTCAACTTGCGAAGGTATATCTCAAAAGGGTACATCCATCTGTACTGAACTGGACCGGCTATCTTTGCCTCATAAGCCAAATGAACTGGTAGATGCTCCATTGAATCAAAAAAACTTGGTGGAAAGATACGTTCAAGCTTACATAATATCACTGGAATATCCTTATGCAAACATTCCATGTCTTCTTCCTTAATGGTTGTAGAAGTTAAGCCTTTGAAGGACAAGCTTAATTCAGTGATAGCTTTCCAAACATCCCGTGGGAGTAGATCCTGAAACGCCATTGGGATCAATCGCTGCATGAATATGTGGCAATCATGGCTTTTCATACCAAACATTCTCAATTTTTTCTTGTCCACACATCTACTCATGTTTGAGATATAACCATCAGGAAATCTCAGCTCTTTGATCCACTCAAACAAAACTTCCTTTTGTTTTTTGTTAAGAGTATAACATGCCTTTGGAAATTTTCCTGTCTCTTCATTCTTCTTTAACTCAGGACGTCGACAATAATCATTCAACTCATCTCTTGATTTACGAGTATCTTTTGTCTTTCCTTGAACATTCACCACAGTATTGAATATATTGTCGAACATATTTTTTTCAATGTGCATTACGTCCAAGTTATGTCGAATCAATAAATCACCCCAATATGGCAAATCCCAGAATATACACTTCCTTCTCCAACCCAAATTTTTAAGCGATTCATTGACTTCACAACCACCTAGTTCAGTCACCTTTTTAAACCCCAGATATTCTATCTCAGCTAAGATCTCGTGTCCCGTTCTAATTGGAGGAGCCTCGGTGAAAACAGTTCTATTCTTGAGGAACCAAGTTTTATTTCTCCGCCATGTGTGATCATTCACTAAAAACTTTCTATGATTGTCAAACCATGATTGCTTCCCACTACACTTAAGAGTAAAGGCTTCTGAATGGTGCATGCAATAAGGACATGCTAATCTTCCTGCAGTACTCCATCCACACAACATTGAATAAGCTGGAAAATCACTTATTGTCCATAAAATTGCAGCTCTCATCATGAAATTATTTTTCTTGGAGACATCATAAGTTTCCACTCCAACTTTCCATAATTGTATCAACTCATGTATAAGGGGTTGTAGAAAAACATCCAATTTCTCCTTTGGATTCTGTGGCCCGGGAACCAACACAGTAAGAAACATGTGTTGTTCCTTCATACACATGGATGGAGGCAGATTGTAAGGCGTAAGTATAACTGGCCAAGATGAGTATTGCTGCCCCGATTGACCAAATGGCTGAAAACCATCAGTGCAAAGACCCAATCTTACATTCCTACTTTTAGCTGCAAACTCAGGATACCTGTTGTTCAATTGTTTCCATGCCGCCGAGTCGGATGGATGTTCCATGTCCTGATCCTTATCATGATTAGCATGCCACCTCATCTCATTAGCCGTAACTTTAGAGGCAAACAATCTTTGTAAACGCGGAGCCAAAGGAAAGTAATACATAATCTTGCGGGCTACATTTTTCTTATCATATCGAGGTTCATTGCAGAACTTGCAATAAGTCAACTCCTCATCTGCTCGCCAATAAATCATGCAATTCTTAGGACAACAATCAATCTTTTGCACTGGTAAGCCCATTCCCCGTAGCAATTTCTTGCACTTGTAGAAGTCATCAGGAACGGAGTTTTCTTCCGGTGCTAACTCTTTTACTAATCCGACAACCTCATTATACAACTTCTCAGACATGTGATTCTCAGATTTCATGCTCATAAGTCGAGAAATGAATGATAATTGTGAATGACTACATCCGGGCCACAAGTCCTGGTCTGCTGCTTCAAGCATGTCAAAGAATTTTTGAGCTTCTGGATTAGGATTCTCTTCATCAACGTTTTCAGCATTAAAAGCTGGTCCAGCTGCATCCATGACCATTTCGTGGTATGGACTATATTCTTCCTCATTCATTTCATGATTAGATAAAGGAATTGATCTATCAGCATCTATCTCCATGTCATTTCTCGACCATTGCTCACCATGGAAAACCCACTCAAAATAATCTGGAGTGAATCCATTTTTGACTAGATGTCCTTTTATTACGTCAACAGGTAAAAAGCCTTTGTTTCGACATTTTCTTTTAACACATGGACACTTAATTTTTTCACCATCCTTCCACTCATGTTGACTAGTTGCAAATTCAATGAATTCATCAACTCCTTTCAAAAATTCAAAAGTCAATCCCCCATTTCTCATGCGATTGTACATCCACAAACGAGTTGACTTCATTGTGCAATCTAGTCTGTATAATCGTAATTATAAATCTTAAATATACACTAGCCAAATGATTCATACTAAATTGCCCTGTCACACATGAAACAATTAATTCTTCTGGTAACTTTTTTTTATTCTTCCTATAAGCATGAATACATTTATGCTCCATCAATTATAAATACAGTAGGAATAAAATCTATATCAATTTTCCAACCTACCTTTTGTGCACATTATGACAAGAGCATTGTTTGCCTATTTTTATAGCACTCACGAGCAAGAATACTCGATCGTTGTAGTAGTATATTCCAAAAAAAATTATCAATCCAATAAGGAGTTATATTCGTACTAGCAAAATACGTGAGCTCATGTTCATTGTTGTTTTTGTAAAGATGATCGGGGGTTTTGAGATTGATTAACAACTAAAACAAGTAACAAGTAAATAACAATATCAAATAAGTAGAATGACAAGAATAGAAAATGGGTGCTTAAGTTCAAGTATGAAAAAAACATGGGATTAGAAACATCCAAGCACACTCAATTCATATTATCATGCAAACGGAATTCAACTCAATTGATGTAGACTAAGGGTGATCACGATTGTATCCTAAGCTCCCTTTCGGGTTACAAAGGTTGTTGATCCATTTTGGACTCCCAAAAGCACTTAAGATCAAAGCCCAACATTAACCCCTTCCATCTAGGTACTAGTTAGACTAAACTCTCCCTTTTTGTGTACTAAGGCCAACGAATGGATTGGTTCCCCTCATTGAATTCAAATATCCTTTCGGTCAAACCCAAACTCAATGTCTATTCATGCCTTCCTAATACTATAGAGGGTCGTTTCCGTCTCACTCCAAGCAATACATACATGAAGATCATGATAGCATTTAATTACCACAAATAATCCATTGATCAACAATCCATTAAATCAATAAACATTCATGAATAACAAACCATGCCATCACAATATCAAGACAATTAAATTCCATGAATAGAAATCAACATCAATTAAATCAAAAACCAATTTAATCCACATGATAATATAAATCTAATATGCTCTTCATGTTCCTAATCCCACTAGAGGGATTAGCCTATCATAGTAAAAGTAACAAAACAATTAAATGATTCATTACAATTACCCATAGTCTAAGATCTAAAGAAATACAAAATGAATGGATTCTTCCCTATCAATTTCTTGAAGAGAATCTTCTATTTTTCTTGATCTCCACCTCTAGCTCTTGATTCCTTGAGATCTCTCACACCCAATGGAAGGGATGAAGTTTTGATGGAGAATTAATGGAGATGATGAAGATGGATCAAAATGGATGAAGGTGGATGAAGATGATGGTGGGAAATGGAAGAAATGGTGTGTGAGGTGTGTGTAGATGATAGGATTTCGGATTCTTTACCAATTGTTGAATAAAGGGGTATTTATACCCCTATGGAGGCTTCTAGAAGGATCTGGAAATTTCTGCAGGAAAATACCCGGCACGAGTCGTGCTCTGCAACACGGCCACGAGGTGGCCGTGTTGTGTCTTCTGATGCTGCCGCACGGCCTCGCCTTACAGGGTCGTGTTGATGACACGGCTCGTGCTGCCAACACGAGTCGTGTGTTGTAACACGGGCACAGGTGTGGTCGTGTTGGTTCTTCTGATGTCGCCACACGGCCACCTTCTTACAGGGCCGTGTTGGCGACACGGCTCGTGCTCCCGACTCGACTCGTGCAACTGGACACGACCTGAAGTTGCCCGTGTTGAGTGACTAGATGTCGCCACACGGCCAACTCTTACAGGGCCGTGTTGGCTACACGGCTCGTGTGCTGGCTCCTGCATTTCTTCACTGTTTTGGCTCGTTCTCCCTCGTTTCAACTCCGAATTGAGATCCGCTTTTTCCTACATCTTCCTTATCATGTTTAGCATCCAATAAAAAGTGAAAATCTTACGTTTAAGCTCATTCACACACATTTCAATAAAAATACCAAACATAACCAAATAACATATAAAATACGGATAAAATAATACGAAAACACATATAAAAAGACACTAAAATCTAGGTGAAAATAGCTCTAATCAAGCATCGACATCATCTCAAAGTCAATAAACAAAATGAGAGGAGAATATATAAGTGGAAAAAAAATACAAAAACCCTGCCTTAGGAGTATATATATATATATATATATATATATATATATATATACTTACAAATCCTATCTACATTTTTGGATAAAATTGACTATTGTATACTTAGATATCCATTTTGGTTATTCCTATATGTGTCTATGGCAGAATTCAAAAAGCATATTTATCGTAGATAAAAAGTGCACCAAGTGTCATAGGAAACAATAAAGATATATCGTGTGTTGATCAACGAAGCAGCCAACAATTATAGACGCAGAAACAATTTAAATGAAGTCAAAAGTTCTTATAGTCGTATACTAGCAAAGGTTCATATGATACTCCTTAATCCACGTGTCGAAAGGCAAAAATAACCCTTTGAGCGAGACGGAGGGAGTAAATATATGGGATCATTTTAGAAAAAATAAGGGTAAGTTGGTAATTTAAAAAGAAAAATAAATAAAGTTATTGTTAATGAAGAATAAAGGTAAAAAAAAGGTAAATAAAATTGTGTGAAATTGATAAATAAAGTGTAAAAAATAGGTAAAATGTATATGGTATTTTATTATTAATGGAACATGCAAATCAAAATGGTTTAATGTGCTATATTTGACACACCTCAACATGAAAAATAAATATGCATAAATACGTAAATGGAGGGAGTAAAAAAAATCAAATTTACCTCAGTATCTTTGTACTCGGATACACCATCTGTACACCCTCCCTATCTATTTTATTATTTTTAATTTTCACTAATATGTATTCATTTACCTAAAATATTTTGAACATTCATTTACCTTTTTAGAAAAAAATACCTTATATATGAGCTCACACATACATCTAATACCCAATTCAAATCTCCTGTTCCACGATCATGTTTCACTCCATGTTTCATAACTTGTTTTTCATAAAAATAATATACCCTAATTAATTATCATTAAACTCTTAGAACATGTGGTTGTATTTTAGGCCTTAATTAATACACGTGACAAATATCTAATAGATGGAACAGGAGATAAAATACGGAGTGGAACAGGTGATCCCAATTAATCTAATACCACTAACAACTACATATAAATTAATAATATTTATGTACTAAGCTCATAATATTCCAGGAGATAAAACATTCTTATGCCTGCCACAAGCTCATAATATTTATCTGAAATTGACCAGGAACTAACTGCGCTATATTTTTTATACAACTCCTTAGACAGATCTTTGTCAGTTTCCTGCAAACAAATCAGCCATCAATTAATGAATGGGTTGCCCTTCTCGTGTTCAGGTGAAACAATTGATCTAGCCATAAGAGCATTTTAGATGATGAAGCTGTTTAAAGGCATAGTATAGTGCCAAATATTTTACAGTAAACTGTGTAGGGTGCTCAAAATTTAGTCAGGACTGCAGGCATAATAATATGAAGGTTTTTGTTCACATTCGACAGAAGGAATATTTTCAAACAAGGAATTCTCATTATGGACTTAATAATAAATCCAACAAATGTCATCCTAAGTTCTTAATATCACATACTAATTACTGATTATTTATAATCAAATAATGAATGATATTAAAACGTTATTACATGTATAACAACAATTTGGGTGGCTTTAATTTTGCATATAATTCCAAATGCTATTGTAGACTATTTTGAATGCTCTATCTATCAGTGATGATTAAAAATTAAAGCAACTCTCATAGCTTGATTCATATTAGATGAGCAGGCTAAAACCTTTTTACGTTTGGGTATATGCATTGCAATTAGAATATCGTGACATGCCAATACGAAAACTCAAAACATAAGAATTATAGAACCATGAAGCCACATTTCAACTAAAAAAAAGACAATGGCAGCAGAGATTTGATTAACTTAATGGAAATGGCAATCCAATAAACAGAGACCTAAACCTGCAGTGACATTCTTGCTTCAAATATTCGAGGGAATGGAAGTTGTGCCCTTTCAATATCAGAACGATTACGAATCCAATTTTCCCGTGACTAAAATCTGACATTAGATTATTTTCATCATGCCTAAATCTATATGCATTATCGCATTGTGCAAATGTTTCAGGTTTCTGTAATCATATGCTTGCTCAAGAAATCAATAAACCATGATATAGAAAAAAAGGTCAGCATGAAAGGGTTAGTGATGAATAAAAAAAGTAGTTTTCATAGGAAGTTAGCAAGCAAGTTGTCAAGTTGAGATTTTAAGTTGTTATCTCTCATACTTGAAAATCCTGCGATAAATTCCCATTTCTTCATAATGGAAAAAAAAGAACTTTATGATGTAATAAGTTTTTGAAATACTTTCAACTCACAGGGCTGATGAACAAAATTAATTGGGGAGCCTAATGAGCTCGATCTGAAATCTAAATTTATAATCTTCTAAAAACTTGATTGATAAAATTCCATTCTGCATTTTAAAATCAGTGTTCAAAAGCACGATTCTCAGTCAAACAAATTCGCCTTGAACTAGTATTTTCTTGAGTTAAAATTCACGCTAGTTAACCACCTTTCCGCAGAACTCCTCTATTGAAATTTAAACCAGCAGAAGGGCTTGTCTCAACATCTAAATAGACAATATATGCACAGATAACGACACTCTGATAAAACAAATCTGTTTCATTCGGCTTTCAACCCTAACATGATTTTCAGATAAGACAGAACAGACAATCATCCGAAGAACAAGATGAATTTGCTTCGTAAGTCCTTGTTCACCATGTCACCCATTTCCAAAATTATGAACGATGCCTAAGCTTAAAATACAAAATGGAAACACAATCTTCCAGGAAAGAAACTGAAAAGCCTCCATTGGCCATCTCTCACGATTATCCCTGCACTTTCTGCTTAGAATTATGTACACCAAATAGGACTTACTTATTGGTATTCAGGAGTAAGAAGGAGCCCTTGATGCTGGGTCTGTCGGAGTCAGACGGCTGGAGAGGGTCGCGCACCAGCGGAGCAGACTGAAATCGATGGCGGAAAGTTGGAAGAGAAAGCCCTGTTCGTCGAATTCCAGCAGCGGCGGCGAAAAATGGTGGCGGGCTCTTCGATTTTATCGACGGAAAGCTAATTTGGGGAAGATGAATTGATTTGAATTAGGTTTGGGTTTACAAGCTATTCACGTCCAGATAAAAAGTGGTCCTATTTACCGACGGATTTTATTCCACCGTTAATTAAAATCTAAAATAATTTTTTTTAAAAATAAAGATATATTTTCCGACGGATTCTATTCCGTCGGTAATTAAAAACTAAAATAATTATTTTTTAAAATTAAGATATAATTACCGACGGATTTAATTCGTCAGTAAAATAAAGATAGTTAATTTTTTAAAATAAAATCAAATATGTTTACCGACGGATTATTCCGTCGGGAAATTAAAGACAAATAAAATTTTGAAAATATAAAATTTAATATATTTACCGACGAAAATATCCGTCGGTAAATTAAAAACTAAAATTATTTTTTTAAAACTAAAATTTAATATAATTACCGACGAAATTTTCCGTCGCTAAATAAAAAATTTAAAATTAATTTCCTTTAAATAAAATTTTATATATTTACCGACGGATTTAATCCGTCGGTAAACTTCCGAGATTTATTCCCTCCAAAATACCGACGGCTTTACTGACGGAATAAAAACTCCGTCGCTAATTCCATCGGTAATCCGTCGCAAATTCCGTCAGAAATTTTTATTGAAGATTTTTTTAAAATAAATACTATTAAATCAATAAACCGTTGGTAATTCGTCGTTAAACTGTCGGTAATTACTGACGATTTTTTTCCATCGGTAAATTTGTCGGTATTCCGTCAGTTTCTTGTAGTGCATGCTATTTCATGTGTTATGTTTGTGGGAGGTTTACTTTCGTATATTAGGATTTCCTTTTCAATAAAGGTTGGGATGAATGTGTGCTTAATTTTCTTATGGATGATGGTATTTTGTGTTTTTGCATGTTTTGTGTTTTTGTTGTGTCTTGTTTGTTGAGCCCTTATTTATATGTTGTGTGTATTTTCATTCTTGTCTTGGGATGTTTGGTGGTTTGTTTAGGGATGTCGTGAGTCATTTTTGAACGTGGGTGATGATATGTTGTGGTGATAAGTGATGACAAATTATGATTAAGAATCTCTACACTTTCAAATTGTGACATGTTTTACTTAACTTGTTCAATTTTGAGATGAATGTGGTGTAATAAGTTCCTTAAGGTCCGAGCACAAGCTGATGAGCATTTGAGCCTCAACCATGCATACATGGTATTTCTTCATGAGTGGATCGGTTGTGTTTGATAAGTTAGAACTTGCTCAAGGACTATAGGAACGAGCCCGATTAGTGGAGATTGGTGAAATGATCTAAGGCCATCCTTGTTATTTAGTCATTGCCATATATGTTCCTACCTTGAACATCATCCTTAGTCCACCACTTTGAGCCTATAAGCCTATTTCTTGTGAATTTAGCACATTACAAGCCTTAATTACCTATTCAAAGCTTATATATACCTTTGTGTGGGTGATTGAGGAGATGGTAGCTAGAAAGGATTGATTGAAGAATCAAAAGAAGAAAAGGACATGGTAAACAAGCAAGAAAAATGATGAAAAGAGCAAAACAAGAATGCACATGCAACCTCAAAGTAAGAAAGGAGCAAATCAACATCAAAATGCTCAAGTAAACAAAATTCAAAGAAAGGAAGCATGCATCAAAAGAAGCTCAATCCAAGGAAAGTTAATGAATAGTGCTTGAGATTTATAAAGATAAGCAAGGAAGAAAGAAAGTGAAGAAGTTGAGGAAATTGGCCATCTCTTTGATTACTTACACTTGTTGAGTCACTCTTATCCATATACTTCCTACCCTACCAAAGAGCCTAACATTACATCCTAATTAAAGACTTTTTTGATCATTGATTGAAACTTTGGTGGTTTGTGAATATAGTCCGCGAGCAAGCTTATAGCGAGTCAAGCCAATCGATTAATGAGTGTGTTTTATCCGAGTTCAAAAGAGTGTTGAGAGACATCAATATCCATTGTGAGGCTTGGACTTAAAAGGAACTATATTACACTTTATTCTCTTTTGATTGAACTTGTTAATTTCTCATGTCATGATTTTAATGTTGTAAGATGACATAGCATAGTTTGTTGTTATTATTGCTAATGATGTGTTATTGCTTATATTCGTTTAGTCTTTTCTAGGTGAAAATTTCTCCTTTTGATTTGTCATTTTCGTTGCTCGGGGACGAGCAACACCTTAAGTTTGGGGGGTTGATTAGAGCTATTTTCACCTAGATTTTAGTGTCTTTTTATATGTGTTTTCGTATTATTTTATCCGTATTTTATATGTTATTTGGTTGTGTTTTGTATTTTTTATTGAAATGTGTGTGAATGAGCTTAAACTTAAGATTTTCACTTTTTATTGGATGCTAAACATGATAAGAAAGATGTAGGAAAAAGCAGATCTCAATTCGGAGTTAAAACGAGGGAGAACGAGCCAAAACAGTGAAGAAATACAGGAACCAGCACCAACACGGGCCGTGTAGCCAACACGGCCCTGTAAGAGTTGGCCGTGTAGCGACATCTAGTCATTCAACACGGGCAACTTCAGGTCGTGTCCAGTTGCACGAGTCGAGTTGGGAGCACGAGCCGTGTCGCCAACACGGCCCTGTAAGAAGTGGCCGTGTGGCGACATCAAAAGAGCCAACACGACCACCCTGTGCCCGTGTTACAACACACGACTCGTGTTGGCAGCACGAGCCGTGTCATCAACACGGCCCTGTAAGGCGAGGCCGTGCGGCAGCATCAGAAGACACAACACGGCCACCTGGTGGCCGTGTTGCAGAGCACGACTCGTGCTGTGTATTTTCCTGCAGAAATTTCCAGATCCTTCTAGAAGCCTCCATAGGGGTATAAATACCCCTTTATTCAACAATTGACATAAGATCCGAAATTCCCATCATCTACACACACATCACACACCATTTCTTCCATTTTCCACCTCCATCTTCATCCATCTTCATCCACCCATCATATCTTCCATTTTTGGTGCTAAAGACTTCAAAATCAAGAGCTAGAGGTGGAGATCAAGAAGAATAGAAGATTCTCTTCAAGAAATTGATAGGGAAGAATCCATTCATTTTGTATTTCTTTAGATCTAAGACTATGGTTATTTGTAATGAATCATTTATTTATTTTATTACTTTTATCATGTTAGGCTAATCCCTCTAGTGGGATTAGGAATATGAAGAGCATATTAGATTTATATTATCATGTGGATTAAATTGGTTTTTGATTTAATTGATGTTGATTTCTATTCATGGAGTTTAAATGTCTTGATGTTGTGATGACATGGTTTGTTATTCATGAATGTTTATTGGGTTAATGGATTGTTGATCAATGGATTATTTGTGGTAATTAAATGCTATCATGATGTTCATGTATGTATTGCTTGGAGTGAGACGGAAACGACCCTCTATAGTATTAGGAAGGCATGAATAGACATTGAGTTTGGGTTTGACCGAAAAGATATTTGAATTCAATGAGGGGAACCAATCCATTCGTTGGCCTTAGTACACAAAAAGGGAGAGTTTAATCTAACTAGTACCTAGATGGAAGGGGTAAATGTTGGGCTTTGATCTTAAGTGCTTTTGGGAGTCTAAAATGGATCAACAACCTTTGTAACCCGAAAGGGAGCTTAGGATACAATCGTGATCACCCTTAGTCTACATCAATTGAGTTGAATTCCGTTTGCATGATAATATGAATCGAGTGTGCTTGGATGTTTCTAATCCCATGTTTTTCCATACTTGAACTTTAGCACCCATTTTCTATTCTTGTCATTTCTCTTATTTGCTATTCGTATTTACTTGCTACTTGTTTTTGTTGTTAATCATTCTCAAAACCCCCGATCATCTTTACAAAAACAACAATGAACATGAGCTCACGTATTTTGCTAGTCCGAACATAACTCTTTTATGGATTGATAATTTTTCTTGGGATATACTACTACAACGATCGAGTATTCTTGCTCGTGAGTGCTAAAAATAGGCAAACAATACATACCTTGTCTTGCAGTGTCGAAATAGAATTTTTCATTGTGTTGTTGCTTGGAGGGTCGATTTTTTTGCGAATTCTTAATATTTTTGATTTATTCGATGTTGTTGAGGGTTCGATTTTTTTGCAATTTTCTAAGTTTTGTGTTTTGTGTTATTTGTCATTTGTTGGTTCTAGTGTTAGTTTAGTTGATTTATGGTTCTCTAGGATAATTTTTTAATTTTTCTTAACACTTGATGGTATTGGATTATTGATTAGGAGTTCATTGAGTCATGGAGTTGTGTGTTATTGATTCATGCTATATTATGTTGAGAAACAATTTGATATCGTGCTTTGATATTAAAATGCTTGAAGTTTAATTATATGCATGGATGATTAGCTATGTAGCTTTATTAGGATTGCTCGTCCATTCCTATAGCCATGTGAGATTTGAGCCTTTTGAAATCATGACAAGTGGCATGATTCAGTTTATTTTTTTGAGTGTCGTTCATACACACGTATTCTAGAACTTGGCTTTATATCTTGCTTGAAGCTATGTGTTTGATTAGACAATAGAAAATGATCTTAGGCCATCTTTGTTGTTTATTAGTCACTAGCCAAATTATTATCCTACCTAATGAAATTATCCGTAGTCAACTCTTTTGAGCCTAAAAGCCTTATTTGTTGGAAGCCTACGTGATTAGCCAATTGATCCCTTTGCTAGCCTTAAAAATTCCTACCTAGTAGAGAGTTGAAGGAATCAAGTTGGAGTCTTATGAAGAAGAATATGAAGAGAAATAATTTGAAAGTGATGAAAATGGTAGAATAAAATAGTTAAATTATTGCATGAAGGGGGTAGTGCGCGAAACTGGTACCCCATGAAAGAGGGTAGTGTCTAAAACTGGTACCCTTATTTGAAAAAAAAGAGAGAAAAAAGAGAGAAAGAAAAAGAAAAAGATTCAAGTAAGGAAGTTGAGCTTCAAAAGTGAAGGAGGAATCAAGTTGCAAGAAGAGTTGAAGAGCATTGAAGGAGAAAGAAGAAATTTAAGCTGTTTGTTGAAAAGCTGTAAGTCTTCTTTGATTCTCTACTAGTGAATTAGTTACTTTATCCATATATACCTTTATCAAAGAGCCAATATTACATCCTAATGCAAGACCTTTGTGATCCTATTATCGAAATTATTCCTTTAGTCGAGAGTTGAGATGATTGCCAAGCTTATGGTTATGCGTGTGTTTGAATTGATTATGAGTGTAAATACCTTACCCTAAAGTGTATCTCACACTTGAGCGATGAACATAAATACTACCCGTGAGAATGGGTGGATGATCATTCCGAAAAAGTAAAGTAGTTGATTTGAATTGTATGTTTTTAGATGGAAGGTTATCTTGTATTTGAGGTATAATTTTTGAATTGTTATATTGTCTTGGATGTCTTCTGTTGTGAAATTTTCTGTCAATTACTCTATTAGTTTTCTATGTCGTTGCCTCTGGACGAGCAATAAGTAAGTTTGGGGGTTTGTTGAGAGTGGAATTTTATGCATTTTATGCGTGCACATTACACTATTTTGCTTAGTAAAATTATTATTTTTGCATGGAATTGTGTACGTTTTAGTATATACACGATTTTGAGGCTAATAAGATATTTTGTGAGTTTTGAAGGCAGAAAACAGAAAAAAACAGAGCAGGATCGGAAGCGAAGCGGAACAGAGCTGGAACGAACTAGCTCGAAAGTAGCTCGGCTAGCCGCTTGGGCTGAGCTAGTGCCGCTCGGCAGGATAAATGAGCCGAGTGGGGTCCAGATGGTGTGACATGGCAAATGGACAAGAGGCAGCTCAGATGCTGCTCGGCCAAGTCCAGACCCAGCTCGAGCCAAGCTGGGTGATGACCGGCCCAATTTTGGGCCCAGTTGCAGCCTGTTCGATTCTGCAGTGTATTTACAGCATTCAGTTCGCGATTTGGCTAGAATTCGTGGCGAAAAAAGCCCTACAACAGTTGAAGACATAAAAAGGGAAATCAATACATAACTTGAAGAGAACTCATCCACAACCCATCATGATTTCACGCCTCTAACACACACATATCAGTTTCACATCTGATTTTCATCTTCCATCCATCTTCAAGTGGTTCCATGTGCTAATTGAGGGAGATCGGACGATCGGAGAGATGGAGAAGAAACACCCAACTACGCTTACGCTAGGGTTTTGTATTTCTAATCTTTTTCTTCCTTTATTCTTGATTTTTGATATGAATTGCATAGCCATGAGTGTTGATTGTAACCTCATGGGCTAATTTTCTTATACAGTTTGAGGGTTTGATGGTTAGGTTGAATTGATTTGGGAGCCTAGACCAAAGATTGGGATTTTATGCAGTGGATATTTTGATTTTACTTAATTTATTAAGACTTGCTTTTCTGCTTCGTAACGTCTTCATAATATTTTCATGACATCCGCTATAATGCTTGATTTATTATGTTAGCTTGTGTGCGTTCATGATTGGTATTGCCTGTTAGGAATTGAAGTAGTTCCGCTATAAATAATTAAATTCCATGAACTGGTAAATGAGATACTTGAATTGTTTAGTGGAACAATGCAATTAGACATTCAAGTAGGAAGTAAATAGAACCTTATAGTAATTCCAAAAAATATCTTGTTAGTCGAACTTACCATCCAGAGGTATTGTTGTTTGCTTTGATTAGTATCTAAGAATGAGGTTTGGTAATATTCATGTACCTTAGGATTTAAACCAGAATATACTGTTAGCTTAAAATCGGATCATATCTGGTGGATTAACAGGGTTATATGGTGTATTTTCATTGAAACTGCATGAATGAACAATTGAAGGTCTAGAACCCGAATTAATTGGTCTTATACCTGATACCTTAGAACTGTTTGTTATCTCTTGATTAGAATTTCTTTATCTTTATTGCTCTTAATTAATTCAGTATTTAATATTTCAGCAATTAGATAATTAAATTCACAAAACATTGGAAATTGGTTACTTATTTCTGATTAGATAGTAATTTAAATTAAATAAATAATTAGCTGTCTCAGTGGGATCAATAATTTAACTTGGGTACTTGCTGCTACGATTGACATCCTTATACTTGAGGATTAAATTGGAGTGCGCAAAATACGCCTAACAAATACTCTAAAATGAAAAATTGGTAAAAATACGTGAAATGGATGGAGTATTTTTTCTCTTAAAAGGTACTCCCTCCGTCCCGCCCAAACGTCACCAGTTATTTTTTGTACGTAGATTAAAAAGTATTATTATTTTATGCGTAGTGGGTAGTTTGTATTAGTAGTTAGTGGTGGGCCACATGTAATACATTTTTACTAATAGTGGAAAATGGGGACATTTGGATGGGATGCTCAATATAATAAAATGGTGATCTTTTGGTGGGATAGAGGGAGTTTTTTTTTTTCTTTTTCTCATACGTTTTCCCTAATTTTATACTTAACAACGTATGCTGATCACATAAAGATAAACCAAACATCCTATTTTAATAGTTTCAATGAAGTGAAGATATATGGATTATTTCCCTCAATTTCTACCATTAATTACTAGAATGCACATAATCAACAATTAAGATCATGTATCAATCAAAAACATGAAACAACCAAAGACGTTACGTACACCACGAAATATATAAATCTCAAAACCAAGTCATCAAAGAAGGAATAAGCATTCTACACAAATTCATAACTAAGTCTAGATCTTCAGATTAACTAAATCTAAACCATCAAATCCGTACAACTGTCCAACGTAAGATTAGTCCATAGGTTTACAAACAACACCCATAACTATAAGTAAGATCTTACCCATAGTTTGAAAAATTGAAAAGTGAAAGAAAAAAGTTGGATAAACCCTTGGTGTAGTGATCTTCTCCGTTTCTTTGAATCTTAATTCTAGATTCTCTTCTTCAAGTAACCAAACACTTCTGATTTCCAAGAGTGATGAGGCGAATTGATGATTTCGGACATGGATGAGGTGAGAGATGACTGTGTGGGATGTGTTTTTGAGGTGAATAGCGATGAGGAATGATCTTAAATAAATGGTTCTCTCTCAACTCGGCTGACTCGGCAACTCGGCAATGTAACTCAGCCCGAGTTGACCTGTTCCAAAGCCGAGTTGTGCTGGATCACATTCTGGCATTTTGCATCTCCTGGTTTGCAAATCGCCTCAAGTCGGATCTTAAGTTGCTTTCCCCTTGTCCAACGTTGGACCACTTTCTGTCCTTCTTTTGCTCTTTTTCGATTCTGCTCCATTTATCCCTGTTTTAGCTTTCAAAACTCAACAAAATACCTTAGTAACCCCTTCATCACGTAACTAATAGAAACTACACGATCTGTGCATAAATAAGAACATATCCTAGTAAAAATGGTGTAATGTATGATATTTAAACATGTGAATTTCCACTCTCATCAAAAGACATTGATGAAGCTTTGAAGAATCTATCCAATAATGATTATTGGCAGGGTCAATCATAACATGTACACCTTCTCAGACAATGCGGATACAGAGTTTTGTGCATGCCAATATCTATTTGCACACCACATCAAACTCTGAATCCATGTTGTTTGAGAAGGTGAAAGTTGAGAGCAATGGCGTACTTATTATGATTATCCTTGCAATAATTGTCCAACTTTTCCGACAGATTCTTCAAAATTAAGCTTCGTCAATCTCATCCTCAAACATATACTCGATGCCCAGTCGCTGAATTGCATCCACCATCCTCAGTTGTCGCATGTACTCGTTGGATGCTTCCTTTAGCTCCCTTCTCACTTCCTTATTCAGCTCTTCAACAACTTTGCCAACTTCATCGTCATCTGAAATAAACAAATCCAGTCTGTATTATACATGCATATATAGTATTGCTTCCAATTCAGTCTTTTAATCTCCTCTCCTCGCATTTAATTGTGAACATACATACGTATGCATGATTATAACAATATCGTACGTGGATAAATTATCTAAAAGCTTAAACTTAAAGAGACAAATATATCATTTAATTAATATTCAATCTAACGTTACCTCACTGGATTTTGGATTGTTCATAACGAATTCGTGATGAAATTTTTTGATAGGACAACAAGTGGTGATTGATTGCAACACCATGCTTTTCTAAACCCATCATGATTATTATTTTTTTTTAAAAATTTTGGAATATAATTGAATTGTGAGTTGATTGATGTTGCAATATCATTTGCTTCTATTGTTATTTATAAGCACCAACTTTGCATGAGTAGTTGTTAGAGTAGTATGCCCAACGCACCAATTAGATTGGATAATTATTATACTCTTTATATTTTGAATATAAACAATCTCATTGGAAATTATATTATTAAAGGCTATTTTTATTTATCTATTTTATGCATTATAACATATGCTTATTAGATAAAGTCCCTAGACCAATTTAAGCTAAAATGTATGGTTACGCATATGATGGTAATCATGGAATTTATACATAGAGCTTTGGTCTTAAACATGGTTCCGAGTCAAGAATTTTTCTAAATGGGATAAAGAATAATTCAGTAAAGACTCGTACATATGATGAATGCTCGTGAGACGAGAATATTGTATTTCATCAATATTAGTGTTGTGACACAAATTCATATATGTAGATACTTATTAGAGAATAAGTTTATCGAACATGGTCCGTAGAAAATTCTTATTGGATATGTCGAAATTAGAATTTTCTAATTACGAAAGTACACGATTAGTCTTTAGACTTGAAGCACCATGGTAGTTTTGTGTACTTCTTCTAATACTTAGATTTATCTTCTGATTGTTTAGCAATCATAAAGGGGATATGTTGGGTATTATATTGATGTACATGGAGACTTATGTGTGGCAAAGATAGAATCTAACACTTGTCTAGGACAAGAGAATCTCCTGTGTATTTCATTGTTAATGATTCAAAGACCTTGGCCAAGGCAATGAGAATAAAGATTCACAATGAATCATTGTAACATGAAATAGAAACACAGTTATTGAGTTAGTAGAGTTTCGACTAATATTCCTACTCTAGACTCAATCGGGAGATTAATTGTTAGAAAGACCGTACGTGTATGTCACTCGTTAATTTACAGGTTTACTCGCTATTCACCTAACACTAGAAGATCACGCTACTTGCTAGATGTTACCGTGATTAGTAGGTTCTTGAAATTAATTAGTTAATTTCAAGCATATTAATTAATTGGATTAATTAATATAATAATTGTTATTTATAAGTTACAAGTGTTGTAAGCCTACTACTAGAGTTAGTAGTGAACCTAAAGGATCACACCTTAATTTGAATGAACAACTTTTATTAATTGGAACAATAATTAATTATTAACTATTTATTATTATTAAATAATTTGATTATTTATGATAATAAATATATAATGATAGTGTTGAATGATGTGTAAAGCAAGAATTATTAATGTTAGTGGGAGTTAGTGGTATGAAAAAGAAAGTGCTCCATGTGAGTGGAATTATTGATGTTGGCATCAACACACTCACGGATCTTTCTTTTAAAATGCTTGCTCTTTCTATTTTATAAATACAACTCCTTCCTTTTAACAAAAAATGGTTTTTTGCTTAAGACTTTGTAATTATCATATGGTTATGAACTTCGAAGTATACACCCATTTCAACACTATATAAAATCCTTCTTGTTGTTCCAATTTACAAGTTTTACACTACTAGCGAAGTGTGAAATTTGTATTGTTCATTTAATTGGTGGATTATTTTAGAGGGGATACAATTGGATCCCTTATTGAGAAGAACGGAGTTTTAGCCACAATCCGGGAATTGATTTCCCCACTCCTTGCATCAATTGGAAGAAAGTCTACGAGGGTAAGAATAATCTTTACGTAGATTTCTTTCAATATATTTTAACACCGGATCCTATAGTCATTTGTGAGCATTCGGGTTGAAACCTTTTCATGTATTTAATAAATATGATTTATTAATTATGAAAATTTTTAAATTCCGCTGCGTTCACCCGGATCGCTATGACGAACCCAACAGTGGTATCAGAGCCTAGGTTCACGGTGTTGAAATATATTTGGGACTAAAATTATTTTAGTATTATTTAATGGTTAAATAAGAAAACTTGAACAACGAGAAAAGGTTTCTCGACAATTATTAATTACTCTAAAATTTCAACTGTTGTAGTATGATAAGAATTGTTCTTAAACTACTATTTATACAGTTAAAATTTTTCGGTAATTTTAATAAAATTGACTAAATATTAGTTTATGACTATATTGGTTTCTCATGTGAATATGAAATATTAAATAAAAGTTATTTATATTTCTTATTCAAAATATTCATTTGGAATGAAATTTAAGCAATACGTTGTATTTAATGAGAAATTATTTCTTAAAATATCATTGTTTAATATAATAATTATTATTGATAATTTGTTATCAATATTTAATATTTAATTTGATAAAAGCATTAGATGTTTATTATCAACAATGATATTTGATGGCTATTTCTAGAAATGGGTTTCTAAGAAAAATATTTATAAGTAGAAATAATTAGCTATCATTGAATTGATTTGGTTTTATTAATTTAGAAATTGTTTCTTAATTAATTAAGGCCAATAAAATTCTTAAAGTCAATTCTAAAAATTTAGTTTTATAATATTGACTAATTGTTAGTCATAATTCTCAACTAGTATTATTTTAAAATGAGAAATAGGAATAATTGTTATTCTTATATCTCGTTACGGTATTATTCATTGTGAATGGATATAAATAAATTTAATATGTTAAATGCATATTTATTTATTTAGGGATGATCATGAGCCTTGGACTTTATGTGATGGTTGTAATTTATTTGGATTTTATGGGGACTGCGAGCCTCTTTAATTTACATTTGTAAGTTCTTTAAATTTATGCAATGAGAGTAGATTAATCCGTGAGGATTTAATTTTATTCATTGTAAATTGGAGGACTTGAAGGAAGCCCAAAAGAAGACCCAATTGTTGATGGGTAATTAAATGTAATAGAATAGATGCTCAAGGCCCATAAGTGTATGGGTTTTACATTATGATGTAAAAGTTCTCATTATCCCTTAGATTGACCATAGACCCATTTTGGCTCAAACGGGTCGCATAGGTTGGCCATGATCATCCCACCGCTTTATGTATGTATAGGATATATGCATGCTAGAATTTATTTAATGCACTCATTTGATGATAAACATTAAATAATTTACCTAAATGAGATGATGAGGTCTTGGAAATAAAAATAATCCCTAAGTTTTTGAAACTTATACAAAAATTTTTTAAAAATTTTATTTCAAACAAATATGGATATGATGAGTATGACCCATCAATCCATGCCTACTATCAAAAGATAGAGACATGATGATGCTACTACACTTAACCACTGGCCATGAGTCGTGGGGTGGGTTTGTGGAAGAAAGCTGTGTACTTTATCTATCATAATGATGCTCATGAATTAAATGCATCACTGCATCGGCCATGAGTCGTGGGGTGTTTTGATGTTTTAATTGCATGAAGGTTTGATAGGTATTGTTTGACACTAAGTAACGTATGGGCTCATAAAATTGAGGTATGCGTGAAAGGTGAGGTAAAACAAATTGAGGGTTGTATAGTGATACAATTGTAAAATGTTTTACTACCAAAGAAAATTTTTCATGGGCTCATATAATTGGGGCATGAGGGATTTTCATTGGACCTCAAGCCTACTAGAAAATTATGATTTTCCGATTTCATTGGGGTTATGAAATTCGAATAAAATAGTGGGAGACATTTAATATTGAAGACCTTATATTAAATTAATATTAATTTTCATAGTTTTCTCATTTTCTGCTTCATCATTTTGTAGATTCACTTCATCTACTGAAATGGCAAACAATCCTATAACTGCTTTAATTGGGCAAAACAAGTTAACTGGACCAAACTTTAATGATTGGCTGAGAAATTTCAAAATTCTCTTAAAATCTGAAAGAAGTGAATATGTTCTTGACAAACCAATCCCTGACGCACCTGGTGCTAATGCTACGACTGAGGAACTTGAGAAGTTCAAACGTCATCAAGATGACGATCTGAAAGCTAGGTGCTACATGTTAGCATCTATGTCAAGTGAGCTGCAGAAACAAAATGAGGATCAAACCTCTGCTTATGCTATTCTTAAACGACTTGAGAACTTGTTTGGTGAGAATAGCAGGCAACAAAGATATGAGATATCTAAAGAGCTCTTCCGCAGTCATATGGCTGAGGGCTCTTCAGTCCAGGAACATGGATTGAAGATGATAGCCCTAACGGAACTACTCGCGTCATTGAAAGTTGAGGTTCCACCTGAGCTTTGCACTGACTTGTTGTTGCAGTCTCTGCCCCCTTCATTTGACACATTTGTTGTCAATTATAACATGCATAACATGACAAAAAGTCTAACTGAGCTTGTAAGCATGTTAAAGACAACTGAGTCCACGATGAAAAGGGACAAATCAGTCATGTTTGTTGGGTCCACTTCTGGATCTAAGGCTGCAAAGCCAAAGAAAAAGAAGGGAAATAGAAAGGGTTCTAACAATCCCAACAAACTGAAAGCAAAGGGAGGTGTTAAGAAAAAGAAAACTTCTCAGGTCAATGATAAGTGTCACCACTGCAATCAAACTGGACACTGGAAGAGGAACTGCAAGGATTACCTTGCAACCCTGAAAAGTTCAGGTATTTATTATGTTGAAGTTAACTTATCAGTTAATGATACTTCTTGGGTATTGGATACCGGTTGTGCCTCACACATATGCAATGATTTGCAGATGATGGAAAGAAGTAGAAAGCTAGAAACAGGAGAAATGGTTCTAAGGCCGGGGAATGGAGCAAAGGTTGCTGCATTAGCCATAGGAACTATTAATCTAGCTTTGAATAATGATTTAGTTTTGGTATTGAACAATTGTCTTTATGTTCCTGAGATTATTAAGAACATTATCTCTATTCATGTTTTGGATAGAGAAGGTTATTGTTTTAAATTTGAACATGGAAGTTGTTCCATTTCTAAATGTTCTTCTTTAATCACTACTTGCATATTGATGAATGGTTTATATACCTTAACTCCCCAAAATTTCATTCTTAATCCTCAACAAAATAAAAGAAAATTAGATAACCGTAGTTCTATCACATTATGGCATGCAAGATTAGGTCATATTTCTAAGAAAAGGATAAACAAGTTGGCAAAATTGCTTGACCTAAAAGACGAGCAAGAACTACCAACATGTGAATCCTGCCTCAAGGGAAAAATGACCAAATCTCCATTTGTTGGACAAGTGGAGCGAGCTACACATCTATTGGAATTAATTCATACAGATGTATGTGGCCCATTAAATGTTAATGCTCGTGGGAACTATAGCTACTTCTTAACCTTTACCGATGATTTCTCTAGGTATGGTTATGTGTACCTATTAAGGTACAAATCTGAAGTTTTTGAAAAGTTTAAAGAATTCAGAACTGAAGTAGAGAAACAAACTGGCTTAAGTATAAATACACTTCGATCAGATAGAGGAGGTGAATACTTAAGTACAGAATTTCTAGATTATCTAAAAGAGAATGAGATTCTCTCACAGTGGACTCCTCCTGGCACTCCCCAACTCAATGGAGTTTCGGAACGCAGGAATCGAACCTTGATGGACATGGTTCGATCTATGATGAGTTTCACTTCATTACCTCTTTCTTTTTGGGGCCATGCTTTAGAAACGGCAGCTCACCTGTTAAATAGGGTGCCTTCTAAGGCCGTCCCTACTACACCTTATGAGATGTGGTGTGGTAAAGCACCCTCATACAAATACCTTCGGGTATGGGGGTGTGATGCTTACGTGAAGCAACAAATGGGAGATAAATTGGATATGAGATCCAAAATATGTAAGTTTGTTGGATATCCAAAGGAATCAATTGGATATTACTTCTACGATACCTCGGAACAAAAGGTGTTTGTTTCAAGGAATGCCACGTTTCTTGAAGAAGAATTTCTATCTGATAGAAATGGCAAACTCGTAGAACTTGAAGAAGTTCAAGAAACAACAAACCTTCCAATTGCAGTGAGTGAACAACAAGTAGAAACTGGGACATCTGATACACAACCTCTTAGGAGATCCGAAAGGATACCTAAGATACCTAGTAGGTACACTTTGTTATTAGAAAACAAAGAAGAGGGACTCCTTTTGGATAATGATCCAAGAAGCTATGGAGAGGCAATGTCAGACATTGACTCAAAGAAATGGCAAGAAGCAATGCAATCCGAGATGGACTCCATGTACTCTAACAAAGTATGGACTTTGGTAGACCCACCAGAAGGAACAGTTCCTATTGGATGCAAATGGGTTTACAAGCGAAAGCTTGGAGCTGATGGGGAGGTAGCAACATATAAGGCAAGACTGGTTGCTAAAGGATATTCTCAGAAACAAGGAATTGATTATGAGGAAACCTTTTCACCAGTAGCAATGCTGAAATCCATTCGAATTTTGTTAGCTATATCTGCATATTATGACTATGAGATATGGCAAATGGATGTAAAGACTGTTTTTCTTAATGGTAACGTTAAGGAAGAGATCTATATGAAGCAACCTGAGGGCTTTATATCTAGTGGGAGTGAGCAAAAGGTTTGCAAGCTCCAAAGATCCATTTATGGGCTTAAACAAGCTTCGAGGAGTTGGAATATTCGATTCGATGAAACAATCAAATTGTTTGATTTTCAAAAGAATCCGGATGAACCATGTGTATACAAGAAAGTTAGTGGAAGTGCAGTTACTTTTATTGTGCTCTATGTTGATGACATCCTACTTATCGGAAACGATATAGGAATGTTGCAATCAACAAGAACTTGGTTGTCTAAACAATTCTCCATGAAGGACTTGGGAGAAGCATCATTTATTCTAGGAATAAAGATCTATAGAGATAGATCTAGAAGAATGATTGGACTATCCCAATCCATGTACATAGATAAGATACTAAAGAGATTTAGTATGGAAGAATCCAAACGAGGATTCTTGCCAATGAGTCATGGGGTTTCACTTTCTAAGGCTATGTCTCCTAAGACGCCTGAAGAAAGAGAAAGAATGACTCGCGTGCCTTATGCTTCAGCAATTGGAAGCATAATGTATGCAATGCTATGTACAAGGCCTGATGTCGCGCATGCTCTAAGTGTTACGAGCAGATATCAGTCAAATCCAGGTGAAGAACACTGGAAGGTCGTCAAGATGATCCTTAAGTACTTGAGAAGGACTAAGGATATCTTTTTGATATACGGCCCTGGAGAGCTGAAATTAGAAGGATATACTGATTCTAGTTTTCAGTCTGATGTGGATGACTCTAAGTCAATGTCAGGTTATATATTCACTTTGAACGGTGGTGCAGTAACTTGGAAGAGTTCCAAACAAGAAACTACTGCAGACTCCACCACTGAAGCTGAATATATAGCTGCATCAGATGCAACAAAAGAAGCTGTTTGGATCAGAAACTTTATCCAAGGGTTGGGTATAGTTCCATCTATTGTTGATCCAGTAATGATATACTGTGATAACAATGGAGCCATTGCGCAAGCAAAGGAACCAAGATCTCATCAAAGATCCAAGCATATCTTAAGAAGATACCACTTGATTAGAGAAATCATGGGGAGAGACGATGTCGTTATGGATCGAGTCGCTTCAGCAGAAAATGTAGCAGACCCACTGACTAAGCCTTTGTCTCAAAAGATATTTGAGAAACATCTTGAAAAGATGGGACTTAAATATATGGGTAATTGGAACTAAGGCAAGTGGGAGATTGTTAGAGTAGTATGCCCAACGCACCAATTAGATTGGATAATTATTATACTCTTTATATTTTGTATATAAACAATCTCATTGGAAATTATATTATTAAAGGCTATTTTTATTTATCTATTTTATGCATTATAACATATGCTTATTAGATAAAGTCCCTAGACCAATTTAAGCTAAAATGTATGGTTACGCATATGATGGTAATCATGGAATTTATACATAGAGCTTTGGTCTTAAACATGGTTCCGAGTCAAGAATTTTTCTAAATGGGATAAAGAATAATTCAGTAAAGACTCGTACATATGATGAATGCTCGTGGGACGAGAATATTGTATTTCATCAATATTAGTGTTGTGACACAAATTCATATATGTAGATACTTATTAGAGAATAAGTTTATCGAACATGGTCCGTAGAAAATTCTTATTGGATATGTCGAAATTAGAATTTTCTAATTACGAAAGTACACGATTAGTCTTTAGACTTGAAGCACCATGGTAGTTTTGTGTACTTCTTCTAATACTTAGATTTATCTTCTGATTGTTTAGCAATCATAAAGGGAATATGTTGGGTATTATATTGATGTACATGGAGACTTATGTGTGGCAAAGATAGAATCTAACACTTGTCTAGGACAAGAGAATCTCCTGTGTATTTCATTGTTAATGATTCAAAGACCTTGGCCAAAGCAATGAGAATAAAGATTCACAATGAATCATTGTAACATGAAATAGAAACACAGTTATTGAGTTAGTAGAGTTTCGACTAATATTCCTACTCTAGACTCAATCGGGAGATTAATTGTTAGAAAGACCGTACGTGTATGTCACTCGTTAATTTACAGGTTTACTCGCTATTCACCTAACACTAGAAGATCACGCTACTTGCTAGATGTTACCGTGATTAGTAGGTTCTTGAAATTAATTAGTTAATTTCAAGCATATTAATTAATTGGATTAATTAATATAATAATTGTTATTTATAAGTTACAAGTGTTGTAAGCCTACTACTAGAGTTAGTAGTGAACCTAAAGGATCACACCTTAATTTGAATGAACAACTTTTATTAATTGGAACAATAATTAATTATTAACTATTTATTATTATTAAATAATTTGATTATTTATGATAATAAATATATAATGATAGTGTTGAATGATGTGTAAAGCAAGAATTATTAATGTTAGTGGGAGTTAGTGGTATGAAAAAGAAAGTGCTCCATGTGAGTGGAATTATTGATGTTGGCATCAACACACTCACGGATCTTTCTTTTAAAATGCTTGCTCTTTCTATTTTATAAATACAACTCCTTCCTTTTAACAAAAAATGGTTTTTTGCTTAAGACTTTGTAATTATCATATGGTTATGATCTTCGAAGTATACACCCATTTTAACACTATATAAAATCCTTCTTGTTGTTCCAATTTACAAGTTTTACACTACTAGCGAAGTGTGAAATTTGTATTGTTCATTTAATTGGTGGATTATTTTAGAGGGGATACAATTGGATCCCTTATTGAGAAGAACGGAGTTTTAGCCACAATCCGGGAATTGATTTCCCCACTCCTTGCATCAATTGGAAGAAAGTCTACGAGGGTAAGAATAATCTTTACGTAGATTTCTTTCAATATATTTTAACACCGGATCCTATAGTCATTTGTGAGCATTCGGGTTGAAACCTTTTCATGTATTTAATAAATATGATTTATTAATTATGAAAATTTTTAAATTCCGCTGCGTTCACCCGGATCGCTATGACGAACCCAACAGTAGTAAATGTATGGAATAATTAACTTGATGCAGGACCACCATTAAAATTATTTTTAATTAGCTAGGTGAACCTAGCTAGCTACTATTTTATTCTTCTTCTATTTTTATAAATTCAAGTACTCGAGTCGTCGTAAAATATTCGCATTTTAAAAATTTCACGTTTAAAATATGACAATAAACTCTGAT
Organism: Pogostemon cablin; assembly: GCA_023678885.1. Taxonomy (NCBI): domain Eukaryota; kingdom Viridiplantae; phylum Streptophyta; class Magnoliopsida; order Lamiales; family Lamiaceae; genus Pogostemon; species Pogostemon cablin. The sequence goes on along the minus strand of CM042961.1, from coordinate 13,586,715 downwards.
CTTTTAAAACCTAGAAGTGGGGGTCTAAAAACTGAAATATAAAATTTAAAATAGAAAACAATTTCAACACCTAAATTTCAAAAACACTTATATGTACACCAACAAATCTTATAAATTCGGAACTTATCCTTTATAATACATTATCTGTTCATAATTAATATTTTTTCTCAACTTCTCTATACCCTCTTATTTCTCTCATGCCAATTAAAACACTTTATATATCTTTAATACATTGATTTGATATAAAGTGAAAACATATATTAAAATATAATTCAAAATAAATATAAATTATTACTATTCATGATTTATTAATTAAATATATATAAACTCAAAACAAACATATCATTAAATTTTGATTTTTAAACCACAAACAAACAAATCCTAAGAGTAAAGACTAAACTCTATGAGTAAAATACCTCTAAGACTACCTTCTGAGGTTATTCTAAGATAGTTTGGAACTCAGACTTAGACATGGTTCCTACTCCCTCGATCGTTAACTCATTTTCACACTTTTTATTTTCATTGGTCTCCAATTTATTTTCACATCTCATAACAACAAATTCAATAATTTTATAATTCAATTTAATTTTAAATTTGTAATCGACACATTAAACACATAACACACTTTATAATTTATTTGTGGCTAAAACTTATGTGCTATAGGGGATACAGTTCCCCCCAAATTCCGTATTTTTCGAAAGGTATATCTTTTAGTCGGGTAAATATCAAAATTGATCCTGTAAGTATGACATTTTCCAACTTTAGTCATTTTTCATTTGCAATTCTCAATTTTGATCCTTTTTTGTCCACTTTTAGTTATTTTTGTCCAGTTTTGGTCCATTTAGTCTTTTTTTATCCAAATTTAGTCCTTTATGTTAAAAAGTCCAAAAATGGTCCGAAAGTGTATATATTTAGGACCTAAAGTGGACAAAAAAAGGACTAAATTTTGAAAAAAGGACCAAAAGGACTAAAAGTGAACAAAAAATAACTAAAATTGAGAATTGCAAAAGAAAAAGGACTAAAGTTGGAAAATGTCATACTTACAGGACTAATTTTAATATTTACCCCCTTTTAGTATTAAATGGTGTATTTTTTAGTATAAAAACGTGTATCCTTTATTTCTTGAAAAAAATTAATTTTTGTAATCAAACATTTATACTATTCATATTTTAGTCGATCTTCTCATTGATAAAATTATACCATTATCAATTAAAGTAACACTTTAGAACAAAATGTTGCACTCTTACACACCCTGTGCACCCGGAGACATAAGAGACCAACTCTTTATTTATTACACAAAAATATCAAGCTACCTCTAAAAGTAATTAGTTGAAAAATAAATCTTTTAACATAAAAAAAAAAGTCAGTGTGAAGTTGAATTGGGTACGAAGTGATTACTACTCCCTCCATTCGCCCGAAAGAGGATCTTTTACTTTTGTGCACGTTAATTAAGAAGTATTGTTATTTAATGTGTAGTGAGTAGTTGCATTAATGGGAGTGTGGGCCTCATATTTTAATTGTATTAGTGGGTGTGTGTGGGTCTTATGTATGTAAAAAAGGAATGACCCCCCCTTGGAGTGGACAACCAAAATGAAAAAAAAAGACCCTCTTTCAAGCGTACGGATGCATATTTAATAGTAAAGATTGTATTACAAGAGATATGGGGAAACAGAATTTTAGTAGATGATGTAGTATTTGAAACACAGAATTGTAAATTATTCTTAATGTATAATAAAGAGAAAACAGAGGCAGAGGAATTACAGAAATCCTTGAAAATCTATGAGGAGTAATTAAATTAAAATTCAAGCGATAGTTGCCCCACGCACAACCCTCTCATTCCCTCGTTAATTATACTCTCCGTCCAAAAAATAATTTCTACCATTTACAAAGAAATTATATATAAAAATAAATGGATGGAATATTAAATTTCTTATGTCAATTTTATAAGTGACACAAGAGGCGAAAATAAAAGTATGCTGCCTCCGTTCCATTAAAAAAAAAGTTTATAGGTACTGTAGATACAAAATTTTAAAAATTAATGTTGTTTTTTGACTTGCACTAAAAAGAATCTTTTTAGTAACAAAATTTACTAACACAATTTAATCTATTGGTAACTACCAATGGATTGCCAATAAATAAATAAATAAATATATATATATATATATATATTAGCAACAGAATGCCAATAGATTTATTTTATTTTTAACAACTGAATAAAATTCGTTTGTAATTACTAACGGAATAACAACATAATTATTATATAAATTACCAACAAAATTATTAGCAACAGATTTTTAAGGAATTGAATTTTTGTGAGTTAAATATTTGTTTGGTCCCGTAACTTTTTTTCTTTTTAATTTTAGTCCCAAAAAAGATATTTGTTTATAATTAGTCTCATAACTTTCATTTTTCTTTAATTTTGGTCCAATTTTCGCCGAATTTGCCGCCTGTTTCCGAAATTGGCAAGTGATGCTGACATGATGAGTCCAACCAGCCAAATATTGATGAAGCTTAAGAAGAAGAAGAAGGATAACACCAAAAATTGCAAAATGTTTATGTATGGGGTGACTATAAACGTTTTGCAATATTTGGTGTTGTCTTCATTCTTCTTCTTAAGTTTCATCAATCTTTGGTTGGTTGAGAAATAATTGGACTAGCCATGTCAGCATCGCTCGTCGGTTTCCGGCAACAAGTGGCAAATCCGATAAAAATTGGATCAAAATTAAAGAAAAATTAAAGTTATGGGACTAATTATAAACAAATATCTTTTTTGGGACTAAAATTAAAAAGAAAAAAAGTTACGGGACCAAACAAATATTTAACTCAATTTTTATTGCTAAAGGTATACCAACCACCACTTTACCAAAGAAAAATTACCAATGAATTTCATTGTTAATTTATTGATAAATCAATTTAACAATGAAGTTAAAGCTAAAACAATTTTTTTTTAGTGTTGCTTTTATAATTATTTGATATTTTTAGGTAATAAATACTTTCTCTATTCAATTGAAAGAATTGTTATTTTCAATTTTGGGTGTCCTCCAAAGAATCTCTGAGGGATAATTCTTACCCTTAAGTTTGTATTTTCTTTTTAAGTTTAACATAATATCCTCCGCTACAGGCATTGTTCAACCATACACAAAGAATATTGATACAACAAATTGGAAATGACAAAATCCACATTTTTATTATTTTTTATCCTTGCACAAATGTGACCCACCTATCGTGCCACTTATCGTCCTGTTCATTTAATGGATTAATTAACATTGAACCTTAATTAATTAAGCACGTATACTTTTATTTTGGGTAGACATTTTCGAGCAATGGAAACAAAATAGTCCATTGCTTTCATTACTAATATTACTGCACAGTACTTAGAGAAATTAATCAACTGCTTTCACTAGTGGTACTAAAAATTTTATTTAATTATATTTTTTGGGATTAGGTAGAATATGAGCGTTGATTCAATACTAATATTTTTAATAAAAAGAGAATAATATATTAATAAAAAAACATAAAATTAATCTAACGTTGAGATTGTGTTACACAAGTGCTCATATATAAATGTAAGCCCTCAATATTTACTGCTCAGTGCTCACTTTCAAACCAAATCATGAAACTAGGAACTACCCACTTAATTAAAATGGAGCTAAAGTCGGGCGTGGCCTAGTTTTAGATAAGTGGGCCAAGCAAGGCCCAAAGTTATCTTTAATTAAGAAAGCATCTAATCAAGCCCATCTCCAATTTAAGTTGATACTACAATTTAAAAAGGCCAATTTCTTATTTCCACCAAAGCCCTTTGCACAATTGAAAAAGGGGCGGCACTATTGCCACCCGAAATATTTCTAAAGGCACCCGAATTTAAAAAGAAAATATAAGTGAATTTCCTATTGTACCCCCACCCCTAATTTTACACCGTCATTAGCCCTACTAACTCGTTTTGCTAAACTCATCCAACACTTTTACTAAGCACACCCAACTATATTTTTTTTACTCGAACATATGCTAGCAACTCTTGAAAAAGAAAGAAACATCAAAAGCAGAACAACAGCAGAAGAGAAGAGGGTTTCTCCACCACCTATTCCATCTTCTCCATACTTCTCTCCCTCCTCTCTCTTCAATCATATATTTTCATAAACATCTTTCCAATAGACCTTCTCAATTGTATATTCATTAATTAGTGTGGAATACTCAATAATAACGAAATTATTTAGAATCTTTTATGTATGTATTAAAGAATGGTGAAATATAAAATGCATATTAAATGTTAAAAAATAATTTTTACCCAAAATATAAGTAGCAAATTGATGTAATTTATACAGTCTAATATTAATTTCAGAGCCTCAACAATAAAAATAGGGTAGTGTAAATATATCTTTGTTGAAGGATGGTTATGGGGTGGAGGATGGAGATTCGGTGTTAAGTTTGAAAATATAAGATTGAAGAGAGAGAGGAGAAGAGAGAGAGGTAGGGAGAAGATGGAACACATGGCGGAGGCTCTTCAGTCTTTTTTCTTGTTGTGATCGTTTCTCTGAGTTGTTTGTTTGCATGTGTGAGAAAAATGTAATTGGGTGGATTTAGCAAAATGAATTGAACAGGGTTAATGAGAGGGTAAATTAGAGGTGAGGGTATAAATATTATTTTTATTTAAATTCGGATGCCCTAAGTAAAATTTCGGGTGACAATAGTGCCGCCCTTGAAAAAAAAGTAGCCGTGCGTCATATATCATAGGGACCAGAGAAGAAGGCCAATACAGCTGTAGCCTATTTGCCTTTTCTCCATTTAAAGAGGACCTTATTTATACACACCCTGCCCCAAAAGAATTTAAATTATTATTATTCAATTAATAATATGACTAAAATACCCTCATACAAAGATATATATACTTCTAAATACATTACTAAGCATACTCCCATAATAATTAATACACCCCATCTATTAAAGCAATTTCCATGAGGGTCGTCCACCCGGTGAACCACTCAAACCACCCCCGCCTCTTTAAATAGGATCACCTATTTTACATACATGTTTCATTTTCCATTCCACTCTTTAGATACAAGTCACGTGTTACAATCAATGCCTAAACTAACGTCACATGTCCCAAAGGTTTAATGGTAAATGGTAGAGTATAGTTTCTTATGTTATGGAATATCAATAAAACATGAAAAGAGGAATAGGGAATTCAAGTAGCTGCCTCTCACCCCTACATTAGATTACAAAGGAATGCTGGGGTATGCATGATAGAATCTTGAAAATAGGGGTAGGGTGTATTAAATTAGATTGAACAATAGCAGGACCATGCGACCACCGCCATGGACATTGTGGCTCGGCCCTAAACCACCAACATTCTGAAGGCCACCGATTCTAATTTCTACCTTTGTAAAGGTAATATGAAGTTGAACCTTCTAATGTTTTTTAATCCATATTGTTACTAGATGAAATTTAAGCTCACCTTTTTCACAGTAAAAACACACTTTCTATACTAAATTCACAAATCTGAAACTGAAACACGGTAGAAATAGCAAGAAACATAATTCTCCATTAAAAGGGTAATTGATGAAGATTTTGGAGAAAAAACATAACTAATCTAATTCTCTGTCACAATACTCGATTTTCCTCATTCTAAACAAGATTCAATGACGCTTTTTAATTATTGTGTACGGTTTGAAGAGGAGAAGACAACATCATGTTAAGATCAATGTTAGGGGATATATTTAGTAAAAATGAAACATGTTCAATAATAGAGAGAATTGAAATAATACATAAAATTCATTGTGTAAAATCTTTACCAATACTTTTTTGTTTGTTATCTTTTTTTATATAATTGCACTTTTTTAGACTTCTTTATCCTTGCATTCAAAATCAAATATCCAATGTGTCCCTCTGTGTAGGTCACAGTGTAGGTGATCGGTGTCGTTTTTACCTAGATTTTAGAGTCTTTTATTATATATTTATTATGTTTTTATTCTTTTTGTATATCATTTGGTGGTGTTATATGAAGATATGGAGATTTGTGCTTTGAAATGATAAATGTGTGATTTTCATGATTAAGTGCCTTAAATTGTGCTATATTTGTGAATATTTAGAGAATTGGTATTTTGGTGTAATTTGTATGATTTTCAGGAAGAAATAGATTCTAGACACGATAAGAAAGATGTGGAAAAAAATGGAGCTAAGTTTGGAGTTGAAATGAGGAAGAACGAGCCAAAGCAAAATGCTGAAAAATATACCTCTAATTTGTGTAATTTTTCTGTATTCATGTAGAGTTCAAAATTGGACGTGTGATATATGGTTGGAAAGCTACGAAAGAGAGGGTCGCGTGAGTGCAAGAATTATTTGAATTGGAGATCGGATGAGAAAGTTATGCGTAAAACGGTGAGATTGTTCTGCTGAAAACAACCCAACTCAATTCAAGTTGCACTCCAGAATTGTCCAGACAGCTTACTCGACTTGCAAAGTCTAACTCGACTTGCAACTCAAGTCGAGTCAAGTTCCGCAAAAATTTCAGTTTTTGATTCATCTAACACGACTTGACAGGCGAGAGCTCGAGTTATCAACTCGAGTCGAGTTAGGGTATGGTCCAGGTCGAGTTGCAAGCCGAGCGGGGTAGAGAAAATCGTCCCAAGAGCCAACTCGAGTTGCAAGACCCAACTCGACTTGCAACTCAAGTCGAGCTGCACTCAAAAATCTGAAAAATTCAAGAAGTTTCTAAAAGCTTCCAGGGAGTATAAATACATGTTTTGATCATAAGATACGGGAGGAACCATTTTGGATCAGTTTCCACACACACTAGACACCTAAATCACACACATTCATCTCCATCTCTTCCATCCTTCACTTCATCCATTCAAACCACTTGATCTCCTCAAATCCATCCATAAATCCATCCATCCACCAATCTAAGAAGAGAAATTCATCATTGGTTAAAGATTTTAGCATGATCAAGGAGGAGGAAGTTCACCATCAAAGGGGAGCCAACTTACCTTTATTTTGTTATTTTCTTCATTATTTGGCTCAATTGGAGCAAGCCTTGGATTATGTTTAATTTGTAATGATATGTAGTGGCTAGTCCTCATGTGAGGCTAGCAATGTGATTGGTTAGGTATTATGTAGATTTTGCACACCACATGTTTGATGAATTGATTGTTATGAATATTTTCTATCATGAATACTTATTCTCATTTTGTGTATGATTTGTGTGGTTAAATTCTCTATTCATAGTGTTAGGATGGTCATTCCAATATTATGTATAGTGGTTTAATTGAATCATTGATTGCATGAGATGACTTAGTTAGTATGAGGAGAGGTAAGCTATACCCTTCAAGTGCTTAGAACCTCATGATAGGACATTAGTGAAGAACTAGTGAGGGGAACCCAACTTATGATCATAGTACCTTCATGGTAATTGAGAGTAAGAACAATTCTAGGAGATTTAAACTTGTAAAAGAGTTGAGAACCTAATCACCTTGGCCATAGGGGTTAGGGGTACAAACGTGATTGCTCTTAATATCATAACATGAAAACCATCAATTCATGTGTGTGTGTGAGTCTATATATACCTTATAATGAATGTTGCTTGCCTCACATATTTCTTAGGTTGTTCACCTTTACTCATCATCCATCTCATTTGTATATGTTCTATCTTTAATTACTTTCCTAGTTGTTAGTTTGTAGTATAATTATCCCCTCCTTCTTTGATTCGTCCTACTAGAGTGAAGCATTTCTCAAATACGGCCACCCACTTTCGCCCTTGGGTTAGATATTATATAAATTTTGTACTTGATCGCTTACATGCTACACACGATATAGTACACTTGCTCTAAATCAATTTAAGCAAAATTGAAACCAAGTTCATGGTGCCATTGCCGGGGCGAAAGCCTTCGGTGTAACATGTTTGGATTTGTTAGCTATACTTAGGATATTTTTCTTATTTTTGTATCTTATATTTGTTTTGAAAAATCTTGTTCTAACTTGTTCTTCTTGATAGGTACGACAACCTTGAAAGAAGGGGAGAAGGAGCAAGCCAAAAATAGTAAGTGATGGAAAGTTGTAGCAAGCCTTTAAAAGAGGAGTAAGAACATGGATGGGTAGAACCAATACTTGGGAGGAAATTAAGGAAATCTACTTGGTTTGGTTCCACCACAACAATCAAATGGCTACAAGGATGAGAGCAACTATGGGTATAGTAGTCAAATGAGTCAAGCAAGCTCTCAAAGCTACAACAATGGGAGCTATGAGGGATGGCAAGGAGCTTACAATGTGAATACATTTCAACTGTATCAAGAAAACACCTATTCCGTACCAAGTTCTTACAATAATCAAGTTCCTACGGTTACTCCTCTATCCGAAAATAATGCCTTGATGGAAATGTTTAGAAGATATGCTTATGAAAGTGATACAAGGCAAAGTTTTCAACCAAGTCTTTCAAGCTATGAGCCTCAAAATGCCTACTCAATGCCTACTTCCAACTTTAATGTGGGACAAATGTGGAATATGCCCAATTACCAAATGGGGAATAGAACATGTATGCAAAATGGGTATGATCTAGGGAATTTCCAAAAAGAGTGTCCACCATATAATGAAGGAAAACCTACAATGGAGGATCAAATGGCCAAGATGTTTGATTTTATGAAACAAGAAAAAGAGGTGAATGATAAAAGATTTGACTTTATGAAACAAAAGCAAGAATTGTGTGATAAGAGATTTGAGGCCCTAGAACGTCAAATGAGTCAAATGATAAATGACCGGAACACTCTTCACGAAATGGAGAATTTTGATGAAAAGTTTGAAGAAAATTTGGAGGTAGAAGAGTGTTCGGGGGATAATGAAGGAGACTCAAGAGATGTTGAGCTTATTGAGAATAAGGAAGACAAGGTAAAAGAAAGTTTAGAGGAGGAAAGTGAGAGGAGGAAAGAGCCTAAGGTAGAAGAGAGCTTTGAGAATGAAGAGATTATCCAAGATTTCTTGTCTCTTGTTGATGAGAAAAATTCAAGTGAAGATGAAGAATCAAGTGATGAATATGAATTTGATGAAGTGGAACAAGGTCTAAGAGCACTTGATGATGAGTTTTGGAGTGAAATGAGCATTTCTACATCTTTTAACTCTTCAAGTTGCATTGAATTTCAAAATATTGTTTATATTGACTTTGTTTTACCTATTGATTCTTCTCAATGCCTTAGGTACAAAAGAGAGCTTGAAGAAGTGTTGGGAACTTACTTGATAAAAATGAATAAGTGGTGGTCGAGAAAAGAACGGTTAATAGAATGCAAGCTCAAGCGAGTTGAATTTCTAAAGCCAATCTCGAAGGATGCTACCGAGGTCGTTACTTGCTACAAATGCCTAATAGAGGAAGAAGCACAAAGATTAAAATTTAATGGCAAGAACGAACGATATCCTTGGTCATTCCAATGAGTTCTCCATATCCCGTCAGGCTTGAAGACGTTAAACTTAGCGCTGGATGGGAGGCAACCCATTGTTTATTTTAATGCTTTCATTTAATTGCTTTGATTTAGTTTTCTTGCATTTTTGGTGTGTAGGTTGATTGTGCTCATTGAGGAGAATTCATATTGGAAATACGAGAAGTGCTCGATTTGAAGTGTGAAGGTACGTCTCAACAGTTCTTGCAAACTTAAAGTTCAACTCTTGTTTCACTTTAAGTTTGGGGGGATAGTGCGTGATGGACATACCTTGAATTGTTGTGATGCATATACTTCTTTACAAGAAGCTCATTGTTGGAAACTACAAGGGTAAGTCCCACTACTTTTTGTAAACTTAATTCTTAACTTGTTTCTATTTAAGTTTGGGGGGAGAGTGTGTGGTGTGACTCACTACTTGAGTGTGCTTATTATGTTGATTGAGAGATCTTCTTATAAAATGGGGTAAATTTTAAAAAAATTTCTCATGAGTATTGGTATGATTTTAGATCATTTTGATTGTGTTGAAGTGCATGCTAATTTATTATTTGATAGTAAGCGTTGTGCTAATGGTTTTGATGAGTTGTTGAGTATAAATAAAGTGTATTGGAAGCACGAATTGAGTCCGAAAATGAAATCAAGATTAGTTGATCATGCAATTCGGAAGCCCATGCCAACCATTTCCACTATCAAATGCCTTTTCAGGGAGTTCACTTCACTATTCATCATTTTCATTTGCTTAGCATATACATGATTTTGAATTAGATTTGATTGGATTTGGTATGCTACTTCATGTGTTATGTACTTGGGAGGTTTACGTGCTTTATTTAGGTAGTTTACTTGCTTTATTTTTCTTATTTTTGAATAAGGTGGCAAATTCTTGAGCTTACATGTTATTGGATGATTGAGGATATGTGCTTTGTTTTCTTTTGATGGATGAAATTTTCGTCTTTGCATGTTATGTATTTTTGTGTTGTTTCTTGTTTGGTGAGTCTTTGCTCATGTGTTTTGTTTGTATTTTTATTCTTGTATAGGAGTGCTTGGTGGTTTGTTTTTGGCATGTTGTGAGTCATTTTGAATGTGAGTAATGACATGTTGTTTGTGATAAGTGATGGCGAATTGTGTTATGAATATCTACTCTTTAAAATTGTGACATGACCTTTTTAACTTGTTCAATTTTGAGATGAATTAAGGTGTAATGAGTTTCTAAGGGTCCGAGCAAAAGCTTGTGAGCATTTGAGCCTCAACTGTGCCTCTGATTAGTCATAGTTTAGTGGGTAATGACCAATTCAAGAAATTATCGAACCCAAGGGAGGTAGGCACTAGTACTTAAGCGATCCCACGTTTGTTGTAATTTTATAGAGACGAATCATCAATAGGATTGTTTGCAAATAATTAAATGACAAGTGATCAAAGCGAGTAATGATCAATCAACAAGATGGATGGATGAAAAGTGGTTTACCAAATTGATTAAAAGTGAGATTAACAACAATTAAGAAGTGGAAATTCTAGGAATTATGTATCAAATTCATATGTATCATGGATTGAAGACTAAAGGCCAACACTAAGATCACCTAAACTCCCTCTCGAGATGGATAGGATATGAATATCAAATAGCTCAATGGATTGGTTCTCACTTAAACAATTCCAACTAGGTACTAAGTTTAAATGAGAGTCCCTTCACACAATTAATCAATCTCTCGATCAAACCAATCACATGTCCTACCAAAGGGTTCTAAACTATGAAGGACTTCTCAATCTCTTCACAATCTATAATGCACATGAAGTGTTTGATGAAATGATTCACTTAATTATCCTAAGCATATAATTGATTTCTCAATCTAATCACATATCTAGAACAACTAAACACACAAATCATCAATACAATTCAAGCAATTAATAATCAATGGTAGAAAATCATAGATCCAATCAACATATGAACTTAAATACATAAATTCCCAAAATTATCCAACAACTCTCATGTTGCTAATCTCACAAGGAAGATTAGCCTACCATATTAACAAGAAAATTAACATAGACATTAATATCCTTACAAAACATGATGAAACTATGAGGTTTAATACAAGAAATGAATGGAAACTCCCTTGATGTCACTTCAATGGTGATTTCCTTCATTCCCTTGTTATCCTCCTCTCTTCCTTGCTTCTTTTCTTCAATTTGATGATGATTTTTATGGTAGGATGATTGTAGATCCAATGGATGGTGAATGGATGAAGATGAAGGTGAAAAATGGAGGAAATGGTGTGTGAGGTGTGTGGGGAAGGTGGAATTTCGGATCTCCTCTCACATATTGAAGTATTGGGTATTTATACCCCTTGGGAGGCTTCTAGAAGGATTCTGATTTTTTTTCCAGGATTTTACACAGCACGAGTCGTGCTCTGCTATAAGGTGGCCGTGTCGTGTGAACTGATGCTCCCACACGGCCTTTTCTTATAGGGCCGTGTTGATGACACGACTCGTGCTGCCAACACGACTCGTGCGACTGGACACGGCCTTAAGGTGTCCGTGTTGAACAAACTGGTGTCGCCATACAGCCACCTCTTACAGGGCCGTGTTGGGTACACGGCCCGTGTTGGTGCTGGCTCCTGTATTTCTTCACTGTTTTGGCTCGTTCTCCCTCGTTTTAACTCCGAATTGAGATTCGCTTTTTCCTACGTCTTCCTTATCATATCTAGCATCAAATAACACATTATAGGTTTAAGCTCATTCACACAAATTTCCATGAAAACACAAAACACAACCAAATAACACATAAAATACGAATAAAAATACACGAAAACTCACATAAAAAGACACTAAAATTTAGGTGAAAATATCACTCATCACACCCCCAAACTTAAAGTGTTGTGCGTCCCCACACAACGAAAATGATAAACCAAGAAGAGTGATTTTCACCTAGGAAAAGACTAAACGAACATAAGTAACAACACATCAATAATAATAAGAATCACAATTTATGCTAAGCCATCCTACAACATTAGATTCATGACATGAAGAATTAACAAGTTCAATCTAAAGAGAATGATAGTGTAATACAGTCCCTTTTTAGTCCAAGCCTCACATAGATATCAATTTCACTCAACACTTTTTAAAGTAGGGTAAAACAATACTCATCAATCGATTGGCTCGACTCGCTATAAGCTTGCTCGTGGACTACATTCACAAACCACCAAAATTTAAATTAATGATCAAAAAGGTCTTTAATTGGGATGTAATGATAGACTCTTTGGTAAGGTAGAAAGAGTATGGATAATAGTGACTAACATGTGTAAGTAATCGAAGAGATGATCAACTTCCTCAACTTCTCCACTTTTCTTTCTTCCTTTCTCAACTTTGGTAATCACAAGCACTAATCATTAACTTTCCTTAGATTTTGAGCTTCTTTTAATGCATGCTTCCTTCTTTGAACTTTTAAGTACTTGAGCATATTGTTATTGCTTTGCTCATTTTCTTATTTTGAGGTTGCATGTTCATTCTTGTTTGTGCTCTTTTTCATCATTTTTCTTGCTTGTTTACCATTTCCTTTCTTTTCTTGCACAATTCTCATCAAACCTTTCTAAACCACATCTCCTCAATCACTCACACAAAAGGTATGTATGTAAGGCTCAAGTGGGTAATTAAGGCTTGTAGTGTGCTAAATTCACAATAAAATGGCTTTAAGGCTCAAAGTGGTTGACTAGGGATGATGGTCAAGGTGGGGAATATATGGTAATGACTATAAATGACAAGGATGGCCTTAGATCATTTCACTAATCTCCACAAATTGGGCTCATTCCTATAGTCCTTGAGCAAGTTCTAGCTTATCAAAACTCAATCGATCCACTCATGAAGGAAAAAAACATGTATGCACGGTTGATGCTCTAATTCTCACAAGCTTATGTATTGGACCTTAAGAAACTTATTACACCACATTCATCTCAAAATTGAACAAGTTAAGTAAAACATGTCACAATTCGAAAGTGTAGAGATTCTTAATCATAACTTGTCATCACTTACTACCACAACATATCATCACTCATATTCAAAAATGACACACAACCTCCCTAAACAAACCACCAAATATACCAAGACAAAAATAAGAAAACACACAATACATAAAATAAAGACTCAACAAACAATAAACAACCAAAAACACATAACATGCAAAAACAAAAATCACCATCATTAACAATAAAGCACACATTCTAATCATCCATAACAATGTAAGCTCACAATCATCCCAACCTTGATTGAAAAGGAAATCCTAAATAATGAAAATAAACATCCCAAAAACATAACACATGAAGTAGCATGCTAATCCATTCAATCCAAATCAAAATCAATTAGAAGTGATAAGGTGTAGAGTACTCCCTCAATAGGCATTTGGTAAAGAAAACGTTAGCTCCAAGCTCCATTCGTGCTTCCAATACCTTTCATTCATGCTCAAAATACTCAACAACACCATTAGCTCAACAATTGCCTTAAAAATATGGATTCACATGCACTTCAACACAACCAATCATACCAAAATCCAACCAAACTCATGAGAAATTTTTAAAATTTGGGTGAATTTTACAAGAAGACCTTTCATCATCAATATATCATCATATCAAACACACTTAAGCTATGAGTCACACCACGCACTCTCCCCCCAAACTTAAATCGAACTAAGAGGTGAGAATTAAGTTTGCAAAAAATGGTGGGACTTACCCTTGTAGTTTCCATTGATGATCTTCTTGTGAAGAAGTAAACGCATCCACACGACTCAAGCTATGTTCACCATGCACTTTCCCCCCAAACTTGACTCGATACAAGAGTCGAGAATTAAGTTTGCAATAAATGGTGATATTTTTACTCAAACCCATGAAGCTCTTCTCCTTTCTTCAACATTCTTTTTCTCACGAGCACAATCCACCTACAAGACTAAAATAAACAACAAAAAGCATCAAAATAACAAAAGAATGGGTTGCCTCCCATTTAGCGCTAAGTTTAACGTCTTCAAGCCGGACGGAATTTCACGATCATTGGACCAAAGAATGGTCCATCCCACTTTCTCCTCGCATCCTCACTTTGAACATTAGCTTGGCCTTCTTCTTGTCCACTAGCTCAACCTCACCATTCTTGCTTACAAGCATCAAATCGTCATTGAGAAGTGATTCTAGTGGACTTCCTCTTTCTCCTTTGTCGAGTTTTCAATCGAGCTCCGATGCTTTCATCCTATTAACATCACAAGAAGACAAGTTAGCAATTGACAATTTCATATAATCATGAAGAAATGAATTTAAATTGTCAAAGAGAAGAGAATCATGATCATCGAAATCATCTGGAGGCTTTAAGTGAGACTTGGCTCCTTTTTCCTTCTTACACATGAACGTGACACTCTTTTCTTTTGAGCTCAAGGATAACTCTTCTCTATCAACATCAATTCTTGCTCTTCCCGTAGCTAGAAATGGCCTTCCCAAAATGAGTGGAACTTTGGGGTCCGCCTTCACTTCCAAAATCATGAAGTCGACCGGGAAAGCTAGCCCCTTCACCTTTACCTCCACGTCTTCAACAATTCCTAGTGGCTTCACAACCTCACCATTGACAACTTCAAGATGGATAGTAGTAGGCTTTAGCTTTCCAATTGCAAGGTCTTTGAACGTGGCATGAGACATCACGTTGACACTTGCCCCAAGTCACACAATGCATCAAGGGTGTTTTTTTCTTCAAAATCACAAGGGATTATGAACTTCCCCGGATCACCAACCTTCGTAGGCCCCCCTTTTAGCATCGACTCACTTGTTTCGGGTTGCTCCTCTTTCTTTTTCTCCTCATACTTCTTCTTGAGTGACTTGACATACTCCTCAAATTCCTTCTTCTTTTCCTCTTTTACAAACATTTGTGGATAGGGAATAGGGAATGGAGTGATTGGAATACCCCAATAGTCACGTTTGTACTCCTCTTCTTTGATCTTCTCCTCAACTTTCTTTTCCTCTTGCACCCTCTTCCACTTAGGTATCCATTTAGGCCCCTTCTCTTCTTTCTTCTTTATCTCTTCCATTTCTTCAACAACCTTGCTTTCCACCAACCCTTCTTCAATCTTTCGTTCCTCCTTCATATCAACCAACAAACATTGAGCTTTGGGATTCACTTCGGTTGTGGCCGAAAACTTTCCTTTTTGTTGAGCACTCAATGAACTTGCCATTTGTCCAACATTGTACTCCAAAGCTTTGAATCTTCTTTCATCATTTTCCTCAATAGCTTTGAATCTTCTTTTAGCTTCATCTCTAGCTTTGTTTGAGGCAATCATTTGTTCAAGTAGCTCATCAATAGATGCTCTCCCCTCATTGTTTGGTGCCTTATCCCCCAGTTGATATCCCGGAGGATACGCAACCGCATTGCTCGGGTTTGAGTAGGAGAAGTTGCTTTGCCTTTGTTGTTGTGGGTATGAGCTTCCACTACTTTGACCATTAAAGCCCCCTTGCCTTGGTGGATAGTTTCCTTGACTTTGGTTGAAACTACCTTGGAAATTATTTTGGTAATTCCCTTGGTAGTTTCTTCCTTGCATGTACGACACATCCTCAACACGTGGCATAGAGTTGGCCCATTGTTCCCTACTAACACCATTTGGAGGAAGCATACTTTGATCCATTTGGCCATCAACCATATTAACTCCTTGATTAGTCACTCCTTGTTTCAAACTCATTTGCTTCATTACCTCATCTACTATCATTTCCATGCTTGGCGTTTGTGGCTCAACATTCACACTCTTCACACTCGAGTGTTGCCCTTGATCATAGCTCTCAAACCCATAGCATCCACTTACCCTCTCCGATGGCCATTGGTACACATTTGTAGCAAATTTTTATGGCCCTTTCCGGAGTTACTCCAAGTACGGATCCACCCGCCGAAGCATCAACAAGCACTCTTTGCCCATTCACAAGTCCTTGATAGAAAAATTCAACTTGTTGATTCTCCAGGAAACCATGTTGTGGACACTTGCGTAGATATCCTTAAACCTTTCCCACGCTTCATAAAAACTCTCTTGAGGCATTTGCTTGAATTGAGTGATCAAGCTCTTCATTTGAAGCGTCTTGGAAGGTGGGAAGTATTTGTTCAAAAACATTTGTGCTAGTTCGTCCCATGTGTTGCACGTACCGGGAGTAAGAGTGGAGAGCCATGTTCTTGCTCTATCCTTTAAAGAAAATGGGAATAACCTCATCTTGATGCAATCTTCACTCACCCCATTCATCTTCACGGTGTTAGCAATCTCCACAAATTGGGCTAGATGAGCATTAGGATCTTCATTCGGAGTTCCACTAAATTGTTGCTCTCTCACCAATGAAATCAAGCCCATTTTAAATTCAAAATTGTTGGCATGAATTGGTGGTCCCATCATTTGTGGCATTGTCCTCGGCATGAAGAAATCCCGGATCATCCTTTGATCATTGTGAATTCCATGTTGCACCGGAGGTGGTGGTGGTGGCACATAAGCTTGTTGTGGAGGAGCATAAGCTTGTTGAAAGTCTTGTTGCCTTAGAACTTGTTGCACCATTTGTTGAAGAAAAGCTTGGTTGTTCATAGCTCCATGATTTTGATAGGCTTGTTGAGGAAGATTTGCATTGAATTGAGGTGCGTTGTCATGCACGTTCATATTGTGTCCTCCTTCCCCATCATGCTCTATCTCCACGCGATTATCTTCTTGAAAATTCTCCATAAAATCACTATTTTTGGTTTTGTTCTCTCTTCTCCTTCTCCTCAAAGTGTTTTCAAGCTCTAGATCAATTGGTTCGACTTGCTTCCCTTTTGACCTCGTTTGCATACACCTTCAAGATAAGAGAAATTAGAACAAATTTTCACAAAGCAAATATAAGTAAACAAATAAAATAAAAAAATGTCTCTATTAAGATTACTCAAAACGATCCTTCTTCAAGCTAATAGCAACCGTTGCCTCCCCGGCAACGGCGCCATTTGATTAGTCATAGTTTAGTGGGTAATGACCAATTCAAGAAATTATCGAACCCAAGGGAGGTAGGCACTAGTGCTTAAGCGATCTCACGTTTGTTGTAATTTTATAGAGACGAATCATCAATAGGATTGTTTGCAAATAATTAAATGACAAGTGATCAAAGCGAGTAATGATCAATCAACAAGATGGATGGATGAAAAGTGGTTTACCAGATTGATTAAAAGTGAGATTAACAACAATTAAGAAGTGGAAATTCTAGGAATTATGTATCAAATTCATATGTATCATGGATTGAAGACTAAAGGCCAACACTAAGATCACCTAAACTCCCTCTCAATGGATTGGTTCTCACTTAAACAATTCCAACTAGGTACTAAGCTTAAATGAGAGTCCCTTCACACAATTAATCAATCTCTCGATCAAACCAATCACATGTCCTACCAAAGGGTTCTAAACTATGAAGGACTTCTCAATCTCTTCACAATCTATAATGCACATGAAGTGTTTGATGAAATGATTCACTTAATTATCCTAAGCATATAATTGATTTCTCAATCTAATCATATATCTAGAACAACTAAACACACAAATCATCAATACAATTCAAGCAATTAATAATCAATGGTAGAAAATCATAGATCCAATCAACATATGAACTTAAATATACAAATCCCCAAAATTATCCAACAACTCTCATGTTGCTAATCTCACAAGGGAGATTAGCCTACCATATTAACAAGGAAATTAACATAGACATTAATATCCTTACAAAACATGATGAAACTATGAGGTTTAATACAAGAAATGAATGGAAACTCCCTTGATGTCACTTCAATGGTGATTTCCTTCCTTCCCTTATTATCATCCTCCCTTCCTTGCTTCTTTTCTTCAATTTGATGATGATTTTTATGGTAGGATGATTGTAGATCCAATGGATGGTGAATGGATGAAGATGAAGGTAAAAAATGGAGGAAATGGTGTGTGAGGTGTGTGGGGAAGGTGGAATTTCGGATCTCCTCTCACATATTGAAGTATTGGGTATTTATACCCCTTGGGAGGCTTCTAGAAGGATTCTGATTTTTTTCCAGGATTTTACACAGCACGAGTCGTGCTCTGCCACACGGCCATAAGGTGGCCGTGTCGTGTGAACTGATGCTCCCGCACGGCCTTTCTTACAGGGCCGTGTTGATGACACGGCTCGTGCTGCCAACACGACTCGTGCGACTGGGCACGGCCTTAAGGTACCCGTGTTGAACGAACTGGTGTCGCCGCACGGCCACCTCTTACAGGTTGGCTACACGGCCCGTGTTGGTGCTGGCTCCTGTATTTCTTCACTGTTTTGGCTCGTTCTCCCTCGTTTCAACTCTGAATTGAGATCCGCTTTTTCCTACGTCTTTCTTATCATATCTAGCATCAAATAACACATTATAGGTTTAAGCTCATTCACACACATTTCCATGAAAATACAAAACACAACCAAATAACACATAAAATACGGATAAAAATATACGAAAACTCACATAAAAAGACACTAAAATCTAGGTGAAAATATCACTCATCAGCCTCTACGGTTAATTTTTCATGAGTGAATCGATTGAGCCTTGGTAAACTAGAACTTGCTCATGGACTACGGGAATGAGCCCGATTGGTGGAGGTTAGTGATATGATCTTAGGCCATCCTTGTTACTTTAAAGTCATTGTCATATATTTTCTTACCCTATACATCATCCCTAGTTAGCCACTTTGAGCCTTTAAACCTATTTCTTGTGATATAAGCACATTACAAGCCTTGAATACCCACTTGAGCCTTACATATATAACCTTTGTGTGGGTGATTGAGGAGATGATGGTCTACAAGGTTTGATGTGAGAATTGTGCAAGAGAAAGAAGGAAATGGTAAACAAGCAAGAAAAGGATGAAAACAGCTCAATCAAATACACATGCAACCTTCAAAGTAAAAAAGGAGCAAAACAAGAAAAATGTGCTCGAGGAATTCAAAAGTTGAAAGAAAGGAAGCATGAAAATTAAAAGAAGCTCAAGAAATCCAAAGAATGATAATGTTTAGTGTTTGAGAATAGAAAAGAAAAGAAAGAAAGATAGAAACGTGAAGAAGTTGAAGAAGCTGATCATCTATTCGATTACTTACACTCGATGAGTCACTCTTATCCATAATCTCCCTACCCTTACCAAAAAGCCTAACATTACATCCAAAAGTAAAGTCCTTTTTGATCATTAGTTGAAGCCTTGGTAGCTTGTGAATGTAGTCCGTGAGCAAGTCTATGGTGCGTCGGGTTCAATCGATTGATGAGTAAAAATTACCTTACTTCATAGAGTGTTGAGTGCATTTAATACCTGTTGTGAGGCTTGGACCGGAAAGGACTTTATTACTCTTAATTTTCTTAGACTTGAACTTGTTAATTTTTCATGTCATGATTTTAATATTGTAGTGTGACTTGATATGATTAGTAGTCCTTGTTACTTATGATGTGTTATTGCTTATGTTCTTTAGGTCTTTTGCTTATGTTCTTTAGGTCTTTCTCTAGGTGAAAATTCCCCCTCTCATTTTTTCATTTTCGTTGCTCGAGGACGAGCAACACTTTAAGTTTGGGGGTTGATCGGTGTCATTTTCTCCTAGATTTTAGTATCTTTTATTATGTATTGTATTGTGTTTTTATTTTTTTTTGTATATCGTTTGGTGGTGTTATATGAAGATATGGAGATTTATGCTTTGAAATGATAAATGTGTGATTTTCATGATTAAGTGCCTTAAATTGTGCTATATTTGTGAATATTTAGAGAATTGGTATTTTGGTATAATTTGTGTGATTTTCAGGAAGAAATGGATTCTAGATACGATAAGGAAGATGTGGAAAAAAACGGAGCTCAGTTCGGAGTTGAAATGAGGAAGAACGAGCCAAAACAAAATACTAAAAAATACACATCTAACTTGTGTAATTTTTTTGTATTCATGTGGAGTTCAAAACTAGGCGTGTAATATATAGTTGGAAAGCTACGAAAGAGAGGGTCGTGTGAGCGTAAGAATCATTCGAATTGGAGATCGGATGAAAAAGTTATGCGCGAAACGGTGAGACTGCGCTGCTGAAAATAACCCAACTCGAGTTGCAAGGTGCAACTCGAGTTGCCAACTCGAGTCGAGTTGCACTCCAGAATTGTCCAGAGAGCTTACTCGAGTTGCAAGGTCTAACCCGACTTGCAACTCGAGTCGAGTTGAGTTCCACAAAAATTTCAGTTTCTGATTCATCCAACACGACTTGACAGGTGAGAGCTCGAGTTATCAACTTGAGTCAAGTTGGGGTATGGTCCAGGTTGAGTTGCAAGCCGAGCGGGGTAGAGAAAATCATCCCGAGAGCCAACTCGAATTGCAAGACCCAACTCGACTTGCAACTCGAGTCGAGCTGCACTCAAAAATCTAAAAAATTCAAGAAGTTTCTAGAAGTTTCCAGGGAGTATAAATATATATTTTGATCATAAGATTCGGGAGGAATCATTTTGGATCAGTTTCCACACACACTAGACACCTAAATTACACACATTCATCTCCATCTCTTCCATCTTCACTTCATCCATTCAAACCACTTGATCTCCTCAAATCCATCCATAAATCCATCCATCCACCAGTCTAAGAAGAGAAATTCATCATTGGTTAAAGATTTTAGCATGATCAAGGAGGAGGAAGTTCACCATCAAAGGGGAGCCAACTTACCTTTATTTTGTTATTTTTTTCATTATTTGCCTCAATTGGAGCAAGCCTTGGATTATGTTGAATTTGTAATGATATGTAGTGGCTAGTCCTCATGTGAGGCTAACAATGTGATTGGTTAGGTATTATGTAGATTTTGCACACCACATTTTTGATGAATTGATTGTTATGAATATTTTCTATCATGAATGCTTATTCTCATTTTTTGTATGATTTGTGTGGTTAAATTCTCTATTCATAGTGTTAGGATGATCATTCCAATATTATGTATAGTGGTTTAATTGAATCATTGATTGCATGAGATGACTTAGTTAGTATGAGGAGAGGTAAGCTATACCCTTTAAGTGCTTAGAACCTCATGATAGGACATTAGTGAAGAACTAGTGAGGGGAACCCAACTTATGATCATAGTACCTTCATGGGAATTGAGAGTAAGAACAATCCTAGGAGATTTAAACTTGTAAAAGAGTTGAGAACCTAATCACCTTGGTCATAGGGGTTAGGGGTACAAACGTGATTGCCCTTAATATCATAACATAAAAACTATCAATTCATGTGTGTGTGAATCTATATATACCTTACCATGAATGTTGCTTGCCTTACATATTTCTTAGATTGTTCACCTTCACTCATCATCCATCTCATTTGTATATGTTCTATCTTTAATTGCTTTCATAATTATTAGTTTGTAGTATAATTATCCCCTCCTTCTTTGATTCGTCCTACTAGAGTAAAGCATTTCTCAAATACGGCCACCCACTTTCGCCCTTGGGTCGATATTATATAAATTTTGCACTTGGTCGCTTACATGCTACACACGATAGAGTACACTTCCTCTAAATCAATTTAACCAAAATTGAAACCAAGTTCAGTAGGTCACCCACAAGGGTCCACCCACATCGGTTCCGGTGTAGGTCACCCACACGGCGGCGGTGGCCGACCGACGGCGGGTAGTGGCTTGCCGGCGGCAGTGGGGTATGTGGGTGAGTGAGTGGGTGGATACTTAGAATATATTTTTTTTAGTGAGAGGGGTATAATGGACTATTTTGGGGGATTTGGTTAAAAAATAAAGAATGTATTTGAATTGTTGGTATTAATATTTGATTAGTGAGAGTTGTGTAGTTTTGCGTATTGGCACTTAATAATATATATTTAGTAATAAGGGCATTTAAGTCTTATTGATAAGAAATATTATAATTTAAAATATTTTTAGTGTACGTTAAACAATTTTAAGGGTGTAAATAGTCCCATCCTTAGATTATCTTATTTTCTTATAAATAAACTTGTTGGGTAAGACACTACCCACCCACCCCATTCCCCTCCCAAAAAAAAACAAACTAATTTTTACTAAATTGGAATACCAACAAATTAACAACAAAATTTGTTGGTAATTTTCTATTATTAAAAATTATTTAAAAATTGAGCATATTAATTCCAAGTCTAAGAAAAAAATAATTATAACATCTTCCCTTTGGATCAACGTCTGGGCCATCTCAAGGGATCCCGCGCTGTGGGACGAGGCGGAGCTGTTTCAACCGGAGCGATTCGAGAACAGCACCCTAGATTTCTTGGGGAATAACTTTCAATACCTTCCCTTTGGATCAGGAAAAAGGATCTGCCCTGGGATTAACTTTGCATTGGCCAACGTCGAGTTTACACTCATTCAACTTCTCTATCATTTTGACTGGAAGCTGCCACCTAGATTCAATGTTGACATGACTGAGAAGGAAGGACTTACTGTCGCCAAAAAGAATTAATCCTCTTCTCTTGATTCCCACCCTTGCCACTCCTAATTAGTCATATTCATAAGTACTAAACTCCTCTATTCACCTAATACTATACTTTCAATGAATATCTATTACTGCACTCATCCATTATCATTGATAAATCGTAATTTTACCTCATTATTTTAGATGGATTCATATATATTTTGTATAAGTTGTGGGTTGCTATATATTGTAAATCAAGTAGCGAAGTGAGGGAGTACCTCTTGAAATCACAAAATTAGGTTATATGAGTATTTCTCATAGTCTAGTAGTTCTAATATCTAAATCCTAATGCACTCTTAGGTTCGAACCTCTTTAGGTCGCTTTGAGGGTAGTTTTATATAGAGGTCGTACCCTAGGTTATTAATCTTAAGGATATTTCGGGTTAATTTGATCGAACCATTAGTGTAGGAACTTGAATTCATGAATATATTGGTGTTTTAGGAATTTCATACATGTGAATTAGGATATGGGAATGAATCACATCCTTGGACTAGGTTTTTAATTTCATTTGTTCATCTTGATTTAATATTTTTAAATTTTAATTCTTTATGCTTTCATGTTTAGTGTTTAGTAATCAATCCAACCCCTACTCTTAAAACACATCAAATTTAATCAAAGTTCGATTATTCCCTATGGGATCGATCCATACTTATCCTACTATATTTTTAGTGGATTTGTTCGAAAATTTATAAATTATTTTTTTGGTGGCCGCAATAGCACACCAACCATAAATCAATCTTCTAAGCGTGTCGCATACGGAAAAATATGTGATTGGAATTTTTATAAATAATACAAATTAATTCTGATTGGAATTTTTATAAATAATACAAATTAATTCTATTGCTCATCAGTTTTTTAGTTAATTTAATTGTTTAATTAACATTAAAACGAATTTGAGAATAATTATTATCTCAAATCATATATTTGGTTTTTTGGTACATTAACTTTACCTACTTTTTAAATTAGTTCATAATTTTTCAAGTTCTTGAAATTGGCCCATTAACTTTCAAAATTCGACAATTTAGTCCATTTATCGGCTGGAGCTTCTCATCCAACCAATAATACCACGTGGCGAAAAAATTAAATTTTTAGTCATTTAAGTTTGTCTCATTTTGGAATTAATCTATGATATATATTTTCCTAAATTTTGAAATTGATCCATTAACTTTTAAAATTCAACAAAATAATCCTAAATGTGTCAAAATATGCCTACAATTAAAAAGTTTATAGACATCATCAAATAAATATCGCTTCTTAAAAAAATGTGATTTATTTTGGTCAAAAACCAATGTCTTTTCTAGAACCTATGTCCGTTAGCATAAAAGTATGCTGATAAAAACTTGTGTTTTTTTTTTAAATGTACGGATAGACATCGATTTTTACTAACTAATGTCTATTCTCAAATCTTTAAAAAAGATGTCTAAAAAATGCTGATAACCATCGGGTTTTACTAACTGATGTCTTTCAAGTGATGTCTATTCATAAATCTTAAAAAAAGAGTCAGATCCTCATTCCTAAGGGACAAACAAAGAAGAACATAAAAAGCACAACACAAGAATTTACGTGGAAAACTCCAAAATCGGAGAAAAACCACGGACCCGAGAAAATACCACTATGTGAAAAATTTTTACAATCACACAGAATTTCTCTCTCTCGACCACAATCCCTACACCCTTACAAATCTTTGACTAATTCTCACCTTTCTTCCCATCCTCACAACCGAGAATCAAAGAAAGGAATTTTAACTAGAATCAAATACAAAGATTAAAGTGTACTTGATTGGTGCATTTTTGTTAGAAACAAGGTGCCCTCTTATGTAGCCTAAGAAGACCTCTCCACCTTTGCTCTCCAATCAATGTGTGACAAAAGCATCTTCATTTTATTTTGGCAAAAAACCAACAATCTCCACCTTGTCAAAATAAAATGAAGACTCATTGTCTTTACCGACAATCATTCTCTATCCCGAGAATCCTACTCCACCATATGAGTAGACCACTTAGAATAAACCATTCTAAGAATTTCCTGCGGTACATATCGAAAACACCTGCTGATATTTATGGTGCTACTTCCAGCTCTTGGCTACCCCTGGAAGTCCATCAGCCATCGATATACATCCACCACATACCCTACATCACTTGCCAAGTCAATGTCCGTGTGCAAACTTGTGGATCAGCTAATATTATTACACCTTTTCCATGACAACTGAACATGTCACAAGGATCCCCAATAATATTAACTCAACATTCAGAACTGTTGCCGTAACAGCTCCTCCTTGACCAGAAACGTCATCATTGCTCCACCGTAAGCAATTACCGTGCCATTGCTCCACCGCAATTACCGCACCATTGCTCCACCTTGAGCAAAACCCGTCTGTACTGACATGACGTCGCTGCCTTTTTCCGCCAGCTACACTAGGTTTGTCTGAACCCTTTTCCTACTGACAGTGTCCTCACTTGAAGCCGACTCTAACCTCCGAAATTCACGATGCTTTCCCCACTTGTCGGTTGACTCCACGCCATTCTTTATCGATCTAGCGCCACCCGATACCAAGTACCACATTGCCATCTTCCCCATTGAATCGTCGCTTCCCCACGCCACTAGTCATTACCGGAAAAACTGTTCCTTTCAAACCTCCTTGAGCCGACATCCATGGAAAACTCCATGCCGCTGTTAAGCCAACTCCACCACCGGGAGTCCCAGCAATTCACATTGCTGCAGGTCCAAGAACTCCGCCAAAAACTGCTGTCCCGCAAATCCTACCCCTTGCCACGCCACTGTCGCCACAGTCCGGCGCATTTCACCGCAAGAAAGGAGATGCCACCGCATCCAGCTGCTCTTCTGACCCCCTTGTGTCACCAGTTTTTTCCACTTCTTTCATGCCACCCTTAGCCTAATGAATAACCCTCTTCCTCTCATAAAGTCTTTTCTGATGTGGAAGGTCAGATTATGCTGCAACCACAGAGCATACTAAGAACTTTATAAGCACCCGAACCGGGCTCTGATACCACTTTTTGGGATAGGGCAGATCCTAATTCATTCCTAAGGGACAAACAAAGAAGAACATAAAAAGCACAACACAAGAATTTACGTGGAAAACTCCAAAACCGGAGAAAAACCACGGACCCGAGAAAATACCACTATGTGAAAAATTTTTACAATCACACAGAATTTCTCTCTCTCGACCACAATCCCTACACCCTTACAAATCTTTGACTAATTCTCACCTTTCTTCCCATTCTCACAACCGAGAATCAAAGAAAGGAATTTTAACTAGAATCAAATACAAAGATTAAAGTGTACTTGATTGGTGCATTTTTGTTAGAAACAAGGTGCCCTCTTATGTAGCCTAAGAAGACCTCTCCACCTTTGCTCTCCAATCAATGTGGGACAAAAGCATCTTCATTTTATTTTGGCAAAAAACCAACAGGGTTTTACTAACTGATGTCTTTCAAGTGATGTCTATTCATAAATCTTAAAAAAAGAGTCAGATCGGATATCTTTTTACCTGATGTTTATGCTATTTTAAACATTAGTTCTTCAAACCGATGTTTATTTGAAAATCGCAATTATTCATGTTGAAGTATTGAATAGACATCGGTTACAACCGATGTGTATTGTACAATGTATTAAAAAGTTTATGCAATTAGGGATCGATCCCACGCGTGAGCCCTACTTATGCATTGTCTGGAGCAAAATTGAGGAAAATCCATTCCACCGCCGTCGCGGTAATCCACGACGGCTAATTCTTCTCTCTCACCACACTTGAATGGATGCCCAAATTCCACTTCCTCCACCGAATGTCGCAAAACCCTAATTTCTGAATTCCCAATTTGACTAGAATTAGTAATGACTCAGGCCGATTAGCGACGCCGGATGAGATCTGAGCCGCGAGTCCGCCGGCGGTACTTGACAGCATGGAAGCGCATCCAAGATAAGCTCACAGTTCAGATGGGGAAATTCCCCCTCCTCCTTCACCGGTATTTTTCACTTTCTCTGTTTCCACAGCAATTCCAATCAATTTGTATCGCATGACATGACGATGATAAAATCAGTCATTCAGTGTTCAATTCCAGATTCTTAGTCATCTTGGAACGTCTTTGGATTACTACTTTTCACACCAGTTGAATATCTAAATGGTGAATTCTGGTTAATTTCCGAATCAGTTTCAATACCCTGTTAATTATTTTTAGGGACGACCCCCCAAAAACTAGCCTTGATCTGCGAATCCATGAGGCTTTATCCACCCATTCCTATGATCACTAGTGAGCACTAAATGTGCAGTACGGAACTAATGACATTTTACCAATGGGACTCCTATGAAGAAGGGCACCAGAATAAGCTATACCATCTGTACGCCATGGGAGACGAGGACAGAGTTCCGCCCTGAGCGATGGTTGGAGAAGGCTCAAATGGCGTTTCATGGACAAAGACTCCTTCCTACACCTATTCAGTATTTCAGGCGGGTCTGGAGTTATCTCCAGAAAGATAGCTGTCTTGGGTGGCCGTGGCAGCAGTTCTATGGTGGATACAGGCATGAAACTAGTGTGTGTTTCAGATTTTACCAAAAGGATTGAAAGTGGATTGCTGATGAAGATTGATCACAGGGAGTTGTACTTTTGAAACCAGTTTATCTGGATCTCCTCATATATTTTACTTCTACATTTTCCAGTTACACTAAGGGGCTGCTTGATTGGGGTAGTGGGAATAGATGTATATTGATTCACATTGTTGATGCAGCGGTAATAAAAAAAGAAAAAAGAAAACATTCTATAGAATAATTACATATTAGTAATTCAAAAGCTAGAATACCATTAGAGGTGATGATGTGGGAAGAAATATTACTCCTATGAACATTTGTTGAATTAGAAAACTGATGAGCAGTAGAATTAATTTGTATTATTTATAAATATTCCAATCATAAAATTTTCAGTATACAACAGACTTAGAAGATTGATTTATTGTAATGGATGAGTGCAATAGTAGTTATTCATCGAAAGTACAGTATTTAGGTGTATAGAGAAGTATAGTTGTATATGAATATGTCCGTTGTAGAGGATTAGGATGGACTAATTAGGAGTGGCGATAGTGGGAATCAAGAGAAGAGGATTCTTTTTGGCGACAGTAATTCCCTCCTTCTCAGTCATGTCAACATTGAATCCAGGTGGCAGCTTCCAGTCAAAGTGATAGAGAAGTTGAAAGAGTGTAAACTCGACGTTGGCCAATCCAAAGTTAATCCCAGGGCAGATCCTTTTTCCTGATCCAAAGGGAAGGTATTGAAAGTTATTCCCCCAGAAATCTAGGGTGCTGTTCTCGAATCGCTCGGGTCGAAACATCAGGACGTGCACCCTCTTCGATAAGTTCACTGCTTCCACATCCGATCCGCCACACCACAATCTCAGAGACTCTATTACATGGGATATCTCCTCCTGCCTTATAAACCCATATGATCTCACGTTCTTTGCACTCAGCATCTCCAGGATAAATATCTTCCGCATCTGTCGCCAGAATTCGCTGTACGGACTGAAGTGATCGGTTGAACATTGCTTTCAGTCCGTACAGCGAATTCTGGCGACAGATGCGGAAGATATTTATCCTGGAGATGCTGAGTGCAAAGAACGTGAGATCATATGGGTTTATAAGGCAGGAGGAGATATCCCATGTAATAGAGTCTCTGAGATTGTGGTGTAGCGGATCGAATGTGGAAGCAGTGAACTTATCGAAGAGGGTGCACGTCCTGATGAGCAAGATCACTTGTAGAGCTGCATTCGGGAAGCTAACTTGGGACTACGATGAGTTTGCAACGTTCTCCCATCTTCAGATACATCACCGGCCCGTACACTTTCGCCAGCCGAGTGAACGCCCGGTGTGGTAGCTCCCCCACCAAGTGGTGGAGGTGCCCGATCACCGGTAACTTCACCGGGGAGAGTGGAAGATTAATGTTGTTTCCACCCACATTTTTAGAAGAACGCTTACTCCTAATTAGTAAGAGGATCAAAGATGAAAATATCACAAGGGTGGTGAAGTTTAACAGGATTTCCATTGGAAACCTATTCTAGTTTTCAAATAGGACTAACCAACTTTGATTTGATTGTGTTAACACAGTGATGCCACAGGGATTTATATATACAACAAATTTACATATTTAACTTTCTATAAATGTTCCAACAACTCATATTTATTCTCATTACTAATTACTAATTAATATATCCTCCCTATTTCCTCCAACCATTCAAAACTACATTCTTTCATACTTATTCTCATTAGTACTAATCCTCCCCATTTCTTCCTACCATCCAAACCTACATCCCTTAGCAACAGCTACTCTCTGTTTAGGTTAGTTGTTCGTTTAGAAAATTTTATTTTCTTTAATTTAAACTATTTAATACATTTATGCTCCATTTTCTTTAAATTATATATATATATATATATATATATTAATACATTTATGCTCCATTTTCTTTAAATTATATATATATATATATATATATATATATATATATATATATATATATATATATATATATATATATATATACCACAAGTCAAAATTCTAATTATATCCTCTACCTAATTAATATTAAACCCTAATTTAAAATATAACATAAATCAAATAATAAAATGCATTATTGTGCAAAACTTTTTACACGATAATAAAAAAAGTGAACTAATTTTTTTTATGAAATACTCTATCCATCCCGCAATAATAGATATATTTGTTTTTTTTTTTCACGGATCAAGATATATAATATTTTAATGGGTAGTGACTGAGAAAAATAATATTTTAATATAAGGTGTAAAGTTATGTTAGTGTTGTGTGTGGTTCAACTGAGATATACTCTCTCTGTCTATCCCCAATCTATCCGTTTGATTTTGTGCGTGGATTAAGGAGTATTATTATTAATGTGGTGGGTAGTTGTATTAGTGGGGTGTGTATGTCCCATATTTTAATTGTATTAGTGGATGAGTGGTTCCATGAGTCTAAAAGTGGAAATAGATAAATTAAGATTGGACGGCCCAAAATGGTAAAATTGATAGATTGACAGTGGACGGAGGTAGTAGTATTTAATTTTTTATATGGATGTCATTTACAAAAAAAAATGAGAGTGTAATTACTGATGTAAGACACCCAAATTTGAAATAGGTATAACTATTAATGTGGGATAGAGAAAATATATTTTAAAATTATTAATTAGTATTTTATTTTATTATTAATATGATTTCCGTATATATAATAAAATACTAATTCTTCGTGTTTTGAGGGACAATGTTATTTTTTTAATTATTATTATTATTATTATTATTATTATTATATACATTCGGGTATATTTGGATTGGGTAAGGGGTAAAAGAGTAGAACGTGTATCGTTCTGACTTTCCTTTAATTCGGGTTCGGGTAATATCCTATCCGTTGCCCATCCAAACCCCCCTTAACCGTACACGATTCTTGGGTATTCGTCGGGTAATCAAGCCAATAGGTAAAATTGATATTCATATTCTTTACCTCTTATTATTATTATTATTATTATTATTATTATTATTATTATTATTCAAATGTAATGTTTTTTATATTTTTATTTATATATTTGTGAACAACATTTTTTTTAAACATTCATGTATTATTTTGTTTAAGTGTAATATTATTTTTAATTAAAATTCGGAATAAATAAGTAATGTGTTTTTTATATTATAATTAATTCTAATAAAAGTTTTTTTTTTCTAAACGTATTGAGACTTAGACAAAATAAGAGTTATTAAATTAAAGTGGCCTGAGTCATTTTTCTAACTCTGTCGTCAGTCATTTAATTTATTTTATGATGCGCCGTTTTTAGTAAATTTTGTCTACTATGTTAAATTCTTTTGGAAAGAATTTCTTAATTTTTTCTGGAGACATTAACTATTTTTCAATGAAAAGTCACTTTCTTTTACGTACTAAGAAACACTAGTGACCCTATTTCATACTATTGTTCAGAATTTTCTTTAAATAAATGAAAAATAAAAGATAAAACACGTGTTTGGACTAATTGAAGAAAATTCTCTTGCGACATAGATATAAGTAAAGTATACTATATTTATTAGTATTTAAAGTATATCTTAATAAATTATATTATAAAATCTTAGAATCATACTTTAAGTCTCATAAAAGATTATTGTCTTGAAGATATCTGTATTTAAAAGTGGGAAAAAAAATTTCTATGTACACATGCTCATCTAATTTGTTTACTTAATTCTTCACAACTAGTTGTGCATATAGAATCATCGTAATATAATTTATGGGATGATTTTGAAAAATTTTGGAAGCTTTCAAACGGTTTTGAAAAATTTTCAGGAGTTAATTTGGGATGATTTTGAAATTTTTTTGGGAATTATGGGATGATTTAAGACGAAAGATTAATTTTGGGACGAAATCTAAAATTTTGAGATAATTACGAGACTAAATCGAAAATTTTAAGTGATTTGGGACTTAAAACATATTTGTCTAAAGTTATAGGACTGAAATGACATATAAACTCCCTAATTGTCGTTAGTACTATTTCCTCCAACCATTCAAAACTACATCCCTTCATACTTAGTACTAATCCTCCCCATTTTCTCCAACCATCCAAAAACTAGCAACAGCTACATGTTCTTTATCTGTGTAGGTTAGTTGTTTATTTAGAAATTTTTATTTTCTTTAATTTACACTTTGTAATATTTTATGCTCCATTTTCTTTATTTTGGAATATCGTGGATTAATTTCAAAATGAGACAAACATACAGGACTGAAAATTTTATTTTTTACGCCACGTGTTATTACCTGTTAGGTGACTTGCTCCATTCAGTAAATAGACTAAATTGTCGAATTTTGAAAAGTTAATGAGCTAATTTCAAAAACTCAAAAACCTTATGGACTAAATTAAAAAATAAATAAAATTAATGGACAAATAAAATATTTATCATGAAAATTAGTTCTTGATTAATTTTGTGTGTGTGATTTTAATGTTGAATAATCTATTTGCAATGGAATGGATATGTAACTTGGTTTGATATACCGTTGAAAATTGAAATTGAATATTAATGTTGTGTTAACTTCATATCTTGCATATCGACGTGGTTACCTTCTGTTTTTATGTAAGTGTGTGAGATTGCCTTATGAAATGATTCGCGAGGGGGATCGACTTTATTTTTTTCTTAATTAGGCACTTTTTTTTTAATTGAAAATACTCTTAATTTTATTCATCATACAAATTATTCATAGTTTAATTAGATTAATATCATTTATTTTTGCTAAAATTGCCGGCCTTCTTATCCGTCTCATTCGATGTATCACACAAACCTTACTCTTATTTAAAATAAAAAAAATTCCATAATATCACACAAAACTTACTCTGTTTTAATTTTTTTTATTTGAATAATGACTTGAAATTAATTGCCATTTGATGTTAATGGAGTAATTATTTAACAAACAGGCGGACAATACATTTTAATTTCATAATTGTCTGATCATTCCTAACCTACATAACATACCTTGCACTTTATTTATTATTTAAAAATATCACATTACCCTATAAAAGTCAATTAAAAAAAAGAATTTCTTAATTTGCATGAAAAAACATAGTCTGCCGGTATGGAGAGGGAGTAATAAATTAGGGCAAAGATTTGTATAAAACTGTCAGCTCACAGAATGATTTTCGTGAGATGGATAATAAGTGTCTTTATAATGAAAAGTTATAATAAATTGATGAAAAATGATACTGGTGCTGTAAATTATTTCATAAACAATTTATAGTGTAAGTTAAAAGTGATAACATTGAGTTAAAAATTTATTCTTTCCCATAACTTTTTAACACTTTAAATTTTGGCCCAAAAAAGTTATTTGTATCAATTTAGTAATATAACTATAAACCTACTTTCAATTTAATTCAATTTTTGCCGGAAACCTAGTTTTTCGAAAATGAAATTTGTGAGAATCCGACGAGGTATGTTGAGATGGCACTCCAAACAAAATTGGACCAATGAATCCGCCATATCACACGCCACGTCACACTTTAATTAAAAAAAAATGAAAATTTCCACCTCACCTTAGATATATAATATCTTAAAATATTCTACTATCTTTATTAACATAAAAATGTTTAAATTAATAAAAAAAACTAAAAGAATCAAAATGCATTACGTTCGTGTTCATCGTGTTCACCTTCAGATCGAGAGACTATCAAATTATTTGGGGTTTAGGGTTTATAAAATCGTAAAATTGTCTCAACATAAGACGGTCTCACACAAATCTGCCCTAAAAATTAGGTGACATTGTACTTACAATCACGGCGGCGGGAGTATATATGTTTTTCTTAATAATTGTATAGTTCTTTACATTCAGTTTTTAATTAAAAAAAAACTAACAGAAAATTCACTAACAAAATGTATACATGCATTTTTATTCATTAGTGTATGTATTTTTATTCACAAGTGTATAAATTTATGAAAGTAGGTGCACGGTGCACTCATTACACAGGATAATTTGCTATAACAATAGATCAAAGTAAATTCGGGACATTATATATTCAAAACAAGCCACCACTTTTTCCATTTTTTTTGTTGGTAAAAGCAAATATTTATGAATGAAAAACGAAGGAGTTATTGAGTATAAGGTATGCTCGCTAACTAAGTACAAGAGTTCAAAAACATATGAGACTAATTTATTGAATCATAACACCACATGATCAAATGGCATTTATTCTAACAATAAAAAGTTATTCCTGAAATGAACAAGTCATTCCATGTTTCTTTATTTTGAACATAGCTACAAGTGGGTAGCATTATGGAAGAGGATCAATGTAGAGCTGTTTGATGTAAGTTTGCAATTCAGTACCCACATGTGTGTATCGATCCAGCTTGTTGTAGATGATCTCGAGTGCGCGGGTGTAGTTGAGAATACGATAAAGTACGGGTGCCGGAACTGCTGTTGGTCTTAGAAACGCCTCGTTCACGTCCTTCCATCCTGATTCCATTACGTTGCTGAATTCCGACAACACCTCTTCCATAGAAACTTTGTACTCTTTCGTGTACAATTCTATTGCTGAAGCTATATGCTCTCTTTCTTGCTCAAACTGCACTCAATTACCATGTCAAATCAACTACTGTATGTTAAAGAAAGAAGAAAAAATGAGGAAAAATATGGTTCTATAAGTTTGGCTGATTAACATTCCAATTTTAGTTATGTAAATGAGGAAAATTATAAGACTTCCAACTTGTTCTTTACAGTCCTATAAGTTCTGAAATAGAATTTGCAAAATGGCTAAATATAAAACATAAAATGCAACCGCATTAAAATTGACACACAAAGACTAAAATTGAAAAAAAAGAAAAGAAAAGAAAAAGCTATTTAAGAATTCAAACTAAAATTACAGGACCGAAATTATATTATTCCCTCCTTCGCACAAAAGTTTTCACCCTTTCTATTTTTATCGTCTCACATAAATTTTCACCTTCTAATAAAAGCAAAAAAAGTCAAAACAACAACCCTCTCACTCTCACATACACTTTATTTAAAAAGGAATTGCCCCTACCTAACATATTTTATCATATTTATTACTAAAAAATACTATGATACTCCCAAAAATTACACTTTTCTTAATAGCCCTCGGTTAAAGATGAAAACTTTTTTTGGGATGGAGAGAGTATCTCGTAAATTGAAGACAAGCAGACATGGATATATATTACGTACCTCGTATCCAACAATATCATTGCTTAGCCTGGCGATAGTCAAGGAAGCATTCACAATTTTAGGTTGAGAAAGCACCCAATCGAAGGCTTCCTTGGTAGCAAAATTTTCTTCCATTCCAAGTAATGACCATACAATTAGAGTTAGATATCCACCACTCTTAATTGCTACCTTCAAGTACTCCTGTGTTTTTGGATTGTACTTCTCTTCCCTCCATTTAACCTCATCAAAATAAGCTCTTACGATTATTTTCACCTGCACATATGTAATAAAACATTTTCCAACATTTGGAAATTATTACATATATAAATATATAACATGATCCATTCCATATTTTAATAGTCTAGCTACATACTGCTTCTTTTCCGTAATATAGGCGATATAATGTCCCTTGTTTGATCATTTGCTTCTCAATGTCGTCAAACGCCTCCAAAAGGGCTTTGTAAAGAATCTTCGTGCACTCATCTTTAAGTTCATCTAAACAGGAATAACTCCATCTGCAATTACAAATCATCCAGTAATATTGAAACTGAAGCTGATCTAATCAAATGTGATATGCTACATCTTTCAATTATTTGTAAAGGACTTCATTTGGTTCAGTTAAATGCACTTTCAGTCCCCATACCTTTCGCCAAATTCGATTTCAGTCCCAAATTACTTAAAATTTTTGGTTTATTCCCGTAGCTATTTCAAAATTTTAGATTTCGTCCCAAAACTAATTTTTCGTCGCAAATCGTCTCATAACTCATAAATTTTTTCAAAACCTTCCCAAATTTTTGGAAGCTTCCAAAATTTTAAGGGACCTTTTCTGATTGAAATTGTTCCTTTAACTCCTGAAAATTTTAAAAACCATTCCAAAAAGAACCATTTCTCATTGGAATCCAAAAGTTATGGAACCTTTTCAAAAGTTTTAATTATTTTGGGACGAAAACCGAAATCTTCAAAAGTTGTGGAACGTTTAATGATTTAACCCTCATTTGGTTAGTTGACATGAGCGCTAGCTGTTTCACACAACGTGTTAAACAACCACTTCATCCAAAAGCTCATGCAGGACTGATTCCGCCGGCATGTGAGGAGCGTATACACACAAATGTACATAAGCATATAAATAGTGTAACCTTTCGATTGCATTCGCGAAGCTTTGTAGCTCCTCAAATGTACCATATGCGTCGAAAGTATCATCAACGATAGATATTAAGCCCTGCAGTTTGATTAACATCATCCTAGCATGACTATATTTTGGTTCAAAATAAGCTCCAGAAGCCCAAAAGTAGGTCTCCACCAATCGATCTCTTGCATATGGTAACTTTTTTGGCACTTCTAAACCTTTCCACCACCTGCATTTCATTTTGATGCATGGTTTAATTATGACAAATTCTTATGTATGCTTTTCTCTAGGACCCCACATCTCAATTGATCCATTTAATTTAACTGACAATAAAATCCCTAGATAATGTTATAATCCTAAGGGTAAAGTATATAAGCTAAATCATGAGGGTAAAATAGCAATTACGTTATGTGATTATATCCTGAACCACAAGAAAATAAAATAGTATTTGCACCAAATTGACTCAATTTAATTTGAATGAAAAATAGTAGTTGCACCAAATTGACTCAATTTAATTTGAATGAAATGATCACATGAACAAAAAACCTAAAGACAGAAATATTATTTAACAAACAGAAGAGTAAGCAATATATCCTAAACCGCGAAAATAAAATTATAATAGGGCATCCAGATGTTCGCCATATATTTGAGTGAGGATATTTGCAAATGAACATACATGCGTGTATATCTTGGAGAAAATATCGAATCTGATTCTATAACATTTGATAATAAAATTTTATTCCTATAATTTTTACTTTTAAATTTTAGTCATGTAACTTTTTAACTTTTCAATTTCAGAAAACTTATGGGACATGCAAAGTTTTTTTGCAAAATGTCTGAAACTTGAAAATCTAAAATTCATAGACTAAAATTGACACGGAAGATTACATTTGAAAATATAAATGTTATAGGACTAAAATGGATTCAACCAAAGTTAAAGGACTGATACTGAGCAAAGTTTACCTAGAAAGTTCGCTCAACTCCCTTTTGTGTAAATTTTGTACGAGGTGAAATTCCAACTTAGCAAGTTTGAGCAAGGTTTGATGATGAAAAGTATACTGCTCGTAGATGGGTATATAATTCCTTGCTTCGACTCGTGGTACGCCTCTACGGATAGAGTATCCGTACAACGCATTGTGAACTTGCTCAGCTATTGGATTACTCAAGCTTGGTAAAATTGATTCCAGGTGTTTCCTTGTGAAAATATAGGCAAAATCAAGCACTTCTTCTCCGTGGATTCTCAAATGCGTGGCTTCGAAAAACTCCAGAACTGCCGTCGGGTCCTCCTTTTTCAGAGCCTTGATAAATCCACCTTCCTCGTCCTTAAACTTGTCAAAGATGTCTGCGTAACACAATATAAATCATAGTATTAAGCTTTTGTTTCTTTTTTTTTTCTATTTTTTCGATAAAACTTTCGTTTCTTTTCTTTGTTCATTGCTAACACACCGGATTACCTGTTGCATTATGATGCTATGTCTCCTAGTTGAGTTTAAAATCAAAATTGTTTTATAAAAATTTATTTTATTCAAAATAGTACCAAAAAATTTAACTTCTCAAAAATTGTCTCATATATAGCTTTTAAATTCTCATAAAAATTATCCTTTTTTACTTAATAATATTCAATTCAATTTTTTACAAAGTTATAGGATGAAATTGGTAAAAAAATTTATTCTGAACGAAATTGGAGCAAAACTGAAAGGTTTGGGACAAAAATGAATGTCTTAACTACTTTGGGGCTTTTTTCGGATAAATTAAAAAGTTATGGGACTGTTTATGTTTTAAACTCTCTCCTACTTCATAGGTTAATTAGATCACGAGTGATACGTGGGAGAGGAGAAATGTGAACCCTTTTTCCCTTGAGCTGCCTTTATGCTTCCCCTTTAGGATATATATATATATATATAGATAATTCTATCTCATATCTAAATGTCATTCATCTAGCGGTTTAGATGAGGAAATGTAATACGTACATGTAACAGATCGAAGATCCAAGACAGGTTATAAGAGTATGGCAAACTAGCTTACCACATGAAACTCTGTACCCATCTTGTCTAAGAAGACGAAAGCCAAGAGCAGTGGTGTACTGTGTACATATCATGACTATCCTTGCAATAATCAGGAAAATTTTCCAACACATTCTTCAAAGCGTCGCCAGTCTCATCCTCAAAGAGATACTCGACGCCCAGTCGCTGAATAGCATCCACCATCTTCAGCTGTCGCATATAGTCGCCTGACGCTTCCTTTAACTCCCTTTTCACATCCTGCTTCAGCTCTACGACAACTTGCGATTCGCGTGCTAGCTTGTTTCTCATCTGAAATAAGCAAATCAGGCCTATAGATCAAACATACTGCTTCATATTCAATATTTTGTACTCCTCACATTATGTCTACGTATACATGATTATGAAGATAGCAAGCGTGTATACGTATACTATATATATGCATTAACACAGTAGAGTTTGTGCCTATATAAAGAAGCAAATGTTGCAAACATCAATCAAACAACTCAAACAGTCCCCCCACCCCAAAACAAAAACCAAAAAAAAAAAACACTGATAATGGATGCTGCAATCGCCACTTCTAGTCCCAACGCAAAATTTCATCCAGATTTATGGGATGGATTCTGAATCCTTCAAAATGAAACGATCTCCCATAAATCTGGATGAAATTTTGCGTTGGGACGAGAAGTGGCGATTGCAGCATCCATTATCAGTGTTTTTTTTTTTTTTGGTTTTTGTTTTGGGGTGGGGGGACTGTTTGAGTTGTTTGATTGATGTTTGCAACATTTGCTTCTTTATATAGGCACAAACTCTACTGTGTTAATGCATTAAGTAATAAACTTGAAGCAGGACCACCATATAAAGAGAAGTTTATTTTTAGCAAAGATTCCTTATTTCACCTTTCATTTTTAGTTGTATATATCCCGTTATGTGAAACTAGCTATTTTTAATTGTATCCCCTTATGTGAAACTATACCTATAAAATGACTATTAAATCCTTACAATATAAAAAAAAATTATCGATGAATTGCCAACAAAAATTACATTTGTCTTTTAGCAACGGATGTTAATGAATTTATGATGTTATTACTTTTTATTTTACAAACAGATTAATATCTGCTGTTATTTATGAATGGAACCATTATATAAATTGCCAATGAAATTATTAATGGATTACCAGTAAAATTATTAACCAACAGAATTGAATAAAAAATAAATTATTAATAAAATTAATTAAAAATAAATTTTTAAAAAAAATATAGAACCAAACAAAATTAATTTATAAAATTTAAGAATATTTAAATTTGACATGTTAATTAATAAAGATTAAAAAATTTATAATAAAATTAATGAAAATAAATATAAATAAATAAATAATAATTCGGGTCTATTACTATTGGTTACAACATTCTATACACCATTATTACTACTACCAGATATATAGATACATTAAGCTATAAAAAATTACTAATCAATATGTTAGTAATGAGTGAACTGTCATTCTTATCCTTATTTTTTTTACTGTGTTTAATAACAATTTAAAAGGTAAGGTATATTATTTTAATATTAGAAAGAGAAATAATTCCACTATTTAATAATTTAAAAGGATAAAATATATTATTTTAATATTAAAAAGAGAAATAATTCCACTATTTATTCCTAAATATCGGCAGAGTGCAATTCCAAATGCCCTAAAAAATCTCATTCCTATTATAGTGTTAATAGTCAACGAGGATTTGCTAAACTCCATGTGCACAAGATGTACACTTTTTTTGAAACAGGCGCACAAGATGTACACTACATTTTGATTAATAATTAAGGGTATAATTTTTGTTATAAAAAGATCGATTGAATTAAGAAAAGTATAAATATTTGACTGAAATTTAATTATTATTTTTTTTTCAAAAAAATCAAGAATACAAATTCTTATATTAAAAGATACAACATTATATGAGCTACAAAACTAAATTTAGACACATGAAGTTAGACCCATGCGCCGGTCCACACAAGACTATCCTAAAGGGAATAAAGATTCGACTTATAGTGTTTGAACTCAGAATGAGAATTCATGAGATAATAAATATATCATGCTAACTCATATTCTACCTAACTCCAAAGGAATAAAAAAAATGCAATGCTAATGAAAGCAGTTGACTAATTTCTTTCTATTGCTCAAGTGCGAAGTAATTAATTTAGTAATGAAAGCAATCGACCATTTTCTTTCAATAGCGCGCTCAAATGTTTAATGTGTGCTTAATTTTTCTTTCAATAGCTCAAATGTTCAATGTGTGCTTAATTAAGGTACAATATTATTCTTACCCAACTAAATTTATTTATTTTTAGATAATTTATATACAATACAATAGGTGTACTGTGACAGCTAGGTCAGCTGAGTAAGGAATAATATACAGTTCGAATTTGATAAAATATCGCAATTTACTCGTTATTATGCTCGATTTCAACTTCGTTCCTTTTAAGACTTGCATTCTCAATTTTGCTCCTTTTTTTACAGTGATAAATGTGAAAATCTGTATATTTTAAGTTCCGATTTAATTTCGTTTTGTGGAGTTTATGGTCATATATATTTGAGCATCTAATAGTTACTTTTCTTTTTTAATATTTGAGTTCAAGATGCGTTGTAGGTGTTATTTCGTGTTTTTAGGTGGAAGTATGATCAAAATTGCAAAGTTAGAAAAAAATATATAGTGAAAACATGCAAGAATTCAGAAAACACATGATTACTTTATATAATTTTTCTGTGTTCGTGAGGAAGTCAAAAGTGGTCATGAAGATATGGTTGGAAAATCACGAAATATAGAATCATTTTGGCATACGAATCACCTAAATCAAAGTTTGGATGAAAAAATTATAATTAAAAGGGTAAAGTCGCATAACAATACACGATCTTGGTCTAAGTCGTGTGTTTTTCAGAATGAAGTGCAAGACCTTGGCCTAATATATTAAGTAGAGCGTTTTTCAAAAGTGCACGACCATGATCTTGTGTGTTTTCCCAAAAATTAAAATTGAATAATTTTTAGAGCCTTACTATGGTACAATTGTAAGATCTAAATCACAAAATTTTTTAATTATTAATCTTCACTCTTAGATTTTTATAACTAATTAACTTTATAAAATGTGTAATTACTATTATATCCTACCTTAAAACATTAAACTCTTAAGTGCACCATAGAATTATCTTAATTTTTTTTTAATATACAATAAAATTTGAAAATTTTTTATTATTAAAATAGTTAAATAAGTTTGGTCATATATATATATATATATATATATATATATATATATATATATATATATATATATATATATATATATATATATAAAAATGGATGAGTAAAATTGAAAATGAAAATGGAGGAAGAGATTGGTCGCTCTCCTTCACTAATTGCAATTAATAACGGGCGGGCTTTGACTGCAATATAAGTGCTTATAGGACGGGGAAAAATATCGAAATTTCGGTATACTGTACTTACCATATCGAAAAATACCAAACTTATCGAAATTTTAGGTATACCGAAATTTTTGGTAAGATATGATACCGTATTAAATTTTTTGATACAGTAAAAGTATGCAAATTTTTAAAATCGCGGTATTTTGGTATATATCGAAATACCGTAAATTATTTTAATAAGGTATATATACTTAAAAGAAATTTTAATATATTAAAACTATTGACCCATCATTGAATTTAGTGAAATTTTGGAGAACATACGTGTAAGCACTTTAGGGTTTCTTATTTTAAATTTAGAGTATAATTGTAATTATTTTTATTTTTATTTTAATCTAAGAGTGTCTATTAATTTTTAGTTAATTAATTTAGAACTTAATCGTTATCAGGTACACCAATCACTCTTCAGGATTAAACTCTTACTTTTATTATATTTTATTAATGTATAAAATTTGAACGTTTCTATGCTTAATTTTATTTTTTGCACGTTGATTAATGAGTATAGTATTTTAATAGACAGTTGGTAGAAAAATATACTCCCTCCGTCCCAAAGAGAAGTTCACAGTTACTGTAAATAAGGAGTTTAAGAGAAAGTATACTTTTAGATGTAGTTTGGTATTTTTAGGTAATAAATAAATTATAAAGTAAGTTCTATGAGTTGTAAAGGGGTGACAATTTTGAAATTAAAGTATGTTGTAAGGTTATTGATTTGTGTGTATTTTCTTATCTGTGGGTGTGAACTTGTTTATGGGACGGACAAAAATAGAAAGTGTGAATTTGTTTATTGGATGGAGGGAGTAATATTTAATGTCAAGTGTATAGGTGTATTAGTATTGGATGTGGATACAATGGTGATATATTAATTGTTTTAGGTGGGTCCCATAAAAAGAGAAACGTAAAGATTAAAATGAAACGCCCAAAATAGAAATACATAAAGATTGAAGTGGGACGGAGAAAGTGCTTAAATATCGGTAAGAAAAAGGTATCTTATTTTTTATACCGAAGTTTCGGTATACCGAAACTTTTGGTACGATAAATGTATGATTTTTCTAATATCGATATTTTAAGTATGGTATATGGTATAACTCAAAAACTTTGGTATCCCATACCGCCCATTCCTAAGTGTTTATAATTGAAATGTAAATAGCCCATTAGCGGGCGGGTCGTCGTCTTCATTATAAACATCGAGCCCACGAACGTTAAAATTCGAGTGGCCCATTTTTGTTCAAGAAGCTATAAGCCCATAGTAATTTTTTAAATATGGTCAGTTGGCCCATTATTTCAAATCAAGCAGCCCAGCTCCAAATTTTACATAACATGGCCATCTTTGATTAATCTATCAATTAAACAAGCCTTCCGCCCATATTCCTTTTTCAGATAAAAGCACATGCATCAAATTAGTAATTAAAAATAAATTAAACACATTTGGTCATTCATATATTTAAATACCAAAATAATATGACAAAGTAATACGTTACTCATGTGAGACGGTTTGTGAGATATATTAAAGTATGTTTGGTGTTTGTTAAAATATATTTTCTAAAGTATGTTAGATTATGCATTAAAGTATGATTTTAATGTGTTATAATTTGATTTATTATTAACATACTTTAACTGCAAATAAGCATACTTTATCTATACAATAAGCATACTGTGATGGGTTGACCCATCTCACATCCGTCTCACAAATAACTCGTCTCACAAAAGAGTGTCTCAAATAATATAGTTATCCATCTATCTCTATAATCCCTCTGTCCCTTTCAAAGAGGGTCTTTTTAGAGTCTCCTTTCCTTTTTTACACGCATGAGACTCATACACACCCATTAATACAATTAAAATATGGGACCCATACTTCCACTAATACAACTACTCACTACACATTAATAATAACAATCTTTAATCCACGTGGCAAAAAGCAAAAGATACTCTTAGTGAGTGATGGAGGGAGTATATATTTTATATGAGATTATTATTGATAGGTACGCGTGTATATAACCTAATTACTATTAGATACATTAATTTAAACGTCTATTTCTTTTTTCTAGTTTTACCCTTATTTACAACGCTGAATATTTCAACGTTTTGACTTAACACTAGTTTCATTGAATACTAATGTACACTAAATCAAATAATAAAAATAATGGGTGAGAGATTTAAAGATAATTATAACAATCATATTTTCAATTTAATTAATCACGTATTTTCTATTTCTTTCTCAAAGATGCACACTAATGTACATTCGTAAGGTTTTTCAATTTAATGGCGTATTTTCTGTTTCTCTATAAGAATGCACACTAATGTACTCAACAATAGTTTCAATCGTGTATTTTTCGTTTCTTTCTCAATAGAATGTACACTAATGTAATGGAATGTACACTAATGTATATTCGTATAAATAACGTATTTTTGTTTCCATCTTAACAATGCACACTAATGTACAGATATGTATAGGTATTATGGAAAAAATAAAATATAATTTTATATTTATCGGTAATTTTCTGAAGCGAATGTATCGCTTAGTAATTTTTAAAAATGTTTTGTATCTACTATTTATTGACCCATTTTATATTCATATTTATATTTATATTTTTTGACCTTTTTTTCCCTAATGTGTATTGTCTTTTGAATGCATTTTATAACTCTTGTTTGAGATTACATTTTTCAAAAAAATTGTCATAATAATATACTCCATTAACTAACAATTTATTATATTCTATTGTGTTCATCGGTATTTGGTAGTAATTAATTAAATACCGACAGTTTTATATAATTGCATCGGTTTTTCGGTTTTTTCTTTCTTGTAGTGATTAGGGCGGATTCAGATTTTTTTTAAGTAAAACGTATTATTATTAAAATATTATTTAATATTAAAAAATATGAAATAAATAAATAAATTAAAACTCAAAAACATAAAAATTTTAACACGATCAAATTTTCATTGGTAAAACAAAGCAATTTAAAAGATTAT
Source organism: Pogostemon cablin (assembly GCA_023678885.1). Taxonomy (NCBI): domain Eukaryota; kingdom Viridiplantae; phylum Streptophyta; class Magnoliopsida; order Lamiales; family Lamiaceae; genus Pogostemon; species Pogostemon cablin. The sequence goes on along the minus strand of CM042961.1, from coordinate 13,542,621 downwards.
CATCATGAATCTATAATATAAATTTATATTTATAAAAATAATAATAAATTGAGTGTAAATTTTTATGTTGTAATTAACAATTTGATACAAATTAATACTCCCCGTCACAAAATGTATTTCATGTATTTTTGTACGTGGAATTTAAAAAAGAATTACTTTTTATGTATAAAAAAATAAGAATAAACTCAAACACACATACTAACTACTTATAAAATATTATTCGTTATCTGTTTATATGTGAATAAAATAAATGAATACGTTATTGACAGATGAAGTATACTATACGAGCAAGTCCTTTGTAAGTCTAGATGCATACAGTATGATTATTTCACTTTTTTTAAAAGATAAAATAACTAGCTAATTATCATATTTTATTAATAATGTTATCACCTAAAAATGTCACCCATACAACACATATAGAAAACATTATACCTTATATAATATTATCTAATTAAAATGACTACATTATCTCCTAAAAATTACTTCCTTCATCCCCTAAAATAAAAAGTGTGAAATTAGTGTGGGATGGAAGTAGCTAGTATGCATTCTTATAGATATATTTTTAGCGTGAAAATTTGGTAGAATTTAGGGGGATTTGGTGTACGGAAAGGAATCGGGGTGAGAATCATAATAATAGTAGTGGAGAATGGTAATGGGTTTGTATATTATTCTTACATTGTTTGATTAATAGTAGGGAATTTGTATCATAACTATTGATATTGTTTGGTATGATTAAAATTCTTTAGGAATGGATTCATATTTTTTACTATTAATTTTTTATTTTATTATATTTTGTTATTATTAACATAAAATTATTATTTTTATCATTTTTAATTTTATAAAAAAAATTATATCATTAAAATAATATGGGAAAATAAATTTTTTCATCCGTTAACTTTTACTCATTTTGAAATTAGTCCATTAACTTTTTTAATTTTGAAATTAGTCCGTTAATTTTATAACAATTTTGAAATTAGTCCATTAACTTCATAAAATTCAACATTTTGGTCATTTGACCTGCTATGGCAGGTCATTTGAATATTTTCACTCCAATTAATTTTATATCATATTTTTATTTAACCAATTTTATCTCACTTTTTATTTTTCACTTCCATATACCAAACAAATAATATTGATTTCAATACTAAAGTGGAGCAAATTTAACTAAATATTGATACTTCCTCCATCCGCTCGAAAGAGGGTCTTATTTCCATTTTGGTCGTCCGTTTCAAAGAGGGTCACTTCATTTTTTACACAGATGGGATCCACACACACCCACTAATACAATTAAAATATGGGGTCCACACTCCCACTAATACAACTACCCACTACATATTAAATAACAATACTTCTTAATCAACGTGCACAAAAGCAAAATGCCCTCTTTCGGATGGACGGAGGGAGTATAATATAAATTCTTAGTGGGGGGCTATTTTTTTTGTAAAATAGTATAATTTACATATTTTTTATTTTTATCTTTTAGAATAACCTGCTAATGACCTGTTGAAACGGACGATTTTGTTGAACTTGGTAAATATGATGGACCATTTTCAAAATTTTCAAATATAATGGACGATTTTCAAAAAGTGAAAAACTTATGGACTAAATTCAAAATTGAACAAAGTTAACGGACGAAAAAATCTATTTTCCCAAATAATATTAATAAAAAATGATTGGGTTTTAGGGGAAGGAATGACTCATAGTCAGTATGCAAAATAGAGAGGAATGAGGGATTCCTCAAAAGTGAGGAATGAAAAATACTATTCACCTATCATACCATTCAACGAAACACACTCTTTTAATTTCATTCCCATTCCTTACCTCCACACCCCTCAACCAAACATGCCCTTAGAGTCATGTTCGTGAAGCTGGCCCGGCCCTTATCACCGTTGCTTCTTTTGTCTGTCCACAATGAAGGACTGTTCGATGGACGTCAGAAATCAGCTCATTCAACTGCCGAGATCATTAAACTGGAAATAGATAGATTACACATCATCTTTGGCATTAGCTTAGTAGCCCTTTTGTATAAATAGGCTTTAGCTTATTTTTTATGAGTTGTACATTTTGATATTAACATTGTGTAAATTGTTGGTTCTGACATATGGCAAAACACTTGTGGTCCCCTTTCCAATTCCATTATATCCTATGTATTGCTATGATTTTAATTAAAATGAGGGGACCACAAAATTTATACCGTAGACCCAGTTCACAGGAGACTAACTCCTGAAATATATATCATCGATTAGCCTGCAAACAACACAGGCAGCTTTGACAGAAGAGGTAGAGAGAGCACCCAGTTGAAGGCTTCTTCGGTCACGACCGCAACTGTTGTCGGAGAAGGCGAAAGCTAAGAGCAGTTGTGTTCGTGTCGTGCTTTTCTTTGCAATAATAGTCATACTTTTCAGACAGATCCTTCAAAGCTTCATCAATCTCTTCCACAAAAAGAAACTCGATTCCTAATTGTTGTATTGCATCCACTATCTTCAGCTGTCGCATGTAGTCGTTGGATGACTCCTTAAATATTACCTCTCTTCTCACTCCCTCTTTCTGTTCTTCCACTTGTTTTTTGTCACTGTTCTTTTGCATCCACAAAAATTCAATAGATTAATTTTCAGTTTTTGATTTATTTAATTTACATTGTTCTGAAAATTAATTATTAATTATGTTAAAAGATGACATGTCATGTTGAGTCATCATTTTCATTTAAAAATATTGTGACGTGGCAACTTGATTGGTGCAAATTTTATCTGAATAGACACGCCAGCTGATATCGCCGGATTCCCCAAAATTAGAGCGTCACGTGTTTGACACGCGACACTTTTCCGGCATATTTTAGAGTCTCGACGAAAATTGGGCAAAATTGAACGTAATCTCATAGTTATGATACTAAATTAATACAAATAGGTTTTTTGGGACAAATTTAAAATCTCAAATAATTATGGGACAAAACAAATTTTTTACTCGATTAATTGAGAGAGAGAGAGTACATTACCTTAAATTCTTCAGGTTTGTATTGAAAGAAACGCTCTCCCCATACATTTAGATGATAATTTGCCAGATGAAGAGAAAAGGTGGTGGCTGCAACTATTTGGTCTTTCATACCCATTATAATTAATTTTGATGAGATTCTAATTCCAGAGAATGTAGTTGGTGGTTTTTGGGCATAAAGTACTTCTATAATTTGCTTCTTTTATAAATATTAAATTAAATAGGCACAAATTAAAAACTAATTTATTATGATGTTAGTGTTACCCCACAAGCTGGCTAGCTAGCTGTTTTAGATATGGAATTACATACACACGCATTAAAGAGTAGCTGTAAATTGAATTAGTTATGCATATATTGTTGGACTTAACATCATTATTCAGTCCCACAGAATATAATATTGGATTTTTGTTTTAAAATAGTTTTTTTTAATAGTCCCACAACTCTCGACATTGTTCAATTTTTGTCCAATTTCGCTCGCGAACTTAAATTTTATTGACACGTGAATGGAATGTGACTTGTTGATTCCAAAAAAATAATTATCAGTGTTCATTGGTCCCTAAATAGTTATAAAATTCAATTTTTCCAATTTTTTTTTACAATTTGGCTAGTACCATAACTACTTTAATTAGTCGATTTACGCTCAATTTACTTTGGAATTATAAATTTCAGTGATCAAACTTGAGCGACGTACGATGACAAATTAATTTTGGGGAAATTCATTAAAATTCACCTTAGGTGGCACCACATAGTAAAATTTAACCAATTACTTTCGCATGTCATATTAAAAATAAATAAATTAAATACATTTTAGTTATGGGACAAAAAGGTTTTTACTTAGCAATTTCTTTGGTTTTTTTTTTTAAGAGTTGATATTCTACAAACCCACAATCAAATTCCATACACCCTGAATTAACAATAAAATTTATTAGAAGATAATGTAACAAAGATAAAGGAATAAACTTTAACCATTTGATATTACCGTTATTCCCTACATCCACGCAGAATATAATTATTTAATATTTAATGAATTGATAATAAAATCCTAAGCAGAGAATACAATAAATTTTAAAGGTAAATGATAGACATAAAACCACAAAGTTAAAATAATAATATAAAAATTGGGTAAACATAATAATTTTGCGCAAATAGATATTTTGTCTTTCTAATATTTAAGATGGATAAAGTTATCAAAATTATTATAAATTTAATTAACTATCGTTCAAATTATAATCACTTTCAAAAAAAAATACCATCTCAATCCAAAAAAATTAATTATCCCTAAAAATTAATAAAAAAACTTAAAATATTTTAAATAGACTCGCACCTTTTTACTTTATTAAAAAATGTTCTAAAATAATTAAGGTTTTCGCCCCTAATCTTTCAATTTTTTGCATAGATTAATTCCATCCAAAAAAAGTATACATCAATTTTGTCTTGTAACTTTTAAAATGCGTCAATCTGATCTCATAGTTCGAAAATTTTTGCTATGATCAAACTCTCTTTTTAAAGCAAAAAGGATCATTTTGCTGTTAATTTAAAAGTTATGTTTGGAGGATTTAATTTTTTTAGACTATTTTCGTAAATGTATATGTGAGATGACTATGAAAAATATCGTTTAATATTTAGAGTGAGGCTTCTGTGCACCCGGGCGTACAGAGCACATTCCGTGCGCTTTTGCAATTTTCGTGTCCCTTTACAATTTAAACCCCTAGCAATACATAGGTTTAAATAAAATATAGAGGGGGAGAGTTGTGTTCACATAAAATATCCCTCCGTATCCAGGGGCGCAAGAACTTTTTCCTAATATTTAATCGGTTGTTACACTAATTACCACGGATCCCGTGGTTATACTCTAAATTAGAATTCTTTGAGATAATAAATATATCACTCTCATATTCTGCCTAACCCAAAAAAAAATTAAATAAAAATTTCAATAAAACTAATGAAAGCAGTTGACTAATTTCGACTGCTATAGTGCGCAGTAAAATTAGTAGTTAATTAAAGCGATCGACCATTTACTTTCCATTGATCGTATGTCTAACATGCTTAATTGGAATAAAAACAAATATTCAATCTCATAACTTTCCTCATGGTCTATTTTATTCTTAATTAATTTAGTTTTAACAGTGAAGAAATAGGGCCAAACACGTCCTATTTTCACCGAAAAATGCTGACATCACCGGAAAACGCCATGTGAGACAACCGGAATAGCTGATTTTCGACCGGGACGATGACGTGGGATCCTGATGGCAGGTGAGTCAACGGGAATAAAACCAATTCAATCACATAACTTTCATGGTCTATTTTAGTCCCAATAAAGATAAGTTTGTCAATTTAGTTCCACCGGTGAAGAAATATGGTCAAACACGTCCTATTTTCGTCGAAAAATGCTGACATCACCGAAAAATATCACGTGAAAATCAGAATGACCAATTTTTGGCCGGACGATGACATGGCGCCCTGATGGCAAGTGAGTCAACAAATTAAATTTTATTTTAATGCCAACATTGCATTTTTATTTTCAAAAATTTTAAATAATTAGAAAACAAAAATTAAAGCCAAAAGGCGTATTAAAAACCCTAATATTGAAATTTCTAAATTTTTATGTGCATAATATAATTCAATATTACTCTAAGATTCAATCATAAAATATTACTATTATCAACTACATAATTTTAATGTAATGTTTCTTAATTATTCCTATACGGTTGCACTTTATTTTTACATCGCATTGTTGCTTTTTTTTTTTGCACATTTTTTTTCACACATGCAATATTGATGTTGCACACTTTAGCTTTATGCAAATCTGTTTTATGCATAATACGTTGTCTGAAAAAAAAAATGTCCTCTGCACATTATAACTTTATATCTACTTGTGCAAATTATTTCTACACAATACATTATTTGGATGTGTCTTATTGAAAATATATATTATCACTTATATTCATCTTATACATTAGGGTTTTTTTATTGTGCCCGTATACACAGGTGCATTTAGAATTGATAAGTTAGTTTTTTAGGGTATAGTTATTTCTATTATTTAAAATGTTAATTATTTTATTTAATATAAGGGTGGTTGTTGATCAATTTTTTTTAAAAAAAAAAATTGCTCAGCCCAATTAGTGAAGTCAAAAATGAAGTCTTGATTTATTTGATTTTGATACATAATGGCCCAATGAAATTATAAGAAGAATGTTGTGTTGGGACACTAGCATTTTGTACGGTATGAAATACCTTCAAACTGGATTCATTTTATATTATGATTTTATAAAACTAAGTACTACGTCTTCACTTAGATTGAGGAAATTCAATTTTCGAACAAATTTTTTTTTGAATAGTTTAGTTTTTTAGGTAATAAAAGTAAAGATAAAGCATATTATGTGTGTTAGTTATTGACGGTAATTCTGAGAATAAAGTGTAACGTAAGTTAATTGTGTTAAGTGAATTTGTCAATTTTTTTATTATTCATAATGTATTCGAACGGACGAAAATAAAAATTGTTCGCATTGCTTGGAGACGAGGGAGTGTGATTTTTGGTATTAAGTCCTTTGGCTTTTATGGAGAGAATTTCTCTTACAAGAAATTATAGGATTAATTTGTACCTAAAATGAGACTTTTATGATATCAAAGATGCAAGGATGAAAATTTAAAAATTGCCAAGTGTTGCACAAAATTTTAAAAAAATTGGCCCATTTGTTTTGAAGAAGCTAACAGCTCAAAATAAAGTAGTAGTACATGGATAGTGGGCCCACCATTTCAAATCAGGCAGCCCAGCTCCAATTGTACATCAAATCCAATTAATCTTGTTAAACAAGCTTTCTGCGCATATTCTTTTATTCAATGAAAGCCCATGCATCAAATTAGATTAAAAATAAATTAAACATATGGGAGTCATTCATCTATCTATCTATATATTTAAATGGCATAATAATTATACTCCATGCTTTTCTAATCTTCTCATCGGTTCGTCCCACATAATTGTTCGCCTAAAAAAAATATAATTCTAATTTAACACCTCAAAATATACATTAATTTCAAAATTGTCATTCCTTCTTTCCACACATAATATACTTTGTACTTTATTTATTTAAAAAAATACCACATTACCACTAAAAGTCAATAAAGTTAATTAAAAAGTGAAAATTTTCTTATACAAGATGAATTATGTTAAGGGAAAGGGAGTATATATTTTCAACAGTTTCTTTTTACAATTTCTCATGTGTATCTTCTTTTGCATGCATTTTTATAATAAGTCTTGTTTGAGATTACATATTGTATAAAAATTGTTAAGTCATAATATAAGAACACCTTTGTTTTGACAAATCACCAACCAAATCTATTTCATTTAATGAAATCATATCATATATGACCCTTTGCATTAGCCTAATTGTCGGCATAATTTCCTTTTAAAGTAATAGCCCATTTTTTTATTCAATTTTATCCCATGCGTTAAATTATATAGATGTGGACATGATGCATGCACCAATCAAATTATACTCCCTCCTCTAATTGTGTAACTTTTTTTTAAATTAAAAAAATATAATATTTTATTTGTGGTGAATAGTTATTATAATATTTGCTTTTATTATTTTACTCTAATATTTATAAATATAAAAAAAATAGAATAAGTTGTAGTTTATGAGTATGGTTGTAGATGTGGCTTCCTCATTTTGTAAAAAAAAATACCTACCCCAAAATAGCAAAATAAGGGAGTAAATTTTATTATTTGTAATTTTCAAGTACATTTATGTTCTTATAATTTGATATAAAGAAATTGCAATTCTTGTGATGAGGTGTAAATAATCATTCAAATTATTATAATCTTATATATAGATATTGCAATCTGTAATGGTTGGATGCACCAACTAATCAATTATTTTAAAAGACAGCTAGCGTCACACATTTGATAATCTGATATAAAGATCTTGTCAATCTACATTAGGCTTGTTCGTTTGTACTTATTTTCACTCCTACTCCATAATGTTATAATTTTTTTTAATAGTTATTATTAATTATTTTTCTGTTAAATAAACTTTATCTGCGTTTTTTCATTTTTATTCACCTTTTTAATATAATAAAAATATATTTTAATAATAAAAAGTAAAATTATCGGCATGATGCTTATTTGTTGATGATGATAGACATGCACCCACTAAATTACAGTATTATGCTACCTTGTCTGTAATTCAAATCTCAATTATATTATTTTTATCAGTAGTAATATCAATTTTTCTATTTAATAAGTGGAAGTTCCAGAAAAAGTCAATATTCTTAAAAATTTTAAATGTTACATGCTATATCATCCAAATACACCTTTTGGGGTAAAAAAAAAAAGGTCAAATCACGCTCAAAATGTAGTCACTACCAATAAAATATTATACCCTATGTGTATAAATATGTGTAGACTCTTTGATATTTCATTAAAAAAAACACTCTAATACTCTTTTCTTATTTTATTTAATTTTATATTCTTTATTTTATTGAATTTAAAATTAAAAAATACATATCATTATCCTATTGGATTTAAGATTGAAAAATATTTTACATATATATAATTATATATATGCACACATTTTATAATTTAAATTTATTATTTATAATGTAATTGTTGATCACATAACAAAAAAAATATCCATTTATTTAACTAAAGGGTCATAACTGATAGGTACAAAATTATCTACATATTTACTACGTAGTACATTGAGTTTTTAGAATTACTCAAGCATACAAACTTTAAGTCTGTAGTTCCCATATTACACATACGTAACACTAGTGTTAAGAAGCATTTTAAAGGAAATTTTAATATATTCCCGTGTATCTATCTATCCAGATATTTTCGCATCTACAATTCTCATTTTCTCATTTCTGAACCCTACGAAAATCCCACAAATAGGTATACGTTAGTGTGAAATTCACATCGTTGACTACTTTGTTCGTTGGATAAAGATGGGGACCGATCAACCACCATTTTCGTCGGTTACCATGTGCAGGGGGAATTCATGTTGGAGTGCGTGTTAGTGTGTGTTGAGAGGGAGTGAGAGTGAGAGAAGAAAGGGGAAATGGAATATGGTGGATGGGAATGTGAGTGTAGGGATTACTGATGGATGCTTCTTTGTATATATAGTGTACCCTATACCGATTAATCGGAGAATCAAGGAGTCGCGGTGGGTCTGGAGGGTGGGTGGAGATGGTAATTACAGGTAGAGAGGCAGTCAAGATTTGGGTGTCCAGCTATAGATGGTCGGTTACCATGTGCAGGGGGAATTGAACATTGGTGTTCACCGAATTGTACATCTGTGTAAAGTTGGTCAGGAGGGTGGGTGGAGATGGTGATTACGGGTAAAGGGGTAGTCAAGATTTGGACGTCCGGCTGTAGATGGTTGGTTGCCATGTGCAGGGAAGAATTGAACATTGGTGTTTACCGAATTGTACATCTGTGTTAAGTTGGTCGGGAGGGTGGGTGGAGATGGTGATTTCGGGTAGAGGGCCAGTCAAGATTTGGACGTCCAGCTATAGATGATCGGTTGCCATGTGCAGGGGGAATTGAATATTAGTGCTCACCGAATTATACATCTGTGTTAAGTTGGTGTTCATTAGAATTCTGAACATTGATGTACACCGAATTGAACATTGGTGTTTACCTGATTCAGAATTTTGCGTATTTATAGAAAGTCAATAATGGATTAAACATGAAAAGTACTAAGGGTAAACTTGGAAAATAAAATATTAGAATATATCTCTTAATACTTCAATTTGATTTTGTATTTCCTAGTAATTAGGCTATGAAATCACTTGCCTATTAGTAATAAACTCTTAACTAAATTAACAATACCAACAACAAAGAACTTTTATAATAATTCTAACCAATTGTACTCTAAAGATCCAAAATAATCCCACCCCAAAATTCCCCACCCCTCTTTCCCCCACCTGCCACTGTCGGCTGGTCGCCGAAAATTTTTCGGGGACACTGACAATCACCGGAGGCCGCCAGCCGGTTGCCAAAGGTTGCCTGCTACCGCCACCTTCCACACCAACACGGAACACTCACTGACCTCCATCCGCCGCCGGCAGCTAGCACAGTCGCTGGTAGGTCGCCAGTTGCCGCCGACCGCTGCCATTCTCCATGTCGGTATAGGACACTCACCGACCTTCATACCAACCTCCATACCGACATGGGACACATTGAGTATAATTTGTTGAATAGTAGGGTATTAAAGTCCAAAAAGTGTATATTAGTTAGATTTGTAATAAAAATTATTTGTTATCGGTATTGTTATTGTTTAGGTGTATTTTTTATACAAATAACCATTAACACTATAAAAAAATAATTTGTTTGTTTTGAATTTTAAAAATTGCTTTTTAAAATTTACGAAATGATACAAAGATATCATTATGTACAAAATGAAATCAGGATTTTGATAGTATAAGATTTTAATCAAGAATGGATTTAGAAAATTTATATAATGAGATATTGTAGCGTTACAATGATTTCAAGAAATTGTGATATTAACCTCCCAAAAATTGTAATTTTGATAACAGTCGATAGCGAGTCTTTGAAGATGATGCAATAATTATGTGGCTGTGATATTTACTCGGCTAATCAAACATAAAGGGGAAAATAAGGAAAGAGGCAGGACTTCCTCCCAGCTCTTGCTCTCTGGGGGGGGGAATATGATGGCTCTTTATTAATATTGTAAGTAGTACAGAGTTAGCCGATTCTGTCCTCTAAGAGGACTTTGGCCTCCCTATTTATAGGGGGATATCTGGGCTTCATTTAAGAAGGTGGCCCCATGGGCTTTAAATGAGGGGGTCGATGCGAGGTTTCTCATTGGTGGGCTTTTATATCACCGATGGTATTACGTCCTTCCAGTAGGTGGTTCTGCGGCTGGCGGGTCCCTCCAGTGGAGATGGGCTTTCTTTGGATTGGGCCTCTCGTGATTTTAGGCTTTGGTTGTTATTTAATGGGTCATGTCAACTCTGCCTATCACATTAGCCCCCGGGTTTCGGTGTGGGCCGCGGCCAATAGCAGAAGCCAACCCTAGCGTTCCTTTCAAGGAGCGCGTTGATTGAATTTTATCAAGTCTTTTCGAATATCTCTTTCTGACAGCCGTCGTATCAGTCGCTTTATTTCCTTCTCGAGGCGCTCCCTATTTATTGTGGTTGCCCCGGTCAGTCTTGTCATTTTCTACCTTCCAACTTTTTCTTCATTCTTCTACGGCCCGCTTCTCGCTCTTTTATCAAAAAATGAGCGGAATGACTGGGAAAGGCAGCCACGGACTCTCTGAGGGTTCTCCTGGGCGGAGCGCTGGTGCGACGCTGTCGTCCTCTAGGTCGTCAAAGGGGAGGGAGAAAAGTCGGTGGTATACAGCGAGTTCCTGGCGCATTCGCTGGTTTCAATGGCGACAGAGGTGAAAGTGGAGGAGGCTAGGATATTGTATGGGGTGCCGGGTGTAGAGTATCGTCGGCCTGGTCCGAACGAGTTTTCCAATCATCCACTGGAGGGTCGTGTGGTGGTGAATTCGGAGATTCTTGCGGCTGGATTCTGGCTTCCACTGCATCGATGCTTTGCCCATCTTTTAGCCCACTGGAAGTTGGCACCGGCTCAGCTGTCGCCAAATGCATGGGCCTCCTTGGTAGGCCTGGAGCTTTACTTCCGGGGCAGGGGCTATTCTTATCTGTCTCCTCTGGAATTTGACTATTTGTGCTCGCCGGTGGCGGAATTTCAGACAATAGGCTACTATCGTTTGAATAAGAGCCCGGCAGGGTCGGTCATCACCGGTAGATCCACTTCCATCAAGGGCTAGAAAGAGGGATGGTTTTGGGCCTCTGACAACTTGGGTGCCCCGAGCATCCATGTATCCTCGTCTTTCCAGGTTGCCCGGGAAGGTAGGATTCCTTTACTCTCTTCTTCTAGATTCGCTTCCCTGACTGTCCGCTTATTCAAGGTGGGAATTGCTGCAGGTATAAAGATTCCGACAGAGGGAGACTTAACGACCGAGTTCAGAAAGTTGGCCGCCGAGCTCGCTGTGCTTTGTTCCATTGAGCGGGCACATTTGAAGTTGGTGACTCCCTCAGAGTTGTTAAAACTAAGGAATTCTGTAGAGTCCGAATGGGCTCTATCTGGGTCAGGACCGGCGATGGATGCATCTCAGGACGTCCTTGTTACGGTTGCCGATCCGACCGGTACTGCCGAGGGCATCGACGAATGGCTGGGGCCACGCCCATCGTTCCTTCGTCGGGGTTGGTTGAATCCGAGCCCCCAAGTTCTCGCAAGGTAGTGATCGTCATTGATGAGTTGGGGTCTAAGCAGAGACTTCTCCCGATGGTGGCCGGCGGTAATGCGACGATTAGCTTGGGCACCTCGGGAAATGATAAGCTGAGGTTCGGCTCGGGTGAGGGAGCGATGGAGGTGGTGAAGACTCATCGCCAACTGGCTGGGGTGCTCCGGAGGGTACTTCCATCGCTATGTTGCCTTTTGATTTTATTCCTTTTTATTCTTTCAGGTTGATCTCGTTTGTTTTGTGCAGAGTCTCATGAAGATCCTCTAATTTCTGTTGGTGATTGGCGATCCGTTCCTGCCTTTTCTCCAGTTCCTACAATCTCAATTCGGACCGAGGGGCACGGGGTTAGGCACCCTCCTTCGGATGGAGAAGTCGATCGGGAAAATGTGGAGAGGGCGAAGCGTGCTTGTATTGAGGAGGCTTCCGTTGGTGGTACCTCCACCGGTTTGGCCGCGACCACTTTTGAGAAGACTCCACTTTTTCCTGGGAGGACGTTGGAAGAAGTTTTGGCAGTGGCTGGGGGGGCTTCCCTTCCAGCTGTTTTAATAAACATGCATCGCTCCGAGCGCCCTCCTTTCTCTGCTGACAGGGTACCCGATTATGCCTGAGCGGCTATGGACATGATCCCTACTGTGTTGACCCAGGAGAAAGATGTCGTGATGGACCGATTAGACTTGGAAAGTGCTGCGCTTGCGGCCGTATGCTATGCTTCTCAGACATCCGTGTACCTTGGCCGGGTGCAAGATCTAATCGTAAATTTTCTAACCAAGAGAAACATGCTGGTTTCCACCTGCCAACATCTTCAAAACCAATTGTCGTCCATGCAGGAGGCTTTGAGGCAGGCCAAAGAATGCCTGCAATAGTCTGTGCAGAGCCGAGGTGAGGTCTCTGAGTTGTTGGCCAAGACTCAGAATGATTTAGCCAAGGAGGTCCACCGTGGTGGCGAGCGATTGGCGAAAATGGCTGCAGAACTCGACCATATGAAGGCGATCGCTCGAGGGAGCTTTTCTGCTACCTTTGTTGAGGAGCGCGCCGTTGCCGCGGTGGTAGGGTACTGTAAGGCATTCTACGAGAGCGCCCAAATTTTGGGCTTGGAGGAGGGTGATGCTCGGCTGGAAGGTTTGCGAGTAGCCTTGAAGAGTCGTATAGCTAGCGTTCAGCTTCTGACCCGAGTGATCTGGAGTACTTTCAGTACTAATTTCTCTCCCCTGGGTTCTCTCTCGGACTTTCTCCTATAAACTCATCGGCGGGCGCTTCTTCTAGCGAGGCGGGTAACTCTGCTTTGGATCGATCCCAGTTGTAGTTTTTCTCTTTCCTCCTTTTTGACTTTGGAACTTGTATTTCTGTCACACCTTTTTATAGTGAATAAATATTGGTTTGACTGATGCGATTTTATTGAGTAGGGTAATGATTAGCTGTCATTAACTCCCCACTATCCCACTAATTCTCTTCATTAATGAGCAACAGCCATTTTGGTAACTTTTTACCTTCCTAATTTTGGGATTTCATTTCTCATTCGGCTCCACGTGTGCTTTAGGGGAGCGTGACTTTTGATTCCAAAGGTCTTTTCTTGCTGATTACTATGCTATATATAGGGTGTGTTGATGGACAAATATCCATCACTTCAAATTCCCTTTCCTGGAAAAATTTTCTCTTGCAATTTCTTTGCTCTCCATTTCTCATGGCTTTCTTTCACTCTTTTGCGGTTTTGCTATTATTTTGCTTCATCTTTGGTCATGTGCCTTGTTTTACGGTGAGTTTCCGGTCATCTCAGAAACTTAGCGTTAATGACGGAGAGAGTGGTGATGGTGCCCCATCACGATATCTTCCTCTGACCACTAGAAGCGGTAAGGTTTCGGCGCCTTCTCCTTTCCCTTTTCTGGCAATGGAACTTCCTTCAACATCACGAACTGCAGCAGGGCCCCATCAGGTGGTTCCGCATACTGACGTGAGGGGCTCTCCGTCTTCTACGGTGTTGGTGCCGGTCCGAGCTTCCGATGGCACGGAAGGTTCAAGTTCCTACCGGCTATCTCGTCCCCGGCCGGATAGAGCGGTACCTCCTCGTGGGATTATCACCGATGATGTCCCACCCAGCTGAGGGAAGGCGATATTGAGGTGGCGGCTTTCCACTTTTCTTGTCCAAGAGCTCGTTTTGCTATAGCCGGCCCCGGACTCTTGGCGAGTCATCTACCTGAGGGGTTGATCGCAGCGAATCTAGCCATGCTGGGAGTGGGTGTCTAATTTCCCTTGCTTCCTCTGGTTTGTCACCTGCTAGGTTATTGGGGAATAGCCCCCATGCAACTAAAGCTGTCCCGCTTGGGCCAACTTGCTTGGGCAGCTCGTCCTTTTGCATGACAAGGGTTATTCTTCTCTTTTGGTGGAGGATATCAATTACGTTCTGCGCTGCGTGCGTGATCGCAGAGCGTCTGCCTATTATTATCTGAGGGTGCATCAAGGGATGCGGTCCTTGTTTGTTGGGAGTGACATGGGCCACCAGCGGACGTGGTGTCAGGAATGGTTTTGGGTTATGGGATATAAAGGCCAAGATCATCGTGGCCACATCATCCCCATACCTCGTGCTTTTAATTTTCCTCCGCTAAGTAAGTTGATATCAAAGTCGTTGCCCCATTCTCCAATATTACTGTTTGGCCATTAATCTTTTTGGTTTTGGGCAGGTCACTCTCGCTCCGAGTTGGAAGAGCTTTCTTTCAGTTTTTGTCGCACCTTCGCCGCCATTGAAGGGATGGAGCTTCCCATCAACGTTTCTGATTTGCTCTGGAACCATAAACTCCAGGCCGCCGAGTTAATGCCCCGATTCAGTCGAGATGCCATGGTAGATTTTGAAGGGTGTGTTAGCACCAATTTTTCCACCTAGATGCAGCCCATAATGAGTACTTTCCTGTACAGGCTGAGAGGGTGGTACGGGTTGAGGGCGATGAGGATGTCGGTGCTGCCTCTCCTAATGAAGGCTTAAAGTGCTCTGCTCCTGCCGGGCCACCACCAGAGCGAGATCCTTCCTTGGTGGGTCCTGACGAGTTCCTTGAAGGAGGCCTTTCAATGAGACTGTCCAGGAGGGAGCCGGGAGGAAGGCCCAGGAGGAGGCGGCCGCTCATGTCAGAGTGGCGATGGGTCGCGCCGGCCAAGAAGATCGCAGCAAGCAATCGATGGCGAATGATCCTTTAGCTGCAGGTCCATCGGGGGCAGCTCCTGCTTCACGCCTAAATCCCAAGGGATTCCCACTTGTCCTACCGGGCTTCGAAGATGTCAGAGCTGATGGCGCCGGGCCTAGTTCTGCTCCTTTTCTTCTTCGGTCAGATTATGTCCCCCGCGAGGGGTTGTTTTCTCCAGGTGGTTCCCTGGGATTGGTCGGCCTGTTTCAGCTTCGGCCTGTGCAGGATCTTCATCCTTTAATGGAGGCTGATCCGGGTCTCGCAGCGGCCATGTTTGTCCCAGCTCGTTCGTGGAGTCTGGCTCTTTCCTAGTTGCTGCAAGGACTCGGCTCTCAGGAGGTGGGTCAGGCTGCCCTTGCTAGCTTGGGTCATGCTTTGACTTTTCTCAGCCACCACTTGCTTCTAGGGAGGTCGGATTCGATGATCCAGGCTTTTATTTTATCGGTAGCTGTTTTACTTTATCGATAGTCATTCAACCTTCGCTAATCAGCTGGTTGGGAATGCCAATTTCCAAGCTGAGGCCTATCAGGAAAGGGCCAGAGTAGCCAAACTACGGATGCAGAAGCTAGAAGCTAGTCAGTATCTCTCGCTTTTCGAGCTGGAATGTGAGTGAGAAAGGGTTGCCCGCTTAGAGGCTAAAGTGGCTTGGCTTCTGAGCCGTTGGAATGATTCCAGGGCGGGTCCAAGCGATGCGGGCGATCCGGGGAATGCATGATTTAGGACATAGGAGCCTTTCATGTTTTGTATTTAGTCCTAAAAGGAAACTTTTTATCTTAAACTTTTAATATGAATGGACTTTTGCCTTATTATTTATTAGGAGGCTTTAAAGTGTGTTTTGGCCTCTTGTCCATCAAAAAATTAACTATTACATATGTTTTCTAGCTATTACATGCAATTTTTTAGGCGTAGAACTTCTTTGAGGTTCTGTCCATTCCACGGGTGCTTCATTATCTCTTCATCCAATATGGAGAGATGGTATGCTCCGTTTCCTATACACCTTTTTATTATAAATGGGCCATCCCAATTGCTTCCGAAGATGCCTTAATTTGGTTACAACACTCGCCTTAGAACGAGATCTTCTTCATTGAAGATTCTTGGGCTAACTTTCTAGTTATAATACCTTCTCAATTTGCTTTTGTATGCGGCGTTTCGTACATCACTTTCTAATCTGATCTCTTCTGCGAAGTCCAGACGTATTTGCTGAGCTTCTTCGCTGGTGGTTAGGTTGCTTTGGTTCACACGAAATGTTGGGACCTCCACTTCCGCGGGGATGACCGCTTCCGCGCCTTAAGTGAGTGAGAAAGGGGTCTCTCGGGTGGAAGAACGGGAGGTGGTTCGATATACCTATAGAACACTGGGGAGGAATTCGGCCCAGCTTCCTTTGAGTCTGTCTAAATGGGCTTTCAGAGTATGCTTGATGACCTTATTTACTGCCTCGACTTGATCATTGGATTGCAGATGGTAGGGGATGGAGAATAACTTTTTTTATCTGTAAATCGTCACAGAATTCCTGTAGGCTGGCTCCCTCGAATTGTTTTCCATTATTAGTAACAATGGCTTGTTGGATTCCAAATCGACATAACCCAAATAAAATGGATCATCCTTGCTTCGGTTATGGTGACCAAAGCATCCGCTTCCAACCATTTGGAGAAATAGTCCACAGCTACGACGGCGTACTTAACTCCATCTTTTTCTGGGGAAAAGGGCCCAATAAGGTCAATTCTCTATTTAGAAAAGGGCCATGGACTGGTGACGGTGATCAGTTCTGTGGAGGGCTTCTTATGATCGGCGCGTATCGCTGCCACTGGGACATCTCCTGGTAAACTCCACTGCGTCTTTTCTTAGAGAAGGCCAATAGTATCCTTGTCTAAGTGCTTTGTATGCCAGAGCCTGTCCTCCTAAATGGTTTCTGCATACTCCTTCGTGTATTTCTGCTAGCACCCTCTCGGTTTTTTCGTCAGCAAGACATCTCAATAGTGGGGTTGAATACTCACACTTGTATAATACATCATCGATTAAGGCATATCGGGTTGACCGAATCCTTAGCTGGCGGGCCTGAATCTTATCATTGGGCAGTTTGTCGGTTGAGAGAAAATGCCGGATAGGTGTCAACCAAGATTCTGCCTGATCGACTTGCGTTATTAATCTCGTACTGGGGCTTTCCTGTTTGACCACGTGGATGTTTTCGAGTTACTCAGCATTATCAGAGATTGTCAATCGGGCCAAGGCATCGGCTTGCATGTTTTGGAGCCTGGAGACTTTGGTGAGGTATCCTGGCTAAAACGACGGAAGAGCTCTAAGACCCGTCTCGGTATTCCATCATCTGCTAATCCCGAGCCTCATATTTTCCTTTTATCTGGTTAACCATCAGTTGGGAATCACTGTAGGTGATTAGTCGCTCGGCATCGATCGATAATTCCATTCTGAGTTCGGCCAACAACGCTTCATATTCCGTTTCATTGTTAGTGACAGGAAAATTGAATCGTATGGAGGTGTTGACCGCGGCGCCTGTTGGGGCGGATAGAACTATTCATGTGCCTAATGCGTGGACCGTGGCTGAACCATCCACAAACATTTTCCATGGCTTTTGGATGAGTTGCTCAGGGTCAGTGAGGTTTGTCAATTCTACGACGAAGTCTGCCAGGGCCTGCCCTATGATTGCGTTTCTTGGGGCATATTTGATGTCGAATTATCCCAATTCCACTGACCATTTTAAATGCTGACCGGCTGAGTCAGGGCGAGACAAGATTTGCCTTAAAGGATCAGCGGTTAATACTTAAATAGTGTGCATAAGAAAATATGGTCGTAATTTTTGAGCGCTCATTAGCAAAGTGTATGCAAGCTTTTCGACCATTAGGTATCTCAACTCGGTGTCGTGCAGCATCTGGCTGACGTAGTAGACCAATTTTTTTATTTTTCCTTCGTTTCTGAATAGTACTCCGCTGATGGCAGCATACGAAGCTGCTATGTAAAGGTTGAGAATCTACCTTGGAACTGGCTTGGAAAGCATCTCGGTATTCAAGAGATGTTCCTTTAATGCTTTAAATGTCATCTAGGCGGCTGGGGTCCATTTGAATTTTTCCTTCCGGATGACATCGAAAAAGGGCTTGCATTTGTCGGATGCTCGGGCAACGAACCTGCTCAATGCGACTCGCCCGATCAACTTTTTTACTTCTTTGATATGTTTTAGGGTCTCATATACATGATGGCCTTGATTTTTTTAGGGTTAGCATCGATTCCTCGTTTGCTTACTAAGAAGTCGATGAACTTTTCTGAGTTTACCCAAACGCGCACTTCTTTGGGTTCAGCTTCATGCGATATTCTTTTAAAATGTGGAAAGCTTGCTGTAAGTGTGTTATATGGTCTTCCTTGGCTTGGCTTTTGACGAGCATATCATCGATGTAGACTTCTATTGTATTTCCCAGTTCCTCCTTGAACATCTTATTTACTAGGCGTTGATAAGTTGCCCCAGCATTCTTGAGCCCGAACGGCATCATCACCTATGTGAGTAGGTTTCTTTTGGTGTAGAAAGTAGTTTTTTCTACATCGCTCGGATGCATAGAGATCTGATGATACCCTGAGTATGCATCCATGAAGCTCATAAGTTCATGACCGACGGTGGCATCCACCATCTGGTCGATGTGAGGCAGAGGGAAACTGTGTTTGGGGTACGACTTGTTGAGATCTGTAAAGTCTATGCATAGACGCTAGGATTTATTTGCTTTTTGGACTAGGATCGGGTTAGCTATCCATGACGGGAATAGGGCTTCCCAGACCAAGTGGTTGGCTAGCAATTTTCGAGCTTCGCTTTCCACGACCTCGTATTTTTCTAGGCTAAGCTTTCTCTTCTTTTGTTCAACGGACAAAATCAAGGGTCCACATTCAGCCAGTGGCACGCGTGTTTAGGATCGATGCCTTGCATGTCGGAGGGCTTTCACTCAAAAACTTCAAGGTTGTCTCTTAAGAAGTCGATTAGTGCAGAACGGTGTGGTCCTTTCAATTCAGATCCGATGCTTATCTCTATTTCGAGGTTGTTAGGATCCAGATTGATTTTTGTTGTTTCTTCTGCTGGTCGCGCTCTATTTTTCTGAGTCTTAGGCCTCGAATTCTCTTCGGCATTTGGGGAAAGCTCCTCTTCCATGATTTTTTCTGAGACGTTGGGCGAGGCTCTCCCGGGTGCCGAGTGAGTTGCGAGGAGTTAAACTGTGGGTCATGGTAGCTTGCGCCATACAATCCTTCCATGAAGGAACATTCGCA
This sequence comes from Pogostemon cablin, assembly GCA_023678885.1. Lineage (NCBI taxonomy): Eukaryota > Viridiplantae > Streptophyta > Magnoliopsida > Lamiales > Lamiaceae > Pogostemon > Pogostemon cablin. Next base: position 13,522,925 of record CM042961.1, on the reverse strand, counting down.
GGCCCCTCGTTGGTCTCCCTAGACAGTGCCTACTAGTCTGTCTACCATGGTGAATTTGAGGCACTGATGTAGGATTGATGGTACGGGCCGGAATTCGTGGATGAAAGGTCGTCCTAAAATGCAATTATAAGACGAGAGGACATCTACGACTTTGAAAGGGATGTTCATGTACATTCGAAGTGCCTGGTCTTTATCTGTTAGTAGGACGGCCATATCGGTTTCCATCATGGGCCTAGTGATCGAGTTTCCAAACCCTCAAATCTCATCTTGGCAGGGTAAGGCCTTATGTATGCTTGTCCCTCTGATGGCATTGAACATTTTACGGAAGATGATGTTGGCATATGCTCCCATGTCTATCAGGCATCTGTGGACTAGGGAGCCCGAGATATTGGCAACGATCACTGTGAGTCCGTATGTGGCATCCTGATGCTTTGATCGTCCCTTTCGAAAAATACTATATCGGCTTCATTGGGTCCCTTGGCTGGGGCTGTTCTAAACAAATGGTGGATATTCTGGAACTCCCGAAGTTTGGCCTTCCTTTTCTGTTCGAAATCTGATGGATCAGTTGTGCTGTTCCAATATAATTTCCCTCCATCATAAAGACCATTCGATAGTTTGGGAGAGGGAGAATTCTCCTTCGTCTTCGGGGGAGTCTTCTGAGCATTTAGCCATCGTTCCGTGTTCCTCGGCATTTACGTTGCGGGGATTTTTGTTGCCCAACCATTTTTTGGGGCCTCGGATCAATTTTTCTAGTTTCTCTGCCTCGTATAACCGTCAGAGTTCTACCAAAAGGTCACGGCATTTATTGGATTCTAGAATCAATAAGGAAGATGTGGCAAAAAAAGAATTCTAGATGCGATAAGGAAGATGTGGCAAAAAACGGAGCTCAATTTGGAGTTGAAACGAGGGAGAATAAGTCAAAGTAAAATGCTAAAAAATACATGCACAACTTATGTAATTTTTCTGTACTCTTGTAGAGCTCAAAACTAGAAGTGTGATATATAGTTGAAAATTCATAGAAAAGAGTATCGTTTTGGTATAAGAAACACCTCAACCGGAGCCCAAACGAGAAAGTTATGATTAAAATAGTGACGTCGCGCAAGCTGTTCCTACTCAGCACGATTGTGCTACTTTGCATGACTTGTTATACTTTTAAATGTTAGAAGTTTTGTTAATTCTTTATATGCATAGAAAGCCATGGAAGAGAGGATCGCGTGAGCGCAAGAATTACCCGAATTGGATTTCGTATGAGAAAGTTATATGCAAAACGGTAAGACTGCATTGCACCAACCCGAACTCGACCCGAACTCGGCCCAAAGTAAATTTTATGATTAGAATGTGTTCTAGAAGGTTCCAAGGGGTACAAATATCCATTTTGAGTGTAAAATAAGAGAAGGATCAGTAGGGATCAGCTATACACACATTTTACACCATATTTTCACACACTAACTCTATTCCATCCATCTCCATACCCTTCATCCATCCAATCCACTTGATCCCCTCCATCAAATCTACCATCTAAGTGATCAAGGAAGCAAGGAAGAGTGAGATCACAAGAAGAAGAAGAAGATCTCCATTGAAGACCTTCAAAGGGGGAATCTAATTCTAATTTTGTGACTTTCTTTATAGTTGATCATGGTTTGTAAGGATTTTAATATCTATGTTGAATTTCTTGTGCTATGAAAGACTAACCTCCTTTGTGAGATTAGCTCCATGATTGGTGTTGGATAATTTAGATTTTATGCAAATTGATTTTAATCTTAATTAGACATTTGTGTTATTTCTATCATTGATGTGAATTACTTGATGTATATGTATGAGTTGTGTAATTAATTGTCATGGGCATGTGATTAGATTGAGAAATCAATTATGTGTTTAGAATAGTTCATTGAATTATTTCATCATACACTTCATGTGCATTAATTTAGAATGAGATAGAGATATTCTTCTAGATTTAGAAACCTTTGATAGAATATTTGATTAACTTAATCGAGAGATTGGTTGATTAGGTGAGGAGAACCAAGCCAATAGTGAATTCATAGTACCTTAAAAGGGAATATTGCCTAAGATTTAGTACCTTATTAGAGAACTCGTACAGTAATTAGTACCTATTGGGAGGTGTTCACTTTGGTCTCGATCCTATGTGCTTTTGGGAACCTTATTGAGGGCCTACATCCTATCCATCTCGAGAGAGAGTTTAGGTGGAATTAGTGATAGTTTCTATGTCATGTCAATGAGAGATTAGAATTATTTGCATGATTACTTGATTATCTATGCCATGATTGTTGTTAATTTCATCCTTGCATCATTTGAAACCCATTTATCTTTGTATTCCTTTTATCTTTTATTTCTTGCATTGCATTTATTTGCATGCTTATCTATCCTCATTTTCGATTGTCCTTATAAAATCACGATAAAGTTGAGATCGTTTAAATTCTAGTACCTTCCTCCATGTGGTTCGATAAATTCTTTAATTGGTCATTCCAACTACAAAATGACTAATCAAATGGCGCCGTTGTCGGGGAGGTAACGGTTGCTAGTATTTTGACGAAGGATTGTTTAAAGTGGTCTTAATAAAGACTTTTTTTTGCATCTTATTTTTTGCTTTAGAAAATTTTGCTCTAAGTTTTCTTTCTTTAATAGGTGCATACCTTGAGAAGGAAGAAGAAGGAGAACAAGCCCAAAAATATGAGCTACATGGATATTCTTCGAGATATGGTGAATAGAAATGCTCTTCCCACCATGAATACACAAGGAAATTTTCAAGGATTTCAAATGCCAAATTGTGAGCCTAATTTGCAATCAAATTTCGGAGTACAAGATATGCTATTCCAACAACAAAGTTATGAGAATTTTAGAGTCCCTCATCAAATGCATCAACAAGTATACCCCAAGGCATGGAAGATGTTTTTCAAGGAAATTTTTCTAGAAATCAAGAAGGAAATCAACCACAACTATGGGGATATTTTCAAGACTCCAACACCTCTTATTCCAACCAACTTGACTACAAAGAGAAGCTTAGAGAAGAGTTATTTGAAAAGATGATGGAACGTTTGGAAAATAGGATAGAGCATATGGAGAAGGAGAGGAAGTTTAATGAAGCGTGGATGGATCGAATGGGAAATTAGTGTGAAATGGTGACAAATGTAATCGTAGCATTCAGTGCTAGATTGAATTCTATTGAGCACCAAGTTAGTCAAGTTGTGCCCATCGTGTAGAGACTTCAAGAAGAGAACAACAAGCCCTCTACCTCCAGAACAATGAATCTATGCATAGCCATTAAAGATCGTAAAGAGGATAGTTTGGGGGTTGATGAGGTTATGAAGGAAAAGAGAGAAAGGGTGCCTAAGTGGGTGAAAGCTAAAGAGTCTCTTTAAGTGATGGTTGAGAAAGTAAAGTTTCGAAACCAAGAAGAGATTCATGCCCTTATGGAAGAAAAGAAGCCTCCGAAAACAAATGTTATTGACGATACCCCACACAAGACAAAACCTTCTCATTATATTAAAATTTCAAATTCTCTTAAGAATTTTCATGAATTCATTGATAAAAATTTGTTTGCTGAAAATTGTAGGAAAAGGGTTGCAAGAGGGCACCAACACTTGTCAATTCCCGAATTCTTACCAGGGGATATGGTTGAAGTTCAAAATACATATAAAGCCCCATGGAAAAAGTGGAACAAGTAGAAAGGGCCATTACTTGTGAAGAACGCCTTCGGAGAACAATTGCTTGAACTATTTAACAAGAGGGAAACGTTCTTGTAGTTGAACGGGAGAGCACAAGGCACTACTTCAAGAAAAGACCTATGATAGTGCCTAAGAACTATTCAAGACCACCATGAGCTTGATAATATCGTCCGGCTTGAAGACGTTAAATTTAGCGCTAGATGGGAGGCAATCCATCATTATTTTTTTTGCTTTATTTCTTGTTTTCAATAAGGATTGTGGATTTGATTTTATTTTGCATTTTTTGTATTGTAGGTGGATTGTGCTCGTGAAGAAAATGCGAGTTGAAGATACGAAGGGTGCTTGATTTGAAGTGTGTAGGTATGTCACACCACTTTTTGCAAACTTAACTCGAAACTCTTGTTTCAATTTAAGTTTGGGGGAATATGGCGTGATGTGACATACTTTTTCTTGAAGGCATATACTTTTCGTGTTTTTGGGCTAATTTTAAAATTTTTCTCATGAGTTTTGATTTGATTTTGATACGTTTGGTTGTGTTGAAGTACATGATAATCCATATTTTTAATGATATTGTTGAGCTAATATTTTTGATGAGTTGTTGAGTATGAATGAAGTGTAGTGGAAGCATGAATTGTGCCCGGAGATCAAGTCGAGATTCTTTGTGTATTCAATCCGGAAGCTAGTTCCAACCATTTCCACTACTAAATATCTATTGAGGGAGTTCACTCTATACTCTACCACTTCTAGTTGCTTGACATGAATTTATTTTGATTTGAATTGGTATGATTAGCATGTTAGTTCATGTGTTATATTTTTGGGATGTTTACTTTCGTAATTTAGGATTTCCTTTTCAATCAAAGGTAGGGATGTTTGTGAGCTTAATTGTCATGGATGATATAGAATGTGTACTTCATTGTTTATGATGGGATATTTATTCTTGCATGTTATGTGTTTTTGGTTGTTTCTTGTTTATTGTGTCTTTATTTTATATTTTGTGTATTTTTATTCTTGTCTAGGGTTGTTTGGTGGTTTGTTCTTGGGATGTCGTGAGTCATTTTTGAATGTGAGTGATGACATGTTGTTGTGATAAGTGATGACAAATTATGATTAAGAATGTCTACACTTTCGAATTGTAACATATTTTACTTAACTTGTTCAATTTTGAGATGAGTATGGTGTAATAAATTTCTTAAGGTCCAATGCATAAGCCTGTGAGAAGTTGAGCCTCAACCGTGCATATATGGTATTTTTCTTCATGAGTGAATCGATTATTTTTTATAAGCTAGAACTTGCTCAAGGACTATAGGAATGAGCCCGATTAGTGGAGATTAGTGATATGATCTAAGGCCATCCTTGTTACTTATAGTAATTGCCAAATATTTTCATACCATGAACATCATCCCTAGTCAACCACTTTGAGCCTATAAGCCTATTTCTTGTGAATTAAGCACATTACAAGCCTTGATTACCCACATGAGCCTTATATATGTACCCTTTTGTGTGAGTAATTGAGGAGATGGAAGCTAGAAAGGTTTGATAAGAAAGAAAGAGAAGAAAGAAAATGGTAAACAAGTAAGAAAAAGGATGAAAAAGAGCACAAGAAAGAATGGACATGCAATCTTAAAACAAGAAAATGAGCAAAGCAACAACATGCTCAAGAAATCAAAAATCCAAAGAAGGGGGCATGAATCAAAAGAAGCTCAGTCCAAGGAAAATTGATGAATAGTACTTGTGATCAGTAAAGATAAAAAAAGGAAGAAAGAAAAGTGGAGGAATGGAAGAAAGTAGCTACCTCTTTGATTACTTACACTTGATTAGTCACTTGTATCCATATTCTTCCTAACCTACCAAAAAGTCTATCATTACAACCTTAATGAAAGACCTTGTTGATCACTAATTAAAACTTTGGTGGTTTGTGAATGTAGTCCACGAGCAAGCTTATAGCGAGTCGAGCCAATCGATTGATGAGTGTTGATTTACCCCCACTTCATAGAGTTTTGAGTGAAATTAATATCTATGTGAGACTTGGACCAAAAAGGGACTTTTACACTTTATTCTCTTGAAATTGAACATGTTAATTCTTCATGTTATAAGTTTAATGTTGTAGGATGACTTAGCATAGTTTGTAGTTCTTATTACTATTGATGTGTTATTATTTATGTTCGTTTAGTCTTTCCTAAGTAAAAATCTCTCTCCCCTTATTTTATTATTTTCGTTTTTCAGGGACAAACAACACTTTAAGTTTGGGGGTATGATGAGTGATATTTTCACCTAAATTTTAGTGTCTTTTTATGTGTATTTTCGTATTATTTTATTCGTATTTATGTGTATTTTGGTTGTGTTATGTGTTTTTATAGAAATATATGAGAATGAGCTTAAACGTATGATTTTTAGGTAAAAATGGATTCTAGACGTGATAAGGAAGATGTGGCAAAAAACGAAGCTCAATTCAGAGTTGAAACGAGGGAGAATAAGTCAAAGCAAAATGCTGAAAAACGCACGCTCAACTTGTATAATTTTTCTGTACTCTTTTAGAGCTCAAAACTAGAAGTGTGATACATAGTTGGAAAGTCATAGAAAAGAGGATCGTTTTGGTATAAGAAACACCTCAACCGGAGCCCAAACGAAAAAGTTATGATTAAAATGGTGACGTCGCGCAAGCTGTTCCTACTCAGCACGATTGTGCTTCTTTGCATGACTTGTTACACTTTTAAATGTTAGAAGTTTTGTCAATTCTTTATATGCATAGAAATTCATGGAAGAAAGGATCGCATGAGTGCAAGAATCACCCGAATTGGATTTCGTATGAGAAAGTTATATACAAAATGGTGAGACTGCATTGCACCAATCCGAACTCGGCCCGAAGTCAATTTTATGATTAGAATGTGTTCTAGAAGGTTCCAAGGGGTACAAATGTCCATTTTGAGTGTAAAATAAGAGAAGGATCAGTAGGGATCAGCTATACACACATTTTACACCACATTTTCACACACTAACTCTATTCCATCCATCTCCATACCCTTCATCCATCCAATCCACTTGATCCCCTCCATCAAATCTACCATCTAAGTGATCAAGGAAGCAAGGGAGAGTGAGATCACAAGAAGAAGAAGAAGATCTCCATTGAAGACCTTCAAAGGGGGAATCTAATTCTAATTTTGTGACTTTCTTTATAGTTGATTATGGTTTGTAAGGATTTTAATGTCTATGTTGAATTTCTTGTGACTATGAAAGACTAATCTCCTTTGTGAGATTAGCTCCATGATTGGTGTTGGATAATTTAGGTTTTATGCAAATTAATTTTAATCTTAATTGGGTATTTGTGTTATTTCTATTATTGATGTGAATTGCTTGATGTATATGTATGATTTGTGTAATTAATTGTCATGGGCATGTGATTACATTAAGAAATCAATTATGTGTTTAGGATAGTTCATTGAATCATTTCATCATACACTTCATGTGCATTAATTTAGAATAAGATAGAGATATTCTTCTAGATTTAGAACCCTTTGATAGAATATTTGATTAACTTAATCGAGAGATTGGTTGATTAGGTGAGGAGAACCAAGCCATTAGTGAATTCATAGTGCCTTAAAAGAAAATATTGCCTATGATTTATTACCTCATTAGGGAACTCGTAGAGTAATTAGTACCTAGTGGGAGGTGTTCACTTTGGTCTCGATCATATGTGCTTTTAGAAGCCTTATTGAGGGCCTACATCATATCCATCTCGAGAGAGAGTTTAGGTGAAATTAGTGATCGCTTCTATGCCATGTCAATGAGAGATTAGAATTATTTGCATGATTACTTGATTATCTATGCCATGATTGTTGTTAATCTCATCCTTGCATCATTTGGAACACATTTATCTTTGCATTCCTTTTATCTTTTATTTCTTGCATTGCATTTATTTGCATGCTTATCTATCCTCCTTTTCAATCGTCCTTATAAAATCACGATAAAGTTGAGATCGCTTAAACTCTAATACCTTCCTCCCTGTGGTTCGATAAATTCTTTAATTGATCATCCCAACTACAAAATGACTAATCAGGTGGTAGGGTTTGAGTCTCCATTATATGGGGGTATTTGGGGTAGCTTGATTTTCGAGTGGGATGGTGTATTGAGGATTCTGTGCGAGAAAGGCGTGCGGCATGCGCCTAGCTCGGGCTGATCAGGGCTAGGTCCGGACGACCTCTTATGTAATTCTGCCAGCTGTTCCCGAAGGACAGCGAGTTCTCGTTCCACGAAATGTCTACATTTTGCCAACAAATCATCGTCCGCGCTTTTGGCCGTATCTTCTTCTTGGACATATGCAGGGAGGGGGCCAGACGATCTTTTATTCTTATACGGGTTTTACTCGCGATCGATCGGCTCTAGCTGGTCGCCCTTCGGTACTTTCGTCCATCGTCGACGACATCCTGTGCTTCTCGGTGGGGACCATTCGGCGCATCACGGTGGTTTTTCCCTATTCGACCGGGGGTTGGAGCCCCATCACAGTTTTCAAAATTCAGGGATCTGTTGACCCTACGTCGGGCCGAGCATTTTTTTTTCAAAGCGTTGAGTAGGTCGAAGTACCGCTGTCGGTATTCATCTTTCTTCTCAACGTGCGGATCCTCCATTGATGGGATTCTATTTTCCACGGTAGGCAGAAGGGGGTCTTTGGCAGCCTCCTGACCTACTGGTCCACTGGGGGCCTGCCTGCTTGATTCACTCATGATGTGATGGGATAGGGGGCGGGAGCCCTTCCTCTAGCATCAAATGTCGATAGCGAGTCTTTGGAGATGTTGCAATAATTATATGGCTGTGATATTTACTCAGCTAATCAAACATAAAGGGGGAAATAAGGGAAGAGGCAGGACTTCCTCCTAGCTCTTGCTCTCTGGGAGGGAATATGATGGCTCTTTATTTATACTGTAAGTAGTACAGAGCTAGCCGATTATGTTCTATAAGGGGACTTTGGCCTTCTTATTTATAGGGGGAAATCTGGGCTTCATTTAAGAAGGTGGCCCCATGGGCTTTAAATGAGGGGGTCGGCGCGAGGCTTCTCATTGGTGGGTTTTTATACCGCCGATGGTATTACGCCCTTTTAGTGGGTGGTTCTGCGGCTGGCGGGTCCCTCCAGTGGAGATGGGCTTTTTCTGGATTGGGCCTCTCTTGATTTTGGACTTTGGTTGTTATTTAATGGGCCATGTCAACTCTGTCCATCCACAGTAACTAACATTAACTTTTGGATGGAAATTGTTTATCATTCTTACTCTCTATTTAAGTTTGGCAAAATTTTGAGAATTCTATATTTTTTGAAAATTATACATTTTAGTAGTAAATGGTGAACCATTTAATATAAAAATGTGTACTTTTTATTTTTTGAAAAAAAATATAATATTTTTTAATTAAACATTTATACTATTCATATTCAATCGATCTTTTCAATGAAAAATTATACTCTTATTAATTAACGTGTATATCGTTTAGAACAAAATGCTATACTCACTTTGTGCACTTGGGGGACACAAAAGACAACTCAATTTTTTTTTTTGGCAGTTTCCATTCTAAATTGACGGCATTGATTAAAATTGTAACAACTAATTTTTGGATAAAATATATATATATATATTATCAACCAGAAAAAAGAGACGGCTACGTAAAAAACCGCATTTCAAAATAATTTTTTTGTAGTATCTCCCAATTTTTATACCATTCATTTGGTCATTATTGTGTATTTTAACATTGCTTGATGAGTGATCATCATTTCATTTTATTTTTTTAATTAAATGAACCAAACTACCAAAATAGTTTATAATAAACTAAACAATGATCACAACCTGTCGGCCCGGAGTACAGGAGCGCCTGAGGCGGGCGAAACCACTTTGCACGATAAACTAAAAAAATGTTACAAGAGCACATGTACATGACCCTGGGTAGGCCCAAGGGTGCTTCAACATGGCCCTGGTCGGATGGGATGGTTATGAAGGTGCCACCAGAAAAGACCCCAGATTTTTTTTTTTTTAATATTAAAGGTTTTTCATATTATAGCATAAAATTATTTACAAAATTAAAGCAAAGTATAAGCTTGAATATTGGTTTCATTGCTACCATCAGCGCAACTCTAGTGGCATTAATATATAGTCGGTTTAATGGATTAGTTGGTAACAATTACCATTTCAAACTATTAACTAATGTTACGCAATTTCAAAGCTACGACTAAGATCTTAACTTCATGTACAGTCTTCTATAAATTTAGGGTAATCTAAATATACTGAGTTTTTTTATGCCATGTATCGGTTTGGGAGTGAATTATGATCATGGGTAATTTTATCATGTTTTTTGTATTTTATTAATTTTTATGAATTTTAATATAAAAGAATTCAATTTATATATTATTATATATTAAGAAGGTTTTAACTTTAATTATCATAAATATCATTTACATACATTTATTTATATATGAGTTGATATTAAGTGCATCCGGGTGCAAGGGTGCACCCATATATGCATAACCCTTTATTCTATTTTATATACATGTTATTCTATTTTGTGTACGTGTTTCTTAATAATTGTATAATTTTTTTACACTAAGTTTTTCATTAAAAAAAAACTAACATCCATATGTGAATAATTTTTTGTTCAATAGTGGATTATATGTTTTTTAATAATTGTATATCTTTTTACACTCAAATTTTTCATTAATAAAACAAACAATTAAATTGTATACATTTTTGTTCATAATTGTATATATTTTTATTTATATTTGTATACGTTTTTTAAAGTGGGTGCACCATATCTTAGAGTGCATCCGGGTGCACAGTATAATTAGTCTTTATATATAAATGCAATTTTTTAAAAGTCAATTATAATGTAATCTTCTCCCTTCACTTTAAATGATCTTCTCATTATGAATACATACATAAATAACTCCATGAAAATGTAATATATAAATACCTTTTTCACATTCTCATAAATTGGTATTTATATTTAATTAAACAATATGTATATATTTATAGTACAACTCTTCATTTTTCAAGTATATATATATATATACATACTAGTACAAATCCCGCGTAATAGCGGGATGCAAAGATATAATTTTAAGTTAATATTTTTATTTTTATAATTTAATATGATATTTACTTTTAAATGTGAAATTTGGATTTATGTAAAATGATTTATTTTTTGATCAAATTCTATTTTGATTTAATGTATCTAATTTATTATTTTGGTTCGTCCAATTACAAAGTATTAATTTTTTGTTTTAATAAATGGATAAAAAAAATAGTTACTAATATAATTCTATTATTCTATAATAAAAGAACAATATGAGGATATATCAAATTTTAGAATAAATATATTTTTTCATAAATTTAAATAAGTTAAAATTTATGTTAAAAATATCTCTATATAGCACTTCTTCTGTCCCATTGAAACGTACACGTTTTTTCATTTTGGTCTGTCCCAATACAAAGTGTGCATTTCTTTTTTTAGTAAAGAGGACCCACACATATTAATTACTTCTCTCTTCATTGGTCCATATGTCATACTAATACACCTACCTACTTTACATTAATATATTATTTCTCTCACCTCACTACATATTAAAATATTATACTCCTTAATCAACGTGCAAAAAGCAAACGCCCACGTTTCAATGGGACGGAGGGAGTATATATTAAAAAGAAGTGTCTAATTAAAGTGCAATTGGACATAGATTAAATTTTAATTTAATTTCCACTATTAAATTAAATTTAATGATTAAAAAAATCAATTTACGTTAGATATAATCTAAAATTATCCTAAAAGTAAATAAATTTAATATTATGTATTAGTAAAATAAAATAAATATATTGAAATTATTATAAAGTTAAATTAAAAAAAAGATAAATTTCACCAATTATAATGAAACCAATATATATATATATATATATATATATATATATATATATATATATATATATATATATATATATATATATATATATATATATATATATATATATATAAATACATAAATAGTTAGCCTTTGATTGGGTGCTGTCTCAACCTTCTATGTTGACTGCGCCTGCATTATTTGTAGGCTAATGGACGATCTTACAGGACATGAGGTACGGAATTTTTTTTTTTAGGGCACTAACTAAAGGGTGGTCGTATTTTTAGAACATTATATTTTTGGGCTAGCAATTTTAGGACATTATATTTTTAGAGAAAAAAATTGAAGATTAATTAATCTCCCAAATTTACTTGTCCTAACTTTGCCTTTCTAATATAGTGTTATAAAAATACTACAAGCTTGGTTAAAGTTTAAAACATAAATCATGCCGTATCTTTTTATCTCAAAATAGTTAGGAAATTATTTCCTCCAAAAATTTTCAGTTTTGCTCCAATTTTATCCCAAAAACCTCTTGTGTGTGAGTATTCCTAAACCCTAAACCCAAAACTTTAACTCACGCTCGTTCAAAAATATTATTCATTAAATGAAATAAAATCTAAGAAGGCAATTAATTCGAACATATGATATATGACAGTTTGAAAAAGAGAGAGAGCACATAGCTACCGCATTGGAATTGTATGAGAAAGAGCATAAAGTATCAAAGGAAGAAGCCATGTTGGATTTCAGACATCAAATAGAGTGTGCTTGGAAGGACATAAATGAGGCCTTCTTCAAACCCTACAAATTCCCAACATCTCTACTTCATCGTATTCTCAATTTCAGCCGAGTACTTGTCGTTATATACGACGGAAACGATCGATACACACATGTGGATCCTGAATTGCAAAATATCATCAAGCACCTATACCTTGAACCTATTCCATAATATAAAATATAAATTATCATTCTCTTTATGGAATCACATAAGGAAATATACAATTTTAGTCCCACTGGATTTGTCAAATTTCAGTTTTCGTCTCATATATGTTTATAACGTAGTTTTAAAATGTGCATTTTTGTCCCATCGGTTAAGCTTGTATTGTGTACAATGGACGTACACATATAATCAGATTTTTTTGAATAGTTATTCTCTTGTAAACCGGGTTTACATCATGCATGAACCCTTGTAAACTTTGTGATCCCCTTAATTTATACACCCTACTAATACATAGGGTATATAGGATTGGAAGGAGGGACCACATAGTTTACACCGTGAACCTGATTTACACAAGTGTTTGTGTTCTTTGAAAGGTATCGAGAAGAAAATTCAATTATGCCATTTGGATTAATTTTAAACTCGAGGTGAAAGCTATAAATAAAGGAATTTGGAGAGAAAAACAAGGAATCTGATACTACTCAAATTAACGAAATAGAACGATTACAAGATAAAGCACTCTCCGAAGGAACGAGTGTAAGCTTCAAAAGAAAGAGGTGGGAGGGAGATTTCCAGAAAACTTCACAATAATCTTCACTGCCTATGACAAAAATTAACGAATAATCTTCTACTATATATAAAATGCCTTAAGCCGGTAACTTGTCCAGTAACTGTACGGTTGCCGGTATCTCTCCCTCCTCATTTCTGCCCACGTGTTCCTTCTAACATACGTGTCATTTTTTTGGTTTTTTGTCCACTGCTCAAACCCACCTCACTCCCTCTCTCTTTCATCCTCTGCTCAGCACTCTCTCACTCAAACATTTCTTCTGTTTTGGCCACCGCCGTCCCAATCCTTCATCACGATATCTTCTTAGTGCACCAGTTTCAGTGCTCAACTTTAATTAGGGCTTCAACTCGTTCAATCGCCGGCCTCAAACATAAATTCGACAAAGGTATGCTTGATTATCTTCATAGTTATTATTTTGAAAGTTGTTACCTTGCAAATTGGTTGATCCTAAGCTAAGCCCTAATTTTTGCTTCTCCCATCCACCTCCACTCCGTCTTCTGTTTGATAATTTGATTGGCCCTGTCGCGTTACGGCGTGAGTATTTCAATTAAGTTTGGCTAATTGAAGATTTTATTATATTAAACCTTCTCTTCTATTATCTTCTCTGTTCGACTTCGTTCTTCAGTACTCGTGAGTATCTTTCCCCACATTTAGTCCATTAACTCCAATTGCAATCAGCTGCTGTTATTGTTCGTCTTGTATTTGGTAAAATAAATGATTTAGGGATATTTTGGTTTTAATAGTTTCTGTTGCGCAAACAACACAAATTGCTTCCTTTTTCACTTTCACTGCTACTCTATATTTTATGTGTTACCGATATTCAGCCTTCGAACAACTATATGGAATAATTGTTGTTGAATCATTTGGGTTTCTACTTCATAACTACTCTGCTTTATAGTTGTATAGGGTCGTGCCCAGATTTAAATTATTGGCATGAGATGATATTGTAATTGCAATGTATGTGACCAACCGTGATACTTTTGGGCTTCTTCATGTGAGAGCCACTCTTAATTTTTATTCATGACCGACACTTCACGCTCACATTCTTTTTGATTTCACAAAGTCTATGGGTTTTATGTGATTGCAGACTATTCACTGCGTGATGGTTTATTTATTTCTTGTTTCGATTCCTTGAGCATGAATATGACTACAAACCTCGAACATTAATAGAATGTGATCATGCGTACAGATTTTACAACTTGAACTCTTGATTTTACAGTAACATTCACTATCATGGCATCACCAACTCTTTTTGTTAGCATGGAATTGTCTTTGACATGTCCCAGTGCCTTAGAAAGATTATGGCACCACCCTATGTTATCATTCAAATTTGAAATCTATTTTAATGATGGAAGGCATTATTGTAATGAACACAATCAGCATGCCTTTCTGTTACCTTTTAAAGCATGGGATTAGTGAGGTATCATTATTTAGGCTACAGCACCAATTAATAAGCCTTATATTGACAATTTTGCTGAAGAAAAGTTTAAACAAAAATTCCATGACATTGTTTTCAAAATTATTTTGAATTGATCTTATGTTGTTTGGCAGTTAAATTGCTGAAGAAAAGTTTGAACAAAAATTCCATGACATTGCTATCAAAATTATTTTGAATTGATCTTATGTTGTTTGGCAGTTAAATTTGAACTTGAAATACCAATTCGATTTTGTTGAAGCTCTAAAGAATCTATGCTTTTGCACTTTTTGGTACTTTCTGTACAGTCAAGTTTCTTCGGAAGTATAGTTTTATTGTTATGAGTGATTGATAAATGATATGTGCTATTTGGAAGTGTTTTTTATCTGTCATTTGCAGCTTAATGCCACCACATGATTTGGCCATTGGACTAGAATTGGAAACCAGCTTTAGTCGATGTGCTCAAAGAAAATCAAAGCTACGAGGTAGGAAGATTTCAAGAAGCAGGTGAACAGAAAAGAAAGATCCCTCTACCATTTATGAAAGAATCAATTTACAAGGTATAAGTGCATCATATTATCGACAAGATATTGCTTTGATTACATGATGTAGGAATTTTTACGACCACTCGATCTCAGATTCCCAGGACACATATTACTTTTCCAACTGTGAAACTTATGAAACAAGATCGACGTACTCGACTCACAAGCTGAGGTTGTTGATCATTTTGCAAATGCATTCTCTCAATATTATTACTCTAAATTAAATGAATTGGTATGATTACATTCTGGGGGTGTTTCTCAGTAGCAAGAGTAAAAAATTTCGTTCCTGATTAGCAGTGTAAAAACAAACTTTGGTAAAGTAATAAACAAGAAAGTAATTTAGAAACACTTATTTCTAACTAAATTTCTCAAAGAGATTTTTGTAGCGTCTATTGAAATTTTAAATTCTTATTGCAATCTTTGTGATATTGTTCTTGATGCCTTACACTTGCAGTATGCAGTAAATACATATTGCACTTTATATGTCCAAAAGTATTCAAATCTACAAGGCAACAGATCTCATTTAGTCAACATGAGGATTCGAAGCTTATTAGCAATATGCAACCTCTCGATTAACAATCTCGTGTTTCATAATAGGCAAAAGCTCTTGTGCGCCCGGGGACACGGAAAGATGATCTGTGTCCCCATGTGAACACAACTCTCCCCTCCAATCCTATTTAAACCTATGTATTGCTAGGGGTTTAAATTGTAAAGGGGCATGAAAATTGTAAATGCGCACGGAATGTGTTCCGTGCGCCCGGGTGCACAAGAGTCTCACTCTTCATAATAAATCTGTAAACAATGAGTGGATCAATTTGTTTCCTGGAAGACAATCTCAGATCCTTGAATTGGTCAAACTTTTTATTTTCTAATTTTATTTGATTTTTTTTTGTTAATTTGATCTTTTGTTTTTATTATTATTATTATTATTATTATTATTATTATTATTATTATTATTATTTTGTTGGAGTTAACATTGTCCATCCAAATATTAACGGTTGGGACCAAAATTGTAACTTTTGGGACTAAAAAAAAAGTTAGGGGCCAAAAATAAAATGCAATTCTTCGTTTGGGACGAAAAGTGCATTTTTCCCTATTTTTAAATAATTAAATTAAACTAAATTAACCATAATTTGACCCTTCAGCTTTTTTCTTTTTCTTTTTTATTTATGAGTAATCTACAGAGAACAGAAAAAAAAAACTACTCAATAAGGATAATAAAGATATATATTTATGTATGCATGCGTGTTCTCTTTTTTTTTTTCAAGTGATATAGTCCCTTTATAGTGTGATTCACGCAAATTAATGTACATAATCTGATTTACTCAAAAGATATTGTCAATCTATTGTGATAATCATATGGCTATAATATAATGATTACTCCCAACCAAACACTACATGACCTATATAAAGATATATATGCACATGTCAATTTACAGCTAGCTAGCTTACTAGGTCTTTGTCCCTTATTATTTGGGACGGAGAAAGTATAAGTAAATATACAACTTTAAAATTAAAATCTTCCCATACAATTTACTTTATTCTAGATAGTGCAAAAACTTAATTTCTCCTAAATACTCTCATAAATTTAATTTAAATTCTCGTCAAAACGGCTCCTTTCCAATTTTTCTAATTTCACGAGATGTAACTGAATCAGTGCTTTAACAAAATTATAGGACAAATTGACAAAAAAAAATATTATTTTTGGAACGAAATCGAAACAAAATTGAAAAGTTTGTTATCTTTTCGAATAAATTAATTTACAATGAATCAAAGAAAAGATACTTCTTTTGACCCATTTAAATTACATGTTTCTCAAGAAAAAATTATAAGCATCTAGATGTGCATATATAAATTACACATTTTTAACGTTTATTGATTTGTGCTTTATTATTTGCTAAAAAATTACTCAATCGTACACACATATTCTTATATGGTTTTCTCTTATTGTATTAACAAATTTCTTAATTAAAATAAAGATATATTTTTTAATAGAATTCATAAAGATAAAATTTTATATGATGAGTATAATTGAAAAAATATTAGATGAAAAAATTGAAGTGGTGGTATTATCTAGGAGCAATGGGTATTTGGAATCCGGTCGTATCTGGAATTGACGTGTTTCGCATGCAAAATAAACTTTTATATGTGAATCCATAAAAAATTATGTTATTATTTTTTATTGAAAATATTTTTTTTATACTATTATTTGTTCATAAAACAGTTCACATTACAATTATCTCAATTAAGTATTACTTTTCATTATATAAAGGGCAAATCTTGCGTGACCATCTCACTTGAGACTATTTTACATTTTTAAATTAATTATCACTTTCGTTATAAAATATTACTACTTTTCATTTATATTATAAATCGATCATGAAATAACATTATCACTTTTCATTAATTGAGTATCACTTTTCATTATAAAAGTTATCATTTTTTATCAGTCTCTCTTAAACCCTTACGTAAAACGTTCTCACACAAGTATTTGTCTTAAATAAATTATCATTTCTTATTAGTCTCACAAAAATCATTCCATGAAACGATTTCACCGAATTCCGTTTTTCCTTTGTTATTAAAAAAAGCTTCTTTATCTTGTTTGCTTACTCTGATTTCTGTTAATTAATTTAGCAACAATTCAAAAGTTAACCCCATACGAAAACGAAATGAGCAATAAAACCTTAATTGCTAAGCTCTCATCTTTGGACTTAGCGCTTAAGACTACTCTACACTCTATACCACTTTTACCAACTGCTACTATGTCTATTAATCTATACACATTCATTTTTTCCAACCCATTAATCCTCCTATATTATATCACCACTTCGATTTTTTCAACTATACTCATCATATAAAATTTTATCTTTATAAATTCTATTAATTAAAATTATCCCGTGCACCCACCTTCAGTTTATACACTTATGAATAAAAATGTATACACTTTGTTAGCGAATTTTCTGTTATTTTTTTTAGTGAAAAACTGAATGTAAAAAAATATACAATTATTAAAAAACATATATACACAATTGAATTAAAAGTTATATACATACAGGTGCACACATGCACTCAGGTGCATAGGATATCAACTCTTCTGATTAAAAGTAATCTTATTTTAATTAAGAAATTTGTGAATACAATAAGGGAAACCATATAAGAATATATGTGTACAATTGAGTAATTTTTTAAATAATAAAGTATAATAATCAATAAACGTTAAAAATGTTTAATTTAAGAACTAATCATTAAAATAAAAACTAATGCATATGTACATCTAAATGCTTATAATTTTTTTCATAAGAAATATGTATGTAATTTAATTGGAGAAAAGAAGTATCTTTCTTTTCTCGATGATGATCACGAAAAATATTATTGTTTCGATTTTCCTACTTCTATATATCCTTAGAGTTGTATATAGTAAGTAGACTAATTGTTGGTTTTATGCTAATTAGTTGTGGGTAGATTAATGTCTATTTTGACATTTTTTATAAATCAATTAAGAAGATTACGAACTTCAAATTATGGCAAAGACTTGTGAAACCGTATCACTAAATGGCTTACGGGAGACGATCAGAAAATGATCATTTTTATAATGAAAGGTGATACTAAATTAGTGAAAAGTGATAATACTATTTGATGAACAATTTGTAGGATAAATGAAAAGTGATAACATTTTATAATTAAAGTGATAATATTTTATAGCGAAAGTGATAACTATTTCAAAAATTATAAAAAGAAAATTTATAGGATAAATGAAAAGTGAAACATTTTATAGTTAAAGTGATAATGTTTTATAGCGAAAGTGATAACTATTTCAAAATTTATAAAATGATCTCACATGAGACGATTCCACACAATACATGCCCTAAGTTATGTTATGGTGTAACGTAGATTTAGATTCGAATTAAATTTTTATTGCTTCATATTCATTAATTAACACCAATCAGTTTTATGATATTTAATTGAATAATATTTTTAATCATAAATTTCTTGTTTTTTCCTAATATTTGACATAGTTATTAACATTACACCTATGAAGTGTCCTGTAAAACCATAGTATATTAAACTATTTCAAAGCGTCCTATTTTTTTATTTTTAATTAACATATAAGATACTTTTAAATATCCTATTTACATAAAGTGTCTAATCTATTAAAAACATCGAAAATATATATATTCTATTACACCCCTTAATAGAACAATTATGAAAAAATATTTCTCAATTATCAAACAGATGGAGTAATATTTTTAAAATTACATATAGTAAATAAAAAAAATAAAAAAAATTCTGATCCATCACTGCCTATAAAAGAAGCAAACATCATGTTATAACAACCAATATCCTCCGAAATTACCTAATTAATTGGTTGCAATGGATTTGAATGAAATCACCTTTTCATCTCGTCCTCTCGCAAATTATCACCCAAATGTGTGGGGAGACTGTTTCCTTGATCTGGATGCACCACAATTCACTTGCGAGGTGTTCTTTCTTTCTCTCTCTTACACACACACACACACTTTCTCTCTCTCTCTAATATGGAATTAAAAGATCTAATTTGTCTAATTAATGTGGATGATTACAATTACCAAGGCTGGTGAGAAACAACTAGTTGAAGAGCTGAAAGAGGAAGTGAGGAGGGAGCTAAAGGAAGTGTCAAACGACTACGTTCGACAACTGAAGATGGCGGACGCAATACAACGACTAGGCATCGAGTATCTCTTTGAGGAAGATGTAAATGAAGCTTTGAAGGCTCTGTCTGAAAAGTTCGAGAATTACTGCAAGGATAATCATGATATGTACGCCACTGCTCTTAGCTTTCGCCTTCCCAGACAACATGGATACAAGGTTTCATGTGGTAAGTACCTACTCTGTCAGTTTAAGTTTTTAGATGAGGTGGTCATTTAATCATTTGCATGTGTCTATGTTATGTTAAGCAGAAGTTTTTGACAAGTTTAAGGATGGGGAAGATGGATTCAAGGTGGAAGAAGTGATGGGAAGTGTAGAGTTGTTTGAGGCTACACATATGAGAATTCATGGAGAAGATGTGCTTGATCAAGCCTTTGTTTTCACAAGGAATTATCTTCAATCAATTCATGCAACTTTGAGTGATCCAATTGCGAAACTAGTTCACAACGCATTGTATGGATACTCTTGTTGGAGAGGAATGCCACGAGTGGAAGCAAGGAAGTATATACACATCTACGAGGAATACGGTTGTCACCATCAAGCCTTGCTCAAACTTGCTAAGCTTGATTTCAACCTGCTTCAATCTATGCACAAAAGGGAGTTGACTCAACTTTACACGTAATTAATTCTTTCATTATAAATACATCTCTTCCTGTTCGGATTTTATGTGTCATTTGATGTATCAATTTCCTCTGTCACACCATTGGATGAACTATATGTAGGAGAGAGACGAAAACTATATCTAAAAGGAAAGTATAAACCCTTCGAGGCAATGCATGCTCAGATATTTTTTCTCTTTCATCTTACGTGTTAATCATACAACTAATAACATAAGAGATGATACACGAGGGTGATACAGGATAAATGCATATAATTTTTTCAATATTGCGATAATTAAAAAAGAGAAAATAAGATGGATTAATAAATTTTGATCCTTTTTCTCACGAGAAATTGCAGGTGGTGAAAAGATTTGGAAATGCCAACAAAGTTACCGTACATAAGAGATCGATTGGTGGAGACGTACTTTTGGGACATGGGGTTTTATTTTGAACCACAATATGCTCTTGCTAGAAATATCTTGGTCAAAGTACAATGTTTGGTGTCTATTTTCGATGATACATTTGATGCATATGGTACTTTTAAGGAATTACAACTCTTCAAAGATGCCATTGATAGGTTAAACTTAAATCTCAACTTTTTTTTTTAATTGATATATTCTTATTACATCCATCTATCATCCATGCAATGTGCGTATGTATATAATTGGAGTTTTTTAAGGCTTAAAAAGATTTTTTTATTTTTTATTAAGGGCCCGAAAGAATTAAAAATATCAATTCGGGCTTGAAATCATAAAATCGTTTAAAATAGTTTAACGATATAATCATATAAATTTGTAACATAATTGACATGTCATTCTAATGATAATATATTATACTCCAATATATGAAATTAAACGATTTCCTCATTTCAGATTCTGAATTGATCGCTTTATATCTTTCAGACTCCTAGTTGATCAAAAAATAAAAAATCATGTTCCATGCAAATTGTATTTAATTAACCTACTTTTTAGGTTTCCAATTGAAGAAAACTCATATATAATATGCATTGACGGATTTAGAAATTGATGATCGATCGAGTGAAAAACTTCATATTAATTATTTTTGTTATATTGTTGGGGGATTTGAATGTGTAGATGGAGTATCTCATGTTTAGATGAACTTCCAGAGTATATGCAGATAATCTACAAACTCGTTTTGGACGTGTTTGAAGAAATTGAGAGTCATATGATCAAACAAGGAACATCGTATCGTCTCGACTATGCAAGAGAAGCGGTATATATACATACATGTTTAATTTATCACTTAAAAGAAAATTAATTAGTGAATATTAATTTAAGGAGATGCAGATAAAAATTGTGATTGGAGGTTACTTTGATGAGGCAAAATGGAGGGAAGAAGAGTACAAGCCAAGAATGGAAGAGTACATGAAAGTAGGTACAAAGAGTGCAGCCTACTTAACTCTAATCATAGTATCATTTGTATGTAAGATAATTATGGCCTAGTGCCATTAATAATAAATATATATAAGATATTTATTATGATCAAATATCTTAAATAATGATATGGTTTAAATAAATAATATATATGAGATAAATAAGGTCATATATATTTATGGATAACAATCACATTGATAGAATGTGATTTGATAAAGATTTAATATCCCGATCTGGTCCTCTCTCCACCTATTAAAGAGACACAGTTTTATTAATTCTCTATCACATTAAGTCTTACGTACTGTGCAATAAAGAAAGGGGTGAGGAGAGAGAAACCAGTTCCTGACGTAATTGACAGGAACGTATCGTTGGAGGACCACCATTAGTGGCGTCTCAAGGTAAGTCTTCTAATCGTGTTTATGTGGTGTGAAAATCATGAAGATTTAAGATCCATGTCAATTAATAAATTAATTGTTTATGAAATTATGCTTACATGTGGTATCAGAGCATGGTTTTGGATCTCATGATTTTTCATCAATTAATATTTTATGAATCTGTACATGATTGAATGAATCCACTTATCATATGACTAATTGAATGAGATTATCAAAACATGCATATATGTTTTTCCGCTGCAATTTGTATGAGAAAATTGATGATGAATTGATCTCGATCATATTATTGAATTTTGGGCAAAATTATGTTTATAAAATTAGTTGGAATTATGTTTATGAAATTAGTTGGAATTGATTATCGTATCATAATTAAAGTTATTTTGGGAATTAAGCACTATCCAGTTAAAAATATTATGATAAAGTAGTAATGTCATATTTAATTAGAATATGATGATTACATATTTTGAAGAATTCTGATATTAATTAACAGTATCATGTGTTTATACATATTATTGATATAATATGAATTTATTATACCATGTATAATTAATTGTGATAAATTGATGTTGTATGACAAAAATAATAACTGCCCTATTTAGTTTTTTTTTTTGGACTGAACTATTAAAAATTGATTATGGGAGTTAATTATGTCAGCGAGATTTTAAATATAAAGTTACGTGACTCCCTTTAATTATGGAAGTTAATTATGTCATGAGATTTTAATGAGATTTTTAATATAAAATTACGTAACTCCCTTTAATTTTAGGAGTGGCTGATTAAGAATAATGACAATTAATTACAGTCAATAAAGCAATCTGCCTAATTCATATGACTTGAGTGTCACATTTTAATGCCCAATTATTAACATAATTGTAACTTTCCAACTAAAGTGATTTAATAATGATAATGAAATCAATCCATTACTAATGTTTATGACTTATATTATTTTGATAATAATTAAAGTTATTTTGGGATATATAATATTATAATATCTGACTTATGTTAGGTATGTTTGACTGCTTATGACATATTTATTATGGTAATGTCCCAAATATATTAAGATGCAAATTATACATAATATCTTTATTAATGTGATATATATGGATATATTATGTATATATATGATGACAGTCTTAAGATTTTAATTAATGATATTGACTGTAATTTAAGAATATTTATGAAATAATGATTTGATTATTACTCACTTTCCTATTGAGTATAATCTATTATGATAATCTTTGATAAGATTATAATGAATGATTTTATGATTTAAATTTATTTAATGTTGGTTTGTTAATCACCAAAGTGGTCTGATCTGAAAGAATAATAAAATTAAATCGTATAGTTAAATTTTAATTTCTCATATTTAAGTGATGCTTGAATAAAGAGAATTATTATATGGGTTATTAAAAATTTCACAATTATAAGACTTTAAATTCACCCAAAGGTGATTGCTAGTCTTTATAATTCATGAATATGAAGATAAATTGATAATTAATATATTATGACAAACTGTTTTGTATGTCCAAAGATGACAAAATAGTTTTAATGAAAATATTTAATTATCAAATTATGTTATATTTGAAAGCATCATTATGATTATGATTATATATTGTTGTATCACCCAAAGGAGAACTTCAATATACATTTATTGCTTTCGATCCTGAATCTATTATTAAATTACTCAAGGTATTTATAGGAATAAATTATATTATTCTTATTCTTAAAATTACTTATATTATTTAGTCTCTATTCGCATGATGCATCTGTTCCATTACAAAATGGATTAAAGTAATTTAAATAGTGTGAATAAATCTAATTTCACCAAAGTGTTTTGGATTTTATTTGTCACTTTAAGATAAATTGCTTCTTTGTTTGTACTAGCAATAAAGCTTAGTAATCTGACTATAATGCTTGAGTTAGATCAAACAGACTTAGCCTAATGTTTATGCGAATGAACGTGACCAAGTATTAAGTTTATAATACCTAAATTACTAATAAATCTCTTGACGAGATATTAATGACTATCTTTAACCACCATAAAGTTTGATGGTTCTCATGGCGTACATGAACTTATCATTAAAGATAATAAATATTGCAACAAGATTAAAGCCTTCCATAATGAACGTAGTTTACAAATTCACTACCTTCTAAGTATGACATATTCCTAATAAACTATAACACCATGAAAGACAAATGGAATGTGAATTAAATTCACGTAATGCTTAAATTAATTATGGTTCAAAAGGAAAGAAGGTTTAAGAAACAATTTAAAATTTAAACATTATGTTCGTTTAAAAGTAATGACGTTTGAACTAAACGTGGCTTTAATGTTTGGGGTAACTTTCCAAAAGAATTACTCCAAAAAGATTAATTAAGAATAAAACCTTTCATGATATAGGCTTTTATTGATCTTGATATTTGTGTGAATTGCATTAAAGAAAAGCAAATAAAATACACAAAAAATAGAGTCACGATAACTACACAACTTCTTATAATAGTTTACACCGCTAAATGTGAATCTTATGATAATACCCTTCTTAAAGTAATAATGATATTTCATCATTTTTTAATTTTAATTTTAAATTTTCACATTATGGTTATATTTATCTTTGCAAGAAAATTCTCATTCTATAAATGCTTAATAAGCATTTATTATCGATGTTGAGAAAAATTAGATAGAAAAGTGAAAATTACAAAGATTGGAAGAAGTGATGAATTTTATGGAAAGTGTGATGGATTATCATGCCCAATCACTTAATTACAGGAAAAACTGACATTTATACTAAATATTGCACACCATAATAAATTGGTGTAGCAGAATGACATAATCGTACTTTATTAAATATGGTTATAAGTATGTTGAATGATTAATTTATACCCATATTTTATGAATTTATACATTTAAAGCTGCCACTTACGTGATGGTCGAGTTTTTAGTAAAACAGTTTTCAAAACACCTTATGAACTTGTAGAAAAACTCGATCTTAGGCAGTTGAATGTTTTAAATTGCCCGGCGGGGATTATGATTTATATCCACATATAAAGAATTTGGATATAAGAAAATTAAATTATTTCCTTATAAATTATCCT
Source organism: Pogostemon cablin (assembly GCA_023678885.1). Classification (NCBI taxonomy): domain Eukaryota; kingdom Viridiplantae; phylum Streptophyta; class Magnoliopsida; order Lamiales; family Lamiaceae; genus Pogostemon; species Pogostemon cablin. The sequence goes on along the minus strand of CM042961.1, from coordinate 13,497,753 downwards.
TAAAGTCTAAAAGGTATGAATTTTATGGTCTTAACTATAGTACAAGAATTTTAAAACTAGAATGTCAAATTCATTAAGAATTGTAAAATCAGTGGGAGTATGAAACCATGAAATGTGGTTATTGAAGAAGTTGGGTGGAGAATTTGAAAATACATTCGTCTAAACTTCTTCTAAAGTTGTTATATAGTTGTTAAATAGTCAAACAACTTTCAAGTACAACATTAAGTTATTCTACTCTCTTAAAGGATCCGATTTTACTAAATCAATTATCAATGAGCTTTCATTTGATATATCACATCAAATAGCATTAAGAATGTCTGAAGGACAATATATCCGCTATTTATAACGATTGCAAATGTGGTATAATAAAATGAGCTAAAATTTGACATTATAATAAAAGCTAAAATTCCAGTTTTGGAATAAGTCATGGAAGTACTAATTCTATTGAATGAGTAAATTCAATGAAAGACGAGTTGAAATCAATGGCTCATAATGAAATTTAATATCTTGTTAGAATTGCCAAAGAGTTATAAAAGAATTTGATACGGATGTATCTTTATGATGGCGATTTCCAAAGATATAAAATTAGAGTTGTTGCTAAAGATTTTACTCAAAAAGATGACATAATTATAAGGAGATATAACAAATTATTTCTTTACAAGACTCTATTAGAATTATCATGGCTTTGGTAACTCATTATGACTTAGAGTTGCACCAAATAAATGCTATGCCTGCTTTTCTTAAAGGTGATTTGGTGGAAGATCAAGTTAAATAGATCAACTCAAGTTTTTTTTCCATTAAAGGAAAATATCACATGGCGTGTAAACTTAAAGAATTAACATACAAACTTAAGCATGCTTTCCTATAAAGATATCTTTTGGATTTAAGAAAAACATCATAAACGGTGTACATATATATCTGAAAGTTAGTGGGAGCACATTAATTCTATACTTGATGATAAACTTGCTTGCAACTGATGATCTTGGTTTATTATGTGAAACCAATAAATTTCTCTCAAAGAACTTTAGAATAAAACATATGATGAGACAATTAAAGATGTCTCTGTAAGTATATGTTAATAAAGTTCAATAGAGGTTATGGATGGAAAAGTGTTTGTAAAGAACGTTCCAATCCGGAAGGGAGATAAGTTTAACCTTATGTAATTTCCAATAATGAATTGGAACGTACTACAATATTCCTTATATGTATATTATTGGTAGCTTAAGATATACAAGATTGTATAAATACCAAATATCAGTCTTACTGTTAGAATACTTGGTCATTATTGAAGTGATTCATAAATGAATGACCAGAATGTTGCATAAGGAAATATTATAAGGTATTCTAATGAACTAAAGCACTCGTGCTTACTTATCGAAAATTTAATTACTTAGATGTAATTAAATATAGATTCAGATTAAGATAATTATATGATGCAAAAAGGTTCACTTTGACTTTTACGTTTCTTAGTCGGGGATATTGTGTCATGCAATATTGTGAAGAAGTTTCTAAAAACTACATTCACTATTAAAGTTAACTTGTGGCATGATTTGAAGCTACAATTTAAGGACATTAAATGTAGAGTTTAATTTCAGGACTTGAAATAAGTTGACAATAATGTCAAGTCGCTGAAAACTTATTATGATTATTCCGCTGCATTGTTCTTCTTTAAAACGATGGATATTCCAAAGTTGCTAAAACATATGGAATGAAAGTATTTATCGTTAAGAAGAACTTTAGAAACAAATATGTCAATTGAGCATAATGGAATCAATCTTATGATTTCGGATCCGTTACACAAATGATCTTCTCTAAAACATTCATTGAACGTTACATGAATATGAGATCATTGAAAGGCTCTAACAAGCTTATGATGAACAATTGACATTAAGAGCTCATTATGTTTTGTTTCTAATTGATATATCTTGTTTTGTCATTTTAGTATACATGAATGTTGACATTAATAAAACAAGATTTTATCTCAAATTTGAGATATTTATGTGGACCATTATTGATCCTTACGAGTTATGTTGAGTAGAAAGCTAATATCATAGTACATGGAAGGAACTATGTCGAGTAAATGATATAGAACTGCTATGACTTGTGTTAGTCTATACTCAATATTGACTTTATGAGTTGACCAGTTAATTTATCTTATGTCGCGCATATTATGTAAATTATTTAAACATTTACGTTTAAAGTTTAATTCTGTCACTCGGCCAAGTGGGAGAATGTAAGATAATTATGGCCTAGTGCCATTAATAATAAATATATATAAGATATTTATTATGATCAAATATCTTAAATAATGATATGGTTTAAATAAATAATATATATGAGATAAATAAGGTCATATATATTTATGGATAACAATCACATTGATAGAATGTGATTTGATAAAGATTTAATATCCCGATCTGGTCCTCTCTCCACCTATTAAAGAGACACAGTTTTATTAATTCTTTATCACATTAAGTCTTACGTACTGTGCAATAAAGAAAGGGGTGAGGAGAGAAAAACCAGTTCCTGACGTAATTGACAGGAACGTATCGTTGGAGGACCACCATTAGTGGCGTCTCAAGGTAAGTCTTCTAATCGTGTTTATGTGGTGTGAAAATCATGAAGATTTAAGATCCATGTCAATTAATAAATTAATTGTTTATGAAATTATGCTTACATTGTAGGGATGAAAAATGACATTGCCACCCCACAAGCCTTCCAATGGGTCCTTTCTGAACCTCAAATTATTACAGCTTCTTTAGCTCTTGCCAGGCTCTCCAATGATCTCGTGGGCAATGAGGTAATTATAATACTCCACAATTATTTTGTCATATGTTGTTTCAGAAGAGCTAGTGAGTTCACTAATATTTAACTAACTTTATTCACTTCTACAATGTTTTTTGAGTTATAAATAAAGAGTATTTAGATGATGTAAAAAAATGTGAAATAAAATGATGGATATATATATATTTGTGTGTCCACCCCACCCCCCCACCCCACCCCCCACCACCTTTGGATAAGCTACACGTAGGAGGGAGGATGATGTTAAACCCTAGTGATGTTTGTTGGGTTTAAGTATGAATAAGAAAGGTAAATTTAGAATTAGGTAGATTAGTAAATCTATCAAAATCTAATTTTGTTTTAAGGATTTAAGTAGAGTAGATTTTAACTTTTATCTTATATCATTGTGTAGGAGCCGTAATGTGTTTGCGAGAGTAGGATATGATGTGTCAAAGAGATATCATGTGAGATTTATGTAAGCTGGTCTTACAGAACCTCTTGAGATTGAGTAATGAATTACATAATTTTAAACCTGGACTAAAAAATTGAAAACACACATATCCGAAGCACAAATTTAAGGGTCAATGGTTAGATTTCCATCTAACTCTTTTACGTATCACTCATATAACTAGTGACTCAAAAAAACACGAAGATGGCATCAAAAATCATGTGGCATACCCATATTGCCCATACGCATGATGAAGTTTCATGTAAACTCTTCTCAATTATGGGTTGATCAAAAAAGTCCGACTGAGGTAAAATATTACATGAATTAAACCTACATTAATTAAGGATTAAAACATTAGGTTAACTAGGAGGATGGAAGTCTCTACCTAAAATAACTTAATTATGTTATTTGCAACATGCAGTTTGAGAAAGAGAGAAAGCATATAGCGACAGCGGTGGAGTTGTACGAGGAAGAGCATAAAGTGTCAAAAGAAGAGGCTGTGTCGGAATTGAGGCGCGAAATAGAGTCGGCATGGAAGGAAATTAATGAGGCGTTGTCGGAACCAACTACGTTTGCGACCCCAATTCTTGATCGTATACTTAATTCCGCCCGAGTACTTGAAGTTTTTTACGACAACACCGATCGATACACACATGTGGATCTTGAATTGCAGAATATCATCGCACAACTATACATTCACCCTATTCCCTAATACTACTATCTAGTGTCTAAAGAAAAAACATCAGTCACAAATATTATATCATTATTGTTGGAACCAAGGAGGCAAACACACTTCATACGTGTAATATGTGTAATCTTATTATTTTTAATAAAGTTAAGGCTACGAGTAGTACTAAATTGAATCTTGTTATTTATTTTATAGTGATGATGCGTGTGGGGTGATATCTTTGTTTGTCTGTCTTGCTTTTGAATGCACATAAACCCCTCAAGATAAATAAATAAATGATAATTTTGTTTTTCTTGAAATAAAACACAAGATAGATAAACAAGTCAGATTTTTTTACATTCACAAAGATAGATGAATTCAAGAGAAAGTATATAATAAGATAGATATAAACTAATGGGGGAAGTTCAACTCATGTACATTGGAGGGTACACAGAATCACTTATCACTCTCGCTTGAGCATTTATGGACACAAGAAGATTTTACTTCAACAATATCCGTTTCGAAGAAATCCGAACCAATTTTAAGCGCAGCAAGAAGCGCTGGCTGCCCTCTCTGCTGGTCGATCCACAAGGACCATGCCCGATGGGTTCGGTGTCTGCTGTAACCGGGGCAATCTCTTTGCTGTAGAACCAAATATAAGATAAGAATTGCTGTGAGTAAAAAGAAGTGATAATGAACACATTTATTATAAGAGAAAAATATACAAAAATACATTTATAGAGGACAATATTTATCTCTATTAAGCTACCAATCTTTTCCTTTTAAGAGTCATGTTAACAAGCATTAACAAGAAGCATTTAGTTTAAGGCCATGAGGGGGGCATAATATAAATAAGAAACCCAATCTTGCTGTGGCTAAATCATTCAAATTAAGATATTTTGTGAGGTATAACTAGTTGATCAGTTACTGTTTTCTACAGTATTTTCCGGAAAAACACTTGTACCGATCTCATGAAAAATTTCATTGACATTTGCCGCTGTTTTTGCAGAAGTTTCCAAAAAGAAAAGACCATTCTCCTGAGCATACGACTGTGCATCCTGCAATAGAGGTACACGTTCATAAACTTAAAAGGTGTAATTAGAAACTTAGTAGCAAAGCCAAATAAGCTGAAAGTAGTTTTTTCAGCTAAATATTCTAGATCTACAGGCTACAGCACAGAATTCCCAACAATTAGGAACAGAGGTATGAAAATGTAGGAGTACAGGTGATTAGAAGTGAACAGAAGACATCAGATAATAAGCTACAATAAAAAAAAAACTAACAAAGAGTTGATGCATAAGTTTCCTATTCGATTAGCCAGACATCAGATAGTTAAGTCAAAACTATGATCAGCATAGGACCAAAAAAAAAAAAAAACAAAACAAAACAAAAAGTGGAAAAATGGATAATTGCTTGCCTCTGCTGCCACCTTTCTTGAATCCAACAGATCTGATTTATTCCCCGCAAGTGCCATAACCATGTTCGGGTTGCCTAATGCCATAAAACAACAAAGGCTTAAAATTCAATTATGAAATTAACGTAAAGAATTCCTTGTGAATTCAAAACCACATCTAGAGAATACAGACTTCATCATCCTCTCTTTCGAATAATGGAAATTCGCCTTCCTTTTGGATCTCTGGTAGTAATCTCTACTTTTCTCATAGGGCTTTCCTTTTCCCACACATACTATCATATAAAATATATAAGGACCGAAAAACATTTCTTGCCAGTTAATTGAAAACAATGTACCCAGAAATCTCATATTACACTGACAATAATGTAAGAAATCATCCAAACCCACCGCCAACACAAAATAAAATAAAAATAAAAATAAAATAAAAATAAAAAACAGAAAAGGCAAACTAAGCAGTAATCAGTTTCAGAGAACAGCAGATTCACCTTGGGCTTGAAGCTCTTGAACCCATTTTTTTGCACGGTCAAATGATGCCTACAGGGTGAAATGGAAAGACTATTATAAATATCAAGAAATTGACAACAGCAAACAGGTATCATCAGAAGCCACCATACAAATAGCAGTCCAGTTAATGGAAAAAGTCAATTTTTTTCCTTAAAAAACAAGAGAGCATGGATAGGAATATGTTAGAGAATGATGAATACAAGACATGGATTTGAAATCTGTATATGTCCCTGTGATCCAGACAGATCACCAACTTTCAGTTTCCAATGCAGGAACAGCTCAAATAAAGTTTTTCAATTTCCCCAAACCAAAAAAATTACTAAAGCATAGAGCTATGTGATTGATACACTGGATAAAAAGCATCATAGACTCATAGTCAATTCTGGCTCACATATCTGCTTACTTGATTTGTGATGTCATAGACAATAATGGCCGCAGCAGCTCCTCTATAATACATTGGGGCTAAGCTGTGATATCTCTCTTGGCCTGCCGTATCCCATATTTCAAATTTTACAGTTGCATCATTCACAGCAAGTGTTTGCGAAAAGAAGGCAGCCCCTATAGTCGATTCCTACAATCACCGATCATTTTTCTCACCCAGAGACAACAAGAAAACTCGAATAATACCTAAATTCTTACATTAATTTTATACGAACCTGAAATTCGATAAATTGCCCTTTCACAAAACGTAACACCAAACTAGATTTTCCAGCTCCAACATCTCCTAGAAGTACCTAGAAGAATAAAAAAATCAATAAAAAACACTTCAACCAACTTTGCAATTACACAGCAACAGGCTAAATTGTAAACAGTTAAAAAGATTTCCAACTATTAAACCTTGAAAAAACACAATAAGACTCCGAGACCCAAAACTTTAAAAGCAATTATGCATATATAACATTGTATTCAAGGAAAAAACAGAAATGTGGACCAATTTATTATACAAAAAAAAAATGTCATCTCGAAAAAATATAAGTTATGTAATTTAATCAAGCATAGTTCAGAATACAACTCAAGATTTGACAAGATATCAGTATTTCTGCTTTAATCATCTTCACATAAACAAATACTAGGAGCTGAGAGAATAAATTAAATTTTCCACAGTTTTGCCACAAAAAACGGACAAACAAAGAATCACTCACGAATAACCTAAAATTGAAGACTAAAATCCCAATGAAAATATTCCAAAATTGAATCAATTTACTTTAACCTACAGCTTACTGCAGTAACAACATCATAACGATCTTGATCATCATGTTCTTAAAACTGCAATTCGCAACGAAAACAAGCAAATTCGAAGCAATATTGAGGAACCAAAGCCAACCCAGACAGAAATTTCAAATTCTAAACAACATAGAACTAAAACAAAAGTCAAAAAAGGGGGAAAATCATCGGATATAAGAACAAACCAGTTTGGCGTTGATGCTCTTGTTTCCACTGGATGCCATAACAAATTCAGGAACAATTCAAAGAATAAACTCGAAGCAGTAGCAAAATTTGAATCTTCAACTTCAATTTATGCAAAACTAAAAAATTTTGTTTAGGAAGAAAGGAATTCGAGTTTTGCTGGTTTAGAATTGGTAATGAGTTGACGCCAAGAAAAAGGCAGGAAGGATATAAATAATGGTTTCCACGCGTCATACGAATTCTACACCCAAAATTTTATGATTACACAATTTTCTCCCCTAAACTTTCATTGTTTGACAATGAAACCCCAATAAATTTTTAAAGACCAAATTTAATACTCTTCAATTTATTTAATTAATTAAATTTTAAATATAAAAAAATTGTGTGAATCTTCTATAATCTATACTATGAAAATTCACGATTCACGATCATAAGTTACAGGGACGGATCCAGAAATTCATTTGGGTGGGCTAAGTTTATTAAAGAAAATAAAAAATAATAATTATATATATATATATATATATATATATATATATATATATATATATATATATATATATATTTTATATATATTCACACATACAGAATCACATTCATAAAGGTGGATGATAAATGAACCAAATTTTAATATTTATTGTAATAGCCTCGTAGAATATATAAATTTGAAGAGATAATATTTATTTTTGAGCTTTTTTTGGGTGGGCTTAAAATATTTTTGGATTTGGCTAAATTTAAAATAACAAATTATTTACCATTATAGTGAGCTACCAGTGGGCAGCCCTGGGCTTCAGCCCGAGGCTGCCCATATATAAATCTGCCTCTGATAAGTTATATATGTTTTAATTGTAATATACTTATTTAATTTGGGGTTAATTGCAAATAAAGTCTCAACATTTACTTTGGTTGCGAATAAGTTTAAACCTTTGAATATTTACAAATAAGTACCTCACTTTATAACCCTTTTGCAACTTGAACCACCAACAACGAGATGCCTGCTCGGTCGCTGACATGTCCGTAAATCATCCATGTCACCCTCCAACAGTAAAAAAAAGTTTAAATAATTAAATGACGTCGTAACTTTGAGATCTCCTAAAAGTTATCATTTGAGGATGGATTTGGAGGTGGCACAGGAGGCCGCGGTCGATGTGAAGCGTCAGCAACCTTCTGATTGAAAAAACACGACCACAGTCGCAGGAATGGCCGCGAGTGCCGCAGGTTCTGAGATGGGCTATGTAATCCGATTGGACAGCGTATCCCTTTGAGCACTTCTCACATACCCATTGCTTCTGATTGCTGTGTTTCCGCCGAAAATGCTTCTTGATTCCGACCAGATCGCCGAGCGTGTTAGGCGGATACGGTCATCATCGTCGTCCGTGTTCGTCGTCTACGCCGGAGAAGGTGGTCGAGGGAAGAACTCCACGGTGCTCAGATTCCCGTTGAACTCACACAAGAATTCAAATCCACGTTCTACCCGAGAGGGTCACAAATGGACGATTAAATAGGCCACAAGTGTAAGGCTATGGGCCAAGACAAACTTGGCCCAATACTTTGAGAAAGAAGACCGGCATTTGGGCCAAAAGCCCAACGGGCCCAACAAATCTCCACCTTGGCCCAAATCATCTACCCTTGTGTATAACTAAATGGGAATTCATCATCGCACTTTTCCCGGACACCTGCAAAACGAAAGACACAAAGTCAAATGCAAGATCCAGAAATTTGACACAAAGTCAAAGTATCACAAAAGATACACAAATCTAAACCGAAGCAAAGATCACGGACACATAGTCACAAAATATTTAAAATATCCCAAGGACAAAATAAACGGAGCACACAAGCTCAAGAGTGGACACAACATCCACGGAAAAGAACTGCATACAACATGCTTCAATCAAGAGAGTCGAAATTTAAAGTCCTCATGCAAGACCTAAATTCTTCAACAGATAAGCATTTAGTACCCATATCAGCAGGATTAAACTCAGATGCAATCTTTTCCAGGTTAACAATACCTTTTTCCACAATATCACGAATGAAATAATACCTAACATCTATATGCTTGGTTCTATCATGGAAAACAGGATTTTTACACAACTGAATCGCAGACATACTATCAGAAAACACAGTGGCACATTTGTCAAGAAAACCTATTTCATTCAGAAGGCCTTGAAGCCAAATAGCTTCCTTTAAAGCATCAGTAATAGCCACTATTCAGATTCAGTTGTAGATAAAGCAACCACATGCTGTAACTGAGACTTCCAACTTATGCAAGAGCCACACAAAGTAAACACATAAGAAGTTGTAGACTTCCTATTATCCTTATCATTTGCATAATTGGAATCAACATAGCCAACAAGGCTCACACCATTTGCAGATTTGGAAAAGCGCAAACTTACCTCCATGGAGCCCTTGAGGTATCTCAAGAGCCATTTCAAAGCCTCCCAATGAGGCGCACCTGGATTAGCCATATACCTACTCAAGCAACTAACAGAATATGCAATATCTGGTCTAGTGCTAACCATAAGATACATAACAGACCCAATGACATTGGAATAAGGAACCTTTTCCATTTCAGCAATTTCAAAATCAATCTTTGGAGACTGATCCTTACTTAACACAAAGTGAGCAGCAAGAGGCACATTCACAGTTTTAGCAGACATCATAGAGAATTTACTCAAAATCTTTTCAACATATGAAATCTGATTAAGCAAGAGAACATGGTTCTTCCTATCTCTATCAATGTTCATTCCAAGAATCCTTTTAGCATCTGCAAGATCTTTCATATCAAAATTATCACATGGACTCTTTTGAACAAGCTCAACATACTCAAGATCAGGGCTAACAATTAGCATATCATCCACATATATGAGCAGAAAAACAGGAACAGAAGTATCAATCTTGAAGTAAAGGCAATTATCATGCAAGCTTCTCTTAAACTTCAACGATGTCATGCATTGATCAAACTTCTTATTCCACTGTCTAGGAGATTGTTTCAAGCCATACAAGGATTTCTTCAAATAACATACATGATCAGGATTTTTGGGGTCCACAAAACCCTCAGGTTGTTTCATGAAAATCTTTTTGTCCAAATCACCATTAAAAAAAGCCATTTTTACATCCATTTGCTTCAATTCCCAATCAAAATGAGCAACTAATGCAAGCATTATACGAATCGTGGTGAATTTAACAGCAGGAGCAAAGATTTAATTATAATCAACCCCTTCCTTTTGAGTAAAACCTTTTGCTACCAATCTAGCTTTAAATCTAACATTTTCAGGCTCATGTTTCACTTTGAAAAGCCACTTGTAATCAACAACAGAGCAATGAGCAGGTTTTGGAACCAGAGTCCAAGTATGATTAACATGCAATGATTTCATTTCATCTTTCATAGCATTTAACTATTTCACAGAATCGTCAGATTTTAAAGCCTCTTGATAGGTCTTAGGTTCATTATCAACATTTTCAAACGTATTGAAAGCATGAGTATCAATATGAAAATCATCATACCTAGCAGGTGGCCTAATATTCCTTCTAGGTCTATCCCTAGTCAACACATAGTCATCATCTTCAGGAATATTATGCACATTTTCATCATTGATAACAGGTTCATTGGCAACAAGTTCTTGATCAACAACAGTGTCAGGCAAGTTTTCAACATCAGATAACAAAGGAGACAACTCCACCTCACTCGAAGAAGTGGTAGGATCATGTAAAGGCACAACATCAGGCAAAGGAGCAGATAAGCAAGGAAATTCAGATTCATTAAAGATCACATCCCTACTAATCACGATTTTGAAACCAGATTCAGAGATATCCCACAGCCTATAACCTTTAACACCCTCAGGATAACCAAGAAAAATACATTTTCTACTCCTAGGATCCAATTTGTCATGTTTCTGACGCACAAACGCAGCACAGCCAAATACACGTAGCACAGAATAATCAATACTTTTATCAAAGAACACATAGTCAGGGCACTTACCCTTTAAAGGCACAGAGGGGCATTTGTTTATTAAAAATGTTGCGGTAATAAGCGCCTCACCCCAAAACTTTTTAGAAAGTCCAGAAGACACCAACATGCTCATCACCCTTTCTAACAAAGTCCTATTCATCCTCTCAGCAATCCCATTCTGTTGGGGAGTGTAAGGAGCAGACTTATGTCTCACAATTCCAGATTTGACACATAAATCATCCATGGCATTATTGCAAAATTCTAATCCATTATCAGTTCTAAGATACTTAATCTTTTTACCCATTTGATTTTCAATCAAAGTTTTCCAATTTTTGAACTTTTCAAAAACATCAGATTTGTTTTTAAGTAAAATCACCCACACTTTTCTTGAAAAATCATCAATAATGGACAGAAAATACACATTGCCACCTTGAGTTGGCTCACTAGAAGGCCCCCACACATCAGCATGCAGGTACTCAAGTATATCACTACACGAAGAAGTCTTAGGGTATGGGGAAACAGGAAATTTCACCTTCGCATGTTTGCCTTGCACACAAGAATCACAGAAAGGAATGCATGTAACCTTATCATTACCAAAAGAACCAGCTTTATGCAATATTTCAAGACCTTTTCCACTCATGTGACCTAACCTACCATGCCAAATATTTGTTTTATCTTCTTTAACCGCGTTAGCAGACATAACAACAGATTTAGCACAACAAACATACAGGTTATTCCTTTTTTCAGCATTAAAGATGGGCACAGAACCCTTTACAATAGACATGCAACCCTTTCCCCACCTACCTTCAAGCCCCTCATCTTCAAGTGCAGCACAGGAAATCAAGTTGTTACACAAATCAGGCACATGTCGCACGTTTTTCAAAGTGAACACAGAATCATCTTCAAAACGCAAGCAAATGTCACCAACACCAAGCACATCACATCTTCTTTCATTAGCCATAGACACAGATCCATGAGAAACATTTTTATATGAAGAGAAAAGATGTTTAAAAGGTGTCATATGAAATGTGCAACCGGAATCCACAAGCCATTCACTATCACACAGAGATGAATGCACAGAATTCACATAATTATCAGAAATAGCAAACACATCACCATAATTCACAGATTCAGAGGCAACATTAGCATGATCATTAGAATTATTCCTTTTAGGATGAGGACACTTGTTCGAAAAATGTCCCCTTTCATGGCAATTAAAGCATTTCTTTTTTTTCTTGTCCCAATTCTGATTATTCTGGGATTTCACATCAGAATTTTTGTCCTTGTTCTTATTGTTGTTCTTGTTCTTGTTACGATTGTTAGGTTTCCCCTTAACATGCATAACCTCCCCAGAATTCTTAACACCCCTATTTTATTTTAAATCATGCTCTTTGCTTTTTAAGGCATTCACCACAATATCAAGAGTAACGTCATCACGACCATACTTTATAGCAGACTTGACATCATTGTAAGAATCAGGTATAGCATTTAAAAGCACAATAGGAGTGTATTCATCAATGTGCTTGTCACCAGTTAGCTTAATATCTTGAATCAATTTCGTGAACACATCCAAATTTTCTTCAACATCTTTGTTTAAATCAAGTTTAAAACGAAAGAATTTTTCCAGAAGAAACATTTTACTAGGCAAAGATGTTTCAATGTACAGCTTATCCAACGTTTCCCACAAAACTTTTGCGGACTCATGCATACCAACTTTTCTAAGCACAGGATCAGAAAGATTCAAGATAATCGCAGATAAAGCAAGCTCATTCATCTCAGCCTTTTTAGCAAGTGTATCATCCTTATCATACGAGTGATCTACAGCTTTGAATACCCTTTGTTGAATGAGTATGCACTTCATTTTCTGTTTCCAGATACTGAAGTCTCGCTTACCATCAAACGGTGCTTGTCCAAAAGAAGACGAAGCCATGGGTATTTAAAGTTGAGTAGAACACACTTTGAACGGAGAAAATACAGAAATACAGAGCAACAATCTGTCACACACCAGGTTGACACTACTCTAATCACACACAAAGTGAGAAACGGAGCAGTATAACACACAAGGACAGATTTTCAGCAGCGAAAATTGAAAGACTAAGATGACAATTTCACAAAAGAAACAAACAAGAACAGTAATAAGAGGGCCAGCCGCCTCAGGGCATCACACAAGAGCAAATAAGAGGGCCAGCCGCCTCAGGGCATCAGACAAGAAAATTAAATAAGAAAGGCTCAAGCTATTTTACCAGAGCGGTGTCTCCGACGAGAACACCGTACCACCTCTACGAGCCACCAGCCCGTTACTTAACGGGGGCGGATCCCTCGTAGTCTTGTTCACGTACCAAACACGAATGGGGCAGCCTCCACTCCAAGTTTCAACCTACACACAAAGTGAGAAACATTGGGGGTTAGTGAAGGCACAATCTGAAAATTTTCAGAAAAAGAAATATCCGAAAAAATAACAAAACCAAATCTGAAATTTTTTTTCAAAATAATATAAAAGGAGAAGAGGAGAGACACTTCCCTTCCTCAAAAATGGACACTCCAATCTGACCGAAACCCTAGCTCCGGCGGTCAGCAGCTGTCAACTCCGGCGGTCAGCGTGGACAGCAGCTCCAGCGGTTTCCGACAGTCTCCGGCGGTGGTCACCGGTGGTCAGCAACAGCGCCGGCGGCTGACAGCAGATTTGACGGGCGGCAGCTCGCTTCTGGCGACTTACAGCGGCGGCGCGATTGGAGGCAGGTCAGTGGCGGTCTCCAGGCGAAACCCTAGGCCGACGTCGGTGACGGAAACCTAGCCCGGCGGCGGCGACGGTTGCAGACGTTGAAGCGGCTACCCAAGCCTTAGTCGTTCTCGTCCAGATCGCGACGGTCAGCGGTGGCGGGTTGGGCGACAGGCGGCGAAATAACGGAGCCCGTCACGCTCCAGGTGGCGTTGTCGGCAGATCGCGATCCCGGCGAAGCGGGTCAGTCAGGCGTCGCGATTCCAGCAGATCGGCGGCGCGGAAACCCTAGCGATGGCGGTGGGCTTCAGATCGCGATCCCGGCAGGCAGATCCAGCAACGGCGGTGCGTCCCTCGCGACGCGGTTGTGCGCTGCAGATCGGGCGTCAGTCATCGCGATTTCGGTGGTGGAACCCTAGCGGCGGCACGGCGGCTTCGGGCAGTTCGGCGGTGGACAGATCAAGACGTGAACAGCTCCGATCAGAACCTAGCGGGCAGCTCCTGGTGGTAGCGTGATCCGATCAGATCCTAGCGGCTGGAAGCGGGCAGCTCCCGGTGGCGGCGGTCAACTGCGGCGGCGGCAGAAGTCATGAATCCAGTCCTTCAGGGCCCGGCGGCTCTGATCCGGTCAGATCGCGACTCAGATCACGATTCTGGCGAGGAAAACCAGCGGCGGCCGGACGGCTGTGATCTCCCATCGACGGCTGACGGTCAGCAGCTTCGGGAGATAGACGGACGACGAAACCCGCTCTGATACCACTGTTAGGCGGATACGGTCGTCATCGTCGTCCGTATTCATCGTCTACGCCGGAGAAGGTGGTCGAGGGAAGAACTCCACAGTGCTCAGATTCCCGTTGAACTCATACAAGAATTCAAATCCACGTTCTACCCGAGAGGGTCACAAATGGGCGATTAAATAGGCCACAAGTGTAAGGCTATGGGCCAAGACAAACTTGGCCCAATACTTTGAGAAAGAGGACCGGCATTTTGGCCAAAAGCCCAACGGGCCCAACAGAGCGCATGGCAGGGATCATGGTAGAGGCACGTGGGCTCCGAGCAGACGAACACGCGCTTTCTGGCGATCGGAGTTTCCCTCTTCAGTAGCTTCCACGGCACCTTGTGGCGGCGCCGGTGCATCTGCAGATTCTGATCCCGCTGGAATCCTTGGTTGCAGATCCCACACACGTATCGATCCGAATCGAGAAGGGTTTTGGGGGAGAGCGACACCACCTCCGCATCCGGATCTGGATTAATTACCGGAGCTCCATCACCGCCGAAAAATCAAGAAAATGTAGGGGAAGTGTGTCGGAGTGTGTGTAAGTGTGTGTGGATTACCTAGACTTCCGGCGGGGCGGCGCTTTCGTTTGCTGTTGCTGGATTATTTAATATTTTTTTTCTTTTTTTTTATTGCTGAAGGGTGACGTGGATAAGTTACGGAACAGGTCAGCGACCGGGCAGGCCTCCCGCTGCCCGGTGGTTCAAGTTGCAAAATGATTATAAAGTGAGGTACTTATTTGCAAATATTCAAAGATTTAAACTTATTCGCAATCAAAATAAAGGTTGGGACTTTATTTGCAATTAACCCTTTAATTTGTCATCAAATTACTAATGGTGGTATACAATATTACTTTACATATAAGAATTTGTGTGAGATTATAATACTAATTGAGTATGGTGAGATGAATAATTATTTATTTTGAATAAAAATTTATATTCCAATTAATTGATGGAAAATAAGAATATAATAATTAAATTATTTTATGTACATTTCATTGATTAGATTAAAAGTTACAATTTATCAAGAAAAATAGAATTCAAAAAATGCCAGAAATTTTAATTATAATTAATTGTAGGCATTGCAAAATAGTATACTACTTACTATATATTATCTTCTTAGTTATTCAAGACATTGTAGGAGAGATCATCTCATGGTAAGAATATATTTTTGTAATTAGTTATTATTTTTATTAAAGATGTTATCACTTTTTTTTAGAATGTTATCACTTTTTATTAATATTATAAATTATTCATAAAATAGTTCAGAACATCGTTATCAATTTTCATCAACAGTATTATTTTTCATTATAATAATTATCACTTTTTATCTATTTATGAAAATCATTTTGTGAGACGATTTTACATAAATCCTTGTCTAAAATTAATACTTTAGTAATTGATATATTTTTTTTTCTTTTCTATTTCTAAACAATGAAATAATGCAATGTTATTACATCATTCATAGAACTTTTTAGTGTCAACTTATTCTATGTTTCGTAATTTGAAAATTAAACTATGAGAATTTTTTTATGCTTTTAAAGATGATTTAAAAAAAGTTCGATTTGAAATAAAAATATTATAGTCACCAAATGCAAATACTCAAAATTTTGGGTTCCTTATTTATATTGACTTTAGAGGTGTGACCGTGTTTGAGAAGCTATTCTAGAAATTTCTAATAATTAGAATTTTAAAGTAATTGTCAAAACTCAAGCAGCCGTACCAAAACCATCGACATGTAATAAATAAAAGGGTTTATAGTCGAATTTACCCTCCAACATTTATTCCTTAGAAACTAAACAAGTTCTTAAGATATTTTTTTAGTATAAATAAATTTTTTATATGTATATAATAAAATAATTATGTATCTAAGTTATAATTGTTTTTAAATATTTACGAATTAATTTTCAAATAATTCGATCATTAAAAATTTTCAAACTCTATGTTAAAAGGAACATTTTTTTAGGATAAAGGGTATGGATGTTTAATTTCAAAATTAAAGTGCAATATTATTCCGTTATATAAAGATAAATGGTGAGTTTGCACCAAAAATTACTTTAAGTACTTATTTGATCCAAAATAATAAATTGAGGACATAATTGACCCTTTATTCTAAATAAAATGACAAAACGGGTCAAATCGATCCGATTCTATCCAAATTTAGAAACATTAACAAAGCCCAAAAAAAAACCATACCCTACTTTCTGAAGCCCATTTTTGTATTAATGTAGAAAGTCACGAGGCCCACGATAGTGGTAACGATGTGTTATATTTTGAGGACGTCCCATAGATTTTAGGCCCGATTCAGGCCCAAAATCTGGAAATCTGCCGAGAGGCCCATTTTCTCTTGGATGACCGACTTTGTTCGATTACCTGAACGACTATCAACAAAATAAAAAATTAAATTTAAAATTTACTTTTTTATTTTATTTTTATTATATGAAATAGAAAATTAAAATACAAAATATTACTCTTTCGTTCTAATAAATTTTTTTATTATTTCCTCATTTGTTTGTCAAATTCCACTCTTCATCATCTAATCGAGCAAAGTTTCAAAAGAAATAATCTCTCATTACATTGTATTTCAATAATGTTATCTCACTTAACATACATAATTTATTTTATTATTTCTTTATATTACTTAAAAATATAATTTTATCCTTAAAAGTCAATAAAATTGGAAAATAAAATATTCCCTCCGTCCGCTTTTAAGGTTCCAACTTATTAGAGAGAAATGATACCCTTGAAAGCAGACGGAGGGAGTGTATTTTTTTAAACTTCGTATCTATAATAAAGGGTGAAGAGCTTCTAGGGACGAAATAATGCTTTTTTTGTAGTCGATTATGTACATGAAATTAATTAGTACTCTCTTTGTCCCCTTGATACGTAATTATTTATTTTTTGCATGTGAATTATAGAATACAATAATTTAATGCGTAAAATGTAAACGGTAATGGATCGAGGGATATGATATTTTAGTGTATAGTGGGTAGTTGTATTAGTGTTGAGTGTAGGTTCCATATGTGCTGAATTGAGTATAAGAATTGTTTTTTTTTCACACTAAATTAGAAATAGTGTTGTTAAATGAAACAAGTAGCTTGAGAGCTCGACTTGGTTCGTGCTTACTCGAGCTCAAGTTCAAGCTCGTCTTAATCCTCGTTTCATAACGAGCCGAGCTCAGCTCGACTCGACAATAATAATAATTAATTAATTAATGATAATAATAATAAATATTACTCCCTCCGTTCAGATAAATTGTGCACGTATTTTAGTGTACGGAAATTAAGAAAAATTAATTTTTTATGTATAAATGTGTAAAGTTATTGAAATATGTGTAAAAAGTGAGTATTTAGATAATTTAATGAAGAAGGTGTGTAATATTGTTGGGATGTGAGTAAAAAGTTAGTAGTATTGTAATGTATTTTTTCATTTTTAGAAACGTGCATAAGTGTTGGGATGGATCAAAAAGGAAAGTGTACAGTAATTACCGGGACAGAGGGAGTATTTAATTATATTACATTAATGAGATAGTTACTACTAGGTACATTAAAAATTCCTTTATTAGTATGAGATACAAACATACAAAAATATTGCTACTAACTACATAAATATATAGTGATATTCCAATATTACCCTTACAATGTGCTGCACATAAATGTTTGTGTGCAGCAAAAGTTATGTGCAGTAAAAAAGTGTCTGCAACAAAAGCTATGTGCAGTAAAAAAAGTGTGTGCAGCAAAAAAAGTGTGAATCGTAAGTCATATGCAGCGAAAAAATTATATACTCCTACTCTCCGCGCGGTGGTTGTGGGTGGGTGAGGGGTTTAAGGTTTGTGGTTTAAAAGTGTATAGGATTATAATGAATTAAGGTTATATTTGGTACTTTACTTTAATATTTTGTATGTGAGAGTAATTTTTTAAACTCATTGTATCTCCTAGTAATTTAGGATACAAAGTGTGTACCTATGTGTAATTTTTCCTACATTGGGTGTAATTATTATTAAATATAATAAAAAATTAATTAAATAAGGCTCGATAAGCTCGATAAATCTTGAAAAACTCAACTCGTTTTTCTTAACGAGTCGAGCTGAGATCTCACACCCGTCTTACAAAAAAACTTGTCTCGTAAAAGAGTGTAACATACTCCCTCCATCCCTTTTAAAAAGGGTATTTTTTCATTTTGGGTGTCCCACCCAAAGAGTTCTCTTTCTTTTTTTACACACATGGGACCCACCCACACCCACTAATACAATTAAAATTTGGGACCCACACTCTATTAATACAACTACCAAATACATATTAAATAAAGTATTCTTTAATTCACATGGAAAAAAATACAAGATCCTCTTTATACTGTTGGAGTATATTTAAACCAATATTTTTGGCTCATTATTCCTTTCTTTATAGTACTCTGTAATAGAATATCATTACTTTATGAACACGGACACACAGAATACACATTCTCTCTAGCTCCTTCTTTCTTCCACCACCTACTTCCTTCTTTCTCCTCTTGCTCAAGTCATAATTCGTGGCAAAAATACCGACGTTTTTTCTCTAAGGCTGAGATGGCCGGAGATTGTTGCCCCAGACATCTGATTTCCGGTGACGGAGAATTCAATGCGGCGGGTTTACGGGATTTTATGAATTCAGTCAAGTTTCAAGACTCTGGCCTTTCATATGCAGTAGTAGCCATCATGGGTCCTCAGAGCAGTGGTATCTCTTATTTGCTTTCCTGGTTTATAATTCTCGCAGTTTCTTCAATTTCTCTTTTTACTACTTTAATTATGTGTTATTTTTATGTTCTTTGTGGTTTCTTGAAATTTAACCAATTAAATATTACTACAAATAACAATCTTCTCTGCAAGCTTAGATGAGGTGTTTATATAACTTTAGTATGACTTTTAGATAAGGTGGTCATTTATGATTATGTCAGAGTGACCTAGCAAAGTTCTTTTAGATGTGGGGTCATTTGACACTATATTTTGGTGGGGTTCAATATCTGTGTTCTTTGTGGTTTCTTGATTTTTTTATTTATTAACTTCTCAAGTCAAGTTATGTGTTAGTTTGTAGTGTGTTTGTAGTTTCTTGAATCTTTAACTTTTGGTGGGGTTCATACATGGACTTGGAATGATTAAGCTTGTGTGTGAAAGTTTGGTTTCTTCGTGCTGTAATTTTGATTTGGCCTCAGTTGCGGGATGAGTTTGATGTGATCATCATGAAATCTTGATAGAGTATGGTGATGATTATGTTTATTAGTTGTGGTTATGAAGTGTTGTTTATTTGTGTACTTTGAATCTTGGTTACATGTCATGGTTATAAATTTTTTTTACAGCCACTAATTTGAAATCTTGGTGTGGATTTGTTGTGTTTACCAACTTAATTGACTATTTTATATGGTTATTATCTTCTTCTGGTGAGGTTTAACAATTTCTTATTGGGCCATTCAACAGGTAAGAGTACTTTGTTAAATCATCTATTTTATACTGACTTCAGGGAGATGGACGCACTCTCGGGAAGGTTAGTTTGATTGTTTTTCATCTTGTGCTTTTTTGTATTCACAGATCTTATAAGCATGAGTGTTCTTGATTTAATTTTTAAATACAACATTTCATTAAATAACGAAAAGTGTTATGTATTATTGCTTTGGGTTAATTTTGCTAGGAGCCAAACAACGAAGGGCGTATGGATAGCCAAGGCTGTTGGGATAGAACCATTTACCATAGTCATGGACTTGGAGGGTACTGATGGCAGGGAAAGGGGTGAGGTAACATCTTTTTTTTGTTTCTTTTATCTAATGCTTAAATGGATAGCTTTATTAAGAACTGAGGCCCATCCTTAAATTATGGATGCATGATGACTGCTGCTTGATGGCTAAAATAAACTGTTCTTGACACAGAAAACTGTCACTGGTTGATTTCACTTTCTAACAAATGTCATATCTTCCACTTAAGTTCCTGTACAGACTCATCTTTATCTTATTTTTTATAATGTTATACATTCGTGAAGAAAGATTTTGTAAACAGGATTTCACAATAGTAGTTTATGGACCAATAGTACTAAGACAGCTTAAGTAGGAAAGAGTATCTTAATAGAGACCTCATGGCATATTGTAATCTCAATTCTAGGAAACTTCAAATTCATTTGATGCTTGAGTATATATATTTGTGACCGTTCCAAGTTCCTCATTTCATTTCTGAATTGTAAATTTTCATGCAATCAAAGTTTGGGTTATATTGGGGAAAGCTTGGATACTGTTATGTACAATGCTTATATCTCGTGAATTGTATCTTTCTTGGGTCGTCCTCCTTTATGAGGAAGATATGAACCTAATAAAGTCGGTAAACCTTAATTTTCTGTAATTCGATGTGCTACTACAAAATCCTCTCTGGAGTTTAGTAAAACTAAAGAATGATTTGAATACCTGGTGATGTAATAATAACACAATCAAGATTCGATAATGTGCTTGCACCCTCTCTCATCAGTCATAGACTCTTAGTTCACCAAGTTTTGCCATTCTACTAGAGTACAGACTTGTTACAACAGCATTTTGCTCTTTAATAGTGCCTTGTTAATGTGCAGGAAAATGTGTGACTAAACATGTTTCTTAATTTTTGAATGTTGTAGTAATGCAGGCTTATGCAGTCATTAGAAGGGCATAAATTTCCCTACTGAATCTTACATTCCTTGCCTTTTTATGAGTCTTGTGCTGAATCTTTTAATTAGAAAGGCAAACAAGTAATGCAATCATGTATAATTCTTAATTCATGTTATTTCTTAATGCTGTCATTGTAAGTGCATGCTCTCGTGCATTTAGTTTTTCAGTTGAATCCATTTTTTAGGTCTAGATAGCTAGAACAGATGTATTCATTCTTGTGGAACTTTTGTTTCAGGATGATACTACATTTGAAAAACAAAGTGCGCTGTTTGCTTTAGCAATTGCTGACATTGTACTCATAAACATGTAAGTTTTCAACTTTTCTCCATGTTTTACTGCATGTGGTTGATATTCAACTACCAACACATTCTAGTGCATGTATTAATACATCATGTATGTAAGGTTCACATACAAATAACTAGACGAGACAGCGTGGAGCAGTGTTGTATTCATCCTAGTCCAACACCTATATGTTCATTGGCTTCTGCTCAATCAAAACTTATGTGAACCTTCAACTCCTGTTTATCATTTTTTCTTTTTTCTTTTTTGACCAGAAGCAGAGAATGTATCAATTATTGCATAATTTTCTTGATCTTCACTCCTACATGTTGCTCGGGTGACAGTTAGAACTTAGAACTTAGACTTGATGCTTTTATGGCTTTCCCATTTCTTTCGTTTCTTTTTCCTTTTTTAATTGAGATGCATGACCAGGAATTCACAGAATGATGCTGACCTCTCATAATTCATAATCAAAGAATCTTAAAGAAAATAATCGTTCCTTCTTTGGTGGTCTTGTCAAACTTGTCTTTTAGCTGTTAAGAGCTGGGTACACTAGATTCATCGTTTTACAGATGAGATGTAATTACCTATATTCAGCCTCATTGATTTCATGTCTTTGATATAGCCTTCGAGAAGGACTCAGTGACGTCCTTAAAGTTCATTTTCAGCTTGCTGGTTAACAGATGCTGCTCTATGTTATAGCTGGAGATTTTGAGCTATTTTGCTATTCTGAAGATAGAACAGAATAGTTCTTATTTATTCCAATATCCAAATTGAAACCCTTGAGCACCAGATTTTAAGACACAAGGGATTATAACCAAAAACCTTTTTCATGCATTTATGACAAAGACCTGACATGGATGCTGGTGCTTATGCAATTTAGCTGAAAATATATATCATAGTATCCTTTTTTCTTTTTCTTTTTTCTTTTTTTCATTTTTCAAGTGTGCCTACTGTTTAGGTGGTGTCATGATATTGGTCGAGAGCAGGCTGCCAATAAGCCTCTTCTAAAAACTGTGTTTCAGGTGCATACCATCCTAGTTAAGATTAAAATTACATGTTTTTTTCTCTCTATGACAATCTGGTTTTACTTTGAAAGGTTATGATGCGTTTGTTCAGTCCTCGTAAAACTACACTCCTCTTTGTTATACGTGATAAAACAAAGGTATGGTAGGAATTGCGTGTGTTAGTTTTCTTTTCCTGAAATAACTATTGCCTTTACTTCCATGTAGACCCCGTTTGAGTATTTGGAGCCCATCTTGAGAGAGGATATTCAGAAGGTATTTGGAACCTTCTTTTTTTCCTTTTGTTTTATGTAATGCTAACTCTTTTTTGTTGAAATTTTCTTCATATCTAATGCCTTACTGTGGCTTTTCTTCTTCACAGATATGGGAAGCAGTCCCTAAGCCCCAGGCTCACAAGGACACCCCCCTCGGTGAATTTTTCAATGCAAGAAAAATATCTTTCTCATAATCTTTGATAACACTACCAGTCTACCATTCTGTTCTTTCTCATTTCTTTTTCATTTTTCACTTAAAGGTGGAAGTTATTGCCTTGTCCAGTTATGAAGACAAGGAAGAACTATTCAAAGAACAGGTAATGTGGATTAGTTTTATTGGTTTCCTCAATATTTATTGCAATATTACTAAAACTAAACTACATTGAAGGTGGCCGAACTTAGGCAGCACTTTTTCCATTCTATATCTCCTGGAGGGCTGGCTGGTGATAGACGGGGTGTAGTCCCTGCATCAGGATTTTCTTTCAGTGCGGACCAAATTTGGAAGATTATTAAAGAAAATAAGGACCTTGACCTTCCAGCTCACAAGGTATATCTCGTGTCAGCTTGGAAGTAGATTTGATTGTTTGTTGAACAATGCAACTCCGTTGTCCTCAGGTCATGGTTGCCACTGTACGGTGTGAAGAGATTGCAAATGAGAAGTTCAATGGTTTGGCATCTGACAAGGTCTTACTTCTTTCTGGACTCTCAAGCACTTCGTATATGTTATTATGTGGGAAAGATTAAGTTGTCGATTTTATGCAGGACTGGTTAGCTCTGAAGCAAGCTGTAGAAACTGGTGTTGTATCAGGCTTTGGAAGAAGTATTAGCTCAATCTTGAACAGATATCTCTCTGAGTAAGCTGACAATTTTATATAATATGTGACTCCTTTACGAGGCTCAGAATAGTTTAACCTATTCATTTGTGCTACTATCATGCAAAGTTACAGGCTTTGGAAGAAGTATTAGCTCAATGTCTATAACCACATGCTTATAGACATTTTTTACTTCGACAGGTATGATTTGGAATCTGTATATTTTGACGAAGATGTGAGAAATGCGAAACGCCAATATCTTGTGTCAAAAGCAATACAGGAAAGGCAAAACATATTTCATTATTTTTTGTACTATTATTCTATTTATTAAATTATTCAAATTAATGTTTCTTTAATATGATGAATGTTTGTATAAGTAGTTTCTGTTGATGATTGACTTTTGTTTTTGGTTAAATATATGTTATCTGCAGTTGGTGCATCCTTCTTACATTAATATGTTGGGGCATCTACGTACCAATGCGTTTAAACACTTCAAGACTAGGCTAGAAAAAAAATTGGGTAGAGGAGAAGTGTTTGCTGCTTCCGTTCGTACGTGCCAGCAGTCTTCTATGCTTGGATTTGATCAGGGATGTTCAGGTGCTGCACATGCATTTTCATCCACCACCTAACACGAGAATTTATTATTGAGTTCTTTTAGCTACACATTGTTCGATAATATGCTGGATTCCTCATATTTTTTATTTGCAGACAAGTTCTCTCAGTTGTAATACTTCAGCCAATTAGTTTCTTAGTGAACATATGAAGTAATGTTAACGATACTTGTTGTTATGCTTTCTGCATTTTCAGAGGCTGCCGTAGAGCAAACGAATTGGGATGCTTCAAAAGTCCGTGATAAACTCTGTCGTGACATTGAAGCTCATGTATCTCATGTTCGTAGCGAGAAGTTATCACAAGTACAAGCTGAGTTTGAGGTACTGACTTTTAATAGTTCTTCTTTCTTTCCTTCTTTTATATATTTATTTTTACCATCTCTTCTTTCCCAAGGAAAATACCAAAAGAATCCTTAATGATAGCTTTTGATTGAAATAACTTAAAAAAATATGCAGAACCGGCTGTCTGAAGCGCTCGTTCAACCATTGGAGTCCCTTTTTGAAGCTGGTGGGACGGACACATGGGCTTCTATTAGAAGTCTTCTAGAGCGTGAGACTCATGCAGCAGAATTTCCATTCTCGTCTGATATTGTTGGATTTGAATTGGACCAAGTAACAGTTGAGAAGATGGTAAATGATCTGAAGGAATATGCTAAAAAGCTGGTGGAGAGGAAATCAAGAGGGGAAGCTGGGAAAATTCTGATTCACATGAAGGATAGGTTTGCCCAATGTTTCAATCATGACAAGGATTTTATACCAAGGGTTTGGACTGGAAATGAAGACATTAAAGCTATTACGAAGGAGGCTCACCATGAGGTCATAATCGAAAATGTTTATAATCAAGATCTAATTCTATCTACTGAATTGTACTCTTTTGTAGTGTTTGAAGCTTTTGTCAACAATGGCTGTTATACGTCTAGATGATAGTAAGGACAGTGTAGAAAATGTGATATTTTCCGCACTAATGCACAAAAAAGACGACAACACATCCCGGAATAGGGCTATTGGAGCTACTAGAGATCCTCTTGCTTCAAGAACATGGGAAAAGGTCCTGATTTGCCATCCTTTTCCTTTTTATTGTTTCATTTTATTATCTTGATTAATCAATCTTAAATTGATCTATAATAGGTCCCCCCAGAAAAGACTTTGATTTCACCAGTTCAGTGTAAAGCATTATGGAGGCAGTTTATGGCAGAAACCGAGTATACAGTCAGCCAAGCAATATCTGCACAGGTATAATTAAATGTGTATTATTTGTGTTCATGTTCGTGCTCTTCATATACATAAGCAGTAAATCGTTTCTTTAGCTTCATGATGATAAACTCTGTTTTGTCTGAGTACTCTATCTCTCTGTCTCACGCAATGATGCTCACACACGATTAAACTTAACGAATTTGATTGAGCCCGTAATAGTAGCCACTTTGTGCCTTCTTGTAATTCTGTTCCTTGTTCTGAACTATAGTTTCTTCAGTTAAAAAAGTAAACGAATTTGCTTTCTACAGGAGGTGTATAGGCGAAATAACAATTGGTTACCGCCTCCTTGGGCGGTCATGGCAATGGTGGTTCTTGGGTTCAACGAATTCATTCTTCTATTAAGGTATGATTATTTCACCCCCTAGTCCTTGCAATGAATATAATGTTTTATTTTAGTGCATGATCTTTTGCTCCTACGACAGGAATCCACTTTATCTTCTCGTGTTATTCGTTGTGTTCTTGCTTGGGAAAGCCATATGGGTACAAATAGACATTCCAGGGTTGTTTGAAAACGGCATTGTAAGTAAACCATGCATGTTCATTTCATTTATGGCGACTCTTGCCGCCACCCCCAACACACGAAATAAACAATTCTGACTTTCTTATAGGTTAGTGGTCTGATTGCTCTCCCAACAAGATTCTTTCCCACTTTGATGAATATATTAAGTAGACTTGCTGCTGGAGTTTACGACCGTGGAGCAGCTAGACCTTATCAACCACTTGAACAGCGGGAACCATCTTCCAGCTCCACTCAACATTCATCCATTTCTAGTGAATTTGGTTCAGAATACTCTATTCCCCAGACGACGCATAGGCGGACATCACATCCAGATGAAAGAGAACTACCTTTGTATTGATAATCATAGCTGTTAGCTAATTAAGAGAGGTGTAGTAGATATGTGCATGCTCCCCGGAAGTCATCTTTCCGGTCGAAATAGGCTCCAGCTCGAACGAAGCAATGGTTCTATAATACGAGCTCTCTCGAGGGGTGGATCACTTGCACTTCACTAGAAGAACAGAAGTCCCTCGAGTGAAAACTGTACTCTCAGAATGATAGAAAGAATATTGTAAATATTCAAGTTTACTAATGAATAATGATGTAATTTTGTTTATGTTGTGATCTGTTTCTGAGTTTCTTTGCAGATCATTTGGTACTCTTTACATATGCAGACTGCAGAGTGGAATGATGTGTTGGAAGTGAAAGGTAAGAGTGATTCTTCTATTTATTTATTTTTTTTGTTTAATATTTATTGGGGAAGTAATTTTAATTCACACAATAACCTTATTTTCTTTCTTACTTTTATCACATTAAAAAGTGATGTTCTAACTCTTATGTACCCAGAAATGTACATCTATAAATGGCATGGAGATTATTATTTGGGACACTGATGCACTATTATATCTTGGTATTATTATTTCCAATTACACTTATATAAGTAGTTATATAAGTGACACGTGTGTGACAGGAAAATTTCAACCATTTTTTTCTATTGATAATAAGTTTTGTCTTTCATATATTTATGTGTCATTTATTGATTTGCTAGATACATAACATCAAAATATAAAATATAAAAAGAGATCCGAAGCGATTATTTTGGTAAGCTTAGGACAGCGGGAACTTAAATGGCACCCAAATTTTGAAAATTTAAAGACCAAATAAGAACAATATAAATTTTGAAAATTTAAAGACCAAATAAGAACAATATTAATACAATTAATGCGATTGACGATTTATTGTTTATGAAGGTATAAAAGCATGGACCACTTCATTTTCATTGGTCATAATTAATTGAGAAATTTAATTATAGTCAAACTTGCAAGTTAATATGGATTTGACGTACCTGGATTAGTTTATAATCAATTTGCATTAGGTGTCAGCTTACGTAATTAAATTATTTACATGTGACACAAAATATAATACTCATAAAAATTGGGATGTAAAAATAATGATATTTGTAAGTGAGAAAAGGATTATAAAGGGTGAAAGATTTAATAGTCTGAATATAATTATTGTTTGTTTGAGATAAATTTTATTTTACATAGTACAGTGGATTAATCGAATAATTGCGTACATAGAGTTTTTGTCTGTGGTGAACTTAAATTTTAAAATTTTTTTAATACAATACCTAAAGAAACAGTTAAACTATTGATTTGAAATCTGAATTATTTTTTTTATTAATTAGGAACTTAAAATATACAAAACTCTTAATTTATGTTCTGAATTAATAAAATATAAAATAATATGCAACAAATTTAGATCTTAAATTAATAATTTCATTTATTTCAAACCTTTAATGGATAGAAAAAAAAGGCCTCTCTAAATACACACCTCTCTTTATTAAATACACACCCCAATATTATATAATCAAAAATATATATTTAAAAAGTCTAAATTAACTTTAATTCATTAAATACACACACCTTACCTATTTTATAACTATTTAATTTAATTTAATGACCCCAAACTAATTAGCAAACGACTTTTCTTGCAAATTGTAAGAAAAAAAAATATTTCAACTCATCATAATTCATATGCACAGATAATTAATTAAAGCAAAACCCAAGCATATGTATAGAAGTAACAGAACAATACATCAACATCCAGAGCCATACATATCATATGCGTTAAACACCATTTTTAAAAGTAAGGGAGCCAATGCATGCTTGCCGTAAGAATCCGACGACGAAGCGAGAAGCATAGCCGCCATGTGCAGCGGCGTCATCTGACCGTGGTTCCGACGACTAGCCTCCGTCATGGAGTGGTTCAAAACACTCGCCGTCTTCAGCATTAGGGTCAACTGAATCGTGCTCAAACTAGTTCTCATATTCTTGCCAATTGATTACTGATTCAAATTTTCCAAAACAGCGATTATTTCCAGTAATTACAACCCACCGTAATCTTCAAATCAATTAAACGTTGCAGAATCTGAGCTTTAAAGGGAAGAACAGAATAATTGAAATTCAAACCCAAGTATATACGAAATCTTAATAAAAAATCTCAATTGATGTCTAGGTTTCATTTTAGAGTTCTTGAATACGATCACTCATGGCCCCTCTTTCTCTCTCTAAAATGGTGTTCCCAACATCTTCAAAGAATAATGTGGGATTGGTGGGCAGTTTTTTCCCATCAACACTCCAAAAACAGCCCAATCAGAGCTTGTTCCTAACAACGCACCAACAAAACAACACCGTATGCACGAACTGTATCTTCTTCTCTGAAATCGCGCAGATGTCGACATCTTGGCTCAATCACTAGCGGCGGCGATACTTGCTTCTGATACTCTGATGCCCATTCCTTCTCTCCTTGTTCTGCGTCATTTGTCTCTATATCTGCACCATTCAAATATATATGTATATGTGACGGAAGTCGGCGGAAGATAGACGGAGTCGATCCAGAGAAGGTGGGAGTAGAAATGAAATGAATTTATTGCAGAGGAGTAGAGGTATAATAGGGAAAATATTACGATGTGTATATAATAAAATTAAGTTTTAAAAATTAAAAGGGGATGTGTATTTAATAAAGGGTGTGTATTCAATAAAAGATGATGAGTATTTAACAACACTCAAAAAAAAATTAGACCTCAAATTAATAATTTATTCATTTTTCAAACATTAGATTGAGAATATATATTAGATTGAAAATATATGTGAACTGAGAAGTGTAAAATTACAATTATATTATAAGAATTAACACCGTAGTTTAAAATAAAATGGACATAAATCACTTTGTAAAATAAGAAAAAAAAATAACAACAACAAATTAAAACATCTCCAAAATGCTCTTTAAAATTTGGAGAAACATATACATGAAATAGAAAGTTTTTTTTTTTACTTTAAAGAATTATATTTTTATTATGCTCTAATATACTCTTTATATTTTTATTTTCAAAGTACATCTATGACATTTTTTTACACTCTTGTGAGATTAATTATTGTGAGACGGATGGTGAGATGAGTTGTTATTATTAAAGTATATATACTTATTTGTATTTAAAGTATTTCAATAATAAATTATATTAAAATACTCTAAAATCATATTTTTTAAAACATTATCCATTATACTTTAGAAAAACATATTAACAACCATTAAGTATATTTTATTTATATAATAAGTATATTTTAACACGTCTTACATAAACAACGTCCCACAAGAAAGTTTGTCTTTCTTTTTAGTTTCTTTCAAAATTATTACCCTTAAGAAAAATACATAAAGAAATAAATAACATTTAATACAATTTAAGTTTGAAGAGTGAATTTAACTCTTCAAATTTAAAGAGAGAAAATGATTATGTAAATTTAAATTTTAAAATAGAGAATATATTGAAACTTTTATTAAAATTTTCTCCAAAATATAAATATTTTGTATTTTATATTAGCTTTTGCTACTTCCATTTTCAATATGAACAGCTAGCTAAAAATACATTAATTAAAATTAGGCCATTCATTTCCTATCAATCCACCAATTAGCTGCTTAATCAACCAAAACGTTCAAATCGATGAGTCTCGAAGCTGGACTGTAATAATAAGGTTGAAAAAGAAATTATATATATATATATATAGTCATTTTCAAATAGGCCTAAAATATTAATTATAGGGATACGATACAAACAAAATTTTCAATTAATCCTCATGTGACTAATCAATTTCAGCTAACTTTAACTTTCAAAATTAAAGAAAATAACAAATCATATCAACCATCTTTTCATTAAATATACGTTTATATTTTTTATTTTATTTTTTTCGAATTTACTCAATATTACCATAAGACATTTCAAATATTTATATTTTATAGTAGTAAATGAGTTAGTTAAATTATACTTCCTCTGTTTTATTAAAGTTTTGATCTTTGATTAAGCATGAAGATTAAAAAAGTATAATTTTTGGGATATATAATTTTTTTTAATAAAAAATAATAATGCATGTTTGGTACATATGTTAAATATATGTATTTGTTTTGTAAATAAAATGTTTAAGAAAAAATAGTTATTTAAACTTTTTTTTATCTCCTTTAAAAAGTAAAAAATTTCATGAAACAAATTAAATGTGGAAACTTCTACGATCGAAATAGAGGGTAGAGAGAGTAATTAATTCTATAATAACAGTGATTATAATGGACAAATAAAAACAACAATATTTTCGATGCACTCATCACCTTATTGTCATAAAATAAGAGTAAGAGTAAATACACAGACACAGTAATAGTATAATGTGCTAATATACAAATGGATTTGTCTATATCTAATGGGGCAGTCTTTGGGGTTGAATTAAACTGTCTCACGATACTATTTTACATTTTTATAATTAATTATTATTTTCAATTAAATATAATATTACTTTTATTTGAAAATATTATCAATAAATATATATTGTTTATAAAATAATTCATTGCATCATTATCTTTTTTTATTAAAATGTTATTACTTCTTATATATCTAACAAAAATCATTCTACAAGATGCTTTTACATAAGTTTTTGCTATATCTAATTATATAAAAATAATAATTTGGGGACATAACTAAACCAGGATCGATGTATTTAATGGTTCATTCCATATATTATCGAAAGATAAACTTGTATGAGATCGTCTCATGGTTAGATCATTTCATGCTAGTTTTTGTAATTAATTATTATTTTTATTAAAAATATTATCACTTTTCTTTTAACATGTTATCACTTTTCATTTATATTATAAAATTTTCAAATAATTCACCAAACCATTATATTTTTTTATAAATTAAATATCATTTTCCATTATAACGATTATTACTTTTCATTCGTTTTGCGGAAGTCACCCCGTGATACAAGCTTATACAACTCTTTGTCATTAGTATAGTAAGATAACAAATAAATTAATAAGTAATGATTAATTTTGTGAGACGATTTGTGAGACCGGTTAAAGTATGTCTATTATATTGATAAAATATGTTTAATTATTGTTAAAGTATGTTTTCTAAAGTATAATGAATTATGAATTAAAGTATGATTTGTTTTGTGTTATAATATGATTTATTATTGACATACTTTAACTACAAATAAATATACTTTTAACTATATAATAAGCATATTTTAGTAATGGGTCGACCCGTCTCACGACCGTCTCATGAAAAAACCGTCTCACAATAAAGTAACTCGTTATATATATATATATATATATATATATATATATTACGTGGCAATGAAGATCGAGTTGTCAATTATTCCCCCATATTATATTTAAGGCAATGTCCCGTGCTTTTCCTCACTTTCTTGTGCATTTGTCCCCCTTTATTTTCAGAAAATTGACCTATATGGCTGGGTGCCCATTATTATTATTATTGCCTTTCTCTTTTTCTAAATTTAATTATTTTCATTTACTAATAATTTCGACACACACCTCACGATTTGATAAAAAATGTGTCACTATTAATATTTCCTTACTATTGTTACAAATATATTAGTTATATGGTATTTTATAGGCCCCTACATTTTTCATAATAGTTTTAAGAAAAAAATTGAGTTCATATAAGTAATCAGTGTATAAAACTCCTTTTTTTTTTTTAAATCACATTGTTAATAATTGATTTATTTTTATCAAGTCTTTCGTTCTTTACTACTATCAATCTTCCTTACATCATAATATCAACTTTTGTTGAGTCTATAGATTCGAATTGCTACATTTGGGTGCTAAGGATTGAACTACTTAATTATAGATTAATTATTTTTTATATTAGTTTAGCCTCTAGCTCAAATTTACTATCTTTTACTCAAGCCTTTGGTTTTATGAGTTATATATTGTTCATCTTACCAAACTCTTGCAACCTTTACCTCAATTCTATCAATTTGAATCCCATGTTACATTTTTCATGTTCCATTGGTATTCCATAAAGTAATAAAACTATACCCTACAATTTACCGTTAAACCCATGGAGTAAGTATTGAATTTTGGTCATTGATTGTGACACGTGTCAAGATTTTAATATATGGAATATTAGATGAAACATGAAAATGAAACAGGTGATCTCATTTGCAATTCTATCGCATCTTGCTCAAAGTCTTACATACTCCTTAATTACTACTATCTATTATATTGGGGTCATAACATCAACTTATGTTGAAAGTGTCATCCTAAACAAATACTCTTGGTAGTCTTTGCTCAAGTCTTGCATACTCCCTTACTACTATCTATTATCTCGGCATTACAACATCGATTTATGTTAAAAGTGTTATACTAAACAATTATTCTTGGTCGTCTTTAGGGCTAGATTGAACCATTTATTTATTTAAGGTTATTAGTCAGTCACACGCTCATATTAGTTGAAGAGTGTTGCAAAACCATGTACTATGTCACTCCAAACTGCTACTCCTATTTAACAAAATTTAACTATTTTAGTTAATAATGTTAATTAAAAATACCGTACAATTTGAAGACCATTCCAACCTAACGTGTTTTGTCCTCACTTACATATTTTCTAAAACTTCCAAGGGTCAATCATTATTAAATCACTCAAAATTAAGAATATTTGATTTCAATATATGTATATATATATATATATACTCATATATTTGATTTCAGAGTTTTCTAGTGATTGAATAATATTAAAAAAATGTTTAATGAATAGTACTAATCAATTAATGTAATACTTAGAGTTTCATATCTGTCAAAAGAAAAAAACTTTGAGTTTCATAATCATTTCCACTAGTAAGATAGTATTTGTTTCAAAAGTTTCAATATTATAAACATTCATGAATAACATATTAATGTAATTTAATGTTTTTCCACGCTTCTTTATTTTACTCCTACAGTTCAAGAAGTTGTTCACCTTACATTTTTTTTAATGTAAATTGAATGATTTCCTAAGAAAAAAGGAGTAATTTTTTTAAATGATTTACATGAAATAATTTTATTACATCTTAAAAAAAACTACTCTCTCCCATACAAATTCACTAACCAAGTATACTTTAATTTCTTTTAGACAACTAATCCATGTAATCAATTAAATAATTAAATTAAGTTTGAATTCAAATCTCTATGAACAAACCACACGTGCAAAGATACCTCCACACGTGCACTGAACTGAGTAACTGCACTGGTACTCGCGTATTATAATCTTTATTACACTGAACGTCATTTAATCCAAAGACGAGAATTAATTAATGAAGTAGTAATTAATTAAATTAAGGATCTGAGTTGGCACTAATACATTGGTCAGCCCAGTCAAAGCAAAACAGCCCGACCCGATAAGCCCGACTTAAAGGGGGAACCAAACCTGTCACGGTCAAACGCCTTCCTGGCACCCCTAAATTTAAATAGATATGTATTCCGTGGGACCCACCTGAATTAAATATTTCAATCTAAGTATTTAATTCCACTTTAATTAAACTCAAATTTATTTGCTCAAAAAACAGATCAAATAATTTACAATAAAAAAAAATCAATTAAATTCAAACCAACCTAATTTTAATTTAATGAATTAAATTTAAAGGAAAAAAATGATCGTGCTAGTGAAGAGTTGATATCAAATGCACCTAGCGCCACAAGTACATTCATATATTTATATATTTTTATTCAATTAGTATATGTTTTCTCAATAATTGTATAGTTTTTTTACATTTAATTTTTTATTAAAAAATATAACAAAAAATTTCGCTAATTGAGCATATACTCACATTTTTATTCATTTGTGTTAACATTTTTATTTATAAGTGTATAAATTTATAATGTATACCTTTTTATTTATTAGTATATATATTTTTTTTATTTATAAGTGTATATAAGTTTTTTAAGATGATTGTGGAGTTCACGAGTGCACAAAATAATTTGGCAAGAGAGAATTGGGTTTCATGAGATATTTTCAATAAATGTGTTGATCGAATAATATTTTTGGATTTATTACCACCTAGTACAAAAAATAAACTAATATTATTAAGGGATACAAAGCATATATTTTATTATTATTCACTACAAAATTATTTAATGAAAAGTCACATTTATCCCTATCTCTATATACATCAATTATAACTGATAAAAAAAATTATATTTTCATATTTTCTATCCACGCATCAACTAAAACTGAAAATGAGAAATTCACGTTTTAAAATTTAATGAAAATTCACATTATCAGTGAATGCAATTTCAATATATATTTGTGGATATATAAATTCTCTTCACGTTAATTTATTTCTGAATACATTACAAATCTAAAATCTTTATTTCTGAATACAATGCAAATCTAAAATCTAAATACTTTTAAGTGTAAATTTCTTATCTAGTTAATATTTTATCAATCCTAATAATGTTTTAAATAAATTTTTAATACCAAATTAAATAATCTTATTCGTCACGTAATCTCTTAATTAATTTGTTAACTAATTTATTTCTGAATACAATACAAATCTGAAAACCGAATACTAAAATATTTTGAATACATTGTGGAATTTTCTTATCGTGGTATTTCTAAATCTGAATACCAAAATATTTGATACATCCTGGTATTTCTTAATTAATTTTTGAATACCGAAATAATTTGATCCATTCTTAATTAATTTTGAATACTAAAATTATTATCGTGGTAATATTTGATACATCCCGATAATTTTTTTAATTAATTTCTGAATACCAAAATAATTTGAACCATTTTTAATTAATTTTTGAATACCAAAATTATGGAGTATATCTTGCTCTCTCTCGAATGAGTAGAAATTGGTTATGATAATTTGAAATCCCGAATTAAATGGAAAGAAATCTACGAATTTTTAGGAGAATTAAATGGAAATCTGTTTTTAATTTTAAAATAAAATATCATTATATTATTACTTATTATTGAATATAATCACATTAAGGATAAAAAAAGCATTTCAATTTTAGGTTAATGCACCTGTGAGTCACAATAGTAGATAAATTGTATCTAATAGTAATGAACCCATTTTAATTAAACTATTTTATAAATATAACATGTGAAAATTGATAATATATATTTTACAAGAAATGGATCAAGTAAAAAAAGTCTTACTCTATATTGATGATTTCACACAAGACAAGTTATATTTTAAGAAGTTTTGACATATTTTTTAGCCAACTTTTGAATACTAGATTTTATATATTTTTCGGCGTAGGGTTTAATTTTTTTAATACACTAATTGATGTAAATTGATTAGATTAATATATATAAGACTTCCCAATTTTTTAATAAAATTTATTTAAAAATACATACATACCATACTTGTATCTTTTAAATCGGAACAAAAACGACAAGAAATTATGGGATGAAATCAATTTTATATAGAGTCAAATTCTACTTTTCATGGATATATATGCCTAATAATCAAGATTTCCAGAAGGAAACATTGTTTTTAACGAAACACATGCATCTAAAATCATGTTTTGATGTACTCCACAAATTAGTAGTAGTATAAAATACCAATAAACTAACTACAAGAAAATATGTAATAAATAATATTGAAGCTTATTTAACTCTACCTAGATTGAGGATTCGATTAAACTGGAATGAACGATTCACTTGTGCCCGGGGACATCGTGCTCTTTTGTAATTTTCGTGCCCCTTTGCAATTTAAATCCTTAACAATACATAGGTTTATATAGAATATGGAGGGGGAGAGTTGTGTTCTTATGGGGACACGGTGTGTCCACGGGAGCGCAGAAGCTCTTGCCAACTGGAATACTAGGGACAAAATGTGTATCTACTTTTAAATGTAATACTCCCTCCGTCCCAAAACAATTGACACATTTTTTTTGGGCACGGAGATTAAGGAGTATAATAATTTAATGTAAAGTAAAGTGAGAGAAATAATATTTAATGTGTAGTGGGTAGTTGTATTAGTGGTGAGTGTGATGTGTGTGTGGGTCCATGTAAATAAATAAATTGGTTTCGTGTGGGTCCCATATCCTTAAAAAGGAAATATGTCAATTGTTGTGGGACAACCCAAAAAGGAAAGTGTGTCAATATCTTTGGGACGGAGGGAGTACATATTTATTTTTATTTTATCCATTTATGATTTTGTACCTAAAAAATCCTTGATTCAACTAACTTCTAACTCTGTTAGATGAAAAAATTCTAAAAAAAAAAAAATTGAAAAAGACATAATATTGGTTGAATGAAAATTGATAAGGAAGAAAAAAAATCGAATATACAAAAATAATGAGCCAAATACGAAAAAAATTAAATTGAATAGATAAAAATGAGTCGAACAGATATGCATAGTATACTCGTCGACATATTTAAAAAAACATGAATAGAATAAAAAAATTGGATCGAATAAGAAAAAGATATGCCGAATAGATAGAAAAAACTAGAGTTCCATAATATTCTAGTCGATAGATATTAAAAAACTCAAATATAGATCGAATAAAGTAAAAAATTGAAACGAATAAGCAAAAAAATAGATTGAACACATAAAAAAATGGATCGAACAAATATTCATAATTTTCTTATCGAAAAAAATTAAAATAAAAAATAAATTAGTTAAATAAAATAAAATTGAGCCTAATAAATCAAATTTCAATTAAAAAAAACAGATGAGGGTATTTTTAAAAGAGTGAGGCTTGCGTGCACCCGGGCGCACGGAACACATTCCGTGCGCCTTTAGAAATTTTGTATTATGGGTAAGGGTACATTAATTTGGTCTAAAGGGTATACACTTTAATTACTAAAAGGTACACAATTTTGTTCTAAAGGGTATACACTTTTCATTAATATTTTTTTTTCTTTAGAAAATAAAGGGTACACATTTTTATACTAAAGGGTATACAATTTAACACAAAATTCTAAAGGCGCACGGAGTGTTGTTCGTGCGCCCAGATTTTTCTTTAGAAAATAAAGGGTACACATCTGTATACTAAAAGGTATACAATTTAGCACAAATTTCTAAAGGCGCACGAAAAGTGTTACGTGCGCCCGGGTGCACAGGAGCTTTTGCCTTTTTAAAATATAACTAGAAAGTGAGTAAAAAAAATACTTTTAATTTTAAGTGTGAAAAATATTTCTATTTCTAAATGAGTAATGTCACACATTTTTACTAATTGGTTTGGTTATTGTGTTACATTTTGGTGTTACATCTTATATTGCGTACTTGTTGAATGATTGTCACTATGATATAATAAAACATATACCTGAAAAGGAAAGCTTAAATTCTAGAGGCAATCGTTGAGATTTTTTCTTCCCCATACACGTGTCACTCATCTAATGCTGGTAACGAAAGTTGTAACACCAAATATAACAGAACATCCAAGATCAGAAATAATACTCACTCCATTCTTGATATTTATACACATTTTCTTTTTTAATATCGTCTCACATATCTATGCTCGCTCCATTAATAATAAAAATACACTATACATCTCACCTGTTTTTACACTTTATTTATCAATTTCAATCATATTATTCTAAGTATTTTTTTATCTAATGAACATAGCCATCGGGAGTGAGTATATGGATTTGGATTCGCAATTAATTCCAAAAGAGAGTAAAAAATTGGAAACTAATAAATAATCTAGTAGTCTGTCTACTGTATTATAAAAAGCAGAGCAGGGGCAAAGTGGGAATAGAGAAATAGTAAGTAAGGTGACGTGGCGGTAGGTGATTGGGCGGAAGTGGAAGCAAGAGTGAGAAAAGCAGTCAAAACCACACGGGAAAAGGCAGAGGCGTACAGTCAAAGGAACGGTGTCACGGCGGTCAAGGGTTCTTCTCTCACCCACTTTTTTTTTATTAGTATTTATTTATTTAGATAATGTATATATTACGGAATTTCCATATTATTAATTTAAAAAAAAGGTATTGAAATTCGTATATTTTTGCTATCTCGAGGTGATATATAGGTATTTTCTAATTATTTAGGGATTCAATTCAATTGAGTCAAGGCAAGGTCCTGTAGCAACAAGTGGATCTGGGCCCAGAAACAAAGGAGAACAATGAAAAGAGGAGCTCACCACAGGACCCTTTGCTGGAGATGCTCTCTCTCTCTCTCCCTTTTCTCTCTCTACTCTAATTATTCATCTTTCTGCCTGGATTGCCTTTGAATCCTCATTTTAACAGTTTCTTTTGATCTGGGTCTCACTTACTTTCTTGAATTTCTGCTGCAGATGGCTCAAGATTGAGTCTTTCTTTCTTTCTTTCTGTATCATTACTACTCTGGACTTTGTCATTCATTATTTTCCTTTTTTGCAACATTTATCTCTGTTTGAGGCTTGTAGGAGAATTGATTTTTGGGAAAGAGTGTTGAGTATGAGTGGTTTATGATGATGCTGATGAGTCTTTTGACCAGTGAAAGGGAAAATTAGATAGATAAAGTGAAGAGAGAGGAGAGAGAGTGAGAT
This sequence comes from Pogostemon cablin, assembly GCA_023678885.1. NCBI lineage: Eukaryota > Viridiplantae > Streptophyta > Magnoliopsida > Lamiales > Lamiaceae > Pogostemon > Pogostemon cablin. Next base: position 13,458,895 of record CM042961.1, on the reverse strand, counting down.
TAAAGATGTCCCCTCTTGAACAGTGAAGTGTTGCTCGTTAATGTCAATGAAAGCGAGATACTTTGAGGAAATTTTGCAATTCTTTCGTTATCCTTTTCAACCCCTACACATGAGTGGTGAGGTTTGTAGATGTAATGTGCTTTCTTGAAAGGCTCAGTTTGAAGATTTTGGAGGGTCTTTTTGCAAGGGACTCGTGTAGTAATCTTATTACAGTTTTCTTTCTAGCTGAAGAGTGTTGCTAAGATGCCTATGTTTCAACCTTTGAAGAAAGATGGGGTTCTTGGGTTTGAGATTAGTGGAGATGGGTGTATTTTAGATCTGGATACAGGGGTGAAAGATGGGGTTTTGAGTGGAATTGGGGAGAGATTGGATCTTAAGAAGATGATTGAAGAGCTCAATCTATCTGAAGTTCCATTGGTGTTTATCTGTCCTATTTCTCTTGAACCAATGCAAGATCCTGTTACCCTTTGCACTGGCCAAACCTATGAGAAATCCAACATTCTCAAATGGTTTAGTTTAGGGCATTACACTTGTCCCACAACCATGCAAGAATTGTGGGATGACACCATCACATCCAACAAGACCCTCCACCATTTAATCTATTCATGGTTTTCTCAGAAGTATGTCCAAATGAAGAAGAGATCCGAGGATGCTCAAGGAAGGGCATCTGAGCTTCTGGGAAACCTCAAAAGGGTTAAGGGTCAGGCAAGGATTCAAACAATGAAAGAGTTGAAGCAACTTGTGGTGACTCATTCAACTGCTAGGAAAACAGTTGTTGATGAAGGTGGAGTCACTCTGTTGTCTTCGTTTCTTGGTCCGTTTACTTCGTATGCTGTTGGCTCTGAAGTGATAGCTATTCTAGTGAACTTGGCGATGAGTTCCGAATCAAAGAAGAATCTGATGCAACCTGCAAAGGTTTCATCTATTGTGGATGTTCTGAATGAAGGGTCTTTGGACACTAAGGTCCATTGTGTTAAGCTGATTGAGATATTGATGGAGGAGAAGGACTTCCGGACTGAAGTCGTCTCTAGCCATAGCTTGTTAGTCGCGTTGATGAGGCTCATTCGCGATAAGAGGCACCCGAACGGCCACCTACCCGGGCTAGGCCTTCTTAAGTTGATCAGTATGCACAAGCAAGTTAGGAGTTTGATTGTGAGCATTGGAGCAGTGCCTCAATTGGTGGAATTGATACCTTACTTGAATCAAGAATGTGTTGAGTTAACCCTTTTTGTGTTGGATGTTCTCTCTTCTGTGCCTGAAGGCAGACAAGCTCTAAAGGATTGTTCAAACACTATCCCCAACATAGTGAAACTAATCATGAGAGTTTCTGAAAACTGCACAGAATACGCCCTCTCGATCCTGTGGTCCGTCTGCAAGCTCTCACCGGAAGAATGCTCCCTCATAGCTGTGGACGCCGGTCTTGCAGCAAAGCTCCTCCTCGTCATCCAGAGCGGCTGCAGCCCCACTCTCAAGCAACGGGCCGCTGAGCTGTTGAAGCTCTGTAGTCTGAATTACACAGACACAATCTTCATCTCCAAGTGCAAACTTACCAGGACGATCCAATGAAAGCAAACCAAGCGGGACAGATGTGAGGATTCATATTGTACGTAGGCTTGGCCTTGATTGGAGAATCAGTTGGGTGGCTCCTGCTGAGCGGGTCGAATAAGCACCGGGATGAGTCGTGTGTAAAGACATAAACGTGCAGACCGGAAAACGGTTCTCCGATTAGGGTTCGACGGAGCTTGCAGTTGCAACTGTAATTGTTGAGCTGAGCAGTTGCTTGCTCCATGAATCTCCACATTTGTTGTATGTTAATTATTGGAGGGTCCTCCAGTTTTCTTTTGCAGCTTTGTAGAAGTTTTTGTTTGGTTCTTGAACAAGTGTAGAATGTAGACAATCAGGGACTCTCTGGTTCCACAGTTCACTATGTACAATTATTCAAATATTTCCAAATCAGTTTTCACCCCATAAATTCCTTTTTTACTCACTGCTGATTAAATCCAAATTCATTAAGAATTTTTTTCCCAATGGTTGATGCATGAGATGCTACATTCAATAGATGCAGTCACCAATAATCAACTATTGAACATTTTTTGTGAACAAACAAAAGATAGATACCTTATTCGTGCTTTATTCGATCTGGAGTACCAAGCGAACCCACTCGATAAAATGTACATTATGTAGCAATTGAATCAATGAAGCAAATTTTTTACGCATATCTGAGCAAAAAAATCAGATGGTTTTTGATTCGATGCATATATACAAGAGGTTCCTCAACAAGCTATGGCACAGCAAATTTATGAAAATTCTCTACCAAAACGAATATAAGAAGATAAGAAAAGAACTGCAAAGGTACTCTTGACCGCAAAGTGATCGATACTGAAACGGATTATGCTCCAAAACTAGCAATCCCAGGGTGGGCTACAAACTCTTAAATCAGATCATCGCACTGCAAATGATCTTGACGAGGACTTGCCTTCAAGCTCTAACCAACATAGTGGTGTCATGTACGACGATGAAATTGCTAAGAAACAACCTACATGTGGAGCATAAGACAACATAAACAGTCATTCAAGATATCAAGAAATCAAACATTGTGAGAGACTGAAGTTTCATGGAGTTTCTAATGATCACATGCACGCAGAGTGTAAAAATTAAGCCTTAAGAGTCGCAGTGTGCATAAAAAATGTGATGGAATCCTAGAAATAAAGGTTAAGTTCTGTTCTTGCACAGCATCTTCTCCTTCACCGAAATTGCCATCCCTACAAACTATTTTATTCTGATATCAGTTCTATTTTTTTTCATTTCTAAATATTTCATAGTTTCACAAGTCCAACATGAGAAATAACTCACACATACAGGAGGGAAAGCTGATCATAAATTGCTGAAATAATTTCCCCAAATATTTACCATGCATGCATATTAATCCAATATCTGCATTAGTTCATTATTTAGTGTCATTTCACATGATCAATCACAGTAAAAAAGTAATGCTGCATTATAATCCAGACAACAGCAACAATTTGCTGAACATTCAAAGGAGATGGTTCAAGTTTAGGAACTGACCAGAAAAATCAAAGCCGGAATAGGTTTTACTCAAGAGACGATACACTTGAATTTTATTGCTTATTAAAGGAAAATATGTGACAAATTAAGACAATAATTATCAATTAATTATTTATTTATTAAGGGATTTAAATAAATCTATTCCTAAATAAAAGAGTAAATAATTGATAATTAGACCAGATTCGATCAAATAAGTCTGACTCAAAATTTAAGCAAGTGAAAGACCCAAGTCCGCAGAATCATGTCAAATCAGCTCTGGACCAATCAGATTGCGAGTTATTTATGGGGCATCATCATCCTTCACCTATATAAGGAGCTCTCCTCCATTCATTCTAAGAACACACATTCAAAGACCTGAAGATACGAATGCTCTGAAGAGATCAAGAACACGAGCAGATTTTCAAGCATGCAATTCGGGATTAAGGTGCGGAGCCCCCCAAATCAAGCGTTCTTCGGTGTTTTTCGCGCCCCCCAGATCGAGTGTTCTTCGGATCAAGTACGTTTAATCCAAATAAAGGCTCGACATCTCTGAATTAACGTTATAAAATCCACGAAGCCGAGTTTGGACAAGTTTCATCTGAAAATCCAACTCAACACACTCCAGTCAAAATCAAGCCAAATTGATTCGAGAGAAGAATCAGAGGATTAATTGAGATTGTAACTCGTTTATATTATCTTTTATATTAAATCCTTCTGAAATTATCTTTGTTCACCTTTTTGTGTTTATTTTATTATAAATACAAAATTTGTTGTTGAAGAGTAAAGATCCTGCTTGAAAAATTACCACAAAGCTGATCACAATATTAATTTAATTTTATTTTAAATTCCATGACTAGTTAAAGGCGTCGATCAAATTCGAGAAATTAGTCTATGTATAAACTGAATATACACACGTCAAAGTGACCCGGTGCAAGCCTGCAAGGAATAACATTGCCATATTTAAACACCCACATAGCCCCATAAATATGATTCAATTCCTAAACGCATATAATGCAATAATCACAACGAAAGTAAAACTGAAGTTAAACAAACAAGCATTAACCACATGGATTAATGACAGATACCACTATATAAAGTATAAACAATCCATTTGAGAAATAATAATTCAACGGCAGATACTCAATACTATCAACTAACATTAGATTTCAAAATATAATTATTAAAAGGAGAAAATGGAATCTTTTGTGCAAAGAATCATTATAGTTATTCTTGTTTCACTATTTTAATTCCAAACTCAATGGGTCACAGATCAAAACGACACCACAGAGAAAGATGGGGAAACGGAGGCAACCGCAGAAACACTGATTCAGAAATTGAGCATTACTTGAGATATCTCTGCTCCGGTACAAGAAATTCAGAGCAGTGCTAGAAAATCATCAAACCCGAGATTAGCATATTCACCGAGAATAATAGCAAGGAGGTTGCTGGCATCGTAACCGACCTGGCAATAGCAAAATCAGACGAAATCAACGATCAACTTAACCGGTTTCATCGGGATTCCAGAGACGATGAGCTGAAGGACAAGTACATCTCGTGCTCGAAAAATTACAACGATGCCAACCGCAACCTCGTGATTGTGAAGAAAAACCTCGATTTCGGTGATTACTGGGGAATAGCGACCGAGGTAGATGATGCTAATCAGGAACTGAGGAGCTGCAAGCATGAATTTGACAAAGAATCTTTCGACCCGGCCCATATTAGAAACAGGAATAAGGAGTTCGGGCATTACATGGAGATTGTTAAAGCTGCAACCAATTTTTTCTTGAAGCAATTTATTAGCAATTGATTCTATTATAGTATTATTTTGTTTACTGGAATAAGGTAAGAAAAGGAAAAACCATTACTTGGATGTCATGAATTCTACTCAAGATTTCGGTCTACTCTTTACAAACTTTTAAATTTTCTATTTGCTATATAATCAAAACCATGCACCATCAAAATCAACTTAGATATATTATCCCCTGACATTAGAAACATGTCTTCTTGATATGGGGAGTAATAATAATAATAATAAATAAAAATTTCTCACAACCGTTATACAGTAAGTTAATCATACACCTACTCGAAAATTATTAATCTTCAGAAGTAATAAGTTTATTACTCTTCTAAATGAAAAACTACTATTACTCATGATTAAAGTTTATCATTAGTGAATTTCACAATCTTGCTGAGAGAAGTAATATAAAAAAATTGAACTCATGTTCAAACTCTAGATTCCAACTGTGCAAAATATAACCAGAAATTTTCAGTACAAATCTAATTGCAAAAATGAAAAAGATTATGCATCAAATTGCAAAAATAAAAAAATAAAGAGATGTGATTGAATTGAAAATTCCCAAAAAGGTGGTGAATTTTTAAGAAATCAACCTTAATAGTAAGAGTTGGGAATGGGTATTAGGATGAGGATGAAAATAATAAGAGTGATAACTGTGAGCACCAATTGGATGGATCTAGTATTTGTGTAGTTCATAACCCGACCCAAAAACTTTAAGTTGTAGTACATTGTAACACTTGATACCCTCTGATATATTATATTATATACTTGTGATACTTTTCCAATCGAAAATCCATCAACTATGTGATACCTTTTAATGGTATTTTCTGATACTAATTTTAGGTAATGACATTTTTAGTTATACATTTGTAATATTATTATTAATGATATTTTGTAACATCTGTAATTATACTTAGTGATTTGAGTATGACTTAGTCAGGTTGAGTCGAGCTTGAGTTAGGTTTGTGCTCGTTGCACGGAAGCACACAAGTTTTTACGAAATAATAAATGGAAATGAAAAGTGTAGTATCCTACTCTAAAGTCGCAACCATTGTTATCTCTAGCAAGGGATCAACCTGTCTATGATCATGAGCTGAAATTCTATCTAGTATTTGATATTGAATTTGTTTAATCTAGAGTTGCCTAAGATTTTTTTTTTTGTAATTACATAGGAAATAAATGAACACACACATGAAATAATTAGACAAATACGTTGAGACTTGAGATGAAAAATTATAACAGTGTCTATTTATTAATGCTCCTCAAACGTAGATAATAATATGTAGCAATAAAATCACTCTACTAAATACTTAAACTGCAATGCGAAACAGAAATGATAATCCATCAAGTTTAAAGACCAATACCACTATATAAACAATCCATCAGAAGATACTATTTCACAGCAACAGAAAGTAATATCAACTATCATTTGAAAAGATGGCTTCTTTTTCAGAAAGAATTCTTCTCATTGCTCTTATTTTCATGACTGCAAGTACTATCTCAATGGCTCACAAACATAATCATGACGAAACTTGGGGAGATGATTCAGAAGTCGAAAGTTACCTGAAAGATCTCTGCTCCGAAACCGATAAACCAAAGCAGTGCTGGAAAATCATCAAACCCGAGATTTCCAGATTCAACGACGCCGACAGCAGAAGCGTCGCCGCCGTCGTAATCGACCTGGCCGCCGCGAAATCCCGCAAATTCAGCCACCAGCTCAACCGGTATGGCAGACATTCCGGCGACCATGCCTTGAAGAAGAAGTACAGATCGTGCTCAAAAAACTATCACAATGCGAATCGCAAGCTCGAAGTCGCGAAGAGAAACCTCGATTCCGATAGTGATCGGAAAATTCGTACTCAGATCGACGATGCTGCGGAAGAATTGAAGAGGTGCAAGCATGCATTTGGGAAAATATCATTCGACCCGGCCCATATTAGGAACCGGAACAAGGAATTTGGGCTTTATGTGGAGATTGTTAAAGTTGCAACCAACCGTTTCATTGGAGACTACTCAGGAAAAGCCCATTAAACTAATATTTGGAAGGCATATTTAATTTAACTTGGACTCTTAAATTTATTTAAATATTATTATTGATTCGGTTTGAATAAAGATGGAATAAAGAAAAGTTTATGTCACTCGGATTTCATTCCTTGAGAAATTTACATAATTGGCCATAATTTATTCGCATTTTATCCTCCTATTAGTTTAGGTATCGTCGGCGCAAGGTGAGTAAGGTATAGTAAAATTTTGTTTTAAAGAATATATACTTAATTAATAACGTAAAATTTTTCATTGAATGGTCAGTTGAAATATAATACTATAAAAAATTAAATTCTTTTTTCACCAAAAATTTAAAAATATAAATTTTTATACTAAAAAGTATAATATTTAATAGAAATAGACTTAATTCGAGGCCTGAATTATTTTTTCTATCGATTAGGGCATAATTTACATAAAACTATCAATTCAAGGGCAGAATTTATCACATATTATCTCATACTCCCTCCGTCCCAAGTAATGAGCATAAGGTTTCTGGCCCTCTTAGCCTGGGACGGAGGGATCATTTTTTATCAATTCAAGGTCTGAATTTATGTCCTGAATTGATAGTTTTGAATAATAATTCATGCCCCTAGCTAATCGATATGAAAAAAAATTAAAGCCCCGAATTGATAGTTTATCCATTTTTAGGTCTTAAATCGATAAAACTCATATTTAATATTAAATTATACTTCATCCGCCCCTTAGTAAGAGTCTCATTTGTTTTTGAGCACGTGAATTAAGGAGTATTATTATTTAATATGTAGTGGGTAGTTGTGTTAGTGTGTGTGTGAGCTTCATGTTTTAATTGTATTAGTGGGTGTGGGTGGGTCTCATATGTCCAAAAAAGGAAATGAGATATTTTGGATGGGACAATCAAAATGGTAAAATGAGACTTTTACCTAGAGACGTGGGAGTACAACTTTCAAAAAAACGTAAGATTTGAGGGCACAATGCATGCAAGTTTTAATCTAAATTTGAGATTTTTTAAATTTTACTTAGTTGAAAAAAAAAAAATGTTTCTACCTAAATTTGAAATTGAGGTGCACATGCCAATCAAAATTTTGGGGATTTCTCTCTACATTTACTTTATAATAAAAAATAATGAAAATTTTATGTTGAAAAAATTATGGCGTGACTAAATTAAAAAAATGATAAAATAGTTGTATAAGAACCTCTATAAATTAATACTCGATAAATTAATAATCTTAATAAAACTAATAATTTGTCCGGTCCCAACTTGGGATCGGTTCAAATTTGGGTACCAATCAATTAAATAATAAGATAATACTTTTCTAAGAAATTCTAAAGAATACTTAAGGTCCCAATGGATTATGGAAGTATAAATTAATAATTATTAAAAAAAATATTATATATATATATATATAATCAACCTCAACATTCTTAGATTATTTAGTAAAATATGAATTTATTGTTATCTGCTTTTTATTGAGAATTGATATTAGGTGCACCAGGGTGCAAGGGTGCACCCATATGTATATAATTTTTTATTCTATTTTGTATATATGTTATTCTATTTTGTATAAGTATTTTTTAATAATTGTATACTTTTTTCACACTAAATTTTTCATTAAAAAAACTAGCATCCATTTTTATTTAATAGTATATGGAGTATATTTTTTTTAATAATTATATATTTTTTTACACTCAATTTTTCATTAAAAAAACTAACAATTAAATTGTATACATTTTTGTTCATAATTGTATATGTTTTTGTTTATATTTGTATACGTTTTTGAAAGTGGGTGCACCCTATCTTGGGGTGCACCCGGATGCACAGCATAATTAGCCTTTTATTGAACTTAAGATCTGCATTAATCCCATATTTAAATCTCTTGGTTGCACCCAAGTTAAAAACAAATAAAATAGATCAATATTTTATATTGATATACTCCTATAAAATATAGATAAATATTATATGATTACACAATTCATGAAATACTATACTCATATAATTAATTTGGGATAAAAAAAATTTTACCCCATAAGTTTGGTCATGTACAATTTTTGCCCCAAAAAAGATAATATTTGGGCATTTGTTCTATTATTTTCATAATTGCGCCAATGTTGCCCCGTTTTCACCGGAATTTGACATTTTCGCCGGAATCGATCACGTGCATGTCATGTGATCATCAGATTTGGCATTTCCCAGCGAAATTTTTTTTTGCCCCGTAAGTTTGACCATGTACAATTTTGCCCCAAAAGAGATAAGATTTGGACATTTATCCCAATATCTTTATAGTTGCGCCAATGTTGTCCTATTTTTTTCGGAATTTGACATTTTCACTAGAATCGATCACGTTCATGTCACGTGATTATCGAATTTGGTATTTTCCGATGAATTTCCTGGCTTAGCAACACAGTGGCATCCACATTAACAATAATAATATTTTATTGGTAAATTAATTTAAAAAAATACCATCAATATCGATGAACTCAGTTCTCACGTGCCCTCCATGTGCTTCCACCATCTATGCAAACTCACTCTTCTTGTCAATCAGGGATCCCCTGTGTACCCTTTTACCATCATGGGCGGCAGCTGTCGGATCTTCTCCTCCAAGGGCCTACCACCAATGAACGGATCACAGTATACATGGCCTCAATATGTACCCTCCGACAGTGCGAGCAACCACATGATATCGGAGCCATGTAGAGGAGGATGGGGTCGTTGGTATTCTTTTAGCTCTGATTCATTCCTTCGCACCCACTGAAGAACGGATGGTTCATTATCAGTCTCGCGATTCTAATTGTGAACTGGAGATCAATATCAAGTCCACTCATCCCCACGTGGTAGACCATGTTGCCGGCAACACTGCTTTCTATTAGGAAAACCCTAGAGAATTTAACAAATTCTTCGATCGAAGGGTTGGCGTCTCGATAGGCGAGTGCTTAGGTTTTAGCCCACTGCACTTCGTCCATGAGGTCGTCGTACGCCTCCCGAAGAAAACTCTCCAATGCTATGTATTACTCGACGGAAGCGATGAGAGAAGGAACGTGAGTAACCATACAGTTGCATGACTTGTGAAGAATATGAAGTGGTGGCGCTCAAGAATACGAATCCTCCGCCGTGGAAGTAGATGATGATGGGGAGCTTGGTGATGTAAGTAGGGTGGCGCGAGCGGAAGATTCAATGGTTGCCGCCCATGGTGGTGAGATGGTACACGAGGGATCCTCTAATTGACAAAAAGAGGGAGTTTGCAAAGATGGTGGAAGTACGTGGAGGCGTGAATTGAGTGTATTGATGGAGTGTATTTTTTAATTAAATTTTCAATAAAATATTATTATTGTTGTTATTGATGTGGATGTGTTCAGCACGAAAATTCGCGCTTTTCATAGGACATTTCCGTACGATTAGTGCATTATTTTAACTTTGTTTGTGGAGTTTATTACTTATTTTAATATTTTTATTACTTCACGAATATTGTTAAGATTTTGCAGAATCTTAAGTTTATATAGAGTGAAATTGATGAAATTTGAAAGGGAGAATTTTGAAATGATTGCAAAGAAGTTCATGCTTCAATTGAAGGAGCTATATGCGTGAATAAAGGGGTAGCCAAGATACAGGAGCAATCCATGGGTTCATTACCATGTGGGACCATGCCAAAATTGAATTGAAAGTAAGTTGATGCCACGTAATTAATTTGTTGAGGCCTATGGAGTATATGCATCAATTTTTTAGTGGGCCCAGCATCTCACCACATCACATGCATAGTAAGTGAAAAATTGGAAGGACGATATTGGTCCAAGCCCATTATCTTCATCACAATTTTTGGAAGCCCACTACACGCCTATCAAAAAGACGTACAGCGCGAGAAAGGCAGGGGGGACACGCTGTTGTCGAGAACAGAACACCACGCACACACCCCTGTTGGCGATAGAACACCACCGCACACGCCACTGTTCATCACTACCCATTCACCCATTCCATCCACTTCAGCTATCATCCGGTGTGTTCGATTCAAGGAGAGAGATCATATAATTAGAGGATACGGAGAGAAGAGCTGTCAACATTCTTCGATCAAGGGTTTTGATTTTAAACTCAAATTTCCTTTCAATAAATATGAATTTTGGTAAGATCTTTCTTACACCCATGGAAGTTGCTTGTAACTCCATGGGGTAAACACTTTTTGTAGTTCTAGGGTTAGATGGATTATGTTTATTTAATTTGATTCTTGATGATGGTTCAAAACTTATAAAATATTTATTTGCTTTTTCTATGAAATTCATTGAGACTATTTAATTTAATTTGTGTAACGTTTGTGGTTATTTCATGATATTGACCAATACTTGAGATAATTATAACTTGTGTGCATGATTGAATTATTTGGTTATTTTGTATAATTTAAAGTAATTGACTTGATTCTTTAGCTTATTAGACATAAAAATTGCGATGGGTGTTATTGATATTGATGAATTGTCATATTAGTAATATTCAGGAAATTAGGTAATAAAATTATAGTACCTAAAAAGGGAACACGTATTAGTTCTAGTACCTGACGAGGGAGAGAATAATTTAGTAAGTACCTAGAGAGGGAGATAAGATTGTTAACCTAGAGTCCTAGGAGATGAACCAGATAAATTACTAATTTGGTTAGACCAAATAAGTAGATTAGTAAAGTTTAGTGACTCTTCCATAAGTATCTATAGGAATTGAACCCGACCATCAAAGTGTTGAATTAATTAGTTTAATCCAGAACCCCTAGAGCTACTATTTCTCATTCTTGAATTTTCGTATTTTATTTAATTGCTCTTATTTAATTTTGCGAGTATTAATTAGTTTTAAAAATCAACAAACAATTGAATTTTTCACATATCTTATTTAGTTTAGTAATTTTAGAAAATAAGTAGTTTGTCGTCCTTAGGATTCGATATTAAAACTTGGTTGCCTGCTGCTACAGTCGATATTCCTACACTTGGGGATTTATTTGTGTGCACTCAAAAACACGCAACAAGTTTTTGGCGCCGTTGCCGGGGACGGCATAATTGTTTATTTTTCTTTTAATTGCTAGATTATTTAAGACTATTTTGTGTTAGTTAATTATTATTTCTTAAACTTTTATTCTTCTTCACAGGTGTATGCACACGAGATCAAAGAAGGGACTTCCACTCCTAAAATTTGATCCGGAAATCGAAGCATCAGCAAGGAGAAGAAGGGGAAAAGGAAGAGTTGCTAACACAACACCTAATACTGCAAAAGCTCTGAAAAAGAAAGATAAGACGGAAGTGGCAGAGCAGTCTACAGTGTTAGAAGTAGAAGAGGAAACCGAGAACCTCAACTTGCAAGAAGTTGAAGAGGAATTTGAAACAGTGATCATGGCAGGTGATAGACAGCCAGATGAGGATGACATAATACTCCGCGAGACTTTCAAATCCACTAATCTGGAAGGGACATGCATAGTTGGAGGTGTCAATGAAACAAATGACATCAGACCAGCCCTGATCTCTTTGGTGGAAAGAAATCCTTTCGCGGGAGGTGTGTTTGATGAGCCGTATGGGCACCTGAAGCGAAGAGATGAGACATTCAATGAGGCATGGGAGAGATTTAAAGAAGCTTTAAGGAGATGCCCACAACATGGCCTCAAGAAGTCTCAGATTATCAGTGTGTTCTACAATGGTCTGGATAATGATTTGAGAGTTTTAGTAGATGCATCTGCTGGTGGAACCATCTTTGGGAAGAGCTCGAGAGATGTTGAGAAGCTTTTTTGATGACATATCCATGAACTCAAGAGACTGGCCCTCAGATAGAATTCGTGAAAGCTATGTGCTTGGAAAGGTTGCACGAGTGGAGGAGAAAGTGGCTGAAGCAGATAAGTTTGATAAGGTTGCTACTCAATTGGAAGAAATGAATAAGCACTTAAGCAATCTTTACAGTGGGGGAAGCAGTCAAGGAAGTGACAGTGATGGCATAGTGATGAACTTGCAAGAAGTTGAGGATGCTAAATGGGCCATGGGTCAGAGCACACAAGGATACAGAGGGCCGCCTAATAACCAAGGTGGAAATTGGCAAGGGAATAGAAACAACCAAGGAAATTTTAACAATAGGAATTTCCAAGGGGGTAACTATCAGAATCAAGGTGGCAATCAGAACAATCAAAGTGGAGGTGGAAATTGGCAAGGACAAAGAAGGCATGAGAACCTCTCATATTCAAATCAGAATAATGCAGTCCAGTTTCCAGCCAACTTTGATCATGGTGCAAAGACTGAGGAAGGAAAACCAGATTTCAAGGATCTGGTAAAGCAGTACATGGTGAATAATGAAGCAACCCATAAGGCTCATGAATCAAGAATCACCAAGTTGGAAGGAGTGATTGTGGGGATGAACTCTTTAATGTCCAAGCAGTTGCAAGGGTTGGAGCACTCAATTGGTCAGCTGGCTTCTACAATGGGTTCACAGCAGCAAAATGGTAAATTTCCATCTACAACGGAAATCAACCCAAAAGAGTGCAAAGCTATCACATTGAGGTCTGGGAAGCAGTATGAGGGACCAGAGATGCCAGTGGACAAAACAGATGATACATTGGGCAATAATGAGCCAATTCAGCTTGATAGTGACCCAACTCAAATTGAGTTGGAGTCAAGTAGTGATGCAGTGATTCCAGAAATTCCAGATTCGTCTCAGATTCAAGCTAAGAAGGAAATTCCTGAGAAAAAGTGGCAAGCGGCTAAGAGGTTGAGGGAAGAAAAGCAGAAGGTTGAGGAACCAAAGAGAGATAGTTGGGGGATTCCAAAAACCAGGATACCCCTTCCATTTCCTCAACTTCACCTAAAGAAAGTGCTTGATGAGAAGTTCAAGAGATTCTTGGAAATTTTCAGGAAAATCCAAATTAATATCCCTTTTGCAGAGGCTTTGGAGCAGATGCCTCACTATGCCCGGTTCATCAAGGATATTATATCCAAGAAGAGAAGTTTGACCGGTGTAGAGACAGTGAATCTCACTGAAAATTGCAGTTCAATCATTCAGAGGAAGTTACCTGAAAAGCTCAAGGATCCTGGCAGTTTTACAATTCCGTGTGAAATAGGGAGAGAGCCTGAGAAGAGGGCCTTATGCGATCTTGGAGCCAGCATCAACCTGATGCCGTACACCATGTTCAAAAGGTTAGGTTTGGGGGAGTTGAAACCAACATCGATAGCACTTCAGTTGGCTGATCGATCTCTAACCTATCCAAAGGGGGTGATAGAGGATGTATTGGTAAAGGTCGATAAGTTCATCTTTCCAGTGGACTTCTTGGTGCTCGACATAGAGGACGACAATAATGTACCTCTTATCCTAGGAAGACCTTTCCTAGCTACTGGGGGAGCATTAATTGATGTTCAAAATGGAGAATTGAAACTGAGAGTTAATGATTGTCTTTTCCCTAGAGAAAGCGATGAGATGGCCAAAAGATAAGGAAGAGTGCAAGAGCTTAGAAGTGGTGGAAGAGACTGTGAATGAAAACATGTCTCTTATCCTGTCTAAGGATCCTCTGGAGATGTGTATCAGCGAGTCTCTCACTTTTCCCACCACGGAGTTGGATGACTTATCTAATGAACTTTGTCTTGAATATCTTGAATTCTTACATAGTTTAAATGATTGCAGGTATACTAAAAAAGAAACAGCAAGGTTGCAGCAGACGAGGTGGAATCAGAAGTTCTTACCATTGGAGAAGGATGAGCCAAATAAGAAGGAAGAAAAGAAAGCAGAGCTTAAACAATTGCCAGATCATCTCATGTACGCATATATTGGCGACAATGAGACATTTCTGGTAATAGTATCCTCTTCTTTATCTAAATTTGAACGTGAAATATTGCTAGAGGTTCTTAGGGAACATAGGTCAGCTATAGGATGGTCCATAGATGACTTAAAGGGTATTAATCCTGCTGTTTGCATGCATAGAATCAGGTTAGAGGATGAGAAAAAGACTTCTGTGCAATACCAGCGTAGGTTGAACCCTGCTATGTAGGAGGTGGTTAGGAAAGAGGTTTTGATACCCACGGGGTGGCGTGTTTGTGTGGACTATAGGAAGTTGAATGAAAACACGCGAAAATATCACTTTCCCTTACCCTTCATGGACCAAATGTTGGATAGGCTTGCAGGATATGAATTTTACTGTTTCTTGGATGGGTATTCAGGATATAATCAGATAATGATTGCTCCTGAAGACCAGGAAAAAACCACTTTCACCTGCCCCTATGGGACTTTGCCTTTATGAAGATGTCTTTCGGTCTATGCAATGCACCTGCGACATTTCAAAGGTGTATGATGGCTATCTTTGAGGGTCTAATTGAGAATATAATGGAAGTTTTCATGGATGATTTCTCAGTTTTTGGCTCTTCATTTGATTTTTGCTTGTTTAATCTATCTCTTGTATTGAAAAGGTGTCAAGAAACCAATCTCGTTTTGAATTGGGAGAAATGCCATTTCATGGTGAGAGAGGGTATTGTTCTTGGTCATTATGTGTCTGTTGCAGGTTTACAGGTGGATCGTGCAAAGGTAGTTGCGATTGAGAAGTTGCCACCACCTACCAATGAGAAGCGAGTTCGCTCGTTCTTGGGGCATACTGGATTTTACAGAAGATTCATCAAGGATTTTTCTAAATTCTCCAAGCCACTATCTCACTTGTTAGAAAAAGATGTGCCTTTTGTATTTGATGATATTTGTTTGAGTGCATTTCAGGTTCTTAAGGAAGCATTAGTGACTGCTCCAGTTTTGATCACTCCAGATTGGACTGAGCCGTTCGTGCTGATGTGTGATGCAAGTGATACTGCACTCGGAGTTGTGTTGGGTCAGATGCGGGAAAAGAAGTTTCGTGCTATATATTATGCTAGCAAAACATTTGATTCAGTACAGAAGAATTACACCGTGACTGAGAAGGAGTTTCTAGCAGTGGTGTATGCTTTTGACAAATTCAGTCCATACTTGGTGGGGATGAGAACAGTTGTCTACACTGATCACTCGGCAATCAAATACCTGATGGAGAAGAAAGATGCAAAGCCGAGGGTGATTAGATGGATCTTGCTGTTGCAAGAGTTTGACATGGAAATTCAGGACAAAAATGGGAGTGAGAATGTTGTGGCGGACCACTTGTCTAGGTTGGAGACGAGAGAACACTGCGATGATGCTCATGAGGTGATCAAAGAGGTGTTCCCCGATGAGGAGATACTAGAGGTGGATATCCACAGGATCTATGCGTTGACCACACAAGAAGAAACCCCTTGGTATGCAAATTATGTCAACTACTTGGCAACATGGACTAAGCCGTATCAAATGAGCAAGCATCAGTTAACAAAGTTCATGTATGATGTTCAGAGCTTCATTTGGGACGATCCTTTCATCTACAAAATTTGCACGGATTCCATAATCCGTAGATGTGTGCCTGAAGCTGAATGGAATAGTGTGCTTGAGTTCTGTCACTCACAGCCAAATGGGGGGCATTTCGGTGCTCAAAAGACTGCAGCAAAGGTATTACAGTCCGGATTGTATTGGTCATCCTTATTCAAGACATGTCAGTCGTTTGTGGAGACGTGTGATAGATGTCAACGAATGGGGGGAATTTCAAGAAGGGATGAGATGCCGTTGCAGCCCAGTATGGTGGTGGAAATTTTTGATGTATGGAGGATCGATTTCATGGGGCCTTTTCCCCCATCTAATAGATTCCTCTGCATCCTTCTAGCTGTCGATTACGTCTCGAAGTGGGTGGAAGCAATTTCAACAAAGACAAACGACGCTAGAGTGGTGCAGAATTTTCTGAAGAAGCACATATTTTCAAGATTTGGAGTACCCAGGGTGCTTGTTAGTAATGGGGGGACACACTTTGTCAACAAATTGATGGAGAAAGTATTGAAGGACTATGGTGTGAAACATAGGGTGGCAACACCTTATCACCCTCAAGCAAATGGGCAAGCCGAGGTCTCAAACAGGCAGGTGAAACAGGTGTTGGAGAAGACGGTTGGAGTGAGTAGGAAAGACTGGGCATTGAAGTTGGATGATGCTTTATGGGGTTTCAGAACCGCCTACAAGACCGTCATGGAGATGTCGCCATTTCAGATAGTCCATGGGAAATCATGTCACCTTCCGGTGGAGATTGAGCATAGAGCATATTGGGCGATAAGGAAACTGAATTTGAGTTTGACTGATGCAAA
Organism: Pogostemon cablin; assembly: GCA_023678885.1. Classification (NCBI taxonomy): domain Eukaryota; kingdom Viridiplantae; phylum Streptophyta; class Magnoliopsida; order Lamiales; family Lamiaceae; genus Pogostemon; species Pogostemon cablin. The sequence goes on along the minus strand of CM042961.1, from coordinate 13,441,875 downwards.
GGAACTGCGGATGACCCATATCAATGAGCTTGATGAATTCAGAGAGAGGGCTTATGAGAATGCAAAGATCTATAAGGCGAGAGTGAAGAAGTGGCACGATGCTAAGATTCGCCACAAGGAGTTCCATGAAGGAGATGAGGTATTGTTGTTTAACTCTCGTTTGAAAATTTTTGCAGGCAAGTTGAAATCCAAGTGGATGGGACCGTTTGCGGTTCATAGAGCATGTGGAGGCGGAAGCTTTGAGTTGAAAGATAAGAACGGAGATATCTTTGTGGCTAATGGTCATCGTTTGAAGTACTATAAATCGCCACAAGATAGGAAAGTTTTTTTTCTTGATCACTTGCATTGAATGTACATCACGTCGTGCTCAACGACGTTAAAATGAGCGCCTGTTGGGGGCTACCCTCCCATTTTATTTGCTTTGATTTTATTTTATTTTATTTTCGTGTTGTGTGTTGGAAATTTTATCATCGGTGCATGATTTCGCTTAAGGCAATCACATCCTTTTCAAACTTATTTTCTAACTTTGTTCGAAATAAGTTTGGGAGAGGGTAATGTTCTTACCTTGTCTCATATGCACCGGGGATAAAAATTTTTTTTCTTAGTGTCCTGTTGTGTGAGTACCCTAGAGATTGGAGGTAATGATTTTGTTGATGATTGGTTGAGTATGAGTTTTCTCCTGATGTTTGATTGGTAATGGGATGCCTGATGTTGGATTCTTTTGATTCGGATGTTTGTTCATGAGCTAGAAAGGATGTAAAAGTCGGCTGCAACACATTCGAGTTTGGGGAGGAAGAGGTGGTTTCTTGAAATTATTCTATTGATATGGAGAGCGAAAGAGATTGTCAAAGGAGATTGCCAGCCGAGGTAAGTAAGCTATCCTTCTGAGCTAAGTTTTGAGATGAGTGATTATTGTTTGCATGTTGTGATATGAGAAGCATAATTTTCTATTGACTGCTCCATGAACTTGAACACTTCTGATAGAATTTTAGGTATGTGACATGATTTGGTTTATGATGAAAATATTTTTATGCTTAACTTGAAAATTCTTATTGATTAGGTGGATGAAATTGTGTTGTTGCATAAATCATGAATTGCTAGATAGCCTTGGTTGTTGGAATTATTTTATACCTAGTGAGCTTTTGAGCCTTTGAAAATCATGAACAATCTTGATGCATGATAATTGTTTAATTCTTGAGAGTATCTTGATTAATTGTGATGTGTTTCTAGAACTTGCCCTGAGTCTCCTTGAACATTCGAGAATAGTCTAGTAAATTATGGAGATGATTTAAGGCCATTTTTTAATTTTTTTAGTCACTTAGCCAAATAATTTCCTACCAAATAATTATTTATCTGTAGTTAGCCATTTTGAGCTTTAAGCCTTTTTCTTTGGCAACCTACGAGAATTAGCCACTTTGATATATTACTTGAGCCTTTGAATTCCTTTATTTAGTGGAGAATTAAATGCTGTCAAAGTATGTTATTGAGTTTGCAAAAGCTTGGAAAGGGTGAAAAATATTTGGAGCTGAAAAAGTGATGAAGGCCTTGTGATTAAAAAAAAATAGAAGGCCATGAGGAGCTGAATAAATGAAGATAGAAAAAATTGTTGTGCTTGAAGGTGGAGAATGAATGAAAATTGTGTGTATTGGAAAGATTAAGAAGAGTTAAAAGTGGATATGCTTTGAAATGTTTAAAGTCTGCAGCACAAAAGAAAATCTCTAGTTTTAATTCTCTACTATTTGAGTCACATTATTCATATATTTCCTACCCAACCAAAGAGCCAACATTACATCCTTAAAAAGTCCTTTTTGATCTATAATTTCACTAGCTATAAGTAAAAGGAGAGTTGAGACAATGGGCAAGCCTATGGCTAAACACCGCAGTTATATCATGTTGAGTCTCTTGAAACCTATATACTTGAGAGTTGAGCGATACACATATCCTAGTGAGCTTCTATGTACCAAGGCAATAATCTAGTTAGTAATGATTTTTGTGGTGTATCACATGCTTGTCTGCTTGATTGCTTTGAATTCATTTTTCTATAAATTTTTTTGAAGCCAATATAATCATATGTCACGTCCTATTTTTTTTATTTTTTTTATTGCCTCGGGACAAGCAATAGTTGAGTTTGGGGAGTTTGTTCAGCACGAAAATTCGCGCTTTTCATAGGACGTTTCCATACAATTAGTGCATTATTTTAACTTTGTTTGTGGAGTTTATTACTTATTTTAATATTTTTATTACTTCACGAATATTGCTAAGATTTTGCAGAATCTTAAGTTTATATAGGGTGAAATTGATCAAATTTGAAAGGGAGAATTTTGAAATGATTGCAAAGAAGTTCATGCTTCAATTGAAGGAGCTATATGCGTGAATAAAGGGGTAGCCAAGATACAGGAGCAATCCATGGGTTCATTACCATGTGGGACCATGCCAAAATTGAATTGAAAGTAAGTTGATGCCACGTAATTAATTTGTTGAGGCCTATGGAGTATATGCATCAATTTTTTAGTGGGCCCAGCATCTCACCACATCACATGCATAGTAAGTGAAAAATTGGAAGGACGATATTGGTCCAAGCCCATTATCTTCATCATAATTTTTGGAAGCCCACTACACGCCTATCAAAAAGACGTACAGCGCGAGAAAGGCAGGGGGGACACGCTGTTGTCGAGAACAGAACACCACGCACACACCCCTGTTGGCGATAGAACACCACCGCACACGCCACTGTTCATCACTACCCATTCACCCATTCCATCCACTTCAGCTATCATCCGGTGTGTTCGATTCAAGGAGAGAGATCATATAATTAGAGGATACGGAGAGAAGAGCTGTCAACATTCTTCGATCAAGGGTTTTGATTTTAAACTCAAATTTCCTTTCAATAAATATGAATTTTGGTAAGATCTTTCTTACACCCATGGAAGTTGCTTGTAACTCCATGGGGTAAACACTTTTTGTAGTTCTAGGGTTAGATGGATTATGTTTATTTAATTTGATTCTTGATGATGGTTCAAAACTTATAAAATATTTATTTGCTTTTTCTATGAAATTCATTGAGACTATTTAATTTAATTTGTGTAACGTTTGTGGTTATTTGATGATATTGACCAATACTTGAGATAATTATAACTTGTGTGCATGATTGAATTATTTGGTTATTTTGTATAATTTAAAGTAATTGACTTGATTCTTTAGCTTATTAGACATAAAAATTGCGATGAGTGTTATTGATATTGATGAATTGTCATATTAGTAATATTCAGGAAATTAGGTAATAAAATTATAGTACCTAAAAAGGGAACACGTATTAGTTCTAGTACCTGACGAGGGAGAGAATAATTTAGTAAGTACCTAGAGAGGGAGATAAGATTGTTAACCTAGAGTCCTAGGAGATGAACCAGATAAATTACTAATTTGGTTAGACCAAATAAGTAGATTAGTAAAGTTTAGTGACTCTTCCATAAGTATCTATAGGAATTGAACCCGACCATCAAAGTGTTGAATTAATTAGTTTAATCCAGAACCCCTAGAGCTACTATTTCTCATTCTTGAATTTTCGTATTTTATTTAATTGCTCTTATTTAATTTTGCGAGTATTAATTAGTTTTAAAAATCAACAAACAATTGAATTTTTCACATATCTTATTTAGTTTAGTAATTTTAGAAAATAAGTAGTTTGTCGTCCTTAGGATTCGATATTAAAACTTGGTTGCCTGCTGCAACAGTCGATATTCCTACACTTGGGGATTTATTTGTGTGCACTCAAAAACACGCAACAGGATGCCACTGTGTCGCCAGGTCAGTAAATTCACCAGGAAATGCCAAATTCAATAATCACGTGACACGCATGTGATCGATTCTAGTGAAAATGATAAATTTTGGGAAAATGGGGCAACATTGGCGCAACTATAAAGATATTGGGACAAATGCCCAAATCTTATTTTTTTGGGGGCAAAAAGTGTACATGACCAAACTTACGGGACAAAAAAATTTCCGCCGAAAAATGCCAAATCCGATGTCACGTGACATGCACGTAATCGATTCCGGCAAAAATATCAAATTTCAGCAAAAATGGGGCAACATTGGCGCAATTATAAAGATAGTGAGACAAATGCCCAAATGTTATCTTTTTTGGAGCAAAAATTGTACATGGCCAAACTTATGGGGCAAAAAAATTTTTATCCCTAATTAATTTGATTTACAAGTAATATCTAATTGTAAATCCCTTAAAGTATCATCATATATTCTAATCAATATATTTTTAATATGTATAAATAAGTTATGAAAATTATATACTCCCTCCGTCCCACTCAAAGGGTTCTTTTTGCCATTTTGATCGTCCCACCCAAAGAGTCCCCTTTCATTTTTTACAACATGGGACCCACACACTACCTCTAATATAATTAAAATATGGAGCTCATACTCCCACTAATACAACTATCCACTACACATTAAATAATAATACTCCTTAATCCACGTGCCAAAAAGCAAAATGCACCCTTGATGCGGGACGGAGTGAGTATTTTTTTTATATAACTTCTTTAAATTTATAAATTATTAATTTATCGATTATATAATATCTCTAAATTAATAAAATTCTTTGATCTCAAGTATATTAATTTATAGAGATTTTACTGTATATATACAACTATAAAATTTGTGTTAGAATTTTATTGCAAATTTAAAAGAGCTAATATGTAAAATTAATTAAGCGAGAATCAACAATAATTTAATTTGTGAAAAAAAAATTCCAAAATAATACTCCCTTTCGTCCTATACTTATCTGCATCGATACTGTAGATACAGAGTTTAAGAAAAGTTATTTTTTGACCAACTTTATTGACTTTTTAGGGGTATTGTGTTATTTTTAGATAATAAATAAATTATAAAGTATGTTATGTGTGTTAGGTTGGAGTAATATTTTTGAAATTAGGATAACTTTTGAGGTTGTTGGTTAATATGAAGTTTCTTTTTTTAAATGATGAAGATAAATGTGGGACGGACGAAAATAGAAAGTATAAAGATAAATGTGGAATAGAGTGAGTAATTTTTTTTTTACAAATATACCCTTTAATTTTAGAGTCTTACAAGGGTGCACCTGGGTACAGGCACCAGGTGCACTCCAAAATTACCCTAAGTTTTGACTTGATTTTAAATCTTTTGATTGGTCAAAGAGTTGGTACCGATTAACTCTCATTAAAATTCTCATTACTCCATATATAATACTCCGTTTATCTGAAAGAGATGTATTGCTGTTTTTTTTTTAATATATATTAAAAAATATAATATTTAATGGTTAATGAGAAAAAAGATAGTATATAAATTTTGGAAAATCATCCTATATATCTAGTGCACTGTGTAACCACTACATTTATAAATAAAAATATAGTATACTCTCTCCGTCTCATCCTTACGTTTGCTTTTTGCACGGGATTAATGAATATAGTATTTTAATATGTATTGAGGTGAAAGAAATAATAATTTAATGTAAAGTGTGTAGGTGTATTAGTGGAATGTGTGGGCCCATGGAGAGAAAAATTAATTTGTGTATGTCCCATATGCTAAAAAAGGAAATGTAACCATTGGATGGGACACCCAAAATAAAAATATGTAATCATTAGGATGGGACGGAAAGAGTACACTGATAATAATAATAATAATAATAATAATAATAATAATAATAATAATAATAATAATAATAATAATAATAATAATAATAATAATAATAATAATAATAATAATAATATATAACTTTATTAGAGAATTTTCTATTAATTTCTATAATGAAAAACTGAATTGAATTATACAATTATTAAAAAAATGAATTGGTTGGGCGAGAGATATGTATTAATTGTTGTGGATCATATTTAACAAAAAAGAAATGCACCCTAAGATGTACTAAAATAGCAAAATACATGTCCTTTATTAAACAAAGATGAAACAGCCACCGGTTACTTTATTATACCTAAATAAACAGTAGATCAGTACACATTGAAACTGTAAGTAGAAAAGAGAAGCATTAAACACAACACTAATGACCAACAAACTATATAAACTAGCCACCCTGAAGATCACTAATATCAACAAACATTTACACTACAACTCCATTAACTTTTTGCAATGGCTTCCTTTCACCAAAGAACTATTCTTATTGCTCTCATTTTCATGATCTCAACTACCATCTCAATTGCTTACAGAGATTTATCAGAAGAAGATGGGAGCGAAGACGTATATGATGGAGATGATTGGGACCCAGAAAACGGCGACGGAGACACTGATGGTGATTGGGGAAATGGCGACGGAGATAACTCGGAAATCGGAAGATACCTGAGAGATCTCTGCTCCGAAACCAAAAAATCAAAGCAGTGCTGGAAAATCATCAAGCCAGAGATAAACAGATTCACTGACACGAACAGCAGGAACGTGGCTGGCGTCGTAATCGACCTGGCAAATGCGAAATCTGGTGAGATCCGCGAGAAACTCGAAAAGCTTCGCAAGGATTCCAACGATGATGATTTGAAGGAAAAGTACAGATCGTGCTCGAGCAATTACCACGATATAAACCGCGACCTTGATATCGTGAAAACTAACCTCTACTCTGATGATGATGGGAAATTTTCTTCTGCAATTGATGATGTCAAGGAGGAATTGAAGCAATGCAAGAAAGAATTCGATAAAGAGTCAGAGGACCCAGCCCATATTAGGAACCGGAATAAGGAATTCAGGCGGTACCTGGAGATTCTCAGGGTTGCTACCAAGCGCTCTGGCAGGGACGACGACGGGTGGAGAAAGTGATTTGATCAATACTCATCTGGAATACATTTATACAGGAGTAATAATTATTCTGACACGAATTAACATTGTGAAGATTTTGAGAATATTTGAATATGTAAAATAACCCAACAATCAGTAAACCATGGGTAATTTTAGTCAGGGAGCGATCGGAAAATTTGGACTTACCCCACTTTATAATGGTATGAATTATTAGAGGAAAAGACTACTGTTGCCCACTTTGAAACAACAAATCTTCCAATCTCAGCTCCCTCTGAATAATAAAAGAATGTCAATCCAATGAGTAAGGCAACAGAGAGTTCCAAAAAATAACAAAATGAGAAGAAAATTTGCAAATAGCAACAGTTGGAAATCTTGGATTAAACACCAAAATTGAAAGGGCTCGGAATTACTAATTAGCAGGATGCCGCTCACCATCATATATTTATAGATCATATTTACAAGTGAAAATATCATAAGTTCCATGAACAGGTAAAGATTAAGAACAAAGCATGAAATTCTTTTAAACCATTAAGAGCTCGGCAGCTCGCAGATCGTACAGCAAGAGAAAGTGAGAAAATTGGCAAGGAGTCTTTTATTCACGTAATTCATAAAAGCAAAACATATATGTACAAAATTAAGAAGGTTTCATTAAACGTCAACATTTCAAGCTTACTCACATTTGACACCAACGTTTATGATTGACATATAATATAAAAAAATTAGCATTTAATTTAAAGATGTTTCGAGAAAGAAATAAGCCAATGATGTACCAAGACTGGAAGTTAAAAAGTTAGCCTATGACGAAAATAGATTGAGAGGGAACCTGCATCTCAGATGACCTGCTTCTTGAATACAAGCAGATTCAGTTACATGCGCCAATGCTGCAGCAGCAGCAAATGCTTGAGGATCGGAAAATCTCATAACAAAAGCTTCAATGCGTTTTAAGGCCATTTTTCTAGAAGCATCCAAGTTCGAGCTCTTGAAGTGCTCTGAGTTGACCTTCCTATCAGCGCAAGCAACTTCATCTATTCTGTTCATTGAAAATGCAAGTTACAAATATTTAGCATAAACGCACCCGCTAAAGTGAAAATAGTATAATGCAGCAGAGGACAGATATCTAACAGTAATATGCCAGTAGTGTCATTAACTTTTGATTAAGGTTATCCTCAGAGATTCAACAGTTTAATCACTTATTTGATTTGAACAAACTTTAATAATAATAATATTAATAATAGATAATAATAATAATAATAAATAAATAAATAAACTGTATTTAAAGCAGTAGTTTTTGCACAAAAAAAAAAAAAGAAAAAGGGTAAAGTACATGCAAAAGCAGGTCCTCAAGATTGTTGGACACTGACATGATGTAACTGCCCTTGAGAAAATTATGGAAGCAAAAGGCAATTAATGGCAAAAATATTGCAGCTGATCAAACTTGAGAAAAAACTCATTACAAAGTCCATGCATGTATCTCAAGCTAGAAAAAAAACTAACACTAAATCAGTATGAATGCAAGAAGTTTAAGGTTGCATTTAATATGAATAGAACACTTACTATAATGCAAAAAGTTTGAGGTTGTGTTTGAATTGAAGACTTTGGAATGTAAGATTTGAAATGAATGAATTTCTAATCTGCCCAAATTAGAGTGGGATTTAAATCCATGCAAACCCTTAAAAATTGGTTTAAAATGAGAGTGATAGATGTGTGCGCGCACAAATGTGTGTACGAATATACATACATTGTGTGCATGTGTCCTTTCAAACGACCACTAATGGATTTAAATACATCCTCAAATCATGTGATCCAGATGCAGGGTTAGTGTATTTTGCTTAAACAATTGTAAAGGAGTCCAAAGAGATACAAATCACGTTAAAGGTCTGTTTAATACCTTCCAGCAAACATGAAGGTCAATGCCAATGCAGACATGAAGCATGCCATTTCTGATACAGAAGTAGAACAAAGATCGACCAAAGCGGGAACGCCTCCTTCCTCCACAATGCAGAGAGCATTTTTGAAAGCAAGATTCCAAAGAGCTCCTGCAGCAGTATCATGCACGTCAAAATTTGATTCATACTATTTCAATTAAAAAAGGGTGCACAACTCATGAACAGCATCCTAAGGAACTAAGGACTCACTTAGTGAACAGAAAATATGCATATATTATTACCCTAAAATACTTTGATACATTAAAAAGAATAACTTAAAAGAGAGTCCTCTATCTATCTATGACTCACCTAATGTTCCAAAACATAACTCATCAACATTTGGAGCAAAACAATTCTAAGACCATGCTTGGTTGAACACTTTTGATGTATTTAAAACAATTCCAAAATGTAACTTAGAGTGAGATATGCCAAAATGATAAAATGTATTAGGGAGTAGTTCTTTAATCACGAGATTGTAAAATATCATTACTACAAAAATTCCATACCATCTTAAAAACAAAGAACGAAACAGCCACCCAGCCATTTAATTATGGAGTAATTCCTAAACATTAGATAAATGCGTCGAAACTGAAAGTAGAACAAAGAAACATTAACACAAGAGTAATGACCAACACAGTATATAAACTCACCACCTGAAGATCAGTAATGCAAACCAACTACACAACATTACCAACATTGAAATGGCTTCCTTTTACAAAAGAATTATTCTTATTGCTCTCATTTTCATGATCTCAATTACCATTTCAATGGCCTACAGAAATTTATCAGAAGATGATAGCGACGACTTATATGGAGATGATCCCGACTCCGAAGACGGTGACGGAGATGAAATTAATTATCCGGGAGATGGCGAGAGAGATGACTCGGAAATAGGAAGATACCTGAGAGATCTCTGCTCCGATACCAAAAAATCAAAACAGTGCTGGAAAATCATCAAGCCTGAGATAGACAGATTCACCGACACGAACAGCAGGAACGTCGCCGGCGTCGTAATCGACCTGGCAAGCGCGAAAGCCGGCGAGATCCGCGAGAAACTCGAAGAGCTTCGCAAGGATTCCAACGACGATGAATTGAAGGAGAAGTACAAATCGTGCTCGAGCAATTACCACGACATCAACCGCGACCTCGATATCGTGAAAACCAGCCTCTACTCCGATAGTGATGGGAAATTTCCGTCTGAATTTGATGATGTGAAGGAGGAATTGAAGAACTGCAGGAGAACATTCGGGGAAAATTCGGACGACCCGGCCCATATAAGGAACCGGAACAAGGAATTCGGGCGGTACTTGGAAATTCTCAGGGTTGCAACGAAACGGGTCGAAAGGAACGAGGACGACGACGAGGGGTGGAGAAAGTGATTTAATTAATAATTTTTTAATATATTTATCTAAGAGGAATAATTATTTTGATGGGAAATTAATATGATTGAAATATTATTAATCATTAGTATTATTTTACGTAACTGTAATACGCTGCGTAATATTTTGAGAATGGCAAAGTGTGTTGTAACGCATTATCAAATGACTCGAAAGTAGTTAATAGTAGGGGCGGATCAACTGTGGGACAAGGGTACAGCTATACCCAAAATGAAAAAGGTTATACATATATATAATAATTTGTAATAAAATTTAGAACTTGTCATAGTGATCTTCACTAAAATTGTACCTGAAGGTCAGGCATTCGAATCCCTCTTACAGTACATTTAAATTTAACTCTTTCTTTAAATGTTTTTTTAAATTATTTACCTCATATATTATCTAAACTTCTACTACTTTTTTTTCATTTGTTCTTTTAAAAAAAACTATTTTATATCAAAATTTAAAAAATGGATTCTTTAAAAAGAACGAAGGGACTACTTTTTTATTTTGATTTATTTATCGTATAATTTTAAATATAAAAAATAGGAATATATTTTTGCAATTACATGCCGTCCCATATCCTCAGAAAAAAATTTCTTGATCCGCCCCTGGTTAATACTCCTTTTTAAAGTGAACACCTTACATTCATGGTTAATTGCTAGAAAAATTCTCACCTTTATTTAAATTGTAAATAAGTTTAAACTTTTGAAATTTAGTAAAAAAAGTATATTACATTTACAAAGGGGAACGAAGGGACTACTTTTTTATTTTGATTTATTTATCGTATAATTTTAAATATAAAAAATAAGAATATATTTTTGCAATTACATGCCGTCCCGTATCCTCAGAAAAAAATTTCTTGATCCGCCCATGGTTAATACTCCTTTTTAAAGTGAACACCTTACATTCATGGTTAATTGCTAGAAAAATTCTCACCTTTATTTAAATTGCAAATAAGTTTAAACTTTTGAAATTTAGCAAAAAAAGTATATTACATTTACAAAGGATTGCAAGTTGAGCTACCGATCAAATTTTGGAGTCCAACTGCTATGCACCAGGTGCACTGGTGCACCTGGACGATCTTAACCATTAAATTATATTTTAATTCGATCTCTACCATTAAATAAAATAAAATAATTAAAATTTTAAAATAATAACTACTCACTAACCCCTATTTTTAAACTATTAACCCCTAGGTGCACCGGTGCACCCGGTGCACCACTGAATGACCCCAAATTTTGACTAACTTTGACTGTCATAATCAACGTGGAAAATAAAATTAAAAAAAATGTATGCAATCCCATTTCTCTCTCCAAATTTCCTTCATGTCTCAACTTTTCATCCCCTCTCAAGTTTCCATGCTCAACCTCCAGTCGAACGAAGACCAACGCCGAAAATCACCGCACGTCTTCACCACCGTGTGCCACCACGTGTCGCTAGAAGCCCTGACAATCTCCGCTCAGTGAAGGTCGAGGCCGCTTCTAGTCAGAGAAGACTCGTCGCTCACTGCAGGATGGAGTTCGGCGCCGTCGACCGCCACCACCGTGCAGCCGACCCGTGTTGCCTCAGTCTAGTCGCGAACACCGAGCTCGTCGCGCTACCACCATCGTACGCTATCGATGTCACTCCTGATCTGCTGAAAGTCAAAAACACCCATCTCCGTGCGCGCTGGTGCCGCCTCCCACAATATTCTCTATTAAGAAATGTCACATATAAGATTAGATCATAGTAGAAAATTCAGAGAAAGTATTGATGAATAGTGTAAGTGAGATTATGAATTTAGATTAGCAGTGAATTTTGATCATCCTCACGACCCTCCTCCTTTGGAGCTGTGTTTGTCAGAAGGGGAGGGAAATCTGGGAGATACAGGTAGGAATAGATTTTTTATTTTTAATTTTCGTTTTCCAAAAGTTGAATTAGGGCGGTCAAAGTTGGTCAAAATCTGACTGGTGGCTCAATTTGTAATCCTTTATAAATGTGATATACTTTTTGCTAAATTTCAAAATTTCAGACTTATTTGCAATTTAAGTAAAAGTGAGGACTTTTCTAGCAATTAACTCTATATTCATTCATGCACACATTTTATTTACTATATTTATAAATTTATTAACCTACTTATAAAGTTTAGGAAAAGATTTGTATAAAAACGTATTATGGAATAAGAATCGATAACTTTTATAATAAAAAGTGATACATAAAATGATAATATCTTTAATAAAAAATAATAATTAATTATGAAAACATAAAATAGTCTGATACGATCATACACAAATATAGTCTAAGGTTATGTTTGCGCCTAGGTTTTAATGCTAAGGATTCATGGGGCTCTTTTAAAGATACTAAATTAAACGAATTGAGTTCACCAACTCACTTTTCTTGTATTGTAATTTTAATTTAATCAAACTATAAACTTTAAATCAAATCTACATTTGCAAATATTTATACCAACTCATTATTTTGTATTCAGTGTTTTGAGCATTGAATTATAGATAACCATATTATATATACTTTGCCGTTTCTATATTTTATTCCTTATATAATCTATTTCAACTTTCTCTCACTCTCTAAAATATTAACTCTTTTGGACTATACTTAATCTTGTAATTAACACCATATATATGAGATTTGCCGGCAATAATGAGCAGATTAAATTGATCAAAAAAACAATAGATTGCATAATCACTGCCTATAAAGAACAGTAGAGTGATTTTCTTCAAGAAAAGACTGTACAATCTGCCTTGGGGATTGCTCAAGAGGATGATTTTATTTGCAAATCTTGAGGATATATTAATTTAATTAATAAATTCTATTTCCATGGCCAGTAATATTTTCTACTTTGTTTAGAAATCAAGTTACCATAAATGGTGGCACTTTTCATGCATGGATTATTAATTGCGACAAGGAGTTGAATCAAGAATTAAAATATAGAGTTGTCACATGTATGGTTGATTATTTTAATCCCAAATTATGTTTTAAAAAATGGTTGGATTTCGGATATGTCAATGCTTTGTTTGAGAGGTTCATGGCACTTGGATTTTAGTGCAATCTAATTTTTGTTTATGTTTAAGGCCTGCATTATTGATCCAAGAATTATCATCTGACTTTAGAACTTTCTCTCTCATGGGGGGAGAGAGAGGGGGGGAAAATAGTCCAAATAGTCCAAGAATGAGAAACAAGCAAATATGACAAATTTAGGGTTCTTTAATATGGCCAAAGATTTTAAATCTGTGGTGGAAAGTGAAGAAATCGATGATGTTTTTGAGTGGAGTGACAGCTAATGATGGTATCATAGAAGGATTCATAATCATATATATTCTTTTATAAGAAAGATTCAAGAATGTACAAGATTCGCATGATGAGTGTAATAAAAAGTTGATCAAGAATGGGAGATCGAAGGAGGAAGCAGAGACTGATCAGATGGAGCAATTTGTATACATTCTCGTGCCTTCGACCGAGTGCCGGGCCGACCGAGCGTCTGCTCGGTCGTCAGGGGTTCTCTCGTGTGGTTTTCTGCAACGAGCCTCAGGCTCATTGCAGGAAACCACACAAGTATCCGAATAACTATGTTTCGACGACGAAGTACAACGTTGTGAGCTTCTTACCACGAGCCCTTTTCGAGCAGTTTCGAAGGGTTGCCAATTTGTACTTTCTGTTGGCAGCTATTCTGTGTGTGACTCCATTGGCTGCTTTCAATCCGGTGAGTGTGATAGCACCTCTGGTGTTTGTTATTGGGATTAGCATGCTCAAAGAGGCCATTGAAGATTGGCATAGATTCTTACAGGTGAGTTATTTTGTTTAAATATTCTCTCATCTTTCACTACAACAAATAGTAGGAGGTTTAAATTTTTGGAGTTTTTAAAATTAAAACCATTTTATATAAATTTACTTTATTCAAAATAATCACAAAAAAATTAATTTCTCCAAAATAGTCCTATAACTTTTAAAATTCTCAACAAAATGGTTTTTTCACCTAAAAATGTTTAGTTTTTCTAATTTTGTGGGACTGAACTGGCGCTTTTACAAAAGTTATAGGACGAAAATTGGTAAAAAATAGTTTTTTTTTTACGAAATCAAGGCAAAACTAAAAGATACTCTAAAATGAAAATAAACGTTTTAATTATTTTTTGGACTTTTTCGAATAAAGTAAAAATCTATGGGGTGATTTCTGTTTTAAACTCTAATCCTTGCTATTAAACTATCAAATTCTTTTTTTAAATCTTTTATTCCATAAATAAGTTGAATGTCTCATAAACAAGCTATCTATTATTAGTTACCCATTTACACTTATTTGTAGTCATTCTTAATATCTAAAATAACCTATAAAATGTAAATGCTGTTATTGATTTAAACCCCACATTTAAATATCACAAATTATAGCTGTCATGGGAATTGGCAAATTGCAGTTTGAAGTAAGAACTTAAACATTGAAAGATAAAGTCTAATCTATGAATGAAGAAACGAAACGAGAACACGAGATTTTTTAGAGTGGTTCGGCATAAGCCTACATCCACTATAAAGAGAGTATCTTATTGCTATATGATTATGGAGGTGATTACAAACTGAATAAAGCCATGCATCAGACTTATATACTAATCTACAACATGCCATGAAAGTTATAGGACTATCCAGTTGGCTGATATTTGTAGCATCCAACCATCTTGTAAACAACCAACTAACTGAATGTAACTGACCCTATCTTGAAGCTTATGTGTCAAGCTACCAATCCATGTAGATAACTTCTGTAAACTGATCCATTTATCCACCTAAAGTATCAGCTGAACCTACCCTGCTACCCATGCATCCAGGTGGCTTCATTTAATTGCTGCCCTTTGTCATTAGCCAATTTTAAACCTGCATTCCACATATAATACTCATGCAGAACTACCAAACCAAAGCTAAGACACTTAACAACCTTAACTAATGCTAAAACCACAATTAGTATAAGGTATACACAACAATTCTCCACCTTATACCTTATACTATCATAGCAACCCTCTTCTCCATTGCACTACTCCACCTTGAGTAGCTACCTTTAAACATTATTCCACCTTGAGCAACACTTGCAACGTAAATAACGTTGACTTACCGTCAAGCCACAATAAGTTCGAACCATTTTCCTAATGAAAGTGTCATTACTTTGAAGTCGATTCTAACTCACTAGGATTACCCGATGCTTCTCCTACTTGCTCGTTGTTACCACGTCACTCTTAAACGCCAATGAGTCCAAGTCACCACATCTCCTAACTACCCCGTTATATCGCTACTTCTCCCCGAACACCATTTGCTTCCGAAAAATCCTTTTCTTACAAACTTGTTCATGAGCTGACCTTATCTTTGTGTGAAAATCAAGTTGCTGTTAAGCATGATTTCACCTTCATGGTTAACCTATGTCTTAAACTCCACATTCAGAGGAGTCCCACGCACTTGATGCATCCCTTTTTCATGCAATTGGTACTACCTTGTACCAATTCAAATCTTTGAACATGTACTGTAACCTCAAGTCATTTCTGACTCACTATCTCCATTGAGATTCACTGCTGATCGATTCAAATCTTCTTTCGAAAATCAGACTGCTTCCAGGCCGCTTCTTTCCACGCTGCTGCAATTCGAAATCCAACTCCAGCTGCCAGCTTCATCATCCACCGTCTGAGAGAAGCTGTTGCTGCCATCCAATTTCGTACGCCGCTCGATTCCATCGAACTGCTGTCTTGTGCCGCAGTGTTACACCTTCCTCGTCGGATTTTCCCTAGCCAATCGCCACTGGACCACCGGACTTCTAATTCCTTCTTACCGAGAATTACAATCTTGGAATCTTTTTCCATCAGTTTCTTGATCTCCACCACAACGAACTGTAGCTATATAACCAAGAACCGCTACCGAAAATCTTGAACCCACCTCCGAACTGCTGTCCGAAGAGCGCTTCGATCTCTCTCACTAATCAGTCTGATATGCAATCCATAATCGCCCAAGATCACTGCCGAAGCCATCCACCAGATGTTTGACGACTATCCTTGTGATCCCTGTCCCCTCAGCAACCCATTCTCAACGATATCTCATCCCCGTTGAGAAGAATCCTTGGAATTTGCCTCTTCGATAACCTCTTTGCTAATCAACCAATCCGTCGATGCAGGCTGTCGAGAAATCCCCAATTCTTTCTTGCTGAGATCCCACGAAACTGGATTGCCCTCCTCATTTTCTTCATCTTCACACCAAGCTTTCATACGCCCGCTTTCAATCTTGGTGGAACACCATCTTGATCTTCAACCTTCATCTTCTTCCTTAGCCTGCCCTTCTTCCCACAGACGGCGCCAATTGTCATGGAAATTGGCAAATTGCAGTTTGAAGCAAGAACTTAAACATTGAAAGATAAAACCTAATCTATGAATAAAGAAACAAAACGAGAACACGAGAGTTTTTTAGAGTGGTTCGGCATAAGCCTACATCCACTATGGAGAGAGTATCTTATTAGTACATGATTGTGGAGGTGATTACAAACTGAATAAAGCCATGCATCAGACTTATATACTAATCTACAACATGCCATGAAAGTTATAGGATCATCCAGTTGGTTGATATTTGTGGCATCCAACCATCTTGTAAACAACCAGCTACATATTTGATTACTCAGTTGGTATTTACTTAGTGGAGGTTTCTCAAAATGTTTCTGGGGTGAGTTAGTATCTACTGCAGCTTATTTGATTAATCTGTCACCATGTACAACACTTAAATTTAAACCACCTGAACAAGTGTGGTCTGGAATGGTACCAGATTATAGTCATTTGAGAATTATAGGTTGTCTGGTGTATTCACATCAGAAGCAAGACAAGTTAGATCCTAGAGCAGTTAATTGTGTGCTAGTAGATTATCCTAAAGAGGTAAAGGGGTATAGACTATGGTGTTATGAGAATAACAAGTTTATTGTTAGTAGGGATGTAACATTCAATGAAGATAAGATGCCTTTGTTGGAGAGAGGTGCTGATAAGGTCATAACTACTGATAAGTGTGAGTTTGAGGTGGAGCATGATGATAGAACAATAGTACAGCATGATCAAGATCAAAGAGATGATAGTGTACATGAGGAAGTTGCTGCTGAGGAAAGGTCAGAGTCATCTGGTTCAAATGAAAGAAGAACTCTTAGCAGCTATCAACTGGTTAGGGATAGGTTGAGAAGGCAGATCAAAACACCTATAAGATATATAGAGGCAGACATTGTGTCATATGCACTTTATGTAGCATCAGACATTGATGTCTATGAACCTAGGACATACTCAGAAGCAGTATCAGGAAAGGAGAGTATGCAGTGGTTGGATGCTATGGAAGAAGAGCTGCAATCATTAAAAAGGAATAACACTTGGATGATTGTTGACAAACTTGCTAGTCAGAAGCTTGTAGGTTATAAGTGGATATATAAAAAGAAACCAGTTACAAGTAAGGAAGGAGGAATCAGATATAAGGCAAGACTTGTAGCAAGAGGTTTTTCACAGCAAGAAGGTGTAGATTATAATGAAATTTTCTCACCAGTAGTCAAACACTGCTCAATAAGGATTTTACTATCAATAGTTACTCAGTTGGATTTGGAATTATATCAGATGGATGTAACAACAGCTTTCTTGCATGAAAATTTAGAAGAGAAGATTTACATGAAGATTCCTGAAGGTGTTAGTTTAAAAGGAGCAGACTCAAAGGCTTTCTTATTACTTAAATCACTATATGGTCTAAAGCAAAGTCCAAAACAGTGGTATCTCAGGTTTGATGAGTACATTACTTCTAATGGTTTTTTCAGGAGCATGTATGATAGCTGTGTGTACATAAGATGTGATAAGGGAAGTTATACTTATCTACTACTTTATGTGGATGATATATTAATAGCTTGCAAAGATATGATAGGAATCAATTCAGTAAAGGATACTTTGAGAAAGGAGTTTGACATGAAAGATTTAGGTGAGGCAAGAATGATACTTGGTATGCAGATTGAGAGGGACAGATCAGTTGGTCTACTGATGTTGTTTCAAGAGTCATACTTGGATAAAGTTCTGAAAATGTATAATATAAATCTTTGTAAGAGCGCATCAGTACCAGTTAAGCAAGGTTTAAATCTGTCATCTTTTCAAGGTCCTCAAACAGTAAGGAAAGGTCTGAAGTGAGCAAAATACCATATGCAAGTGCAGTTGGCAGTTTGATGTATGCTATGGTATGTTGTAGACCAGACTTAGCTTATGTTATGAGTGTGATCAGTAGGTTTATGAGTAATCCTGGTCATGTTCATTGGGATGCAGTGAAGTGGGCACTAAGATATGTCAGAGGTACTATATCAGTTAGATTGAAGTTTCAGAAGCAAGATACTTGGGATAAGGCTGTTGTTGGTTATGTGGATGCAGATTATGCAGCAAATCTTGATACAAGAAAATCAATGATAGGTTATGTGTTCAATTTATTTGGTACAGCAATAAGTTGGAAGGCTACACATCAACACATAGTAGCATTGTCCACCACTGAAGTTGAGTTTGTTGCTCTTACAGAAGCAATAAAAGAAGGTGTTTGGTTTATTGATATTTTGAGAGAATTTGGAGTTCAGCAGGATATTATTGAAGTGTATTGTGATAATCAAAGTGTTGTACATCTTTCAAAGCATCAAGGATATCATGAGAGGACTAAACACATTGATGTGAGACTTTACTTCATAAGAGACATGATAGAGGAGAAGCTAGTTGTTGTTAAGAAGATTAAGACAGCTGATAATCCTGCTGATGCATTTACTAAGGCTCTACCTATTCAAAAGTTTGAATTGTGTAAGAGTCTTATTGGTCTTCACTAAAAGGGGAGAAAGAGAGGTGAGCTGCAGCCTGTAATTGCAGCAAGGTGGAGAGTTTTGATCACTTATGATGATGCATGGTCTAAGGTGGAGATTTGTTGTATATGTAGACAATGCATGCATGTATACATGTGTGTATGTGTAATATATAACAAATAAGGATATGGAAGATGGTGTTTGATGTAGCAGCAAGTTGAGTGAGTGAGTAAGAACAACAAGCTGCATGAGGAAGTGAAAGCTGAAGCTGAAGGACAGTTTACAGGTCATGCTTGAGGTGTTGCTTGATTAAGTGAAGCATAGGTGATAGTAGTTAGTTGTAGCTCTTAGTAACAGCTAGAAGAAGTTGAGGATCAGTTGTAACCAACTGATAAATGGTTGGTTACTTTGTGATGCATGACAGTTGAGAGGATGCAAGCTGTTACATGTGATGATGCTTCGGTTGTCAGTCCATCATCAACACACCAGTTAGCGTGGCAAGGTTTTTCAGCTAGGTTCAAGAAGATGAGATGCTGTATTGATGGTGAAGATTCAACATAAGCAACATAGTGTGATCAAACATAAGGTTGAGCCGTAGGATCAGAAGTTGGGCTATGGTTAATGAAGTGGTGACATGGAAGTTGGTTGTAACTCACTCAACTGATCACATGGAAGGAGATTGAACTTGCTGGTGCATACTAGTTTGTATCAGTGTGGTATAAAAGGGTGTATACCATGCACAGCAAAGGATAAGAGTTGATCATCATCATCATATAAGCTAGTTC
Organism: Pogostemon cablin; assembly: GCA_023678885.1. Classification (NCBI taxonomy): domain Eukaryota; kingdom Viridiplantae; phylum Streptophyta; class Magnoliopsida; order Lamiales; family Lamiaceae; genus Pogostemon; species Pogostemon cablin. Next base: position 13,422,218 of record CM042961.1, on the reverse strand, counting down.
ATAAATTAGGGTTTCTTAAGTGGTTTAGTTCATCATCATCTTCAAGTTGTAACCTGTTTTTATCATATAGTGATTGCTCTCCTTTAGAAAGTGGATGTAGATCAACAAGATCGAACCACTATAATCCTTGTCTTCTTTCTTCGTTTTAGTTTTGTTTCTGTTTTGATTGAATCAATACATAACTTTAGAGAGTAGGGTAGAGTGTGAGCATTCTTTGGTGATCAAGTTTGCATACATTCATAAGAATAGCATGTCACATTTAAACATCATATATGTGTAACAAGCATGTTTATATGTGCATCTGTAAATAAAATTCTTAACTTGTAGTGTTTCTTGCAGTTTGATCATGCCATTACTAATCACAAGCATGTTTTCAGGACAGGAAAGTGAACTCAAGGAAGGTGAAAGTTCACGTGGGAGATGGAATGTTTGTCCCAAAAAAATGGGATTCACTATTAGTAGGAGATGTAGTCAAGGTTATGAAAAATGACTACTTCCCTAGTGATCTTCTTCTCCTGTCTTCTAGCTACGAAGACGGTCTTTGTTACGTCGAGACGATGAATCTCGACGGAGAGACGAACCTCAAAGCTAAACGAAGCTTAGAGGCCACACTCTCTCTTGATGAGGATATTAAATTCAGCAGGTTTAAAGGTGCAGTGATCCGTTGTGAGGATCCGAATCCAAGTCTCTACACTTTTGTAGGCAATTTGGAAATGGAAAACGGGTCTTACCCGTTAAGTCCGGGTCAAGTTCTGTTGCGAGACTCTAAGCTCAGGAACACTGAATGCATATATGGTGTTGTGATCTTCTCCGGTCCGGACACGAAGGCTGTACGAAACTCGACTAGGTCTCCGTCGAAACGGAGCAGGGTTGAGAGGAAGATGGACAGTGTGATCTATCTGCTTTTTTGTGTGATGCTTATGATCTCTTTTATCTCTGCAATTGGGTCTGCATTGTTTACTAGGTTTGATCAAATGTGGTACATTAATTTACACAAAGAAGTTGATTCCTTGTTCAATCCTCGAGCTCCCTTGTTTTCGGGTTTCCTACAGTTTGTGAGGGCTCTTGTCTTGTATGGCTACCTTATCCCCATCTCTCTGTATGTCTCCATTGAAGTTGTGAAAGTTCTGCAAGCAATGTTGATCAACAAGGATCGTGCAATGTGCGATGAAGCAACGGGGAAGGCGGTGGAGGCGCGAACGTCCAACTTAAACGAAGAGCTTGGACAGGTTGAGATGATCTTATCAGACAAGACAGGAACCTTAACATGTAACCAAATGGAGTTCAAGAAGTGCTCGATCGAAGGGATCACGTATGGCGGAGAAGTGACTGAAGTCGACCTTGCAGCTTCTAGGAGAATGAACATTGATGTGGAGAGGCATAGGTTTAGCATGGATGGATCGGATTCAACGGGGCGAAGCGTCGAGATGTTTGATCTGTCCACAGGGGATGGTAGTACAGAGAAGGATGTATTAGGTGTCCATCATAGCAATTCAAGAATCTCTAACTCACAGAAACATCATATCATCAAAGGGTTTAACTTCAGAGATAGTAGACTTATGGATAAAATGTGGATTTATAGGTCTAATGTGACTGATATAATGATGTTCTTTAGAGTCATGGCTCTGTGCCATACCGGAATCCCTGTCGAAGAAAACGAGACGTACGAGGCAGAGTCCCCTGAAGAGGTTGCATTTCTGATTGCAGCTAGAGAGTTTGGATTCAAGTTTTGCAAAAGAACTCAATCTACTATTGTTCTTCAAGAATTGGATCCCACATCAGCATTAGAGGTGCAGAGGTGGAAATCTTCATGTTATCTTTTCCCATTTTGTAACATTTTGTGTATTCTTTTATAACCATGAGTAACCACACTTGATGCAGAGAGTACAAGCTTCTAAATCTGTTGGAATTCAACAGCTCAAGAAAGAGAATGTCAGTGATAGTAAGCAATGAGGATGGTGAAATCTTCCTTTTCTGCAAAGGAGCTGATGAGTATGACTACTATTACTCTATTCACACTTTGAGATTAATTTGTTTATGTAATGAATTTTTTTTTTTGTAAAGGGTTATACTCGATAGGCTGGCCGACGATGGTAGGACGTACCAGCAGGCAACGGTCATGCATTTGTCAAATTACGCGGAAGATGGGTTGCGTACTATGGTGTTCGCGTATAAGAAGATCGAGGGGCGTGAATACGAAAACTGGAGTCGGGTTTTCGCGAATGTTAAGGCCAATGTTTGTCCTGAGAGAGATGAGTTGCTTGAGATTGCATCTGAGATGATAGAGAAAGATTTGATTTTACTAGGTGCTGTTGCAGTTGAAGATAAGTTGCAAAAGGGGGTGTGTTTCTTGAATTTGATCTTCATAATGAATTGTTTTATTACATTAACATAATTTCCATGATACTAATATTAATTGTTATTGCAATGATTATGATCATATCAGGTTCCTGAATGCATTGATAAACTTGCACAAGCAGGGTTGAAAATCTGGCTGCTAACTGGTGATAAAAAAGAAACAGCAATAAATATAGGGTGATTAGTCTCTCTTTGTACCCTCAAACCCCCCACCCGCCCCCACCGGACACACACCCAACCCCCTCTTTCTTATTAACTTAAATGCATGTGTTGTTTTTCTTGTAACAGATTTGCATGCAGTTTACTAAGACATGACATGAAGCAAATTCATTTGTCCTCAAGTAAAAAGTCTTCCATTAACCAACAGATGAAGGTGAAGACCAGATTAAAATCAACTCCTACTTGTTGTGTGTCTGTTAAGCTTAAAAGACTGATGTCTGAAGTCGAACGTTGAATTGGGATCAAGTAGTCGTCGTTTTTAGTTTTTCAGGATGCGAAAGGAGAGATTCGGAGCCAACTACAAAACTATAATCAACTTATCTCTGAAGAAAACAGAGAGGATGAGCCTTTTGCTTTGGTGGTGGATGGAAAAGCTCTTGAGCTATGTCTGAGCAGTGATCTGAGGAACCAATTCTTGCCCGTCGCCATGAATTGTGACGTCGTCATATGTTGTCGTGTCTCTCCTAAGCAGAAAGCACTGGTAAGGCACATTTAATCCACATTGATTGCCTTTTATTTGCTGTCTTATAAGCCTCTTGAACCACCATTTCGTTTCGTATTTATAGATCACGAGGAGTGTTAAGGATTACTCGCGTAAGACAATCCTGGCTATCGGTGATGGAGCTAACGACGTTGGCATGATTCAAGAAGCTGACATTGGAGTTGGCATCAGTGGCATGGAAGGCATGCAGGTACTATTACTAAACATGTTCTTACATTCTTGATTTCAGTTCATTATAGGACTGATGTCCTGGAGTATGACAGGCGGTGATGGCGAGCGACTTTTCACTGCCTGAGTTTCGTTTCTTGGAACGACTGCTAATCGTTCATGGACACTGGTGTTACAGAAGGATTTCCAAGATGGTGATCATCTTAAAGTTCAATCAAATTGATAATCACAGTTTGAACTTCAATCCGTTGTTAATAATTCCGACAAATTATTTGATGCAGATTCTGTACTTTGTGTACAAAAACGTTGCGTTTGGTCTCACTCTATTCTACTACAACATCTTTACTGGCTTCTCAGGACAAGATTTATATGATGATTGGTACATGGTCATGTTCAATGTCCTTTTGACATCTTTGCCTGTCATCTCTTTAGGTGTTCTCGAACAGGACGTTTCATCCGACGTCTGTTTGAAGGTACGTCTTAGCACGTAACACCGATCCAAACAAGTGTCTCGTTTTCTAACTCATCTGTCGTTAAACAGTTTCCAGCACTTTACAAGCAAGGCCAGAAGGATATATGCTTCAGCTGGAAAAGGATCATTGGATGGATCTCAAACGGTGTTGTCGTTTCTTCATCTGTATTCGTGATTAACATCTTTGCGATCGCTCCATCTTCGTTCGACAAAGATGGGAACGTAGCAGACATCGAACACATAGGAACAATCACATACACATGCATTATCTGGACAGTTAACTGCCAGATTGCTCTAATGATCTCACATTTCACATGGATTAGTCATTTCCTCATCTGGGGTAGCATTCTTTGCTGGTATGTTTTCCTCTACACGTACGGAGTCGTCTCCCCGACGTACTCTACCAACGTGTTCCACATCTTCACCGAACAGATTGGACCGGCTCCTGTTTATTGGACTACTACATTGCTTGTGGTTGTCGTTTCGCTCCTTCCGTACTTCATTCACCTCGTCGTGCAGCGCTCGTTTTATCCGATGGACGATCACATTCTTCAAGAGATGAAGAACTCAGGGACAGATGTTATTGATAGTCCAATGTGGTTGAGGGAGCAGGAGAAGTCCAAACAATTGACACAAGTTGGATATTCTGCTAGAGTTGATGCAAAAATCAGACATCTTAAAGAACAACTACATAGGAAGAGGAAGTCTTTGTATTTATCTGTCACTTCTAGTCCTATTTATAGAACTGTCTTGCAAAGAGATATACACACACAAACACAACATTAGTTGTATACAATGTTAATTACTAAATGTCAATCCCTCCATCGGAGCATCTTCTTCACTTTTTACACATAGATTAAGAAGTATTACTATTATTTAATATGTATAGAGTATGATATGGATTATTTGGAAAACACGAAACAACATTGTATTTAAAGGGGGATTGGAGTTTGGAGGATTTACTGGGGGAGATTAAAACACAAGTTTGGAGATGGATTACTCTTAAGAATAATGGATTATTGAAAGAAGCAGATGTTCAGAAGTGGAATGAAGATATTAGAAATTTAGTGAGGAAAAGTTAGAGATTGTGACGAAGAGAAGATGTTGTGGATTGTATTCTTAAAAGTTTTCTATTTTTTTGTTGTTATCTATTGTTCTATTGATGTAATAAGTGGATAAATCTCTTACCTTTGTTAATAAAATCTTTTTTCTGATTGCAAAAAAATAGAGTAGTCGCATTTTTATAAAGTGGTGGGCTATAAATAGACCTATTTTTTCAAAAAGAGGGAATGATACCCTTTCAGTCGCACGTCATAAATGAAAAAATAATACTTTTACGAGTGAATGAACAGAGGGAGTAATAGCTATTCTTTTTAATTAATAAAAATATATTTTTTTTGTTATTAGTTGCTAAATCTATATATTTATGTACTTGCCTCTAAGTATTAATATTTATATTTATCTCTTGGACTAATAAGACTTTACAAAAGTACTTTAGTAAGGAACATTCTTTCTTTGTAATGGCAGCTTAAAAAGAATGGTCTTAATTATCTTAGCATGCTTACAAGAATTTCCAAAGCACAAAGAGCATGTGGGACTTTCATGTCTGAAAATCATTAAAAGAAATTTAAAAAAAAATGAAAATTTTTATTTCAATGCGTGGGATTGTACTTAAAAGGTAAGAGTGATCTAAATATTGCTAATTATTATGCTGAATTATTACTTCACTGATTCTTATTTCCTTGATTTTGTTATTTATCATATATACAATAAAATTAAATTATTTTTTTTAAAAAAATAATATTAATAATAAAGAACTCTTAAGTAAAGAATCTTAACTAATTTGAATTTAAAATGACATTTGCTCTTTAAAAGTTAGTATCTATATTGGTAGAGGGTTGGTGAGTGTTATTACAAATTCAAATCTTCTTCAATCGATGTTGTTATACATAAGTCTAGAGATGGTAACTTGTTAATAAGCCCGAAAACCGTGAGCCCGGCTCGTTTAACCTAAAAAAAATTAGGGTTAGGCCCGTTTAACATTCGAACTTTTTGACCCGAACCGATTAGCCCGCGAACTAATAGGGTTGAGCCGTGGGCTAACCGGGCCAAACCGTAGGACTGGAAATTATTAATATATTATGTTTAATTAATTTTAATACCCATAATCTATACATCAACCATCCCCCACCCTACCCCTAACCCATCATTGAACAAACTCACCATCTTTTAATTTTTATCTCTTTCTCATCATTTTTCTCATTCTAACCCACAATTTTCTCTAATAAATAAAATAATATTTAAATAAATATATTAAGATTAATTTAATTGTCACAAATTCTTTTTATTTATTATGTTTTAACAATATTTTGCATGTATTAATATTAATTCTCTCAAATTTTAAATAATGTATTAGTTAATTTTGAATTTGTTATATTATTTATAACAAATTATAATTTATAATTTTTTTAATATTTTTAGTCGTATAGCCCGCGAGCCTAGCCCGTTTAACCCGTAGCCCCATTAAAGTTAGGATTAGGTTCACAGTTTCATAGTCCATTTAAATAGATCAAATTTAACCCGAAGCCCGTTAGGGCTAGCCCATTTAATATCTCTAAATTGGTAACACATTGTGATTGGAGGAAGATATATCAAAATATTTAATTTTATTTTATTTTATTAGATTAATTTAAAGCTGCAAACTAAAAAATAATTGTGGTCGTCAAAGTAATTAAAAACTCACTGTCTTGATAATCGAACAAAAATTCGTATTAGGTATACCCTTTCGAAAGAAAAAAACTCTCCTTCGCTGATAAGTTTTTCCTTTTTCGTCTACAAAATGTCCCATACATACATGTTAACTATTCATCACTAACACAACTATCTATTTTATATAAAATAATCTTCCCTCCATCCAGGATATTTTACTCATTTGTACGGACACGGAAATTAAGACGTGTTATTTTTTTTAATATATAATGTTAAGAAAAGTAGGGATAAATTAGTAATTTAAAAATAAAAAGTAAATAAAGTTGTTGAGAATGATGAATAAAGTGTAAAAAAATAATTAATGTTATTGAGATTGTAAAAAATAAATAATAAAATTTGACAAAAGCTCCTGCGCCCCCGGGACACGCCGTGTCCCCATGTGAACATAACTCTCCCCCTCCATATTCTATTTAAACTTATGTATTGCTAGAGGGTTTAAATTGCAAATGGGCACGGTGTCTCCGGGGCACAAGAGCTTCACTCATAAAATATTATGTATTTTTACCATTAATGAAATGAATAAAAATACGTGGGACAATCCAAAATAGAAAGTGAATAAAAATATATAGGACGAATGGAGTAATACTTTTAATGCATGTACAAAGCGTAAATAAATATCTTACCGATGAAAGAAGGAATTGCAATAGGTAAATCCAAAGACCATTCAAAGTGGTGAATTAATTATTAATAATTTTAAAGAGAACTTTTAGTAACGTAATTTGAAAGGTATGATATCAACGTATCTTATCTTGACGTAACAAAAACTTATAACAAGTAATGCTACATAAAACAAGCAACATCATTGAGTTTTAATCATATTTTAAATTTTTCTATGCTTCGTTCAACCCAAAAGAAAATGTTTTTTTAAAAATCATTTTATTCATTTTATATGGGAGAAATTGATTTTGGAATAAATGAATCAGTCCAACTGATTATTTAATAATATATTTAGAGAATAGAGACACCTTTTGCGAGATTGGTTTTTTTGAGACGGGTCTACTTATTATTAAAATATACTTATTATATAATTAAAATATATTTATTTTTACTTAAAGTATGTCAATAATGAAACATATTATATTTCACCCTAAAATCATATCTTAATTCATTATTTATTATACTTTAAAAAACTTACTTTAATAATCATTAAACATACTTTATTTATATATTAGGCATATACTTTAACACGTTTCACGAGCATCTCTTATATGTACACTATATAATGCCTTACAATAGAGTTTGTCATATATTTATTGAGGACCGTAGGTTTAATTTTGAAGAATTTCAAAATCGACTTAAGATGTGTTTGGCTTGTGTGGAGTTTTAAACTAGATAAATTATTGATGTCGTAGTTTTATAGGACGTCATAAAAACCTATAAATGATGATTTATGATGGTTGTAATATTTAAGCCTACTTATATAGAGCATCTACATGTAATAATTAAATCCTCTCTCTGTCCGGATTCAAGAGTGTTATTTGTTTTTGAGCACGGAGATTAAGGAGTATTGTTATTTAATGTGTTATGGGTAGTTGTATTAGTGGAGGTGTGAGTCCCATTTTTTAGTTGTATTAGTAGGTGTGTGTGGATAAAAAAGGAAATTGGACCCTTGGGGACAGACGCCTAAAATGGAAAAATGATACCCTTGAAAGCGGATGGAGGGAGTAATGCTTACAAATAGGATCTATTGTATTCATTTTGTTTAGTTATGCCAAATCTGGAAAATACAAACCTACCTACCTACCTATTTTAAAGTACCAAAATGTACAAATCTGCCTAATCCGAAAATTACTGAAAGGGGGCCGCTATTTGCACCCCCAAAATTGTTAAATGAATCCCTATTGTTAAACGTACCCCATTAAAATTAAAAGTTACATATTTAAAATACTAAATACACCACATACAAAGACAACTCTACCCTTTTAATTAATTATACCCAAATTAAAGAAAAATTAATTAATCACAAAATAAAAAAATAAAAAAAATTGGAATGGCGACTGGTGTGTTCTGCGGAATCTGCCGCGATTGATCAGAAGCGAAAGGAGAAGGAAGAACTCCTTCTATTCACCGTCAAGGCTTCGTCAATGTCAAGTAAGTACCATGTTTTCTTTGTCATTTTGTTTCTTTATTCTACCGTTTACACGGATTCTAGGGTTTGGGTTGGTTTCAAAATTTGGAAATTAAGCATGAATAATTTGAATTTGTGTTTCTGTGATGTGGCCATCTACGATGAGTGTTTCAGGAATGAAGCGGAGGTTCTTTCAAGATACGCCACAGAATATAGTGAAGCTTTTCAGTTTTGTCTCCACTTTATTTCACAGTGAAAGAAAAAGGCATTCATTCTTCACAAAAAATAAAAAGAAGAAAAGGAAGGAGAACGAAATGGAGGCTCAGATCTATTGTTGAGTTCATGCAACGAGAATCCAACCATGCCATAGCTGCAGAATCACCGGTTGCATCACAACCCCGCCGCACAATATGAGAGAGAGATGGAATGAAAGAGAGGGATTGTAGCTAGCTATACGTAGTCGTTTTATATGTGGTACTTTAACATGATGTTCATTCTTCAAGGGCTGGTGAATATTTTTCATGAAATCATAGGGTTTGCAGAGAGGGCAACCACCCTCTTAGAAATCCAATTTCCTCCGTGCAACCCTCTTTCGCCACTTTCTGAGCTTGGACCATTATTTCATTATTCCCCCTTTTTAGTGAATGAATGAATGTGGTGATGCCGTGAAGGGCACACGATTGCACCGTCGGTAGGCCAGTTGATTTTGTGTAGAATTCATTTAGAGTTCATTGTGGTTAGTGATTAATGATTATAAGATGGGGTGCATTTAGGGGTAATTAAAGTATTTTATTTTATTATTTATAAAAGGGTATTTATGTCTTCTCACATTATTATATTTTAATTCTATAAATTATTGGGGTTCATTTAACAATTTCGGGTGCAAATAGCTACCCCTTACTGAAAATGTAAAATAGCATTTTTGAAAACCAAAAGAAAATGCATTTTAGAGCTCTCACACTATACTAATAAAATTATTCACTTTACATTAAAATATTATATATCTCTTCTCAACTACATATTAAATACTCATTCCGTCCGTCCAAAATAGGGCATTTTGTTTTTGTGCACGTTGATTAAGGAATATTGTTATTTAATGTGTAGTTGGTAGTTGTATTAGTAGGAGTGTGGGTCCCATATTTTAATTGTATTAGTGAGTGTGTGTGTGTGGGTCCCATATGTGTAAAAAAGAAAATGACCCTTTTTGAGGCGGACGACCAAAATAGAAAAAAGACCCTTTTTCGAGCGGATGAAGGGAGTATTATAATGCACCCCGACGGATCGTATATTATTTTTTATTAAAAATATTATTATTACTTTTTATTTATATTTATCGCTTTTTATTAAAAATATTACTCATTTCTAATTACTCATCAAATAATTTATTTCACCATTTATCACTCTTCATAATATGATATTTCTCCCGTCTCAACTTCAACTTTACACTTTCTGTTTTGGTTAGTTCCAAATTCAACTTTACACTTTCAACTAATATTCTTCTAACATACTTTAATTTTAAATTTGTCATCACCTTTTTAACCTACATAATATACTTTATCATTTATGTATTACCAAAAAAAATACATATCATACTACCCCTGAAAATAAGTAAAAAATAATTTTTCTTAATACAATAAATGTAAATATGAAATCAATTTCTATTAAAATATCGGGTAATTTTTGGGTGACTCATGGTTACCCATGACTCTCTCACATTAGGAAGTGGAGGGTTACATGTCAGGAATGGCCCCCACACCCTCACGTGAGAGGATCATGGGTGACCACGTGTCACCCAACCCAAGTGATCCTCTAAAATATCATTGCTCTCTTACATGCTTACCTTAAATTTACTATTCTTACTAGTACAAAATGGAGGCAAAGTCAATTAATAATCTTAAAATCTCGAATTTCAAGCCATACCTTTAGCTAAGTCAAATTTATTTATATTTATTTCCTCGAAAAACCGAACTAACACTCAATATATAGCGATTTCGAGATGAAAATAATTGATCGAAGATCTTTTAGACCGAATGGTTGAATTATTTGTTCCTTTATTCACATTTTAATAATTAAACCCTCTAAAATGTTGACACGTCATCTATTTATAAATAAAAAGTCGTAAAAAACAAATTACAAATTAAAGATGTTGTAAAAGCGTGATTGCGTGCAGCACACAAAGTAGAGAAACGTTTCTTTCTTTCGGAATTACTTTTTCCTTTTTCTTTTGGTTGGATAAGAATTTATCAAAAATAAATAGAAGTTTCGCTAACATGTACTCCCTCCGTCCCCCAAAGTATTTCACACTTTCCTTTTTCATCCGTCCCTCAAAGTATTTCACACTTTACTTTTACTAAATTTGGTAAAAATACATTATACTAATACTCACTTTTTACACATATCCCAATATAATACTTGCTTTTTCACATCTCCCAAAAACTTTACACACTTTTTCCACATCTCTCAATAATTTTACACACCTTTTTCATTAAATCAACTAAAATATATATTCTCTTTCTTACTTTATACATAAAAATACAAAATTTTCTTAAACTCCGCGCACACCAATACGTGAAATACTTCCCGGGACGGAGGGAGTAATCATTATTATGTGGTCAAAACCAAATTATCTAATATTATTTATTTATTTTTTTTGTATTTTAATGTAATAAGATTATTTTTTTTAGACAAAGTTTCTTGTGAAACATTAATCACATTATTTACTTGATACGGTTTGTGAGACGTGTTAAAGTATATCTATTATATAAATAAAATATTTTTAATGGTTATTAAAGTATGTATTCTAAAGTATGATGGGTGATGAATTAAAATATGATTTTTAGAATGTTATAATATGATTCATTATTGACACATTTAAACTACAAACAAACATACTTACTTATTTAATAAGCATACTTTAACAATGAATCGACCCGTCTCACAATCCATCTCACAAAAAGATTGTATCATTTCTTTATATGAGTTGTTTATATCTATCAATTAACTTTTAATACGAAGCTGAAATATTTTTTTAATTATTAGGGCCTAAAAATACAAAATCTATGATGATAATGACTTAAAATTATAAAATTGTTTAAAATGATTTAACAACAACATTTAATTCATTTACTTATATATTTTCAATTAATTTTGTTAAAGTTTATTATTTTTAAAATGATATATTTATAACATGGCAAATTTATAATTATAGGATGTTATAATATGTTTTATTATAAACAATACTTTAACTTTTGATAAAAATATTTTATCTATATAATAAACATATTTTAATTATAAATCATAATATCAATACTCATCTCACATTATTTTATGTACATGTATAATTGAATTTATTTTTTGATACAATAATTGTATAGATTTTTATTTATCCAAATTTTTAATGCATATTATATGGAAGCTAGACACTAAAATTTAAAAATGCCACCATCTACTTGAATTCTTGGATTGACGTAAGGTGTGGAGGAGCAATTTTAAATCAACAAATGGAATGCACTTCATGACACAAACCTAGCTTAAACTATGTGAAAGTTAATGTGGATAATGGATGCTGCTTTTTTTGAAGATGCTGCCGAGACAGGTATTGGTATGATTATCCGCGACGATGATGGAGCATTTGTGGCATGCAGGTCTTTAGTTATTCCAAGCTACCTGCGCGTGGATGAAGGAGAAGCAATGGGACTCCATGAAGCCCTTTCATGGATGAAGAACTTAGGTTATGAAAAGGTAGTGTTGGAAATCGATTTTAAAATAGTCTATGATGCTCTGCAAAATTCTAGCACATATGATTCTGTGTTTGGAAATTTTTTGTCTACTTGTAAAAATGTTCTTTCCTCTTATCCATTATTTTCGGTCAAGCTTGTTCGACGTAGTGACAACCTATTGGCACACCTTATTGCTAGAGCAACATGTTCTTTCAGTAACCCTCATTATTGGGTCGAACCTTCATCATGTATGGATAGCTTTCTCAACAGCTTCTGTTCTTACAATTTGAATTAATGTCATGTTCTTTTGCTTTAAAAAAAATATTAAAGCTAGCTTAAATCCCATATCTACCATATTTAGAAAATATTACATTCAAATGCTTTTGTGATTTAATAAAACTATAAATAATAGTAATCTTAAAATGCTTAATATTAAAGCTAGCTTAAATCCCATAACTACCATATTTAGAAAATATTACATTCAAATACTTTTGTGATTTAATAAAGGGTTAGCTATTTGCACCCCTAAAATTACTTAACATACCCCAAAAGTATTTAATAAGACATAATTGCCCTTATAAAATTTATATCTGTTCGGTTGCAACAACCGAACAAAATAAATAATTCAATGTTATCTGTTCAGTTGTTGCAACCGAACATAATAAAGAATTCATATATGATATATGTGTTCGGTTGCAACAATCGAACAAAATAAAGAATTCATATATGTTATCTGTTCGGTTGCTGTAACCGAACAGAACAAGATTTGTAATTATTATTTTTAATTCATATCAACATTACTTTGTAATTTTTTTTTAAACTCATATCAATATTACCGGGTAGATAAAAGAACAGATAAGTTTCATGGACATCAATCTTTAAACAAAGATGATGATTCTTCTTTAGTGAAAGTAAACAAGTTTCTGTTGATTCTATCAACAGAAGTGGTAGTAGTAGTGGTGAATTTCACTACCACTATCATTGATAGAATTAGCAGAAACTTGTTTACTTTTACTGAAAGATGAATCACAATCTTTGTTTAAAGATTGATAATGTCATGAAACTTTTTTATTTTATCTATTCGATAATGTTGATATGAATTAAAAAAATACAAATTTTGCTCTATTCGGTTTCAGCAACCGAACATATAATGAATTCTTTGTTCGACTGAACAGATAAGATAGATCACTATTTGGTTGTTGCAACCGAACATTCTTTGTTCTGTTCAGTTGTTCCAATCGAACATATATAAATTTATAAGAATAATTATATCTTATTAAATATTGGGGGTACGTCTAGTAATTATAGAGTGCGAATAACCGTCCCCTTAATAAAACTATAAATAATATAGTAATCTCGTGTTCTACGCATGGCATGCTTATGTAAGAATGATGGTCGAACCAAATTTGATCAACTTAATTCCATATACAGCCAAAAACTGTCTTCTCACGAATTCTTCTTTTTCTTTTTTAAATTAGGAAATTTTAAAGAGTTTATCATTGTTAAGAAAATCTAATTAATAAATTAAGAAGTGATGCAAATGGAATTCCAAGAAATGGGGCCCCACAGAATTACAGACCCAAATTTTGGTTATAAAAAAGTCTACTACCACCCTTGCATCAACCCTGCCCACTTTTCCCACATTCTTACACTACTACTATTTTATTTTCTTCTCTCCCATAACCTTTCTTGTTTTTATCTTTATTAGTCATCTCTTGATTCATATTTTTTTCACTTGATCAATCTAAATGTGGTAATAAAGATCCTTCTTGATTTGGATATGTAGAAAAATTGAGATGAAGGTATAATAAGCAAACAGCAATGATGAAAGAAGTTGTTGGTAGAAAACAAGGTGGCACCGCACCGTGCGCCGCCTGCAAGCTCCTCCGGCGGCGGTGCTCACCAGAGTGCATCTTTGCTCTGTATTTTCCGGCGGAGGACCCGTATAAGTTCGCCAGTGTGCACAAGGTGTTCGGAGCTAGCAACGTTAGCAAGATGTTACAGGTTAATTACATTTTAATTGATTAATATTTTCTAATCGTGTTTCATAATAAAAACTCATTTTGTCAGTTGACAAAGTTTAACAAAAATCTTTGAAATTAAAGTTTTGTATCGCAATTAGAAATTGAAGGTTTGATTGAATATATAGAATTATTACATCCAATTAGAAAGGTTATGGTGATTATGTGTTGCATCTTAGAATTGATATGCATAAATAGGGCTTAGAATTCAATATTCCACAATTCATGTTTTATTGGTAATCATAATATAGAAAACTATACATTATAAATGAATAATAAACCTTCAGATAAACCTTTAGAGCGTGTGACGTTAATTCAAAAAATAATAATGACATAAAATTTCATTAAGTTAAAAAGTAAAATATATTATGAAACACGAAATAAGTGATCCAATGCCCTATAAATAGGGCATTAGTGGATTGTTATTTTATTTAGTTTTTAATAGTTTAATTTAATGATAGAGATTAAAATTTTATTCTGATCTAATAACTTGGATCATACAAATGCACTGTACCGTGCATCCTAGTTGAACTCAAAAATACTTTTCACCTTATATTATAATTGATAAATTTGGTAAATCTTTGAGAAATCTAATGGGAGGACTGAATCTCTGTGAGAAATTGAATCTTGGGAGCCCAAAAATACTTTTCACCTTATATTACACTTTATATTCACTCCAATTTTTGTTTTTGTTCAATATTCAGGAGTTGCAAGAAGAGCAAAGAGAAGACGCAGTAAGCAGCATGGTGTACGAAGCCAATGCAAGAGTGCGCGATCCAGTTTACGGATGCGTGGGGGCAATCTCGTATCTGCAGCAGCAGCTTGACGCCCTTCGGAAGCAATTGGCCGTAGCACAAGCCGAGGTGCTGCACCTCAGGGCCGCATCGGGCCAAGCCATGAGCCCCAATAATAGCTCATCATCATATACCTTATTATCATCTCATTCTACACTACCATCTTTTGATACAGATATGGTAGTGGAACAAGACTCATTCAGACAACCAATGTGGTCATCAACTTAGATATATCACAATCACACACACAACATGTATCTATACATATATACATGCATATGATCTCCACTTATGAGTAGTATATTATCATCTGGGATCTTTTGCTCTGATTTAATAATATCATGATTATGTGTTGTAAACTAATGATGTCAGCAATCAAGAAAAGACAACACAGATTCTTCACAAAGGTTTTCTTGTTCAAATGAAATCCCAAGTACAAGATAAAGTTTACAGGTATTGAGACAATAGATACAAGATATTCCCACACTAAACCTCCTCTGCCCATCCAACTCCATCAGCATACCTGCACGAAGATCAATTTAGAACCCCATTCCATACGAGCAGCAACAACATTACGAATAACAACAGTATATATACCTCAAATGTTTGATTTAAACATTGGGATCAATGAGTTCTCCCCTAATGAGCTCTCTGTAGGCAGCAACAGGCCAGATGAAGCCCCTCCAGACGAGGCTGTTAGCGAGTGGGACGTCAATGATGATCTCCTTCTGAGTCGGTTTCTTGTCGTCTCTGATGGCGATAAGGTAGCTCCTTCCGACCCACCCGATCCATCCAGCAATGTACAAGAACAGGATACCCGGGGTGATAAACTCACCCCAGTGTCTTTGGTCACCGCTCACTATCAAATGGGGCAACCCGTCCGACCCACATAACAACCCTTGTTTGCCATAGTTGGCGAACCTGCAGTAACAATCACACCATGAACAAATATAATTTGGCAGTGATCGATCAACCACATAATTCAGTGAATTGTTCAATCAATCGTATGATAATTGAAACCCTAAACAAGCAGAACAGTTAAATAGTCTCCTAAATTTTAACCTAATTCGTAACCCTAAAAAGCAGAGCAGTCTACTAATTCCCCTGAATTTAACCTAATTCGTAATCATCTGCAAAAATTGAAACCCTAAAAAACGATTACGCTCACCTGCGGTGGGTTTTCTCGATGGTGGCTTGGATGGCGAGAGCAGGAGCGCTGTCAGGAGCGTAAAGCTTGAGGGATTTTTCAAGCTTCTTGACCTCCTGCGCCTCGCGCTTAGCAAACTGCTTGGATTCTTTGCATGGCGTGAGTCCGGCGATGTCAGCGGAGGCGGGGAGGACGGGGGCGGAGAAGATGATGGAAGAGAGGGCGAGAGCAGCGGAGAATGCCTTGAGCTGAGAAGTAGTGGATGATTGGTCCTGGTTGGGGGAACTCGCTTGACAAACAATGGTGGAGAGTCTTGGCCTAGCTGGCAATAATTTGGGTGTTGAAATGGATTTAGAGAGGTTAGTGGGGATTGTGAGCGACATTGTTGGTTGATTCAGAGCTCACAGAAAGAAGAGAGAGAGAGAAAGGGTGGTGAGAGAGAGAGGAAGGGAGGGAGATGAGTGGAGTGTGGAAAGATGGTTTTTAGATTTTGGAAGAGAAGTTAGTTGGTGGAAATGGGATAGGATAAGGTAGGAGGGATTAAGGGAAGCTGAGTTGGAGAGTTGTGATTGGGATTCTCTCTCCTCAACTCAATCTATCCATGAGAGAGAAAAGGAGAGAGAGAGAGAGAGCGTCGTGTTGCCTCCACAAGTTAAAAGATTCAATCTGACAAAAATAGGTGTTATATCTGTAATAATTCTTCATATCCTCGTGTCTATATTCTATACGTTTTTCTGTCATTTATGGATAATCAATATTAAATAATAATAATAGCTCAGGGATTGGTTTAGCGGTTAGAGTTGAAACCAGCAAGTGCAATTAACAATTGTGGGTGCATAAAAAAACAATATATATATATATGGGGTGCCGCTAGTGGACGGCAGTTAGGTCTCAAGTTCGAAACTTCAAACCCCCACAGATACGATCTACAATTCTGGGTGCATAAAAAAAATGGGTGTATGTATCCGCTAGACTCTAGTGGATGGTTGTAAGATTTCAAGTACGATCTACAATTCTAGGTGCATAAAAAAAAATAGGTGTATCCGCTAGACTCTAGTGGATTGTTGTAAGATTTCAAGTACGAATTCGCTAGAGAGAGAGCATTTTATATATTCAATGCAATTATTATTAAGGGTCAACACTTTTTTTTGCCCTATATCACTAATGCAACATCTTTTTTGCCCTAACATTGAAAAAACATTTATTTTGCCCTATTTTTCATTCAATTCCCTGAACTACCTCCACCCACTTATACATGTCAGAACTCATTCCCTATTTTTTTAAAAATTGTCTCTGATTTTTTTAAAAAGTGTCATTGAAAAAGCAATTTGAAATATGAGAATCTTTGACCCATTTTATTAGATAAAAATTTAAATAAGTTTTATTAAAACTTATTAACTGGATTATACTGTGAATTTTTGACGGAACATGCAAATTCATTGCAATTTTCTTAGCGGACAAGGTATTCAACGTTTGTGGCGGACATGTCAATTTATAATTTTTTCATTGGCGGACAAGGTAAATCACGCAATATATTAAGTGGACATGCAAATGTAAACCTTATTTGACGGCGGACATGATTAATTGGTTATTTATTTGTAATTTACTTGTTAAATGAATCATGTCCACTTAAGATTATTCATGTCCGCCATTTTCTTTTATATTATTTTATTTATTTATATCACATCCCCTATTAAAATTATTTTAATTTAAACCCTAATTCCTAATGCAATATAACAAATAAATCATTATAATAAAAAATATATATAATATCATATCCTAATTAATTAAGGATATCACACATCAAACATGCGTTATCTTATTTCTTTTAATTAATATTTAATTAGATATCAATTTTTACCAGTTGGATAATTATAATTATTTTATAATTACAAATATACCTAACAAATAAATCATTATAATAAAAAAAATTATAACCTATCTTAATTAATTAAGGATATCATATATATCTTATTATTTTCTTTTAAATACATTCAATTACAATATCTATTATGATATCATATTTTTTTATTAAAATAATTTTTATTGTCCATGTTGCCAATGAAGTTAAACCTTGAGTACTTGTCCGCCGATAGATGTCGAAATATATTAAGTGAATAAGCAATTAAATATATTTTGTTGGCGGACACAATATTTAAGTATCAACTAATCGACGGACATGCAATTTTATTATAATTTTTTCGGCGGACAAGTTTTTAAAATATTAAAGTAATCGACAGATATGAAAATTTTAAAAATTTTCATCGACGGACAACATGTTCAAGACTTATTTTTTAGTACGGTGTCCTCTGGGAAAAAAATTATTGCGTGTCCGCTGACAAGATTATTTTTCTCATCTTAATTTATCGGCGACATAAAATTTAGAAAAAGATATATATAATATATATCATATGTATTAAGGCTGAAATTGGCAGTGGATAAGCAATTAAATATAAGATATATATAATATATTAATCATGTCCGCCGATGAAATCCTTTAAGCAATGTATTAAAACATAGAAGTTGGCGGACATGTGTGTTTTGAGCAATGTATTCGGCGGACATGCAATTTTAAAACACCAAAATTGGCGGACATGCAATTTTAAGTCGAAAAAGTTGGCGGACATGCCATTTTAAGTTGAAAAAGTCGGCGGACATGGTCCAAAATTAAAGAAAAGTGAGAAAAATGTCAGCGGACATTGTCCAAAATTAAAGAAAAGGGAGAAAAGTTTCAGCGGACATGGTCCAATGTTAGCAAATTAAAGAAAAATTAAAGGAAATTGAGAAAAATGTTAGCGGACATGGTCCAAAATTAAAGAAAAGGGAGAAAAGTTTCAGCGGACATAGTTCAATATTAGCAAATTAAAACAAAATTAAAGAAAATGGAGAAAAATGCTGGCGGACATAGTTCAAAATTAAAGAAAATGGAGAAAAATGTCAGCGGACATGGTCCAAAAATTAAAGAAAAGGGTTAAGATAATGGATACGTAAGGATTATAACTTTAAGATATTATTTGTTAAGATATTATTTGTTAAAATATATAAGTAAGGATTATCCTCGTATGTTAAGATATTATTTGTTAAGATATTTGATATGTCAAATACTATATTACCTCATTCAAATAATGTATGTATATGCATATATTTAGTTCTATGATCTACTAAATCTCAACTTGTCAATTAACACGCTATTCATTAGAATTGTATTGGCGGACAGATTATTTAAGATGAATTAGATGGGCGGACATACTATTTAAATAAAATTTCATGGGCGGACAAGCTATGAAACATCTAATTCATTAGCGGACAAGCAACTATATGTCAAATAAATGGTCGAACATGCAATTTTAACATCTAATTCATTGGCGGACAAGCTACTATATGTCAAATAAATGGGCGGACATGCAATTTTAACTTAATTATTCATTGTCCGCTGAAAATTTATATTAAAAGTTTTGACAATTCAATTTTTACATGAAAGTTTTGACAATTCATTGGCGGACAAAGTCATCTATTTCATCTTAAATACTCTGATACAGTTTTAATTATTAACATATGCTGTAGTGAATTTTAAATTGGTAATTTAATTTTAATTATTCACATCAGTTGGTAATATTAAAAGGTTATATTTTAGTAGATTTATTTATTTCTTCTTTAATTAATGTGCCACTCCTAAATAATCAACATATTCCCTGACACATCTATTTTGCCTGCAACTGTACTTGTCAACTCATTCCCAATACAAAAGGTGGACCATCCTTGAGGGTATTCATGGCATTGCATGTTTTTTCAGGGCAATTTAGATGTATTACAAAAGGTAGGGCAAAAAAGATGTTGACTTTCCCATATAGTGCAAATTGTGGTATTTCCCTATTATTAATGGAGATTATAAAGAGTGATACCTATGTATAATCTTATTTTTATCTTGTGATGCATGTCACATTTTATCCAATAATTTAATCATTATATTTGGTTCACAACTTGTTAATATTATCATGTGTTAGTACTAATTTTAAATGTATAATTATAAATTTTAAGCCATGAACCACAAAATTCGACAAAATAAGCTAAAGTAATTATTCTTAAATTCAGTATATACAGAAAATTCGAACTTAGAATTTAGTTGTGAGGGTCCAAAGTGATCCCCTGTATACTTGTACACTACCAAACCTGAGTTAAAGTAGGCAGCAATTATACGGTATTTAATAGGTTACAACGTTATATACAATTACGATAAGGCCGTAAAACTGTATTCTCCATCTCTTCTTCAACAAAAAAGTAAATCAACTACGTACAACCATTGCCTCCATCTATGATTTCACTCGATGGTCATCAAGATCCGGTCGATTTGTTTGTAGGATGAATCTCGACAACAGCAACTACGCTGTCAACTTGGCCAGCCATATTGCCTGCAGATGCCCGTTGGTCTTTCAAGAAAGGAAGTATAGGCCGTATGAGATTCTGATGGAAAACGAGCTCGACTCATCAACTGGATTTCTTGAACATAAACCCATTGTCCAGCTTTAAAATCTTCCATCAGTTACGCGTCTCACCAAGTGTTTGGTTTGCAATGACATATATTTCATTATCATCTACTAACCAGCCAGCCGGGCTTAACTAAAATATCTTTCTTGAAATCACGACCACTTACAGAGGTCGACTCACCTTGCCTACGGTAACACTGCAAGAAAGGTTACCCCATGAATCATTTTGCCTAAGTTTTTTTTCTAAGAACATTCCTTATAGAGCTACCTTCCTATTTCTCCCCACACGATAAAATAATATTTAACTTGCCTTGAAATGATTAGTTTAACCAGAAAAAAGAACGGGGTATGACATACCTTGTAACAAACAATGGAGTCGTCCGGGTACATTGCAAATAGTTTAGTACCAAGTCGAGCATGGCAAGAGCCACAAGTGCTTTCATCATTAATCTGCATGTGGCGGGATCTCTCTTCCAACCTTGCCAAGCTTGCATCAATGTTCAAAGCATGAGACATCTTATGAACAATCTGTCAAAGACAAAATATATAAGCAGTCATCGAAGGCCTGGTTCAGCAGTCAGCACATGTCTAGGAACTTTGACTATTGATGCAAAAATATTTCTATAAATACCCATTAACAAAAATTCATTTTTCACATAAGATAAGGTTTGACGAACAATAAATCTAGAAAATCAGATATTCCTCGGACTAAGAAACTGGATCAAAATGCCAAATTTAGGATTCTACAAACAAATAATTCTCCAACATATTTATTATGACAAATGAGCACTTCCAAGACAAAAGTAAATGGCAGAGGACCAAATCTTTATCAACCAACTTCATAAAAAAGGATGTTATTTTGGAAAAGAAAAGGAACGAATATTAACAAACTGGCAAGAGTTCATCAAAAAGCATACTTGTCCTTGAAGATGGTGGTGATGTCGGGCTCTTAACATCTTCAGTATCGTGTCTGAAACGAGCCTGAGGGGCATATCTGGAGACAATCTCTGCGACAGAAACACAAGGTCATGAAAAGTTAAATGCTAGTGACATGGAGCAAGAAGGGAAATCATACCTCAAGCACTTTCAAAGGATCAAGCATATCTCCATGATTGTGGAGAAGGCGGACAGCAGCTTTAAACATGGGCTCTCTCCCATCCTCAGGCTCCAAATATATATCAAGCAACCTGATAGAGAGAAAGAGTATTATGATCTGAAGAAAGTAGGTTAACCAACACTCGTGGAAAAGAGAGAGAGGAAGATAACTGACTGCATATAAGCATCTGGTCTACCAATCTCTGCACAATAATGTTCAGCAGCTTCAAAATCCTCCAATTTCCTGATATAATAAGGCAAATTGAGAATTTCCCTCTCTTTATTATCGTATAGTTAATTATATTATAACCTAACTTTACTTAACTAGTTATCATGTACTTTCAACTTTAAACAAGTAAAACTCCAAGCATGCTGTTCTTTATTTTCCAGACATGCTTAACTAGCTGCCAAGCACTATTTACTTCATAGAATGGAACCCCAAGCATTCTGTTGTTCACTATTTTCCGGACACATAAACCAAAAAAAAAAATTGACAAGTATTAAATAGAAGAAGAGGAAGAATCGCCTAATTTACTTCATTGGGCCAGAATTATATAACATTTGCACAGAGAGCAATATTCTAATAGAATAGCAAACTTACAAGGCCAAAATATTTAACACAAGTGTTTCTTGCCCAAGCCTTCTATAAAGAATAGCCTGCCAAAAACAATTGAGACAGATTAGGTTTGACATTAAATAAAGACTTAATATTAGCTTCAGAGTTTAACATGGTTACAAACTTTTCAAAAGCTTGCAGCAAAAGGCACATTCTGATAAAAGCATTGCTGATTATTTGATGAGAAAAATGCTAATCAACCTTTTCTAGCCAAAGCTCAGACGCTTCAATCATATCAAGAACCTCTTCTGCATTATATAAGTCCGACGACTGTAAAAATATCTGAAATCTTTCCCTGACAGGGCTTTCAAATATTAAGCCCGTTCCAACATCTGAGAATTTCATATCATTTTCGGGTGCTAATGCCACAGAACCTTGAGTAGAGGGTTCCACGTCATAAGTTTCAAGTGCTGAATTAGCAAGTAAGCGTGCATATAATGTATGGAACTGCGATTCATCAGAGTCTTGGTCTTCAATCAACCACTGGAGATATCTGTATTATATTACACAGCATCTTGTTATGATTAACAGCAGCGATGCCAGCTTGACAGTTGACATACAGTCATAAGAAAACAAGAATCTTTCTGATGTCAATACCTTTGAAGAATTTCCACTTTTTTGGGATCAATTGCAGCAATTACTTCATCTGTACACAAAACGTACATTAGGAATTGCAATCCAAATGACTAATCCATCAAAATGCAAACAGGAAAAAGTACTTAAAATATATTGATTTCATGCAGTAAAACTCTAAGATTCCATCACTCATTCTAGCAAAGTCATTTGAATTGCCAACTAGCCAGATAGGATACGGACTATACATGCAGAATATCCATTTTATCTTAAATAGACTAATTAACTATTTGATAACCTACCAGAAACCATTCGAACATTTCAAAAAAAAGAAGGAAACCTGCTAATATATACCCTAGGAGAAATATGTAGAAATTTAGGCTCATTAATTTAAGCAACTTAAAAAATCAAGAGATACGGAAATCATTCCCAAACAATGATTCACACAAGGAAAGTGGAAAAAAGACCAGAAACAGAAAAGAAAAGAATCAAAATTGCAAATGGACACTTCTCAAGAAATGTGATGCATGTGGAGTGATACAAGCTGAAGACAGGTAACTAAAATGGCATTGCTTGTATTCACTCCAGTAACATCTGGGTCCATGACAGTAAAATATTTGTCCAAGTCATAAATTATAATTTTTTAAAAAAAATCATCACAATTTTTTTATTAAAAAAAAAAGATTAACTAAAAACTGTTCTCTCAAATCTAATGCCCCAGGAAAGGCTTTCTGGAATTGGAATCACCTTAGAAAATATCAGGATTTCTACACGTGCTTTCAGTTAGCTATACCTGGTGATAATAGATTGGTTCTTTTCTCTGATATCAAAATTTGAACTGCAAGCCTCTGGTTAATATCTGCAATCTAAAAAGGTAAAATCTTATCAGCAATTAGATGTCACTCTGAAAAGCATAATGGCATATATACAATGAGTTTTAAGCCTTGTTATAAATAAATGAAAAGTTCATTTAAAAGGATCTAAAAAGCTTAGATACGAACCCATCTGAGGTGTTGAAGTACCAAATCCTGGTCAGATGACTCCTCAAGAATCTTAGTCGCTTCTACCGCAGCGGTCTCGCGATTTAAGGTAATCTTTCTAGAAAGATCTTGCGAATCACTTTCTTCAGATTGATCATTATGATAGCTGGGTGGCAAATAATTTCTTGCCAACGTACGCCAAGTAGAAACCGCCTTAGCACTTATTCCTTTACCAGCATATAAAAAAGCAAGTGTTCGTAAATGCCCAGAGTCATTAAGTAGTGTTTCTAGCTCCTCCTGCACTGCCCATTGGATCCCCATGGTCATTGTTTAGGACAGTACATGGCTCATTAATTTCATAAATGAATATAAATCGTGCAAATATCAATACTTATAAAGAAATGTACATGGATCCTTTAACATATTTTGATCAAATGCCTGCTGTCATTATTGGTATATCCTCTTTACTTGCTAAATGTGCCACCCTAGGGTGTGCAATTTTAACCAATTATAATATAGTAACATGCGTATCTATAGCAAGTGAAGTAGTTGAAATACAACATTTCAGTGGCAAGAGTTTAGTCTAGCAAGCAAGACATCCAGATGCGTCATTGCCTCTATCCAAATTTAAATATTCTCCCTCAGTACAGAACATATACAACTTAAAGGAAGGAAATAAATAAAAGAATCCTAGAGCAAATTAAGGGGAAAACGGAAGGTAATCCATACCACTACACAGCTATTCTCCGAAGAGGCAAGTCTTTCCATATCTTTAACATGATTTACAGCTCTATATAGGTACATCAAAAGGGTGTCAACTCCCTCCCTCACTGAAACATCCAGATCTCTTTCACGACAAGCTTGCAAATATCTATAAAATGACAGTTGGCAATTAGTCATATTTAGCAGTAGACTGAGCAACACTACTATTGCACGTCATAAAAAAGCCACAGCCAAACTTCCATTCAAATCAAGGAACTTTATGATAAGTATCAAATAAATACACAGAAAAAAAAAAAAAGAAAAACCTTATCATGTTTTCTATGGAAGCCTCTAAGAGATCAGCTCTACTGGGTGGATTTAGAAGAAACTCATCATCAACAGCAGACTCCACACCTGCCTTCTTAAGAAAAACAGCTCTTTGAATAGCTGTCATTCCATTATCTATTACATTTTCAAGAGACGTTGGAGGAGGATGAAGGCCCCAATATCGGTTTCTTGGAACCTGGTCCAACCAATTTATTGTGCATTCATAATCATTGTTTCAAGTAAATATCACTTGCACAGGAAAAAACAAACGCATATTTTCATGGATACAAGAACGATCCATCATCCATGGGAAGAAAAATATAGAATTTCACATTAATAAAAATTCCAACATTTACTAACTGCATGAGTAGCAAGCACTGGCATAATGCAACTGAAGTTACATTGTAATTCCCATGATCTTCAGTATACATCTCATAGGACATGATATATTCTTATATTTGCTGTTAGAACAAGAACCACACATAATAGGTTATTTTTACAGGAAGAAAATCATTTTCTATGACTTGGACAAGTATTTAATTGAGTGAAAATTTTAGATTATTACTTGTGTCGTCTAGTATAGAGGTAGGGAAACTCATAAAGTGGAATACAACTTAGTAGCCAAAAGAAATTTTATCAATTTTTAATTGAGAGACCACCGAATAAATTCTTGAGATTTTTATATATATATAAAAGAAAATAAATAATAAGCCATTTAACTTTTAAGCATCAATTAATAGAATGAATCATTGTTTTAAAATTACCTATAATATTAGTTAAATGGTGGCCTATATGACAATGCTCTAAACAAATAACAACTGAAAAAGGGGAAACGTGCTATCTGTTATAACAAGTATAAAATATACATATAGCACATACCAGCAGAGTCCAGCGATTTGGGTCTGGCAAAATAAATGGAAAAAGTTCAGAAGGCTGCATGTTCTCTGCCCGCAAGAAGTGATCTACTGCTTCCTTGAAATGCAAATCAAAGAGCAACAGGAACCCCAACTGTGCATGGACAAACGAGAGGGTTTCCTTTGTCATTTCACCGTCATTCTCAAGCTCTTCAACCAAGGAGATAGCCTCCTTGAAACTCTTTTTCCTGAGGAGGTCCTTAATTTGTTCTTCTCCAGAAACTTTTCCATAGCAGATAAGCTTCAATTTTAAAATTTATAGACCTCATGAGGACCAAATAAGAATCCAAAACTAAAATAGGTCAGCATTCTAATCTAAAATTAATGATAGCATTTAAGTCAAATATTCAAGTTGAATTCTTACTACTTACCATACACTAAAATTTTTTCCTTTTAAAAACATCATTAGTTTAGACACTTCAGTAAAATAATTTAAAATAAATACAGATATATAAACACAATGTGTTTGAATCTTTCTCCAGTGATTCTTTTTACATGCTTCACTAACATTTTACTTCAAAATGCTGCATTTCGTTCATATGAAAGGCTAGATAGAAAAGCATGTTAGTCATTCATCACGTGGTTCTTTTAATCAGACATGTAAGCCACCGAACATTTAAAAATATAAATAAAGAACAATTAAACATCTAATGTTTCAGTATAACATGAAGTTGAGCTTAAAACTCATTACAAAGCTTACGAAATACCTTTAGACTCGTTGCAATGGCAACAAGCTTTCCACTCTCGTTCTCCTCATCTGCTAGCACGCATTGCCCAACACTTCCCAACATAAACCTGTGGACACAGAATCCTGTTTTTTTGTGATACACTTCAACCTCGGAATTCTTAACAGCCACCACATAGTTTCCTATTTCCCTAACCGAGTCAGGAGCCTCCTTGAATACCAAGCTGCCTCCCACTGGCTGCCCATCCAAGTCCACAATGATACCTACATTATCAGCCATTAACATCACCCTTGATTCCTTGATCAACAACTTCAGTCGTGGAGCCCCAAAGGAATCTGGTAGTGAAAAGATCTGCCCCCAACGCCCATCAACGCTACTATACAAATAATACCCAGTCTTGGTACCGATAAAAATAGAATCATCAAGCCACAACACAGTCGAAATTATTCCATCAAAGACTCCTTGAATCTCCTTCAAAACTACCAAAGACCCACTCAAAATCAACTCTGCCAATACCAACTTTTTCCCAATTCCAATCGCGAACAAACAATTGCGATCAAGATTACTGCCATTGTTATAAACAGAATTTGTTTGATCACCGCCGTTACTGATGACAGAGGACTCGAATTTTTTACTTCGAAATTTGCGAGAAACGGCAGTGACGCCTTTGAAGAGACTAACTCTTTTAGCTGGTTCGACTAAACCAGAGTCAATTAAATACAAGAATCCATCAACGAGGACGATAATTTTACCGATTTGGGGAAGCGGATGGATCGAATTCACGACGTAGCCACTGCCGCTTCCGGGTAGAGAAAATCGTCTGATAAAAGCGATTTGGGGAGAGGCAGTTTGGGAAGTTCGGAGGGAGTAGAGTAACAGAACGCCGGAAAGAGTGCCGATGTAAATAAGGGTTTCTTCGTCGGTAAGTTTGGAGAGAGCGACACATTTGATCGGAGAATTATTGGAATCTATGGCGGATTCGGCGAGGGGTTCAAGGATAGTGCGAGACTTGGGTTTTACCGCCATTGATAAGTCAAGGGTTTAGTAAATCAGATTTGTAGAACTAAAGGTAGAAGCAACTGTTCGGAATAGATGAAAAGGCATTCGTAAGTTATGGCGGCGCCGTCGCCGGAGAACAATCGGCCATCAACAGATCGGCGCTCCACATGTACAGGGAAGGACTACCGGACTGTGATGTGGAATTGCGGAGAGAGAGATTAAGATTTATTTTCTAAAGATTAACAAATTAAAAAATAAAAATAAAATAAAAATAAAATAAAAGCTAATTCTCCTGTGTATCTGGTCGGTGCACCATTTTCAGAAACGTATATAATTATGAACAAAAATATATACACTTTATTAGCGAATTTTTTGTTAGTTTTGTTAGTTTTTTTTAAGTATACAATTATTAAAAAACATATATACACTATTAAAAAAAAAATTATACACATATGGGTGATAGTTTTTTTAATCAAAAATTGAATGTAAAAAAAATATACAATTGTTAACAAATATGTATACAATATTGAATAAAAAGTTATACACATATGGGTGCACATTTGCACCCGAGTGCACCGGATATCAACTCTTAAAAAAATAGAGTTGTCTCAGGTTATAAAATACTCCCTCCGTCCCACAACAATGAATGCATTTTACCATTTTAGTCCGTCCCAATACAAGAGGTGCATTTTCCATTTTTAGTAAATGGAACCTACACAAAACAATTAATATATTTTCATGGGATCCACACACCATACTAATACACTTACCCACTATATATTAAAATATTTTTTCTCTCACCTCAATTACTCATTAAATATTATATCTCTTAATCTACATAAAAAAAATTTGACCACCCTTGTGGTGAGACGAAGGGAGTATTAAAAAGAATAAAAGTATTTGAGAAGATGTTTCATTGATACCATCTGTGTATTAAAGTATGATTTTTTTTAATATATATTGAACAATAATTAAAATACTCCCTCCGTCCCGGGCAAAGGTCTGTATTTGCTTTTTGCATGTGGATTAAGGAGTATTATTATTTTATGTGTAATGGGTAGTTATATTAGTAGTGAGTGGTGGTCTATGTGGGGTCCTTTTACTAGAAGGGGAAAATGATGACATTTGAATGAGATGTCTAATATACTCTCTCCGTCCGCCCGAAAGGTTCACATTTTGCCATTTTGGGCGTCCGCAGTAAAGGTCCACATTTCCCTTTTTAAACACATGGGACCCACTCACCCACACACATCACTAATACAATAAATTTATGGGACTCATACACCCCACTAATACAACTACCAACTACATCTTAAATAATAATACTCCTTAATCCACGTGCAAAAAAAAATGTCCACCTTTATGGCGGACGGAGGAAGTAGTAAAATGGAGAGCTTTCGATGGGATGGAGGGAGTATAAACTTTTTAAAATATTATTATAATTTACTATATACATATTTTAACTACCAATAAATATATTTTATTTATATAATAAGCATATTTTAATAATGAATGAAATCATTTGTCTCATAAAAAATTACCACTAACAATTTAAGAGTCACTAAAAATGCAATTTCTTTTAGGGTGACTTTAGTGTGCACCCAAGAAGACAAAAAAAAGTATTGTGCCCCCTTTTCTTAATAATTTACACATTTTCCATTTTAGAGGAACAAAAACAAATTTAGTCACATACCTTTGCTTATATTTATTTTTTGTCGTTAAAATTTTCAATTTAGTACAACCAATTCGAAAATAGGTGGGGCCAAAAATATTTCATTTGTGCTTTTTCGTCATCACATGACAATCACGTGTAAAAATGAAATATTTTTTTCTTCTATTTCAGAATTGATGGTAATAAATGAAAATTTTAAATATAAACAAAGTTATGGAGTGAATTGGTTTTTATCATCCATTTTAGATTTTTGTAGCATGGAGGAGTGCAATCTATTGAGAGAACGAGTAGTAATTTTTCCAATTTAATGTTACTCATAGTTAGTTCTCTTTTCTCTATATTGATTCAACATTATACCCCATCTTTACAATTGTATAACTATATTACATTCCTCTTCATGATGTTACTCCTTCTGGTGGACAGAAAACGCTCTAAATCAATAGTAGCAACCAAAATATTAGGATGTTAAACGGGCTGGACCTGAACCTACAGAGTCAGATCTATAGGGCTACGGACTAAACGGGTCACGGTTTAAGCGGTCCATGTTAAACGGGTCATTATTTATGCGAACCTAACTCTAAACCTAGCGGGCCTCGGGTTAAACGGGTCACTAACGGGTCGGTGAATAAAAAATAAATAAATATTAATTTAATATGAAACATAATTAAATATTAAAAATACATCAAATGTTGTTTTAACATTAATAATGAACTATAAATATATATAAGTTTATATGTAAAAAATAAAAAAGAATTTCAGAATTCCAAATACGTTAATATATTTGTAAATTAAGATAGTTTATTTTTAATATTACTTTTTAAAATGTCTCACATACTTTATTCTTAAATTATTTTATTTTAAAATGACAAACCAACAAAAACATAGTAAATTAGAAGGTATTAAATTACTATTAGATATAATTACCAATAGAAATTATTTGTTAACATAAAAAATTATTATTAATTTTAATAATTTAAGTATATGAGTATTAATTAATTTTTTATTATAAAAAATTTAATCGGGCTAACCGGGTCATCCCTATTAACCTACGGGCTAGCCCTGTAGGGCCACGGGCTAATCGGTCTGGGCCAAAAAATGTCTGATTTAAACGGGCCACTACTTATACAAACATAAACCTACATTTTTTCGAGTTAAACGGGTCGGACCTACGGTCCCGAATCGTATTAACATCTCTACAAAATATCCACACTACAGAACGATTTCGATGTTACACTATATTTTTCAAAATTGGTAATATCATCTCCAGAATCATACAGGTAGTGTAAATACATAATTGATAAATACTATACACGCATTGTACTCCCAATACTCACACACAACGAATAATTGAATACAAGATACACACACGTACTCTGCAATCAATCTCAACTCTATATTCCTCATCAATCCAAAATTCTCAACTTTCCGCAGAAATCGGTGCTAAACATTAGCAGAATTATCGAACTTGAAGTGAGTTAGAGGCGGCGGAGGAGCGGCGACAGTTCCCGGCGGCGGAACAGGAGCGCCGAAAACTTGAACGTTGGTGTAGGCTTCTCGCCTGCCCTTTGCCCTTCCAAACAGGTAACACCCGAACCCTAGAAGTAATGAAAACAAAATCAATGGCAAAGAGATCACTACTACCATCCCCATTTTGCTGCCTCTTCGAAGATCTCCAATTCTCTCTCTAACTCTCTTCTGGATCTTTCCCTCTAATTCTGGTGGAGATTGATGGAAAATGGGGAAAATTTATATAGGCAGAATCTTTTAAAGAAGAATGTGGCGTAACGGTCACCTTGCTAACGTTCACCTGATGAGCTGGCTACAACCTAACAATAATTATTTTATTTATATAAAATTTTTCATATAATTCCATTGCACACGTGACTTATATGCTTGGAACAAAAATATAATGCTTTAGTAAAAAGAAAAAATTGCATCAATAAAAAAGTTTCTAATTTTTCATGTCTATTGTTTTGTGTATATATTCTTTTCTTTTCTTTGTTTTTTTTTTTTGTTTAATTTCCTTTACTTACTCGCAATCCCCCTTTAACAAATCACCCGACTTCACTTTTTGTACGTTGTTTAATGCAGTTTCTATTCTAAAATGAGGTGGGAAATTGGGCCATTAATATTGTATAGGAAAAATTGGGCTTATAGTAGTATCATTTGGGCCTTTAAAGAACGCCCAATAATTTAAGTGGGTCCATATTCAAATAATTCATTCATGCCACTCATATTTGATCAGAAAACACATGCAACGATCCAAAGACAGTGGTTAGATTTGTCTGAACTCCAAAGACTTGTTTCGAAAATATTACTATTCTTTTATACAATAAATTGTTATTTTTTTAATCATTTCAAATATCACTCATCCTTAAAAGACTATCCCAATCGATTATTTACACATCTTCATAAAGAACATACAGAAATTCTCTATTCCAAACAGTGTTAGCCTTAAATGTACTCAACGTGTAAAAAATCCTACTCCATCACTAATTAGCTCATGTTATTACCTCAAAATGGAGTAGAGTCAATCATAGCAAGATTTATAGATTGAAAAAGCAGTTAATCTACAAGATGAAGTCAAGGAAAATGAACTCGAATGTCATCGACTCAACATCACATGTGAAGGGAAAATTAAGGGGAGATACTGCAGTCGCCTCCGGTCCCGATAGTCGAAAATGAGCATACTAGAATCTCAATACACAACAAACAAGCAAAAGAAACACAACTAACAGCTAGAAATGCTGAATCCTAACCCGACATTCCCCACTCTAGTCAGCTTCCACATCGGGAGTCTCGAGAATCGCCTGCTCAGCTTCCTGGACCTCTTTTTCGGTCTTCCTGCCTTTCTTGCACTTATAGTACACACTCATAAATGTGCCAACAGCTCCATACTTCCGCCTGCAATGTTCATAGAGACCTGCATCAAACATTCTCCAGAAGTTCTTCTCATTCAGCTCAGACACTGCGTACTGTGGTTGGAACCCGTGGTTTTCAATCAACCAATTCTCCATTGAACGAACAGCCCCAGCTCCATCGAATTCCTCGCCTCTCAAGACAGGTCCAGGAGCATAATACACTCCGACGTCTGTGTACATTTGAGCATAATGAGTGTCTCCCTGTCTGCGCTGTAGCTCAAATTCTGGTTCTGGATACACCATGGTTTTCATGGGGAGTTTATACAGCCTGTGTGGGCAGAGCCAGAGCGGGTACACCTACAGAACATTCATCCGTTAATAGCTGAGACATAATACTGACACAAGACAAAAGGGTTAGATAGGTAATGTTACCTCCATCTCTCTATGGACAAATTCCAAAGCATCTCCAACCTTGTAAAGCGGAACGAGCATATCCTGAATGACGTGCATCTCATGGTAATAGTTCCTTATAGCTTCGCCTTGTGTGGCCTTAAGAAGAGAAACCTTTGGTGGCATAATCCACCCGAGGAGAACCCTGAACCACCATTGATCAGCAAATGGAAGAATGAGTTTCCCCTCCCAGTACAAACACCTTGTATGCCTGTGGTAATATTCTCTAGTGGGGATATATTCCACAAATTCACCCTTCTTCAATGCAGTCTGTGCATGCTGGTAAAACCAGGGTTTGAACCACCAGCCAACACTGTTGATTTTATTACCTTTCTTCTTGGCTTCTTCTTTAGAAGCATATCGTCCCGTCATGCAGACAGCTTCTGTAGGAGAGTAAATCATGGTCTCAACAAAGTCAGGTACTTTGTCAGGGTTGTCCTGATCCCCATCTCTTGGGGCAAAAGAATCAATGTACCCTTGCGCAAGCTCCTTCAGATTACCGACTACAGGCTTGTATGTTAGCTTCATGTATTCCTTAACTGGTATAAGCTTAATTTCAGCTGCAACTAGGAGTCCCAGTGTCCCTTGAGACCATGGGATAGCATAGAAAAGGTCAGAGTATTCATTGTCCTTTGTTGCCCTAACCAACTGACCATCTGCCAAAACAATTTCATAAGCCACAACAGTGTCCGAGAACAGGCCATATATATGGGAGCTCCCTTCAATA
Source organism: Pogostemon cablin (assembly GCA_023678885.1). Lineage (NCBI taxonomy): Eukaryota > Viridiplantae > Streptophyta > Magnoliopsida > Lamiales > Lamiaceae > Pogostemon > Pogostemon cablin. The sequence continues at coordinate 13,388,895 of CM042961.1, read as the reverse complement.
CCATAGCCATTGATCAGACCACCAACAGTAAGATCATCAAGCTCAGCAACAACTGCAAGGGACAGATTCATTGGGACAGTGACCCTGGAAATCTGACCCATATTAACCAAAGGTTCTACTCTGGCAATCATTCGCTCCTTGTCAACATCCAGAACGTTTCTGAATGCAGAAAGGTCAACCTCAAAATGTCGAGCACGCTTATAGTCCACATTACGCATTCCAACAGCAATCCAGGGTTTACGGGCTGTACAGACTAAACCATCCTTCTTTGGGTTCCTCTCCTTCAGGCGCTTCACAACTTTCTTAACGTTTTCATCATGTTCCTTCTGACGTTGCTTGAATGATTTGCACTCAGACCTCACATCCCCAAGATATGTGAGGAAGTACAGCGTGAAGGATATTGGAAGAACAACAAAGATGACAATTATCCATCGGAACTGGACAAAGTAGTCCACCCAAACCTTCTTTCTCTTGGGGCGTAGAGGGGCCTCAAGATCCGACATTGTCGAGAATGACGAGGCCTGCAACAATAGAACCAAATAGTTACATGAAACAACAATACTTTATGGGATATGACAAGGCGCCGCGTAAGTTCTGTATACATGTATAGGCTGGGGTGATAACCGCTAAGTTAGGCATGTAAATATCAACTTACATCCATTATTCATTCTAACTCTTAAAGGTGCAAAGATAATTCTTCATTAAATTAAAAGATAGATACCACAAGATTCCAACCAGTTACTATAATATTATACCGTCCAACGTAATTTTCTAGATTAGATTTTATAAATATTAGCTAAGTTTAAAAACGAAATGAAAAGGCCAGATCATATGCTACACCATATTGATAGATCTGATCCAGTGGCAGAATTCCTACTCATGCATCACATCACATGGGTGACGAATATATTAATCAAAACTGTTGATCGCATTATTAACATAAATATTCACCCATTGTTTTGAGTCTTTCGACAACATATTTGAATACATGCACCAAAAACACATGAGCTTGTCACTTCAGTAATGTAATAGTGTTTGTTAGCATTACAAAATGTTTATAGTAACTAGATATGAATAATATGATAGGTGGAACAAGATCTTTAATATTGCAAGCGTGATAGTAAACTTACAAACTTAGAGATCAGATTACCACATACATATGATGTACAGCTTGAAACTAATTAACCAAATTTAATTTTACAAAAAGACTCACACGTCATATGCACAAGAATGAATGTATCTCATCTTAAAGGGAAAAAAGAGTCGAACACTGTTTAAGACATGCATTTGAACTGAACAATATATTCAACTTGCTAATTACTGTGGCCAACCTTATTCAAACCAAACAATAAAACACTTGATATATAAGTATTATTTTTTATACACTCATTGCTAGAATCTCTTTGCTTAATTATAGTATTATTATATGTTTTCGGCTTTCCAGAACCAATGTCTGGGTGTAAATGCATGTACACTTGCAAAGAAGAACTCCAGCACAAAATAAATAAATAAATAAATAAATAAATAAATAAAGGTTGCCAAACTTCATTGCGAAAAGGTTTAGATCTCTGTACTCTTAGCCAACACAATAAACTCAGTATCAGTAAACTAAAATGAACAAGATCTGAGAAATGGCGTGAAGATGAACACAGTTAAGCACAGAAGAGCAGCAAGTAGACGTGAATAAAACAAAACAACACCGTAGACCCCAAATTGACCAGATCTACTCCATTGCCGCTTGAAAATTTCAACACGACAGAATATTTGAATTTCACAATCATCAATTGAGTTCCAAATTAGACCTCAAAACCATCAAAATCAAGCAATGCAGAAAACATCGACAAAAATCTAGAGAGAGAGATTGATCACCTGAGGGGTGAATGTTGACTACAGAGTGACAGCAAATTGAAGGTGCTGTGTGTTGAAAGGGGCGTGAGAACCAAACATTTATGGGTGAGGATATTGGAAAAGGCATATAATAGGCAATTTAATAAGATGAGCTGTCAGGCAGAAGCGGGTTTATTATTATTATTATGGTGGATCCGTTTACAAAATTATACCCACTTTACAGCCACCCTAAACCATTGTAGAGATCCCCCATCTTTTAATTTGATTTTTATTACGTGTGGTTATAAAAGTTATATGTTTGTTTTGTTTTTGCGACATGGCTAATTACATGAAAAATTACTAAATTTATTTTTATGGTAAATTAATTGATCAATAGGTACAAATCATATTTAATATTACGACCCAATACGTTAACTAAACAAAATTATTTATAAATGATATATATTCCAATTCCCAAATTATTCACGTTAACATTAATGTGCACAATATCATTTAATGAAATATTAAAAATATCCCTAAAATTTCTCCTTAAATCTCTCATTAATTTTAATACTATCAATATAGGAATGCACGCCCCCATCAAACTATATCCTGAATCGCTGGATCAAATCCTTTTGTTTTTTTATTGAACACTGGTGTACATTTCAATATATATTAATTCTAGACTATTACCGACTCCTTTTTTTTTATAACTGCTCTTTTTCTTATTGAACACTAGTATACATTTCAATATATACTGGTTCTACAATTAATAATCATTTTTACTTTTTTTTTAATTTAAAAAAAAGGCATGCACATTAGCGTACATGCCATGGAAGAATAATATGTCACGGCGATGTGTGGAACTCAAACTCTGGAAAGAAATCCCAGGAAGAAAATCGTATTTTGCCCCTACTTCTTAAAACATTTAAAATTTTCAATTTTGAACAAAATAAATACACATGAAATTTTGTTCCTCTTTCATATCTGCAGAATCACATTGACTTCAAACAATAGAATCAAACAAAATCATTTAGTAAAATCAGGCATTTTAAATGGAGTATCAGTTCGATTTACAAGGAATTTTGTTCCTCTTTCAGATAGGCGTTTTAAATGGAGAATCAATGTAAGTTAATTTAATCATACGAAAAATTTGATCGTTTTGTGGAACTCACTAAGATCATGTGTTTTGATGGGTGAGAATTCCCTTGGTGAGGGTGTTTTCTTGTTTTGATTGGATCTAAATTAGTGAGAAATTTAGGGAGAAATTTTATGAATAATTATAATATGTCTTTAATATAGATTTTGCACATTAATGTTAATATGGATAGCTTGGGTAATATAAGATATGATTTTGTATCTAGTAGTAATTATATTAGATCAATGTATCTATGAGTAATAAAACTATACAAATATGTATCTGTTAATAATAAATGGAAAAATAGATTTTTTCATCCGCTAACTTTCATTCATTTTGAAATTAGTCCATTAACTTTTTAATTTTGAAATTAGTCCGTTAATTTTATAACAATTTGAAATTAGTCCATTAACTTCATAAAATTCAACATTTTGGTCCTTTGACCTGCTATGGCATGTCATTTGAATATTTTCACCCCAATTAATCTATATCATATTTTTATTTAACCAATTTTATCTCACTTTTTATTTTTCACTTCCGTATACCAAACAAACAATATTAATCTCATTACTAAAGTGGAGCAAATTTGACTAAATATTGATACTTCCTCCGTCCGCTCGAAAGAGGGTTCTTTTTCTATTTTGGTCATCTGTTCCAAAGAGGGTCACTTCCTTTTTTACACACATGAGATCCACACACACCACTAATACAATTAAAATATGAGATCCACACTCCCACTAATACAACTACCCACTATACATTAAATAACAATACTTTTTAATCAATGTGCACAAAAGCTGTAACGACCCACTTTTCATAACTTATAATTTTTTAATTAACATAAACATTATCATTATAAAATCTGCACATTTTTTTTTTCATAATATATATATCCAAACGGTCACACCAGTTCAACATACGTAACTGGTTTCTGTCACCACTTCAAACCACACAAATTTATCATAATACTTATTATATAACAAAACATCAGCGGAAATGAAATAAGCCACGGCCTAGTCCAACAGGCCGTCATCTATGTACATCCACTCGAAACCTTGTAGGAGCTCCACAGCTTTCACAGTACACCACACCACATACTCAAATATTATCAGGCTCACCTACAATGCATAAACTAGTGAGACAAAAATCTCAGTAAGTAGAAATCATGCATGACAATGCATGAAAATGCTTTTATTTTCTAATCTTTCTAGTTGGTCTCTTTTATTTTGAAAATTGTTCACGTTGCGGGATCCCCACGACACACTTATGATATGCACCCCAAATGAGCTCAATGGGGACGATTTTTCCGAATCCCGAAAGTAGTGCTGAGAACGATTTTTCCGAACTCTGACAAAGTGGTGGGGACGATTTTTTCGAACCCCTAACAAAAATATCGGGAATGATTTTTCCGAACCCTGACAGAGATGCATATATAGTGGCCGCACACACCATTAGTATCTTATTAATTTTAGAGAAAACACTTTTCATGATATGCATGGTATGCAACCAGTGCAATTAAATATATATCATAAATCATTTATGACATCAATATCAACATTTAATCATAAATAAAATAACAACTTAATTTAATTCACACAAATTCACTTCACCTTGGATCACACGGATCTCTTATAATAACAACTCCATCTTGGATCACACAGATCCTTATAATACAATAATATTATTTCAAATTACATAACTCCACAAATTGTAAAATCAATTAATCCCAAATAATTCATAACATAATTAAACTAATCACAAATAATTCACAATATAATTATCACATATTAATCACAAATAATTTACACACAACATATTTATGCATTGTAGTTGGACTTCTACTTACTTGGACTCCGGCAATAGTAACACTATAGATCCGTAAAGATCCGAAATTAATTCCTTCATTCCCGCTCCGGCACGAACCCTTCCATCTCTCTCAAAAAAAAATTTTCTCGATTGAATTTGGTGTGAGGTAATCACCTCCTCAACACCCATACACATATATATATATATAGGTAGATGGTCGGGTTTGAGTGGCCGACAACTTTAAAAAAAATTTTTTTTTTTAAATCAAACAGCCATGCATACATATTCAATTTTGGCTGCCAGCAGCCATGCATGCAAAGTAGCCGCCCATTTTGACTTTTTTTTATATATATATTATATTATTATTATTATTATTATAATGAAAATACATGTGATACTTAATAATTAAGAAAAGTGTATTTATACACATAAAATAATTTACTCATATATCCAAATTAATACACGTAAATATTTATGCACACATATATTCACATATTGTCATCATTATTATCACAGATGTCTCAAATAAAATGTAAAGATAAATAAAATTGAGAAACAATTGTCACATAATTATAAAATACACATAATACAAATTAAATTATATTGACACACTAGTAGTGAGAAACTTGGGTATTACATTATTCCCTTCTTATAAAAATTTCGTCCTCGAAATTTACTTACCTGAAGAGGTCTGGATATTTAGCCATCATCTCATCCTCTCTTTCCCAAGTAGCCTCCTCAACTAGTTGGTTCCTCCATAATACTTTTACTAATGGTATTTCTTTATTTCTGAGCTTCTTCACGTCTCTCCACAAGATCTCAACTGGTACTTCCTCATAACTCAAATCTTCTTTCAACTCAACTGGTTCCTGCCTGAGAATATGAGATGGATTTGGAACATACTTCCTCAACACAGACACATGAAACACGTCATGTACTCTAGACATTGATGCTGGTAACTCCAACTTATAGGCAACACTGCCAACTCTCTCAATGATAGTGAACGGACCAACATATCTTGGACTGAGTTTCCCTTTCCTTCCAAATCGCATTATCCCTTTCATTGGAGATACTTTCAGAAATACCTGATCACCCACTTCAAATTTCAATTCTCTCCTCCGTTTGTCTGCATAACTCTTTTACCGATCTTGAGCAACTTTCATATTCTCTCGTATACGGGTAACAGCTTCTGACATTTCACGAATCAAGTCTGGACCCAAAAGTTTCCTCTCTCCAACTTCATCCCAATATACTGGAGATCTACACTTTCTCCCATACAATGCTTCATATGGAGCCATCCCGATGGTAGACTGATAACTGTTATTGTACGGGAACTCTATCAAAGGCAAAAATTTACTCCACTGACCTTGAAAATCCAACACACACGCTCTGAGCATATCCTCCAAGATTTGTATTGTACGCTCTGATTGACCATCTGTCTGTGGATGGAATGATGTGCTGAAAGATAATTGTGTCCCCAACGCCTTATGTAAACTCTTCCAGAAAGCAGACAAGAATCTCGTATATCTGTCTGACACAATGATAAGTGGTACTCCATGGAGTCTTACAATCTCTTGAATATACAGCTGTGCATAACGATCCATAGAATATGTAGAACAAATAGGAAGAAAATGAGCTGACTTAGTCAATCGATCCACGATAACCCAAATAGCATTGTGACCTTTCACCGTCTTCGATAGTCCGATGACAAAATCCATAGTAATATTCTCCCACTTCCATTCTGGAATAAATAGAGGCTGCATAGTTCCTGCTGGTCTCTGATGCTCGGCTTTGATTTGCTGACAAGTCAGACATTGCTCTACATATCGAGCAACATCTCTCTTCATCCCTGGCCACCAATAATATGACTTCAAATCTCTATACATCTTAGTAGCTCGTGGATGTACAGAGTACGGTGTTGAATGAGCTTCAGCCATCACTTCTTTCCGAATGTCATCCACTTTAGGTAGACATAATCGACCTCCATAACGAATCACGCCATCATCTCCTAATTGGAAGTCAGAAGACTTTCCAGAGCTGATATCATTCTTTACCTTGTCAAATAACTTATCCTCCTGTTGGCTCTGTCAAATCTTATCCATCAAAGTTGGTCGAAGTGTTAGAGCTGCCATCCTTGCTTCCAATGATCCTTCCTGAATGATCTCCACACCCATCTTTTGCAAATCAAGCAACTCTGGTTTCTGATTTATGGTCATAACAGCTACACTCTGTATTGCCTTTCGGCTCAATGCATCAGCAACCACATTGGCTTTTCCCGGATGATAATTGATAACACAGTCGTAATCCTTCACCAATTCCAACCATCTTCTTTGCCTCATATTCAACTCTTTCTGAGTGAAAAAGTACTTCAAACTCTTATGATCAGTATAGATTTCACAACGTTCCCCATACAGATAATGCCTCCAAACCTTGAGTGCAAACACTACTGCGGCTAACTCTAAATCATGAGTTGGGTAATTCTTTTCATACTCTCTTAACTGTCTGGATGCATAAGCTATCACTTTTCCATTCTGCATCAATACACACCCAAGACCATTCTTTGAAGCATCACTATAAACCTTGAAGTTTCCTGTCTCCGTAGGAATAGTTAAGATAGGTGCTGATGTCAATCGTCTCTTCAATTCTTGGAAACTTTGTTCACATTCCTCCGTCCATGTGAACTTCACATTCTTCCTGGTCAATTGTGTTAATGGTGAAGCAATCTTAGAAAATCCTTCAACAAACCTTCGATAATATCCCGCCAATCCAAGAAAGCTACGAACTTCAGTGGGATTTGAGGGTTGTGGCCAATCATGGATTGCTTTAACTTTACTTGGATCTACCGAAATTCCTTCTCCCGATTCCACGTGACCCAAGAAAACAGCTTGATCCAACCAAAATTCACACTTTTTAAACTTCGCATACAATTGCTTCTCCTTCAAAATTTTTAACACCTTTCTTAAGTGTAGAGCATGATCCTCCTTATTCTTAGAGTAAATTAGAATATCATCGATAAACACAATCACAAATTTATCGAAAAATTCCTGAAATACTCTATTCATCAAATCCATAAATGCTGCCGGAGCATTTGTCAAACCAAACGACATCACCAAAAATTCATAATGCCCATACCTTGTACTAAATGCAGTCTTCGGAATATCCTCCTCCCTAATCTTCAACTGATGATACCCCAACCGCAAATCAATCTTAGAAAAGATAGCTGCACCCTGTAACTGATCAAACAGATCATCAATGCGAGGCAATGGATATTTATTCTTCACCGTAACTTTGTTGAAATCCCGATAATCAATGCACATCCTCAATGTGCCATCCTTCTTTCGAACAAACAGAACTGGTGCTCCCCAAGGGGATAAACTAGGTTGGATGAATCCTTTATCTAGCAACTCTTGTAACTGTATCTTTAATTCCTTCAGTTCAGCTGGTGCTATTCTGTATGGCGCTTTAGATATAGGAGCAGTTCCTGGTTGTAACTCAATAACAAACTCTATTTTCCGGTCTGGTGGCAAACCTGGAAGATCATCTGGAAATACCTCCAGATATTCTCGAACTACTGGTACATTATCAAGAACTGGACATTGTTGCCCCTCAACATTCATTACACTCACCAGATACCCCTCACAACCACTTTCCAACAACCGTTGTGCTTTTGTTGTTGATATCATAGGAAATCTGAAAATTTTCTTGATCCCAACAAAAGTAAATGGTTCTCCCTTCAATGGCTGAAAAGTAATACTCTTCTTCTGACAATCTATTGTCGCACCGTACTTTGACAGCCAATCCATACCCAATATAATATCATAATCATTCATATTTAACACGATTAAGTCAGCGAGGAGTTGTTTTCCTTCAATAGGAATAACACAACCTCGAAGAAGTTTATTAGTTTGCTTTGATTTACCAGAAGGTATCATCACCTCATAATTAGCTTCTATTAAGTTAGATGTTCCACCCAACTTCCTCACATACTCAGTGGATACAAATGAATGTGTTGCTCCAGAATCAAATAGCACATAGGTAGAAATGCCAAAAATAGAAAACTTACCAGTGACAACTGAGGGGTTCGCATCTGCCTCCTCCCGCGTCAAAGTGTATACTCTTGCTGGAACTCTTACCTGTTGCCCTTGTTTCCCTTTCTTAGGACAAGTAATAGTCATATGTCCTTTCTCTCCACATGTGTAACATGTTCTCGGAGGAATGTGACACTCTCCACCATGTGGTCTAAAACAATTTGGACACATCGGTAGTGGCGGCGCCTGTGGCACTTTCCCTTGATCGAACTTGGGACGCTTGTTTGGTTCTCCTTGTCTTTGTCCTTGCTCCACTTGAAAATTTGATTTCGGCCTCTGAAATGGCATCGGCCTTTTATCAACTCTCCCAAACTGCTATATTGGTTTCTACTGAAATTGACGTCTGACAGCTTGCGCTTGTCTGATCCTCATCTCTGCTTGTTCAGCAATCTGGGCCCTTTCTGCCACTTGTGAGTATGTTGCTCCATGCAGTCCCGCCATACTCACATCTCTGAAAAGCTCAGGCCTTAAGCCTTCCACGAATCTCTCCACTTTTAATGCCTCCGTACTCACCATATGTTCTGCAAACCTTGACAACAGTTCAAACTTACGAAGATAATCTGTGACTGACATCCCACCCTGCTTCAACTGTATGAATTCATTCATTTTCATCATCCTCACTGGTGCCGTAAAGTACTTATTTCTGAAAAGTTCTTTAAACTTTTCTCATGTCATAGTCGTGACATTCTCGATACTTTTAATGGTATCCCACCAGTGGCCTGCACTTCCTCGTAACATGAAAGAAGCACACAACACTCTGTCCCCCTCTGGAATTATACTGTATTGAAACATATTTTTCACTGTGCGTAACCAATCCTCTGCATCTGTGGGGTCTGCTGCGTCCTTAAATATTGGAGGGCTCAGCTTTCGAAACCTTTCACAAACCATTTCCACACGTTCTACTTGACGTTGATTGTGATTAATATTAACCTCTGGTTGTCCACCCATATCTCTCTGCTGAATCAGTTTTTGTATCTGTTGGGACTGGCGCTCTACCAGTTCCATCAGGCGAGTAATCATCGCATCACTATTATTTCCTTCAGTAGGTGTTATTTGCTCAGCAACTCTATCACTTTCAGAACTTTCACCCATAATTCTTTCCATTTTGTCTACCAACTACAAGTCCTACACCACATGACCAATATAATTTATAAAACACATAACAACACATAAGGAAAATAACACTTACACGCAAAGCTGCTCTCCCAAGGAATGAGTTCATGTACATAGATAGTCTGCAGGACCCAAACCGTGCTCTGATACCACTCTGTCACGACCCACTTTTCATAATTTATAATTCTTTAATTAACATAAACATTATCATTATAAAATCTGCACATATTTTTTTATATATATATATTATATTATTATTATTATAATGAAAATACGTGTGATACTTAATAATTAAGAAAAGTGTATTTATACACATAAAATAATTTACTCAAATATCCAAATTAATACACGTAAATATTTATGCACACATATATTCACATATTGTCATAATTATTATCACAGATGTCTCAAATAAAATGTAAAGATAAATAAAATTGAGAAACAATTGTCACATAATTATAAAATACACATAATACAAATTAAATTATATTGACACACTAGTAGTGAGAAACTTGGGTATTACAAAAGTAAAATGCCCTCTTTCGGGCGGACGGAGAGAGTATAATATAAATTCTTAGTGGAGGCTATTTTTTTTAAAATAGTATATATATATATATATATATATTACATATTTTTTTTTATTTTTTAGAATAACCTGCTAATGACCTGTTGAAACGGACGATTTTGTTGAACTTGGTAAACATGATGGACGATTTTCAAAATTTTGCAAATATAATGGACGATTTTCAAAATTTTACAAATATAATGGACGATTTTCAAAACGTGAAAAACTTATGGACTAAATTCAAAATTGGGCAAAGTTAGCGGACAAAAAAATCTACTTTCCCATAATAAATCCTAAATTGATTCTTACTTTTGAGAAAAAAAAACAGACAATATAGGAATGGTAAAGAAAATGGAATTTCGACAATAAAAGCAAACCCCTTGAATATGATTTGAGAATAGAAATTATGGTTGCGCCCAAAATCTATTTTTGGGTAGAATCATTAGGAGAAATAAGAAAATGATTATGTTGATACATTCAAGTAATTAACCATTTCAGGTTAGCAAACTGGATTTCTTGTCATAACCCAGATTTTTCGATAAAATAGATCTACTCAAAGCACGAATGTATAAATATACTCCTAAAGATAAGTGGATATAGGAAGTTATGCTGTTGATATCTCTCTATCTGTAAATATCTTTATCATATTTAAGTATGGTTGCAAAACGCATTTAATTTGCGATTAAAAATTGAGTTATTTTTTGAGGAATTTGGTGCGTTTTGCAACAATATTTAAATGTAGTGTTCTTTTTCGCTACTTTCTCAAAGATGGGGATTAATTTTCAATAGGAATAAAGTTCATTATTTATTTTTTTATTTTTTACAATTAACACTGTTTTAGTTGGTAGTACAACTCCATAAATGATAAGTATATTATATATGCTCAAATTCCTAAAAGAGCTCCACAATTTGCATAGTAGTGTCACCTAAACTTAATAGTCAGAATGCTTACCTATAATGTATAAACTAATAAAAACAATACTCATTAAGTAAAAATTATGCATGAAAATGCCTATCTCAAGGCTAATATCCTCACGACACACTTATAATATGCAAATAAGGTCAAATAAGTAAATGCAGTTAGTTTTCTTTACTCCTTGCGCCCACCGATAAAGTATCAAATTTGTTATTTTTATCATTCACTCTAAAGGTATATGTGGTAGGGCCCGTTGGTGATGGACCCTGATAAAGAAGCTGGGCCGCACTATACAAGACCCATAGACAATTCTGGGACCTCCTTATGGGCCAAAGAGAAGGGTGCCCAACAGGTGCTTCTCCGACACTGTGGCTGAGGCGCGTGTGCTCGATTCGTTCGGCCTCCGAAGGTCATGCACGTCCCCCGATTGCACTCCCACTTGACTATTTGACGCAACCAGCCTAGGAGCTATACAGATATCCCCTAAGATTCACATATAGAGGATATCCTAAAACGAATCACTTAAATAGCCACAGGGGACTACAATATTTAATGCCTACAGTATTTGTAATTAATGCGATGTAACCTGACGATTTATCCAAGATACGGATGACGTCAGTTCACCAATATATGGAGCCTGCTCCTAACGAATAAACAACAACAATATTCACCTCCATAAGGCTCAAGATCGCCTGGAGGGAACCCTGAGGCTCTCTTATTATTATGTTAGATTAGTATGAATAATTCTCTCTCTCTTTACTAAAGCAGCCACATCAACTCATAATTAAAGGAGGATTAATTCTGCTATCTACAGTATTTATTTTCAATTTTCAAATAAAAGGAACCAATACATGACTCACTACTCACTATTAATATAACTATTAATTTTATACAAAATAAGTTATTTAATCTACTTGGGTAAAGAACAAATGATTACATTATTATTGATAGGTGAAGGGAGTACTAAAAATACATAACTTTTTATTTATCTCCCATAACTCATATCTGGGGAAGTATATTTTTGTTTAGTATAATGATATACAATAGTCTAATTATTATTATTATTGCAATAGTAAATAAAACTTATACGTTCAAACTGCTCATACAAATTAGTATTTCTGAAAATTCCCTTGGAGTTAAATATTATATAGATGAGTGAGAAAGGACAAAAATATTTTTATAACAATTGGTAAGTTAAAAAAAAAAATTATATAGATGAGTGAGAAAGGACAAAAATATAAGCGAAAATCTCGAAAATGGATCCCACCAGGATTCGCGGCCATACGGCCACCGCTGGCGGTCACGTTCTGTCACAAGCATCAGCACGTGACTTTGATTGATCCCCCTTTTTCCAATTAAAAAATTAGACTCTCTCCATCGGGAATATATTCCCTCCTTCCCGGATTATGTTTATTCCTGCACGGTGATTAATGAATATAGTATTTTAATATGTATTAAGGTGAGAGAAATAATAATTTAATGTAAAGTATATAGTATTTTAATGTGTATTGATGTGAGAGAAATAATAATTTAATGTAAAGTGGGTAGGTATATTAGTGAGATGTGTGGGCCCATAGAGAGAGAAGTAATTAATTTGTGTGGGTCTCATATACTAAAAAGAAAATATAACCATTAGGATGAGACGCCCAAAATGAAAATATGTAACTATTAGGATGAGACAGAGGGAGTACTCGTCTGTATCGGCACGCAGATTAAGAAATAATAATTTTAATACTCTCTTTATTTCAACGGAAGGTCATCGTTTGTTTTTTTTCATAAATTAAGAAGTACTTCATTCGTCCCACCGAAAGGTTTCCATTTTACTATATTGGGCGTCTCATTCAAAAGTCATCATTTTCCACTTTTAGTAAAAAGGCCCCACATATGGCCCACCACTCACAACTACAACAACTACCCACTACATATTAAATAATAATACTCATTAATTTACGCGCAAAAATCAACCGGTGATATTTGGGCGGGATGGAGGAAATATTATTATTTTATGTGTAGTAGGTAGTAATACTAATAATTTTAGTACTCTCTTCGTTTCATCGGAAGGTCACCGTTTGTTTTTTGTGCATAGATTAAAGAATATTATTATTTTATGTATAATAAGTAGTTATATTAGTAGTGAGTGGTGAGTCATACGTGGAGTATTTTATTAAAGTTGAAAATTAGAATCTTTGAATGAGACATCCAATATAATAAAATGAGGACTTTTCGGTATGATAAATGGAGTAGTATGTAAAAAAATGTTGGGATAAATTGATAATTGAAAGATAATTAGTAGGTAAAATTATTGAAAATAATAAATAAAGTGTAAATAAAATTATTAAGATTAATGAATAAATTGTAAAAATAAACAAAAATGTGTATTTTTACTATAAAATATTTAAGATACTCAAGATGAAAAGTGCAGTGGGATTAGGAATAATAATAAATTATTCTTCCAAAACTACTTTTTTCTACTCACAGTCACATGACACTATTGTCACGTGTGAAATAATGAAGTCAGGACCCACTGTGTTTGGTGAGATTTAGATTCAATTAATTAATAATACTAAGTGAAAATGTGTATTTTATTATTCATACAAACATTCATAATAGTTATTAAGTTCTTGTTATTTTATATAGTCATTACAAATTCAATAACTTCAAATGATCATATTTAATAGGAATACAACGTGTAAAAGTGTAATGTTAAAATCAAGACAAATATACACTACAATTATTCTGATAGTTTTTCTCAATCTATCTCGATTGTGAATCTTTATTTAGTATTATAGGGAATTGATGATATGATATTCCGCACGACGCCACACATCATGTTATCTATAATATAAAGTAAATGAACTATTACATTAACATATAAATAAATTATAAAATACAATAATTTGATTAATAATTCTCATTTCAAAATATTGTTCCTACTAAAATTAAAATTTTTAGTATACAATCCAATAAACATGACAAATGAGTAGACAAAATAGCAAGCGATGTTTATGACTAACCCTTACCGAGTTAACATAACACACAGCCAAAGGGAACTAATGACATTCTAAGTAGGGGTGAGCAGAATAAGGATAAAACCGATTTAACCGATCGAACTTAGACGAACTGATCAATTCGGTTCGATTTTCGGAACATCGGTTCAGTTTCGATTTTCAAAAAAAAAAAAAATCGATTGATCGGTTCGGTTTCCCAGTTGGATAATATATTAGTTGAAACCCTAATTCCCAGCCGCAGCCGCATATTTTGTCTTCTTTTCTAAAGGAATTGAGAGTTGCGACTGCGAGCCCGCTGCCCGCCTTCTTCTCCCCGTCACACTCCAACACACCGGCCCACTCAGCCCTAAACCCTCGCCGCTGCTCGCCACCAGGCTCCGTCACTCCAGTCACGATTTCAGTCGGCACGGCATTAAATCGGAAGAATCCAGTCGCTCCTTCCGCCGGCGTCCGACGTTAATCCCTCCCCGTCTCTTCTTGGTAATTCCGGTAGGCCGAATTCCCCCGTCCTCTGCATTCTATGTTTTAGGTGTTTATCTTGGGGAGAACTTATTTTTGTTGATTTTTGTGCTTTCATTTTTTCTTCTAATTGATTTCTTTTTCTCTTATTTATATGTCGATTGTGTTTGACCGATGAAATTTACCAAGGCTAACATGATATGATGCTTAGTCTTCCAGTAGTATTACTCACAGCATTTGTTTTATATGCATACAGTCTTATAGTGTTTTATATGTAGAAAGAGGAAATCTATATTTAAGATATAATTTGTACATAGCCTAGCTAGTGTTTTATTTTAAAGCCAAAATGTATGTAAGAAAGGAAATGGAACAAAAAAATAATTTACAATTACGGAAATTGTATAAGCAAAACTAACAAGAATACAATATCAGTAAGAGATATGTGTTAAGATTAATTACCAGCTTGTATACCTTCAGATCTGTAGTATATGATGTACTGATCAAATGAGTAATGCTTTGTCAGATTACTTGAAATTAATGGGTACTAATGTAGTAATGGTTACTTGAAATTCTAAATTTACTAATGTTCAGTTTTTGATATCAAGTTTATTTTATATTTTTTTAGGGTTTAATGTTAATTTTAGATTATAATTATAATTTTATTTTTGTGCTTCATAATATATTTTACCCTCGTAGTTTATGTTCTATTTTGTCATTTTTGTTTTGTAGCAAAGACTTGAGGTTATGGAAAATCAAAGTCTTCCAACTATAGATGAAGATGAGTGCTTGGAAAGCACTAACGAAGGTTTTAACCTTCTATTTCAACCTTCAACTCAACCTTCAACTCAAACGGAAGCTAGAGTTCCCTCAAAAAAGAGAAAGTCAATGAAACCAAGATCTAAGGTATGGGAACACTTTGAGAAGATATATGATGAGGAAGGTGCCCTTAAACAAGCAAAGTGCAATTATTGTGAAAGTTTTTTTAATAGTGATACAAAATTAAATGGAACTTCAGCTCTACTTGCTCATATGAGAAATTGCCCAAGTAATCCACATGTTCAAGAAAAAAAACAATCACTATTAAATTTGCAACCTAGTGGTGGGGTAGAGACTAGTGAAGTGGGCACACTTGGTACTTGAAAATTTGATCAAGATGCAATTAGAAAAGCTATTGCATATATTAGACATGCATATATTAACCGGAAGTGTCGGTTCGGAACCGAGAACCGGCGATTCCAGAACCGGCAAAAACCAAACCGAAACCGGCTATATATCGGTTCGGTTCCAGTTTTTCATTTCGTGAAACTTGGAACCGGTAGTTTTTCAATTTTTTTTTTACGTTTTTAGGTTGAAAAACAAAATAAAATAAAATAAAAAACCAAAACCGGCGGTTCCAAACTGGAACCGAAACCGTCCTACCCTCGGTTCGGTTCCGGTTCCATATTATTCGAAAACGGAACCGGCGGTTCGGAACCGGAATCGCCGGTTTGGAATCGCCGTGCATGTCTAGCATATATGATTATAGTTGATGAGTTGCCATTTAAATTCATAGAAGGTGATGAATTTAAAAAAAGTTATGAATCAAGCATGTCCTAGGTTCAAAATCCCATCAAGATGGACATTTTCTAGAGATTGCTTTATGTTATATGCTGATGAAATGGCAAAGTTGAAGTCTTTTATGAGAAGTTTTTGTCAAAGAATTAGTATTACCACTGATACTTGGACATCTGTGCAAAGAATTAATTACATGTGCATTACCGCTCACTTTATTGACAATGATTGGAATTTGCATAAGAAGATAATTAACTTTGTTCCAATTTCTAGTCATAAAGGTGATTACATTGGAAAAGCCATTGAAACCTGTCTTCTTGAATGGGACTTGAAAAATGTGTTTACTGTAACTGTGGACAATGTAAGTTCAAATGATACCGCTCTTGCTTTCTTGAAAAGAAAAATGTCGGGTTGGGAGGATAGTTTGGGTGATTGTAAATATCTCCATTTGCGATGTATTGCACATGTGATTAATTTGGTTGTGTCTGAGGGCTTGAAGGATATGGATATATCTGTTAAGCATGTGAGAGATGCGGTGAGGTACATAAGAAGTTCTCCTGCAAGAATTGTGAAATTCAAGGAGTGTGTAGAGTATGAGGGGATTTCTTGTAAAAGTTCATTGTGTTTAGATGTGATCACTAGGTGGAATTCAACTTATTTGATGCTAAGCACAGCTTTAAAATTTGTGAAGGCATTTGAAAGGTATGAGGAACAAGAGTCCAGCTTTAAATCTGATTTGGGGAAAGATGATGTTCCAAATGCATATGATTGGTTAGTTGTTAAGAGGCTTTCAGATTTGTTGCACCACTTTTATGTGCTTGCATTATGTATTTATGGTTCTTTTTACGTCACTTCCAATACTTGTTTCAGTGAAGTAAGTGATTTGTGTTGCATTTTGAATGAATGGTGCAATAGTGATGATGCCGATGTTAAAAAGTTGGGGGAGTCTATGAAAACCAAGTTTGAGAAGTATTGGGGAGATCCGGATAAAATGAACAAAATCATTTTTTGGGCAACTATTTTGGATCCTCGTGACAAGATTGTATACATGGAGTATTCGTTTTGTGAGATGTATGGTGAGGAAAGAGGTAAGAATTTGTTCCAAAATATGAAAGATGAATTGTTGGAATTGTTTCATACATACAAGTCTAAGTATCTTCCAGAGAATGATGTTACGAATGATAATTGCTTGGAAATTTCTTCTAGTTCAGTTGTCACCCATTCTCACATTGGTCCAATAGCGAAACAGCCAGTTGCATTATATAAGAAAAAGTTTATAAAGAAAGTAGGTGGGACCGGTGAGTGTAAGAAGAGTGAGATTGATATTTACTTGAGTGAAGATAACTTGGTGGATGCTGGGAATTTTGATATATTAAAGTGGTGGAAATTAAATTCTGAGAGATTCCCAATTCTTTAAAAAATGGCTCGTGATATCTTTGTTGTTCCTGTTTCAACGGTGGCATCCGAGTCGGCATTTAGTATCGGGTGTAGGGTACTTGATGCCTTTAGAATTTCCTTGACTCCGAAGATTGTTGAAGCTTTAATTTGTGCACAAGATTGGTTTCGAAATTCCAAAGCTGAAACTTGCGTGGAAGAAATGATCGAAGAACTTGAGAAACTTGAAAAAGGTACATTCTTTTATCTTACATTTGTAGATAAATAAAACACTTATGGCTATTGTATATTTCATTTTTAATTTTATTTTCGTTTTCAGATTTGCCTAAGGTGGTGGGAGTTGGAGAATCTTGAAAGAATATTGGTTCGTATCCTCTTTCAAGGGAGAAAAATGGTGCATGTGTTCATCTACTAATAATATATGTGTTCATCAACTAATAATAAGTATTTTAATTTGTGTTTATGCAGATTTCAGTTCGACTTTCATGATTTTCAAGGAATAATCAATGACGGGAAACTCACTTAGCCACATCGTAATCAAGTTCTTGAAAGTTGAAACTTGATAGTTTGGATTACACATTTTGTGGAAGAAGTGTGTTGTTCACTTGTTTTTAATGCTTTGATGTTTGTTATGAATTTTGGGAGGAATTCTCTATGGATTTGATTGTATTTTAATTAATGGTGCTGTAAACTTGATTGTCGATTTTAATTTGTTGTTAGTACTTTGAAACATTAAGGTTGAATGTTGTTTCAAGTTGGGTTATTTCATTGGACATGTGCTGCATTTTTTTTATATTTTCACAGGTAATTCGGTTATAAACCGAACCGAAAATCGGGTTCTCAACATTTCGGTTTTCGGTTCAATTTTAAAAATTTCGGTGTTCGATTTTTAAAATTCGGTTCGGTTGGTTTTGCACCGACGCACACTCCTAATCCTAAGTTGACCATGCACAGTTGGTTTCGTTAAAATTTATTTATGTAAAATTCAAATGGAAAAACAGTAAATAGAAAAAAAAGAATAGCAATTTGATGACAGGATATATATATCTCCAACCATACTTTAGATGGTGAGAGATAAGAGTACATACATAATACTAGGATGGTGAGAGATACACAGAAAAAAATAAATAAATAAATTAAATACTATATTTTTACTTAGGCATTGTGTGACTGTTTTGTTGTACGTTTATTTACATAATTATTGATAAATAAAAAGAAAAAAGAAAAAAAAAAAAAAAAAGAAAAAGTGAATAAATTAAATATTATACCGATTACAGAGCAAGGTTAAGCCCACTGAATAAACTCAGACAACTCACATAAACCCAAACAATATAATTTGAAGTAATTGATCACAATACCCTGCACATTTTAAAGAATTAACCTTTTTTTTTTTATCTTTCCTGATTTTAATATAATGTATTTAGGGTTTTAAGGTGTATGGTTCTTAGTTAAGTAATAATAAAGTGAAAATAATTTTTGAGTTAAAATTCTAGTAAACGAAATGTCAGATTAATTTATTCGAATAATGTATTCAAATTAATACTCCTACATATATTCGAGTTAGATAACGTATTAGAGTCTAGAAAAAAATTCGAATAATATTTCGAATTAAGCAATACACTAGATTAATATATGAAGTAATATTTCTTCGTGTTAAACAATATAGTTGACTAATGTATTCAAATTAAAATTTTAAGATATTAATACAGTTTTATTATTCGAACGGTTTACTTGAATATTCAAGTAAAGAATAATTAGGTTAATTCGAACATAAAAATATATATATTTTTTAAATATAAGATAATAAAGTGTTTCATTATCTCCTGTCGATACACTGATATTTTTCGCATATTAATTTTGGGAGGAAGTAAAGTGCCTTAACATTTTAGCATAGTACTCACTACATTCATCAATATAAAGAGGACAGCAATCGATACATCCAATATAAACGAAATTGATTTAGATTTTGAAATTTGAAGTGTAATAGTAGATTTTTCGCCATCATTATTTATAATGAAGAATTTAAACTCTATTTATTTATTTATTTATTTATTTTTGTCTCCCTCCCTAATAGAGTTTAAATTCCAAACATGCAACCAATTATGTTAATTTTAAGATTATGATTGTTCAAGCAAAATAAGAAGCAATTATGTTAAGAATATTATTTTAAATCGAATATAAGTTAATTTTTTCATTGAATGATAAAAGGAGATACAAACGTTTAAAGCTCATAAAATCTAAAAGCATCAATAGCGAACAATAGTTTCGTGGACCACATTTCATTTTGCATGACGATTAGAAGTTAGAACCCTAGAGAAAATTTAATAAATAGGGAATTAGGGATTAATGATAAATCATAGCCACGACGTGTAAAATTGGAATTTTATACATACGAGATAATCAGTTTAATTTTCAATAATTTAAGAACTCTATCAACCTTGAAAATTAAAAAAATAAATCATATCTATCAAATTAAAATAATAATATTGAATAAAAAATTATTTTGTGTAACTCGTGCTTCCATATTTTTCTTGTGAATTTTACATTGTATATACTCCTTCCATCCTGGCAAATATCGCACTTGTTTTTTGTGCGTGGAGATTAAAAAAAATAATGAAGTATTTTTATGTAGAAAAATATATAAATTTATTGAGATGTGTGAAAAATAGAGTATTTTTAATAATTTAATAAAAATAATGTGTAAGTTGTTGGGATGTATATTAGATGTAAGTATTATTAAGATGTATTTATTTTTATTTTAAGAAACGTAAATAAATATTAGGATGTGTCAAGAAGAAAAATATGAAATAATTAGAGGAATGAGCTTAGTTTATTGGGCCCAATGGGCCGGGGTTCGGCATAGGTGACATGGCACAGGGGCGGATACAGGGGGTATAAGGGGGTACGGCTGTACCCCCAAAACCCCCCCCCCCAACCCCCCTACCCCCACCCCAATTTCTTTTTAAATTTTTTTATATATATATTTATATATATAAATAGTTATATATTAATTAATTTGTATCCCAAATTATTTAATTAATATAAATTTATAAACAATTTATCATAATTTTTAATAAATTTACACTATAAACTCATAATAATAATGTCTTACATTGCTTTTTACAAATAAAAAGTAGATGATGTCAACAATAATTATAATTTTAGGGTGTTATTTAATTATTATACGATTTTGAATATCAAATACTCCCTCCATCCCTCTAATTACTTCACACTTTTTTTATCCGCTTCAGCACAAATATACTTTCCTAAAAATGATAGAAATACATCTCAATAATATCCATTTTTTACACATATTTCAATAACTTTATACATATTTTCATTAAATTATCTAAAATACTCATTTTTTACACACTTCTAAGCAACTTTAAATATAAAAATTAATTTTTCTTAATTTATGCATACAAAAAACACATGTTACTTACGGAGGGAGTAATATTTTTATAATTACGTCGTACCCCCGAAAAAAAATTATTGGATCCGCCCCTGACATGGCACGCCGTTTGTGGGCTTGCTACATCGAATCTGTTCAAAAGCATGATCATGATTAATTTTAAGTAGACCAGCATGACAGGTGTTCCTGGTAGCCGTTACAACTTGGAATATTTCCAAAGAACCCTCCTTCAACCTTATCAATCCCAACAAAATTCGCTAATCACCCAAGGGCACAACCGTCGTTTCGCCCTCCTCTGTAGATTTCTTCATTCGGTGCAAAAATCAAACCACTCCACACTCCCTTCACTCAGCCACTCCTTTTCCTCTCTCTCTCTCTCTAACGATTACTTCTGATTTTCTCTCTCTAACTCACCGTGTGGAGAGCCGCAGTGATGGCTTCATCTTCATCGGAGCATGCGGCGAAGGCTGAAGAAATCGGCGGCGGAGAGACTTCGGAAGCTCACCCGCCGCCGTCGGTGAGTTGTGATCAGCTTTTACTGTACAGAGGTTTGAAGAAAGCTAAGAAGGAGAGGGGGTGTACGGCGAAAGAGCGCATCAGCAGGATGCCTCCTTGCACCGCCGGCAAACGCAGTTCCATATATCGAGGTGTAACCAGGTATTCCAATCATCACACACTTGATGTGCACTTTGCTTCGTTGCTTGTATCTTCTGCTTGAAGTATTGGATTTAGTTATTTTATGGTAGACGAGTTTAATTTTGCAGAGTGACTGAGTTGGTAATGTTGGTTGTTAGAGCATATGCTAGGTTTGAAGCGTGAGGCACTATTGACTGACTTGATGTGGTGCTTGAAACCTTAATCATTTTCGCTTTTGTAATCATGATTTTACCGTTTGATTAGCTTTTTATTGTGCTTTTTTTCAATCAAGAGTAGGCATCGATGGACTGGTCGTTATGAAGCACATCTTTGGGATAAAAGTACCTGGAATCAAAACCAAAATAAGAAAGGAAAACAAGGTGAATTCATGAATATGCATTTCTTCTGGCACGGATGCTAATTTTCTTTCGAAATTTTGCACGAGGATCTAATCTATTTGTTGTTTCCCTTTACTATTTTCTTCATTGCTGAGAAAACGAATACTGGTGTCTGATTTGATTTGGACAGTTTACTTGGGTAAGTAATCTGGTCATCTGTTGTATTGTAACACAGTGAGTTAAAGAGAAAACTATGGTATTGATTGATCTTCTCCATTCAAAATCTCTGTAGGTGCGTATGATGACGAGGAAGCTGCTGCAAGAGCCTATGATCTAGCTGCTCTCAAATACTGGGGTCCGGGAACTCTCATTAATTTTCCAGTAAGCAGTTTCTTCGATTCCATTTGGTGAATAGATTTCATCAATCTCCTCCAATAACAAGTTTTTCAATTGGTATCACAAATACAACTTTTGAGGATGACACTTTCTATGAGTTGTATTTTGCCTTTCTTTACTCTTTACAAACAAATGCTTGTATATGCAGGTGACAGATTATAGTAGGGACCTTGAAGAAATGCAGAATGTCTCAAGAGAGGATTATCTAGCATCACTTAGGAGGTTAATATATAATTTTGTTTATATCTGTTTGCGAAATAATCTATTTTTTTACTAACAACATCATTAACAGGAAGAGTAGTGGTTTCTCCAGGGGTCTCTCCAAATATCGTCCTCTTTCCAGGTATACTTTTGTACAATTCATTCGTTAATTTTCATTAAGATTAGTTTACTGCAGAAAATTTAGGTTCATCTGCCATCCTTGAGTTATCATTCTTCAAGCTTTCCCTTAAATGAATAGCTGATGTTTGGTTTTGTTTTGTCCTGAACAAATTACAGAACTGAAGTTTGAGTTTTAATTGTTTTGTTTATAAATATTCATAGTCGCTGGGATTCACAATTTGGTCATATGTCTGGAACTGGCTACGGCAACAGTGCAATATATGGTAAGAGTGGCTTGGAATTCTAGGATACATTTTTTATTATGACCGGCATGTAAATTATTTATTGAAATCCCTTTTCTCTTAAAATTTATTTGATGAGTCGTGTGCTGGCTTGAGTTTTACAACTTCTACAAAGTGCAGGTGACGAGATGGCTACAGGAAGTGAAAATGCAGGATGTTTTAGCAATGACAGGAAGATAGATTTGTCAAATTATATAAAATGGTGGGGCACGAGTAAATCTAGTCTGACTGATTTCCAGTCAAAAGCAGTCGAGGAAACAAATCCCGGGTGTGCCGAAGATGTTGCTAGTGAAGTTAAAGCTTTGGAATGGTCAATCAAGCCGACTGAACCCTATGAAATGCCACGACTAGGCGTGTCTCCTGAGAGATTGAACCACAAAAAGATATCTGCTATGAGCATTTTGTTGAAGTCAGCAGCGTACAAGAGCCTAGAGGAGAAAATATCCAAAAAGAAAGAGAAGGATGAGAGCGAAGAGAATGAAAATAAAAACAATATTGACAAAATCGAGCTGGGGAAGACAGTTGGAAAATTGTGTCATGATGTTGGAAGTGAGAGACATGATATTGCATATGAGATAAGTGGAGGATTTCCTACTATTCCGAGGAATGTGTATCAGTTGGCTCCTCTTCTTTCTGCTCCCCTTCTTACCAACTATAACACTATCGACCCATTAACTGATCCTCTACTTTGGAGTTCTCTGGTTCCCGTGCTTCCCACTGGGTCATCACGCACGGATGAGGTCTGCTTTTTTCCTGCTCAGCTTTATATATTTATCCATTTTCTATATTTTGCTTCTGGAAAAGTTCAATATGCCTTTCACTAAAATGTGAATAGCTTTAAATGCTTACAATATGATAGTATTATGCAAGTATATCAACTTAGAAGACAATGATCGATCATGCAGACGGTATAAAGAAACTTTGCAGAATAAATTCTGAATTTTCCTCATGTAAGATACAACTTCGTGTAGGTCACGAAAAACGAATCCAGCTCAGATTACACTTTCTTCCAGCAAGGAGAGTAACAAAACACTCTTATCACTTCTATCCAATCTCAAGGTAGAATCCCATCCTTCTGAAGTTCGCTTGTGAATGAAGTGGTGTTTGGACATCACATACATATATATGCTGCAAATTGCGAAATCATGCGTACAATGAACTCACGGCCCCCTCGTCACTGTGGCCGTAAGAAACACAGAATCTTGATGGAGTTGTGCATATTTTGAAGGTGTAAATTAGTTTTTATCCTTTACATGTTTCGCCTTCTGAAGCCTGAAGCCATATTGTCTATAGAATCCCACTTCGTTTTTTTTGCATGCATACGATATAGGCATAGTACAAGAGGCTTGTTTTCGATTTTCCTCTCATCTGAGTGCAATTTTACCTTCTTTTTTTTGCTCCCTGTGATTGTGTTAACAGTGTAGCTGTTATACCTCACATATTGATATTTTGAATACATCCTTCACCACTTCATTGTATAGTTGATTTAATTGATATTTTTAAATGTACTGTATCCTTTTAAATTTGTAATTTTATTAACTTTGTTATTTATTATTATATATTAATATTTTAATATTTACATCATAAAATAGAGAGAAAGGGTCGAAGAGGTCCCCCAACTTATCCTACCAAATCAGATTAGCCACTGAACTTTTCTTTTGTTCATGTAAACCCTTTTAATTTGTAAATTAGATTAACTGAACCCTTTAATTTTTAATACAGTGAAACACAATTGTTAAATATAAAAAGAATAAAAAAATGTCTTCTTCGAGCAGCCATTCCCTTGGAATACGAACACTTTCAGACATGAATCAGTCATTCGACCATAATTTAGACAATGATTCTGATGGTCACTGAAGTACTACATTATCGTGATTATATAGATTCTTGCCAAATTACGCTACTGGCGTCGGAGATATTTGTGCTAGAGTAGCCCATAGAGCTACAATTTTATGATAAATTTCTTTATTTTTTTCGTATTCATTACATTACTTTACACTTTATTTATTATATAAAAATATTAAAAATATCCACCAACGTAAATTTTTCAAAAAAAATATAATATTTCTTAAATAACGTGAAACAGTAAATGATATGAGATGGATTTTATGTTTAAGTATGGATAAAGAATATGAATTTAAGATTAGTTGAATTTATTAAATCTACATACTCCCTCCGTGCCCTCAGGGTTATTAGCTTTTTGGCACGTGGATTAAGGAGTATTATTATTTAATGTGTAGTGGGTAGTTGTATTAGTGGAAGTGTGAGTCCCATATTTTAATTGTATTAGTGAGTGTGTGGGTCCATGTGTATAAAAAAAGGAAAGAAGACTCTTTGGGTGAGACGCACAACATGAAAAAAAATACCATCTTTAAAGGGGAGGGGAGGGGGCAGTATATGTTTATTTTGGAGGATCGATTGATTATGTTAAATTAATTAATATATAAAAGTATGGGGATGTCATGTGTAGATTTTAATAATTCGATTTATTAAACCAATTAGAATTAAGAATGAATTACATAATTATAAATGTGAAATAAAAGACATTAAACAAATGAAGTCAAACAAATACTCCTGCGGCTGGGTGAAAGATGGTATATACGCATATACATACATATATATACCAACAGACTAAGCACTATCGAAATCGGTGGATTGTTCCTTTAAAAGATTGTGAGATGAACGTAGTAAACAGATAATAATGCGATTAACTTATAAACACATACGGTGTCTTCCAACAGTTTTATCGCATGATCTACTTTCTAATAACCAGTTTCTCCATTCAGCAGCACAATCGCTAGCGAAGCCGTCAGCTTCTTTTCCTTATAACGAGGAGGTCTTGGCGTCCCATCTTGCACCCCTTATAGAACAAAAAGATTCCTCTCTTCTTCTACAAATCCAGCAAACACACGCCCAGATTACTGTTAATGGCTTCCACAACGTGGGACTTTTGGGGACAAGGATTTTGGGCGTGTATATACTTTGTGACTATTATTCTGATGCCAAGAAATTATTTTGGCAGCTTCAATTGCGCTATGCCGCCCCTTGGAATTGGATGATTAGAGGGTTTACTCGAATGGGTTATTATGATTATGGTGTTTTGTTTTATTTCAAGATGCTGAGTTTCGGTTCTGTTCCTGATAAGTACACTTTTCCTTACTTGATTAAAGCTTGTGGGGGTCTTCACGCTGTTGATTTGGTTAAACATGTTGTTCATGGGATGATAACGGAATTGGGGTTTGAGATGGATGTGTATGTGGGTAGTGCTTTAGTTAAATTCTATGCTGAAAATGACTGTGTAGACAATGCGAGGAAACTGTTTGATAAATTGCCTCACAGGGATATTGTGTTGTGGAACGTGATGCTTAATGGTTACTTAAAATGTGGAGATTCAGCTGATAATGTGATTGGTTTGTTTGAGGAAATGAGGAAAAGTGGAGCTGAACCCACTGATGTTACTTATGCTTGTGTTCTGAGCTTCTGTGGCACGAAATCGTTGTCGCGTTTTGGAGCTCAGATTCATGGTTTGATCGTGAGGTGTGGTGTGGAGATGCTACCTCCAGTGGCCAACACATTGGTGGCCATGTATGCGAAATGTCGCTGCCTCTTGGAGGCTCGAAAGCTTTTTGATTACGTTACACGAGCTGATCGTGTCACCTGGAATGGTATGATTGCAGGGTATGTTCAGAATGGGTTCATGAATGAGGCTTTGGATTTGTTTAGGAGAATGATGTCTTCGGATGTTAAACCAGACTCGGTAACTTTTGCGAGTTTGCTCCCTTTAGTTCCTGAATTGGGCTGTCTTGAACGAGGAAAGGAGATACACGGTTATATTGTTAGAAATGGGGTGTTACTTGATTTGTTCTTAAAGAACACTCTCATCGATATGTATTTCAAGTGCAAGAATGTGGATATGGCTTGCAAGATTTTTGAAGAGAGCTCTGCTGTGGATATTGTCATCTGTACTGCCATGATATCAGGCTATGTACTCAATGGAATGAATCTTGATGCATTGGAGATATTCCGATGGTTGATTAGTAAGAAAATGAGACCCAATGCTGTAACCTTTGCAAGCACCTTACCAGCTTGTGCAAGCTTAACTGCACTAAAGTTGGGTAAGGAGTTGCACGGTAACATTATCCGGAAAGGGCTTGAAGGAAGGTGTCACGTCGGGAGTGCCATAACGGACATGTATGCTAAATGCGGTAGGTTAGATCTCAGCCGACAAGTTTTCGCAAGGATCCCTGAACGAGACTCTGTATGTTGGAACTCAATCATCACGAACTGTAGCCAGAACAGCGAACCAGAAGA
Organism: Pogostemon cablin; assembly: GCA_023678885.1. Lineage (NCBI taxonomy): Eukaryota > Viridiplantae > Streptophyta > Magnoliopsida > Lamiales > Lamiaceae > Pogostemon > Pogostemon cablin. The sequence goes on along the minus strand of CM042961.1, from coordinate 13,361,313 downwards.
GGCGATGGATCTCTTTCGTATTATGGGGTTGGAAGGAGCTAAGTACGACTGTGTCAGCATATCGGCTGCTCTTACAGCATGTGCAGACTTGTCTTCTCTTCATCATGGTAAAGAGATACATGGTTTCATGATGAGAAGTGGACTCAACTCGGATCTATACACTAGTAGTGCATTGATAGACATGTATGCTAAATGTGGTTACTTGGATTTAGCTCAGTGTGTTTTCAACACAATGGAGTTTAGAAGTGAAGTTTCTTGGAATAGTATCATTGCTGCTTATGGGAATCATGGTGACCTAAGCCAATGTCTGGCCCTATTCAATGCAATGGTAGACGAAGGGTTTCATCCCGATCACTTAACTTTTCTTGCCATATTATCCGCTTGTGGCCACTCAGGTCAAGTTGAAGAAGGAAAGAACCACTTCAACAGGATGATCCAAGATTATGGAATTGATCCAAGAATGGAGCATTATGCTTGTCTGATTGATATGTTTGGGCGGGCTGGTCGTTTGGAAGAAGCTATCAAAGTAATCGAAGCAATGCCATTCGATCCAGAGGCTGGCATCTGGGGAACCCTGCTCGGTGCTTCCCGGATACATGGCAATGTTGAGCTTGCAGAGGTGGCTTCCGAACATCTATTCAGATTAGATCCACAGAACTCAGGCTACTATGTTTTGCTGTCGAACTTGCACGCTGATAGTCGGACGTGGATGAGAGTCGATCAAATTCGTAACGCCATGAAAGAAAGAGGAGTGCAGAAAATACCTGGTTATAGCTGGATTGAAATCAACAACTCTAATCATGTGTTTGTAGCTGCTGATAAGAGTCATCCACATTCGTCTCAAATCTATCTGTTGCTGAATAATCTTCTATCTGAGCTTCAAAATGATGAATTTCTTCCACAGTTGATTAGTGTCCCTTTTCTGCACTCTGTTGATGCAGTAGCTTGCTGATCTAGTTTCTTGTTGATCTTATGATAAATTCTTGTTTTGTAATATTAATTTTGTATTTATATTAATGTGTTTCTTGTTTCTTTTGACCATGGCATTAGGTTTGATTTAATTGCAGTGAACATTGACAACTGTGAACTGATTTCAATTTTTGGGAAGAAGGGAAGATATCTTAAGATGAGTATTGAAATGCATTTAAAAATTAAATAAGTTATGATAGTAATTTATTGCAAAGCATAGGCAGAGATGGCATATTCTTCATTATGAAATGCATCATTATGTACAATCAAAATCATATAATTATCATACACTGAAGAAACTGTTTAATTCAATCCAAACGTTTCACCCTGTTTGCCTATAATCAGCAAATAATCACAATTATTTGACCAACTAATCTTGCAAAACTATGTTCTTTCCAGACATTTTTTATGCTTACTGAGGTGGTAAGCCTAGAGTATTCAACCCCCCTTGATCATTTTCAGTCTCGACTTTTGTTCAAAACAACGGCTAGGTCTCGAAGCTCCTCGAATACGTGCATTGTTTCAGCATCAAATCCTCCAGCAAACTGCATATAAACTCAAACAGGCACCATTAATACACTGGCTGCAACATTCAGCTTTCACAGTTTCTTGGAAAAAAGGACAAACCTGATGTATTCTGAAAGCAAATCTAACTCCATGGAGTAACATATAATCCATTGAAGAATCCTTCTCTGACGTTCCCTTGAACTGGAGTTCCATTGCCACTCTCTTCATGTACTTCTTAGCCAGTTTCACAGAACCAAACTTTATCTGGAAACAAAACATATTACTTCTTTGTCAAGTCGAGAAAGCTCGTGATCTTGCATTTGATGTTCACATGGTTTTGTAAAAGAAAAGTAGTGAATGCTGCTTTTGCAAGAAAAGAAACGAACTTAGAAACCTAACCTTGCTTAATATTCCTTTATCAAGCATCCACTCTGTAGGAATGTGGAATTCCTTGCAGTTTCTCATCAATGGATCTCTTGTACGAAGAATGTTATGAACAGTGCGTTCCATCCTAATCAGAGGTTTCATTCACATCAACAACAGTCTTGTTCCAAACTACTAATAGAAATCTCAAGAAAGTCTAATCGTGCAATGTGCACGCAGCTATGTGGATTTTCTTACCTCTCGGATAAAGCTGCCATTTTCTTTAGTGCAATGTCACATGGTAAACGAGGATCGTCCTTGTAGTTTGAAACTTCTTGCTCCAACCTCTTTAGATCTTTGTATCCAAATGCTGCCTCTCTTAATGTATCAGCCTTCTTTTCTGGCCACTCAAAATGCTTCAGAACTGCCCTCTCATCCACCTATAAGACAACTCATGATTTGGTTGGTTAGAATGAGTTCAGATGCACATAGAGAATACATTGCTTTCTTTAGTATTTGATGGCAAGAAACTCACGAGAAAGCATAGCTCGTCGTCAAGCCACTTTACAAATGCAACGACGTCTTCAATATTTTGATAAACTGCATTGTTGACCTCTCGTATAAGAGAGTTAACGAACTCTCCTTGAGTCTCAACATCTGCCTTTATCTGCTCAGTTTAAAACTGATTAGCATACAGAGATAATATCTAGTAATATTTAAGTAAACTATAATCATAGAAGCATAAGCTATGATTTCTTGCAGCATACTTATAGAGTTACAATTCCATCAAGAAGGATAATAACATGAAGCAAGAACTCACCGCGAGCAGATGAGATGATCTGTTCTCTATTTCACCAATCATGCTACTACGAACATTTGCAACATCAGATGCATCTGTAGTCCCCGAGTTTAAGCAATCTTTTCTAGACTCTCTCTTCATGAGTGAGTGATAAAACTCAACAACCTGTGGAGATCGTTGGACCACTCCTGCCGTGGTTTTAGCCATTGTTTTTGGAGGAGGTGGTGGGGGTGGGGGTGGTGGAGGAACAGAAGCAGGGAGAGCTGGAGCAGAAGTTTCTTCTTCCAGTCCAGTTAAACCAGAACATGAAGGCCTTGGAGGTGGATTAGGCACTCTTAACGCTCTTTTCTCAACGTCGAACGAAGCTGTCAGTTTACAAACTTCCTGACAATTGGCATAAGCATGGCACCTTGTGCTTACTTCCAGATCATATTTTTGGGAAACTAGATTCTCGGCCCTCTTATCCGTTTCATTGGAACACATAAAGCTATCAGACTGCCGTTTCTTGTTAAGTACCAGATCATCAGGAGTGCAATTGGCTCCACTAATAGAGTGCCTTCGTGCTGAACCAAACAGATCATCCCAATTACAATTAACAGGATTATCCATGTGTTTCACTTGCTGCAAGTCTTCATCAGTGATAGGCCATTTTTTAAACTTCTTGATAAGATATAGTCTCTTCGTAGCAGTATCATTAGAATCTTCGTCAACACTGAAAGGCGAAAAGCATATAGATTCCCTGCGCTTGTCAACAGATTTTGGGCTTGAAGGTTTATCAGAACTCATCTTAGAGCAACTACGCAATTCATCTCTTAAACATGAGTTAACCCATCTTAAGTAAGCTAGCTCTTCAACTTCATTCATCCGACTCAGTTGAAGACCTTCCACTTGTTTGCAGAGATCCTCATTGGTATGCCTTAGCAAAGAAGCCTCTGCTTTAGTCTTCTCAAGAATATCACTCTGCATATAAACAATTTAAGATCGAACCAGTGAAGACAAGAACAACCTACTCAATGATACTAATCAAGAATGGTACTTCATGAATTGAGGATGACAAAGTCATATTTTGACTGTAACACATTAAAAAACAAGATGCAATCACTGCATCAAGCTTGTCACTAGTTGCATGTCTACTCGACAAGGAGAGCGAACTATCGTTTCGTTTCAATGTTCAGGGACTGGATCCTTACTAGTATAAGGACATGGAAGAAAATCTCTTGACAGGAGGATTTCTACACTACACACCTAATCTTCCCATTAACTACAAGAATTAACACATCTAATTATACTAGGTTGTAGCTGTTCACAAAATTGACTCCTATATACATCAGAAAAAATGGTATATGTAAGAAAACTCAATACATTCCCTACAACAGAAATTCTCACAAGTATTCCATGACTTACATCATTAATCATCAATAGAAGACAATTATTAAACCAATATACTAAAAGATACAATGATAAAGATAAATGATCACATGTATATCTAAGTGATCTCAATACATTCAAATATATAAACTTCAACTTCGTTCATTAATTGATATTATACTACCTACCAATGCATATAAAGAAAAGCGATTGAAACAACAGAGTGGTGATATACCTCAGACACTTTGGCAAGAGTAGCTAATTGTGATTCCAAGGAAGTAATCCTTCCAGATAAATTTCTCTTCTGAAGCTGCAGCTCCATGTTCATCCTCCTCAACTCTACAACTTCCATCTCAGAAGAAGAATGACTATTTTGCCCTTCGTTCACCAGTGCCTCATCTTGATTCCCCATCACAGAGGCCAAGGTTACAAGTTGACCAGAAAGGTTACTCTTTTCCTTCTCGAGCAATTCCACTTTACTGAGAAGGCCATCGATCTCACTCTTCTTCAATTCAAGCTCCTTCTCGAGCTCCAACTTGTTCGAGTTTCTCTTGAACTCGGACAACTCAGCTTGCAAACTCACCTCCCTATCCTTGGATTCTTGAAGCAGATTTCTCAAATGATCGATTTCAAGAAACAAATCCTCAGAAGAACCAACAGACTTTGTCTTGCTTTGGCTGTGAACTGTCTGTGGATGCACCTGCTTAGCATTAATCGAGCATGAAAGATCACCAATGAGGGATCTTTTGATTCTTGAATTGGGAACCACTGGTGGATTCTTTTGGTTGGAGATATCAGAGTTGTTTAATGGCACCCTCTTGGTTTGAGCTGTGGTTTGAAGCACTCTGGTTTTGGTTTTCTTCTCTCCAGCTGAAAACCCCTTCACTATGTGAGAACCCCATGAAGATTTCATCTTCGAAAAATTGCTGTTCACCTTCACATTACCATGGTTTTGATCAGCAAATCTTGATGGTTTCACTCTCTTCTCAGAAGGGTTTTCTTCTCTCATCTTGAACAACAATCAGAGACGTGTTCAAGAATTATTAAAGAGACAACAATGGGGGTTCAAGAATCATCAAGAGACCATCATGTCTGATTACACAAAACAAGGATATTCACAGTCACACAAAAGCAGAGAAATAATTAAAGAAAATCGAATTTAAGAAGCGAGAGAGAGAGATGGGGGTAATATTTATTAGCAGAAGAGTAGTTTATATTAATAAAGCGACAAAAACTAAGGTGGGCTATTTTAGGGAGGATGGTAAAAGGAGTAGACGATGTTTCTGTTTGTGTAGTGTAGTGAATATGTGGAACTGGGAAGAGTAAAAGGTGGTACTTTGTCGCAGCTTTAATCTTTTTCTTACATGCAAAAGAGTGAAGCAATTTGAAATTTGAAAATTTGAAATCTTACAGCCATGGAGGCTGCTGCTGCGAATCACAAGAAAGCTCGAATGAAATCGACGGCTGAAATGCGGCGGAGAAAGGAGGGGTAGAGATGACGTGTAAAAGGTTAGGCCCGACTTCAGTGGCGCTCCAGCTGTAACTACTCCAACGGTCGAATGTCGAGCCCGGCCTACTTTCGAAATACCAGTAGTATTAAATTTTTTATAAATTAAATTCTCCTGTCATATCATATGTAGACATGCACCCCGGTTCGGAACCGCCGGTTCCGGTTCTAACGGAGAGGGAACCGGAACTGAACTGGGGGACTTAAGATTTCGGTTCTTGAACCGGCGGTTCCGGTTCCGGTTCCGATTCGGAACCGCCAGTTTTTCGATTTTTTTTTCAATTTTTTTTTTGTTATTATGTGTAATTTATTTATTAAATAACTAAATAAGTAAAACATGTGTAACAATTATATTGAATTTGAGTATGTGTAATTTCATTAAAATTAAAAACATGATGTATGCAATATTCAATAATGCAAATAAAAATTTGAAAGTTGATATTAAATTTATATTCATACAATATTAATTAATGTGATCACATTGTAATTTAAATATTAAAATCTAAACCATTACAATTTACAAATGTAGAACACTACGTCTGCAACTTTACAACCATGTCAACTAATCTATTTTTATTATATAAAAATTTGAAAAATACAAACTTTATAAGCTAAAATACAACAACATAATAGAGTGGGAAAAAAAAGGACTTGAGCTTAAATTTAGGGTTAAACTTGAAAATTCAAGTTCAACTTAAATTTAAGTTGCCTACATATCCTCGAAAGGAATCAAAGCCCACGTAGTTCTCTTAACTTACCTCAACTTACCTCTTTGGCTCGGTGGAGGTGAATGATGATGACCTTTTTTGTTTACTCTACCAGTCTACATCGCTTCCATATTCCGTAATGTCATCATCAGTACGGTCTTCTTCATTTTGATTTTGAATCCGTCTTTTCGCCTTTGACCAATCATCAAGTAAACACAAATTTTCTAAATTTGTCACACTTAAATTGGATCGTATCGAATCCAAAGTGAGGTTACCAAGACTAAATGCTTGTTCGACGGCGACCGTAGAGGCGGGAAATGCAAAAATCTCTCTTACAATTAATGATAAAATAGGGAAGGATTTTGTTCTCCTTGACCACCACTTCAAAATATCAAAACTAGTTCCGTTTGTATCAAACTCAAAAGTGTTAGTAAAATAAGAATTAAGTTCTTGAAAAGGATTAGATATAACCCGTGCACGTTTTTGAGATCTAGCATCATAAAAACTATAAAATTTTTGAATTGCATCATATTTTCTAGAATTATCAGCACTATCACTACTATCATCACCACTTGATTGATCATCATTCATATCATTTTGTTCTTTATACTCCTTAAAAAGTTCCTTTAGTAGATTATAAGTAGTTGCAACTATGTCTTTAGGATTAGGAACTTGCTGTCTAGTATGAAAATCACAATTAGCATACAATGAATCATAGTAAAGCGTTAACAATTCTTCTAAACCATCCGTTCTAATACGTGGGTCTAACAATTTAGCAACTAAACACAAGTCCGGAATTTGAAAAAAATATTTTAACCACTTAGATTTCATGGAAAGAATAGCATTTGACAACAACGGGTGTGCTTCATTAGCACTAAAAACCATAGCAATTTTAACACAATTATCAACAGCTAAATTTGAGGTAGGATAATAAACACCGGATAGTTCTTCCGTAGCATCATTAAAAATTTACAAAACATCACATAAGTATAACATGTGTCCCATTGATTAGCAAACAAGACTTGACCACCCGCATCTTGTGAGTAAAAATCACAAATATGATCTTTATAATCAAAAGAGTCATGCAACATTTTATACGTCGAATTCCAACGAGTTGAAACATCTAAAGGAAATTTTTTTGGGTGAACAATATCTTTTCCACCTTTTAGTCATTATGTACCATAAAGTACTTTCAATAGGTTGAATGTGTGCTTTCAAAGCACTTATATCATCTTGAACACATAAATTCAATATATGACAAATACATCTCACATGAAAAAATCTACCACCAATTGAGGGTTTGCAAATATCAATAAGACTTTCTAAACTAGCCATATTAGCACTAGCATTATCAAATGAGATTGTAAAAATCTTTGTAACTAAACCATATTCTTGCAAAATAGTACTAATTTTGTGAGCAATATTAACGGCGGTATGAGGAACATCAAATGATCTATAAGCAATTAATCTTTTTTGTATATTCCATGAACTATCAATCCAATGACAAGCAATACCCATATAATCCACTTTTTGCCAAAAATTGCTCCAAATATCCGAACATATAGACACTTTATGAGGTAATTGTTGCAAAATTTATTTTAAAACCAAACCATACTCTTTAACAACTTTAGTAACACCAAGTTTATATTTATTACGATGCAAAGGTGGGGCTTGAGGATTTAAAGTGAGATTAACCCAATCTTTAAAAAAATATTATCGGCAAAGTTAAATGACAAATGTTTGGTGCACATAAGTTTAATGTATAATTTCAAATAATTAAATTCATCAAATTTAAAAAGAGTGTTACCCGACGCCGATGAACCTTATCCTCCGGAAGACGCCGTGAACCCTCGTCCTATTTGTGTTTGACCGGTTGAGATGCCAATCTTGTCCGGATGCTTCGAGTTGATGTGCTTGATGAACTTTCCATATACTCCGCCATGCTTGAATTTATACTTCGTGCCACAATAGTTGCAAATAACTTTGAATTCATTCGAATTCTCAATGGCCACCTTCTTGAAATGAATGGAAAATATATCGGAACGTAATACTTGTGGAGAACTTCGAGTCGATCCTCCGCCTCTGCCTTCGCTAGAGCCTCCGGCTCCATCTCCGGTACCCGTACCACCCGAGGTTGGTTGACTTCCATTCGCCCTTTGTTGTGATTGACCTTGAGTATTATCGTTGTCGTCGTCGAAGGGGAAACCATCTCCAAGTATCTTCCTAAAATTCAAGTTGAACAAATAAGGGGACATTTCTTCATCCGAAGGAATATTTTCAAGTTCAACATCTTCTAGAGTTGGTGGAAGTTGACGTGGCGATGGTGGAGGACAATTTAAGGTGTTTGATATGGATTTTTCTCTAGAAGAAGAAGGTGAGGTACCGGATAAAGAAGAACCTCTTCTATGCATTTTTTTTAGATTGAAAAAAGGATGAATATATATGATTTATGAACTAAAACTAAAAGACTATAAGTATACTAATTAGTAGTATATGTAGGAAAGAATAGAAAATGATAATGAGAGAATTGAAATGAAAGTGATAATGAGATAATTGAAATAAAAGACTACAACTATATTTTTTTTTAGTTTGATATATATGAACTAAAAATTGAGAACTTGATTTAGAAAGTGTATTATGTAGAGTAGAAGTAGAATCAACTATCAAGAATGTAGAATAGAAGAAGTAGTGTAGAAGTAGTAGAAGTAAAAATATTGTGTGCACAAATTGATCACACTTGGGGGTATTTATAGAGGATTGGAATTGATCTCATCCATCCATTTCAAATTTTGAACACAAAAAAAATCTCAGCCCTTGAATTTTTTTTTTTTTAAAAAATCCGGCGAAATCACCGATTTAAACTGGGATCTCCGGTTCCAATATCAATCTCAGTCGTTGATCTTCAACGGCCACACAATCTCGGCCGCACGTTTGAATTTCAAAATTTAAATTTTTCGGTCCGGCCCATCTGAACCGCAGGTTTGAACCGGCTAACCGTGAACCGGCAATTTACCCGCCTGAACCGCCGGTTAACAGCCCAACGGTTATTTTTTTAGGCCGTCGGATCTCCAACAGATAGACGATCTTGGCCGTTCAAAAAAAAATAGAAAAATCGAGGAACCGGCGGTTCGAACTGACGGTTCCGGTTCGAGAGTAGTAGGAACCGAAATCGAACCGTGTTCTATCGATTTCGGTTCATTTTTCCCAGTTCCGGAACTGGAATCGCCGGTTCCGGTTAAAATCGCCTGTTCAACGGTTCGAACCGACGGTTCCGATTAATTGGTGCATGTCTATTCATATGGAGTAAATTATAAAACTCCTCATAATTTCCATTTAGGAACCGACTAATATATTAATTATCAACAGAGGATTCAATTTTTTTTCTACAATTGAAAGATTTTAATTATCAATTTAAGATATTAAGATCATTTATAATAATTTAATAATAGTCATATTAAATTTTCATATATTAAAGTTAAGATTATGAAAGTGATACTCGTCTCTAATAATCTCTTGGAATCATATGGACTTTTTACCAGAAATCATGAAAGATAAGTTTCAGTACTAAAAATGCACTTAGTAATAAGAACATCTCCAACGGTATGCACCACCTCTAATTTGAAGCGAAAAATGTGCTTCAACGGTCGAATTTCGAGTCCGGCCATACTTTCGAAATAGTACTAATATTAAAATTTTAGTATAAATTAAATTCTTGTGTCATAAAGATAACAAAACTCTTTCTAATTTTTTTTAGGAACCGAAAAAATATACTCCTTCCCTCCCCCGAAATACTTTACGTATTGTTGTGCGCAGAATTTAAGAAAAAATTATTATTTTATGTATATACTCCCTCACTAGGAGAATCTTTTGTTTTTTGGCACCTTAATTAAGGAGTATTATTATTTAATGTGTAGTTGATAGTTGTATTAGTGGAAGTGTAAGTCTCATATTTTAATTGTATTAGTGGGGTGTGTGGGTTCTATGTGTGTAAAAAAGGAAAGGGAACTCTTTGGATGAGACACCCAAAATGGAAAAAAGATCATCTTTGAAGGGGACGGAGGGAGTATCAATTAAAAGATTTTTTTTTTCAAAAATCAAAAGATATTTAAACATAAAATCATACAATCATTTTAAACAATTTAACTATAGCTACATTAAAATTTCATAAATTAATTTCTTATTATGATTTTAATAATAAATAATAATTTTATGGTAAAAATAAGTAAATAATTAATAATAATTGAATATAAAGCAAAATCACGTGAAATATTGAGGGAAAATATTCTGAAATCTAAAATTGATCAACCACAATCTTAAAAAACATCCAATCAAATCTCTCTTAAGGAATCATAACTAATTCATTTTTCATTAGTTCATAAGCCCATATGAAGATATGTCATTTACTATTCATTTTCTTTTGCATAAGTTAAGTTCACGTTAAATTATTACGAAAGTGATGCTCGCTTGTGAATCGTTTATACGAATGTCAGGGGCTTTTTACAATTGTTAATCATGAAGGATAAGTTTTGTGCTAAAAAATCAATTAGTGAAAAGAAAAGTGACAAAATTCTAAAGTTCAACCCAAATAAAATATAATTTTACAAATTAAGTTAAATATAGTAAAATTTAAAAAATGAGAAAAGAAATTTAACGTACTTAACCAGTAGAACGACTCATTCTTGTTGATAAATTGATATGTTTCTTGAAAATTTGAAAGTTAATTGATGAATTTCAAATTTTAGAATATCATACTAATTTCAAAAACAAAAAATTTAAGGACTAAAAAATTTATTTTTCTCGTCACGTTAGAAGTGGCACATGACATATGGTTGGGTGACATGCTCCAGCTGGTAAATGAAATAAAATGTTGATTTTGGAAAGTTAAGGACCAATTTTGAAAATTAAAAAACGTATGGACTAATTTAAAAATTGATAACTTAAAAAACAAATATATATATATATATATATATATATATATATATATATATATATATATATATATATATATATATATATATATATATATATATATATATATATATTTACCCTAAAATCATTGGTGAGATGATGTGGTATCTACAATGTAGTAGGGACGAAAAAAATGGCTTGGCCCGTCCGGACCCGCCCTGACTCGTGAATTTGGGGCAAATTCGACCTGACCTGTATTGAGAATGGGGCTAGTCTGGGTAATAGTGATGGCTCGATTTGACCCGTTCAGTCCCTTTTAATATTTACACTATATAATACATTATGTGTATAACATGTATATTTTATTTATGTTTTTGTATTATATTCATTATTTATAAGATATATATTTTGCTTAATTGATTAACTAAGTAGAAAATATATGATATTACTATGTACTATAATTACTAATTAAATGAAATAATATATATTACACATTATTTATAATAGGTATAAATATTTAAATAAAATAAATAATTAAAATGGGCAAAAAAAGAGTGGTCCTGACCCGCAACAACAGAATAGGTCTGGATAATCAACTACCTGGGACAACAGAATAGGTCTGGATAATCAACTACCTGGCCCGGCCCGCCCTATTGACATCCCCACTATGTGGACTCCTTTTGAATAAATTAGGATTTGTTATCCACCAACGGTGATGTGTTTATTTTGTCGACGGGCCCACTCAATCCAATAGTATTATATTGTCCGCTTTGGACCGCCCACTAACCCGTACAATTTTGCTCTTTGTGCTCAAACCTAAAAGGCCTCATAACATCCCACCAATCGCGCCGATTAAGTCTGGGATCCGCTTTGGGCCTCCCATTGGCCCGCACAGGTCTGGATAATCAACTACCTGGCCCGGCCCGCCCTATTTACATCCCCACTATGTAGACTCCTTTTGAATGAATTGGGATTTGTTATCCACCAACGGTGATGTGTTTATTTTGTCGCCGGGCCCACTCAATCCAATAGTATTATATTGTCCGTTTTGAGCCGCCCACGGCCGCATGATTTTGCTCTCTGTGCTCAAACCAAGAAGGCCTCATAACATCCCACCAACCGCACCCAGAAGGCCTCATAACATCTGTGCTCAAACCAAGAAGGCCTCATAACATCCCACCAACCGCACCCAGAAGGCCTCATAACATCCCACCAACCGCGCCGATTAAGTCTGGGGTCCGCTTTGGGCCTCCCATTGGCCCGCACAGTTTTTCTCTCTAAGCTCACACCCAAAAGGCCTCATGCTAGGAGAGTCCATCCCACACTTATAAACTCATCGCCATTCCCACTTCTAACTGATGTGGGACTTTGATTGACACCTAACCAACATATTTTTCCATGTTTAAAAACATAAGTTAAAAATTAGAGTGAAGATGTGTGGACAAATTCTAGGCAATAAACTTTTTTTTTTTAATAATTGTGAAAGGTAAATCCATTTATTAATTTTTAGTGTTAGCCGTAATTAATATTTTTTATTTTAACAAATTTTATTAAATGCTTAATGACATTATTTAAACTGAATTAATGCTATTAAGATAGGAATTAGGAACAGGAGTATTCTATTTGGATAGCTATGTAATTTATTAGATTCATTAATAACAAGGAACTAATGATAATTTAAATGTTTAAAACAAAAGTGAGGTTGTTAGGAAATCTCCCTTACCGAACAAAATTTACTTAACAGCAGATTGGGTCGGGCCCACGAAGTATTCTAGGCCTCACCCTGATGATGGGCCGTATTCCCTTAATGGATCTCCTTCCGAGGCCCGCCTTGTTGGATTGGGCTTAAGTCAAGGCCCATTTTGTGCAGATTTCCACGTTTTTTCAATTAAACACCTCCTCCTCAATCCAAATTCCAAACAAGTCCCTCACATAAATTTTCTTTTTTCTTTTCCCCCCTAAATATCTTCTCGCTCAGTGTTGTAAATCAAGAACCTCAAACCAATTTCATCTGTTAACTGCATTCGTTAGCCAAAAACGTTGATGCTGTGTCGAATTCTAGAAAATCAAGATGCTTGGTGGATTATCTATGTCCGAATCCGTGACAGAAGTTCTCTCTTTAATAAATTACACCCATAATACACTATTCCCTCGTGGGTTTCCGATTTTGCGGAGCTCCATTGCTGTAACTGCACCCAGAAGAAAGAAACAGAGAAGAATTACGACCAGAGGCGCTTTAAGCGATGGAGATGGAGGCGGAGGTGTTGTTGTTGATAAATATATCGAGTTTAAACCGTCGTTCGCTGAGTATTTAAAGGCCATGGAATCTGTCAAAATCGACAGAAGCAATACCAATAATCACGATGATAGCAGTGTTACTCGCAGTTATAGTCCGAGGAAAAAGAAGATTATTAAGAAAATTGTTCAAGAAGAGGAGGAGAGCAATGATGGGGTGACTGCTGTTCAAGAAAGTTCAAGAAAAGGTAATGCACATAGGAAGAGTGCACTTTCTAGTGAGGATTCAAGAAATGGTGATTTTCGTAGGGATTTTGATTCAGGGAAGGTTGTCAGAAGGCACTATAAAGAGGTGAAGGTTCTTACTGGAAAGAAAAGTGAGTACAGTGAGAGTAAGGTATTGAATATGGAAAGAGCTGCATTCAAGTCATTGGAATGTGATGATGGTGTAATGGATAAGCCAAGGGTGACAAAAGCAGACATGGAGGAGAGAATCCAGAGGCTTGCTAAATGGTGAGTAGTCATAAGCTATAAGGACTATTGATTGAGTATACAATTATATGTGCTTGTATCATATTGTTGGATTATAAGCTGTCTTCATGCTATCGCCAATTCCTAGTCAGTCTTTACATTTTGGGAACTAGATTCTGTATGGGTGCCACAATTATGAGACATTTTCTTGCATTTGTTATAGTTCTAATTAAGTGGCATTTAGTTACTTCAGTTGATGATCTGATTCTTCTGTCTGGTATGGGATATATCTGATTTGCATGCATTATTATGCCTTCTGGTGTTGAATAACTATATCAAACTAACATGTAATTCCCATAACTTGAGGTCTTTAGAATTGCGAGTACTCGCAAATTTTAAGACTAGACTTAGCTGGATTCTGGAAAGTCAAACTTGCACTGACTAAATTTATCTGGTGGCAGTATTTTCTTGAATGAAATGTCTGATTATTCATGTATGATCTTCATTTATGTAATCGGAGGAGATACCTCAATTTATGCTTGGCGTTATGTATTTAAATGTGCGATATTGTAAAGAATATTGTCAAAACAGAATCCTTTGTTCCACTCATGGTAATATAGTTTACTTTTACAGTCTAAATGGTGCAGATATTGACATCCCTGAGTGGAAATTCTCTGAAATAATGCGAAGTGCTCAAATAAGATTCTCAGATCATTCTATACTGAGGGTTGTCCAGTTATTGGGTAATTTGGGAAACTGGAAACGGGTGCTCCAAGTCATTGAGTGGATTCAGTCCCGCGAGCGCTACAAATCCTACAAGATACGGTATTTTACTCCTTCTTAAGAATCACTAAACCTCATGAATGACTTGTTACTGGAGAAATCTTTGCTAGGTCAATCTGCTATTATGTTCTAAGTTACAATCCTGTTCCTTTGTTAAAGGATTCTTGATAAAATTTATGCACATCTAGACACTCGAATTAGCATTTGTTAGAAAGAATATTCAAAGGATATATTTTTACTTTTAAAATTTCTATTTATTCTTTTGTTGATGAATAAATAGTCAAGGCAGATGAAGGTATTATTTTTAGATGAATTTTATATGAAATGCTAATGTCTACCTTGTGATGTTTTTCCACAAGAAACTGAAAGGTATGGGTAATTGGTAGAGCATGATATGTATCTCTTAGATATACATGGCTGCCCTGCTGCAACATTTCTATTTTGTGTTTTTGTTGGCAGCATTAGTATGGATTGCCTTTTTTAAAAATCCGTCTTATGGAAATTTATTAACTGGAGTTTCATTTCTTCTTGTAAAGTGAAGGAGGTTATAGGGGTGACCAATCTGAAAATCAACAATGCTACTTTTTTCAACTAAATGTTGCATTCCTTCAATTGTTGCTGAATTCACAGTGCTGTTACAGTTTCAAGATGAAGTCTCATTGTCTATAAGAAAACCTAACATTGCACCCCAAATTCAGACCTAGACGTAATGCACATAAGAAAGTTGTTTAAAAATAGTTATTTAATGATTTTTTTTATTTTTTACTTTAATTCTTTGTATTTTCCAGATATATTTATACATCGGCTTTGGATGCTCTTGGAAAAGCAAGGAGGCCAGTGGAGGCTTTCAATCTCTTTCGCTATATGCTGGTAATGTTTACTCAGTATGGTTGTATTAGTACCTAACAAAGACAATGCCTAAGCCATCATTTGATTGTCTTTATCTTTTTTTCTGATCACTTTCTACAGGAGCAGTTGGCTACCTACCCTGACATTGCGGCTTATCACAGTATTTCTGTTACACTTGGGCAAGCTGGGCATTTGAAGGAACTTTTTGATGTGATTGATATCATGAGGTCTCCTCCCAAAAAGAGTTTCAAAACTGAATTCCTTGAGAAGTGGGATCCACGATTGGAACCGGATGTTATAGTCTACAATGCTGTGAGTGCATATAAAAATCTATTGACTGTTTCTGGCATGGTATATTTGTTTTGCGCTATATACAATTTATGTTCTCCCTTCAACATAATTTCTGATTTTTATTGAAGAAGTATGTATTTTCAGTGTAGACTTTACCACAGTCCATGTAGACAGGTAAAGGTTTCATTTTCTGTTTGTTAATAGACGTTCTTCTTTCTATGGGATACAAATTAAATTAACCTTCTGCCAGGAAATACTCAATGAAAACTGGAATTGATGTCATTTAATTCTTTTATACAAATTTGTTTTTTTATCCAATTAATGTTATTTAATGCTTCATACAAATTGGTTTCTTTATCCAGGCAGTGTATTCATTAGAGATGTTTTACTCGTATTCCTCTGTTATATATTGAATCATCCGTTGCCCAGCAATTGCCTAAATAAAGAGAGTTTGTTAAGGTCTAATTCTAGCAGTTATTATTTCTTGCGTAGGTTCTTAATGCTTGTGTTCGACGTAAGAAATGGGAAGGTGCTTTTTGGGTTCTGCAGCAACTAAGCCAACAAGGTCAACAACCTTCAAGCACAACTTATGGATTAATTATGGAGGTAATATCTTAACCTTATCGCATCTGGTGTCCCTTCCATTTTTTATTGTTGCCGTATTCGATTGTTGTATTACAAGTTTCCTTTTCTCCTTAGTCTCATGATAACAGTGTTAGTTGCCCCCAACTACTTCAGTCTTGCTCAGAATTCTCTGAAATCTCTAATAAAGAATTTAAGATGTTTAAGCATATCTTGATTTGACCATTGTGTGGATAAAATTTCTTGAGGACATGGTTTTAACACTCTCTGCATGACATCATAGATAGCTATTCTGGTTTATATGATCTGATCTCCCAATGTACACTCTGGAAGATGCTGTTATCTCTCTCTCTTGTCTTCTTGTTGGAAAAGAGGGCAAAATATTGTTTCTTTTATAGCCTTTGCAGCAATGTGTTTTCATTTATTTAAATAATTCTAGTGACTTTCATGGTTTTTCTCAATTGTGCAGGTGATGTTGGCAAGCGGCAAGTTTAGCTTAGTTCATGATTTTTTCAAAAAAGTGCAGAAATCATATATCCCAAATGCTCTGATATATAAAGGTAACTTATTGAAATATCTTTTTCCCTACTGCATTGCTGAATATCCCCGATTAAACATTTATCTCATCTGTAGTTCTCGTAAATACTTTGTGGAGGGAAGGCAAAGTTGATGAGGCCATGATGGCTGTTGATGATATGGAGAGAAGGGGGATAGTTGGCAGTGCCGGTCTATATTATGACCTAGCTCGGTGCCTTTGTAGTGCAGGAAGGTGCAATGAAGCACTGAAACAAGTAGGTGGTGCCTGTTATATATTTCTTCATCTTATGCATATTTCCTTAAAATTTTATTGCTAATCTTTGACTTAATTTTTCATGTCAGTTTAGCATACCACTGTTTGATTTCTGTGTTAAGTTCGGTTATTGAATGTTTGATGGACATATTAGGAATTAAAGTCTTCCGCCTCCTCTCAATCTCTTTATGTTAAATATGTATAAAAAAAGGGCCTGGATGGAGGAAGAACTAGTATGTCATAGCACTTCAATTTATTTCCTTTAATTATTATTTAGATTAGATATGGTTTTGTTGGGCCTTGTTTTTGTGGGTTAAGGTTTAATTCAGTGTTTATAATTCTTATTTCTTGGGTGAATGACAAATTTTAATTATTGAATTTGGAGTCAGACTGGATTTTCTGTGTACTGTATCTTGTGTTCTTGTTACGGTTCCAATCTCTTGTCTATAACGCATTCACTTTTGATTCGTTGCAGATTGACAAGATATGCAAAGTTGCAAATAAACCTCTTGTGGTAACATACACAGGTTTAATTCAAGCATGCGTTGAATCTGGGGACATTGAAAACGGGGCGTATATCTTCGATCATATGCAGAAGTTCTGTTCACCAAATCTAGTCACATGTAACATAATGCTGAAAGCTTTTCTAGATAATGGGAGGTTCAAAGAAGCCAACCAGTTATTTTTAAAATTACTGGAAAACGGCAACTCTTTCCGCAGTGAAGAAGATTATAAAGTCAGGGTAATACCAGATATATATACATTCAATACAATGCTGGATGCGTGTGCTGCAGAGAAAAACTGGGACGAGCTTGAGTTTGCATATGCACAGATGTTGAGATACGGTCACCACTTCAATCCAAAACGTCATCTTCGGGTAATATTGGATGCTCGTCGCGCTGGTAAGGTATTGTCTTCTACTGCAGTTGCAGCTCTCTAGCTTTTCCAGTGAAATTTGGTTGCTATACTTGTTTCTATATATTGACAATCTCAATGTTCTATAGGAATCACTATTGGAGATGACTTGGAAACGGCTGGTTGAAACTGGACGGGACCCCCCTCCACTTCTCGTCACAGAAATGTTCTTGATGAGACTTGAGAAGGGTGACCATGCTGCTGCCCTCTCTTACATTGTCAACTTCGTCTCTCTGGAGTCGCAGGTATTTTCCAGAAAGACTTGGTTGAAATTTTTCGTTGAAAACTGCCACCGGTTTCGGGGTCGAGTTCTTCAAGAACTGGTGGATGAAGGTAGTGTTATTCTTGGTAGGAACGAAAACCCTGCAGTTGAGAAACTATTAGATTCTTGTAAAGAATTTCTAACATCAAATCTTAACAAGCAAGTTGAAGTATCATATGCTGAAATATAGGATTGTGTTTTATTTGTTGATTTAATTTGTGTAGTAAATGTATCTATCACTGTTAGAAAGAAACCCACTACAAGAAGTTCATTTTAGAATATGTAGTTAGTTAATTGAAGTTTGCTTTTAAAAAAAAAGAACTGTTGAGTGCTTAGTAATTAAATTTCAGCTAAGCACACCTTAATGGCAAGAATAAAACAAGTGTGGATGTGTGTGTGTGTTTTTTTTTTCTGTCTTTAGAGAAGGGTTGGCTCAAGAGTTAATCTTCTGTGAATTGGGTTTACAGTGTAAATTTTGTGGTCCCTTCTAATTTAAACCCTAACAATATACTACTATAATAGAATTGGAAAGGGGAACTATAGTGTTTACACCGTAAATCTAATTTATACAAGTGCTTTCCTTGGTTTCAAATGATTGGCCACATTATCTGCAAGCATGAAATATATTTTATTATTTTTGTCATTAATCAATACTATATTACTAAACCAGTTGTAATTCTTAATTAATTGGTCAAATAATTGAACATGCATATGATCTCACTTCTGTAAAAATGTTGCAAATGGCTGTCACTCCCTCTCTATTTGCTTATCCACAATTCCACATGCTCCATTTGTATTTAAATAAATCATGGTGAATGGCTAATTTAATAATATATATGATTGTTTTGAATTTTGTTTAATAATATATGGTTATTGTGCGTTTTTATTAATTTGAATGGAGTGGAGTCGCCCCCATATATTGTCAGCATTCCTGTAAAGACAATAATTAAAACCAAATTAACGTCTGTATTTTAAACTTTATAACAGTGAATTTTTTACTCTTTTGCATAATAATTACTCCCGTCGTCCCACATTTATTTTCACACTTATCTTTACCACAAAAAAAAAATTCACATCAACCAACAATGTCAAAAATTATCTTAATTTCAAAAAGATCAATTTCATCTAGCACACATAACATATTTTATAATTTATTATTACCTAAGAATATCATAATATCCCTAAAAAGTCAATAAAAACTTTATCAAAAAATAACTTTTCTTAAACTTTGTATCTACCGTACTGGTGCAGATAAATTTAGAACGGAGAACGTATTAAAGAATACATATGCAAATAAGTTTGGGACGGAGAAAGTATTAAAGAATACATATAAGAATGGGACGGAAGGAGTACAAATTTTCTAATTTAATAAAAAATCAAAGGACTATTTGAATATTATTTAATGTATCCATATATACAGATAGATATAGATATGTAAGAGGTGATCTCCCTTTCATGGTAGCACTAATACTAAAGTGTGAAAAGTATTGTCCTTTGGTTGGATGATGATTTGTTATGACATGAGAAATGAAGTCGTGCTAACGCGCTTTCGCGATTTCTACGACTTGAACTTTCTATGCATTTCCTTTTTCTTCTCTATTTATTCTTTTTATTTTTTTAAATTACTATTAAAAGTTAGTTTCAACAGAATTTCTGATCAAACATTATTTCATTCAATTCAATAGTAAACTTCAATCAATCTTTATTCTTTTCAAAATGCTGTTTTCAAATTTCTAAGTTTTTATTAAAGGGAAATAAATTGAGTGATTTTAATATGAATTTTGTTGAGTGTCGTTAGTTAGTGTTAAATTAATGAAAATATTTTTGTTAGTGTATATAAGTGAGGTTAAATTAAACGTAGTTTTAAATTTAAATTATTCAGGTGCATGCCAATGCATTTGATTCCAAAATAAATTAGCACATTTATTTAATGTACATGAGAAATCATTGATTAATTTCATGTATAAATAAAAATTAAAAGTATACATAAAAAAAAATTTAAAAAAAAGTGGGCCAATAAATGTGAAAATTCGAATTGGAAAATTTTGGAAAAGTCTGCTTTTAAATTGCTTGACAGTTGACAATGATTGGGACATCGTCCATGCGATGCTTCTCTCTTTGACTTGTTAACATGTAATCTATTTATTTCCATAAAATTAATAAAATAAATTTGTAAAATTATACAGGAAAAAAATTGTGTAGATCATCCCAAAGCAACAGTTTTGGAAATAATTTAATTTCCCACCAACTATAATTTAAACATAAAGATTAAGAAGATCATAATAAGTGGACAGCATATTTGCAATTAACATGAGTCATTTATTTATCTTTATTTTCTACGGATCTTCAGTAACAATTTTTTTTTAATATCAAATTAATTCATTGTGCGACTTAAATAGTCAATTAGGACGATTTCCATATGAAATTGAAGTAGGTTTATTTAGTCAAAAAAAATTAAAAACTAATTTAGCTAACCTAACTTTACCCATTACATGGATTTAATTAATAGGCAAATGACCTGATTTAGTTATAGGAAAATTTCAAGGTTAAAATAAAAAATACGAAAACGTGATTATGATTTTTAAGAAGTGTGAAATAGCAATCACTTCAATGTTTGGAGATTTGATTTTAGAGTGCAAGAACTTGCCATCATTGAATAATTCTTATTCTATTCATCTTATTCGTTTTATGATCAATATTGTGGTATATTGTATTGTTGCTAGCCCCATTATTGGGTTGAGCATTCTAGATTTGTAGATAACTTTTTTGATAACTACTTTTCTTGTTATACTCAATATGCAAACTATAGTTGGTTATAAAAAATAATAATAATAAAGGGAATGGGCAACATAGACCAAAGTTTTTAGGAGTTTTTTTTTTTTTTAAATCATACTTTTAGATATATATCACGCTCAATTCTACATAAATCACTCAATTTGTTAATTAATTAAAATAAATGATACAATTGTACATATTTATAATTGATTAAAGCTTTTAAATGAGTTGGTCTCCTGTGGAGGCACGGTGTGTCCCCGAGATACACAAGTTTTTGCTATTTGATACAAATGATGGAATCATCCACCCACCCTTATATTCTGGTCTGACAAAGAGATGGAGAGGTAAATCATGGTTACTCTACTAATTAATGAGTCTAGATGTCCTGTGCCACTTTGATATAACATCTCATGTGTCATTTTATTGATGAGTAATATGTATGAGAGATGAGGAAAGTTATACTCTAAATCTAACTTATACTCCCTCCGTCCCGACGTAAGAGGGTCATTTGTTTTTTTGCACGTAAATTAAGAAGTATTATTATTTAATGTATAATGGGTAGTTGTATTAGCAGGAGTGTGGGTCCCATATTTTAATTGTATTAGAGTGAATGTGTGGGTCCTACGTGTGTAAAAAAAAAAAGGAAATGAAAAAAATGACCCTCTTAGCTGAGACGGGAGGAGTAAATTTTATGGACAAAGAATTGGATTTCCACCCTCCCACACAATTTATAAATAAATTATAAATATTGCACCAACGTGTTACGAAACATCATCAATCATAATCAATAATGAAATATTCCTTCCATTCCGGTGTAAGATGACCATTTGTTTTTTCGCACGTAGATTAAAGAGTATTATTATTTAATGTGTAGTGGATAGTTGTATTAATAGGAGTGTGAGTCCCATATTTTAATTGTATTAAAGGTGGTATGTGGGTCTCATGTGCCTACTCTTTAGGTGAGACGATTAAAATGAAAAAATAAGATGAAAGGAGTATTACATTGTGAACCCCTCATTTTGATAGACATTTCTACATAGAGAGGGTGAGATTCGATACTTGCACAGTTTAAAAAAACTAGAATCAAACCTAAAACGTAGAAAACGAAGGCAACCATTAATTATTTGCAGAAATCAGAGGGTCCACGACATAATAAATACTCGGCACGGAAAAATTAAAAACAAAATAAATTAGGTAAAATATAGAGCAGCGGTAAAGTAGATAAACACGTGGCGTTACGTGGGAGGGGTATACACTACACATGCAATGACAGTTGGTGTTGGCCCTTTTTCCATGAGAGAAAAATCTGTACAACTTTTTAAGAAGAGGAATTATGCTCATTTAATATTCCGACACGTGTTGCTCCTTCCTTTAATTTTTTTCTTTCCTGCCCACTTTTTAAGAACAATTTAAAAATTGCCAGAAATGACAGAAACACTTTTGACATATTAACATGATTTGAATTTTAAAAAAAAGTTATTATCGAATTAAATTATCTGAGTCAAGTTTTTTTCACAGACATGTAATCCTTCTTCTTTTTACCGCACCACTGTAAATTTTCTACTTTTCACCATTCAGGATTACACACGTATCTCTATTGGGGTGGTCAGAATTTTTTAAGGTATCAATTCAGGATAGAATACCATGTTCGATTTTTGTTTTTTTAATATATAAAATCGTGTGATTTGTTATTTAGTTATTACAAATTGAATCTTATTTTCGTGTTTTGAGGACATCATTGTTAATTATTTTTTTAAAAAATGTCACCTCGTATTTGATGCATTGATAATAAATTCAAATTTCTAAAAGAAATTTTCAAGAAGATGCTTCTTCATTTTCTCAATTGAAGAATAATACAATTTGCAAGATTTGAAATCTCCTTTGTACTATGTAATAAACACTTAAATTTGAGGATTGGTTCTAACAACTTTTTCTTTGTTTTTAGTATGTGTTTTATTTTATAATCTCCCTCCATTAATATTTTTGGAGAATTAAAGCTAGTTTTTCTTTGCTTTTGTTAGATTTTATTCAAAATAAAGGTATGTTTTAAAATTTGAATATGTATATTTTCTTTTACAACCTTCAATATTTATTTAATTTTGATTTTTTAAAAATCACACATATGTGTGAGTCTGTGATCCACATTGACCATACATCTTTTATATATTCTTTCATTAATTAATTGATATATTTCTTCACCATTCAATTGATTTTTAAAATTCATAAAATTTTATAACTAACTTGTATTGTTGAATAGTTAAAGTTAGTGGATCAAATAAGCTCTAAAATATAAATGTGATAGTTTATTGGGGATCGATGGATCAATGATGACAAAAGAAACTTCCAATAGATAACAATGTTATAATAATGCCATCCTCATTATAATTATGTATATAATAATATAAATTTAATTAATTAATATATACAATTAGCAAAAAATAATTCGAAGGGAACAAAATATGCCGTATTCGCCACATGCTACGTTTGCTATTTGAATAAAAAGTCAACAACTCTTCCGCTTCTAATGGTAACTTGAAATTAATTTGGCAATACCAATTGTTTCACATCTTAAAAGGCACGTTTAATAGAAGAGATAAAATGAGGGTGTATACATTGTAATTGAGATTTAAATAATAATAAGTATTCGTATTATAAAAAATGGAGATTAGGAGTATTTGATAGGTTGTATTAAAAGTGAGAGTTTAACTGCGGTTACTCGATGCACCTAAATAATCTCAACCATTAAATCATATTCTCATTTAATCTTCACTACTCAATAAAATAAAATAATTAAAAATAAAATTAATAACTACACATTACACCCCTAATTTACTCTATAGAGCTCCAGGTGCACCGATGCACCATAGAATAACCCTAAATTAATATAATAAAAAAATGAGATTTTAGGTAGGAGATAAAAGAATTTAGATAAATACTGAAATTACTTTTACAACCCTTTTTATATTTTAAATTACAATAGTTACCATTTATTAATTAAATAAAAAATCAAGACAACCAACAAAATAGTATCAGCAAATTAAAATGAAATCATAATAGGAAGCAACAATCAACCATTGTTGTTGCAAAGTGCTGGTTGATTCAAGAACATTTATTTTCACTACAAAGTTCTCATTGATCACTTAGACCAAAATTAGTGTTTTAAATGCAAAATGCACATCATGGATCCTAAACACAGATCATATATAGATGCATGATTGATTGGAAACCGTCAATCTTAATGCCTCAAACACAACAATTATTCATTCTACAGACAAAGAACCATTGAGAGAGTTCAAATCAGGATAGCTCAAACACCACTGATATTTAAAGATGAACAACATTAAAATGGTATCAATAGCAGTTGTAACAACAAATTTTATATTTATAATAAAATAAATACAAGTTAAATTACAAAGATAATCCGGATGGATTGAACTAAATAATTTAGGAAATAATCTCTATCAATCCTCTGATTCTTCTCTCGAACCAACGTGGCTTTGACTGGTTGTGTTGACGGCGCTGACTGTGTTGACTGCGCTGACTTTGACTTTGTTGACTGGAGTGTACGCTGACTGTGTTGACAGCGTGTGTGGAGTCGGATCTTCAATTGAAGCTTGTCCGAGCTCGAATTTAGGACTTTGTAACGTTTATCCAGAGGCGTCGAGCCTTTGTTTGGATTAAACGTATTTGATGTGAAAACACTCGATCTGGGGGGCTCAGCACCTTAATCCCGGGTCGTATGCTGTTCTTGTCTCGAAGAACACTGAAGAACTTAACGTATGCAAAACACTCGATCTGGGGGGCTTAGCACCTTAATCCCGGGTCGTTTAGAGTTCTTGTCTTGAAGATCCCACCTTAATCTCGGGTCGTTTGCCGTTCTTGTCTTGAAGATCCTGAGGAGCGTTGCTCGTGTTTCAACCTCTTCAGAGTGTCTGTGTCTTCAGATGCTTCCGTGTGTGTTGAGTCGGATCTTCAGTTGAAGCTTGTACGAACTCGAATTTGGGACCTTATAACGTTAATCCAGAAGCATCGAGCCTTTGTTTGGATTAAACGTACTTGATCCGAAGAATACTCGATCTGGGGGGCTTAGCACCTTAATCCCGGATCGTATGTCGTTCTTGGCGCGAAGAACACCAAAGAACCCAGTATATGAAGAACGCTTGATTTGGGGGGCTCCGCACCTTAATCCCGAATCGTTTGCCGTTCTTGACTTGAAGATGCTTGAAGATCTCAAGGGAGCACTGCTCGTGTTCTTGATCTCTTCAGAGCGTTTATGTCTTCAAGTATTTGAGTGTGTGTCTCAAATGAATGGTGGAGACCCCTTTTTATAGGAGAGAAGGGAGGTCCAGGCCATTGGGCCTCACTTAATGGGCTTGGGCTCCAGCTTGATTGAACCATAATTGAGCCTATTTGATTTGGGCCTGATTTAATTTGTCTGGACTTGTTTGACTTGGGTCAGGCCCCATTTAACTTGTGCTTGATTGACTTGGGTCAGACCTCCTTTTAATTTAAGTCCATTTAATTTGTTGGACTCAAATTATTTTAGGAATTAATTTATTTAAATTCCAAAATAAATTAATATTTAGTCAATAAAATCCACGTGTCGCAATTTAATTGGAACGTAAATTTTAATTGCTTACAGCAGTAATGGTTTACTATTTACTAGCAAGATGAGCTTCATTTCCACGGATTCACCTCATCCACAACCAAATACTCACTGTGTGAATTATTTTATGTGAAATCTTCTTTGAGAACTGGAGAGATGGAGATTACGTGGAGAGAACAAATGACAATATTGAGTGACTTCCATAGCTAGACAAATTCTGTAGATTGGAGGAAGGAGCAGATTTGATTCTTACGAAAAATGATGCGTGAGGAAGATGAATATTTATTCGGTAATTGCTCTTCTCTTATCTTGATCAACTATTGAAGTTTTAGTTTTAATACTATTGTTCCTGCCATACAAGTAATGTGAAGAGGAACGGTCTCTTTAACCAGGCGTCCAATTTTCTATAGGTCGCTATGTAAAATATACTCCATCACAGTTCATATGGACAGCCCATATTACGAACTATCACACAAAGTGTTATAGTAAATAATTTTTTTTTAAAAACTTATATTAAATATAAATTTAAGAGTCTAACTGCAGTGCACCGGGGCACCGGTGCACCTAAATAATCTTAGCCGTTAGATCGTATTTGTATTTAATCTTCACCACTCAATAAAATAAAATAATTAAAAATAAATTTAAAAACTACCCCACTACACCCTATTTTTACCCTATAAACTATCAAGTGCACCCGGTGCACTACAGAATAACCCTAAATTTAAATATAACACATAAGCTACTCAAATGAAATATCCCTTCTTATTAGACTAGTCATGAATGAATGTTGTAAATTTTTAATATAAGTTGACTCACATTATGGAAACAAATAAATTATTATTTGATTATCTAATGAATTCTAATAATTATAATTTTGCCTTTTTTTTTTCCATACAACGTACATATTGTATTTAAATTTGAGTTTAATTTCGAACCTGATATTAAATAAAATTACGTTTAGAACAATTTCTCTCTGTGGATACCACGAGTAATGGAAAATGTAAAAGAAATGAAAGCTATGAAATAATTCATCACTCTAAAATTAATTTTTCATACACTAAATAATAATTATATAAAAGAACCCAATTCAAATTACCTATTAATAATAATTCTGCATATTATGATTCGTGCATCTGCATACTCAAGACTGGTGAAATGAACAAATGCAATAAATCAAGAGTAGAAAAGGACAAGGGTGAAAGAGTGGAAAAAGTGTAGGGAAATTTCCAACTTTGCCACTTTTAATACTTGTTTTTAAAAAATGCCACCAATCATAATATTTTTTAAATTTGCCATTTTTTACATTTTTTTACTCAAATGCCCTTTTCACTTATAAAACCCAATTCTTTCTTTCTCTTTTAACCTTTTGCCTTATTCTCTCCTCACTCTTCGTTATTCTTCAATTCTTTTAAAGATTTCAGAAGGCTCAACGTAACGACACAACACGAGAAAAGCCACAATGACACAACGCAACCCAATATGTATCTAGGTTAGTAAAGCTTACAATAAATTTAGGATTTTGTGAAAATTAACATGTATGTGAGTACTTATGTTGGGATGTTGTTATTTTGGTGTTTGATAAGATGAATAAGAATGTTTATATCACCTGATGTGTTTAGAATATTAATTAACATACATATTGTGAATATTTTGGTAAAAATCTAAACATTGAGTATAGAAATCACAATTTGCGAAAAGTTGCGTAACAGGTTGCGCGTAAGGTCGCACGACCCTTCAGTAAGTAGTCACTTCTAAGTCGCACGAATAGTTGCGTAAACAGTCGCGTACTTAGTTGCATATTTAGTCACGTGCATGGTCGCATGAATGGTTGCGTGCATGGTCGCTTAGTTAGTCGCGTGAGTAGTCGCACGCATGCATGGTCGCTTAGTTAGTCGCGTGTATGGTCGCTTGGGTAGTCGCGTGCGTGGTAGCTTGATTAGTCGCGTGAATAGTTGCATGCGTGCATAGTCTCATACTTGGTTAGTCGCATATATAGTGGCATGTGTAGTGGCATGCATAGTTGGTTGAATAGTCGTGCATGGTCGCGTGAGTAGTCGCGTGCATGGTCGCGTGAGTAGTCGCGTGAATGGTCGCGTGAATGGTCGCTTAGTTAGTCGCATGCATGGTCGCATGAATGATCGCGTGAGTAGTTAATCACGTGCACATGATTGTCAAGCATATAAACAAATATGGGTACGTAAATAATGTACATACAATTTTTAAAATTTTTGTTAATATTAAATATATATTTCAAATTTAGATAAGATTCATATTCTTTGCCTTTGGGATGGAAAATGGCTACGTGATTCTGGTCAATGGAAATATGATGGAGAGAAAACCAAGTCAAAAATTTTGTGGGCAGATATAAACACAAATTTTGAACAATTATTAGACAAAATGTTTGATGTGATCAAAGTTAGCAAAGAAAATCATGACATTAAGATGTCATATTGGTTTGGCTATAAATCAAATAGAATCGTGCCTCCATGTCCGGTAAATGAGTTATATGATGTGCAACTATTATTGATGATGAATAAGAAAGACCCATTGTCATTGCCCTTGTGTTTGGAAATTATTATGGCAAGTAGAACTTCAGTGGTTTCTCCTAATCAAAATTTGATTAATTCATCAAGGAACACAATTCTACATGAGAATCGTGATGATATTGGTGGTTGCATTCAGTTTGAATGTGATGCACCCAACAGTTCTTTTGTGAACGAGCATGATTTCTTTAAATTCGAAGAAGAAGATCGTAACCAAAATGAAAGGATCAATCTTGATGGGCCTATTGATGAGCACATTGAAGTTGATGTCATTCCACCACCATCATCGCAACCTTGTTCATGGATACCTCCAGAAATATTTAATCAGGCAAGGTTAACAATAACTATTGAAGAGCAAGCTGGGGCTAGGTCAAGAAAACTAGCAAAGACAATGTCTATGTCTTCCAATACGAACGGTAGCAGCTTTGGAGAATCTTCTAAGGGTGCTGCATCTAGTTTGTGGATTGGACAAACTTTTTTGGACAAATATGCACTTGTAAAACGTCTGAGAACTTATTCAATATCGCAGAATAGAGAATTCAAAGTGTTGAAATCAGACAAAGGACGATTAATTATGTGTTGTTGATAAGTCATATTCTAGCATAATTATTTGGTTGAAATTCATGTTTAATTGATTGACTTATGTGCTAATTTGGGTGCTAAATTGACTTATCTTGTCTTTGGTTAATTGAGGATTTAATGTTATAAATTGATGTGGAAATGGGCTGATTGTGTAGGAAATTCATTGCTGTCAAGTAGCTGACACTGACCCCATCAGTGTCAGTGAGAAGAACGAAAATTCAGCATAAATAAGGAAAGTGCAGCTGGAATATTTTCATATATTTTCTCACACGAGTCCAGCGATTTCAATCACCCCTAAGTCAGGCCCATATTGTGGAGAAGGCACGATAGATTAGTCAACAAGAAAAGAAGAGATCTTGAGATATTTTAAGAGAAGATAAGTAAGGAAAGAGATCGGGATTACTTTGGGATCAAGACAAGATATTTATGGGATATATTTTATTGGCGGCCCTCACCTTGCAGCGGCGTGGGGGGTGTGGCGGATTCGAATGAGTATCAGGCTGGGGTTTCTCCGACGGGTTAGAAGTGCTCTGCCGAAAGTGGGTAGGATAGAAGCTTCTGTCGCCAGCAAAGCCGGCGTTACATCCTCCGATCGGGAAGAGACAGCTGGCCATTTGCTGGTCCGGCGCCAGACTGGGACTGCAGCCCGATTCATCATACTGGGACGGCTAGGTATCATACAACCTACATTTTATTACACCTAGAGGGAACAATCTCTACTTGTTACTTAATCCAATTCCTACAACAATTACGGATTGTAGTTCATAGAATAGCAGTAAGCAATTAAATAATTAATCTAGTTGATCAGGCCAAAATAATTATCAAATTACTATAAGGAACATCAAAGCATGTAATAAAATAAACTTGCACACAAGATTCAACATAAAAATCCTAAATAATTGAATTAATAATTCAACAGGAGGTTCACGAATCCTAAACTAGAGAAGGGGATTAGCCCCTCATGTTTATAGCAAAATATAAAATATAATTAAAAATAAAGAACCGATGAGTCTTGATTGTTCTTCGATTTCACTTCACGCCTAATTTGCTACCAATCTCGTGTTCTGCTCTTTCACGCCAATCTTCCGGATATTAACGTGAATTCTCTTGCCCCAAAATAAAATATATCCCATAAATATCTTGTCTTGATCCCAAAGTAATCCCGATCTCTTTCCTTACTTATCTCCTCTTAAAATATCTCAAGATCTCTTCTTTTCTTGTTGACTAATCTATCGTGTCTTCTCCACAATATGGGCCTGACTTAGGGGTGATTGAAATCACTGGACTCGTGTGAGAAAATATATGAAAATATTTCAGCTGCACTTTCCTTATTTATGCTGAATTTTCGTTCTTCTCACTGACACTGATGGGGTCAGTGTCAGCTACTTGGCAGCAACGAATTTCCTACACAATCAGCCCATTTCCACATCAATTTATAACATTAAATCCTCAATTAACCAAAGATAAGATAAGTCAATTTAGCACCAAAATTAGCACATAAGTCAATCAATTAAACATGAATTTCAACCAAATAATTATGCTAGAATATGACTTATCAAATCTCCCCACACCTAAACTTTGCTTGTCCTCAAGCAAACCAAAATCATAGAGAATAGAAAACCAAGGAACATCTACCAAGGTAAATGAAAGTTACACACTTCAAGAGACAAGCAACCAATGAGCATTCAGAACTAAATGAAACATGACTCTTCACTCAAAGTTTGCAACTTTCATGGCTTCAAATGTTTCAAAATTCCATGGCCTCACCAAGATTCACTCAATCTCGCTCAAGTATATGATTAAGGTAGCAAGATCACTCAAAAATTGTAAAGAAAAGCCATTACCATAAGCTTGCTCCCAAATCAATTCTCCACCAACTTTAGACGGATTAAGTGCAATAATCAAAGGATCTTTGATTGGGTTGTAATGGGGCTTAAGGTCAAGGTGAGGTAAAAAGAGAGATAAGAATGGCTAAATGCATCACTTCTCAACATGTGATCTCTAAAAGTCACAACATCCATCATCATCCCCAAATTTTCCTTTCAACACATCATTTTTCTTGCACTTAAAACCTCCCCACACCTGCTCCTTTTATAGACTAGGACAGCAGGTGTCACACTTGAAAGAATCACTATTCGCTAGATAATTTCAGCAACTCCTTTTTCCCTTTTTTTTTTCTTTTTTTTTTTCATCCAACCTTCCTTCCTTTTCTCTCATTTTTTTTATTTTTTTTCAACTTTCCATTCTTCTTTCCTTACTTTCATGTTTCTTTCTTCATTTTCTCTTTTTTCTCTCAACCATCTATTTTTTTTCACAACTCCCTTCAACTTCAACAACATCAACGTATTTAGAGATTCACACATTGCAAAGTAATGAAGGGTTCAAACGGAAGATTCAAAGAAAAAAATGGGGATTTAAGGTTCATTTATGTGCTCATATTTCAAAGAAAAGGCTTAGGCTCAACGTGGCTTCCCTAATGTTTTCATATTCAGGTGGGACAATATAAGCCAAGAGGGTTAAACCTAAGTGCCCCTATCATTTTATCACACACAACCAATCACATGGTCTCGAAATGCATTCAAAAGAGCAAGTTCTAGAATGAACAATTTAAATTCAATGCACTCAAGAAAGAAATTCAATGGAGCTCATAGATGATAGCTCGATAAGGCTAAAAAACTCATCAAAAATAGGGTATATTTGCCATGAAATTTTAAAAAAAAAATCAACCACTACAATCACAAAAATTCTATAAAGAAACTCAAATTTCAACAGCTCCTAAACATCATTGCTACCCTCTCAATCATGCATTACTCTCATCACCTCAAAAGATCTTTGTTCCTCAATTATCTAACTCCACATCAATATAAGATTAAAAGGACAACAAAGCAACTCAAGAATTCAGCAAATTCGAAAATCAAATTTCAGCATTAAAATCACACCCACACACCCCAAATCATGCTTTCTAATTCCACCTTTCAACAAATATTCACCAAGCTATGCAAAAGTTACCCAAAATAATTCACGTTAATATCGGGAAGATTGGCGTGAAAGAGGAGAACACGAGATTGGTAGCAGATTAGGCGTGAAGTGAAATCGAAGAACAATCAAGACTCATCGGTTCTTTATTTTTAATTGTATATTATATTTTTTTATGAACATGAGGGCTAATCCCCTTCTCTAGTTTAGGATTCGTGAACCTCCAGTTGAATTATTAATTCAATTATTTAGGATTTTTATGTTGAATCTTGTGTGCAAGTTTACTTTATTACATGCTTTGATGTTCCTCATAGTAATTTGATAATAATTTTGGCCTGATCAACTAGATTAATTATTTAATTGCTTACTGTTATTCTATGAACTACAATCCGTAATTGTTGTAGGAATTGAATTAAGTAACAAATAGAGATAATTCCCTCTAGGTGTAATAAAATCTAGGTTGTATGATACCTAGCCGAATTTCGTAGCCTAGTAATCCTATGTTTAAAGTTCTAATGCGTTTATGAGTTTGAATCCATAGGGTCACTCATAGATAGTTCAATTTAGTGGTCGTACCCTAGTTGATAAACGTAAGAATATTCGGGTTGATTGGTCGTACCGTCAATCTAGGGATTTGAATTTGCGCAATAGATTAGATGATTAATTCAGATAATTAATTAATTTAGTAAACGGGAGAGGATCGACATCCTAGACTAGGTTTTCATCACTTGATAAATTTAATTATTAATTTTTATCTACTCTGAAAATTTAATATTAAGACAATTCATTATTTGCTCAATTTATGATTTTTCTGCAATCAAAATCCCCCCTATTTTTATTTAATATGTTTGAATCACTTTAATTTAATTAAAGTTTGTTATACTCTCTTGGGTTCGACCCTACTTACTACTATACTACGTAATAGAGTGAGTTGGAAATAAATTATATTTTGGTAGGTCGGCGACAGCATACCAAATTTGGCGCCGCTGCCGGGGAGTGAAATTGAATTTCATTAAATTTTTTATGTTTCTGACATTATTTTGCATTGTTACAGGTGCTGGAATTTTTTCGAATTTTTCTGAAATTTTCGAAATTTTCAGTTACACTGACACTGACCCCATCAGTGTCAGAAGGCCCTGTTTTCGAAATTTCTTTTTCTGTGGATGATTACTCGATCTTCAGGTAAAAAACAGCTTGAATACATATCTGAAATTGAGAGAACTGCCCGGAGGTTGAGAAAGGAGTCCCAGAAGAAGAAGGAAACAAGTTCATCCATTGGCAAAACCGCAGAAAACCTTACCGAGTCCGAACTTGCAGCTGGTCCACTTCATCTTGAAGAGGAGAATTCTGATTTTTTTGACCTAGAGGAAGAGGATACTGTAGGATCTGAGTCAGGAGAGGAAAATATGGCTGGAAATAATGAGGAAAAAACCTTGAATGAATTGGCAAATCCAGACATAATCCATCAGCCGTTATGCATTAACTCTCCAGCGATCACTGATAATACGGTATTTGAATTGAAATCAGGATTGATTCACTTACTTCTTGCTTTCCATGGTCTTTCAGGTGAAAATCCTCACAAGTTTTTGAAGGAGTTCTCGGTTGTATGCATGAGCATGAAACCAACCGGAGTGACGGAGGAAATGGTCAAGCTTAGGGCATTCCCCTTTGCAGTGAAGGACATGGCGAAGGATTGGTTGTATTACCTCCCTCCCGGATTGATTAATACATGGGCCGAAATGGAGAAGTTTTTTCTCCAAACGTACTTCCCAGCCACTAGAGTTGCTGTATTGCGTAAGGAGATATCTGGAGCTCGTCAGATGCATGGGGAAAGTTTGCATGAGTATTGGGAGAGGTTTAAACGCCTCACATCAGCATACCCCCAGTATCAGATAAGCGATCAGTTGCTGTTGCAGTACTTTTATGAGGGGTTGTCGATCATGGATCGAAACATGCTTGATGCGGCTAGCGGTGGAGCTTTCATGATGAAAACACCTACTGCTGCTAGAGACTTGATTGCTAGCATGACTGCCAATACTCAACAGTTTGGCGCACGTGATCCATCGGTTAGAGAAGTAAAGGAGGTCCATGACTCTAAGTTGGAAGACACTTTGAATAAGCTGACACTTGCTGTGGAGAATCTTGCTAAAGGAAAAGAGGTAAACCCACCATCATGTCAATATTGTTTAACTAACGACCACTCTACTCTTGATTGCAGGGTTACACCTAGTGATGAACAAGTAAACGCCATGGGGTGATATGATCCATTTTCTCAAACCTACAATCAGGGTTGGAGAGATTATCCCAATCTGAGGTATGGAAGTGGACAAGGAGGAAATAGGGGGCCACAACAGTTTCAAGAGCAGAGAGTTGTGAATAGGCCACAAAATTACCCGCAAGATGGTGGAA
This sequence comes from Pogostemon cablin, assembly GCA_023678885.1. Lineage (NCBI taxonomy): Eukaryota > Viridiplantae > Streptophyta > Magnoliopsida > Lamiales > Lamiaceae > Pogostemon > Pogostemon cablin. The sequence goes on along the minus strand of CM042961.1, from coordinate 13,327,116 downwards.
ATCGCCAACAAGGTGGTTCAAGTTCCGGAGCTTCATTTGAGGAGATGATGAAAGAGATGGCTGCAAACAATCTCAAATTCCAAGAGGTGACCCAGTCATCCATTCAGGACTTGAAGATGACAACTCAATCGTCAATCCGGAACTTGGAAAATCAAGTAACCCAATTGGCTACAACTGTAGGCCAAATGCAGGCTCAAAACAGTGGAAAGTTGCCCTCACAAACGGAGGTTAATCCTAAGAATGTGAGTGCTATTACACTGCGGAGTGGGAAACAGTTGGAGGAGGTTGCACCGCCCAAAAAGCCTGACCAAAACATGCAAAAAGATGATGAAAAACCTGCTGGAACAATGGAGGATCAGACTAATCAGTTTGGGGCTGAAAAATCTGTCGTGCAGAAACGAAACACTGACACTGACCCCATCAGTGTCAGAAGGTCGAGAAAAAATCAGGATAAAAATTCTGACCCTATTCCTTTTGATATTAACCGTTTACCTTTTCCAAGCAGAATAAGGAAACCAGACACTACAGAGAAGGATAAGCAGTTACTTGAAGTGTTTCAGAAAGTGCAGATCAATTTACCTCTCCTTGAGGCAATTAAGCAGATTCCGAGATACGCCAAGTTCTTGAAGAATTTGTGCACCAATAAGAAGAAGTTGAAAGTAGATGAAAAAGTGGTGATGGGAGAAAACGTTTCAGCTGTCTTTCAGCAAACGTTACCTCAGAAGCGCAAGGATCCTGGCATGTTTGTAGTTCCTTGTAAGATTGGGAGTTGTAATGTAGAGAGAGTTATGTTGGACCTTGGAGCTTCCATTAACGTGATGCCTCGATCAGTGTTTGAGAAGCTGAGTGTGGGAGAGTTGAAGAAGACTGGAGTTGTCATCCAACTTGCTGATCAAAGCCAGGCATACCCAGATGGAGTCATTGAGGATGTTCTTGTTCAGGTAGATAAACTCATATTCCCTGCTGATTTTTATGTGTTAGAAATGAATGACCACCCATCAAATTTCACCCCTATTCTGTTAGAGAGACCATTCCTCAACACGTCATGCACTAAGATAGATGTGAGTGAAGGTACTCTAACGATGGAATTTGATGGGCAGATCATCAAATTTAACATATATGATACTATGAAATATCCTGATGATGCTAACCTGCTTTCTGTTGTGAGTACTATTGACCCTATTGTCCAGGAACACTTTGAACTCACCAGTAGGGATGCATTAGACACAGTAATTGATCATGGAATCATGAAGAAGGATGCTGAAAGATGTGATCATGAAGAGCTGAATCACTACGTCAATGTTTTACATAGTTCCTCTCAGAGACCAAGCACCTTAGATGTAGCTTCTGTTAAATTTCCTGTGAAGTCTCCTAAAGACGTTAATTCAATTTTTGCTTTGAATGTTGTTGAGCCTTTGGTTCAGAATTATTTTGAACTAACTTGCCGGGATGCCAATGGAAGCATGAAAGAGCATGATAAGAAATCGAGGAAAGAAAAGCTTGGTGAAGTACCAAAGCTAGAGTTGAAAATGTTCCCCGGACACTTGAAGTCCTTGTTCTTGGGGCCGAACCATGAACTCAAGGAATATCATAAGGGATTTCGCACTGTTGAGGTTGATAGAATGGAGTGGAACGAAATTTCACATACTTGAAAGATATACATTACCTAAGTCGAGCCAACGACAATAAATAAAGGCACTGATTGGGAGGCAACCCAATTTTCTCGATTTATTTTTATTATGTTATTTTATTTTATTTTTCAATAAGGTGTCTGATTGTTTAATATTAATTTCTGGGGGTTGCAAGTATGTTAGGTGAATTAAACTGCTGCATAATTTGGAATTTTAATTCCAAGATTGAAATACTAAAATTGGGCCAGGAAATAATGTTCCTGCCTTGATTTGAGTTTCACTAATGGCCCAACTAATTTTCATTATTTTTTTTTACAGGAAATAGGCCCAATTATGTTAGCCCATGAAGAATTGGAGTAGCAATTAAAGGCCCAGATCAAATCACTCAGAGAATTTGAAGAGAAGCCCCAATTGCACCTGCAATTCGAGAGAACACTACCCCTAAATTTTCACTCAATCCACTTTGAGAGTTCACGGCAGAGGACTCCGACTTCCACTTTTCCGAATTGCAGCAGCGAATAGCCTCCAATCATGGTGAAATTGTGCTCCAGTAAGCGAGCGAAGAAGAAGCCACGGAGAGAGGATGAGGAGGACATATCGCGGGTAATCGTCGTCTACCGCGACCTTAACCCCGCCGCTGCAAGCTCCGATTCCGGCATGCAATTGCCCATTCCAACTGCTCCGTCGCCCATCCGCCGTCCCAGTATGATGAATCGGGCTGCAGTCCCATTCTGGCGCCGGACCAGCAAATGGCCAGCTGCCTCTTCCCGATCGGAGGATGTAACGCCGGCTTTGCTGGCGACAGAAGCTTCCATCCTACCCACTTTCGGCGGAGCACTTCCAACCCGTCGGAGCACTTTACGGGATCGTGATTGGGATGCAACTCAGCAATAAATCAGGTGTACTTATCCCAATTTCATATTCAGTTTCTCCTTTATACTTGTTTGCTTGGGGACAAGCATTTGTCTAGGTGTGGGGGGATTTTATATGAAATTGTGGGTAGAGTTGTTTTGTGAATATGATTTCTGATTTGATGCTTTGATGTAGTTTTAGTGGCTGTATATTGTTGATTTGGCGGAAAATCTTCTCTGTGAATACTGAATTTTGGGTAACTTTTGCATAGCTTGGTGAATATTTGTTGAAAGGTGGAATTAGAAAGCATGATTTGGGGTGTGTGGGTGTGATTTTAATGCTGAAATTTGATTTTCGAATTTGCTGAATTCTTGGGTTGCTTTGTTGTCCTTTTAATCTTATATTGATGTGGAGTTAGATAATTGAGGAACAAAGATCTTTTGAGGTGATGAGAGTAATGCATGATTGAGAGGGTAGCTATGATGTTTAGGAGCTGTTGAAATCTGATTTTCTTTGCAAAATTTTTGTGATTGTAGTAGCTAATTTTCTTTCAGAATTTCATGGCAAATATACCCAATTTTTGTGAGCTTTTGAGCCATAACGAGCTATCATCTATAAGCTCTATTGAACTTCTTTCTTGAGTGCATTGAATTAGAATTGTTCATTCTAGAACTTGCTCTTTTGAATGCATTTCGAGATCATGTGATTGGTTGTGTGTGATAAAATGATAGGGGCACTTAGGTTTAACCCTCTTGGCTTATATTGTCCGACCTGAATATGAAAACATTAGGGAAGCCACGTTGAGCCTAAGCCTTTTCTTTGAAATATGAGCACATAAATGAACCTTAAATCCCCATTTTTTTTCTTTGAATCTTCCGTTTGAACCCTTCATTACTTTGCAATGTGTGAATCTCTAAATACGTTGATGTTGTTGAAGTTGAAGGGAGTTGTGAAAAAAATAGATGGTTGAGAGAAAAAAGAGAAAATGAAGAAAGAAACATGAAAGTAAGGAAAGAAGAATGGAAAGTTGAAAAAAAATAAAAAAAAGGAGAGAAAAGGAAGGAAGGTTGGATGAAAAAAAAAGAAAAAAAAAGAAATGGAAAAAGGAGTTGCTGAAATTATCTAGCGAATAGTGATTCTTTCAAGTGTGATACCTGCTGCCCTAATCTTGAAAAGGAGCAGGTGTGGGGAGATTTAAAAGTGTACGAAAAAATTCTGTTGTGAAAAAGGAGAAGTTGGGGTGATAATGGATGTTTTGATTTGTAAAGATCAAATGTTGTGAAGTGATGCATTTAGCCATTTTTATCTCTCACTTTTTACCTTACCCTGTCCTTAAGCCCCATTACAACCCAATCAAAGACCCTTTGATTATTGCACATGATTCATCCAAAATTGGTGGAGAATTGATTTGGGAGCAAGCCTATGGTAATGACTTTTCTTGTTCAATTTTTGAGTGAACTTGCTACCTAGATCATACATATGAGTGTTATTGAGTGAATCTGTGTGAGGCCATGGAATTTTGAAAAATTTAAAGCCATGAAAGTTGCAAGTTTTAAGTGAAGAGTCACGTTTCATTTAGTTCCAAATGCTCATTGGTTGCTTGTCTCTTGAAGTGTGTAACTTTCATTTACCCTATTCTCTATGATTTTGGTTTGCTTGAGGACAAGCAAAGTTTAGGTGTGGGGAGATTTGATAAGTCATATTCTAGCATAATTATTTGGTTGAAATTCATGTTTAATTGATTGACTTATGTGCTAATTTGGGTGCTAAATTGACTTATCTTGTCTTTGGTTAATTGAGGATTTAATGTTATAAATTGATGTGGAAATGGGCTGATTGTGTAGGAAATTCGTTGCTGCCAAGTAGCTGACACTGACCCCATCAGTGTCAGTGAGAAGAACGAAAATTCAGCATAAATAAGGAAAGTGTAGCTGGAATATTTTCATATATTTTCTCACACAAGTCCAGTGATTTCAATCACCCCTAAGTCAGGCCCATATTGTGGAGAAGGCACGATAGATTAGTCAACAAGAAAAGAAGAGATCTTGAGATATTTTAAGAGGAGATAAGTAAGGAAAGAGATCGGGATTACTTTGGGATCAAGACAAGATATTTATGGGATATATTTTATTTTGGGGCGAGAGAATTCACGTTAATATCGGGAAGATTGGCGTGGAAGAGGAGAACACGAGATTGGTAGCAGATTAGGCGTGAAGTGAAATCGAAGAACAATCAAGACTCATCGATTCTTTATTTTTAATTGTATTTTATATTTTGCTATGAACATGAGGGGCTAATCCCCTTCTCTAGTTTAGGATTCGTGAACCTCCTGTTGAATTATTAATTCAATTATTTAGGATTTTTATGTTGAATCTTGTGTGCAAGTTTATTTTATTACATGCTTTGATGTTCCTTATAGTAATTTGATAATTATTTTGGCCTGATCAACTAGATTAATTATTTAATTGCTTACTGTTATTCTATGAACTACAATCCGTAATTGTTGTAGGAATTGGATTAAGTAACAAATAGAGATAATTCACTCTAGGTGTAATAAAATCTAGGTTGTATGATACCTAGCCGGATTTCGTAGCCTAGTAATCCTATGTTTAGAGTTCTAATGTGTTTATGAGTTCGAATCCATAGGGTCACTCATAGATAGTTCAATTTAGTGGTCGTACCCTAGTTGATAAATGTAAGAACATTCGGGTTGATTGGTCGTACCGTCAATCTAGGGATTTGAATTTGCGCAATAGATTAGATGATTAATTCAGATAATTAATTAATTTAGTAAACGGGGGGGGGGGGGGGGGGGGATCGACATCCTAGACTAGGTTTTCATCACTTGATAATTTTAATTATTAATTTTTATCTACTCTGAAAATTTAATATTAAGACAATTCATTATTTGCTCAATTTATGATTTTTCTGCAATCAAAATCCTCCCTATTTTTATTTAATATGTTTGAATCACTTTAATTTAATTAAAGTTCGTTATACTCTCTTGGGTTCGACCCTACTTGCTACTATACTACGTAATAGAGTGAGTTGGAAATAAATTATATTTTGGTAGGCCGGCGACAGCATACCAGTTGTGTTGATCCAAAATGTAAATGGAGGTTACGAGGTAGTTGTATGAAGCATACTACTACATGGGAGATTCAGAAATACGAAAGCGAGCATACTTGTTCAGTTGATATCCTTAATGAAGGTCATCGTCAGGCAACCAGTAAAATAGTTGGGAGTTTAGTTAAATTTAGGTTTGAGAATCCAACTCATTGTTATCCACCAGCTGCAATAATTTCTGAGTTCAAGAATTGTTATGGTATCAAGATATCATATGGTAAGGCATGGAGGGCAAGAGAAGCTGCCCTTGCATTAGTGAGTGGATCATCAGAGGAGTCTTATGCTAAGCTTCCAAGATGGTTGTATTGGTTCAAGCATTGCAATCCAGGGACAGTTACGGACATTGAAACTGATGGTGAAAATCATTTCAAGTACTGTTTCATTTCTCTTGGTGCTTCTATACGTGGTTTCTTATCAAATATTCATCCGGTTATTGTAATTGATGGGACATTTCTGAAGGAAAAGTATCGTGGCATTATTTATTGCATCAGCATTGGATGGAAATAATCAATAATTGCATATGGAATTGGAGACTTTGAAAATGATGCTTCTTGGCACTGGTTTCTATCCAGACTCCACTCTGCAATTGGAGATGTACCTGAGTTGGTGTTTGTTTCTGATAGACATAAGTCTATTGAAAAAGCAGTGAGTATAATATTTCCTCATTCATTTCATGGCATTTGTTTACATCATCTCAAACAAAATGTGACAGCGAAGTTTAAAACTGTTAACGTTGAAAGAATGCTTACATCGGCTGCATATACTTATAGAGATGTTGAATATGCGCAACTAATGCATGAAATACGAGGTGCATCAGAAGATGTGTACCAATACTTGACTGAGGGTGACTTGAAAAGTAGATGGTCTCGAGTACATATGCCAGCATGAAGGTATAATATAGTGACCTCAAATATTGCTGAGAGCATGAATAGTCTTCTTCGAAAGGTGAGAGAGTATCTACCAGTCGCAGTATTAGAAGGTTGATGTACAAGCTGAACAAATGGTTTGTGAAAAGACGTGAGGCTGCATCCAATATGCATACTAATATGACGAAATGGGCTGAAAAAGAGCTTCAAAAGCGAAAACAAGATGCTAGATTTATGGATGTTACACCTATGGACAGTAGTATATTCTACGTTCGTGATGGTGGACTACAAAGGCAGGTTAACCTAAGAACTAGGGAATGTGACTGTAAAATTTTCCAACTTGAACAACTCCCTTGTGAACACGCATTAGCTATTGGTTTGAATCGCAATTTTCCTCCATCTGAGTTATCATCAAAATTTTATAGCACAAATGCACTTATATTGTCATATGCTGAACCTGTGTTTCCCATTGGTAATGAAGAAGAATGGGATATCCCGGACCACATTAAGGACATTATTGTCCTTCCACCGAGAATGCATGTCTCAGCAGGTCAACCGAGAAAACAACGAATATTGTCTCAAGGAGAAGAGGTGGTGAAAAGATCTTGCTCGCGTTGCCATCGGACTGGACATAATCGAAAAACATGCAAAAATCCCATACCTTTACATCCACCATCATAGACTTTGTTTGGACTTAGTATGTTTACATCTATTTTGTAATTTATATGTTCAGTTTGTATTGACAATTTAATTTGAGACTTTAAAGTTTATTATGCTTGTTTACTTCACAATATTATTTTAAACTCTATTTTACTAGGTTAGTGGCACAATCATTCGCATGTAGAGTTACGCGTGTGCTTGAAATGCACTTTAGTTGTAAAATAAATAGTTCAATTTGTCACACAAAGATCGCATGCAGGGTTGCGTACATGGTCGCATAGTTGGTCGTATACATGGTCGCATACAAGGTTGCACAAATGGTCACACAAATGGTCGCATCGTTATAGTTGGTCGCATATAGGGTCACGTACAGGGTCGCAAAAAATGATCACGTACACAACCGCATACTTGGTCGCGTATAGGGTTGCACAAATGGTCACACAAATTGTCGCAGGTTAAACTATGTGAAACAAAACTTTATCCTTGGACTTACTTGTATCTTGTCGAAGCAACAAATGATAATATAGCTGAGCTTGGAATTGAATCTTCTCTACTCGTAAGAAATGTCCAAAGCACGAGTTCTTGAATGATGCCATGCTTTGACCTTTCAATGTACTCTTGATATTATTAAGAACGCCCCAAGATGATCGACAACTAATTTTCACCCTTAATTGCCTTTCTTCATCTTCTTGTAATTCCATATCTGCTAATAAAATAATTGAATGGTAAAATTAAGTAGATATAACATAAAACACCAATAAATAAAAAATAATGATTGAAAAGATAATAATACACTCAAAATTTATAATTTCTAAAAATTAACATTAAACATAAACTATTTGAGTGCAATTAAATCCAACTCATAAAACACTTTGACACATATGGAAAGAGCAAGGCAGAATAATCAGAATGACCAAAAGTGGAAAGGGAAAATTACTATGATACTAAAACACGGCATCAAAGCTTCAAAGAAGCAAAGCAAAAGGAAGGTTCAAAGAGTATAAATGCACAAAAGTAGAAGGAATTCAATATCAAAAACACCCATTTGAAGAAATCTATATCTAAATTCTAAATATTTGCAGCATGACAAATATAGACCACCAAGTATAATTCAAAAAGAGACAAGCATGAAGTTAGTGTTTCAAATTTTAGAAGCCACTTAATTCATCGTCAATTCTACATTGCAATAATATTCTTATGATTTAAAAAAAAAAAGAACACAACTAGACCAAACATACCAAAACTGTCAACATTGAAAGACAAATTCCCCAAAACTACAGAAGCGAAATTCGAACCTGTCTCGTAGAATCTATGCAATGTTCAACAATTTGGGATGGGCAGCAACTTCTCCTTTACGACTTCGCTTCACGCAGTAGAGAGAGGGGTTAAGCTAACAAAATTTAGGGCTTTTGCATCTAATTTCTCATTCTCATTCTCCTTTAGGGCTTTCACGTCACCAATTGAGAGAGAGGGGGGAAGCTAACGAAATTTTAGGGCTTTTAAATCTAATTTCTCCTTCTCCTTCTCATTCTCCTTTAGGGCTTTCACGTCACGCAGTTCAGAGAGAGAGTAGGAGAACGGTGGTGCCCTACGACAGCGATGAATAACGACGCTGGTGCCTCTAGGAATCGTTTCATTTGGCCATGGTTGCCATAACGTCGAGAAAGAAGAGAGGATGTGGTAGAATGAAGAAGATAGAATGGTGCGATCTCACTCTTTGTACAAACCTGTTAAATGATTGAAGGGGGTATTTCAGTCAAAAAAAACAAAAAGTGACAAATTTAAGAAAATATTAGAATGGGTGACATTTTTAAAAATAAAGTTTTGGAAGTGGCATTATTGACAATTTTCCAAAAGTAAAAGTAGGATAAATTAATTAATTACAATTAAATTATTTTGTTAAATGAGGTGTCCTTATATTAGTGACTTGTTCTCTCTATTTTGGAAATGGGATGGGATTCTTCTCTTCTTTCTCTCACATCAAATCATACCTTTCGATTTTCTCAATAACATCAATCAATATTTTAATACAACCTCAATTTCTTTCATTAATCACTTACATTAATTTCATTTCATTAAATTAATATATAATAATCTTGATTTCTAATTAGTACTATTGACTCCAAAATTATTACCATTATAATAAGCTCTTTTTCTCGCAAATTAGCACCAAATTCAAAAACGTACGCCGGCCCAACCACGAACACCGCCACCTGCTCTCTCTCCCTTTACCATTGTATGTTCTCTCTCTGCTTTTCCCCCCTCCACATTCATCGTTTACGTCGTGGGTTCATGTCAAAATTCGATCTTGTTCGTTTATTTTAAGGGTTTCTAATTTCTTGTGATTGACTGTTTTTGGGGGTGTATGAGTCGTCATCCTTTGTCGTTTCGCTGCAGGGCTGATGTTTCCTTTTAATGGCTTCTGTTGTTTCTTCAGATCTTCCAGTCATTCGAATACATGCATATTTTACTGACAATTTGACGGAAATTCCCATGCTTTTTTCTCTTTGATCACTGTTTTGTCGCAACGCTCGGAATGCCATATTGGCTCTTCAGTTGCGTCGAAAAAGTTTGGGTACTTATTTATTTTTTTCTTCATGGTTTTAATCAGGGGTTCCCACGAATTTCTCATTTTCAGTTAAATTTAAAATTAAATGTAAAAATTGATTCAAGAATTTCTTACCTGGTTTATCGGCTCCAAAAATTTGGTATGCTAGTTTTGGGGAGAGTTGGAGTTGGGAATTTGATTGGTTTAGGGTGGATCTCGAGATTTTTTTAGCCCATTTTGGATAGAAATTAGAATGCATGTTTTTTCTCTTGTTTTGTTCTTGCATCGCCGAGATCGTCCGAAATTCTTTTGTTCTGTTCTGCCTTCTTTGGTTGAGATTTTTTTTTTATTTTTTTCAAATTTAGACAGCGTTTAAGTGGTTTTACTAATTATTGGTTGAGTTTTCTTGTCTCTGTGTTTTTATGCCTATCTTTTTCAACAGGGCCCATCTCAAGTTTCTCTTTGCAGCTTAACTTATACCTTAGCCTTTAGCATGCTGTTTGATTAATCATGTGTTTATTTTTTTATTTTTTAACTGATCATGGTTCTAATTTTCACTATTTCCTCTTGTAGGGAGTTTGGGTATCAGTTTGCAATTGATGTCAAGATTTGATTTCTAGAATTATTAGAATTGTAGAAGAGGTTTGTCAATGCTGAGTTTTAACAGGATCAGAACGCAGCAGAGGTCTAATAGATCCATGTCTTTAGGAGGTATGCTTTTCCTTCATTTTATCTTTCTTACTTAATCTCCACTTAATTTACTGGTCAATCCTGATCCTGAGTTCTGTTTATTTTACAGGCATGGATTATGCGGACCCGAAGAAGAAGAACAATCTTTGTGGAAAAATTTTAATGGTTTCTACTCTTACAGCTTTGTGTATTCTAATGCTGAAGCAATCTCCAAATTTTATTACACCCAGTCAAGTAATTTCTATTTCTTTTTTTGATGTTTCAAATTTTCTGATGTTCGAACTGCCATTTCTTTATTTGCTTTGTCTTTGCATTGCTCTTTTGAGATTAGATGAGTGTGAAACATTAGGCTATTAGGTTGAGTGACTTGTAATTCCCAGCCATGTTGCATTTTCTGGGGATTATGATTACTTTTCCATGAGAAGATCGTTCCATCTATAGAGCTCTGGAAGATAGGAATTTATAAGGAACCCTGCATTATTGTGAATCATCATACAGTAGTTCTCTGTCATGTTATGTCGGTTAAACTTGCTTGCTAAACTACGGGAACTTTCAAGAAAATTTAAGCATGGGAAAAATCTGCGTTTAAACAGTTAATTTAGTTCTGTTTATTTATTTATTTTTATTAAAATGATGTAGCCTGTCCAGTGCTCACTATTTGGTGTGATGTATAATCTGATGGTTCTGTCAGTAATTTTTTAACTTTGAGAGTTATAATCTCTTATTTTAAATAGTAATGTTGATGTTGTTTAAAATACTCTAAAGTTGGACAATATGGAAATTCTGGCTTTAACATTAGTTGCTTTGTTTTGGCATTCCAACATTTGATTTGGCATTTACATTCTTGTCTGATGAAGTTTTATTTTCTTTATGTTGAGTCTTACTCTGAAAATACTTCCTTCTAATGTTTCTGTATAGTTTTCCAGTCGTGAACCTGGTGTCACTCATGTCTTGGTAACTGGAGGAGCTGGGTATATCGGTTCACATGCTGCATTACGACTTCTCCAGGATTCCTATCGTGTGACTATTGTGGTACCTTTCTTATATTGACACTTCTCTTCTCTAGTTCTCATATATATGTATGGAACCTTGACTGAAGGGGGTGCATTTTATATGGCAGGATAATCTCTCACGGGGAAACCTTGGTGCAGTTCGTGTCCTACAACATCTATTTCCAGAACCAGGGCGCCTTCAGTTTATTTATGCTGATCTTGGGGATGCAAAATCGGTATCCTTGTTAATTTATTTGTTCATCATATTGTTTAGTGAGTTGTTTTAGCTTTTCTTTCATTATTTAGTGTTTCGTTGGTTGTAATTCAGGTGCACAAAATTTTTTCCGAGAATGCATTTGATGCAGTGATGCATTTTGCTGCTGTTGCATATGTTGGAGAGAGTACAATGGATCCACTCAAGTGAGTTCCTTTTAATATAACTATAGACCTATAAATATAAGTAGAACCCCAGGGTGAGTGTTGATTGGTGTTCATCAATTTTGGTATTTGAGTATAATCTGTAATTTACATGTTTTAGTGAAACCATAATACTTAAGAGTTGAACTCTCTTTCTGGTATTATTTCGACAATAATTCTGGTAGTAGATCGATAATATGAAAGCAGTTTATGAGTTTATCACTCTGAATGTAGTTACCTGTGCACTTCAATTTGGTCCTTGCAGAATTCATGAATTGCAAATTGAGTTCTGTTCAATAGTTTCAAATTCCTAATTTATTCAGTGGCAAAAAATACTTGGATTATCATAATCTTGGGAATCAATCATCTGACCTTTATTTTATGGGGCTCCCGAAGCTTCCATTTTCTTGCTTGATTTTATTGTTTCAGCTTGTTAAATGACCAATATGTTTAATTTCGTATCATCCTTTACTTTATATCCTTTTGGCATTATGAACAATGACTTAATAGCTGTTATGTGTGCATCTTCTCTTTGTTTCATAGTTCTTGTCCTAATTACTTTGTAACGCAGGTATTATCACAATATCACATCAAATACTCTTGTTGTATTAGAAGCTATGGCAGCTCATGGAGTGAGCACTCTCATTTACTCGAGCACTTGTGCGACTTATGGCGAACCTGAAAAGATGCCCATCACAGAAGAAACTCCACAGGTGAGAGGTTTACTGAAGTTTACTCTTGAAATTAATGCTTGCTTTCTATGACAGAGACTTATCTCCTAAAACACCTGGTGTTCTTCCATATTCTGCAGTCTCCGATTAATCCATATGGAAAAGCCAAGAAAATGGCTGAGGATATAATTTTAGATTTTCATAAAAACTCCGATATGGCTGTCATGATTCTAAGGTAGGTATTTTCCATGCTCTTCTTTTTATCCCTCTCGTAGGATTTAATGTTAATTCAGGTTGCGAGTAACATTCAAGTAACTTACTATCAAACTCGTGCTCATTTCCAGCATAGTCCATTTGCCAACTTTACAGTGTTTCCATTTGTATCATGTGTGTTAATAAACAACTAACATAGTGGTTATTTTTTGCGAGGAAGAAGCCTTCACCTTTCTCAAATTGTTTCTTTAATTATCAGGTACTTTAATGTGATTGGTTCTGATCCTGAGGGAAGGCTCGGTGAAGCTCCCCGACCAGAGCTACGTGAACATGGACGGATATCTGGTGCCTGTTTCGATGCTGCTCGTGGAATCATTCCTGGTCTTAAGGTACTTCCATTTCTTTCCCCCACACACATTCCTTGTTAGTATTTTCCTATAACTGGTCGTGTTCTTACACAAAATTTAAATGTCTTCTAATGCAGGTTCGAGGAACAGATTACAAGACCCCTGATGGCACGTGCATACGTGATTACATTGATGTCACCGATCTGGTAGACGCCCATGTCAAAGCTCTGGAGAAAGCCGAACCAGGCCATGTAGGCATCTATAATGTCGGTACAGGAAGAGGTAAACATGCCATATTGTAAATTGTGAAAGAACCAAATGATGGATCAATGGTTGTGTTATATGTATGGTTCTATTGATCTACATGGGATCTCGTTCTCTGAAATCTTGTAACTGTATTCAACTATCTCAGGTAGATCAGTGAAGGAGTTTGTAGAGGCGTGTAAGAAGGCAACGGGCGTGCTCATAAAAGTTGAGTTTCTTCCCCGTAGAGCAGGCGATTATGCAGAAGTGTACAGCGAGCCAACGAAGATCCAGAAGGAACTGAACTGGACAGCGAAGCATACGGACCTCCAAGAAAGCTTGCAGACAGCATGGAGATGGCAGAAGGCGCACCAGAACGGGTACGGTGCACCTCTCGTGATGTCTGCGTAAATACAAGCTCAACCACATTCTTATTGATAGCAGAGACTAACATGAAAGTCTATCCCCATTAGAGAGAGAGAGAGAGAGAGTTGCAAGCAAATTTTGGGATGAGAGAGAGAGAGAGTGAAAGCGAGGGGTGTGATGTATTCTTTGACATGTCTATTCAACTACATTGCATAGAATGGTAGGAAGAGTTTCATGCTTACTGATATTTGTATTCTAAGTCATATTATTAGTTCAATAATAGTTGATGATATAGCGTTTTTATTTAACTACATTTTATTATTAATCTGGTATTATAAGTATGATGATGATGAATATGAAGATCCGTTTGATTTGGAGTAATAAGAATAAATTTTGCCATAAAATAGGGGTGAAAATTTGATTACTTGGAATTCGAACTCGAGTAGTTAGGAATCAAGCCTAGCTCTCGAAGTTAAACTTAACAGATTTAATGAAATCAAAACCATCTCAACAAAACTTAAAACAAACATAATCGTTACTTAGTACTTCAAATCTTATACAAACGACAAACAAACTGAATCACAAACTTATACAAACTCCAAACAAACAAACAGGGTTCAGAACAAAATAGGAAGAACACCAAGTCAAACACAAAACAAAGCGATGCCTCCTCCATCATAGAAAGAGACAAAATCCAGAAAAAACAGGGGTGATGCCTCCTGTCTTGATCTCAAACGACGGGCTCCAGAAGAAAGGCTCATCTTCTGGGTCCCATGTGCTCTTAAGTTAAGGTGCAAGAAGCAGAAACCCCCTAAGATTCACGCACAAACGTTAGATTTGGACATGGTTCTCAAGGATAGGGTTTATGTCTTCGCTCTACACGAAGAACATCACGTTTTCCAACTCCGAGTGCATGCTGTAGAACCTCTGGTCGAAGGAAGCATGCTTAGAAGCTGCTGCGTCCATTAAAGCCTCTTGAAACATGCGCCCCCGGTATGCCACAAGGTCAGCATAGTACACTGGCGGAACCAGAGAGACGGGCTTCGTGCACCGAACATAAGTGAAACACATGTCGTATATCAGTTTCTGCAGCTGATCAGACGTGAATGAGTTCTCGTCCCAAAGCACATAATAGTGAGTCGGCTTGCTCGTCCCCAGACCTCCATAGTGGCTGCACAGATAGAAATCAAAGTCATGTGGATGCACGATGGTGTTGTCCACCACTGTTCCGGGAGGCACATTACAGGACTGACCCCCATCGTGCTTGTTTTCAACGAAAAGCCTCGTCTGATGTCGTTTTTGAGCAACGATAACAGTAATCGGAGGCTGGTAGTCATAGGTGTAGATGGACCTCTTCAGATCAAGCAATTCCTCAGCTAGTACCATCTCAAACTGCCCCTCACTGACACCATCACGAAACACCACAATCCCTTTCGGCCTAACGCCGTTGTTCAGTTTACCATAGATTTTCACCAAATCCTTAAACATTGCTCCAAAGCCATTGATCCTCTCACATCGATGAGCCTGAGGGCTAACTCTTGCAGCATAACGATTGGCCTGCGGCCAATTGACCGATCCAACAACCGCAGCTATAGACGGACATGATTTGTTCATAGGTGCTGGATGATTCACATAGGCACCGATGAATATCATATGATGTGCAGCGTCAAACTGCAACAACCTACTATTCACTTCAAAATTGTTTCCACCTAGCTTGGCATTAATCTTCAAACAAAGATTGGCAAGATACTGGTCCTGTCCTTTATTGGCAGGCAAGGACAAACAGCATTGAGTAACTACACCAATCTTCGTCTCCGACACCCATTTCAGGTGCTTGTATCCTGGATCCCTTCTAGTCATCACACACACAATCAGCTGCAACTTTCCCTTCCTTCTTCCATTCGATTCCTCCACAACACTTTTCAGAAGATTCTCAAGCCTGTTCACGGAAGAGAATTCTACCATTCTCTCTAGGCGATAAAGAGGCTGTGCCATTTGAATGCCAAGTTGCCTGCAGCGATCCCTCAGTCTGTTAATAAATGAACCCGCATCAAGCTTATCTCTACGATCACCTTCCGTGAAGTCTATCAATCCCCAACTGTCGATAGATTTGGCTTTCACAAATGACTTCCCAAGAAGGTTCCACTGGCATTTCTTGGCATCCACTTTCACACTATGCGCAGCTCCTTCTTTCACATCAGGAGCACCAATG
Organism: Pogostemon cablin; assembly: GCA_023678885.1. NCBI lineage: Eukaryota > Viridiplantae > Streptophyta > Magnoliopsida > Lamiales > Lamiaceae > Pogostemon > Pogostemon cablin. The sequence continues at coordinate 13,311,282 of CM042961.1, read as the reverse complement.
ACACGCCCAGTTACCCTTGTCATATTCATATCAAGCGTAATCCCAAAGTTTCTTGCAATACTCCTGCAAGAAGCAAAGTCAATCAACGCGAATTAAAAACTTTTTTGAGAAACTACATATCTGCCATAAACATCTTATTAAGATGCTTAACTTTATACCAATTTCTAGCCGGGGTATGAAAACCACCTATACATAAACACCAACAAACAACATTAATCCCCATCCACTTGCATATATTCTTTCTTCTCAATTTTTATTTTGTACGCTATCTTCTCTCTAAATGAGTATTCTTCTCAAGTTTTTCTGTTAAACATGTCGCCCCGCACCTCTAATACCTTAATTTTTATAAACCGATTTTCAAAACCCATATCAATTAAAAACAAATATACACATTGATGTTTTGATATTGAAAAATATTAAGAATACTTATGAGACATAAAAGAGTAACCAAGAAATAAAACATAACGAAAAATTTATCAGATATAAGACACGGTCATTAGTTACTACACACTTCATACTTTGAAATATAAAAATTGAATATGAATATTTGTTTCAAATATTATTATATGGTTTCAAAAAGAGTATTTCTCCATTATCAGATGAAAGATAAATACATCAGGTAATACTAAAATACCATGCATCTACAAAGTTATGATAGTTGGAATTTAGTTGGAATTTTCTGCGAGAAAGAAGTGTAAAAGGCATGAGAGATGGAAATCCCAAGGATAGAAAAACGTACCCATAAGGTCCATCATCAGCTCGAACCATTTCATCTATTGTTCTCCTTCTATCCCAAGGTTTAGCCAGTGATAGTCTCTTCAAGAACAAAGCAGTATCTTTGTCAAGATCATCTTTTGGATACCTCTGCCCTTCAACCAACACACAGAACTCCATTGGAACTTCCTGCTTTTTTCCAATTTTCCCAATATCCAAGCAGGGTACGTTCGGGTACATTACAACCTTACCCCATTTATCCTTAAAATACTCGAGTAGACGAACTTTCACGGTAGGCTTCACTCCTGGATCAATGAAATCGAATGAAATCTCTCTGGCGTCCTTTGCAGTTAATCCTACAATGGCGAACTTCTGATTTGACCGACGGTGGGTCACACCTTCAACCCTTTCAGAGCTCTCTCCACATCCTTCCTAAATCTTCTAACATCATCCGCACCACGAAATCCACGAATATGCTCCTTAAGAAACTCTAAAACGGGCATCGGTTTGCGAAACGATAGAATGGAGTAGTCCAAGCACAGAGATAAGCCCTGCGATGTGGGCATCAAGCTCTGGTTTAATCCTTTGTAAGCTGCAAGCCCACCGCGGAGTTCTTCACCACCCCTGGTGGAGTAAAACCCCCTTCCCACAACCATTCTCCTTCTAACAGAATTCTCTTTCATCACCAAATCCATCCCCTGCAATTCAGCTCGAGGGATATCCATGAGTTTCCCTTTTAAGTAATCGTGCAGCTTTGATAGATTGAGTTCATTAACTAATTTCATCGTCACCATGTATGAACCCCTCCTCGTATGTTCACCTTCTGGAACATCCACCCTGAACTGCCCTACCGGTAGCGTGATCGCACCGAAAATGTTATTTTCGCCGTCAAAAGCAGTTTTTGATTTCTCGGCGCCGGGATATAACAGGTCCTTGATGAATCGACTGTCGGATTTTCGCAATGCTTTTTTCAGAGGCGCGCCACCTTTTTCTGGCAGGAACTTCACGTCCACATCGTAGTGGAAAATGGAGCTCTGTTTGTCGAAACCGACATGGAAATGGTTGACCAGAAGCGGAACTTTTCGAATAGCTAGGGTTCCGCCATTATCGGGCCTTGGAATAGGCTTCATTTCAGATTTCTTACTTCCCGATGAAGGAGATACACGTTTATCTGGTGAATTTAACAAAAAACACCTCAATTGAAAGCGATGGAAACTAAACAAAAAGGGGGAAAATTACAGAGAGATACAATGTCGAGAGAAATACCGACAAGAGGTTGCAATTGTGGAGGCGATTGAAGCCTCCTCCACTGAACAGGTGGAGCAGAAGTAGGAGAAGGAGAAGGCTCCCGTCACCGTACAGTCTGCTGACGATATCAGGAGGCTGCTGCGTTGGTAGATACACTCGAAGGTCCCGCATCCATCTGAGTATGGTTGCTGCGTTGGTAGATTCACTTGAGGGTACGAAGCGTTGGTAGATTCACTTGAGGGTACGAAGCGTTGGTAGATTCACTTGAGGGTACGAAACCCCTTCGACTGGGTGAGGCCGCTGGGGCACTGGAGTCATGTGCTGTAAGAAACCCACCCTGGCGGAGGCGCCGCCTGCTCCGGAGGTCGACTTTCCCACTGTTGCTGAGGTGGAGGCTGGTTGTACAATCCACGCGGCGTAGCAGCCCATTCTCTTCCACCTCCCTGAGTAGGTTGATTCTGGCCGTCGCCGCGCCTGCGACCTCCTTCATCCTGCTGATAGCCACGTCGGCCGCCGCCGTAGTTTCTGCCGCTATCCATAATTTTTTGAAATAATATCATTTAATATTAAAGGAAATTTGGATGCACGACACACAAGTTTTAGCCTTAATATTATGATTAATTATACTGTGCACGCGGATACACCTAAGATGAATATAGATCCTCTCACTTTACGTTTCTGTAAATTTTCTCCATTTTATTTAATCTGCGTCGTTCAATTAATATCTATGAATATTAAGTTGTCACGTCACTATAGACATAACGTGAGAAAAATAAAAATAAAAGATTAAATTATTTTTTAAAATTTAATTAGATAATGGTGTATGACATGTCAAGTAGTGGTTGGTGGAAATTACAGTGTAACAACAAATTTTGTATTTATGATAAAATAAATACAAGTTGAATTACAATAATAATCCAATGTGGATTGAACTTGATAATTAAGGAAACGATCTCTATCAATCCTCTGATTCTTCTCTCTCGAACCAACTTGGACTTTGACTTTGACTTTGTCTTGTCTTTGACTTGACTTGTGTGTGCGCTGACTTTGTTGACTGCGCTGACTTTGTGTGTTGAGTCGGATCTTCGTCTGAAGCTTGTCCGGACTCGAATTAGGGACTTGTAACGTTTATCCAGAGGCGTCGAGCCTTTGTTTGGATTAAACGTGTTTGATGTGAAAAACACTCGATCTGGGGGGCTTAGCACCTTTATCCCGGGTCGTACGTCGTTCTTGGCTCGAAGAACACTGAAGAACTTAGTGTGTGGAAAACACTCGATCTAGGAGGCTTAGCACCTTAATCCCGGGTCGTATATCGTTCTTCGCCTTGAAGATCTTGAGGAGCGTTGCTCGTGTTTCAATCTCTTCAAAGTGTCTGTGTCTTCAGAAGCTTCAGTGTGTGTTGAATGAAGGGAGGAGACCCCTTTATATAGGTGAGAAGTGAAGACCCCCTCATAAATGCTCTGCATTCTGATTGGTCCACTCTATTTGGGCCACAACTTGCGGGCTTGGGCCTCCACTTATTTGGGCCTGATTTAACTTATCTGGGCTTGTTTGACTTAAGTCAGGCCTCATTTAATTTATGCTTGCTTGACTTGGGTCAGGCCTCATTTAATTTGGGCTTGCTTGACTTGGGTCAGACCTCATTTAATTTGGGCTTGCTTGACTTGGGTCAGGCCTCATTTAATTTAAGTTTCATTTAATTTGTTGGGCTCAAATTATTTATTAGATTACTTTAGGAATTAATTTATTTAAATTCCAAAGTAAATTAATATTTAATAAAATCCACGTGTCGCCATTTAATTGGACCGTAAATTTTAACTGCTTACAAATGCCCCCTTGCGATTTGTTCATGGACGCCACGTCTTGATGTGAAGGAATCGCAAAAGTTCATTTCTTTTCTTTTTTTTTCAACCCTTGTAATGTGGGCTCTTATAATTGAGATATTACTTTTTCCAAGTAATTATTTTTTTCTTGGCCCAAATTTGTTTTCAGTGGCCCTAATTTTTTTTAAGTGGCCCAATTCATCTTCTTAGATCCAAATCAACTTCCTTCCCTGTTTAATTTCAAGATTTACGGGAGACAAGAAATAGAAACAAATTTGTTACTTGCTCATCAAAATACCTTCCATATCTTTGCTCAAAAAGAAATAGAAACAGATTTGTTTCTTGCTCCTCAAGATACCTTCCATATCTTTGCTCAAAAAAAGAAATCTCTTGAGATCCTGAGATATTTCAATCATGCAAATTTTCCATAATTTGATGCAGTCTCTCCACTATATAAGAAGGACCCAGTGTATTTGATTTTTTTTTTATCAACAGAACGTAGAACGTAAGACACCTGCAGTTCTGATTTCTTTTCTTCTCTTCAAACTTTTTTTTTTTCGAAGAGCACCGATCTCATTTGCCTTGCAGATTTCTTTATCAAGCGCTTATTATCAGTATGTAGGCCTCAATTTTTTTTTAAATCTGCTTCTTTATTTCTGTACACTTTTTTTTTACTGTGTTCTTTATTTTGCTTATTTTGTCTTCAACGCACATACTGTATAATTTTTATATAGCCGTGCTCTTCCTGTCAACCTGGTTACTCTTCCTTTTCGAAGGAACGAACCTTGTCCCTTATCGGCTGGCCCTTTATGGTTATTCCTTTATGGAATTAACCATTGTCCCTCGATTGTCCATTTACGGAGTTAACAAAAGTCCCTCGGCTGTCCCTTTATGGAGTTAAGGAATGTCCCTCGATTGTCCTCGGTTGTTCCTTTACGGAATTAATCGCTGTCCTTTGCAGCAGTTGTCTGTGGCATGGAAATGGTGGTCGCTAGTAGTGATCTGTCAGTGGGTAGGTACAACGATCCGGTGGGTGTTCTCGGCGATCGACAATGAGCAGCTCCGTAAAGGTGGAGATGGGCAGCGGTGTAATTTCCTTCAAGAAAATGGCACGAGGGAAGCTCGGCGGAGGTATCCGTTTGGTCTGATGGTGCGGATCTGGTGATGGACTCATTTGGCAAGTTTGTGCAGTGGATCTCCGGTATGGTGTCGGCTTGCAGCGCGACGAGTAGTGCAAAGTAGTGTTCTTGGTGATGGCAAGATGTGGCAGCCCTCGCGATTCTGGTGGCGCTGGCGGCTGGACTTGTGTGGGACTCGTTCCATCGGCAGATGATGATGGGCATACGGGCTTCTCCAGCGAACGGTGATGGTTTATTGAGTGACGACAGACCCAGTCAGCCTTGCGTGGTGTCGCGGCGGAGAGATAGCGGCGGCGGCGCATCGATCGGGACTGATGATGATGGGATCCGATGGTGGCAGGCGGCGACGGGATTCGGTGATAATCCGGTGCGAAACTTGGTGGTCGATGGTCGAGTGGGCATCTGTCGGCAGTCGCGGCTGACGATGGGTGACGACCCGGCGGCAATCGCCGATTGAAGGGGGCGGTTGATGGGTGGCGGCAGCGTGCGTGCCACGGCGCTGCAGGTTCTGGGAGCGGACGGCGTTGCACTTGGAGTTCTGATTCCGGCGTGATGTGTGCGTGGAGAGGAGGCGTTGATGGTGGAATCGTGGCGGACCAGTGGCGGCTGTGCGCAGCGGCAGCGGGGCGACATCGCAGCGGGGAGCGGCGCACAATTCACGGCGGAGAGTGTGGCAACGTGAGATCCAGTTTCCGGCGAGAAATGTGGCGGAAGAGGCTCCAGTTCCGGGGTGGCTGAAGCGCGCGGCGACGGTACCGATGATCCGTGAGCGGCGGCGGAAATGATCTTCGTAAGGGAGCCTTCTGCTTCCAGAAGAAGGAAGCCATCAATTTTGACTAATCCTTTAAATTTTGACCCTTCAATTGGGCTCAATTTTGGATTATACTTGGCCCATTAACTTTGATTTAATCCGGGCCCATATTCTTGAGTTTGAGTCCAAATTTTTTAAATTATAGATTGGGCTCATTTCCTAGATATTAGGACATAAAGATAATTCGGGCTTAAACCAATTTAAGCTTTGGGCTTTTATCTTCAGTTTCTAGGGTCTAAATTAAATATAATTCATGTTATATGCTAAGTTTAAATTATTTAAACTTATACATGAATTATTTTAGTCACCCCTTGTTGTCATCATCTTAAATCCCTTTGTCATGTGTATTTAATTTATAATCTTGAATTAATTAATTGACCCCATGAATTTATTCCGGGTCTTTTAATTAATTAAATCAAAGAAATATAAATTAATTTGAACCCCCTTTACTGATATATTTTCCCATATATTTCCTTGCAGTTAATTTAACTTCAAGATGGTTTACTTCGCTGGTACGGTCATAGACTCCAATAAGCGCCAATTGGTGATTCTTGACAATAAGAACTCACCATCCGATGGAGCAACTTATCTTCCGATTGAGAGACCCTTGATGGGTGCACCTATAGACAAAATTCCTTGCGAGAATAGCGAACCTGATCTAAAGACTTGGACTGAAGATCTGAACTTGGGTGAAACCAAAGTTGTAATTTTGAAGGCGATTAACCATACCGAAGATGAAAACCTTGACCCTTTGCCCACATTAGGGCGCCGAATAATTGATGATCATGCAGCGTGGGGCAATTCGGTGAATTTTCCTGGAGAATTCCGTTATACTCCTGGCTACTGGGAATGGACTGAAGTTGTTCTAAGCAGATATCATGATGATCTTGCAAGAATAAAGATTTATGACCCAATTTTTGCATCTTTATTCACATATGACTGCAACCAAGAGATCATCAAAGCTTTCTGTGAGACGTGGTGCCCTGTTACTAACACTTTGCTCACTTCTTTTGGAGAAATATCAATTTCTCTATGGGATTTGTACAACTGGACGGGCTTGCCACTAGCCGGTCATTTATATGAAGAGGTTGTGCCTGATAAACCTGAACTCTTCAATGATCGTGACCTCAATGGCTTACGTATTCCATCTAGTTGTCGGCACTTGCTGCACGCCTACCATAGACTTCGCAGTCTTGATGGTACTGACTCTGTTTCACTCACTCGATGGGTAAAATTTTGGTTTTGTCGACCTATAACATACAAGAAACCTCCTGTACGTGTAGAGAAGAGTAGGAAGAACCGCCGCAAGAAAACACACAACCCAAATGGGTCTATTGGTGATCATAAGAAATGGACCTCTGCAGAAACAGGACCCTTCAAAATGCTCGGTATTGATGTTATGCACCAAGAGGAGACATATCTGGCTGCTTATCTGGCTTGCTGGCTTTGCTCTTTCGTACTCCCTACCGATGAAGTAGATTTAATACGTCCTGGAACCTTTAAGGTAGCGAGTTTGATGGCTACAGGAAGGTCAGTTGGACTTGTCGTCCCAGTCTTGACGAGTATCTATAGAGGCTTGAATAAAATTTCAAATGATCCTAGACCCTCTGAGCTGAAATCAACATTTCCCGTACACTTTGTGTACACCTGGTTGGCTCATTATTTCAATACTCATTATCCAAATCCACATGAACTGAAGATCCCTTTAATGGTAACATATTCAGGTGAGAATGGAGCAAAGTTCTTTACTCCAACTAATGCTCGCAAAAGACTTCAAAATGGAAGTAATGCTTCATTGCTTTGTAATGTTCGCCGAATAAATAATCCAAGGGAGTATATTGATATTGACCAAGCATCTTGGCGTGATTGGAGTTTCTTCATTGCTATTCGTATGAGTTATCTTACTCTACGACAGAATGGGAGATTTTTTGTTGAACCTTATAGCCCACATCGATTCAGCCATCAATTTGGCTTTTATCAAGAAGATACTCCAGGGAAACTGAGAACAGACTTTCGAGAGTCTACTTTAGAGCAAGGGCTTCAGCTTTGGAGGCGATGTATCTTACGCAATTCTCGCACTAAAGCGACTTTTCCATGCGCCCCCACAGAGTTCAGAAACTTCTGCTCACCAAAGTATGCTGAGTGGTCCTCTCAACTTCATGGGACTTATTTCATAGATCATATGACGGATCTAATCAGAATTGTTCCGAGCCACACTGTAGAGGAAGAAGTTGACATTATTGGCAACTCGGATAATGCCAAGATTGATGAAGCAACTGTACCGTTAGAAGCCCCACCTCATCAGAAGGTGATTGTTGGAACGTCAGGTGTAGCAAAAAAAAGAAAGAGTGATCTCTCTTATTCAAATGAGAGTAGCACAGACCGAAACTTGAAGAGGACCAAAAGAGGCGAATCTCCTGTGCACATCCTGATAACTCAAACCGAGGTTTTCAATCCCTTTTTTTTTATTATGAATTCCATACTTCCATATATAACTATTTCTAATATCCCCTTTTTTGTAGCATCTGGATGCTGTATTTGGCTCTGATTATGACGAACTTGAGGAAGAAGGATCAGCTTCCGCTGCAGCCCTTAAAGGCTTAGTAGATGATGTATTTCCAGATCAAATTTCTCCTATTGTGCCCGAGTCTCATCCTCCAATTACTATAATGGAAGCTCCAGAAATTACAATATTTAACTTTGATGCCGAGATCACGGATGCTAGGAAACTAGTTAATTTGAAAGTGTGGAAAAGCTTTCAAGATAAGTTGAAGAGGACTTCTGTCAGCTCCTTATCTTCTATGCGGAATGAGGGACTCAAAATGGTGAATAATTTCAAGAGTGCTCCAGAGATTGACGGATCTGCTTTAGAAGCATCATTTGACTTCTTATTTACTAAAGCTGATGCGTATGATGCCGTGAAGATAAAACTTGCTGATGGGCTATCCAGGAGAGAAGTTAATAAGCGCCTGACCGATGCAAGGAAGCGTGCTGACGAACACAAAGGCAAAGAAGCTGTAGATATCAAGCAATTGCAAGAATCCGAGACTAGGTTGAAGCAGATTGCGGAAGAAATTGAGACCCTGTTGAAGGAGAAGGAAACAGTATCCCGAAAGGTTGAACGTCTTCGTGAATCCGTTCAAAATGCAAAGCTTGGAGCCCAAACTGCTACCAGGGACATTGGTGTACTAAAGAAAACACCTATCCTAGAAGATTCCATTGCTGATGAATTAAGGACTGTTACACAAGCTTTGGTGGCCGCTCGAGATGAGTTATCCAGTATGAATATTTTTCATTAATTTGTATTGAAACCATTTCATTTCAATATTTTTTTTTGAACTGTAATGATATTATCAATAAAATCCATATTCTCTCTTATCCTTTTTTTTTTCTCTTCTTATTCATCACTGCATCTTTGCCTTTGCTTTACTGCTTTTAGGATGTTTACCTGCTGCCTTTATATCTTAATTTGCTTTTTTACTTCACAAATTTGATGCAAACAAACGAAAACATGACTGAACTTAACAAATGTCAAGCTGCCTACGTATCTCTTTAAAGAGAATCAAGTCATAACGTAGTTCAAAGGGACATGGTTTTTTGATTGGGGGGTGCCGTGCACAGTTTATACTCGTGCGGGCCAGGAGTGTGTCGTGCACAGTTTATACTCGTGCGGACCAGGAGTTTGTCGTACACAGTTTATACTCGTGCGGACCAGGAGTTTGTCGTACACAGTTTATACTCGTGCGGACCAGGAGTTTGTCGTACACAGTTTATACTCGTGCGGACCAGGAGTAACATGCAGTTTAGGCTCATGCGTCATGGAGCGTGGTGTTTGAATTTGCTGGCAACTTATACTCATGTCAATGAGTCTTGAATTTGAACTTGTAGACAGTTTATACTCGTGTCAAGGAGCCTTGTATTATTTGTGTCAGATAGTTTAAACTCATATCAAGGAGTATCATGTGGACAGTTTTAGCTCATATCAAGGAGCGTTGTATCTTGTAGTTGTTTTACGCATAATAGCGTTTCAAGAATTTCCCATTTATGGGGCCAATGTTTACGCCATCTTCTGATATCAACTTGTAGGCGCCATTTGTGTATACTTCCTTTACAACATGAGGGCCATCCCATTTTTGGAGAAACTTATTTCCAACACGATGTGTAACCACAATAGGTCTTCTCACGGCAAGCACCAAGTCGCCAACTTGAAAAGAACGTATCTTCACCCTTTTGTTGAATGTTCTGGATAAGCGAGATTGATAACACTCAAGTCTTTGTTGTGCCTCTAACCTCTTCTCATCTAGAGCTTCTAACTCTTGAAGGCGCAACTTTGCATTTTCTTCTTCGGTTAAGCCTTCCTGTATGGCCATCCTTAAAGAAGGAATTTGTTTCTCGAGAGGTACCACTGCTTCAACACCATAAACCAAAGAATACGGAGTAGCCTGAGTAGGAGTCCTATAGGTGGTGCGGTACGCCCATAAAGCTTCATTTATTCTTTCATGCCAATCTCTCTTAGACTTGGAGACCACCTTCTTCAACAGACTGCACAGGGTTTTGTTGAATGCTTCAGCTAGACCATTGGCAGCTGCATTATACATTGACGACTTCCTTTGTTTGAAGTCGAACTTCTCACACAACTTATCGATCCAGCTGTTGCTGAATGGCTTTCCATTATCGGTGATGATATAGCGGGGAACACCATATCTGTAAATGATGTTGATTCGAATGAAATCAGCAACATTTTCTTTCTTTACTTCCCTCAAAGGCACAGCTTCAGCCCATTTGGAAAAGTAATCGGTGGCAGCAAGGATGTAGAGATGACCACCAGAAGATTTTGTGAGAGGCCCCACCACATCTAATCCCCAAGCATCAAAAGGCCATGAAGCAACTGTTGGGTGTAAAGGCTCCGGAGGTTGATGGATCAAGTTCCCATGAAATTGGCAAGCCTGACACTTTTGTGCATACTCCATGCAATCTTTCACCATTGTTGGCCAATAATAGCCCATTCTTTTGACTCTAAAGTGTAGTTTTGGCCCAGACTGATGAGCACCGCAAATTCCGGAATGAGCTTCCTCCATTGCTTGAACAGACTCTTCTTTACTTAGGCATCTTAAGAAAATTCCATCAAATGATCTTCTATACATTGTGCCTTTGAAGTAAATAAATCGAGGTGCCCGACGCCGAATATCAACCCTTTGACGTGGCTCATTTGGCAATTTATCATACTTGAGATAATCGATGAGTGTTTGACGCCAATCCTCTTCTTCAATTTCGAAGACCTCCACCAAATGATTTTCGACTTCTTCATAATCATCATCTTCGAAGATTGGTGGTACAACCCAACTTTTGCACACTGAAATTTGAACTTGCGCCTCCTGCATAGCTATATTTGACGCTAGCTTGGCGAGGGCGTCAGCTTGCTTATTCTCTCTTCTGGGTAAATGCTCGATATCAACATCACCAAGCCAACTCATCAGCTTTTGAGCATACTTGTGGTATGGGAACAACTCAAGCTTCCTTACTTCATACACCCCAAGTAGTTGGTTTATCACAAGTAACGAATCACCATACACTTTAAGGTGTAATTGCTTTATATCGACGGCCATCTCTAAACCAAGTATGAGTGCTTGATACTCGGCTACATTGTTAGAGCAGTTTTCTGTTAAGGAAAATGAGAATGGCAAAACTTCGCCACTGGATGTTACGAATACAACTCCAGCACCGGCCCCTTCCCTATGAGATGCTCCATCAAAATACATTTTCTAAGGAGAAGCTATCTCCACAGCGAAGGCATCTTCATCAGGGAGTTCATCAGACAGTTCCCATTCTGCAGGCATTGGATGATCAGCTAGAAAATCTGCCAACACTTGTCCTTTTACGGCCTTCTGAGGGACATATATAATCTCAAACTGTTGAAGTTGGAGATACCACCTGGCAAGCCGATCTGAGAGTACTGGCTTTGACATGACGAACTTTAGTGGGTTAGCTTTTGAAACTAGCCGAACTGTATGAGCTTGGAAGTAATGCTTCAACTTCTGAATCACGAAGATAAGGGCCAAGCAGATCTTCTCAATTGGTGAATATTTCAACTCATTTGGAGTCATGGTTCTACTCAAATAGTAAAGGGCAGTTTCTTTTCCATCATCATTCTCTTGTGCGAGTAAAGCTCCAACAGAACGTTCTTGAGCAGCTAGGTAGAGAATTAACGGACGTCCAGGTATTGGCGCACACAACACTGGTGCCTTCATCAAGTACTCTTTAATGCTATTGAAAGCATTATTGCAAGCTTCATCCCATTCAAATATACTGCCTTTCTTCATGAGATGACTAAACGGTTGACATCGACCGGCCAAGTTTGATATGAATCTTCTCAAGTATGCCAATTTTCCTTGCAGACTTTTGAGTTCATGGATGTTCCGAGGCACATGCATCTTCATGATTGCATCGATCTTCGCCTTTTCAATCTCGATTCCTCGACGGCGAACAATAAATCCAAGAAATTTTCCGGATGTAACCCCAAATGCACACTTGAGTGGATTCATCTTGAGTTGATGCTCCCTTAAGCGCTCAAACACTCGCCTTAAATCATGGAGATGATTTTTCTTTTTCTTTGATTTCACCACAATATCATCAACGTAGCATTCGACGATCTTATGAAGCATGTCATCAAATATCTTCTGCATGGCTCGTTGATAAGTGGCACCAGCATTCTTTAAGCCAAATGGCATCACATTATAGCAATATATTCCTTTCGGAGTACGAAAGGCTGTTTTCTCTTGGTCTTCGGGAGCCAGACCAATCTGGTTGTAGCCAGATGATCCATCCATAAATGAAAGGACCTCATGTCCCGTTGTTGCATCTATCATGAGCTCAGCAATTGGCAGTGGGAAGTCATCTTTCGGACACGCCATGTTCAAATCCCGAAAATCAACACATACTCTGATTTGCCCATTTTTCTTTCTCACTGACACGATGTTAGAAATCCATGTAGGATACTTGACTTCTCTGATCTTGCCTACTTCAAGAAGCTTATTAATTTCATCTTCAATTAATGGAATTAACTCTGGTCGAAATCGACGCTGCATTTGCTTAATTGGCCGAGTTCCCTTTTTTATGGACAAATGATGCACTGCGATCTTTGGATCCAAGCCTGGCATTTCTTTATGCGACCATGCAAAAACATCCCGAAATTCTCGTAGAAGGCTGATATATTGTTCTTCTTCCTCATTACTTAGCAGGACACTTATGTAAGTAGGACGTGAGTCGCTTTCGTCACCTAAGTTGATTTCTTTCAACTCATCGACAGTGGCTTTCACACCCTCCTCAAATTGCGGAGGGGCATCCTCGGCATCCACTTCCTCTACTTGAGAATCCTCAAGAGCAGTGATATGGTTGGTGGAAGCTATACTTTCTTTATCATCATCATTGTCTTCTTTAGTAAAGACAATCGTCTGCATCTTAGCCTTCAACTCTCTTCCACACGAGACTGTCAAGATATTTTGCCTCTTCATACGAGAAGGGATTCGACTTCGGAGTTTTGGAAAGCTAGGAGACTTGAAATTATTTTTCTTCCCAATCTTGTTCCTTTCACATGGTCCGAGCCTTTCGAAGACACTTCCAAGCCTTTCGAAGACAGAACTCCTCTTGATTTTCCTTCCACTTTCATCAAAAATATCTTCTGTGGACGAAACTTCTCCCTCTGTGATATAATTTGTGTTTGCTCTTCTGATTGCTATGCGGACTGGCTTTTGAGGGACATATCCCAAACCTGGCTTAGCATTCTTGACAGTGTGGCCACTATTTTTCAACATTTTTTGAGTGGCATTGAACCCATGTTCAGATGAGATGACAGTCTCTTGAGGCAACTTGCTCATCACTGGTTTCTCCTTTGGTTCATACCCAGCCTTCTTAAGGAGTTTGAAAGCTTGCGGGCCATATGACTTAGATATTTCTGCTTCAAATACTTCACCATGCTCAGTTTTTGCTCCTTCAATAGGACGTACGAATCCTTTGAGCGGTGGAGAAGAAGTCTTACCTTCATCAATTTTTGTTAAAGGTAATGTTAATTCTTCCAGGGCCTCAAGCTCTTTGCATTTGCTCTTCTTGAGAGTGGTGGATGATGTGCTACCTTCCTCCTTTATTTGTTTACTGCCCCCATTATCTTGTGCTGGGGCTTCTTCTCGGTTCACTTCCTTTGTGTTCTTGAAGAAGTATTTAGCATCAGCAAAGTAAGATTCAGCTTCAGTAAACGGCTTATCATCGCCAAATACTCTTTTCACACTGTTGCCTTCATTATACTTGAAACACTGGTGTAATGTAGAAGGGACCACACCATTCTCGTGCAGCCATGGACGCCCCAAAAGCATATTGTATGAAGTTTTTGCGTCTATGACATGGAAGAGTATCGTTGATCTCATCTCATCAATCATCAAATCGAGAACAATCGTGCCGAGAGTCCTTTGTCCTTCATGATTGAACCCTTGGATCATCAATCGGCTATGATTGAGTTCATCCACCGGTATCTCTAATTTTTTCAACATTCTTAAAGACAGAATGTTTACTGCTGAGCCTCCGTCAACAAGTATACGCTTTACTTGCAGCCCTTGCGTATAACCAGTTACAAATAGAGGTCGGTTGTGAGGCTGTGAACCCAACAACATGTCTTCATCTGTGAAGGTCACCTTCATAGAATAAGCTTTTTCCTTGTTCTCAACTCGTTCATCTTCATTGCCCTCCTCACTCACCGCATGACAAGAGCCTTCATTGTGAACTTCTTTTATGGAAGCGAAGTTTGCAGCCGCTTCATCCTCCAACACAATCTTTCCCTCCTTAGCCAACTGCATGATCTTTTCCTTGAAGATGAAGCAATCATGAATGGGATGACCCACCAATCTATGGTACTTGCAATATTTTGGGTCATTGGTTCGACTTGCTTCCTCTGGACGTTTCATTTCGGGGAGTTCGATGAGTTTGTCTTTCATCAGATCATCAAATATGCCAGAAACATCAGAGTTCAGAAATGGATACTCTTTTTCTTGCATCTCCTTCAGGGTCAACCTTCTTTGCACCCACTCTTGGGTAACTTGTTTTCCTTTATCTTTCTTGTCATCTCCATTCTTTCGAATCTTGACTGTAGCAGTGTTTATGGCCATTGATTCTTTATTGGAGTTTCTTGCATAAGGCTTGCCCCCTTTCTTGGCTTCTTGTCTGTCTCTGGACTTGTAAGAATCCGACACTGGTGAGTGTTTGATTCCACTGGCCGCCATGCTCAATTCCATATCATGAGCTCTCGTAGCCAACTCCTCGAAAGTCTTTGGCTGAATCCCTTTGAGTATGTAGAGTAAATTCCACTCCATCCCTTGGATGCACATTTCGATAGCAGACTCTCCAGATAATCGATCTTTGCAATTTAAACTCAAGTTTCTCCATCGATTGATATAATCAATCACAGGCTCGTCCTTCAATTGACGAGTATTAGTTAGCTCAGTCATGCTAACGGTTCTCCTCGTGCTGTAGAAGCGATTGAGGAATTCATATTCCATTTGTGCCCAACTGTCGATGGACTCAGGCTGCAAGTCGATATACCAATCAAAGGCATTTCCTTTGAGAGAACGAACGAATTGCCTCACCATATAGTCTTCATAAGTACCAGCATCATTGCACGTCTCAATGAAGTGTGCCACATGTTGTCTGGGGTTTCCTTTGCCATCAAATTGCTGGAATTTAGGAGGCTGATAACCAGGTGGCAACCTTAAGTTATTCACTCTTTTTGTGTAAGGCTTAACATAAGTGACGGTAGGCTTGGCATTCTCTTCAAACCTTTCTTTTATTGTTCCAAGTATAATATCTTTGAGTTGCTCCACTTGGAGCATTCCATCAGCTGAAAGTTGCACTCCTCTTTCAGTTTGCTCTTTTTCAGTAGTTTGGCGTTTTGTGGACTCTTCCACCTCACTCTCGTCCACAACTCCTTTTCCGTTTGCACGGCTAGTCTCCGCAATATCTCTTTTTTCCATCAATTGGGAGATTTTAGTGTCTTGAGCTTCTATATGTTTCGTGAGCCCTTCGATAGCTTTCATCATATTTGCTAATTGCTCCTCAATAGTTGTAGTGCCGGCCATCATTACCGGGGCTGCAATTGAGTCTGATGAAGAGCTTGAGGATGAACGAGGATGTGAGCATGCAGAATCTTCATCACTATCCTCTTTCATGGGTAGCTGTTTTCTTGAAGCCATTTCAACCGAAAAATTAGAGCCGGATGAGGCCTCTGACTGAGCTTTCATTGACATACTCCTTGTAACAACAGCAACTTGTTCACTCAACGAGGCGGAGAGTTTGGAGGCAGAAGTCCTTCCTACTGTGATCTTGACAGGAGTCATGTTGTATCTTTGTAGGGAGAAGAGATGAGAGGTAGAGATGGTCCCACCGGGCGTGCCAAAATTTGTAACAACAAATTTTGTATTTATGATAAAATAAATACAAGTTGAATTACAATAATAATCCAATGTGGATTGAACTTGATAATTAAGGAAACGATCTCTATCAATCCTCTGATTCTTCTCTCTCGAACCAACTTGGACTTTGACTTTGACTTTGTCTTGTCTTTGACTTGACTTGTGTGTGCGCTGACTTTGTTGACTGCGCTGACTTTGTGTGTTGAGTCGGATCTTCGTCTGAAGCTTGTCCGGACTCGAATTAGGGACTTGTAACGTTTATCCAGAGGCGTCGAGCCTTTGTTTGGATTAAACGTGTTTGATGTGAAAAACACTCGATCTGGGGGGCTTAACACCTTTATCCCGGGTCGTACGTCGTTCTTGGCTCGAAGAACACTGAAGAACTTAGTGTGTGGAAAACACTCGATCTAGGAGGCTTAGCACCTTAATCCCGGGTCGTATATCGTTCTTCGCCTTGAAGATCTTGAGGAGCGTTGCTCGTGTTTCAATCTCTTCAAAGTGTCTGTGTCTTCAGAAGCTTCAGTGTGTGTTGAATGAAGGGAGGAGACCCCTTTATATAGGTGAGAAGTGAAGACCCCCTCATAAATGCTCTGCATTCTGATTGGTCCACTCTATTTGGGCCACAACTTGCGGGCTTGGGCCTCCACTTATTTGGGCCTGATTTAACTTATCTGGGCTTGTTTGACTTAAGTCAGGCCTCATTTAATTTATGCTTGCTTGACTTGGGTCAGGCCTCATTTAATTTGGGCTTGCTTGACTTGGGTCAGACCTCATTTAATTTGGGCTTGCTTGACTTGGGTCAGGCCTCATTTAATTTAAGTTTCATTTAATTTGTTGGGCTCAAATTATTTATTAGATTACTTTAGGAATTAATTTATTTAAATTCCAAAGTAAATTAATATTTAATAAAATCCACGTGTCGCCATTTAATTGGACCGTAAATTTTAACTGCTTACATACAGTTAAAAGAAATTTATGTAAATTTATGAAATATGAAATGGAGAGGATCCAGATCCCTAAGATAGGGTGCACCCACTTTAAAAAACATATACAAATATAAACAAAAACATACTGTATACAATTATAAACAAAAATGTATAGTATAAAAAATATACAATTATTAAAAAACATGTATACACTATTGAATAAAAAGTTATACATATATGGATGCTAGTTTTTTTAATGAAAAACTTAGTGTGAAAAAAGAATACAATTATTAAGAAATACATATACAAATTTGTATACAAAATAGAATAAAAAGTTATACACATATGGTGCACCCTTGCACCCGGGTGCACCTAATATCAACTCTAATATTATATATTTAGTACTTATAAAAATTTATATTCGTATATTATAATTAAAAATATTTATACTATTCATATTTTAATTTGAAAATTTTAATTGAAATATGTATTTTAAACAAAATGTTATACTCTACTCCCTCCGTCTCTAAAAAGCTTGTACACTTTTTTTCGGTACGGAGATTAAGAAAGTGATAACTTTTAAAGGTATAATAGTATTTTTATGTAATATATAAATGATAAAGTATGGTAGGTAGAAATGATTTTTTTGTAATTAAAGTGTATGTGGAATGGTGATTGTTTTTTACTTATTGTTTTTTTTTTTTATGTGCAAACTTTTGTGGGACAACCCAAAATGAAAAGTGTGTCATCTGATGTGAGACGAATGAAGTATATACTTTGTATATCCTATAATACCAAATATTAACTCGTTATGATGTGGGCCAATTAAAAATGGAGGGACGGAGTTTTCGAAAAGACAAATAATTAAAGGACAATCGCTCAAGAGGTAGAGATGTTATACAGCCCAATAGGCTATGGGCCTTAGGCTAAAATGGTTCACATTATCAGCCCATTTATCTATACGGATCTAATTTTATTCAAGCAACCCTCCATTTAATATAGTTTAAACATAAATAAATACTTTTAAATAAATAAATAAAATGTTGCTCTAACATCAACAATGAACTTTTATAAATTTAACATAATAAGAGCATCTCCAAGAGACTCTTTAAAATTTGAAGAGCATTTTTACAATATAAAGAGTAATTTTAATTTTAGACAAAGTTTCTTGTGAGACGGGTCGACTCATCACTAAAGTATGTTTATTGTATAGATAAAGTATGTTAAATGGTTATTAAAGTATGCATTCTAAAATATGTTGAATTGTGCATTAAAGTATGATTTTGATGTATTATAATATGATTATTGTTAACATACTTTAACTGCAAATAAACACACTTAACTGTACAATAAGCATACTTTAATGATGGATCGATCCGTCTCACAAGAGAATTTCTCTTAATTTTAAGTTACTTCTATTAAGTGAAAATACTAATAATTAAATAGCATTTAATGAAGTAATAAAGTATGAACAGTGGTTTGCGCTCTTCAAATTTGAAAAGTGAAGATGACTCTTTAAATTAAAATGTTAAAATAAAGAGTGGGTTGAAGCTTGTTTTTCTTGTATTATTTTTTAAAATATGCATAATTTAATTATAGATAAGCTTTTGGTGATGCTCTAAGATTAAAGAGAATTTAAGATATCAATTAGTATGTTTATGATATTTGTGAATTGGAAGAGAGGGAATAGGGTACAACTGGGTGTACCAATTGAATTAGTACACCCTTGGTCCAAAACTTGATTTTAATTTTGGTTAAATTGATTTAGAGCAAGTTTACTCTATCGTGTGTAGCACGTAAACGACCAAGTGCAAAATTTATAAGATATTGAACCCAAGGGCAAAAGTGGGTAGCCGTATTTGAGAAATATTTCACTCTAGTAGGACGAATCAAAGAAGGAGGGATGATTATACTACAAACTAACAACTAAGAAAGTAATTAAATATCATGTACAAGTGTGATAGAAAATGGATGAAGGTGAACAATCTAAGAAGTATGTAAGGCAAGCAGCATTCATGGTAAGGTATATATAGACTCACACACACACACACATGTATTGATGGTTTTCATATTATGATATTAAGGGCAATAACGTTTGTACCCCTAATCCCTATGGCCAAGATGATTAGGTTCTCGACTCTTTGACAAGTCTAAATCTCCTAGGATTGTTCTTACTCTCAATTCCCATAAAGGTACTATGATCATAAGTTGGGTTCCCCTCACTAGTTCATCACTAATGTCTTATCATGAGGTTCTAAGCACTTGAAGGGTATAGCTTACCTCTCCCCATACTAACTAAGTCATCTCATGCAATCAATGATTCAGTTAAACCAATATACATAATATTGAAATGGCCAACCTAACACTATGAATAGAGAATTTAACCACACAAATCATACATAAAATGAGAATAAACATTCATGATAAAAAATATTCATAACAATCAATTCAAGTGCTCTTAGACCTTGTTCCTATTAAATTCATACTCCTCTCTTGATTCTTCATCTTCACTTGAAATTTTCTTATCAACAATGGACAAGAAATCATAGATAATCTCTCCACCTCTAGGCTTTCTTATACCTTAAGCTCTTTACTCCTCTCACTTTCATCCTCTAAGCTTTCTTTTACCTTGTCTTCATTATCCTCAATAAGCTCAACATCTCTTGAGTCTTCTTCATTATCCCCCGAACACTATTCTACCTTCAAATTTTCTTTAATCTTTTCATCACAATTCTCCATTTCACGAAGAGTGTTCCGTTCTCTTGTCATTTGACTCATTTGTCGTTCTAAGGCCTTCAATGTCCTTTCATTTTCCTCACTCATTTCTTCCAGCATTTTCATCATTTGATCTTGCAAGGAAAGTTTTCCATCATCATATGGTGGACACTCTTGGAAATTCCCTTGAACATTTCAAACATGTGGTGTACAAAATCTACATAATCCCTAACCAATCACATTGCTAGCCTCACATGAGGACTAGCCACTAGATATCTTATTAAAATCAATACAATCCATAGCATGCTCCAATTGAGCCAAATATGATGAAAATGACAAAATAAAGGTAAGTTGGCTCCCCTTTGATCATGCTAAAATCTTCAACCAATGATGAATTCCTCTTCTTAGATTGGTGGATGGATGGATTAATGGATGGATGAATTTGAGGAGATCAAGTGATTTGAATGGATGAAGTGAAAGGTGGAAGAGATGGAGATGAATGTGTGTGATTTAAGTGTCTAGATGTGGAAACTGCTCCAAAATGATTTCTCTCAGATCTTATGATCAAAACATGTATTTATACTCCCTGGAAGCTTCTAGAAACTTCTTGAATTTTTCAGATTTTTTAGTGCAGCTCGACTCGAGTTGCAAGTCGAGTTGGGTCTTGCAACTCGAGTTGGCTCTCGGGACGATTTTCTCTGCCCCGCTCAGCTTGCAATTCGACCTGGACCATACCCCAACTCGACTCGAGTTGATAACTCGAGCTCTCACCTGTCAAGTCATGTTGGATTAATCAGAAACTAAAATTCTTGCGGAACTCAACTCGACTCGAGTTGCAAGTCGAGTTAGACCTTGCAACTCGAGTAAGCTCTCTGGACAATTCTGGAGTGCAACTCGACTCGAGTTGGCAACTCGAGTTGCACCTTGCAACTCGAGTTGGGTTGTTTTCAGTAGTGTAGTCTCACCGTTTCGCGCATAACTTTCTCATCCGATCTCCAATTCGAATGATTCTTGCGCTCCCGCGACCCTCTCTTTCGTAGCTTTCCAACCATATATCACACGCCCAGTTTTGAACTCCACATGAATACAGAAAGATTATACAAGTTAGACGTGTATTTTTTAGCATTTTGCTTTGGCTCGTTCTTCCTCATTTCAACTCGAACTGAGCTCCGTTTTTTCCCACATCTTCCTTATCGTGTCTAGAATCCATTTCTTCCTGAAAATCACACAAATTACACCAAAATACCAATTCTCTAAATATTCGTAAATATAGCATAATTTAAGGCACTTAATCATGAAAATCACACATTTATTATTTCAAAGCACAAATCTCCATATCTTCATATAACACCACCAAATGATATACAAAAAGAATAAAAACACACAAAAATACATAATAAAATACACTAAAATCTAGGTGAAAATGACACCGATCAGGTCCCACCCTTCTTAATTAATTTCTACTCCTTCATTAATGTTGTTTTTTATTTTAAATTTATTTTATTTAATAGACTATTATACCCTAAACCCTAGGGATAAATTATACCCTAAACCACAAGGGTAAAATTATAATTATACCCTAAACCCTAAACTCTAGGGATAAATTATACCCTAAACCACAAGGGTAAAATTGCAATTATACCTTAAACCCTAGGGATAAATTATACCCTAAACCACAAGGGTAAAATTGCAATTATACTCCTAAAATTAAATTTAAAAAAAAAAGAAAAAAAAAAGAAAAAGAAAAAGAAAAAAACACACACAGAGCAATTGGGGGTTGTACGGGCGATTGTACCGATTTTAAAAAAATTGAGGTTATATTCAAGTCTTTGTCGAATTGGAATAATAATTTTAATATTCCCTCTTACACTTATCTTGCCCTCGCTGGGACTGCCCATCTTTCACTCTACTTAGATGAAGGCTCTGAATCCAGATCGAAGATACTCTTTTTGGAGCGACTTAGGCACAGAGGATGTATCTCATCTTACCATACACGCCCAGTAGAGAATTGTACTATCATTATATAAATACATAATTTAAGAAAAATAATTTTTTTAACTATTGATTTTTTACGAATATTACCATATTACATTTTTTATTACATACCCGATTCCTATTTTAGGCGTCTACTCCACTCAAAAGTAGTAATCATTTTGAACGGAGAAACAGGAATCCTTTTTTCTCATTAATTCATACTATCTTCTATCTGATCTCTTATTTTCTCTCACGGTTTACTACTCCCTTTGTCTCACCTTATTTATTTTTTGTGCGTAGATTAAGAAATATTATTATTTTATGTGTAGTAGGTAATTGTATTAGTAGTGAGTGGTGGGCAAGATGCAGATCCTTTCACTAAAAGTAGAAAATGAAAAGCTTTAAATGAAATACTCAATATAGTAAAATGGGTGGGAATCTTTTGATGGGATGGAGGTAATATTCTCTCACATATTAAACTAATTCTCATACTCCCTTCATCCGGTTCTAAGGTGTCCGTTTACTTTTTGCACATGGATTAAAGAGTATTTATTATATGTAAAGTGGATAGCTGTATTAGAGGGAAGTGATAATCTGTACTTTGTTACTAAATAAGAAAAATGAATACCTTTAGATCAGATACCAAAAATAGTAAAATTGAACACTCTAAAAAGCAGAGAGAGTAAATATTAAATTTCACACCATGAAAAAAATCATACTATCAATCCTCAATATTCAAAATATATCTTATTTACAAATTTATCACTACTGCTTAACAATTAACATACATGACATTTACTTTATAATTTATTTATCCTAAAACCAATTAAAATAAGAAACAAATTTTTACGTCAATTTAAAAAGATACCTGTCAAAAAAAAAGAAACAATTTTTTTACCACAATTTAAAAAGATAACTGTCATTCTCTTCATCATTTAGCTATTGCATTTCTTTTTCTCGTCAATGGTCATATGTATGGAACTAATTTCAAATTGGACATAGTATAAGGATCTTTTAGATGCACGTGTTCCTAGAGTAAAAATGCAAAAAGTAATTCATAAAATGTATCAAAACAGACAGAATATAATAATTTATAATTTTCAAATTCATACAAACTCCAAACAAACACCTTAGACAAGCAAACTGAATCACACGCTAACAAAAAGACTGGGTTCAGCACTGAATCACACGAAAACAAACAGACGGGGTTCAGCACTGAATCACACGAAAACAAACAGACGGGGTTCAGCACTGAATCACACGAAAACAAACAGACGGGGTTCAGCATAGTTGAGGACAAATAAGAAAGAACAGATGTTGAACAGTTGAGGAGTGTCAACACCTGACAGACATGACTCCGACTCCAACTCAAACACAAAACAAAACAAAGCAGTGCCTCCATCATAGACCGAGACACGAAATCGAGAAGAAACAGGGGTGATGCTCCTGTCTTGGTCTCAAACAAAACACGACGTCCGATACGAGTATCAGGCGTCGATGAGGGATCCAGAAGAAAGGGGTATTATCTTCCAAGACCCGTGCGCCCTAAAGGTATACAAGAAGCAAAACCCCCCTTAGATTCACGCACAAACTCCCGCTAACGAGAGACTTGGACATGGTTCACAAGGGTAGGGTTTATGTCTTCACTCTAAACGAAGAACATCTCGTTCTCCAATTCCGAGTGCATGCTGTAGAACCTCTGCTCGAATGAAGCAACCGCAGAAGCTGCTGCGTCCATCACAACCTCTTGAAACATACGCCCACGGTATGCCACCAGGTCGGCGTAGTACACTGGTGGAACCAGAGAGACGGGCTTCGTGCAGCGAACGAAAGTGAAACACATGTCGTATATCAGTTTCTGCAGCTGATCAGACGTGAACGAGTTCTCATCCCAAAGCACATAGTAGTGAGTCGGCTTGCTCGTTCCCAGACCTCCATAGTGGCTGCACAGATAGAAATCAAAGTCATGTGGATGCACGATGGTGTTGTCCACCACTGTTCCCGGAGGTACATTACCAGACTGACCCCCATCATTCTTGTTTTCAACAAAAAGCCTAGTCTGGTGTCGCTTTTGAGCAACGATAACAGTTATCGGTGGCTGGTAGTCACCATTGTAGATGGACCTTTTCAGATCAATCAATTCCTCAGCTAGTACCATCTCAAACTGCCCCTCACTGACACCATCACGAAACACCACAATCCTTTTCGGCCTAATGCCGTTGTTCAGTTCACCATAGGTTTTCACCAAATCCAGACACATTGCTCCAAAGTTATTGATCCTCTCACATCGGTGTTCCTGAGGGCTAACTCTAGCAGCATAACGATTGGCCGCTGGCCAATTAACCGATCCAACAACCGATCCAACAACCGCAGCTATAGACGGGCACGATTTGTTCATAGGTGCTGGATGGTTCACATCAGCACCGATGAACATCACATGATCTCCGGCGTTAAACTGCAACAACCTACCAGTCACCTCAAAATTGTTTCCACCAAGCTTGGCATTAATCTTCAGACAAAGATTGGCAAGATACTGGTCCTGTCCTTTATTGGCAGGTAAGGACAAACAGCATTGAGTAACTACACCTATCTTCGTCTCCGACACCCACTTCAGGTGTTTGTATCCTGGATCCCTTCTAGTCATCACACATACAATCATCTGCAATTTTCCCTTGTTTCTTCTATTCGATTCCTCCACAACACTTTTCAGAAGATTCTCAAGCCTGTTCACAGAAGAGAATTCCACCATTCTTGTTAGGCGATAAAGAGGCTCTGACACTCGAATGCCAAGTTGCCTGCAGCGATCACTCAGTCTGTCAATAAATGCATCCTTACCAAGCCTATCTCTACGATCACCTTCTGTGAAGTCTATCATCGCCCAACAGTCGAGAGATTTGGCTTCCACAAATGACTTCCCAAGAAGGTTCCATTGGCATTTCTCGGCATCCACTTTCACACTACGTGCAGCTCCTATTTTCACCTCAGGAGCACCAATGACACGCCCAGTCACCCTTGTCATGTTCACATCAAGCGTAATCCCAAAGTTGCTTGCAATACTCCTGCAAGAAGCAAAGTCAATCTACGCTAATTAAAACTTCTCTGAGAAACTACATCTGCCATAAATATCGTATTAACATGCTTAACTTTATATCAACTTCTAGGTGGGGTTTGAAAACCAGCTAGACATATACACCTACATACAACACTAATCCCCCATCCACCCACATATACTCTTTCTCTTTTTTTTTTTTTTTGTTACACTATTTACCCTCTATATATGTATTCTTCTCAAACATCAATTAACACCCTCAAAACATGTCCCACACAACTCTAATACAATAATGTAAAATAAAATTAAATCATATCCTACCTGAATTTCTAAACAAACAAAGGTAATCACTAATCAACATCCATTTAGTGCTCTACATTCTTAATTTTTAAAAAGCATTTTTCAAAATCCACATAAATTAAAAAAAAAACATACACATAAATGTTTTAACATTGAAGAATATAAGAATACTTATGGAACATAGAAGAGTAACCAAGTAATGAAACATTACTAACAATTTATCAGATATAAGACACGGTGATTAGTTACCACACACTTCACAAGTTGAAAATGAATATAATTATTTGATTCAAATATTATTATCAGATGTGCTTAAAAAAAAAATTAATGTCAGATGAAAGGTAATTGAATTTTCCATCGAAAGAAAGATGTGTAAAAGGAATAAGAGATGGAAAAAGGGTTTTGTATAGCCAGAAAAGCAGCCAACAAGACAACAACCAATACTGGCGCGTATGAGCACGCCCTAATTTTTCTCCCCCTTGAAATCTTTATTCTTTATCATACTTTCAGATTGGGAAAGGCATCCTCTCTATATGAATAATATGTTCTATATGAATAATATGATGCGTAAAAAAAACCATGAAATGATCACAAGAGCAGATTGAATGTATGGATGCAGCACAAATTTAAAAGAGTGTCCGAAACAAATAGAGAACATTAGTAGAACGTACCCATAAGGTCCATCATCGGCTCGAACCATCTGATCTATTGATCTCCTTCTATCCCAAGGTTTAGCCAGTGTTAGTTTCTTCAAAAACAAAGCGGTATCCTTGTCAAGATCCTCTTTTGGATACCTCTGCCCTTCAACCAACACACAGAACTCCATTGGAACATCCTGATTTTTTCCAACCTTCCCAAGATCCAAGCAGGGTATGTTCTGGTGCTCTACATCCTTACCCCATTTATCCTTAAAATACTGGATTAGACGAATGTTCTCAGTAGGCTTCACTCCTTCTGGATCAATGAAATCGAATGAAATCTCTCTGGTGTCCTTTGCAGTTAATCCTGCAATAGTGAACTTCTGTTTTGTCTTACGGTGAGTAACTCTCACCTTCAACCCTTTCAGAGCTCTCTCCACATCCCTCCTAAATCTTTTAACATCATTCGCACCACTGAATCCACGAATATGCTCCTTAAGAAAATCTAAAACGGCCATAGGTTTACGAAACGATAGAATGGAGTAGTCCAAGCACAGAGATAAGCCCTGTGATGTGGGCTTCAAGCTCTGGCTAAACCCTTTATAAGCTGCAAGCCCACCGCCGAGTTCTTCACCACCCCTGGCGGAGTAAAACCCCCTTCCCACAATCATT
Organism: Pogostemon cablin; assembly: GCA_023678885.1. Taxonomy (NCBI): domain Eukaryota; kingdom Viridiplantae; phylum Streptophyta; class Magnoliopsida; order Lamiales; family Lamiaceae; genus Pogostemon; species Pogostemon cablin. The sequence goes on along the minus strand of CM042961.1, from coordinate 13,284,822 downwards.
CTATTTCTAAGAGGATTCTCTTTCATCACCAAATCCATCCCCTGCAATGCATCACGAGGGATGTCCAAGACGTTCCCTTTCAAGTAATCGTGCAGCTTTGACAGATTGAGTTCATTAACTAATTTGATCATCACCATGTATGAACCCCTCCTCGTATCTTCACCTTCTGGAACTTCCACCCTGAACTGCCCTACCGGCAGCTTCATCGCACTGAAAATGTTCTTTTCGCCGTCGAAAGCAGTTTTTGATTTCTCGGCGCCAGGATATAACAGGTCCTTGATGAATCGACTGTCGGACTTCCGCAATGCCTTTTTCAGAGGCGCGCCGCCGTTTTCTGGCAGGAACTTCACGTCTACGTCGTAGTGGAAAATGGTGCTCTGATTGTCGAAACCGACATGGAAATGGTTAACCAGAAGCGGAACTTTTCGAATCGCGAGGGTTCCGCCACGATCGGGCCTTGGAATGGGCTGTGTCTCAGTTTTCTTACTTCCCGATGGCGGTGATACAGGTTTGTCTGATGAATTTAACAAAAAACACTTTAATTGAAAGCGATGGATACTAAACAAAAAGGGGGAAATCACAGAGATATACAATCGTTCTTCAAACAATTACTGTAGCAAATTGAACATACCGGCAAGTGGTTGCGGAGGTGTGTGAAGCGGAGGAGACTGAACAGGTGGAGCATAAGTAGTACGAGCAGAAGGCGCCCATGGCCGTCCAGTCCACTGGCCGGATCTTCCACTAGAGGGTCCCGCATCCATCTGATAAGGCTGCTGCGCTGGTGACGGTCTGGGGCCCCACGCTTGTGGGCGAGGCTGCTGTGGCACTGAATTCATCGGCGGTCTAGGACCCCACGCTTGCGGAGGCGCCGCCTGCTCCGGAGGTCGACTAGCCCACTGTTGCCGAGGTGGAGGCTGGTTGTACGATCCACGCGGCGTAGCAGCCCATCCTCTTCCGCCGCCCTGAGTTGGTTGATTCTGGCCGTTTCCGCGGCTGCGACCTCCTTGATCCCGGTGATAGCCACGTCCGCCGCCGCCGCCTCCACGGCCACGTCCGCCACCGTAGTTTCTGCCGCTATCCATACTCTTTTGAGGTTTTATTTTTTAGGAAAATGCAGTGGGGTTAGATGATAATATGGGGCAGTTATAAATGGAGGGTGGGCGTCTACGAAAAGACGAAAAAGGACATTTACTTAAGGAGCAAGAGAAGCAGTTAGAACAAAAGGAGAGTGTAGATGAAATTGCGAGGAAGGAACTAATTAAGGTTTGAAGGGATAAAATCGGAACTGAGGAATAAAATGATCTAATCTAGTAGATTCCAGAAGGATCGATTGTAACAAGGAAATGTAGACGAAATTGAATGGGAGGGACGGAGAAAGAGATTTGGAATGATTATTTTTGTTTCAACTATAAGCATAATTGGTGGTGAGTTGCTCGGTTGATGTTTAATTAATTAATTTTTTTAATTTCATATTTTTTAATTTATTTTTTTACTTATACCACTTCTGTTCATCCTAAATGTTTCAATTTTACTATTTTGAGCGTGCACTCTAAATACATTAATTTTCTTTTTTCAGTAAAATTATCTCACATATGACTCATTACTCAATACCTATTGTAATTTTTTGAGATCACTAGTTTGAAAATTGATTAAATTATTTAAATGGTCTACAATTTATTTAAATTATTTAAATAATTAAAAAAAATTGATTAAAAAAATTATTTTAAATGTAATATATATACTACCTCTGGTTCGATAATAATTTTTACATTCGTAAAAATGTAATTATTTATAACACATTGCATAAATTTTATAGAAAAAGCAAGCAATAATTTTATGGTACTGTAAAAGTAGAATACTCCATCTGTCAGCCGGAAAGGTATACATTTTGCTATTTTGGGCGTCCACACTAAAGATATACATTTCCCTTTTTAAACACGTGAGACCCCCACACATCACTAATACATTTAATATATTGAACCCACATACTCCATTAATACAATTATCTAGTATTAAACATAAAATAATAATATTCCTCAATCCACGTACAAAAAGCAAATGTATACGTTTGAGTATTACTATGTGCATAAATTTTGAGGAAAAAAAAGTGTAAAGTTATAGCATGTAGGAATAGAGATGACAATGGACTTATACTCTGTATCATTTTATTAAATATCCGTATATGTACCCGCCCCATTAAAAAAAATTATTATCATACTCGTACCTGTCTCATACTCATTTATCAAAATTTGCGGGTTACCAGTAATTATTTAATATTAATTTACTTTATCCATATTTATATTTATTTATTGTTTAAATTAATATTTTATTAAAAATATTTTGTTATTAATCAAATATTATATAAATTCTCTTTTAATATTGAATTAATTAAATTTTAGACAAAGTTTAAAATTAAAATAAGTTTTTAACATAAGAAAATACTTTGGACAATGAAATTAATAATATACAAAATAAATAAAATATTACAACAATAAAGATAAATATTGTATAAATGATTTTATGTATTCACGTTAAAAACAAAACAAAAAATATTACTTTTGACAATAAATTTTAATTAATAATTTAAATATATAAGTTCATATAATAAAAAATAATTTACCTTTAAAAATAATTTAAAAAATAATTTAGATATATAAAAAGATAATAAAATAAAAAATATAAATAAAAGATAAAAATTGTACAAATGATATTATGAATTCATGTAAATAAAATAAAATTACTTAGATATATAAATAATAATCAAATATTATATAAATTCTCTTTTAATATTGAATTAATTAAATTTTAGACAAAGTTTAAAATTAAAATAAGTTTTTAACATAAGAAAATACTTTGGACAATGAAATTAATAATATACAAAATAAATAAAATATTACAACAATAAAGATAAATATTGTATAAATGATTTTATGTATTCACGTTAAAAACAAAACAAAAAATATTACTTTTGACAATAAATTTTAATTAATAATTTAAATATATAAGTTCATATAATAAAAAATAATTTACCTTTAAAAATAATTTAAAAAATAATTTAGATATATAAAAAGATAATAAAATAAAAAATATAAATAAAAGATAAAAATTGTACAAATGATATTATGAATTCATGTAAATAAAATAAAATTACTTAGATATATAAATAATCAATTGACATATATATATATATATATATATATATATATATATATATATATATATATATATATATATATATATATATTATGGGAGGCCAAGAAAATGAATGAATAAGATAAAATAAAAATAAAAATAGGGTTTATTACTCCTAGATACACAATTTTAAGCGTATTTGCTCTGGAATACAAAGGAAGAAAAGAATTATCGTCAGCTACACAAATTAGTTGCAGTAAGACTACATTAGCCTTCTTCTCTACACCTGCCCATCGCTCAAGCCATTATCGCCTTATTGTGTTCCTAAATTCGTTCGCGAAGGGAGATCTTGCCGCTGTCAGTTGCTGCCGCTCGCGATTTTCAGACGCCGGAGTTCGCTCTGGTTTTGGCTTCCGACAGATCTCCAGCCAGCCACGTTCGTATCTTGTGGTTGTTGCGATTTATTTTCTCCATATTATTCAGAACTATTGGCGGCTAGTTGTGTCAAATTAGCTGTCGGATTCCATCCTGAGTTCTGCTTCATGGCTGCCGCTTCTGGCTGTCACCGACGCCCGGACTTCCGCGGCCGATTATCAGATCTACCTCTAATTCCCGCGGTCAGGTCAGTTGTTCCTCTTTTTGATTAATTAATTAATTCCATAATTTTTCCCCAATCGATTTTATTGAGGTGAGATGAATTTGGGGATGTTTATAGGTTTTGGGGGTGAGAAATGCATGTTTTAGCTACTTTGAAATTGAATGATTTCAACTGTGAAGCAATAGTTGTCGATGATTACAGTCTCTTCTTCTGGAATCCGAAGACAGTAAGAAGACAAAGAACATCAAACACAACAGAAATATCTCAGTGGATGATGTGATCGAGATCGCTAAGGTGATGAGGTCTCGTTCGATGGCTAAATATTTGTCTGGCACTATGAAAGAGATTCTCGGCAATTGTATTTCGGTTCTCAAGGATGAAGAGAAAAGAAGGGCATACGAATCCCAAATCAAAGTAGTCAAAAGAAAGAGGGAAGACAAATAGAAGAAAGAAGCCCCAGATCGAGTACTACAGCAATGAATTGTGATACTGAGGAGGAAGAACAGAGGCTGCTGAAACACAGGGAGGAGAAAAAACAGAGACTACGACAACTGAGGAAGGAGAAAGAGAGAGACTGCAATAATTGAAGGAGGAAGAGAGATGTGATATTGAAATAATAAAAGGGGAGATGGCAGCCAGAGCCGACAGACGTGTAGCTGGACTGCATGTACTACTACCTTCATACCTCATCAAGAGGCTGGCTGTTCATAATTTTATTTGAAAGGTGAAATACTCTGCTTGCTGCCTTCTCTCATCCACCACTTCATCTATTCACAGATAGGGATGTAGAAATTCCACTAGACTAAACTGAAAAAATTAAGGTTGGAATTTATTTAGAATTCCTCAGAATTTTTGTTAATTTGTTTTAATTACAACTGGTTTTGACTTGCGGAGGGTCTATTTTTCTATTACTTATTTTAGATGTGAGATGAACAGCTTCATGAAATGTGCTAGTAATTTTATTAGTACTCTTGCTGGTCATTGTAATGTAGTCTTTTCATGTGGTACAGTTGATTCTTGATATGGTATTTTGCTTTTACATCTTGTGCTTATGGAAGATTATTATTTTGGCATGCCATATAAATTGGCCCAGCATATATTTGTTGGAGTAAGAAATCTCCTAATGTCATGTTGGAATTTGATTTCAAATTTAGGATGGTTTTGATTTCTATTGATGGGTAAGTACTAGAAAAGGTTATTCAATGAAAAAAAGCCTCATTCACTTCATCATTGCCTTATTACTTTTATGTTCTTGTTTTAAATGGTTATGGACCAAGGAATTACATAACTCACAATGCGTAGAAAAAATGTGCAAAAATAAATTGTAGAACAAAATGTACAAAATAAAATTATGCAAAATAAAATTGTGCAAAAATAAATTGTAGAACAAAATGTGCAAAATTAAATTGTGCAAATCAAAATTGTGCAAAAATAAATTGTGCAAAACAAAAATGTGTAAACACTTAACCCCTCACCCACCCACCGCCGGACCATCGTCGGTCGGTCGCCGAACCACCGCAAAAAAAAAATTCAAAGCAAAATGTGCAAAAATAAAATTGTGCAAAATAAAATTGTGCAAACATATAAGGGTATTTATGATATCACAATCATAATTGTGTAGTTATGAGTATTAGTACTTTGAGTCATGTAGTTTATAACAATTATGCATTATTTTATATATCCAATAGTAAGTGACCCATAAAAATATTACAACAATGAAGATAAAGATTGTCCAAATAATATATTATGAATTCACGTAAAAAAAATACTTAAACATATACTCATATATTATGGGAGGCCAATAAAATGAGTGGATGAGATAAAATAAAAAATAAAATAAATGGATGAGATGTTGTTAAATATGTGTAATTACAATCAAGGGATGAGATGTTACAATAACTAATGAAGGCAGGGGCGGGTACATCCTGGTACAAGGGGTAAAGCTGTATCCCCAAAATAAAAATATATATTTATATATATTAGGTATAATCATGGTAAGATGTTTTTTTTCTTGACAAGAGGTCATGAGTTCAAACCATACTAAGCTCATTTTACTTTGATTTTTCCCTTTTTTATTTATATTCCAAACTCTTATTATTATTTCTTTGTTTTTCTTGCTCTCTTATATTATATATAACACTTTGATTTTATAGTTTATTTATTTATTTATTTTAAATCTTGCAGTAATATGTTTCTTTATTGCTTTACTTGTGCATATACACACACACTTCATATTAATATTTATGTTTTATGAAATTATTCACATTTACTTATTCGTTTGTACCCTTAAACTATTAATACAAATTTACACTCAATTCAATATTATATTTTTTAAATTTATAATAATAATGTCTTAAATTATTGTTGTTATTTTAAAAATCGACTGTGTGAACAGAATTATAATTTTTAAACTTTGATTTATTTATTGTAAAATTTTGAATATTAAATAATATTTTTAAAATTATACTCCCTCCATTCGCTCATTTTGCCATTTTGGTCTTCCACTTTTAAGGTATACATTTTTCCTTTTTAGTAAAAGGACCGCTCACATACCAACCACTCACTATTAATACAATTATCCATTTTATATAAAATAATAATACTCTTTAATTCACGTGGAAAAATAAATGGATATCTTACGGATGGATGGAGTATGTCGTACCCCCAAATATAATTTTCTGGATCCGCCCCTGAATGAAGGGCCAAGATTTAATATTACCAAGCTAAATTAGGCAGATTAAAATGCTAGGGAAAATTTTGGTCTAATTTTGACTTTTAAAGTGTGTTTTATTATATATATAAAGATAAAGATTATTGATATGTGTGTTTTTATAAAATAGAATAACATTATGATATGAAAAAAAATCCAAAGTTCTAATTTGAAATAGGAGTCCGACTGTGGTGCTCCTGGTGCACCTGGACAATCTTAACTGTTAGATTAACTTTTAATATAATATATACCATAAAATATAATAATATAATTAATTTAAAAAAAACTACCCACTACCCTATTTTATATTTACAGGTGCATTGCACCAGGTGCATCCCAAAATTTTTGGACCCTTGAAATGGATCTCTTTTGGAAACGGTTATGCAATCCATTGTTAAATAGATCATTATAAAAAAATATATTATAATGTCTAATGTTTCAATTGCTTATTCCTAAATCCTATTCATAAACTAAATCAAATGTAACAGTAGGATCTAATAACAAAAATTAAATGAGTTAGTCTTAATAGAGTGTAGCCTTAGTGGGCTTCATTATTTCTTGATTGAAAAGTAAATTATGCTCTCAAAATTTTTAAATTATAAAAATAAATATTAAAATTTAAAGAAAAAGACTTGTCCGTCTCATGAATCCCCTTATATGAGACAGATTACCCATTAACTCAGTTATATAATTTTTAAGAGCCATGTTTGGTTATCATAAAATTAGAAAATTAAAAAATTAATTAAAGAGTACAATTTAAAGGGTCTTGTTTGGTTGATATCAAATTAAAAAAAAATTAAAAATTAATTATGAAAGGAAAATTAATTAGGTGTTACATGTATATAATATTTTTTCTATGTTTTTCTTATTAAATTTATATTTTTATTATTTAAAATTGTAATAATTTAAAATTTATTATTCATCGAATTTATTTTTAATTTAAATATTATAATTTATAAAATGTGATAATATTTTTAAAAATAGTAACAACTTTTTTTAATATAAAAAACTATTTACCAAATAAAAGTAAATTTACCAAATAAAAGTAATAACTTTTTTCATTTATGTGAGTCCATCTTATTATGAATGACTTCCGTGAAAATGATAAGAAGTGATAACATTTATAAGGAAAAGTGATCTTCAATTGATGAAAAGTGATAACGGTCATGTGAACTATTTCATGACCAGTTTGTATTATAAATGATAATTAGTGATAACATTTAAAAAAAAGGTGATAACATCTTTAAAAAAAGTGATAAATGATTACGAAATTGAATTTCACGATTAATTTATAGTATTGATATAATGTGATAATATTTTTAATAAAAGTAATAATAATAAAAATAAATAATTGACCAATTGAACTATTTCATAAATAATTAATAGGATGGATAAAAAGTGATAACAATATTTTTAATAAATAGTGATATTTGATCAATGAAAAGTGATAATCGTCTAATTGCATCAATTTATAAAATATTTGTGATATGAATAAGAGGTGATAACAATTTTAAAAAAAATCTAATTAATAAAAGTAACAATTAGTTAAAAGAAAAATTACTCATAGGTACACACTTGTACCCATAATTACTATGAGATACATTGATTTAAAAAAAATTACTCCCACATACAAAATATTAAAATAAAATACCAAATATAACTCTAAACTCATACACTTTTAAACCACAAACCTTAAACCCCCACCCACCTGTTGGCAATTGGATCGTGTGGTTCAACGTGATTCGTTAGTAAAACAGGCAAACAATAACAGCGGAAGCAAAATTAAATCGTTTACCGTACTTCTGGGTTGATGTAGAGGATGAAGATCTGTGATGAACACCTCTGATCTTCTACCGTATGTCCCAAAGTCAACTCTGGTGTTGGGTGGTCAACAATCCCCAGAGTTCTCTCAATCTGCTCTTTGTTTTCTCCCGTATGTCAAATGAGGCACAGACTTAGGGTTAACAGGAGTTGAGATGACTTATATAGTTGGGCTACAGCAGGGACCAGGAGGAGAAATTGGGCTGGGCCTCAATTGAATTTAATTAACCAAGCTTAGCCCAAAGCTTTTAATTAAATCCAATAATAATAATATAGTCCACTAAAATATTATTACTGCACTACCCGTCCAATCCCAAAATTATGTTCTGGGCTCCTTCTTATTATGTGCCCGATAGTCTCCCCATGTTTAAGATATACAATGTCCATTAATTAATTAAATTACTGACAACTCTGATTAATTAATATCTCATCCGAGAGTAGTACCACTCAACCTTATTATCATGCCGGAAATTAATCCACTTGCAAGATTTACATGATAAATCTTATGAGCTCCTCAAGGGGACATCATCAACCTATGACGGACATGGATTCCTTCTACAATCAACAGCACACCATAGAGACAGCACTACTTCCCAACTCACCGAGTATATTGATTTAATACTTATAAATCTCACCCATTGATGAATCAAAGAAATACATACTGCCCTACGTGTCGAGGTTATTGTATAGGGATTAAGAGCACGAACTTCCATAATAACAGAGATCAAGTTCTTCTATAAGTCAGTATAAGTCGAACGATCTCAGGCGGTCCTGCTCAATACACACAAGTGCACTAATGTGATTCTATAGCCAAGACAAGCTAATACCAAACCACACTACAACCATACCGATAGAGAGTCCCCGTCTATCTCAGTTGTGAGCATCTGTTTATACTTTATAAGGAAACCGATAATATGATCTTCTGCGTGTTGTCACACAACATATTATCTACAGTATAAAGTAAATGGACTATTGCATCATGCATATAAAATAAATTATAAGATGCAATCATTTGATCAATGATTCTCATTTCAAATATTGTTATGACATTGTTCATACTAAAGCTAGACTTTTAGTATACAATCCAACAATCTCCCACTTATACTAAAAGACTATGCTGTCATGTCTTCTGCCATACATCTGATTCCTACTCCCACTACACGACCATTAAAAGCTCTCGCCTTAAGGTCCTTGTAAATGGTTTACTAGGTCATCATCCGATGCAATCTAGGCGACAACAACCTTCCCCTCATCATATGATTTCTCGTAACAGGTGGTGCTCGCGCTCCATGTGTTTAATTGCCTTATGGACTTGTGATTTCTTCAAGTTTGCAACTGCACCAATATCATCAATGTAAATAGTGATAACAATGGGTAAACTTAGAAACACTTTAAAATCCATCATGAAGTCTCTAGAGTCATATAGATACTTTGGCTGCCTCATAGGCTCCAATTCATCATCTTTCCATGATGGAGTCCGGAGTCTGAATATATTTCTATATAACACTCCTCCACATTATGACTCTACTTCTTAAGATTAAACACATAACCTTTGAGGTGAATTTACTGCCGTCCAATCTGACTAAAAAATCCGAATCTACGTAATCCGCAAGAAGCAGTGAATCTGTCCAGTAAGTCCACATATAATTTCCAGTCCTTCTCAGGCACTTTATATATGTCTTACCACAGTTCATCATTCTTGTTCCGGGTTACGTTGATACCCACTGTTCATGCATCCAGCAAAACAGATATCCAACATCGTTCATAGCATTCCTTAGATTAAGCTTCCTTATTCGCCGGAGCATAAGGAACCGCTTTAATCCTCTTTATCTTCTTCTTGTGTCTCAAAGACACATTCACTTAGATAAATTCACATGCTAAACGAGTATGGACTGTATCATTTATGAAACTTGAGATAAGCATAATGTCTTTTCTGTGATCCGTATTACCGTGATCAAAAGGATATATTTTGCCTTTCTTAAGTCCTTCATCTCTACCGCTTTATTAACCGTACACATACGCCCGATAATACTCTTTCATTGTCTCCAATGAGCAAGATACTATCTACGTATAGTACAAAAAACACCACCATATTTCCGTCACTCTTTACAACACACAAGACTCATCCGCTCATTGATTTAAATTCATGCCACTGGATTACCTAATCAAAACAGAAGCTTCACGATCTTAAAGCTTGCTTTAGTCCATCGCTGGACAATTTTAAGCTTACTATCAAAATGCTATTAGTACTTTGCAATGAATCACTCTGGTTGCTTCACATGGATGTTTTCCACAAGACTTCCAATCAGGAAAGCTGTCTTTGACATCTATTTACTGTTCCTCATAGCAGCAATAAAAGAATCCGGATCAACATAAGCATAGCTACCAGCGAACATGTTTCCTCATAATCGAACCATTTCTTTTTTAGTACACTTTTTCGCAACAAGCTTTGCTTCCAAGGTTTTCACCTTTCCATATGATCCTCTTTTATTTCCTTTGACCACTTACAATGGCTTTTACAACATTTAGTGGTCATACAAGTTCCCAAACTTAATATAGAATCCGTAGATTCTATTTCAACATTCATTGCAACTTACTAAGATTCCGTATTTTCATCTTGTAGTGCTACGTCGTATCCGTGGGATAATACCATGTTCACTAGGGATCAAGTCTCACGACTCTCCCAAAACATATATTTATGGGTTGTCATACAACCCTCCCACTACGACAAGACACTACATGTAATTGTGTATCAGACGTGACACGCGTTGCAGTTTACCTTGTGGCATATCCTCTTGTATAATTGGTACTTTAACTTTGTGTTTTCCTCTCACATCCTTTAGAACAACTCATACATGGGTTTGTGATTTATTACATAGTCCTTTTCCAAAAAATCCAGTGTTTGTGTTGACAATCACCCTTCGATCTTTTGGAGTAAATAAATCACCCTCCATTTTTCTAGGATATTCCATATACAGGCAAATATTTCACGAATTACTGTATCTAGGGCATATCCATAAAATGAATTTAATTATTCCAAATAATTCATCATCTATCTAATCATAACCATAAGAGCCTTATTCCTTCTATCCACCATACCATTCAGTTTGGGGCATACCCGGTATAGTCAACTTGAGATTTAATCTCAACTTCAGATCAATAGCTCCTAACTATCCCAAGAGGTATTCGCCATCATGATTGAATCGTAATGACTTAATATATTTTCCATGACGTTTCACTGTACCAGCCTTACAATTCTTGAATTAATCAAAGAACTTAGATATACAGTGCATCATATAAATATATTGGTTTCCAGAATAATCTTCGAATATTCATAACCACCTCTCGCCTGGATAATATTAGGTTCGCTTGAATCAGAATGAACTAATTCCAACATATATATCTTTGGCTCTACACCCCACAGCCTTGAAAAGGCAGTTAATCATTTTTACTTTCAAGCAAGACTCGCAAGTCCGATAGTTTCCACTTCAGATAAACCTTACGGTCTATCGGCTATCAACTTTTGAATCCTACTCAAGTAAAATGAACTAATCTTAGATGCCAAATGTATGTTTAGTTCATCTTTGAAGGTTCCTTTCTCTTACTAATGTTAGAAGATACATTATTAATTACTATTTATTGTATCTGTGGGATGTAATGATTCAAGAGTTTACATATTATCTACCAACGTACTTTAGCGGATTATAGCCCCATTTCTCATCACTATGACCATGTCATTTAAATGAAATGAAGTATCCATCCGTTAATGCATAGAAATCGAAATCAAATTCTTTCTATGAAGGGTACGTAAAAATAATTTCTCATAATCAATCGTTTATTCTTATCATGAGATGAACAAACAACTCCCACTGCAATAGCCACTACCTTTGTAGTTTTACCCATGTTATTAACAATCTTATCCTTACTCAGTGATAAACATTTAGTGATTCCAGTATCTACATACTTCATGTCAGTAGATGCCATCACTAATCATGTTTAAACCATTAGTAAATAAGATATTAAACTTGTTCACATCATGATGAAAAATGGCTTTCTTTTGCCACATGTTTTGTTAGAAGTTTCCCACCATATACAACCTCTCGTATTTCAGGTAGAACTTGCTCAAAACATCCAGGCAAATTGTGAAGAATAAATTGATTTAGGTTTCCCTTTCAATTTCTATTCCAAGCTTTTCCAATTCATTCATCAATTCAACCATGATCTTCTGCCTTTTAATTTACTCAAGTATCCGAAGAGTTACATGAGACCATCATATTTCTATGAACCTCTCATCTCTTCACTAGAGACTTTAATAGGCATCATGAGACGTCATTTGTGAGAATACACATGTATTTTCTTAAGCAGTAATTTTCAAAACCAAGATTCTTTTCTAATCATCTAATTTGGACAAGTAAATATAATGTATTTTAGTTAACAATTAGTGAAATAATAACCATTCGAAATTCAGAGAATCACAAATAAATTTACCGATCAAATCTTCGAATTTTATTCTTTTATATTGATTCCCTCAAAACAATATAAAATAAAATTCACCGACATCTCAAGCACCGTGAGTCTGCAAGCCACGATAGTGTGGATATTTACAAACCCGAATATTTACAAGAGAAGGTTTTACCCATTAATTTCATTTGTCAACTGATGAGTGATATTTTCACCTAGATTTTAGTGTCTTTTTATATGTGTTTTCGTATTATTTTATCCGTATTTTATGTTCTATTTGGTTGTGTTTTGTGTTTTTATGGAAATGTGTGTGAATGAGCTTAAACCTAGATATGATAAGGAAGACGTAGGAAAAAGCGGATCTCAATTTGGAATTAAAACGAGGGAGAACGAGCCAAAACAGTGAAGAAATAAGGAGCCAGCACCAACACGGGCCGTGTAGCCAACACGGCCCTGTAAGAGGTGGCCGTGCGGCAACACCAGTTCGTTCAACACGGGCATCTTAAGGCCGTGTCCAGTAGCACGAGTCGTGTTGGCAGCACGAGTCGTGTTGCTAACACAGGCATGTCCAGAATGGCCGTGCGAGAGCATCAGTTCACACAACACGGCCACCTTATGACCGTGTTGCCGAGCACGACTCGTGCTGTGTAAATTCCTGCTAAAAATCAGAATCCTTCTAGAAGCCTCCCAAGGGGTATAAATACCCAATACTTCAATATGTAAAGAAGATCCGATTTCCACCCCTTCCACACACACATCACACACCATTTCCTTCATTCTTCACCTTCACCTTCATCCATTCTTCATCCTTTGGATCTACCTTGATCCAACCATCACATCCTCCATCCAAGTAGTAGAGAAGCAAGGAAGAGAGGTGAATTGCAAGGGGAAGAAGAAGATCACCATTGGAGACATCCAAGGGAGTTTTCATCCAAACTTTGTATTGAAACCTATTGTTTATCATGTTTTGTAAGGAATTTAATGTCTATGTTAATTTTCTTATGGATATGAGAGGCTAATCTCCCTTGTGAGATTAGCAATATGAATTGTGTTGGATAATTTTGGTATTTTGCAATTGAATGATTATGTTGATTGGGTTAATTGATTTTCTATCATTGATGCTTTAGATCTTGAGGTTTATGATGATTTGTGTGTTTAATTATTTTAAGCATGTGATTAGATTGAGAAGTCAATTGCATATTTAGGATAATTAAGTGAATCATTAATTTCATTTGTCAACCTAACTTTATGATAAAATAATTAATAGTCGGTTCTTCTTTAGCCATGCAAATAACAGCAGTGACTCCGATGGGGAGGATACTTATTATTTACACCTAAGTGTATACCATTATTTAATCCCAAGTCCGCGGCCCAAGTTTGTATGCCATACAGATGGAGAAGTACACACGCACTCGGATAACTTCCTACGATTATCAATTATAAGTTTGTACAGTGATCCGCAAATAAACTCATCCGATGGGGAGGAAGGTCTAAGCCAACACGCAAGTTCATTTGCATCACATTACAAACAATAATTATTTAATGAAGTCTGTACCAGTGATCCACAAATATACTCATCCGATGGGGAGGAAGGTCTATGCCAACACGCAAGTATACTTGCATCACTTACAAACCAATAATGGAGGCCGCGGGAATTATTTACCAATCCCCTCTCCCACTTAGTTATTTAAAACTGAGGGTTTTTAACATGCATATATTATTCAGAAATAAAATATACATCCTAGCATGATTCTATTAACAGCAATTTAAATAAATAAATCACATAGAACATGCTTTTCACATATACAACAATAATTGACAATTAAATCAATTAATCAGTTATATAACAATAATTAATTGCAAAATAAAAAATGGATCAATTAAATGGGCCCAGTATACTCAAGCAACAACAGCATAAAATGAACAGTCCATTAATAAATTAATTAAGCCCATTTATCCTGCTAATTTTTACTCTAAACTTGGCCCAACAAAAATCCCACAATTTATTAAATCCAGCAATTAATATAAAATGAGTCCAACATTGTAAATGAGTCCAACAAGGAAAATGGGCCATCAAGACAACAAGCCCAAAGAAAAACAGCTTCTGCCCCATTCCCACCCTAGCCCATATCCTCACAAAATCAGGCCCAATCATGAGCAGCCCAAACAAAAAATAGAATTAGAGCCCAAAAGCCCAACATCCTATTCTTTTAAAATTGGGCCCAAATGGGGCAGCAAAACCTACGAACTGCTGCTCCTTTTTCTTCAGCCGTTCAGACGCCGCCAGCCTTCTCCTCCCGGTGGCCGCGCCCACAGCCAACCGGCCTCTCGCCGACAGCCAACCGGCACCCCGTCTAGAGCCAACCAGCCTCTCGTCGACAGCCAACTGGCACCGCACCCACAGCTAACCGGTCGCGCCGACAGCCAACCCGGCTGCTGCTCGCACATGCCAGCCATCACCGGCAAAACAAGCCATCGCTGCCGCCCACTGAGCAACAGCGCCGCCGCCATCCTAGTCGCCACCTGCCGCCGCTCACTGCCGCTGCTCAAGGACAACACAGGCACTCGATTAGGAAAACGAGCGCCTCACCGTGCATCCTTCTGAGTGGGGCCGCCCGGTCGGCCGCACGCCGTCTTGCTGGATTGGTGAAGAAGCTTGCTCTGAAACTAGCCACCAAAACAAAAACTAGCTGCCGACTCGCTCGAGGCCACCATCGACTCGCCCGGAACACACCTCAAAGGCGACCAGAACTTATCTCAGACGCGACCGAAACTTGCCTCAGACACTCCAGGCGCCGCTGCGATGCCTCCAGCTTGTCGCCATCAGATCGTCCGACCGTGAGGTTTGCACGTGCGCCACCGATCAACCAAAAACCTCTTCTGCTCTTCTGGTCTCGTCACAGACTCCCCGGGGAAGAAGAAGCCCTGCTCGAAAAGCCCACTGGATGCGACGGATCGTCCAGTCGATTCGCCGACATCTAACTTATCAAATTGCACACATCCCGTCCACGCTAACCCCATCGTTGACCTCGCTGCCGCCAGCCGTGAAGATTCAGCGATGATCGTCGTCTCCTTCCAGAAACGATTGAACATCGCTTCCAGAAACCCACAGCAGTACTGACGTCTTGCAGCCGAGCAACAGAGATCCAGCAGCCATGACACCTAGCCCCACCGAGCACTCCTTCACGCCCGCGCCGCCATCGTCGCAATCATCGTTGCTTCTAACAGAGGATCTCAGTCCGCCGTGTTGGTCCAACGCGTTGTCAAGGCTTGCCATAACGTATTCCTCCAGCAGCCACCAACATCATATAATCGTGGGTTGTGTGTGTGATGTATAGGCTTTCGTAATATACAACAAAAAACATCGACAAGCATATAGGAAATTCACACAAATATAATCCCTAATCTCATGTTTTTTCTTTCGATGATAATAGAAACATAAGAAAACACAACAACAAGCGATTATATCCAGATCATTTGAAATAATCATATAATCACAAAAACCCTAACCAATGTCTCACGTCTCACCACGAAACCAACGCTCTGATACCAATTGTTGGCAATTGGATCGTGTGGTTCAACGTGATACGTTAGTAAAACAGGCAAACAATAACAGTGGAAGCAAAATTAAATCGTTTACCGTACTTCTGGGTTGATGTAGAGGATGAAGATCTGTGATGAACACCTCTGATCTTCTACCGTATGTCCCAAAGTCAACTCTGGTGTTGGGTGATCAACAATCCCCAGAGTTTTCTCAATCTGCTCTCTGTTTTCTCCCGTATGTCAAATGAGGCACAGACTTAGGGTTAACAGGAGCTGAGATGACTTATATAGTTGGGCTACAGCAGGGACCATGAGGAGAAATTGGGCTGGGCCTCAATTGAATTTAATTAACCAAGCTTAGCCCAAAGCTTTTAATTAAATCCAATAATAATAATATAGTCCACTAAAATATTATTACTGCACTACCCGTCCAATCCCAAAATTATGTTCTGGGCTCCTTCTTATTATGTGTCCGATAGTCTCCCCATGTTTAAGATATACAATGTCCATTAATTAATTAAGTTACTGACAACTCTGATTAATTAATATCTCATCCGAGAGTAGTACCACTCAACCTTATTATCATGCCGGAAATTAATCCACTTGCAAGATTTACATGATAAACCTTATGAGCTCCTCAAGGGGACATCATCAACCTATGACGGACATGGATTCCTTCTATAATCAACAGCACACCATAGAGACAGCACTACTTCTCAACTCATCGAGTATATTGATTTAATACTTATAAATCTCACCCATTGATGAATCAAAGAAATACATACTGCCCTACGTGTCGAGGTTATTGTATAGGGATTAAGAGCACGAACTTCCATAATAACAGAGATCAAGTTCTTCTATAAGTCAGTATAAGTCGAACGATCTCAGGCGGTCCTGCTCAATACACACAAGTGCACTAATGTGATTCTATAGCCAAGACAAGCTAATACCAAACCACACTACAACCATACCGATAGAGAGTCCCCGTCTATCTCAGTTGTGAGCATCTGTTTATACTTTATAAGGAAACCGATAATATGATCTTCTGCGTGTTGTCGCACAACATATTATCTACAATATAAAGTAAATGGACTATTGCATCATGCATATAAAATAAATTATAAGATGCAATCATTTGATCAATGATTCTCATTTCAAATATTGTTATGACATTGTTCATACTAAAGCTAGACTTTTAGTATACAATCCAACACCACCGCCGGGCGGTCGATAGAAAGTCGACGGCCGTCAGGAAGTCGTCGGACGGCCATTGCCGCCGCCGGAGCATTGCTTACGCCAAACAAATTATGAAAAATAAAACGTAAACAATTGTTTACGCCAAACAGCAAAATGGCGTTTGCGGCGTAAGGTACTAGTTTGAAATTTTCTTCTTAATCACAATTATTTAAGATAACCAAACAGATCCTTTACTTTTATTTAATTCTCATTTAATTAAATTTAAAAAATATTTTTTTATTTGTGGATGATCCGTCTCACATAAAAAGATTCGTGAAACGTCTCACTAAAACCTACCCAAATTTAAAATAGGGGTGTAAATTTATGAAAAACTCAGGAAATACTCTATCAAAATAAATTTGTTAATGCAACTCAGTGTGATATAAAAATACAATAATATTTATTATTATTATTTTTTAAAAAAATCTGCAAGTTAAAAGAAGCAGAAATAAATCTATTTAAATAACAATGATGATTTTTTTCGCACGATTTAGTATAATCGAATAAAAATTAATAAATATATTAGAGTATAAAAATAATTATACAGTTTAGATTACGGTATATATATATATATATATATATATATATATATGTTTAAGTATTTAATATTCATATAAAAATATGAAAGTTGATGCTAGGCATGCACCCGGTTCGGAGCCGCCGGTTCCGGTTCCAAGATAGGGGGAACCGGAACCGAACCGGGATACGAAGGTTTCGGTTCCGGAATCGACGATTCCAGTTCCGGTTTGGAACCGCCGGTTCCGGTTTTAAATTTTTTTTTTATTTTAAGCGTAAAAAATAAAAAAAATTGAAAAACTGGCGGTTCGAACTGGAACTGCCGGTTCGGAATCGGAACCGCCAATTTTTTTCCAAATATGAGGAACCGGAACCGAACCTTCCTTAGCCGGTTCCGGTTTTTTTTGGCTGGTTCCGAAATCGACGATTTCGATTTCGGTTAAAACCGGCGGTTCCCCGGTTCGAACCGTCGATTCCGATTTTTTTGTGTATGTCTAGTTGATGCACCCTAAACTACACATAATAATTTTCTTTTAGATTAATATGAGTATATTATTTAACGGTATTAAGTTTTTTATAAGTGTTAACTCCTATTTTTGATAAGTATTAACTTCCAGAGGTTGGCCTAGTGGTGGTAGGGGTGTAAATGAGTCGAGTCGAACCGAACGAAGAGTTGTTCAAGCTTGTTTGAAATATTATCGAGCTTCAAAATATATGTTTGAGCTTGTTTGATAAGCAGTCGAGCCGAGCCCGAACGAGCTTTTATCGAGCCGAACACGAGCCGAGCTCGAGTAGCTTGATAAATTTACACTTACTTTATCTATTTTTATTAATCGAGCTCGAGCTCGAGCCGAGCTTTTAATTTTATCAAACGTAAATGTGTGTTCAAGCTTGTTTGATATCATTATCAAACCGAGCTCAAACCGAGCTTTTACCGAACGATTTCGAGTCGAGTATCAAGTAGTTTGGTTTGATTTTCACCCTTAAGTGGTGAGGACTTGAGGTGCCTAAGGGTGAAATTCTGGGGTCAGTCCATACAGAGCGCATAACTCTGACTTAAAATGGGGATCCCCACTATTGGACGGTGGGTTCTGACCTCCCCCGAATTAATCGGTTTACTTATTGAATACCGGTGGATAAAAAAAAAGTTTTTGATAGGTGTTATACTATTAAAAAAAATCAAACCTAGTGTAATAAAAATAGTACTAGTATATAAAATGAGCAGTGGATCCATGATGGAGATTAGATGATGAACACCAGTATATAAAAGAAAAGAATGTGATGTCAAGCGTGGTCTTCAAGTTATATAAAAAATTAGTAAGTATATAGAGTATTATTAGGTAAGGAATGATAATCCACAGCAAAGACCAACACTGTAGATTTTAAAAGGCAAAAGTTCATGTGCACCCGGGCGCACGGAACACTTTTCGTGCGCCTTTAGAAATTTGTGCTAAATTGTATACCTTTTAGTATACAGATGTGTACCCTTTATTTTCTAAAGAAAAATCTGGGCGCACGAACAACACTCCGTGCGCCTTTAGAATTTTGTGTTAAATTGTATACCCTTTAGTATAAAAATGTGTACCCTTTATTTTCTAAAGAAAAAAAAATATTAATGAAAAGTGTATACCCTTTAGAACAAAATTGTGTACCTTTTAGTAATTAAAGTGTATACCCTTTAGACCAAATTAATGTACCCTTACCCATAATACAAAATTTCTAAAGGCGCACGGAATGTGTTCCGTGCGCCCGGGTGCACGCAAGCCTCACTCATTTTAAAAAAGACTAACCATTGACTTCATTTTTATATATTTATTTATTTATTTATTATCTTCAAAGCTTCTTTCCATGAATGTCGAGGTTGTGGTACGAAGGCTATACAAACAATAATTAAAAAGAAAACATTATCAGCCCCTTAAACTTATAAATAATTCTTATTTCATTATCGTCCTAACACTATGATTAATTTATGTTTAAATTTAATAAAAGCATTCAACATAATAATTACACACTTATTTTAATTTTAAAATTATTTTATCTTTTCGTATGTGTAATATATTTATATTTTGTTATTATTTAAGAATATTATATTACAGATATAAAAATTAATAAAATTGGTAAAAATGTATTTTATCAATCTTCGTAATAAAATAATTATTTATACTCTGCTGGATGGAGGAATTACAATATATCCAAGATTATGTTTTTCACATTTTTTTGGTTTTTATGTTGTTTCAATTTTTTCTATCTAAATTTTTCTATAAATTTGTTTTTAGTATGAGCCAAACTGTACACACACAATTACATTTTGGTAATTATTTTTCCTACTTCAACATAAAGCATAGTATGGAAGTATAAAAAAACAATTAAATAATAGGACTCATGAGAGTGGAAATTCATGTATTTTTGGATCCGATTTGATAACTCTTTGAGTGTTTAATTGATATTATTTGCACAAATCTTTATACTTTAGATTATTATCGACTAAAAGGTGCTTAAGAGGTATTTTTTGTGTTTTGATAGGAAAAATGATCAAGAACGCAAAGTTGGAATGAATGATGAATTCGTGCTACTTGCAACCAAACAGATGTCTACTTTCCATAATTTTTTTGTATTCGTATGGAAGTCCAAATTGATCATGTGATATATGGTTGGAAAGCTACGGAAGAGAAGATCATTTTGGCTAAAGAAACACCTCAATCGAATTTCAAACGAGAAAGTTATGATCAAAACGGTGACGTCGCGCAAGCTGTTCCTGTTCAGCACGATTATGCCACTTTGCATGACTTGTTACACCTTCAAATGTTGGAGTTCTTATTAGTTCTTTATATAAATATAAAGCCAAGAAAGAGAGGATCGTGTGAGCATAAGAATCACTCAAATCGAAATCCGAATGAAGAAGTTATGCTCAAAACTGTGGAGTCGCGCTTGCGCTGCGGCGAGTTTGCACCAAGAATCTTGTCACACGGTTCTTACCGTGTGAGAAATCTTGTCACACAGTTGCTACCATGTGACAACACACATTGTCGGGCGAGAGACTCGAAACCGTGTGAGTTGCCAAGATCAAATACACGCTGCCATGCATGAAGATCACGAAGCATGAAACAAGGAAAATTAATATATTTGGATCGGATACCAAAAATAGTAAAATGAACACTTTAAAAAGCAGGCAGAGGAAATATTAAATTTCACACCATGAAAAAAATCATACTATCAATCCTCAATATTCAAAATATTTCTTATTTACAAATTTATCACTACTGCTTAACAATTAACATACATGACATTTACTTTATAATTTATTTATCCTAAAACCAATTAAAATAAGAAACAAATTTTTACGTCAATTTAAAAAGATACCTGTAAAAAAAAAAGAAACAATTTTTTTACCACAATTTAAAAAGATAACTGTCATTCTCTTCATCATTTAGCTATTGCATTTCTTTTTCTCGTCAATGGTCATATGTATGGAACTAATTTCAAATTGGACATAGTATAAGGATCTTTTAGATGCACGTGTTCCTAGAGTAAAAATGCAAAAAGTAATTCATAAAATGTATCAAAACAGACAGAATATAATAATTTATAATTTTCAAATTCATACAAACTCCAAACAAACACCTTAGACAAGCAAACTGAATCACACGCTAACAAAAAGACTGGGTTCAGCACTGAATCACACGAAAACAAACAGACGAGGTTCAGCACTGAATCACACGAAAACAAACAGACTGGGTTCAGCACTGAATCACACGAAAACAAACAGACGGGCAGGTGAATGTGCTCATAGAGTTTGGTGGATGGATGGATTAATGGATGGATGAATTTGAGGAGATCAAGTGATTTGAATGGATGAAGTGAAAGGTGGAAGAGATGGAGATGAATGTGTGTGATTTAAGTGTCTAGATGTGGAAACTGCTCCAAAATGATTTCTCTCAGATCTTATGATCAAAACATGTATTTATACTCCCTGGAAGCTTCTAGAAACTTCTTGAATTTTTCAGATTTTTTAGTGCAGCTCGACTCGAGTTGCAAGTCGAGTTGGGTCTTGCAACTCGAGTTGGCTCTCGGGACGATTTTCTCTGCCCCGCTCAGCTTGCAATTCGACCTGGACCATACCCCAACTCGACTCGAGTTGATAACTCGAGCTCTCACCTGTCAAGTCATGTTGGATTAATCAGAAACTAAAATTCTTGCGGAACTCAACTCGACTCGAGTTGCAAGTCGAGTTAGACCTTGCAACTCGAGTAAGCTCTCTGGACAATTCTGGAGTGCAACTCGACTCGAGTTGGCAACTCGAGTTGCACCTTGCAACTCGAGTTGGGTTGTTTTCAGTAGTGTAGTCTCACCGTTTCGCGCATAACTTTCTCATCCGATCTCCAATTCGAATGATTCTTGCGCTCCCGCGACCCTCTCTTTCGTAGCTTTCCAACCATATATCACACGCCCAGTTTTGAACTCCACATGAATACAGAAAGATTATACAAGTTAGACGTGTATTTTTTAGCATTTTGCTTTGGCTCGTTCTTCCTCATTTCAACTCGAACTGAGCTCCGTTTTTTCCCACATCTTCCTTATCGTGTCTAGAATCCATTTCTTCCTGAAAATCACACAAATTACACCAAAATACCAATTCTCTAAATATTCGTAAATATAGCATAATTTAAGGCACTTAATCATGAAAATCACACATTTATTATTTCAAAGCACAAATCTCCATATCTTCATATAACACCACCAAATGATATACAAAAAGAATAAAAACACACAAAAATACATAATAAAATACACTAAAATCTAGGTGAAAATGACACCGATCAGGTCCCACCCTTCTTAATTAATTTCTACTCCTTCATTAATGTTGTTTTTTATTTTAAATTTATTTTATTTAATAGACTATTATACCCTAAACCCTAGGGATAAATTATACCCTAAACCACAAGGGTAAAATTATAATTATACCCTAAACCCTAAACTCTAGGGATAAATTATACCCTAAACCACAAGGGTAAAATTGCAATTATACCTTAAACCCTAGGGATAAATTATACCCTAAACCACAAGGGTAAAATTGCAATTATACTCCTAAAATTAAATTTAAAAAAAAAAGAAAAAAAAAAGAAAAAGAAAAAGAAAAAAACACACACAGAGCAATTGGGGGTTGTACGGGCGATTGTACCGATTTTAAAAAAATTGAGGTTATATTCAAGTCTTTGTCGAATTGGAATAATAATTTTAATATTCCCTCTTACACTTATCTTGCCCTCGCTGGGACTGCCCATCTTTCACTCTACTTAGATGAAGGCTCTGAATCCAGATCGAAGATACTCTTTTTGGAGCGACTTAGGCACAGAGGATGTATCTCATCTTACCATACACGCCCAGTAGAGAATTGTACTATCATTATATAAATACATAATTTAAGAAAAATAATTTTTTTAACTATTGATTTTTTACGAATATTACCATATTACATTTTTTATTACATACCCGATTCCTATTTTAGGCGTCTACTCCACTCAAAAGTAGTAATCATTTTGAACGGAGAAACAGGAATCCTTTTTTCTCATTAATTCATACTATCTTCTATCTGATCTCTTATTTTCTCTCACGGTTTACTACTCCCTTTGTCTCACCTTATTTATTTTTTGTGCGTAGATTAAGAAATATTATTATTTTATGTGTAGTAGGTAATTGTATTAGTAGTGAGTGGTGGGCAAGATGCAGATCCTTTCACTAAAAGTAGAAAATGAAAAGCTTTAAATGAAATACTCAATATAGTAAAATGGGTGGGAATCTTTTGATGGGATGGAGGTAATATTCTCTCACATATTAAACTAATTCTCATACTCCCTTCATCCGGTTCTAAGGTATCCGTTTACTTTTTGCACATGGATTAAAGAGTATTTATTATATGTAAAGTGGATAGCTGTATTAGAGGGAAGTGATAATCTGTACTTTGTTACTAAATAAGAAAAATGAATACCTTTAGATCAGATACCAAAAATAGTAAAATGAACACTCTAAAAAGCAGAGAGAGTAAATATTAAATTTCACACCATGAAAAAAATCATACTATCAATCCTCAATATTCAAAATATATCTTATTTACAAATTTATCACTACTGCTTAACAATTAACATACATGACATTTACTTTATAATTTATTTATCCTAAAACCAATTAAAATAAGAAACAAATTTTTACGTCAATTTAAAAAGATACCTGTCAAAAAAAAAGAAACAATTTTTTTACCACAATTTAAAAAGATAACTGTCATTCTCTTCATCATTTAGCTATTGCATTTCTTTTTCTCGTCAATGGTCATATGTATGGAACTAATTTCAAATTGGACATAGTATAAGGATCTTTTAGATGCACGTGTTCCTAGAGTAAAAATGCAAAAAGTAATTCATAAAATGTATCAAAACAGACAGAATATAATAATTTATAATTTTCAAATTCATACAAACTCCAAACAAACACCTTAGACAAGCAAACTGAATCACACGCTAACAAAAAGACTGGGTTCAGCACTGAATCACACGAAAACAAACAGACGGGGTTCAGCACTGAATCACACGAAAACAAACAGACGGGGTTCAGCACTGAATCACACGAAAACAAACAGACGGGGTTCAGCATAGTTGAGGACAAATAAGAAAGAACAGATGTTGAACAGTTGAGGAGTGTCAACACCTGACAGACATGACTCCGACTCCAACTCAAACACAAAACAAAACAAAGCAGTGCCTCCATCATAGACCGAGACACGAAATCGAGAAGAAACAGGGGTGATGCTCCTGTCTTGGTCTCAAACAAAACACGACGTCCGATACGAGTATCAGGCGTCGATGAGGGATCCAGAAGAAAGGGGTATTATCTTCCAAGACCCGTGCGCCCTAAAGGTATACAAGAAGCAAAACCCCCCTTAGATTCACGCACAAACTCCCGCTAACGAGAGACTTGGACATGGTTCACAAGGGTAGGGTTTATGTCTTCACTCTAAACGAAGAACATCTCGTTCTCCAATTCCGAGTGCATGCTGTAGAACCTCTGCTCGAATGAAGCAGCCGCAGAAGCTGCTGCGTCCATCACAACCTCTTGAAACATACGCCCACGGTATGCCACCAGGTCGGCGTAGTACACTGGTGGAACCAGAGAGACGGGCTTCGTGCAGCGAACGAAAGTGAAACACATGTCGTATATCAGTTTCTGCAGCTGATCAGACGTGAACGAGTTCTCATCCCAAAGCACATAGTAGTGAGTCGGCTTGCTCGTTCCCAGACCTCCATAGTGGCTGCACAGATAGAAATCAAAGTCATGTGGATGCACGATGGTGTTGTCCACCACTGTTCCCGGAGGTACATTACCAGACTGACCCCCATCATTCTTGTTTTCAACAAAAAGCCTAGTCTGGTGTCGCTTTTGAGCAACGATAACAGTTATCGGTGGCTGGTAGTCACCATTGTAGATGGACCTTTTCAGATCAATCAATTCCTCAGCTAGTACCATCTCAAACTGCCCCTCACTGACACCATCACGAAACACCACAATCCTTTTCGGCCTAATGCCGTTGTTCAGTTCACCATAGGTTTTCACCAAATCCAGACACATTGCTCCAAAGTTATTGATCCTCTCACATCGGTGTTCCTGAGGGCTAACTCTAGCAGCATAACGATTGGCCGCTGGCCAATTAACCGATCCAACAACCGATCCAACAACCGCAGCTATAGACGGGCACGATTTGTTCATAGGTGCTGGATGGTTCACATCAGCACCGATGAACATCACATGATCTCCGGCGTTAAACTGCAACAACCTACCAGTCACCTCAAAATTGTTTCCACCAAGCTTGGCATTAATCTTCAGACAAAGATTGGCAAGATACTGGTCCTGTCCTTTATTGGCAGGTAAGGACAAACAGCATTGAGTAACTACACCTATCTTCGTCTCCGACACCCACTTCAGGTGTTTGTATCCTGGATCCCTTCTAGTCATCACACATACAATCATCTGCAATTTTCCCTTGTTTCTTCTATTCGATTCCTCCACAACACTTTTCAGAAGATTCTCAAGCCTGTTCACAGAAGAGAATTCCACCATTCTTGTTAGGCGATAAAGAGGCTCTGACACTCGAATGCCAAGTTGCCTGCAGCGATCACTCAGTCTGTCAATAAATGCATCCTTACCAAGCCTATCTCTACGATCACCTTCTGTGAAGTCTATCATCGCCCAACAGTCGAGAGATTTGGCTTCCACAAATGACTTCCCAAGAAGGTTCCATTGGCATTTCTCGGCATCCACTTTCACACTACGTGCAGCTCCTATTTTCACCTCAGGAGCACCAATGACACGCCCAGTCACCCTTGTCATGTTCACATCAAGCGTAATCCCAAAGTTGCTTGCAATACTCCTGCAAGAAGCAAAGTCAATCTACGCTAATTAAAACTTCTCTGAGAAACTACATCTGCCATAAATATCGTATTAACATGCTTAACTTTATATCAACTTCTAGGTGGGGTTTGAAAACCAGCTAGACATATACACCTACATACAACACTAATCCCCCATCCACCCACATATACTCTTTCTCTTTTTTTTTTTTTTTGTTACACTATTTACCCTCTATATATGTATTCTTCTCAAACATCAATTAACACCCTCAAAACATGTCCCACACAACTCTAATACAATAATGTAAAATAAAATTAAATCATATCCTACCTGAATTTCTAAACAAACAAAGGTAATCACTAATCAACATCCATTTAGTGCTCTACATTCTTAATTTTTAAAAAGCATTTTTCAAAATCCACATAAATTAAAAAAAAAACATACACATAAATGTTTTAACATTGAAGAATATAAGAATACTTATGGAACATAGAAGAGTAACCAAGTAATGAAACATTACTAACAATTTATCAGATATAAGACACGGTGATTAGTTACCACACACTTCACAAGTTGAAAATGAATATAATTATTTGATTCAAATATTATTATCAGATGTGCTTAAAAAAAAATTAATGTCAGATGAAAGGTAATTGAATTTTCCATCGAAAGAAAGATGTGTAAAAGGAATAAGAGATGGAAAAAGGGTTTTGTATAGCCAGAAAAGCAGCCAACAAGACAACAACCAATACTGGCGCGTATGAGCACGCCCTAATTTTTCTCCCCCTTGAAATCTTTATTCTTTATCATACTTTCAGATTGGGAAAGGCATCCTCTCTATATGAATAATATGTTCTATATGAATAATATGATGCGTAAAAAAAACCATGAAATGATCACAAGAGCAGATTGAATGTATGGATGCAGCACAAATTTAAAAGAGTGTCCGAAACAAATAGAGAACATTAGTAGAACGTACCCATAAGGTCCATCATCGGCTCGAACCATCTGATCTATTGATCTCCTTCTATCCCAAGGTTTAGCCAGTGTTAGTTTCTTCAAAAACAAAGCGGTATCCTTGTCAAGATCCTCTTTTGGATACCTCTGCCCTTCAACCAACACACAGAACTCCATTGGAACATCCTGATTTTTTCCAACCTTCCCAAGATCCAAGCAGGGTATGTTCTGGTGCTCTACATCCTTACCCCATTTATCCTTAAAATACTGGATTAGACGAATGTTCTCAGTAGGCTTCACTCCTTCTGGATCAATGAAATCGAATGAAATCTCTCTGGTGTCCTTTGCAGTTAATCCTGCAATAGTGAACTTCTGTTTTGTCTTACGGTGAGTAACTCTCACCTTCAACCCTTTCAGAGCTCTCTCCACATCCCTCCTAAATCTTTTAACATCATTCGCACCACTGAATCCACGAATATGCTCCTTAAGAAAATCTAAAACGGCCATAGGTTTACGAAACGATAGAATGGAGTAGTCCAAGCACAGAGATAAGCCCTGTGATGTGGGCTTCAAGCTCTGGCTAAACCCTTTATAAGCTGCAAGCCCACCGCCGAGTTCTTCACCACCCCTGGCGGAGTAAAACCCCCTTCCCACAATCATTCTATTTCTAAGAGGATTCTCTTTCATCACCAAATCCATCCCCTGCAATGCATCACGAGGGATGTCCAAGACGTTCCCTTTCAAGTAATCGTGCAGCTTTGACAGATTGAGTTCATTAACTAATTTGATCATCACCATGTATGAACCCCTCCTCGTATCTTCACCTTCTGGAACTTCCACCCTGAACTGCCCTACCGGCAGCTTCATCGCACTGAAAATGTTCTTTTCGCCGTCGAAAGCAGTTTTTGATTTCTCGGCGCCAGGATATAACAGGTCCTTGATGAATCGACTGTCGGACTTCCGCAATGCCTTTTTCAGAGGCGCGCCGCCGTTTTCTGGCAGGAACTTCACGTCTACGTCGTAGTGGAAAATGGTGCTCTGATTGTCGAAACCGACATGGAAATGGTTAACCAGAAGCGGAACTTTTCGAATCGCGAGGGTTCCGCCACGATCGGGCCTTGGAATGGGCTGTGTCTCAGTTTTCTTACTTCCCGATGGCGGTGATACAGGTTTGTCTGATGAATTTAACAAAAAACACTTTAATTGAAAGCGATGGATACTAAACAAAAAGGGGGAAATCACAGAGATATACAATCGTTCTTCAAACAATTACTGTAGCAAATTGAACATACCGGCAAGTGGTTGCGGAGGTGTGTGAAGCGGAGGAGACTGAACAGGTGGAGCAGAAGTAGTACGAGCAGAAGGCGCCCATGGCCGTCCAGTCCACTGGCCGGATCTTCCACTAGAGGGTCCCGCATCCATCTGAGAAGGCTGCTGCGATTGTGACGGTCTAGGGCCCCACGCTTGTGGGCGAGGCTGCTGTGGCACTGAATTCATCGGCGGTCTAGGACCCCACGCTTGCGGAGGCGCCGCCTGCTCCGGAGGTCTACTTGCCCACTGTTGCTGAGGTGGAGGCTGGTTGTACGATCCACGCGGCGTAGCAGCCCATCCTCTTCCGCCGCCCTGAGTTGGTTGATTCTGGCCGTTTCCGCGGCCGCGACCTCCTTGATCCCGGTGATAGCCACGTCCGCCGCCGCCTCCACGGCCACGTCCGCCACCGTAGTTTCTGCCGCTATCCATACTGTTTTGAGGTTTTATTTTTTAGGAAAATGCAGTGGGGTTAGATGATAATATGGGGCAGTTATAAATGGAGGGTGGGAGTCTACGAAAAGACGAAAAAGGACATTTACTTAAGGAGCAAGAGAAGCAATTAGAAGTTAGAACAAAAGGGGCGTGTAGATGAAATTGCGAGGAAGGAATAAATTAAAATTAAAGGGATAAAATCGGAATTGAAGAATAAAATGATCAAATCTAGTAGATTCCCGAAGGTTCGATTGTAACAAGGAAATGTAGACGAAATTAAATGGGAGGGACGGAGAAAGAGATTTTGGAATGATTATTTTAGGTTCAAGAATAATTTGAGTGACTCTCTTGTGACTTTTGGGACATCGTGTTTCTTGCAATTTTCGTATTCCCGAGGGATGGAGAAAGAGGTTTGGAATGATTATTTTAGGTTCAATTATTATTAGAGTGAGAGATTTGGAATGATTATTTTAGGTTCAATTATTATTAGAGTGAGGTTTTTGTGCCTTTTGCAATTTTCTTGTTCCTTTATAATTTAAATCCCTAGCAATGCATAGATTTAAATAAAATATGAAAGGAAAAATGTTGTGTTCCCCGGGAGCACAGTAACTTTTGTTTTATTGTTATGTATGTTTTTATAAAATAGAATAACATTATCCTATGAAAAAAAAATCCAAATTTCTAATTTGAAATGAATCTCTTTTGGAAATGGTTATGCAGTCCATTGTTAAATAGATCATTATAAAAAAATATTATAATGTCCAATGTTTCAATTGCTTATTCCTATTCATAAACTAAATCAACTATAACGGTAGGAGATATAATAACAAAAAATAAACGAAGTCTTAATTGAGTGTAACCTTAGTGGTCTTCATTATTTTTTGATTGAAAAGTAAATTATAATCTGATAAATTTTAAATCATAAAAATAAATATTAAATTTTAAAATAAGGGTGTAAATTTATGAAAAACTCAGGAAATACTTTATCAAAATAAATTTGTTGATGCAACTAAGTATTATATAAAAATACAATAATATTTATTATTATTATTTTTTTAAAAATCTGTAAGATACAAGAATCAGAAAATTAATCTATTTAACTAACAATGATAATTTTTTTTTTAGTAAAATCGAATTAAAAATAAATAAATATGGTGTACAAAAATAATTATATTATTTATATTAGAGTTGATATTCAATTCGCTCACATATATACTGCATCCAATATGTGCATACTTTTTTATTTAATATTCAATTATTCATTAAAATTTGCTAACAAAGTGTTCATTCCTATATAGTGTAGTATATTTTTAAATATACTAGTGTTTAAACGTCGCATGCACTTTACTGTGACGTAAATTTTGTATAGTTTTTTTTACGGTATATATATTATTATGAAAATTATATTTTAAAATATAATAATGTAAAATTTAAATAAAATTTGTAATGATTAATTACATCAAAACTTTAAATGCAATGATTTTATTCAGACAATTTTCATGTGATCCAACCAATGCATTAGTATAATCTATGAATATATCTATGAAAATGGCAATATATTTATTCGTGCAGATTACATAATTTGGAAAATACAGTCAAACATTTTAAATGGTTGAGTTTGTAAAGAATATAAGTGATTTCACTGTCATTATTATTACATAAAAAATTTAAAGAAGTACTACTATATTTTGTTCATTTATAGTACTTAAATACAACAAAATGCGAGCTCTTACTATATGTAACATTTTTGGGCTGAACCCATGATGTATCTCTCAAACCCAAGATTTTTTCCTTTTAATAGACAACAAATAAAGAGTAACAAATATAAGTTTAACTGCACTAAAACTATTTTAAAATGATTTAAATTGCAATGACTTTGCCTTTAGAACCCATATTTTGATGAGATACTGGGATTAACTCTCTGTAATCCTTTGCTAAAAGTTAGGATTTCAGTCCTCAGTCCTCATGGTTTCTCTAGGGTCACACCGATTTTCATTTGGTTGCTGTCTGAGTAAGTCCGATCACTGCATACTTTTGATCTGCTTCCTCTTGTCTCTCCCTCATTCTTACATCTTATCATGGATCTAGAACTTTTTACCAAGGGCAGTGGCCAGATCTTACTTTTTTGTCAGTCTGGTGCTGGGAACAACTTAGGTCATTCATATGTTGTGTGGAATGAAGTAGAGATTATGATTGCCTTCAAGGTTTGTGGAATATATTAATGGGTACGTGGGATATTTTGTTGCCTATTATTACATCTGAATTGTTGGATTAACAGTATTGTATAGGTTCTCTCTTGTTTGCTAATTTCAAAGATCAGAGAAGAATACCTATCAGAATGATCATTAAAGGAGGCTCTATTCACCCCAGTATGTTCTTCCATTTTATTTCTTTTCGATTTTTTCAAAAGTTGCAATTTTGCTAGATATATTGGTAATGGATAGATTTATTATTTGGAGTATTTATTTAGTCTTGATAATTATGATAAATATTTGAAAACATGTGTCCTACTGACTAATATTTCCAATCTAGAGATATCCTAACTTCTTCTTTAACATGAAGCTTTTCTTCAGGTTGCATTGTTTTGTAGAGGAATTCTCTTTTGCATCTATTTCCAGTTATAGCTTCATCCATGCTCTATGTCTTATAGGAATATAATCTTAATGCAATTAATGTTGAAGGAGATGGAATGGCTGACATGGTATTTCGTTGCATTCAGAAGATAAAAATTGACAATAGGATGATGGTAGCCAATTTCTCAAACTAAAATATCACTTTAATCTTTTTGCAATTCGTGCAATAGAACCCCTCCTTTTTTTATAGTTCTACCAACATATTATCCTGAGTGGTGGAAGTATGATGTGCCCTTTATTGCCCAGTCAGTAATGCTATTGATTAAAAATTTTATAAAAAAGCATGATCATTATATATAGTCTCATTTTTATCTGGGATGTTTTCTTGCCAAATTATTTAGTGGACTTTGTGGTTCACTGATGTAGATTATGTTCCCTTAAATTGAAGAGATTGTCACTTATTATTGGGTGGAGAGTCTAAGATAAACTTATTTCCTCTAGGAGATTAGCTGCAAAAGACAAATTGTGATGTTTAAGGCTACTGCATTAGAGCCTTGATGGATTACAATTTCCTTGTTCTATTCTGTTACTTCTTATAGTTTTCCATAAATTAAAGAACAGTCGATATGATATTCACTTCTTTTGTAAAGCTTGGGGCATATTGTGCATGACATGATATAGTTACTATAATTATAGGGTGTAGTTCTTACTGGTCCGTTTGGTCCATGTAAGCTGGAAGGATTATTCTTTTATTTGTTCTTGTTTTTCTCTCAAGAGAATTTTTTTTTTGTTTGCTCCTTTAATTTTCCCAGCCTGAAGAAAGAAATGGACTATTATCTTTAATAAGTTGTTTTAAAGGGAAATAAATAAGGATTGAAGGTTAAGTTAGTTGACTTCTGCTTTTGGAAAAGCTAAATTGGAATACATTCCAGTATGTTCTACTTTTTTGATGAAGTATGAATGTATTCTGTCATTTGACATAGAATCTTCATTTGAGGATAGAGCATCCACTAAGACAAAAGCATATGATGTATCTTGGAGGCACATTTCTTGCAG
The DNA here is from genome assembly GCA_023678885.1 of Pogostemon cablin. Taxonomy (NCBI): domain Eukaryota; kingdom Viridiplantae; phylum Streptophyta; class Magnoliopsida; order Lamiales; family Lamiaceae; genus Pogostemon; species Pogostemon cablin. Next base: position 13,252,079 of record CM042961.1, on the reverse strand, counting down.
GAATTATGGAGGTTCACTCTTTACCCTCACTCACACCGACCCCACTCAACTCAAACAACACAGACTCTAAATATTGTTTAGCCATTAGAACATTAGTTCACTACTTGAGACATTTCATTTAAAACTACACATGGGAGTTTAAGAAAAATATAAAGAACTACCCTCATGATTGATTAAGATCAACTTCAAAGTTTCTCAATTCTCTCTATGATGTACTTCTCTTGATCTTTTTCTAGCAACCCTTACTTTATGCACTCACCATTCATCTTCGTAAGGAGACAATTCTCTAAAAAGTTTGTCCTCCATATCTAAATCACCATAAATAAAATTATAAATCATCAGATAATTCATAGATGAGTCAAATAATTTTAACTATGCTTATATGAGGATACATGCCTTTTAGTTTACGTATTGAGGTAAATTTTTTCTTTGATGTATTTAGCAATTCAAAAGCAAGCAAACGAAACATGTCATCTCTAGTTGTGTTGGTGTTTATAAATACTAGTAGTAGCTAATTAATATTCTTTAATTCCTTTGCAGAATTTCAAAGGCCAATCGATATGCTATTGTAAAGGAGGTTGTATTGCATGAATACCTGGACAGTCATTTGTCATAACACATTACCCGAAAAGTCTTAATCCATTACCCAGATTACATGAATACAAGTGGCATTATGAAATATATGTAATAATCCTTCCGTCCCATAGAAGTTAACACACTTTCCTTTTTGGTTTGTCCCACTAAAGTTGACACATTTCTTTTTTAATACATGGGACCCACATAAAAATAATTTATATATTCTCATGCCCCCATATATCACCTCTAATACAACTACCCACTATACATTAAATATTATTTCTCTCACTTCACTTTACTTCACTTTATATTAAATTATTATACTCCTTAATCTCCGTGCCCAAAAAAAATTATACCAACTTCTCTGGGACGGAGTGAGTATAAATGTATTACATGAATATTTGGAGAGTTAATGTATTATGTAAATGCATGCGTTAATTTGTTTAAGTGAGTAATTGGAGAGTTATTATATACTTATAATTATGCAATTTTGGTACACTGTATTACTCCTACTATCATTATTATTATGCAACGCTTGGAGATACTGTCATTATTATTATGCAATGCTTGGAGATGTGAAATAAGGGTGAAGATGTAGTAAAAAAAATTAAGTGAGACAAATATGTAAAAAAATATTTTACATCCTCAAGCCACTTTTAATATATTAGGATTAGGATAAGAATCTTAAAATTGATGCACTGTAAAGCCGAGTGCATAGAATAATTTTACTTTAGATTAATAAATATGAATATATTACTGTTAGCAGTATTAAGTTTTTTGATAAGTGCTATACTCTCTCCGTCCCAACTTCAACTTCACACTTTCCATTTTGATACGTTCCAAATTCAACTTCACACTTCTATAAAAGGAAAAAATCAATAAACTAATATCCCTCCAACATACTTTAACTACAAATTTGTCATCACCTTTTTAACACACATAACATACTTTATCATTTATTTATTACCCAAAAATACCATACTATCCTCAAAAGTAAGTTAAAAAGTGACTTTTCTTAAATTCCATATCTACAGTAAATGTGAACTTGAATTTGAGACGGAGGGAGTACTATAAAAAAGTAAAAAAAATGCAATCCTAGTGTAATAAAATTAGTACTAATATATCAAATGAACAGTGGATCCACGATGGAGATTAGATGATGAACACCTATATATAAAAGAAAAGAATATGTGATGTCAAACGTGGTCTTCAAGTAATAAAAACACATTAGTATAATAGAGTATTATTAGGTAATAAGGAATGATAATCCACAGCAAAGATCAAAGACTTTAGACTTTAAAAAAGACTAACCATTGACTTCATTTTTATTTATTTATTTATTTATTTATTATTATCATCAAAGCTTCTTTTCATGAATCTCGAGAATCTCGAGGTTGTGGTTAGGGAGGGGTATCAGACCGGGTTTCGGGTAATTTGGGTTCGGGTCCAGGTATCCGAAATTTTGGGTTTTAAAATGCATTATCCAAATTAGTATTTCATTTTGTCAGACTTATTATATATTGTTACTCTCAGCAAATTTAATATTTATCATTATTAAAGTAAATTTATTAAAAATATTAATTAATATTAATATTATACTTAATATAAGAATAATAATATTGTGTCAAACTATTTATTAAGATGTGATTTAATGAAATTTAAATATATTTTTAATATGTATTATATTATAAATTTAGTAAATTGTTGTATAAAACAGTATAAAAAATATATTAATTTCTTCATTATTTCATATAATATATGAATAAATGGAGATTGGAATTCTTCACTACTTGGAAATAAAAATTTGAGGGACTCTCTACTTCTCTTCAATGAATGTGCGGTGTGAATTGATGATTGGAAAATGGAGATTGGGTAATGAAAACCTACTTAATATTAGTATATAGTATGTTATATAGTATAATAGAAATTTTGGAAAAAAAAACTGAGTAACCCGATCCGATAAATAACAATCGGATCCAGGTTTACCCGAAACTTGAAATTACCCGAAAAAACTGATTTTTCGGATAATTTTTTTTCAGATCTGTTCGGATACCCGAAACTCGAAAAAATATGCCCATCCCTAATTGTGGTACGAGGACTATACCAAAAAAAATCATAATAAAAATTTATCAGCCCCTTAAAGTTATAAATAATTCTCATTTCATTACTGTCATAACACTATGATTAATTTAAATTTAAATTTAATAAAAGCATTCAACATTATAATTACACACTTTATTTTAATTTTAAAATTATTTGATCTTTTAACACGTGAATATATTTTATTTTATATAATAAAAGCCTTCAACATTATGATTACCCACTTTATTTTATATTTTCAAATTAATTTAAATTTAATAAAAGCCTTCAACATTGTTTTTAGTATTTTATTTAATAATTTTTTAGAGTTTAAATTTAAAAATAAAATATAAAATTTTTATTAGATTATGTAATTTAAAAAAAATTGATGGTTTTTTTTTTGCCAAAATCTCAAAGGTTAGAATTAAATTGCAATTTAAGTAAAGGTTGAGGTTTTTTCTTGCAATAAACTAAAAGCTGACGTGACAAAAGTCAACACCATGTCAGCGGTTGGGCAGGATTCAGCTGTCCGACGGTGTGAATTGCACAAATATGAAAGGTCATGATTTTTTTTGTAATTTTATAAAAGTCGAGATTAATTTATAATCTGTTGAAAGTTCATGATTTCTTAGGCAATAACTCCAAAAATTAAATAATAGGACCAGAAGTCCCAATGGTATAATGTTCCCATACAATTCTGAGTGATTCTAGGGTGGACATAGGAGATAATTGGTATACCATAGGATTAATGGGCTTAAATAGGATAGTAGTATTAATGGGCTTAAATAGGATAGCAGTAGGTAGTTATTTTATTTAAATTTTAATAATTTTTATTTGCCAACTGTCCTTGTGTGTAGTATAACGTTTCTATAAAATTCAAAGTGATCCTAAGGTATACCCCGTAGATGCCAATACGTACACCATAATATTAATAGGCTTAAATAGGGTAGCAGTAGGTGGTATAATGATTATTCTAGTTTTTATTACTCCCTTGAAAATTAATCCATGAAACCTTAACCCTATTATGATTAACGAGATTTAAACCATAAAGCGGAAGCGTACCTGATCCAATAAGTCCTTGAGGCTGAACACGAACTCGGAATCCGTGGTTTTATGGTCTTCCTCAACTAAGCCTCCTTATTCCTTATGGGGACCGTAGTAATCCCTCCCGATGGGGAGAAGGGAAGACGATGTGCGGCTTAATATATTGGGGACCATAACTTGGGAGCCTTTATATACTACTTGACTAGACCACCCATAATCACCTAATCATGTAGTATTGGGTATCTACTCAATAAGCCCATATCATTTATTATTATAGTTCATGGACCTTTAACCTTAATTGGATCACTTAATTAAGTCCATAATATAATTGAATAGCTAATATAATTGCATAATAATATATTGCCCACAATTAGATTATAATGGAAATTAATAATTTTCAACAATCTCCCACTTGGGCTATATATTTTCCGTTAGTAATTATATCAAGAGTCCTTAGTTGCGCAACTTTATGCTATTCCTCTTCAGGCTATACTTAACAATCTGGTCCATCTCATATACTAATATGGAACTACCGCGGCATTCACCACATTATAAATCGTGGTTAAACCCCGACAATCACCAATATCAATATACTCAATGACATAGATCAAATATGGTGAGTAGCATGGAAATTACATGCAATGTGATCAAAACATGTCTATTTCCAACTGGTCCAACTTTAATCTTTAGTGAGATCAATCCATAATGTAAAATATTACAAAATAGAAAAATTAACTTTAGTGAATTCACAATGAATTCAAAACCATAAACTTTATTCTGCAGAAAATCGAATTATCCAAATTAAAGTGTGTTAAAAACTTTAAAGAGCAATAAATATAGACTCCCACTAAACAAATGTATTCTAAAACCATATAATACCAAAATGAGTAGCTAGCTCATAGAATTGCAGGGCGTTGAATACATAATTGGTGGATCCATATTTGGAGTCTATCATAATATGTTCTACCAAAATTTATCCATAAGAACACTTTCTTTAACAACCAAGAATTTTATGTCAATATGCTTGACTTATAAGAACTCTTATTGCTAATACTTTACTGCGAACTAACTGTCACAATCAACTTTATGTGACTAAACTTCGCAACCTTTATTTCATGTTTGAATGCCCCTTAGTGTGCTACTGATTCTGTTGTCATGGTTAATGAGCTAAAGTGTTTGCTTAATACTTTTACTTGTATAGCTCTCCAGACCAACAGAAGATGTAGCCTGAAGTGGATCTTATATCGTATTGGCATCCAGCAAACTCATAATCAGACTACTTTATGATCTCCTACTAATCTGATTATCTCTAATGTTAAAGCATGTTATCCTTAGTTCTCTGTAAAGATCCATACTAGAGTTACTTAAATGTCTACTTAATACACCAACAATAGAAGCCAAATTAAGTCTTGTAGAGACATCATCATACAATAACTTCCAACAATCAAAACATATAAAATGTTTATACATTTCTTAAATCTTTAATTTAACTTTAGGGCACCTTATTGAGACTTCACTTGTCTCCCTTAGTTTAACTTAAACATTCTCCCACTGAATCACATAATCATCTACATTTGTCTCAAAACCAAATGAGACACTTACTTCATGATGTTACTTGTGATTCCTTTACGAAAAATTTTTTGCTTGAATGCATAGATGAATTTCCTTTTGGTTCTTAAACTTATAATATCGTATCATGTTGCCACCAAGGAACTTTATCTTTACATCCATCTAAATGATTCAAGATCAAAATGTACTAATAATATCACGATTATCTCAAGACAATGCCTTCCTTCCCTTTAGAGTATAATCCTTTATCAAGATGCAAACCTAATAATCTTGTATTGATTTATACTCATAACTTATGGCATTAACCCACTTTCGAGTATTTGGACCTTGCATGGTTTGATGAACATTGTTTGAATGTTCTACCATTAATTCCATAGTGTCCTCTTTATTTAGGAGAAAACTACATAATTATCCGAATTGATTTTCTCCCAACTCTAGTGGTTTTCTTAGTGACATTAATTCTTGAGGTTATTCATTTTATTATACCTTAAATATTATTGACATTGTCCCGTTGATATTCTGAATTTACATAATTTCTAAAAGTTTAAGTAGGGACCGTATTGACTCCCCCTTAAAGACAATGTCTCTAATATTATTCTTCCCCTAAATCAATATCCTCACAGAATATCGAATTACCCGTCTCAAATATGATCCGATTAATTGGATCATAAACTTTTATTTTTATTCATAACCAATAAAGTAGCTTACATTTATTTGAGTCCAATTTTCTTTAGTAGATCCCAATGATCTAGCTTTAGTTGGACATCACCATATGTGAAACTCAAAGAGTTCTCACAACTACTTTGGTTAAAAATTTATTAAGACCATAAGTTGCAATCTTAAGTATTTCTCACATTAGTGACCATATGTTGTGGAGTTCAATTATGTCTTTTAACTGCACCATGCACACTGAATAATTTAATGCAGTGTATTATAAGACAATTCCACAGGCCTTTAGGAGAAAACAAAAGGTTATACTTTAGTTGTCTTTAGTAGCTTTCTTAATGGGATTTCTTGTATTGCCCTTATACTTTATTGAGATTAAGTTTGACTTATTAGTCTCATCCTTATTGTGGAAGTTCACTCATCAAGTATAATTTTGTTGTTGATATATGGAAAACTTAATTAGCAGACTTCTTAATTATACAGAGAATTAATGCAAAATAATTTTTCATGCTCGCATTAAACTTTATAATCTTTCAAAAACTTTATAGTCTTTCAAAATTTAACTAAATTAGAATCATCTTGAAGATTCGAGCACAATATTAGTATCAAGTCTTTGGACAAAAAAAAATACTAATTTAAATGATGCTCTCATGCAGTAGTCAAATACTGACAATAAAACTGTCAAGCAATAGCCTTCCTGTGGGCCGACTTATTACTCACATGTCAAACCAAATAATTGTCACGTATTTACCACCACAGGTACTTGTGTATTTCTGCCAAATATTAATCTACATGTGGGCCGATCAATACCCGCATGAAGATACACTCATACAACATTATTAATTGGGGACCCATCACAAGACACCTTGTGCAACATTAACCTCGTCTGTGGACAAAAATTAACTGCAGGGGTAATCTTGGTGTAATAACCAAGTATTGACAATAAGTTCTGTCAAACAAGAGTCTATCTGTGGACCGACTAATGTTCACATGAACAATCCAAATAATTATCACATACTTATTATCACATGTATGTTATTATTCTGTCAAACTGTGCCTACCTGTGGGCCGAACACAGAATACATGAATAATTACACACCCATCTATGTAATTTCAATAAAGTCGCACTTCACACACAGAGGCTGATGTGGCAACATGAGGCTTTGATTGATTAGATTGAAAAATTACTAGACCAATTAAACAAATATTTAAAAAAAAATATTACGTTTAATTGAACGACATTAAAAATAATGTCTCCCCAATTTTATTAATTTAATTCAATAAATTAAATGGAAACTTTAGATGATTCATACCATAATGAAAGATTTCTTAATTTAATTATTCCATATCCTAATTTAGATGAAATCAAATTAGGCAAATATCCTTATATAAATAAATAATGATGTACCATATTAATTCTAATTTCAGTTATCAAATTAATGAAATTAGAATTACAATCCACAAGGATGTCAATTATACCATTATTTACTACCAATTCAATAATAGTAGTCAACATTACCAAAAAATATATATATAAATTGTAAATGAATTATGTATACGCATTATCGATAGGTTGTCAATCAAATCAAATTGGATTTGATACAAGCCGTAATGGTTAACTATTCCAAAACAAAATATTCCTTATACCATAATTCCAAATAATGAGAATCACAATTGTAAGCATCCTTTAAAAGCTAATTAATATTAAATTAGCAATTACAAATTTAATCTCACTGAATGTAAGAACTAAATCCTGAGCCATATATAAATGTCCGACATGCATCGGTGTATGTATCATAACGAAATAAAATATTAATCATTAAATTTGATAATTAATATCACGTAATAATTCCAATTCTCAAATTCGAATATGTAATTTCATATAATGATCAAATTCAAATGTTTTGATCTAAACATAATTCTTTCAAATCTCAGAAAATCATTAATAAGGTGGCTCTGATACCACTTGTTGGAAATTAATACATGAAACCTTAATCCTATTATGATTAACGAGATTTAAACCGTAAAGCGGAAGCGTACCTGATCCAATAAGTCCTTGAGGCTGAACACGAACTCGGAATTCGTGGTTTTATGGCCTTCCTCAACTAAGCCTCCTTATTCCTTATAGGGACCGTAGTAATCCCTCCCGATGGGGAGAAGGGAAGACGATGTGCGGCTTAGTATATTGGGGACCATAACCTGGGAGCCTTTATATACTACTTGACTAGACCACCCATAATCACCTAATCATGTAGTATTGGGTATCTACTCAATAAGCCCATATCATTTATTATTATAGCCCATGAACCTTTAAGCTTAATTGGATCACTTAATTAAGTCCATAATATAATTGAATAGCTAATATAATTGCATAATAATATATTGCCCACAATTAGATTATAATGAAAATTAATAATTTCCAACACCTTCGTCCAACAAGAGGTGAATTTTATCATTTTCGTCTGTTACAATACAAGAGATGTATTTTCTTTTTTAGTAAATGGAACCCACACAAAATAATTAATTATATCTACATGAACTCATACACCATACTAATACACTTACCCATTATACATTAAAATATTATTTCTCCCATCTCAACTATTCTCAACTACCCATTAAATATTATATCTGTTAATCTACGAGCAAAAAAGTTTTGTCACTCTTGTTGTGGGACGAAAGAAGTATTATTATTGTTGTTGTTGTAGTGGTGGTTATTGTTTATAAAATAGAATAACATTAATTAATAATATTATATGAAAAGATGTACACATTTTAACGAGTGTATTCTGTTTTATTAAGTGATCCCTATTTAATGACATATTTTAATTTAATGCAATCCATTATTTAATAGATCATTATGAAAAAATAATGTCTAATGTTTCAATTGCTTATTCTTATTCATAAACTAAAACCAACTATAACATTAGGATATCTAGCTAGTAACAAAAAATGAATGAGTTAGTCTTAAAAGTTGATGAATCCTACTTACTTATTTGCTTATATTTGGTTCCATTATTTTTAAATTGAAAACCAAGGGTTCGTTTGGTAGAATATATTAGGGGGTATTCAGGTTTTTTATACTGCCTTTAATGGAGTTTGGTAGGAGGCATATGGAAGGTAGGGAGCCCGATACTGTGGATACGGCCCGTTGCTATCTACTGTTTGTCTTCACATATAAATAATACGGTGAAGGGCGTGGTATAAATAATAAGGGTTTGAACAGAGTCCATACTATAACCTAAAATTACAAATCTAACCCCTAATCTTCGTCATCTTCTTATCGCATTTTTACTCTCTCTTCCACCGACTTCTCCATCCATAACCATACCACCACAATTCCTTAACCGATTAGTGATTCTTCTCCCTATCCATTCCACCACAATTCCTTAATCGATTAGTGATTTGTGAAAAGAAGATTGTATCTCACGATTGGGAAGGATTTGTATAACCCAACACATTTTCCCTCTTCCCCATTTGCTCATTGTTCTTCAAAATCTCAGTCCGCCGCCTCTTACGGCGGCACCGGGCATCTCCGGCCAATGTCTGTGGCGAGTTGCTGGGATTACATATTTCCAGTATTGAATTGCAGAATTTTGTCTTTTAAGCATTTGGGGTGTGTTTTTGAATGAGGTGATAATCATGGCCTAAAGTATTGTAATTTAATTCAAAGCTTCCACGCCTTTCCAATTTCCATAGCCAATTGCTTCCCTGCCTTTTTCATTTCCACTGCATAACCTTATATTTTCTCTCAATCGGTATTCAGCAAGATGGTTTCCTCCCAATGTTAAAGTTGTAATTAAAATTTAAAGTAAAGGTTATAATAATAATTTGAGCATCTATTTTAATTCTTTTATTTCCTACCAAACATCTCAATTTTTTTATTATATCAATTTTAATACACATTATCAAACAATCTTTATTTTTCGTATTATGAATATTTATCTTCATTCAAATCTCATTTCTTATATATACTCTCTTATTTCATCTCACCTATCAAACGAGCCCCATGGGTAAATTATACTGTCAGAAATTTTAAATTATAAAAATAAATATTAAATCTTAGAGTGATAATAGAACATTAGAATGTTAACTTTCGATAGGTTCATGAATTATTTAAAGAGTGAGGCTTGCGTGTACCCGGGACACATCGTGCGCTTTTAGAATTTAGTATTATGAGTAAAGGTACATGTTTTGTTAATTAGTAAGGGTACACCATTATGTTTTAAACGGTATACACTTTTTATTAATATTTTTTATTTTTCTTCAGAAAATAAAGGATACACATCTTTATACTAAAGAGTATACAATTTAACACAAAATTCTAAAGGCACCCCGTGCGCCCAGATGCACACAAGTTTTTGTCTTTCTAGTTTATTTCATGTAGTTTAATAGTGATGATTAAATTACAATTTAATTTAAAGGTTAAGATTATTTAGGTGTATTTAATGCAGCATTTGGAAATTAGTCACCTCGTGTGTGGGATCAATACAAGTCACTATTTGTGCTTTCTAATTTTGTATCCTCTCAGTTCCAACTTCTTCGTCTTGCTATCATCGATATTATATAGTTTCATGTCATTTTCGTTCTGAATTTAAATAGGTACAACTTTTCGCCTTCCGGCAAACATCACCCAAAAAAATGAATGATCTCATTATCTAACCTTAACTCATAAATTTAAAGTACTCATAACACTTACTAATATCATTCGATTGGTTTACCGATCTCAGATATTAAGGTTATCCTCCTTGATTTTGAAGAAGCCCTACCTTCTACCACCATATACTTATATAATACACCATGGCCGCCTTTCATTGGGACTACATCTCCTCTAAAAGACCGTGCAAATCTAAAAATCTGATAACTAAATGACAAATATTCTCGTGAGACCATATTACGAAATGAGTTTAGTGAGATAGATAAGAAATGATGACATTTTAATAAAAAGTTATATCTATCAATGACGTGTGATAATGATTTAAAGAATAATTTTATGGACAATTCGTATAAATAAAAAGTAATAACATCCTTCAATAGAAAGTGATAATTAATTTTTAAAAAAATAATCTTATGATGTTATTGTGTTCCAAATAAGCCCCATATATATATATATATACTAATTGATTGATTTTCTTTTCTTTTCATTTGTAGAATTTATTTATTTATTTATAATGCTTATTCAATGATTATCATATTGAAAATTAATATATTTCAGTTTTTTTTATTATATATCATGTATAATTATTTAAAATTTTTGAAAGAAACTAATGTATAAAAGAAAAGAGAGGGACTAGCATGGGACGGTCCTACCAAATATTTGGTAGAATCGGATTCTCTTCTCCTTAATTCGGATAGGATCCCACTCCTATCATTTTGGTCAAACGCCCAAAAAAAGTCAAAATTATTCCATTAATCATTCTTCCAGCGTGGATTTCCAATTTGAAGAGAACACTCATTCTCTCTCTTCCTCCCCAGAAATCGAAGACCTGTCCAATAGCCCACGACACTGTGTCGAAAGAACTCTGGCGTCCGCCAGTGCGCGGCGGAATCTTGGCGTAGGCGAAGTTGGTTTTGGCTTTGGCGCCGCGGAGGTTCCTGGCAGCTTGGTCGTAGGAGAGCGCTGACTCCTCCGTCGGAAGGTGCCAAGCCACTTCCTGATCTTCTTCCAAGGGTCGCGTATCTACGCCGCGAACCTCCCCCAGAGGCGCTTCTTGTATTGATACAATCAATCCTAAGGTGATTTGCTTTTGAATTTTATTATCTTGCATCGGTTAACCTTTGTTCCAACATATCTGGACAAATTCTTGCAAAGGTTATACTTCCTTTTCATATAAATCGGCAGAATTCTTATTTATAAAAATTAAGAAAAGGCAGAATGTTGGTGCTCACAAACTTTTGATCTGTTTTTCTAGGTAGGAGATGAATACTGCAGAGAAAATTAAGTGCAATCCTATCCTCCTTAGCGACAGGGGTTCACTTATGTGGTGTTGTTTATGAATAGAGTGATGAGTTGGTTGAAATAGTGGATGTTTGGTGCGTCACAACGGGAAGATGCACTTAATAAATTGGAAAGGCGTAGAGTGCAACAGGGCAGAAGGAGCAACTTATAAATGAAGTAGTACTATTTAATTCATTCGTCATAATATATGACTTTATCTTTTGAAATTAGTGTATTAAATTAAAGAGTAACCCAAATTATTATAAAGAGTAATCCAAATTATTATGTAGAGTAACCCAATTTATATATAAAAAAATAATGATAATAATGTTGACCAAATAGAATGTAATATAAACAAATCAAAATAAAAAGTAATTCAAAAACTTGTTCACAGTAACCCAATTTATTATAAAGAGTAACCAAAATTATTATATAGAGTAAACCTATTTATATAAAAAAAATGATAATCACGTTGACCAAATATAACGTAACATAAACAAATCAAAATAAAGAGTAATCCAAAAGTTTGTTCATTGTAATTCAATTTATTATAAAGAGTAACCCAAATTATTATATAGAGTAAACCAATTTATATAAAAAAAATCACGTCAAATACTAACGTAACATAAACAAATCAAAATAAAGAGTAATCCAAAAGTTTATTCATAGTAACTCAATTAATTATAAAGAGTATCCCAAATTATTATATAGGGTAATCCAATTTATATAAAAAAATAATGATAATCACGTTGATCAAATTAATTGTAACATAAACAAATCAAAATAAGAGTAATAAAAAAACTTGTTCATAGTAACTCATTTCGTATAAAGAATAAGTTAATTAATAGAAAATAATAACCTTCAAAACAAAATTTTTGACCAACAATTCCCAGATTTTTTACAATTCAAAGATCCTCTAAATTAAATTTTTAGTATTAATTTGTATAATCAAAACTTGTAATTTAGTGAACCACATCAATATTACCTATGAATTTAGAAATTAGTAGTATTATATTAGCATGAAAAGAAAGAAACAGAACACTATAGCACTTGCACAAAGTTTTGTGAGGTCCTCTTCCATTACTGTTCATTCATTGGAAATTGTAACATTCATTATTATTCTGTCACCATTCTCTTTTCTCCCTCTCTATTTCTCTCTCACATATTCTTTTCAATTTTAATATAGACAGACATTGAAATGTATAGATACAAATGAATAGAACGAATAACAGAGGATGAATAACCACTATTACTCCATATCATTCTTTTCAATTTGGTTTCATCTGTTTGCTTTGTAAATGCGTAGGCTCCCCCAATCTGGAGAGATTAAACATCGCACTAGCTTATTTCTTGCCCAAATCCCAACTCCACAACAAGTTCAGAGGCAATAATCTGCCATTAAAGCTCTCCAAGCTCTACCAATTTCACTCTCTCCTCATCGTCTCTGTTTTCCCCTAATGGGTTTCTTTTATTCAGACAATTCCAATAATTTTTATTGTTCTTTTTTTTTTTACTTCAGTTGTTCTAGTTTTTTCACTTCTACTTGATTGAGGAGTGAAAAGGTTGCATCTATTCGCCACACATTTCAAAGACTAGAACATAAAAAGTTATCAACGCTTTGTATGGATAAGGATGCACCTGAAAAACCTCTTATGTCGTCTAGACAACCTCTTACATCGTCGTGACAGTAGAGTGAGGATTTTGAATGTCATCATGGGCGAAGAAGATGTGTTACGATGGATCCGCAGCAGTATTGCAAGAATGGGTTCCCCCAAATGGAGCGCTATGAATGTTGTGTGTGTTCTTTTAATTTGATGAGACAGTATATTGAATCTTGATGGAAGGTTTTCTGTCATACTTGAAGGTTTTACTCCAATCAGTTGTAACAAATATTAAAAAAAGATGTAGAAATCAGACTATTACAAAAACTATAAAATCCTCTAAATTTGCGCATGCTTTTTTTTTTATTGGCGAATAGAGTAATATTTAAGATGTTATAATTTTAATTTAATTATGCAATATAATTCTATCTTAAATGTGTAAAAAAATCAAATCATTTATATATAGGATTATATATATGGACAGACGTATGAGACAGTGTTATGTTACAACTCTAGTAACTAGTTATCACTTTTCATTTATATTATAAATTATTTATAAAATAATTTTTAAAGTTCGCTTTTAATAGTTCTTTAAGTAAATAAGTACGTCTCAATCCTGTAATTGTTCTTTATGTTCGGAGACTTCTTTTTGGGACATATTATAAAAATGACCTAATTCTTTTATCTTTTAAAACTTAAGGTTGATAAGTTTTCAAGGGATGGAAAGTTGCAAATAATGTGTGTGATGGGAAAGAAGGATCCAGCTGCGTCTGAAGTATTTATCGGAGATATCAGAAAATAAGCTTCAAGAACCGATTAAAACTCACTGATACTCACTCTTCGTGTGTGTAACTTTGAGTGTAAAACAAATGAAAAGAAGATGATGTTTACGTGGTTCGATTCCAGAAGGAACCTACATCCACGGAGAGAAGATGAAGCCTTTATTGAGTAAACTTTACCATGAAAAATAGAGCTCTCAATCTGCTAACACTCAACACTAACAAACAGCAAAATGAAAATGAAACTTCATGGCCATAAAACTGATTAGTAGAGCTGTCAAAATGGGTTGAGCTCACTGGGCCAACCCGCCCCAAACCACCTTAACTCACCAATTTCTCAATCCAAAATTTACCCGCCCCACTTCAAACCCACTAAAGTGTGGGCTACCTTGCACCGTCCCACCAACCCAACATCAACCCACTTTTATAAATTAAAATTTAAAAAGGTGGCATACAAATTTTAGATTTTAATATTTAAATAATAAAAATATTATCACCCAACCCTACCCCCTACCCACCCAACCCACCCCCCAAAATTTTTTTTTAATTTTTTTTAGATTTTAATATTTAAATAATAAAAGTATTATCATCAACTCTACCCCCTATCCACCCACCCACCCACCCACCCACCCACCCCACCCCACCCCGACAAATTTTATTTTTTTTAAAATTTTAGATTTTAATATTTAAATAATAAAAATATTATCACCCAACCCTACCCCTACCCACCCCCAATTTTTTTTAATTTTAGATTTTAATATTTAAATAATAAAAAAATTTTGGGAATGGGTAGGGGGTAGGGTTGGGGTAGAGTTGGGTGATAATATTTTTATTATTTAAATATTAAAATCTAAAAAATTAAAAAAAAAATTTTTTTGGGGTGGGGGAGTTTGGGTGGGGTGGGGTAGGGTTGACTGATAATATTTTTATTATTTAAATATTAAAATCTAAAATTTAAAAAAAAAAGTTTGGGGGTGGGTGGTGGGGGGTGGATAGGGGGTAGGATTGTGTGATAATATTTTTATTATTTATATATTAAAATCTAAAATATTTTTTAAAAAAAATTTTGGGGGTGAGTGGGGGTGGGAGATAGGTGGGTGAGGGGTGGGTAGGTCATAGGTGGATAGGGGTAGAGTGTGTGGGCTAACCCGCGGCCCACCCCACAGGTAGCCCGCCCATAAGTGGCCCGCCCCACTTGAGCTCATCTTAAGGTGGGTTGTGGGCTAAAGCGCCACACCAACCCATTCTGACAGCTCTACTGATCGGTAGGAGTGGTTTTATAAGGTTGAGTAGCTGTCAAATACTCCTTCTTGATAACTGTAATTACTGTCAGCTTTTAGCCTAATACTCAATGGATAAAAGAAGCTAATAACCGGTTACAACCAACCTCAAATGAACCAACCAAGAGGCTCCACATCAGTCTGATCACAACTGCATCCTTTCTTGATTATTTAACTAATACTAGTTTTTGTAACCACCTTTACTGATGTATAATCACACCATGCATCCATCTTTTATGTTAGAACCCATGTGCACCCGTTGCACAATCCAATTAAGTCCTACAACAGCCTTTTTGGATATAGGATTTCATGCACACACTCTACAGAGACAAAGATTGTTATATTGACTCAATGCATTTTGTATGATGATGCTACTAACCCAAGCCGTTTCAATAATCTTTGTCTGATGATTAATTCCAACCTAGGTGGCAGCAATTTCAAAGTAAGTGGTAACTTTGAAAGTGGCAACTTGGCTTCGGGAGAAGATGTGATGTTCATAGGTGCGGACCGCTACCTCGTGTCCGTGTCTATTGCTGCAGTTGTGGGACCGGTGAACTAGCCGGCAGCCAACCTTTATGCTGCAAGAGTTGGTCCTCAAGAACACCGTCGGTTTCCCTTGTTCCGCCAGTCTACTATGCTCACTTGTTGACGTGCATCAAGACGTGAAAGAACAACTCTCCTCACCTCGGACCTTTGTTAGGTCGGAACTCTGATACAATGTTAAATGTAGTACCTCATCTAAAACCTTAAATTTTTAAATTATTTAATCTTTAATCAAGTCACTCTAACATGTTCTATCGGATCTTGCTTTATCTTATTTTTCAGTTGAGATATTATTGAGTACATTATTGTTCTATCTTGTTTTCACTTATGCATGCACTATATGATTAGCATCAAGGTATTATTGCACTTGATTAACTGCTCTTATAAGTTCATGTTGAAACTAATTGAAGGGGAACAAAAAAAAGTCTATTAGTCTCGGATTTAATTTACCAGATTTCAGATTTAAAAAAAAATTACTCCAGTATTCTCAATCAAAAGCATATATGGGCCTCTCTAAACGTTAAATTAAGCCCACTTAATCAAATATTTTAAAATATTGCCCATCTATTTTATCTGTTATTTTATTGAGTTGGTCTCTTGTGTCCCTAAGTGCACAAAATGTGTAAGGTACAACATTTTTTCTAAAGGATTAATAAGAGTACATCATTTTGTTCTAAAGGATATATATACCCTTTCATTAATTTTTTTTAAAAAAAATAAAGGGTACACATACTTATACTAAAGGGTATACCATTTACTAGTAAAGGGTATCTGGGGGCACGGCACACAAGTTTTTGCCTATTTTATTTACTTTTTTACTTAACTTTTTTTTATTTTAACGCGTATAATTTATTCCGTAAAATGAGTTGATATTAGGTGCGCCCGGGTGCAAGGGTGCACCATATGTGTATAACTTTTTATTCTATTCTATATATAAGTTATTCTAATTTATATACGTGTTTCTTAATAATTGTATATTTTTTTCACACTAAGTTTTTCATTAAAAAAACTAGCTTCTATGTGTAAAACTTTTTATTCAATAGTGTATAGGAGTACATATTTTTTAATAATTGTATATTTTTTTACACTCAATTTTTCATTAAAAAAATTAACAATTAAATTGTATACATTTTTGTTCATAATTGTAGTATATGTTTTTGTTTATATTTGTATACGTTTTTTAAAGTTAGTGCACCCTATCTTAGGTGCACCCAGGTGCACAGTGTAATTAGTCATACAGAAGTAATAATATATACATCCAGAATTTTTTATGTGGGGGTGGCTATTTGCACCCCCGAATTCACTAAACGAACCCCATAAATTTATAAATTTAAAATAGGTTAATGTGAGAAGACATAAATACCCTTATATAAACAATAAAATAAAATTAGTTATGACAAATTGTTATATAAACCCCAATTAAATTTTTAAATGCACCCCAATTGTATTTTAATGATCAAAATTCCTTCTTCTTCCAACGATAGCCAAACCCTAAGTCCAAATGGAGAATTGCTCTTTCCCCAAAATCATGTTCAGGACCAAGATCACCCACCAATACGACGTAGTTCTGAGAGAAGAAAGTTTAAGGGTTCCGACGCATCGTCATCAACGGCGGCTGGGAAGAAGAAAAAAGAGGGTCAGAGAGGAATAGGGGTGGAGAAGCTGGAGAACCTTCCGATGCAAGAAGGATTGACGAAAATAACGGACATCAACCATCAACCTTTCACAGACGTTGATCATCTCCTGTAATTGCTAATCCAACACCTCTTCTGCTCCAATTACTTATCAGATTCCCAAAACCTCCCAAATGAATCTCCCAAATGAATCTGAACCAGAGTGCTTATCTGGGTTATATTGCCCAAATGGGTGTTGGAGGACGTTTCCGAATCCCGATAGAAAATTTGGGATTAATTGTGGGTGTATGAATCATTCTGATATTTTTGGCACGAATGTTGCTTGTGGATTTTTTAGAGAGCTCTCTTCAACCCCAAATGCTGTTGGTTTATCTCTACACTACTGTATTCTCTTCTGCTTGTTTTTTTTGTAATATTCATCATCTTCATCCTGCTTATTGCTCTTTTGATGTTTGTGATCGATGGAGATTCTATAGTTGTGTGATATATAATAATAAGTGCAGATTGAGAGAGAGATGATGATCAAAATTAATTTGGATTTAAAAGACTGTTTTTGTATCTGATTAAGGAGGAATTTGTGATCATACATATGAACATGCAGGAGAGAATTGAATTTAGATTGACTTTTCCTGTGTTGGAATATCAGGAGAATCTCGTAAGAAGAAGAAGATGAAGAAGGAATTTTAATCATTAAAATATAAGTGGGTGACTTTAGAAATTTAATTGGGGTCTATATAATAATTTATCATAATTAATTTTATTTTATTATTTATATAAGGGTATTTATGTCTTCTCACATTAACATATTTTAAATTTATAAATTTATGGAGTTCGTTTAGGGAATTTGGGGGTGCAAATAGCCGCCCTATAAGTATAGGGATACGGGATTTATTGTTTTAGGATTCACAATTTTAGAGTCTAGATTTTTTTATTAAAGGGTATAATTAGTAAATGTTCATTTTAGTATACTTTTTATTTGATGATATTTAATATGTGAAAAATTATTTTAAATACTCCCTCCGTTTATCCTCAATGTATCCATTTGCTTTTTGCACGTGGATTAAGGAATATTATTATTTTATGTGTAGTAGGTAGTTGTATTAGTGGAGGGTGTGGGTCCCATAGTCTGAAAAGGAAAATGGATAGATTAAGGATGGACGACCCAAAATGATAAAATAGATAGATTGACAGTGGACGGAGGGAGTATGAAAATTAATTTATGATGTTTGAATAAATTTTAAATAAGTTACTCAACTATTTTTTTTAAAATGTAATCAAAATCTATAATTTTTCTAAAATATACTCCCTTCGTCCAGAGGATTTTTTTTTGCAAAGGCTAATACTACTGTGCATTTGGGTGCACTCCAAGATATGGTGTACCCACTCTCAAATCGTATACAATTATGAACAAAAATATATACAATTATGAACAAAAATGTATACAATTTATTTGTTAATTTTTTTAATGAAAAATTGAGTGTTAAAAAAATATACAACAATTAAAAAATATGTATACACATATAGATGCTAATTTTTTAATGAAAAATTGAGTGTGAAAAAGTATACAATTATTAAAAAATATGTATACAAAATAGAATAACATATATACAAATAGAATAAAAAGTTATACACATATGGGTGCAACCTTGCACCCAATGGCACCGAATATCAACTCATTATCATTTGCATCCAGGTGTACTGCGATGTTAAGAAATATTATATAGAAGTGCATGATGTTAGGTATACTTAGTGGTTGTCATCGTCGTCGGAACTTTGCCGGACTACGTCGCCGGAGATGGTGGTTGAACGGAGGTGCTCAGATTCCTTCTCCAATTCACGCAGAATGGAGTTCACCCTCACCCTGTTTTAGGTTCACGAATGGAGGAGATAATGGGTTCAAGTGTAAGGCTATGGGCCAAACACATTTGGCCCAATACTTTGAGACTTGAAGACCACTATTTAGACCAACAGGCCCAACGGGCCCAACAAATCTCTACCTTGGCCCAAATCATCCACATTCATGTTCATCTATATATGAATTCATCATCGCAACTTTTTTCGAACACCTGCAAAATAAAAAATACAAAGTTAGATGCAAGATCCAGAAATTGACAAACATAAAGTAAGTCAAATGAAAAAATGACACACAATCACAAAAGTTCACACATTATCACAAAGATAAAAGAATAAAGCACAAAGCTCTCAAGAAAACATAAAGTTCACATAGTCATGTAATCACATAGATTAGAACTCACAGTTCTCATGACACAAGAACAGTTCACATAGAACAAAATAAACTAAGCACAAAGCTAACATGAGATTACAAAGATCATGAATACACAATTCATAACATTTATCACACAGAATAGAATACAAAATTCTAAAGACACATAGTCTAGTCACATAGACACACAAGCTATAGCATTTAAAAGTCATATAGACACTTCACACAGAAGCACACACAGTAATCAACAATCAAATGTTACACACACATTTGAATGCACACAACATGCTCCACCTCACTAAAAGAAACAAATAAGCATGTAGACTACGCACAAAAGCATAAAGATTACACATATGCAAATACTCCACCTCACTAGGAGCAGCCTAAAACCTAGCAAATTTAACACATAAACAAGCAAAAAACATAGAAAATAAATTTCTAACAAGTTTCTCACACAAAGAAAACACAAAGTTTCAAAGAGAAACACAATAAGAAAACACATTTCTAACAAGTTTTCACACAAAGAAAAAACAAATTCACAAAGAAGCAAATAGATTCAAAGTGAAACAAGATAGAAAAATAAATTTTCTAATCAACATGTAGAATTAACTAGCCAATTAAAAACACACATAAGAATTAAAAGACACCAAATAATTCACACAAAAATTCTCTCTTAATCATAAGAGTCATTCACAGCTTTGAACACCCTCTCATACTTCATCTTTTGTTTTCAGATATTGAAGTCTCCTTGCCTAAATGTATTAGGAGAAGCCATTGGTGCTTAAAATTGAGTGAATCGACTCACACAGATTCAAAAAAACAACACAATCACACACACATGTGACAATCACACACACACATAGGTGAGCTAGCTATATCTTAGGGCCTGGAAATGAACTCAATTCATGCACATAGCAAAAAGAGCAAAAAATTCCAGAAAAACAGATTAGCAGCGAAAGCAAACCAGGATATCATACAGATAGAGAACTCACAATTTCAAGCAAATAAAAAACTAAAGTTACCACAGAAATGGACCAATCTAGCCACAAATCACAAAAAATCCCTAATTCTATAGCACAAAAATCACAAGCATAAATGAGGACCAGCAGCCTCAAAGCATCACAAAGGAGGGCCAACCGCCTCAAGGCATCACACAACAATATATCAAGAACAAATCAGTAAACGGGACACTCCCCCATCAAAAAATGGCAAAATAAATCTGAAAATTTTTTGGAAATAAAAGAACGAAGAGAGACACTCCCCTATCACCAATCTGACCGGAAGCTGGCGACGGCTGGCAGCGGACAGCAGGCTGGCGGTCGGACCTTGACGGAGGGTCAGAACAGATCTGACCATCGGAACCAACAGGCGTCGAGCAGACTGACGGACGGCTAATTTGAACAGCAGCAGAGGTCAGCGGAGGCGGACTAGCAGCTGTGCAGCGATGGATGGCGAGCAGCGGCTTCTGGCGGTGGTCGCGCTTCTGGCTGGTGGCGGACAGCAGATCCGACAATGATCTGACGGAGGAGCAGCGACCTGGCGGCGGTCGTGCTGCAGATTTGAACCACTAGCAGCTGAAACCCTAACGGCGGTGATGGTCGAACCCTGTTCCTCACCTCCTGCGGCGGCGGAATAGCAGCGTCTCTGGTGCTGGCATCGCATTTCAGGCTGCGCTAACGGACGGTGGTGAGCAGTAGCAACGAAGACCACCGACGAACGGCGGACAGCAACGCGCACAGCGGCGGTGGCGTACAGCGACGGACGGCATACAAATCGATCTATATTCCTCACCTCCACTCGCCGGGAACCCTAGCCAACGCATGGCGGATGGAGCGGCGGTGTTGGCGATCAAACCCCTTTCCTCACCTCCGACGGCGGCGCACAGCAGCGCCGAACAGCTGACGATGGATGGACGGCCGACCAGGCTCTGATACCACTGTAAGGTATACGTAGCAGTTGTCATCGTCGTCGGAACTTCATTGGACTACGTCGCAGGAGGTGGTGGCTGAACGGAGGTGCTCAGATTCCTTCTCCAATTCACGCAGAATGGAGTTCACCCTC
This sequence comes from Pogostemon cablin, assembly GCA_023678885.1. Lineage (NCBI taxonomy): Eukaryota > Viridiplantae > Streptophyta > Magnoliopsida > Lamiales > Lamiaceae > Pogostemon > Pogostemon cablin. The sequence continues at coordinate 13,230,085 of CM042961.1, read as the reverse complement.
ACCCCATTTTGGGTTCACGAATGGAGGAGATAATGGGTTCAAGTGTAAGGCTATGGGCCAAACACATTTAGCCCAATACTTTGAGACTTGAAGACCACCATTTGGACTAACAGGCCCAACGGGCCCAACACATGATTTAGTCTATATTTCCAAAATAGTGTATAAATCTAAGTGCCAACTTTCTTGATTTCGAAAATTTGTAACGTTAAAAAATCAAAACTATAAATAGTCTTAATAAACCAAACTATGTATGAATCTAGCCTTAGATTTACTCCAGAAAAAAAGATTTATTCATAGATTTAGTCGACAAAATCAAGAAGATTGCATGCAAGCATTTGAGGAGGAGATGTCCCTCAGATTGCATCCTTTCTCCTCATTTTCCTACGTTCACAAGATTTATGGAGCAAGCAATGTTGCACATATTCTCCAAGTACTATACTATCACTAACCCCTTCCTATTTCTTTCCTCTCTTCTCTATCATCTCACTGCTGCTTCTTGTCAGGATATTCCGGTGGAGCGTCGAGGGGACGCAGTGGACTCGATGTTCTATGAGGCATATTGCAGGATAAGGGATCCAGTGTATGATTGTGTTGGAATTATTATGTTGTTGGAGCAGCAGATCCATAATGCAGAGTGTGAATTTTCTCGCAGCTAATCATCATCACCCTCAGCAGGTTCATGAAAACGACTCCGATTCGACCTTCGATCCTCACCAAATCCCTCTTGACATGGATAAAGATCTAAGGTTTTGATTCATAATTAATTCACCATTTCTTGATTGATAATGGGGTGATAGAAGTTGGTTGGATGGTATGCATAATTATGTTGAGTTGCCTTTCTTGAAATGGAAAAATTAAGCTATTGGTGTTTAGTGTGTAATTTATTTTTTGTGCATTTAAAGTAATTATGTATGGAGACATACTAGAGTATGATACATGTTGGAAGATGACATGAAGCATAAAAGGTTTATTACACATCCATTGTGATATGTCCAATTCATATATTGTGTGATGCAATCAAAGTATAATGTTCGGCAGTCGAAGAAATAATTTTTTGTTCGACACCTAACATAAATCATAAATTTTTTTCTAAGTATAAGAAGGTAAGTTTATTCTTTTTTTCAAGAAATGTCTCAATATTTTGGATATGTATAGAGGTTTTGAGGGTGTTAATAGCCATGACCAAGCTGAAGAAATGCTTCTTTGTTCGACGCCTAACATAAATCATAAATATTTTGAAAAAATATAAGAAGGTAAGTTCATTATTTTTTCAAGAAATGTCTCAATATTTTGGGTGTGTATAGGATTTTGAGGGTGTTAATAGTCATGACCAAATTTATGTATACATTTAGTTCAATTGGCTACAAGTCCACAAAAGTCTCAATTATCCCAGGTTCGAAACCTCTTGATGCAAGTTAATTTATTTATTTTTTACGTAGTGAGTTGAGAGAATGAGAGGTAGATAGAGGTGAAACAAAAAAGATAGAGAAGATGCCACATGTATTCAAAGAAGACGCTGGAAAAATTGCGAAAGGGAAAAGCTTCAAAGATGCTATGGGAATTTCTGACAAAACTACAAATACTCAGGAGGATGATGATAAAGATGTGGAAGAGAAAGTTACAAAGATAAATTATTCTCCAACAACAGAGGGGAGTAGTTGACTAAAGGAATGTATGATCAGAAAACTAAAAGATGAATTCTCATGGGAAGACTATGAAGAAGATATTAAAAGTGAAAAGACTGAAATTGTTAAGATCAGATTTCTTGGGGGTAATATTATTCTAGTGCAGTATCGGAGCTTAAAGAGAATGTTGAGGATTGGAAGAATTATTGGTTACAGTGGCTAAGACTGTGGAGAAAAGAGGATGTCTGTCAAGAGACCTTGTGGTATGGCATCCCATGTTAGGTGTGGAGCCAAAGATTCTTTAAATTAGTTTGTTACAGTGTGGGAACATTACTCGAAATAGATGATAGTACGAAAAATAGAGAAAGATTAGATGTTGCCAGAGTTCGAATTTCCATTCCTCTCCATGAAGATATTAATTTGAAACTTAATGTAGAGATTGATGGAAATTCATTTCCTATCAGAATAGTGGAAGAACATCCCTTGTTTTTTCCAACAGTAGAGACAATCTCCATTGATTCGGATACAGAATCCAAAAAATCAGATGAAGAGATTAGCAAGGAGATAGAAGCATTTCAGATGGTTGAAGATGTTCACAGAATTTCCGGCAATGATCGGAAGGTTGATTCTGAGGAAAGAGAAGTCGAAAAGACGTCGGGAGCAATTGCACAAAGTCCAAAAAGAATATAATTGAAGGCATCGCGTATTCAAATACCTGGGGAAAACAAAAGAACATTGAGTTGTATTGGAAACTCAAACGTACAGCCATCAAATTTAAATAAAGAGGAATGTAGTGGAGATTCTGGGCCTCCTCCCGGATGGATCCCAAACTGGACCATAATAGACTTCGCAATAGGAAAAGACAAGGCCCAATTGGAAACAGAAAGGATTGAGCCTTATTTCAAAGCCCAGGTGGACGGGGAAAATAATACCAATTGAATCCAGGAAGAGAACATCAACAAAAGCAGCGACAATCTAGGGTATGAGAGACTAATTAAAAATTACTCCTTGTTCCCGATACAAATGAAGTCGAGAGGAAAAGCAGAACAACCGAGCCTCAAAGATAGACTAGAAATCTCAAGCGAAGATTCAGCGGAAGAGGCAATTGACAGAAGAGCAGGCGTATCAGAGGAAATAGAAGAGAGAACGGGAGACAGAATTACTGCCAGAGGAGGGAGAAAAAAGAAGATACAAGGAAAGATCGAAAAAAGAAATCTACATGAATTTCTCAAAGAGATGGAGACACCGAAAAAAACTGACAAGATGGGTACAAATTTAAGAAGAAGCAGTCATGTTAAGCGAATTTCAAGTAGAAAAGAAGCTGAAATTATTTGGGAAATTGGAAAACAAATGGGTATGGTGGCAGAGGATGGAGATGAAAAAGCAATTGAGAGGATAAACAAGATTATAGAGGAAAAGGAACAGCAAGGGATGACGGCTAGGAGTAACAACAAGGTTGATTGATGAATATCCTCTCTTATAATGTGAGAGGTCTGGGAGTAAAGGTTAGACGAGATGGTGTGAATTAATTCGAAAAAGAAGGATTGATGTTTGTTTCCTACAAGAATCAAAGCTTGCAATATTTGAAGATAGAATAAGAAAAGAACTATGGGAAAATGCAAACGGTATGTGGGCAGTCAAAAATGCCAATGGAAGATCGGGAGGGTTAATTACGTTGTAGAATCAAGATAAATTAGATGTTCAAAGCTACTGGGATATGGCGGGAGCAGTAATACTTAATGGAACTTGGAGAGATGGTCAAATAGATTGCTACTTGATTAATGTTTATGCACCCTGCACTTCAAAGGAAAAGAGAGAGTTATGGGACAGACTTATGTTGGTGATTCATCAAGTACAAAACATCAGGATATGTATTGCAGGTGATTTTAACTCGATACGCAGATCATCAGAGAGGATTGGGAGAAGTTCAGAAAACTGCAGAAGAGATATTGAGGATTTTGAAGAGTTTATTAGGATCACAAAAATTTGATAGATCTTTCATTACATGGTAGAAGCTTCACATATTACAGGTCTGATGGAATATGTAAGAGCAGAATTGATAGAATGATGTTTAATATGAAGTGGTTAAATACCTGGCCTGAGGCACACTTAGTGGGATTGAGCAGAGCATCATCAGATCACTGTCCTTTAGCAATGGAACATAAATCAACTGATTGGGGACCAATACCTTTCAAGAGCTACAACATTTGGAACACCCATCCCAATTTTAAAGAATTCATAGATGAAAAATGGTCCAGTTATACGGTGACAGGTTGGAGGGGCTTTTGCATTAAAGAAAAGATTAAAAGATTGAAGTAAGATCTGCGAGTATGGAGTAAAGAAGTTTTCGGATGCTTAGAAACAAAAATTGAGGAAAGGAAAAGGGAGATTCAAAGACTGGATTTAGTTGATGAAGTGTTTGATTTGGAAGAAGAAGAAGTGGTAAAAAGAAACAAAGAATGGGTTTTGCTCCTATGTGACATGAACAACATAAATAGAAATCTCAGACAGAAAGTGAAGGTTAAATGGATTATGGAAGGAGACTCAAATTCTGCTGTTTATCATCGTTATATAAATGGCAGAAAGAAAAAGAATGAGATTGTAGGTATTTTGGTAGATGAGAGCTGGACACAAGACGTGAAGGTAGTGAAACAAAGAATTCATGATTTATTCAAAAAGCACTTTGAATTAAGGCAGTCAACTTATATCAGGTTGTCAAATGGTTTCACTTTGAAGACTATATCAGATTCGGAAAACCAGCTTCTCATAGCTCCGTTTGAAGAGATCGAAATCTGGGAGACAATCTGTGCTTGCAACTGTGATAAAAGCCCAGGACCTGATGGGCTTAACATTGCTATCATCAAAGATTGCTGGGTAACCTTTAAAGAGGATATTATGGGTTTCTTTGAAGAGTTCCACGCCAATGGGAGACTCACAAAATGATTAAATAGAAACTTCATAACCCTTATACCAAAGACAGAGGAAGTGGCTGAGGTGGGTGATTTCAGACCCATATCACTTATCAATGCTCCCTATAAGATATTAGCAAATGTGCTGGCCAGGAGAATCAGTATGGTATTAGATGGAATTATATCAGAACAACAATCGGCATTCCTCAAAGGAAGATTGATTTTCGATAGCGTCAGTGCTCTCAACGAGGTCATCGAAGAAGCCAAGGTGAAGAAACTAAAATTGATGATCTTCAAGATTGACTTTGAGAAGGCGTACGACTCTGTTGAATGGAAATCTCTGATTAATATTATGAAATCTTTTAATTTTCATGAGAAATAGATTAGTTGGATGAAAGAATGTTTCTCTTCAGCCAGGTCTTCTGTATTGGTTAATGAAAGTACAACTAAGGAGTTTCAGATGGAGAGAGGATTACGACAAGGAGACCCATTATTACCTTTCTTATTCTTACTGGTGGTGGAATGTATTAGCTCGATTATGAAAAAATGGGTGGAACTGGGTCTGTATAATCCAGCTTCAATTGGGAAAGATAGAATAAAGATCAGTCACTTGCAGTACGCTGATGACACAGTATTCATTGGTATGGCCAGCATGAAGAATGCGATGTTCATCAGGAGAGCCCTAATACTTCTTCAATTCTTAACTGGACTGAAGATTAACTTGAAAAAGAGCAGTTTATTGGGACTGAATGTAGAAGAAGACAGTTTAAAAGATATGACAGAAGTTTTGGGATGCGACATTGGATATCTTCCTTTTAAATATTTGGGAGTTTACATTGGGAAAACCCACAACATGAAGGCTGATTGGCAACCTGCCATAGCAAAGATAAAAAACATGATTGCAAAATGAAGTGGGTTGAAGATCTCAGGGGCAGGGAGACTCACCTTGCTGAATTCGGTTCTTACTTCTTTACCATTATACCTTATGTCAATCTACCGTGCTCCGAAAGCTATTATTCGAGAGATTGTGAGTATCTAAAGACAATTCTTTTGGGGGGGAGGGATTATATAAACTCAAAAAAAATTTCTTGGATCAAATGGGAAACAATAACTGATCCAAAACATCTGGGGGGTCTTGGTGTTCGGGAACTTGAAAGCTTCAATATTGCTCTTTTAGGGAAGTGGGCTTGGAGAGGCTTGATTGATGATAAGAGATTATGGGTTAGGTTAGTAGAGAGTAGAAGAGGGATGACACTGATAGAACTGTTAGGGTTAGGCTCGAAGCCATGTGATATAAGAATCAGTGGGTGGTGGGGGAGTATCGTCAAGTCTCTTAAAGATAGTAGGGGAGAGTGGTTTAAAGAGGGTATCAATAGAAGGGTGGGAAATGGTTCGGTAATTAGTTTTTGGGGAGAGGATTGGTCTGGGGAGGGTTCATTGATGTCTAAATATCCTAGGTTATTTCAAAATTCTACAAAGAAAGAGGTGAGAATTAGCGAGATGTGAGAATGGGTTGGGGAGGAGTGGAAATGGGAATGGGATTGGAGAAGACCACTAAGAAACTTTGAAACTGACGATCTTGATTCTTTATTGTCCTTTATCAACAGATACAAGTTATCTAAAGAAGCAAAAGACACGTGGAGCTGGAAATCAAACAAAAAAGAGTCCTACATTATCAAAGAAGCATACGAAATGCTGCGAAGTAGGAAGATAACAAGAGAGAAAGAAGTTGGAGAGATCTATAGCCATATCTGAAAAAGTGCTGCAATCCCCAAAGTACAACTCATGGCATGGAGAGCAATTAAAGGAAGACTCGCCACGATGGCTAATCTGAGAAAGCGAAACTGGAGTCATGTGTCCTCTTTGTAAGAATAGCGAGGAAACTGGTGAGCATCTATTCTTCCATTGCAGTTGTTGTTCAAAATTTTGGTTTGAATATTCCAAATGGTTGGGGGTAAGTACTCCTATACATGACTCGATCAAAAATAATTTTCTACTATTTGGGGGACTGTTTCGATCGAAACTTGGTAATTCTATCGCCTTATTAGCATGGATGTGTGGTATTTGGTTAATATGGAAAATGAGGAATGATGTTGTCTTTGGAGGAGGAAAAGGAGATGCTATGAAAATTGTTGGTGAAATGAAGTGTACAGTATGGAGTTGGCTTAAGAGAAGTAAAAATACATCCTCCATCAACATTAATTTTCGATATTGGTGGAAAGGAGGACAAGGGGAGTGTAGTTTAGAGGAAATACTGCTGACTTAAGAATAAACTCATGAGAGCTGTTTAGATGTGTTTTAACTTGGAGATGTTAATGTGTATTGAAGAAATTATACTTTGAGAATGAGAGAGTTTTGATATGTTTTTATTTATCATCCAAACTGATGTATTGGGGTATATTCTCATTACCCATTCTTATCAATAATATATTTATTTTGCCGTTCAAAAAAAATAGTCATGACCAAATTTAAAGGGTACAATAAAGTAATAATATGCGTAGATATATATATACACAGTGTATTTACAAGTGTAATGAGTAAATTTAAAGGGTACAACAAAGTAATAATATGTGTAGGTATTACAACTGTAACACAACTTTTATGTATGAACTTATTTGGAATTGTGATTGGTGCATTCCAACTTTAATAATACTTCAATAATAGTGATGTATTCTAATAATTCGAATTCTTTCGAAGTGTTATCAGGATATAATTATAGTCCACTCTTTTTTCATGAGAATACATGGCTATCAAATTGCCTACTAACAAATAACTACACTCTCCCATGTCAAAAACCACTCCGATTCAATAGAACTCATCAGACCAAATTATACAATTGAGTGATAAACAATCAAAATTGGATTTTCTTGATTGATAAATTGGGACTTGTCCCGTGAATATATAGAAACTACGTGACTGGACATGTGTCTATCTTCACATGATAAGAAGTGGTTTGCATTCGATTTATTGATTAATAAGAAGAAAAATGGGCATTCATATGATAACAATTAAATGGATATATGAATAGAAATACAAGCATTACATTTTACCTCGTGATATATGATTTAGGGTGATAATGTTTTCTTGTAAAAGTAATGAAAATCCTACTTCAATTCCTTATTCCATTTTCCATGTTTCATTAATATACTATAACATGAAAAAATTATATTCTATCATTTATCATTAAATCCTTGGGTCATTTGACGTTAGTTTGGGCATTGAGTTGTTAGTATATATAGTTAGTTTAACAAGCACCCTTACTTCTCCTATTTCCCTATGCCTATTCGTCACTTTTGTGAGGATCCCAATAGCCAGGTGAGCTATTGATCACAACAATCAATTTTCAAATGTTGCATCAGAATTATTAGGGTGAACTTAAACGATTTTAACAGATAAATAAATTTTAGTTTAATTTTTACCATTCAAGTACAAAAAATAATCTGGAAAGGTTAACTACCCATTAACTTAAAAAAAGTTTTTAATTAACTAAAAAAATTTAACTACACTTTATACCTTAATTTAAAAATAAAAATCATAGTTGTACCTCATAATCACCCTAAAATTATTAATACAATATTTGACATGTACCTTGTCATTAAAATTACAATTGTTAAGAATAGAAAAATTATCCTGTAGTGTTAATATATTGACAATCTCGGTGGTGGGATGGGTAGACTATTTATTAAAGTATGATTAGTAAATAGATAAAATATAATTGATGAGTATTTTATAATATGTAAAATGAAAATTAATGAACATGAGTACTGTGCGATTAATTAAGGTGGCATCGTTTTTTTATTTTTTACATTTTAAAATTTTATTAATTATTAAAATTACAATTAATACTACTCCATTATACTTAATGTGATCAATAGAAAATTAAAAGTGATGGTTGAAAATTCAAAAGTGATAATTATTGAAACAAATAAAAAAAGGTGATACACTTATTATTGAACTATTTCATGAAAATATAAATTAAAACTTGGAGTGATATTTTTAATAAATAGTAATATCTGAACATAGAAAAGTGATACTCGACTAATGAAATTATTTTATAAATAATCTGTAAGAATGACAAAAAGTGATAACATTTTTAATTAAAAGTGATACTTGACTAAGAAAAAATGATACATATTCACTTAAACTATTTAATAAAAAATTTATATGATGAATAAAAAGTGATAATATTTTTAATAATTGATATTTAATAAAACAAAAAAGTGATAAATGTTCAATTAAATTATTTAATGAGTACTATATTTTTAAAAAAATAAAAAGTGACTATATTTTTAATAATTAATGATAACTGAAATGCTATCACTTTTCATATATATTATAACTTGAAATAACATTATCACTTTTTATTATTTGAGTATCACTTTCTTAATATAGTTATCACTTTTTATGTGTCTCACGTGAACTCTTACTTGAGATAATCATATGATTCATTTGTAAAATTATGATAGTTTATATATATATCATAAAACAAATTAAATAAAAACTAATTCTACATACAATTAAAATGATTATTGCATGTACGTATATTATAAATTTTGCTGGGCTCTATAATTTGGGGTCTATAATTACAGACGTTAATTTCATGTGTAACAAATTTGAAATAATAGCGATTAATAAAATTTATTTATTTAAGTTTGTCATGAGAACCCCTATAATTAAGTAATAAAGGGGTCATTAAAAATTAAAATAAGAATTTATCTAAGACATAAAGAAAATTACAGCCCAGAAGTAAACCAAAATTCACCTGATCAAGCTCCATAACCGCCACCTCTAGCAGTCAAAATATTTTTATTACTTCATTTAATTAAAAAATTTATGGGTTGAGGGTGGGAGGGGTTGAGTAAGGGATAGATGAGGTGGTAGGGTTTAAAATATAAATAAAAAAATAAAAAATATTTTTTAATTAATATATTAATTTTTTATATTATTTTTATATATTAATATATCAATTATACAATGAAATTTTTTTAAATGAATCGATTTGTGTAAAGATTTGAAAATTCATTCAAAATAATTAAAAAAAATTCAAAATCAAATACATGATTTCAATCCATTAATTTCGCCCAAACATGAAGGAGGAATTTATAAAACCATCTTTCAAATCCTTCCATCACTAACTTACCCATCTTTCAAATCCTTCCATCACTAACTTACTCATCTTCCCATCACTGTCTTACACTTTTCTGCGAATGATTTACCTTTTAATCGGCTCCCTAATTTACGTTTGTTGGTAGATTGCATTTTTGTGTTATTTTTTTACTTGTTATGCATCATGTATCAGGACTTAATCATTGAACATATATTAAAATTCTAAAATATTCAATATCTACCATGTTACGATACACATCTAAATTATATAAATAATACTAGTAATAAATAATAATTATAAAAGAAATAAAGATAATAATAATTGACAAATATCTATTAATCAAAAATATAATTTATTAAACATTCTTTAAAAAAAATCATCTCTTAAATTTTTTTTATGCATGATCATTTTATTACTATGTTTCCTACAAAGCAAAAATATTTTATGATTAATAGGATATTTGTCAAGTTAATTATTATTATCTTTATTTCTTGTATACTTATTATTTATATTATATGTGTATCGTTAATATGGTAGATATTAAAATTTTTGATATTTTATTCAATAAAGATTATGAAATGAATATTTTATTCAATAAAGAGACTGATTATTTTTTTTCTAAAGAATGTTTAATAAATTATATTTTTTGTTAATAGGATATTTGTCAATTATTATTATGTTTATTTTTTTTATACTTATTATTTATTACTATTATTTATGTATTTTTATAGAGGAATAGTTTGTATTGTTTGAACAATAGATTGTAAAATGATCATATTTTGTTAGGACTAGACATTGAATTTTTTTCGTGAACCGTATCCATACCTTCTATAATAGAGGAATAGTTTGTATGGTTTAAAGAATAGATTGTAATATTTTTGTGATCGTAATAGTTTGTTATAGATTGTATCTTCTAATAAATCATTTTAATGTGGACTGTAGAGGGTTGAAATCTATCTATGCGTAGCATGTGGGAGTGGAACTGAAGTCCGCAGCTCCAGGAATTGTGGGTCGTATTTTATTAAAGAAAGCCGACGTTAAGTTTATCCATCCAAATTACCTGCACGGTCAAAATACAGCTGCTTATGATTAAGGGATTATTTACCGTCCTGAAGAGATTAGGAGGGGGAGATTAGGAGGTTCTATATTGTAAAAATAAAATTTGGGACGAAGTTGGACATAACATTGCTATAGTACTTCTTAAAAAAGGGGACGAAAGGCGTTATCGTCATATGTTGCAAGGAAAAAATACAGTGATGGATCTTTGTAGAAAAATAATCCACATTATTATTTTTTGTTTGCACATCATCTCTCTTTCGTCAACTGCCATTGTCTAGCACATGAGAGGAACCGATTTATTTAGACAAATTTTGAGGGGGATTTTTGTAATTTAGCCGGCTATTCATATCAGATTTAATTTCCAAATTTTAAAAAAATTACTCCATAATCTCAATCAGAAACATATAAGGGCCTCTCTAAACGTTAAATTGGGCCTAAGCCCACTTAGTCAAATATTTTCAAATTATTGCCCATCTGTTTTCTCTGTTATTTTATTTACTTTTTACTAAACTTTTTTTTTTTACTTTAACGCGTATAATTTATTCCGTAAAATTATGTTTACAGAACATGTACATTCACGGGGACACACCGTGTTCCAATGGGAACACAACCCTCCCTCTCCCTATTCTATTTAAACCTATGTATTGCTAGGGGTTTAAATTGTAAAAGGGCATGGTATCGTCAGGACACAAGAGTCTCACTCAATTTTTTATAAGATATATTTAAGTATTTAATCCTGTAGTTTAAGGTATAGGTAGATGGGATTTATAGTTTTAGAATTTAGAATTTTAGAGTATAGGATTTAGTAAATGTTCATTTTAGTATACTTTTTATTTGATGATATATAACATATGAAAAATTAATTTGAATATGAAAAGGATCTGCTATTTGCACCCCAAATTTGCTAAACGTATCCCACAAAATAATTAAATTAAAATATTAATAATTAATAAGACATAAATACCCTTATAATTAATATTTCATATTGCGTTCGATTGGAGTACCAGAACAATACATTGTGCATTCGATTGGAGTGTCTGAACAATATGTAATGTTCGGTTGGATCAGTTGAACAGTTCAGATTTTTTTTCCCATCCGTGTTCTCCCCATCGGACATCGAACGTGATTTTTACTCAAATTTAGATCACTCCCACCTTCATGAGTTGATAATACTGTGTCTTGAATTTGCTTATTCAACAAAATTTGATGATAAATCTATGATTTCAAATATTCTTAACCCATTGCCAGAATTTTAATTTGTCATGTAGCATAAGTCCACATCTTAGAAACCTCAACATCCTGGCGATCCTGCTGCCTTAGCATATACAGTATATGGCTCGTAAATTAGATTCACTAGCCAAAGGACTATCACCCCCAAATTCTATAATAGAGGGGCTACGCATTTGAAAGACATTCATAAAATTCGTGGTAAAAAAGAGAATTAGACTCATCGCACGCCACTAAATGACATAAAGATACCTCTTCTTGAATTTGCAGGTCACGCCGGATGACTCCTCAAATTAGTCAAATTAGTACACACTAATACAAATATGAACTTTAATGTTTAAACGGAAGAGGAGAAAAATTTTGAACCGTTCGACTACTTTGAGCGAACATTACCTATTGTTCGGGTACTCCAACTGAACACAATATAAAATCTTAATTATAAGGGTATTTATGTTTTAATAATTATTAATATTTTAATTTAATTCTTTTGTGAGGTACGTTTAGCAAATTTGGGGTGCAAATAGCCGGCCCCAAATGAAAATCAATTTGTTTTGAATAACTTTTAAATAAGTTACCCAACCTAAAATTTAAATCTAATCAAAATCTATAATATGTTAACCTAAAGCACTCTTGGCATACAGCATGATTTCAATATCACATCACAAGTTAGAAAATGCAAGTCCAAATTTTCTAAGTATAAAAAGGTAAGTTTATCTTTTTTCAAGAAATACTTAGTATCAATATTTGGGTGTGTATAGAGGTTTTGAGGGTGTTAATAGCATGACCAAATTTAAAGGATACAACAAAGTAATAATATGTGTGTAGTATTTACACATAGTGTATTTACAAGTGTATTAACTTATTTGTAACTAAGGGTGGACGGTATAGCATACCAAAGTTTTTTAGCTATACCGTATACCATACCTAAAATATCGGTATTAGAAAAGTCATACTTTTACCATACCGAAAGTTTCGGTATACCATAGTTCGGTATATCGAAACTTCGGTATAATTAAGGCTGGGGAAAAATAACGAAATTTCGGTATACCGCCCTTATCATATCGAAAAATATCGATTTTATTAAAATTTTAGGTATGCCGAAATTTTTGATAAGGTATGATACCGTATTGAAATTTTTGGTATGATAAAGGTATATAAATTATCAATACCGCGGTATTTTGGTATATATCGAAATACCGTAAAATATTCAATTTTTGGGTAATATGATATGGTATACCATTCTACATGATATATGCAATAATAATAATTATTTATATTTTATAATTTTTAATTAAATTTTGTATATACACTATTTAATTAAAAGATTAAATTTAAAATCCTACTGCAAATTTTATAATTATAAATGGGTGATAAAATTGATTGGCTTTCATGATATCTTGTACTTCTTTTTTAATTATGTAATTCTATCATATATGAAAATTTAAAAGTGTTGATTTTAATATAAGTTTCATATGGTTCTTGTGTAGATTTATTGGGTACCATTTATTTAATGACAAACACTTATGTAAACCGGGTTTATGTTTAATTATATAAACTCTATTACTCTTTAATATATAAAAAATTATTGTTTAGTACATAAATTGTTACTCTTCTAAATTAAAAAAAAATACTCTTCAAATTCTTGTAAAACATTGTTTATCGATTATTTTTTAGTACATGAAAAATTACTTTTTAGAGACATGAATGAGTACTCTTCTTTATAAAAATCATTACTTTTCAAAGAGTAATTTTTTATATACTAAAGAGTAATTTTAAAAAACAGAGTTTACATGTAAACCCGATTTACATGAGACTCACTCTTAGTATTTAATATGGTCATTTGTGAATTGTCGTATATTTTTCTTATTATGAATTTTTTATCTATTAAAATTTATTTTATAGATATCTTTCACTTTTTAGTACAGTTTTTAGTTAGATTTATTGAATTTTAGGTGCATAATGGCATAACAAACTATCTAATAGGACGGTATATACCGATATTTTAGGTATGATAAGGTATACCGAAATATTGGTAAGTAGAAGGTATATTATTTTCCTATACCGAAATATCGGTATACCGAACTATGGTATACCGAAAGTTTAGGTAAGGTAACGATATGATTTTTTATATACCGAAAATTTTGGTATGGTATTTGGTATGACCAAAAATCTTCGGTATACCATACCGCCCACCCCTAGGTATAATAAAATAGCATACTTTTTGCTTACCGATATTTAAGTACTCGCTCCGTCCTATTTCAATCTTTACATATTTCTATTTTGGGCGTCTCATTTCAATCTTTACGTTCCCTTTTTTGTATATGAGACCCACCTAAAATAATTAATATATCATCATTCGACTCACATCCAATACTAATACATCTACCCACTTTACATTAAATATTATATTTTTCTACCAACTGTCTATTAAAATATTATACTCATTAATCAACGTGCAAAAAATAAACGTAAACATTGAAACGTTCAAATTTAAAAACATTAATAAAACATAATAAATGAAAGAGTTTAATCCTAGTGAGTGATTGGTGTTCTAAATTAATTAATACTCCCTCCGTCCTATCAAAAGAGTGTATTTTTTCCATTTTGGTCGTCCGCTCTAAAGAGGATCATTTTATTTTTTACACACATGGGACCCACACACACCCACTAATACAAATAAAATATGGGGTCCACTCTCTCACTAATATAACTACCCACTACACATTAAATAATAATACTCCTTAATCAACGTGCACAAAAGTAAAAGACCCTTTTTCGGGCGGACGGAGGGAGTAATTAGTACACAGTACTCTTAGATTAAAATTAAAATAAAAATAATTACAATTATTCTCTAAGTTTTAAATAATAAACCCTATAGTACTTACGCGAATGTTCTCCAAAATTATACTAAATTCAATTATGGATCAATAATTTTAATATATTAGAATTTCTTTTAAGTATATATACTTACTAAAATAATTTACGGTATTTCGGTATATACCAAAATACCGTGATTTTAAAATTTTGCATATCTTTACCGTACCAAAAAATTCAATACGGTATCATACCTTACAAAAAATTTTGGTATACCTAAAATTTCGGTAAGTTTTGGTATTTTTTAATATGGTAAGTGCGGTACCTTATAAAAAATTTTGGTATACCTAAAATTTCGGTAAGTTTTGGTATTTTTTAATATGGTAAGTGCGGTATATCGAAATTTCGATATTTTTCCCCATTCCTATTTGTAACTGTGATTGGTGCATTCCAACTTTAATAATACTTCGATAATAGTGATTATTCTGATAAGATGTACAATTTCGAATTTCTTTGAAGTATTGTATTGTCAGTAGGACACTAGTCCACTTTTTTTTCATGAGAATACATGGCTATCAGATTACCTACTGAAAAATAACTACACTCCCCCATGTCAAAAACCACTCCGATCCAATAGAACTCATCAGGCAAAATTATACAATTGAGTGATAAACAATCAAAATTGGATTTTCTTGATAGATAAATTGGAAACTACGTGACTGGACATGTGTCTATCTTTCACATAATAGGAAGTGGTTTGCATTCGGTTTATTGATTAAGAAGAAAAATGGGCATTCATATGATAACAATTAAATGGATATATGAATAAAAATATTAGCATTACATTTTACCTTGTGATCATGATTTAGGGTGATAATGTTTTCTTGTAAAATGAGAGGGAGAGAAAGCATGTTCGTTCGATTTTGAGGGTTATGAGATGGAATAGGAGTGGGGACAGGGAATTTTAAGAGTTCACCAATTTGAGGTCATATCAACACATGAATCACTCAAGATAACAACAATATTCAAACTGAAAACAGACAAGTTCGACTACATCATTTCATCACACATACACATGCCTCCAAAACCAATGATCCTTTCACTCCGTTTCACCTGAGGCAGCGTAGCGATTGGCTGCAGGCCAATTAACCGACGCTGTTAGGCGGATACGGTCGTCATCGTCGTCCGTGTTCGTCGTCTACGCCGGAGAAGGTGGTCGAGGGAAGAACTCCACAGTGCTCAGATTCCCGTTGAACTCACACAAGAATTCAAATCCACGTTCTACCCGAGAGGGTCACAAATGGGCGATTAAATAGGCCACAAGTGTAAGGCTATGGGCCAAGACAAACTTGGCCCAATACTTTGAGAAAGAAGACCGGCATTTGGGCCAAAAGCCCAACGGGCCCAACAAATCTCCACCTTGGCCCAAATCATCTACCCTTGTGTATAACTAAATGGGAATTCATCATCGCACTTTTCCCGGACACCTGCAAAACGAAAAAGACACAAAGTCAAATGCAAGATCCAGAAATTAGACACAAAGTCAAGGTATCACAAAAGATACACAAATCTAAGCCGAAGCAAAGATCACGGACACATAGTCACAAAAATGTTTATAATATCCCAAGGACAAAATAAACGGAGCACACAAGCTCAAGAGTGGACACAACATCCACGGAAAAGAACTGCATACAACATGCTTCAATCAAGAGAGTCGAAATTTAAAGTCCTCATGCAAGACCTAAATTTTTCAACAGATAAGCATTTAGTACCCATATCAGCAGGATTAAACTCAGATGCAATCTTTTCCAGGTTAACAATACCTTTTTCCACAATATCACGAATGAAATGATACCTAACATCTATATGCTTGGTTCTATCATGGAAAACAGGATTTTTATACAACTGAATCGCAGACATACTATCAGAAAACACAGTGGCAAATTTGTCAAGAAAACCTATTTCATTCAGAAGACCTTGCAGCCAAATAGCTTCCTTTAAAGCATCAGTAATAGCCACGTATTCAGATTCAGTTGTAGATAAAGCAACCACATGCTGTAACTGAGACTTCCAACTTATGCAAGAGCCACATAAAGTAAACACATAAGAAGTTGTAGACTTCCTATTATCCTTATCATTTGCATAATTGGAATCAACATAGCCAACAAGGCTCACACCATTTGCAGATTTGGAAAAGCGTAAACTTACCTCCATGGAGCCCTTGAGGTATCTCAAGAGCCATTTCAAAGCCTCCCAATGAGACGCACCTGGATTAGCCATATACCTACTCAAGCAACTAACAGAATATGCAATATCAGGTCTAGTGCTAACCATAAGATACATAACAGACCCAATGGCATTGGAATAAGGAGCCTTTTCCATTTCAGCAATTTCAGAATCAGTCTTTGGAGACTGATCCTTACTTAACACAAAGTGAGCAGCAAGAGGCACATTCACAGTTTTAGCAGACATCATAGAGAATTTACTCAAAATCTTTTCAACATATGAAATCTGATTAAGCAAGAGAACATGGTTCTTCCTATCTCTATCAATGTTCATTCCAAGAATCCTTTTAGCATCTCCAAGATCTTTCATATCAAAATTATCACATAGACTCTTTTGAACAAGCTCAACATATTCAAGATCAGGGCTAACAATTAGCATATCATCCACATATATGAGCAGAAAAACAGGAACAGAAGTATCAATCTTGAAGTAAAGGCAATTATCATGCAAGCTTCTATTAAACTTCAACGATGTCATGCATTGATCAAACTTCTTATTCCACTGTCTAGGAGATTGTTTCAAGCCATACAAGGATTTCTTCAAATAACATACATGATCAGGATTTTTGGGGTCCACAAAACCCTCAGGTTGTTTCATGAAAACCTTTTTGTCCAAATCACCATTAAGAAAAGCCGTTTTTACATCCATTTGCTTCAATTCCCAATCAAAGTGAGCAACTAATGCAAGCATTATACGAATCGTGGTGAATTTAACAACATGAGCAAAGATTTCATTATAATCAACCCCTTCCTTTTGAGTAAAACCTTTTGCTACCAATCTAGCTTTAAATCTAACATTTTCAGGCTCATGTTTCACTTTGAAAAGCCACTTGCAATCAACAACAGAGCAATGAGCAGATTTTGGAACCAGAGTCCAAGTATGATTAACATGCAACGATTTCATTTCATCTTTCATAGCATTTAACCATTTCACAGAATCGTCAGATTTTCAAGCCTCTTGATAGGTCTTAGGTTCATTATCAACATTTTCAAACGCATTGAAAGCATGAGTATCAATATGAAAATCATCATACCTAGCAGGTGGCCTAATATTCCTTCTAGGTCTATCCCTAGTCAACACATAGTCATCATCTTCAGGAATATCATGCACATTTTCATCATTGATAACAGGTTCATTGGCAACAAGTTCTTGATCAACAACAGTGTCAGGCAAGTTTTCAACATCAGATAACAAAGGAGACAACTCCACCTCACTCGAAGAAGTGGTAGGATCATGTAAAGGCACAATATCAGGCAAAGGAGCAGATAAGCAAGGAAATTCAGATTCATTGAAGATCACATCCCTACTAATCACGATTTTGAAACCAGGTTCAGAGATATCCCACAGCCTATAACCTTTAACACCCTCAGGATAACCAAGAAAAACACATTTTCTACTCCTAGGATCCAATTTGTCATGTTTCTGAAGCACAAACGCAGCACAGCCAAATACACGTAGCACAGAATAATCAATACTTTTACCAAAGAACACATAGTCAGGGCACTTACCCTTCAAAGGCACAGAGGAGGATTTGTTTATTAAAAATGCAGCGGTAATAAGCGCCTCACCCCAAAACTTTTTAGAAAGTCCAGAAGACACCAACATGCTCCTCACCCTTTCTAACAAAGTCCTATTCATCCTCTCAGCAACCCCATTCTGTTGGGGAGTGTAAGGAGCAGACTTATGTCTCACAATTCCAGATTTGACACATAAATCATCCATGGCATTATTGCAAAATTCCAATCCATTATCATTCTAAGATACTTAATCTTTTTACCCATTTGATTTTCAATCAAAGTTTTCCAATTTTTGAACTTTTCAAAAACATCAGATTTGTTTTTAAGCAAAATTACCCACACTTTTCTTGAAAAATCATCAATAATGGACAGAAAATACACATTGTCACCTTGAGTTGGCTCACTAGAAGGCCCCCACACATCAGCATGCAGGTACTCAAGTATATCACTACACGAAGAAGTCTTAGGGTATGGGGAAACAGGGAATTTCACCTTCGCATGTTTGCCTTGCACACAAGAATCACAGAAAGGAATGCATGTAAGCTTATCATTACCAAAAGAACCAGCTTTATGCAATATTTCAAGACCTTTTCCACTCATGTGACCTAACCTACCATGCCAAATATTTGTTTTATCTTCTTTAACCGCGTTAGCAGACATAACAACATATTTAGCACAACAAACATACAGGTTATTCCTTTTTTCAGCATTAAAGATGGGCACAGAACCCTTTACAATAGACATGCAACCCTTTCCCCACCTACCCTCAAGCCATCTTCAAGTGCAGCACAAGAAATCAAGTTGTTACACAAATCAGGCACATGTCGCACGTTTTTCAAAGTGAACACAGAATCATCTTCAAAACGCAAGCAAATGTCACCAACACCAAACACATCACATCTTCTTTCATTAGCCATAGACACAGATCCATGAGAAACATTTTTATATGAAGAGAAAATATGTTTAAAAGGTGTCATATGAAATGTGCAATCGGAATCCACAAGCCATTCACTATCACACAGAGATGAATGCACAGAATTCACACAATTATCAGAAATAGCAAACACATCACCATAATTCACAGATTCAGAGGCAACATTAGCATGATCATTAGAATTATTCCTCTTAGGATGAGGACACTTGTTTGCAAAATGTCCCCTTTCATGGCAATTAAAGCATTTCTTCTTTTTCTTGTCCCCATTCTGATTATTCTGGGATTTCACATCAGAATTTTTGTCCTTGTTCTTATTGTTGTTCTTGTTCTTGTTACGATTGTTAGGTTTCCCCTTAACATGCATAACCTCCCCAGAATTCTTAACACCCCTATTTTGTTTTAAATCATGCTCTTTGCTTTTTAAGGCATTCACCACAATATCAAGAGTAACGTCATCACGACCATACTTTATAGCAGACTTGACATCATTGTAAGAATCAGGTATAGCATTTAAAAGCACAATAGGAGTGTATTCATCAATATGCTTGTCACCAGTTAGCTTAATATCTTGAATCAATTTCGTGAACACATCCAAATTTTCTTCAATATCTTTGTTTAAATCAAGTTTAAAACGAAAGAATTTTTCCAGAAGAAACATTTTACTAGGCAAAGATGTTTCAGTGTACAGCTTATCCAACGTTTCCCACAAAACTTTTGCGGACTCATGCACACCAACTTTTCTAAGCACAGGATCAGAAAGATTCAAGATAATCGCAGATAAAGCAAGCTCATTCATCTCAGTCTTTTTAGCAGGTGTATCATCCTTGTCATACGAGTGATCTACAGCTTTGAATACCCTTTGTTGAATGAGTATGCACTTCATTTTCTGTTTCCAGATACTGAAGTCTCGCTAACCATCAAACAGTGCTTGTCCAAATGAAGACGAAGCCATGGGTATTTAAAGTTGAGTAGAACACACTTTGAACGGAGAAAATACATAAATACAGAGCAACAATCTGTCACACACCAGGTTGACACTACTCTAATCACACACAAAGCGAGAAACGGAGCAGTATAACACACAATGACAGATTTTCAGCAGCGGAAATTGAAAGACTAAGATAACAGTTTCACAAAAGAAACAAACAAGAACAGTAATAAGAGGGCCAGCCGCCTCAGGGCATCACACAAGAACAAATAAGAGGGACAGCCGCCTCAGGGCATCAGACAAGAAAATAAAGCAAGAAGAAGCTCAAGCTATTTCACCAGAGCGGTGTCTCCGACGAGAACACCGTACCACCTCTACGAGCCACCAGCCCGTTACTTAACGGGGGCGGATCCCTCGTAGTCTTGTTCACGTACCAAACACGAACGGGGCAGCCTCCAATCCAAGTTTCAACCTACACACAAAGTGAGAAACATTAGGGTTAGTGAAGGCACAATCTGAAAAATTTCAGAAAATAACAATCCGGAAAAATAACAAAACAAATCTGAAATTTTTTCGGAACAATATAAAAGGAGAAGAGGAGAGACACTTCCCTTCCTCAAAATGGGCACTCCAATCTGACCGGAACCCTAGCTCCGGTGGTCAACTCCGGCGGTCAACGGCGGCGGTCAACTGGACAGCGGCGGTCTCCGGCGATCAGCGTGGACAGCAGCTCCGGCGGTCAGCTCCAGGCGAGCAGCTCCCGGTGGCAGCGCGAGCTCCGGCGGTCGGCGACTGGACAGCGGTCAGCGGACAGGGGCGGTCGCGATCCAGCAGATCTGAACGCGGTGGCTGGCTGGACGGAGGTGACGAGCGGCTACGCGTTTCCGGCAGGGCGAGCGACACCGACGGACGGTGGGCTGGCAGCGGTTGACAACTGCGCGCAGTCGCGATTCCGGTGGCGGGCTTCGATCTGACCGCGACGGCGAAGGGCTGCAGATTTGGGCTTGCGGCGGCGCGACCGGAGGTCTGCTGGCGACGGGCTGAGCACGTCCGGCGACCTTCGAGGGGCAAGCAGCGGCGACCTTCAGTGGCGAGCTACTCCCCGTCGCGTTTCCGGCGGGTGAAGGGCGGAGTGCTGCAGATCGCGACTCTCTGACCACGGGCGGCGCGATCTGGATAGCGGCGGCTTCAACCGGCGACTGCTGGTGACAGCGGTGCGATCTGTAGGCGGTCAGCAGCGGCGGTCGCGGGTGGCCGGCGCGTTGCTTCGCGATGGACGGCTCCAGGCGGATCCCAGTCGCTTTTCCGGCGGCTGGAAGCGGTGGCGGCCCCGATCCTTCAGATCCCGGCGGCTGGAGACGGTGGCGGCTCCGATCCGGTCAGATCGCGACTCAGATCGCGATTCCGGCGAGGAAGTCCGGCGGCGGCCGGACGGCGGCGATCTCCCATCGGCGGCTGACGGTCAGCAGCTTCGGGAGATGGACGGACGACGAAACCCGCTCTGATACCACTGTTAGGCGGATACGGTCGTCATCGTCGTCCGTGTTCGTCGTCTACGCCGGAGAAGGTGGTCGAGGGAAGAACTCCACAGTGCTCAGATTCCCGTTGAACTCACACAAGAATTCAAATCCACGTTCTACCCGAGAGGGTCACAAATGGGCGATTAAATAGCCCACGAGTGTAAGGCTATGGGCCAAGACAAACTTGGCCCAATACTTTGAGAAAGAAGACCGGCATTTGGGCCAAAAGCCCAACGGGCCCAACAGACGCAACGACAGCAGCTACAGACGGGTTGTCATTGTGATGGGGATGTGCCGCACCTATGAACATCACCGGTTCCTCAGGAGGACCAAGCTCTACCAAGTTGCCACTCACTTCAAAGTTGCTTGGCATTCATATGCAGACAGAGCTTGGAAAAGAACTGGTAACCGCCCTTATTCGCGCAAGACAACAAACCAAACTTGGTCTCGCATAACCACTTCAGTAGCCTGTATCCATCACTCATCTTAGTCATCACATATGCAATCATCTTCAACTTCTTGTCGTCCATTAAGAGGGATTCCTCCATGACGCCTTTGAGAATTGCGCGCTTCAAGCCCCTCCAAAGAACAGGCTTGATCCATTCCAGTTTGATGCGTCACACGAGGCTCCAAAATTTCAAGGCCCAGCTTTTCGCAATGACTCTTCAGTTCTTCAACAAATTTATCAAGTAAAAGTGCTAAAGTCTATCAGGGCGCAACGTTTCAGTGATCGAGCATCCATTAAGGTTTTCTTATAAAGGCTCCAATGGCAATCATCCAAATTCATTGTTATTGGAATATGATCATGTAGTACCAGAGGGGGTGCATTCAAAACCCAACCAGTAACCTTTGTCATCATCACATCTTTATTTCCGAAGTGCCTCTCAATGTTCCTAATTCAACAAGCAAGCAAGTAGATAGAATCATTAGGTATCTAGTATGTAATGTTCAAAAACAAGTAAGAAACAAACAAAAAGGACAACGTACCCTTGATTATAAGGTCCAAGCTCAGCTTGCACAATTTGATAGGTTGCTCTCCTTCTCCCCCAATTCCAAATACCTATGCCGCTTTCCTCTATACGATACTTCTCTTTAACCAACTCACAGAACTCCATAGGAACCTTGTTAGGTTTATCTATAGTTCCAAGTTCCAAACAAGGAGTGTTTATATGCTCCACCACCTTATTCCAGCTATTCAAGAAATGGGAAACGAGGTCTACTTTCTCACCTTCACAGTCAAAAGTAATCTCATGGGCATCTTCATCAGTTAACCCTGCAATGGTGTACTCGTCGTTGGTTGTATGGTGATTAACTCTGACCTTCAATCTTGTTAAAGCATCCTTAACTTCCATTCTGAATTTTTTGACATAATCTAAGGACTCAAATCCAGTAATATTCATCATGAGATACTCTACAACAGGTAAAAACCTTCGAAATGCCAGAATGCATGGCTTCGAAGTCAGTGGTGAACCCTGTGACATAGTACTGTTCCAACTCAGCATTGATGTCTCGACTTCATACGCAAATTTGATTGTCACCTCATATGAACCTTTCAAGCATTCAGTTTCATTCTCTCCTATTGGCACCATAAAAGATCCTTCCTCGGCGTGTTGTACTGTAAATCTTATTTTGCCCGTCGTAACGGTCATCTGAGCACAAGTGGCCTTTGATGAAGAGAAGTTTGGATTCCAATAAGCGCATTTTATCAGGTAGATCATCATCTTCAGGCTTGAACTTGAAGTTCACAAAGTATACAAGAATGGGAAGTGTCCCACCATGATTAGGTGAATCTGTTTAGACACGTTTAGCAAGTTTATCAGTTAAATGCACAAAAACAGAGAGGATTCTTCAAGCAAAAAATTCTTAAGTATTCATCCTAAAGCTCTAGCATGTAAACTATTCTACTCAATCTTTTTATTTGATTTACTTAGCGTTAGATGTTGTGCTTAGTGTTCCAGCATCTTTGGTACTAAAATAATTTTTCTATTCATAGTTGTATTATAAAGCCAGAACCTCTCTGTATATCTTAGCTCAACTTCTGATTGTAGAAGATGTTTTTGCATCAATTCTGATTGGATCTGATTTCTACGAAAATATGGAATCTGAAGTCTGAACAAAAATTCAAGGGGAAAAATGTACTCCATAAAAGCTAACGGGAAAACATAATCTCTTCTTCAAACAAAAAAAGACGTAAACCAAGCAAAATTTTCTCAGCAAAATACAAATTACTTCAATCCATAAAACAAAAATGACTATACCGCGCAAAATTAGGTTTAAAACACAGAAAACTGAAAGCAACAACATACCAAGCAATGGATCTGGCATTATAGTGTCGTGGTCGAGTAAAATCTTCCGATGATGCTTCCAATTTCCTGAGACCAAAATTACGGAAATTAATTAACCAAGCGAAAAGCCGAATGCAGCGAAAAATGTAACCTACTTCTTATAGCAAAATTGAAGGAAACCGATTAAAAAGTAAATTAATCGGGGAAAAATGTAAAACATTCCAGAGGCATACCAGCAGATTTCGATGGAGTAGAAGATGGTGAACTCAGCTTCGCTGACCTCGGAAGACAAAATTATGAAAATTAACCCAGCGAAAAGTCAGAGAAAAATATAGATTAATTCTTCAAGCAAAAATGACGGGAAAATGTAAAACAATTCCAGACGCATACGCTTAAGTGCTTTTCGATCTGGAGAATAGTTCTCGAAAGGTTGATTTTCTCCCTGCAGTGGAAAGGTAGGCTTTGAAACTGGTTGATTGCTCCTCTTCAGTTTCAAGGAAAGCGGCAGTGAAGATATTAGAGATTCCAGAGGGGACGGAGGATTTCCGTTCAGAATAGCTGCGCGATGAATCTCGCCATGGCTGCCTTCACGATCTCCTTGAACATTGAAACCCCCATTCTCGCGCTCACTGGCCATGCTTGATGATTTTTTTTTTTTTTTTGATGTGAAATGAAATGTGATATGCTCATGCACCGGTTGCAGCGAACTTATATATCTCTGGAGAGATTCTAAATTGACGAAAAAGGGCTTCTAGCGCCAATGCGATCAACAGCGTACGGGAACAAAATCGCAGAAGAGTTGGGGGCACAATCAGGACGCGGGAAAAAATATTCGAATCCATAAAGATCGACTGCAACACTGAAATGGGTGGTGGCGTAGTCTGTTTGACCGATGGAGAGGGCGGTTATGGAATTTGATTAGGTGAATTTTGCTTTAGGCTTAAATAAATTCTAATTTCTATGAACACAATTTATTTAATTAAACAGGTTCTCACAACAAACTTAATATAAATTTTATTTATATTCGATATTATTTCTAATTCACTCCACTTGAAATTAACCTTTGTAGTAGATAGGAGATGCCATGATCGAATTTATAGTACTTACATGCAATAATCATTTATATTAATTATGATTTAAATCTATGTTATAGTTTATATTAAATCATTTATGATGATTGATGACGTTTGCATATTATCACTAGAATTTGTCTCCGATTATTGAATATAAGTCATATTACATTATCCTAAAAGTATATTTTAGTACATTATTATTCATACTTTAAATATCTAATAATCATACTTCACTTACTAAATATTTCAATAATTGACCTATCAAACCATATAGGCAGAGTTTCATTAGAAACTATTATGCCAATATATTAATTAGAGGATAATTTTCCAATTCTCAACTATTGTACTTTATATGACAAGATAGATGTCAAATACTGGTGTAATAATTAAAAGAGAAGAAAAATACAAGAATCAAGCGAAAAGTAGTACTCCTTGTACAGAGAAGTAAAACCCAACAATAAAGCTCATTATTAGTGGCTATGAAAGCCACCAAGAGAATAGGAGTAGATTAAAACAAGCCATGATCTCTCCCTTTCACATAGCAAACCACTAAAAAGACAACAAAATCCACCAAATCACACCAACAGAATAGGAGTAGATTAAAACAAGCCATGATCTCTCCCTTTCACATAGCAAACCACTAAAAAGACAACAAATAATTTGGACATTGTCCAATTTTAGATTCACGCACAAACTGCTACCTACCCACTAAACATGTGATCATGTTTCGTGTGTAGGTAATAGATTGAACGGGACAATCCTGGAATTTTCCGGTCACGAGTTCAATCCCCTACAGAGAACTCGAAGGAGGAAGTTAAACGGGGCAGCCATTCAACCGAAAACAAAACCGGAATTGGAATGCAGAATACTCTCCAACTTATATTATTGCGCGCTTCTTCGGTAACATTGCTCAATTCATCCTCTGCAACATTAAATCATCAAACTTTGATCATATGGCTCAAGTGACTTTATTTTGATCTTAGAATATGCATTGATATACGTACCCAATGGAGATTGGTCAGTCATGCGTCTTTCTCTGCCGGAACGCCTCTCTTTGGTTGTCTCCCGAGGTGGAGGGTGGTTGGCCCGAGTAGGGCAATGGTGCGGTGCACCCCTCCTGCCTCGAGAAGGTTGATGGGGATGGTGGAGTCGACGGTCTCCACTTCCACCGTGTGCGTTGTTTCTCATTGATGTTGAATATTGAAAGTAAGGTAGATAAAGATTTTAAGGAATAGCATGGAGAGCATAGAGGAAATGTTTGGGCAAGTTATATAGTAGGATAGTGTGATGAGAAATTTGGCACAGAAAAGAAAAAGAAAAAGAAAAAGAAAAAGAAGAAAAGAGTGTGAACTTGGAAGTTTCATTGAATTTTTATGCTTCCTTAGCTATTTGGTTGGCACTTTAATTTTCAATTCGTAAAAGAAAAAGAAGAAAAGAATGTGAACTTGGAAGTTTCATTGAATTTTTATGCTACTTTAGCTATTTGGTTGGCCACTTTAATTTTCAATTCGTAATTGGGCCCCACCAAAAATATTCTTTGCTTAGAGATAAGGGGGGTTGCACAACTCCGTTAATTAAACAACAAATTTGGACAAGAAGACATCCAGAATCTTCTGCAAGAATAAACTTGATAGTATGTTACCAAGAATGTTATACATTCACACAAACTCTAATATTTAGTGAAATTAATCTATCATGTAGCAAGGTTTGTTATCAACTTAAAAGCTATGCAATCACTAAAAAAAGTAATGAAAATTAAACAAAAAACATGATGTTCTGAAGATCTGGATGAAGTTTATAGAATCCTTGATCGAATGTACCTGACTTGGATGGGGGCAGCGAATGGGACTGGAACTCCTTCGCTGCTTCTTGAAAAATACGGCCCCGATAGGCGACCAAGTCGGCATCATAAACCGGTGGGACGAGCGAAACAGGTCTAGTGCTACGAGCAAATGTGAAGCATAGGTTATATATAAGCTTCTCTAGTTGCTCGGATGTGAAGCAATTTTCATCCCAGAGTATGCAGTACTGCACGGCCTTGCTCGTTCCGATTCTTCCATAGTGACTGCACAGATAGAAATCAAACTCGAACGGATGAACTATTTTTGTATCCACAACTGTTCCAGGAGGCACATTTTCGGTGGAGCTCCCATCAGCTAGGTTATCAAGAAAGAGCTGGGTCTGGTTTCTCTTCTGAGCCACCACACCACAAGGGTGATTTTCGGTTGGTAATTATCATCACAGACAGCGGCCTTCAAGTCTGTTAACTCCTCGTTGAGTACCATGTCGAATTGTCCATCACTCACACCATCACGGAACACCATAATTTTCTTCGGTTTAACCTTGTTGATCTGATAGGAAGTATTGATCAGATCCCTACACATGGAACCGAATTCTAGGATCTTCTCAGTCCTGTGGTCTTGAGGTGAAACCCTCGCAGCATCGCGATTCACAGCAGGCCAGTTTACAGTTGAAACAACAACAGCTATAGATGGAGTTGTTGATTTCTTTGACACTGGATGATTAACATCAGCCCCAATGAACATAACGTGATCTTCATCATCCTCGAAATGAGGAAGCCTTTGAGTGAGCTCAACATTGCTTCCTCCAAGCTTTGCATTAATCTTGAGACAGATTTCCAAGAAACTGGTCGTCGCCTCTATTTGCATGATTGGACAAGCAACACTGAGTTACTACGCCAATCTGTGTTTCAGACACCCATTTGAGATACTTATAGCCATGATGCTTCTCTGCCATCACACAAATTATGATTTGTAATTTGTTTCAAACTTTTTCTGTTGGCTTCCTGAACTACACCTCGGAGAAGTTCTTCGAGCCTGCTTACTGAAGAGAACTCACGCATGCTAGTCAAATGGCAAAGTAATGGCTCTTCCATGAGGATCCCTAAACTCCTAGATCGATTTCTTAGATTCTTAATGAAGTCATGCACTCTAAGCTTCGACAAACCAGAATAGCTAAATTCAATTAAGGCCCATCTCTCAATTGGTTTTCCCACCACAACAGAGCTTTCAGCTAGGTTCCACTGGCGTTTCTCATTTTCAACTCTTACAATATCAACAGTACCATCAAGAGCACCTAACTTCAAATCAGGTGGACCTATTACTCAACCTTGTACGGCTGTCATGTTCTTGTCGATTTGAAGCCCAAAATTTTGAGTGGCCTCCCTGTGACAAAAATTACTGCTTAGTATTCACAGATGTTATTTTAAGAGAGTGAAATTATGGAACAAATGCCAGCTTGAAAATCAACAACCATAATTCAAGTTTATAGATTTTAACTTCCATCAAATCAAATAAAACACTAGTATGACAAAAATTACGAGGAAAATGAAATTTTTTTGCCTGTGGCTTTTGAAGTATTGAAACCTCATCAAATAGGGTATGTTCGTCACCAAACACATACAGAAAAGAATATTTAATTCGAATACACACAATATATCACAACAAATGAAGATATATAGAACAAGCTAATTAGATAGTGAAATGAAGTGTGTTATGGCCATCATGATTTACTTCGTAAAGGAATAAGTTTGAAGATGAAATGAGACGCACCCACAAGGTCCGTCATAAGATTGCATCATCTCACTGATTGTTTTCCTTCTATCTGATGGCCTAGCAAGACATTTTTCTTTCAGTTTCTCTTGTCCCACTTCATCCAAAAGCTCTTTTCGGTAACGTTGCCCCTCAAACAAGATACAAAATTCCATTGGCACATGATTTGTCCGATTATTTCTCCCAAGAATCAAGCAAGGGATATCCTGGTAAACAATCTCCTTTCCATATTTTTCCAGGAAATATTGCACCAGGCTGACTTTAACAGTCGGATCCCTTCCTTTAGGATCGACAAAATCAAACCACAGATCGCGGGTGCTTTTTGCAGTCAATCCGGATATTGTGAATAGTTGTTTCGTAACACGATGACTAACTCTAACTGCCAATCCTTTCAATGCATTTGTGACCCTTCGCCTCAAACTTGAGTCCATATATTCCCCATCAAATTCAGGTATATGCTCCTTGAGGTATTCGACAACTGCCAATGGCTTGCGAAATGCCACCACTGAGGAGTCCAAGCACAGAGCAAGACCCTGAGCTGTGGACCGTAAAGTTGATTGGAAGCCTCTATATGCTGCAATCCCATGCTTAAGATCATCTTCATTTTTGAAACTTGAAGGGTAAAAGTGTCTATCAATGGAGATCCTATACTTGGAAGGATTCTCTTTCATCACCACATCCATCCCTTGCAGTATATCACGAGGAACATATGGGACCTTACCACCCAAATAGTCCTCCAACTTGTAAAGCTTTAGCTCGTTCATTATCTTGATCGAAACGGCATACGCCTGGAAGAAAAATCTTCACTTTCAGACAACTCCACCCTGAACTGACCAGTGGGCAGTGGAAGCGCACTATACAGGTTCTTTTCACACCATCGTAGGCAGTTCGGTTCATTGGAAATCGAGCTTGATTGCTAAGAAAGAGTTTGTTTAATATCAAACGTAGGCCAGCCTTATTTCTCAACTTCCTTGCTGGTTTCTTTCCACGAGATGTTACTTGTCTAATATCCAAACTATAATGATAAATGGTAACCCTTGGATTGAACTTCACAAGAAAATGATTTACTACAAGATTGATAGAACTCCCCCCGATCACCCTGTTCTCAGGGCGCCTGACAGGCAAAATTCTGTCATTGGTATTTACAGATGAACTTGATATTGGCTGCCTTTCAGAAAACCTCTAAGAGATGCTAGCTTCTGCACAAACCAGTAATCCATACTATCAATGCTACTCATAATCTCCAATCCACTCAAGCAACCAAACAATCAAAAAGAATGGCCATCAATCCAAAAACCACATCACATTATTCCAGTGGCGGATGTATGTGGGCCAGCCCCGGGCTCAAGCCCAGGGCTGTCCCCCAAAAGCCCATTATATCATATGTAAATAATTTATAAATAATTTGTATTTTTAAGTTTAGCTCACCCCAAAAATATTTTCGGCCCACCCAAATAAAGCTAAAAAATAAATATATCTTCTTTCTTATAAGAATTTTTAAGTTTAGCCCAACCCAAAAATATTTTAAGCCCAACGAAATGAAGCTAAAAAATAAATATATCTTCTTAAATTTTATATATATATATATATATATATATATATATATATTATTTTTTAATTATTATTATTATTTTTTATTTTCTTCAATAAACTTAGCCCACCCCACCGCAGTTTTCTGGATCCGCCACTGCATTATTCTGAATATGATACAAAGCATTCAAGCATAAGCAAATAAAAATCGCACGGCGATCAACACAATAATTCCATGACAATTACACCAACCACAAAGCACAATAAACCAAGATGATCAGTAAAAATTATTTTACTTTATTTATCAGGAAGAAAACCATACATACTTGAAAACTGTTGAGAAGTTATCCGAGAAGGAAGCGACTCCAACGATCTCCCAGCGAGACCAGTCTGGGTAGTGGACCCTACACCCTGGCGTTGAAGTGACGCCCTATGTTGCCCAGTGGTGGAGCAACTCCCATCGTTCCGATGGTGCGGCGGCTTGTATTTTCCGGTCTAAGTCGGCGCTGGTGGCTGGTTTTTGAAAAAGGAGTGTTAGGGCTAATTGGATGAATAAGAGTAAAAGATGTAGTCTACAGAACTCACCGGAAGGCTGTCTCTGCTCGAGCCCCGATCGCCGCCGCCGCCGCCATGATGGCGATGGCCGTCCATTTTAGGAGAATGAGTGGCAGAGTTGACGAAGACCGCCGCAGATAGTGCTCATTATTGATCGATCAGTTATTATTAGAGACGGAGATTGTTCTACTCCCTCCGTCCCGGGTATTTTTACTCGTTTGTACGGGCACGGAGATTAAGACGTTTTATTTTTTTAATATATAATGTAAGAAAAAATATGGATAAATTAGTAATTTAAAAAGAAAAAGTGAATAAAGTTGTTGGGAATGATGAATAAAGTGTAAAAAAGTAGTTAAAGTTGTTGGGATTGTAAAAAGTAAGTAATAAAATATTATGTATTTTTGCCAAAAATGAAATGGGTAAAAATACGTGGGACACCCCAAAATGGAAAGTGGGTAAAAATATGTGGGACGGAGGGAGTACTGATTTTTAGTCTACTTATTTTTATTCTATTTTTTTTAATCCCTTCCTTCCGTCATAATTTCATAGACACATTATATAGTACTATGTAATTTAAGAAATAAATTGACCAATTTATTAACAGAATATTACTATGATATTTTTCATTTAATAAATAAAGTATAAGTATATTTTATGTATGTTGAGTGAGAATCTTATTTTGTAAATTAAAATTAATTTATTATACTTAATTGACTATTACACGTAAATTATAGGGATAAATTATATTCTAAATCACATGAGTAAAATTTTAATTATACCCTAAATTCCCTAAATTTTAGAGATAAATTATACCTTAAAACATAAGGATAAAATTACAATTATACTCTAAACCCTAAATTCTATTGATATATTATACCCTAAACTACAAAGGTAAAATTACAATTATACTCTAAACTCTAAACTCTAAGATTTAAATATATCCTAAACCATTAGGAAAAAATTATAGTCATATTCCTAAAATTAAATAAAAAAAACAGAATCTGTCAAAAAAAAAAGAAAAATAAACAAAATTAAAAATGAATAAAACGAAAAAAATAAATAAATATATATATATATATATAAACAGCAATAACTGTACAAAAAAATTTTTTTAAAAAAATAAATGAAACAACAAAACACACATTGTAGGTAAAGGAAGAAGGTTGTAAAATATGGATTTGGTGGACTAACTCCACCCAGGTCATTGACATTAAAAAAATATTACATTAATGATTATTTTGGGATTTTTCTAGTATATACTCACTCCGTCCCTCGTTAAGATGGTCATTTGCTTTTTGGTACGGAGATTAAAGAGTATTATTATTTAATGTGTAGTTGGTAGTTGTATTAGTAGGAGTGTGGGTCCCAACATTTAATTGTTTTAGAGGGGGTGTGTAGGTTCCATATATGTAAAAAAGAAATGAAACTCTTTGGGTGGGACGACCAAAATGGAAAAATGACCCTCTTAGCCTGGGACGGAGGGAGTATATGATAAAGTATGGGTGATATTTTAATATAAAAAGTTATAGCATATAGGGATGAGGTTAGTTGTTTTGAATTTTTTTTTATATCAAACATTTTTGTGGAATAAAAGAATATAAAAGAACTTGAAAACCGTTTTGGGACCAAGAGTACTAAACTGGAAATTTTTGTTTGGATTTATGTTAGATTTCGTTATTTCAAATTAAATTAAATGGTAAAATGAAATATTATTAGGGAATAAACATTTTTAAAAAATCGCTCACTAGAATGTTTTAATAAATGGAAAATGAAATATTATTATGGAATAAACATTTAAAACATCAACTCCAGCTAATTATTTAGCTTTTGTAGTTGTACTTCGAAAATCGCTCACTATAATTTTAATAAGAGTAAGGGTGAAAGGAATATTATTGTGCATGATTTGGATTTTCCAAAACTGTTTCTCAATCTAAGACCCAACTTTCCATAAGTTTGATTTCAAAAGACTTTGTAACCGTTAAAGAATCAAACTATAAATAGGCCTAAATTTTATGAATCTAGCATTAGATTTAGTCCACAACATTAGATTTATTCTTAGATTTGAGAGAAAAAAATAAAATAAAATAAAATAAAGAGGATGAACAGCTCTTCCAAACGTTGTGCAGCATGCAAGCATTTGAGAAGGAGATGTCCCTCGGATTGCATTCTCTCTCCTCATTTCCCTCCCAACGATCCACGTAGATTTTCCTACGTTCACAAGATTTATGGAGCAAGCAATGTTGCACATATTCTCCAAGTAATATACTATCTCTCTCTCCTCTCTTCTCTAACTTCTCTCTCATGCTCATGCATTGTTACGGCAGGATATTCCGGTGGAGCGTCGAGGCGAAGCAGCGGATTCGATGTTCTACGAGGCCTACTGCAGGATAAGGGATCCGGTGTACGGTTGTGTCGGAATCATTACGTTGTTGGAGCAGCAGATCCATAATGCAGAGTGTGAACTAGCAAGAATTCAAGCGGACATTGCTGTTCTTTCTGCTAATCACCATCATCAGGTTCTTGAGTTCGACACCGGTTCGACCTTCGACCCTCAACAGATCCCTCTTGACATGGATAAAGATCTAGGGTTTTGATTCATTTTATTAATTAAGTCAACCTTTCTTGATTGATTCATTGGAAATGGGAGTGATAGAAGTTGGTTGCCTTTCTTGAAATGGACAAATTAAGTTGTTGGTGTTTAGTGTGTGTAATTTATTTTTTGTGCATTTGTAATAATTATGTATGGAGACATACGAGAGTACGATTCATGTTGGAAGATGAAATAAAGCCATAATTGGTTTATTACATATCCACTTTGATATGTCCCATTCTAACATTGTGGCATGCTATATTTTCAATCATCCGTATCTTTGTTCATGTTTCACTCATTGGTGGAATTTTCTTAAAATAATACACTTTTTATAAAATTAAAATAATAATAATAATCAATAGTTTGTTGAATTAGACGGTAAGAAAATTTATTTGGATTCTAAACAATTTAACTATGGTTGGTTATGTAGTACTAAATTTGATCATATGAGCTCATTTATAAATTTTGATTTATGCTTTTTTTTTTTTGGTTACTGAATTGGATCATAAAAGAATTTGAACTGTCAAAATTGTTAAAAAGATATGTATTTGAAATTATATACTATAGAACGTTGTCTATCAAACATATGAATGTTTTTAATCTCAATCTTTCTATAAACTACCAAACATGACCATTAGATCTGTAGGATCTACTTATCTCTATATAAATAATATCATTAATAAATGCTTAATCTATACTCTTTATCATATCTTACTTGTCAAAAAGGCTCATATAATAAATGCTTAATCTATACTCTTTTATCATATCTTACTTGTCAAAAAGGCTCATATAGTACTACCAAGCATAGAAAAACAAGTACTTAAAACCTTTTTGCTTTTTTCTCCTTTAGATGTCAATTATATATGTTTCACATTTTCTCTCATTTCATTCCTTTCTTCCTCTTGAATCGATTAAGCCAAGATTCAAGATCAAGAAACGAGTTTCGATCCACATACAGACGAAGCACGTGCTCGTGCTGCTGAATTCACAACTAAAACGATATAACTAGCTAGCATATATATCTGCTGAAGGAGTGAAGAGAGTGAGATACTCTACCTCCATTGTTTTCTTCACCATCAATGGGTGTAGTCTTCGTAATAATTGTCGCTTATGACAGAGACGAATCTCTCGAGCCAAGGAAGCTGGTGTAGATCTTTCATCGCATCAGTGTACGAGTCTGTACAACGTGGTGGAGATTGATACGGATGGTGGTCGTTCAAACTGAATCCTCCAGCCAGGAACCTCTGGATAAGTGCCAGCTGTGATCTCTCTTGATCTGAATAAGCATCCATCATCATTGGGAGTGACTCAAACGAGTCCCATGCCCATTGTTCCAATTGCTGGGTAGGGTATGCTACCGTTTCTTCTGAATAATCATCGTCCCAAAATGCACATTGACATGTTTGTCGGCCATCCCTGAACTCAGCACCACAAGAATAACAGAATTCATGGCCACACCTGTTTAGATACAGAGTAGAAGGTTTCAGGTTCAAGTCAACATTCTAACATTGTTCGACTATCCATTTCAGCGAACATAAGCGAAGAGAGCTGATCCTTTGTAATTACCAAGAACTTAATACAAACACCACAGTAGAAACTCAAACAAAACAGTCATAAAACTAGTACAAGTATTTTGTTCTTTTGGTCGTTCTGGGTAGGGTTGAAGGGTCCAATTTTGTATTGGTATTGGACCGTTCAGTTGATTATCGGGCTTTCTTGTAACGTCTACGGTGAAACTAGTAGTGCAATTTATCTTCGATGCAGCCTAATGATCACAGATGAATTTGCCTCTATTAACATCAAATGCATCAAACTGAGACAATGGCAAATATTTAAAGCATAAAATTCCAAAAATATATCAAAACCTAACAAGTCATGCCAACTATGTCAATCATGTGGTACCAGGATGTCTGCATACATTAAAAGGAATAGTTGTTCAAAAGGAATAGCTTACCGGCACGTCATGTGGTAGCATCCATGAGTGAGCTCAATCATCCTCCGGCATTGCTGGCAACGTCTCCACCTTTTATCTTGGGCCAGACGATGCAGGGTTAAATCAGACGCGTCTCTTTCCTCCAATGGGATATTTTGATACTCATCACACGTCATAGACGAATGCCAAGGAACACCACAATCAACACATATGAATCTCTGACAAACAGGACACTCCACACAATTATTATCTGACTGACTCGATGAACTTGCCCTAGTCGACAGGCACTCGTGGGGATCAAGCAGCACAGAGCAACTAGGGAATGGACAGTAGATTTTACTCAAGTTGATAATGTTAGCTTCAGTAAGAGCTCTCTCAAGAGATTCGAAAGACGTAACTGGAAGAAACGATTTACACTCCACTGCTGAAATACAATACTTGCATTTCAATTGTGGGCATCTGACAGGCAACTGTGCAGATTGTATCTTTCCCTCAACATAAGTTTTCATACAATTGGAACAGAATCTGTGTGAACACTTAATTGTGAACATCATCGACGAGAGCTTCTCCTCACAACAGATTGAGCAGCTCTCTGTCAATTCCTCTCCCTCATCATGAAATGAGACTATACCTACAGCAACTTGAGCTAAACTCAACGCCTCGCGTAGCTCGTTGGAGCAAGGCACAATTTTTAGGACAAAAGTTTCGATTTTACTAGCTTGTTCCAGGATCCTCTGTCTCATCGCCTCCAAAAGAGGACTTTCAACAACATCATCATGAATAATCTGAAACAAATCCATACAAGATTCAACACTACATCAAAAACACCAATTTCACAAAACATCATGAATCATAGATTTTGCAAATAATGTAGGATTCAAATTATCTTTGCATAATTACCATTTTAGAAAAAATGAATACATCACATATCAAGATCACAACTTCAACAACAGTATCTGCAAGTAAGAAAATTAGGAATATGAATTTCTACCTGATTATACAGGGTTTCAGAATCAGTAAAGGCAAAAACTCGCCTCATATCTTTCTGTATAGCCACAGATAAACCATCAAGCAATGCCAAATAATCAGCAACCAGCTCTTCTACGAAGAATTCGAGCTTTTTTTTGGACCTGAATCGGAGAAGAAACCCCTCTACTCTCCATTACCACTCCAATTCCAGAGATCCTAGAACCAGAATCTCCAGGACAAGCAACAGATACACCCTTAAAAAACAGTTTCACTGAATATTCATCAAGATTTACATCAAAATCCAAGTTTGTATTCTCTTCTCTCTGCTTCAATTCATCCTCATCCTCACAACAGCTCCTAAAATCATCTTCTTCCTCTTCATGTTTCACATCCAATGTTTCTCTCCCACCCATGTTTTCATTCTCTGTAACAACTCTCTGTTCCACTATTTCCATGTTCTACTACTACCTCTACGGATTCACAGATTCTCCAGATTTAAAAAAATACTAAAAATAAAAATCCCACAATAATCAAATCTCTCTCCACAAGAAAATCTAGAGAGAAGAATATGCTTCCACAGAACCTTGTACAGAGCTTCGAATTAATCTACGGCTAAACAGCATCATCAACCTTCCAAGAAATTTTGATTCAGTAATCAACATTCAAGAATTGCAAACCAGATTAAAGATCCGAAAATTCAAACAAAAGAACAACCAAAAATAAAGTATTTTGTGAGTGCATAAAATTTTGCACTGTAAAAGAAGCTCCCACCACCCCAAAAAGGCACTGGAACAATTTTTCTTTTGTTCTTCCACAAAAGTCAAGCTCAAGAAAGTTAGAACCCACTTCTCAACCTCGCACAATTCTATATGCAGAAATTAACAATTTTTTTAATTACAATTTTTTCTAAGAACAGACAGCACAAAAATCAAGCTTGGGTGGAAGAATTTAATCACCTGATGCTGTTTCAGAATGAATTTCTTTATTATCATATACACCTTGTGTATTATCTCAGTGGGGTCATTAGAACCCTAATCTGGCAAACCCTGCTTTGTGCCAACAAAGAGATTTTCATTCCATAGCTTTCTTCTTGATTTGCAGAGAGAGAGGGAGGAGAGAGGGAGAAATCAGTTGCTGTGGTGCAAGTGGATTTTGGCACTTGCAGTGTATCTCCATTTTGCATCCCACTATCCGAATTATTCTACTTTCACTAAATGCCAATTTAATATTTTTAATTAGAGACACTTACCACCCAATACAATATTTAGTTTATATTTATCACAAGATACATACCAAAATATTTATTATAATGAGATACAAAATAATATAGTAGCATTTTTTAATTACTCTTTATAAATTTAATGTGGCCAATTTTTGAATAAGAAATTATTTACTTTTCAAATTAAATAAACACTAATTTCCTTACTTTTCAAATTAAATAAATGCTAATTTCCTAAACAATTCAAAGAAAGAAAGAATTTGATTTATTTTATAAAGAACGTGAGCTATGTAAATTCGATAAAATAAGTGGGATTTCTTTAATATTCTTGCTATTTTTTTATTAAGGAAATATTTATGAAATCCAAATTTCTAAACAAAATTATTTCACTTCCCTCTAAAATTATATAACAAATTGTTAGATGCAGCATAAAATTTTGTGTGCTTTTGTGTGCAGCGTAATTATTTTATAAGTAAAAAATTACTATGTACTACATTATAAATGTTATGCAAATTATGTGCAGCGAAAATGTCATGTGAATAAAAAAAGTACTTTAAGGATGTACTTCCTTCGTCCCACACTTATGTTCACCACCCAAAAAAGAAAACTTCACATTAACCAATAACTTCAAAAGTTATCTTAATTTCAAAAATATCACTCTCACCTAACACACATAACATACTCTATAATTTATTTATTACCTAAAAATACCACAATACCCCTAAAAAGTCAATAAAGTTGGTCAAAAAGCAATTTTTCTTAAACTCCGTATATACAGTACCGATGAACATAAGTTCGGAACGGAGAGAGTAAATGTTATGTGAATAGTAGGTGTTATGTGCAATATAAAATATTGTGTGCAGCTTAATTGTATGTGATAAAAATCAATTTATAGCGTATGTATTATGTGAAGAATTAATTTTTATGCTGCACACAATATTTATACTGCACAAATAACATTTACGTTTCATAGAATCATTTTTTTATGTGCAGCAAATATTATGTGCACCGTAAATATTATGTGCATCAAAAACTTATACGTGCAGCGTATATGTAATGTATTTTGCGAAGCCTAATTGGTGTGTGAAGCAACAAATGCTACGTGCAGCATAAAATGTTAAATATTAAACATTAGCGTAAAATGCTATGTACAACGCTAATTTTTTGTGTAGATGTTATATACCTATTATATTAAAGCTTCTTCATTGTGAGTGGAAACATATATTCAAATTCATCAATTTTGTGTATAAGTTTTTTGAATAAAACACAAATTTACTTAAAAAACCTGGAAGCCATATAATTAAATTATGTTACGAAGAATGATCCAATATGGACATTGATAGTTTTAATTTTTTTTGTTTAATAATGTCAATAATTGTTGATCTATGTGAATAAGGAGATAATTTATTGTAATCATTGACCATAATAAATTGAATTAAATAAGGGTAATGTAGGTATGATAGCATGAATTTGTGTAGTTATAAGTTAATTTTTAACTTCATTGTATCTAAGTATAATTAGATATTGAATTGTGTATCTCTCAATAATTATTCCTTTTAAATTATCATTATTATATTCTTTACTTTTCTAATTACATAATCTAAAATTTGGATTTTCACTTTTTTATCGTTTAATTAAAGTTGAGTGAGGCTTGCGTGCACCCGTGCGCCTTTAGAAATTTTGTATTATGGGTAAGGGTACATTAATTTGGTCTAAAGGGTATACACTTTAATTACTAAAAGGTACACAATTTTGTTCTAAAGGGTATACACTTTTCATTAATATTTTTTTTTCTTTATAAAATAAAGGGTACACATTTTTATACTAAAGGGTATACAATTTAACACAAAATTCTAAAGGCGCACGGAGTGTTGTTCGTGTGCCCAGATTTTTCTTTAGAAAATAAAGGGTACACATCTGTATACTAAAAGGTATACAATTTAGCACAAATTTCTAAAGGCGCACGGAATTCCGTGCGCCCGGGTGCACATGAGCTTTTGCCATTAAAGTTTTATGTAAATTGTATTTTTATTTTATTCATTCATCAATTTAATTCTTTTTTTTAATTTTTAGAAAACAAATAATTTTACTATTATATTTAATAATAATATTTTGTTATTATGATTTGGGTAAAATTTTACTATATTCTATTTTATATATGGAATTTCATATTGACACATAGAATTTAATGTAAAAATAGCTTATAAATTCTAACTCTTAAGTGTATTGATATTTTGGAGCAGAATCATCCTTAAAAATAAAAGCAAACATGTATTTATATCATCTTACAAAATTTTTTTCATAAAATAGATAAGAATTGATAATGTTTTAATAAATAGTAATAGTGGCATTAAAAATAGTATGGGTTGGATATATAGAGGTACAATAATATGAAATAAATTATTTCATGAACTATCCATGTTATAAATAAAAAAATTAAAATGAAAAGGAAAAACTATTAAAAAAATAATATTGCATACAAATATAAAATATT
Organism: Pogostemon cablin; assembly: GCA_023678885.1. NCBI lineage: Eukaryota > Viridiplantae > Streptophyta > Magnoliopsida > Lamiales > Lamiaceae > Pogostemon > Pogostemon cablin. The sequence continues at coordinate 13,189,939 of CM042961.1, read as the reverse complement.
TACTTAATTTAATCGTCCAATAATTCAAATCTATTTTTGTGGCAGCTCACATAGCTAACTCATAGTTTTAATCATATCATATAAATATATTAATTAATGTATTCTATAATGTATAGTTGCTGGTCGTATATTTGTATTAATATTAATTAAATGTGAAATAATAGCGAATAATGAGTTGCTTAATAATGGAAATTAGTTAATCCTTTCGGCATTAATAAGGAGCCCTCAATTATCCAGCAATAGCCCACAGCTAGTGTGGGCCACACGACCCATTTATTTACTATATAAATATACACGTGGCAGCATATGAATAGCGGTGGTGCATGATTAAATTTTGGAGGTCGCCGCACTGGATGTGACCCCCATTATATTCTGTTCACATGTGCAGTAGAATGACGCAGATAATTCAAACATTATTAATAATAATATTAATTAATTAATTTAATTTTTAAAAAATATTCTTAAAAAAACCTAAGCAGCTGTGAAGCACATGTCCTTTGCGTTTGTTTCAAGCCTGCAAATACGTAAATTCCCACTTTGACTTTCAATGCCACCCCACTTTTTAATATACGAATTTGTTACTGTATTATTCACTGCAATTATTTTTTAATTTAATTTAATTTTTTAATTTAATTATTAGAGTTAAATATTTGGAAAGTATGATTAGGGCCTCCTTAAAGTGGGACTGTGATGAATTTAATTACTGTGACAGTGTCAGAAGTCAGTACTGTGTACAGGGATTGTTTGACTGATCTCCTTTAACAGAATTATAGATTTTCTGATTTTTTTATATAGAAAATTAAATTTTTTTCTTCTTTAATTTGATCCAATCGTAGTTTTGTTATGGGTCATTTTCACCGAGTAAATGAGTTTATAAGTTGAATATTTTTTTTTCCCTGTTTATAAGATTTTTCCCAATTAATCAGTATTCATATTATGATTTAATTATCTTTTGTCAAAATATATTCTTAATTATAGTTATGATTCAATTTAAAAATAATCGAGTCAAAATATGTACAATTAAGTCATTTAAATATTTGCAATGGAGTCATAAAATATGTACAATCAAGTTATAAAATTTACAATCCAATTATTTATTTCAATTGAGTCAATAATGAAGTGAAGAATAATTTTATAAAATTAGGCATTTTAATAAATGCCTTTAAGTAAAAAAGTTTTTTTTTAAAAATAAAATGGGCCATGTCCCCCTTTATCTCATGATGAAAATAACGAACAAATGCAACTAACTTGACATATATTATCCGCCAGCACAAAAATGGCATAAGAGGAAATATTTATAAGAAAATGAGTGTTTTAAATAAATAAAAGACAGTGGCGTGTGATGAGATTTCTGGTAGGAGTTGGTATAGTTGGTGAAACTTTGAAATTAGACATTTAAACACATATCTGGATGGAGACATCCACCATAATTATGATGTCTAATCATCATCATGAAATTAATTATGTGAGATTGTTTTAGAGTTTTGTTATAAGATAAAAATGGATAATATTTTAATAAAAGTGATGTTTGAATTGATAAAAATAAAAAATGTTGAATTATTTCATGCACAAATACATATAAATTAAAAGAAATAATAATGAAAAGTATAATTATCTTACAAGAATATGATGAAATGAAACATTTGGGAATAAAAATTTATACACTCTTTTATGTGTGACCCAATGTTGCTAGTTGGGGGTTGCATATAAATCAAATTATATGATAATTATTGGAGTTTATAAATTTGTCTGAGCTCCATTCATTTATCAAATAAAATTAAACTTAAATGTTAGGGAAACAGTTATGTAAACCGAATTCACATATGTAAACTCTATAGTATCACTTTTAATCTTATTATTATATTAAAATATCTTATATTTTTGCTAGAGTTTATATCCTATATTTTGGGAAGTTTTAAATTAAAAGGGCCACAAAATCTAAGATGAACTCGATTTACCGGAAATTAACCCTAAATTTTAAATCTCCACAGCGATTCTGCAAGTTAAACAATAATATATTTTAATTAAGCACATTCATATACATACCTATTTTATCAACAAAACAAAAAAAAAATGTCAAACGTGAATAACAAAAATTCAACATATTAGACAGAAAAGAAATCATGAATTTTATGCACTCAACACGTGAATGTAATATATATAATATATACATCTTGAAATTTAATACTAAGTCATCCACGAGAAAATTATAAAATAAAAACAAGAGTGTCATGATTTTATTCGATGACAACGGTTAGGGTACCCGCTTATTTTAGGGTATTTGTACCTGTATCCGATTAAAAAATAATTACCTGTATCTGTTCCATTTAAAAATTTTATTATGGTACCCGTACCCGTCTCATTACCGTTTATCAATACATGCAGGTACCCATACTCATTTAATATTCATTTATTTTATATATATTTATATTTTTTTATTGTCTAAATAAGTATAATAATAAAAATTATATTATTATTAATTAAATATAAAATAAATATAATATAAATTGTATTATTTTAAATAAATATTTAATAAATATGATTAAATAAAACTTATAACTATTAATTAAATATATAAAATATCTTATAATATATAAATTATATAATATATATTAAATTTTATAAAAAAATATATATATAATCAGGGTACCCGCGGGTATTTGAGGCATTACATGTACCCATCTCAAACCCTAATAATATTTTTCACAACTATCCGTACCCATCCAAACCCGTTTACAACTACCCGTACCCTACCTATTAGGGTTCGGATAGACCGGGTACCCGGAAATACCCGTCCCATTGTCATCCTCTGGAAAATTGATGTTGCTTAGTGTATGAATCATAATTTCGTACACCCATTATATTTTTGAATGATATGACATAAAAAACTCTAAATATGTATTCCTTCCGCTTCGAAAAATAATGCACTTATTTTTTTAGTCGAAAATTAAGAAAAAATATTTTTTTTATGTATAAAGATGTGTAAAGTTATTGAAATGTATATAAAAAGTGTACGTTTTAGATAATTTAATGAAAAAATATATAAAGTTATTGGGATATGCGTAAAATGTAAGTATTATTGAGATTTATTTTTTTAATTTAAAAAAAAACGTGCATAAATAGATTGAAAAAAAAGTGTAATGTAATTAGATGAACAGATAGAGTAATATACATACATAAACTTTAAGGGTATATGATAATCTCGGGAAAAAAAATGGTAATCTTATCTTATATATTTTCATGTACACAAATTGAATCATTTATTATGAATGAATAAACAATTAAAACCTGAATAAAGAGTGCAATAAACCCTAAACATAAAAAAGATTAAGTCCTAAGTGATTATATAGCATTGACACATGCAATATAATATTTTGCTAAATTATTAGTTCTATGAATAAAATGACATTTTTTTTACTTCTTCAAATGTTATTTGTTTGACTAAATGTGATGTGCATAAGTTCGAAGTGCAAATAATGGGCTTTTATTTTCGTTAATTACTATGACACTCAACTGGTCCAGTACAGTAAAAGAAGGTCCATAATAATATGTAAGGCCCATAGATGTATCCAGTAAAAAGAGGCCCATAATAATATGTAAACCCATATATGTAACCAGTAATTAAGGCCCAAATATACATCCTTTAATTGAGTTTCCAAGTATGCATACATTCCATTTTTTCATTGTAATTAAGAACTGAGATCATAAGTTAATTTTTATTACTCCAATAAGTGGCCTAACCCATAAATTTTTATTTCTTTTTAGTAAACATGAAATTCTACAATAGTCAACTAATTACGATTCATAGATATTTTAATTTTTTTGTTTAAAAAATGCAAGTTGGGCTGGGGTAATGAATAATTTGACTTGGCCCATTTATAGACTATGAATTGAACCCAGGAAGCCGCATTATTAAATGGACTATGTGGGCTCTGTGATACCACAAAAGTTAAGATGAATCTAAAAAAATTATAAATGTTTCAGCAGCCCATTAATTGGGGTATTCCCTCCTTGTTTTAATCATGCTTCTAATACTTTTTTCAAGTTAAATAAAATAAAATGCTTCAAATCTTTCAAATTCTCTGAACTATTATGACAACCAAAAATTAAATTCATGTGAAACAATATTGTTTCAAAGATCACATTAAGTGACTAGAATAATTATCCAATAAAAAACAGAGAGAAAAAAAATTTAACCTAATTTAAATGTAAATTTGCAATTAACATTTATCTTGTCATCAAAAATACACTATCTCAATAGCATTAAAAAGTGGGCAACACAACTAATTTCACACATAAAAAATTATCACTTTGCGGCTACAAAATTAAAATAATAACAATAATAAACAAATATATATTTAAAAGAAAAGGAAAAAGTTTGGGAAAAAAGAAAAGGTGAGAGTCTATGGAGATACCCAACAAAGGCAACATTCTTCAAAACTCTCTCACACTTATGAAATTATTTTTATAGTACAATTATTCTTATTCTTCAACAAAGATAAAAGAAAAAGAAAAGTGATAATGAAATTATGTGTGGTGCCATTGCCACTCCACTACACTCCTTTTCTTCCTTAGAATACTTTTTTTTTTCTCCTCACCTTTTTGTATCATTATCTCTTTTGGTAAAACAAAAAAGTAGAAATTAAAAATAAATAAATCCACTATGACAAATCATATATATGCCATGATGTTGGTGTAACAGGATTTTTGTGGTACTTTGTACTAGGAAAAGGTAGGCATAATCATGGTACCCAAGATAGATGAGGAGTTGGGTTTCCACTACATATGTGATTGTTTTGAGTGGAAGAATATGATGTCTACACCAACCATGTGTCAAGAAAATGCTATGTATTTCATCATGAATACATATTTACGTACAAAAACCTCCCTCACGTTTCAATATTTACGTTTGCTTTTTGCACATTGATAAAGGAATATAATATTTTAATAGATAGTGGGTGAAAAGATATAATATTTAATATAAAGTGGGTAGGTGTATTATTGTTGGATGATATATTAATTGTTTTAGGTAAGTCATATATTCCAAAAAGGAAAATATAAACATTGAAATGAGACGCGCAAAATAAAAACGTAAACATTGAAACGAGACGGATGGAGTATATAAATAGAGTTAAGTACAATTGATTGTACAGACATTTCTTTTATTGTAAAAATAATAGACAATTATGTTCTAATAATAACTATCCGAAATTCTTAAATAAAATAAAACTCCCTCGCTTTTCAGATTGCACCCTTTTAACAAAGGAGGGGTGAATCTGAAATTGGACGAAGAGTATTTGAACCACAAAAAATAAAATATTGCGCTAATTATAAAAGTAAAAATATAATTATATGCTTAAAAATTAATAGTAATAATTTAATTTCATTGTAGAGTTGTATCAATGTATACATCAAATTAGGTATCTATATGTATGTTATTTCTAGCATTTTCTTTTGAAGATATTGCTTTTTTCCAATCATTCTTTCTTAGTTGGGTTTTAGATTCCCACTTTGAAGGGGAGCAAACTAAAAATGCCTTTCCCTTTAACCCTAATCCACTATTGCTTCTTATTGTTAAAGACACATCAAACCCAACTCCTTAGGTCATTCAATGTCTTCACTTGAAAGAAAAAAAAGGAAGGTTAGAACCAACCAACTTCACAACAGTACACACACCCCCCCACCCCCCTCCATCCACCACCACCCCATTCACTAAACAAAATAAGATTTCACATTTAGTGATGGGAAAGCAAATTCTTGATCAAGTCACTACATGCTTCCACAATCACATGTCGGGGTTGGATCAATATTTTCCACTCATAAATATGACATCTTTTATGAGGTTGAAATACTCCCATTTATTTAATTATGTTTAATTTATTTTTAATTATTTAATTTTATTAAGTGATGAGTATTAAGTAAAAATCTGATCTAACGATTGAGATTATACATGTGTATTGTGTTCAAGGTGCACGCAATTAGACTCTTCATATTCATGTACAATGTATTAAAATTCCTTTGATTATTAGAGATTACCAATATGTCAATTGTATTGAAAATGAAGGTTCAATTCATCTCAATTTACCAATAAATTCTAGAATTAATTTCCAAGAAGAGTGATATTGCAATCCAAAGGAAGCAAAACATCAATTCAAAGATGATGGCTAAGATTTGTATGTCCCTAAGCCATGATGACCATAAAGGTTGAACTTCAAGACCACCCTACCCCACCCCACACCACCCCACCCCACCCCACCCCACCCCACTCTTAAATAGGGGTCAATTTCATCATGCCTGGTTTTGTCCACTTAGATATTTGGATCTACCTAAGCAAATGGGAATATGGGAATAAATGTACAAAGTAGACAACTTTTGGTGAAATCCTTTGAAGTGGGCCCACAAGTTCTTCAATATCATAAATCAGTCCAGAAAGAAACATGGGCCAAGAATACTGGGATTCTTTGGTTGGGTCAATTCCGGGGTGGTGGGCCCAATGGTGGGAATAGGTATAAATGAACAATAAATCACACCCCCCCCCCCCCAAGCCCCCAGCCTGTCAAAATCATCTACTACACACCTCAGTTCGGGGTGGGGTATTATGAGATAAAATTGTGGGGTTTTTGTTAGGTTGGCAATTTTATGATTGTGTCTATTCTGGCTCTGATCAACTCTGATATAATTGTGCCATGTAAATTGTCAATTATTTGTCTTCCTTTCATGCCCACATATCTAATCCGACAAATCAAACCAATATATAATTCATCTTCTCTCTCTTTCATTTTATTTTTTTTATTTTTTTTGTGATATACATACTAAACCCACCTATCTACTTTTTGAAAGATACATGATTGTTATCTTTTTATTTATTTTATATATTTTAAAAGTACAAATCTTGAACACAAATCCTATTTGTCAACTAGCATATCTTTCATTAGGTTAGTGAAATGACATTAATTCTTATATTTATTTATCTATTTATTTCTATTTATTATAAATAGGTTATGTTTAAGGAGTATATATTTAAACTTAATATCCCCTCCGTCCCATAGAAATTGACACACTTTCTTTTTTGGTTTGTCCTACTAAAATTGACACATTTCCTTTTTAATACATGGGACCAACACAAAAACAATTAATCTATTCTCATGGACCCCACATATCACCTCTAATACAACTACCCACTACACATTAAATATTATTTATCTCACTTCACTTTACTTCACTTTACATTAAATTATTATACTCCATAATTTCCGTGCCCAAAAGAAATTATACCAACTTTGTCGGGACGGAGGGAGTAGATTATTATAATTTCAATGCATTTTATTATAGTTTTTGAATAATTATATATATAATAAAAACTATATATATCTAATAACAAAAATTATTGTGATTATTTAGTTTTTTATCAAATATAACTCATCATTAAAAAAAATAAAAAATTTGAGCAGTGTTTGTACAAATTAATTGCATATAGTTTTTTTATAGGTTAAAATTCATTAAAATTAAAATAATATTTCAATGTATAACAAATAATTCCACATTAAATTCATAATCAAATCGGGACACTCTTTATAATAATTAGTAATATTACTAGTATATTAATGTATGAACACTATTACTCAAGTACATAAATGTTTAATATTTTTATTTTAATGAATTGTCATTTTCAAAAGGTGAACCATGCAGCCGGTCATTACTATTACTACTCCTATAATTGAAAATAATAGAAAAATAAGTAAAATTTTCATAATTATTCGAAAATAATATCATGCATCTATGGAGTATTTATTAAGGTATAAAAATAAATAAATCAAGAATTTGAAACATTAATTTTTTTAATGTGATGATGAAGAAAAGACGACAAGTCGTCAATAAAAATTTCCTAGATGCTGCATGATTATTCAAATTACAATTAAGGCAAATATGATGAATTTTTTTACAAATACATATAAACTAGTTTAATAGTTAATACGATTGGCTTATTTTGCAGATTAATTTAAAAGGATATATATGATAAAATATTTATTGAAACTTTAATATATAGAAAACGTGTTTCTACAACAACAATGAAATACCAAATTTTCAACAAAATTATTGGGGATTTCAGTGGAGGACTTTGAAATCGATTTCAAGTAATTAATATTTGAAGAAAAAGAAATGGAAAAGGTGAAGTCAACTACAACATTTTAAGGGTCAAAATATATGAATTGAAAGAAAGAAAATGGGAGTAAAAAAGCAAGACGTGATTTTACATATAGTCTTTACCACAAAAGAAATTAAATAATTTAAATTTATATTCAATATGCTTTTCCACGAGGATGGCATTTCATGACTTCAAAGTTCAAACAATGGATGATTGATACTTTTCATTTTTATTTTATTTTATTTTATTTTACACATTTGAAATACAAGTTACATTTATAGAATAACAATTAATTTTTAATATGTTGTTATATTTTTCTTTTTCTCATTTTTATGAAATAGAAAACAATTATTAATTTGATCCAAATAAAAATCATTTATACTATTAATTTATAAGTGCCGTATATATAAAAATATTTAGTGACAATTCCACTAAAAAACTAATCCTTCTGTCGGTTTTAAAGGATCCTCTTTACTTTTTTATGTGAATTAAGAAGTATTATTATTTAATATGTAGTGGTTAGTTGTATTAAAGTTTGTGTAGGCCCAATATTTTAATTGTAATAGTTGATTTGTGTGGGTACCATATGTTTAAAAAGGAAATTAAACTCTTTGGGGCGGACGCCCAAAATGAAAAAATTGGACTTTTAAAGTTGACGGAGGGAATATTTTTTACCAATTGAATATTTCGTTGGTAAAAGCCTTAATTTAATTGTCAAATTGATTTATCAAATGATTAGGGATATCAAAAGTGGTCCGGCCCGCCCTGACCCGTGACATTTGGGGCGGACCCCGACTTAGCCCGTATTGAGAATGAGGCAGGTCCGGGTAACACTGACGCCATGGTTTGGCTCGTTCGGACCCATTTGCTCCATTTAATATTTACATTATATAGTATACTAGGTGTATAATATGTATATTTTATTTATATTTTTGTATTATATACATCATTTATAAGATGTATTTGCTTAATTAATTAGCTAAAGTAGAAAATATATGATATTATTGTTTATATAATTGCTATTTAAATGAAATAATATAAATTACACATTATTTATAATAATTATAAATACTTAAAATAAAATAAAATAAAATAAAATAAAATAAAATAAAATGGGCTAAAAAATGGGGCGAACCCGCCCCGCCACGTACGAGGCATGGGGCGGCCCGGACCCGCGACAAATGAATGGGTCTAGGTCTTGGTCCGGGTAATAACTACACGGCCTACCCCGATCCATTGACATCCCTAAAAATGATTAACAATAAAATCCATTGATAATCGGTTACTAATATTGGTAATTCATATAAAATTTTTTTTAGTAATTTATTGGTAACTAGGAACGGACCGTAAAAATAGAATAAATTTATGAGTTTTACTAGTGTGTGCACCTGTAAGATATAAACCATTAAATTTTAAAGTAATTAATCTCCACATTTAGATTTCAATTAATAACTAACTTTTTAATTTATGTAATTACTATTATACCCTAAATTAAACCATTAAACCCTTAGGTGCACCGGTGCACCCCAGAATTATCCTAAATTTATTACTAAAAAGAAATATAATTTTTATTAACAATTAGTTGATAATTATCAACTAATTAAATCTTATTGATAAATTTCAGGACTGAAAAAGAGTTTTTCTTAGTATAATTCCATGAATTTGCCACACAATAAATAAATATGAGATTTTAACAACTAAATTATTTTTCTTAGGAAGGCATATCATTAATTACGTAGAAATTTAAAATAATTATTGATAAACGAGACTATACTTCGTTTCATATTTTTTGGATTTCCAAATAATAGAAAATGTTTTCAAGTCTTAATTTAAAAGTTAACATATGGAGTATTTCTTTTATGTTCTAAGTCAAAAAATTATTAATATAATTTGTATGAGAAAGATTTATATGTACCTTTCTCAACTAACGATTTTTGTGAAATAGAAAAGATTTTTATCATGAAAAATGATACCCAGCAGTAAAAAATAATAACCTTTATTAACTATTCAATTTTAATTAATAATTTATTATAGTGTAAATATAAAATGATAATATTCAAAGAAAATAATAATATAATATTTTTTATAAAAAATGATAAATAATTATGAAGGTGTAATCTTACACTTGTCACAAATTTTATATAACCTCTTACACAGATCTAGATCGTTACAAATTTGTGTAAAATTATTTAAGCAAGGTATATTTTGATAATTAATAAATAAAATAATTAACAAAAAATATTCTTTGTTCATAAAAAATAGGACCAATAAATGATATATTTATTAAAAGATAAAATATGAATATATACTGTTTTGAAAAGGTTAAAGTTTGTTGTAGAATTATTCCAATAAGGATATGTGACTAGGTGTGGATAAAAGAAAAAGTAAAACTATACCGTAGAATGAAAGAATAATAATACATTGAAAAGAAAAAAGACTGTCTAGTTCATCTTTAATTTTTATGCAGCAGATTCAATACAATTGAAATTCATGAAAGATTGCATACAATTGGAGTTATTTTATAACCGATTTATTTATTACTTGAATAATAATTGATAAATCAGTTATTAAATATATGATTTAAATTTATATTACTTATGTAATTTTGGCCAAGTATTCAATTGGTTATTTTGTTCATCTCAAATAATTTATCATTTCAAACAAATAAGATAATGTGATGAAGCACGATGATGCTTAGCACATTTTTAATTTTATTCAGATTTATTTATCATTTTAAAATTGGCAAAGTGATAATTTTTATAAAGAAAATTGATAATAATAAATTAATGAAAAGTAATAATGCTATTTATGAATCATTTATAGTATAAATAAAAAATTATAATATTTTATACGAAAGTGATAACTATTTTAAAAAGTAAAGAATGATTTAATGTAAGACGGTGACACCCAATATCTACCCTTTCAAGTTTGCTAAACTTATGAATTTATACATTATATTTCATTGAAATAAAAAAGGGTAAAAATTAATGTTATTAATTTTCTACTTCGCCTTATGTTTTGTACCAAAAGTTGCATTAGTTTTTACAAGAGCAAAATATAATCTTAATTCAGAAATTACTTATAATATTTTTCTTGAATCATTTAAATTTAATTATATATTTTGCCCCGCCCCCCCCCCCCCCCCCCCCCTTTTTTTTTCAATATTTGAGAACAGCTGGTGTAAGATTGTTCCACTGAAGTCCAATTTATTAATTTAGAAACCTTTTTATTTTTAATTATAAGTTAAAATAAAAATATACCATAAAAATTAATACCAACTTTAAAGGTATCTAAATCATATTTAGTGAAATAGATTATAAATTATAAAATAGATCATTAAAATCCATCACGAATTATAAAAGTAAAATTATAATTATTCCTTATTAATTTATACTACATTATGAAAAAAGATCATATCATAAAATTCAACTAAGGAAAAAAAAAAAAGGTAGTTTCTGGAAAATGTTGGAAGAAGTGGACATGATATCTCGTCTGTCATTTTCAGCTTAATAGTAATAGTAATAGTAAATTGAGGAAAGATTAAATTAAATTAAATTAAATTAAATTAAATCCATTAATCATAACTTTGTTGCGGTCAAATTAATTAGGCCACCCAACCCTAATTATTGACTCATATTCGACTTTATTACTTCCTATTTATTAAACGCGTTTAACTCTTAATTACATCTAACTTCATTCAAATAGAGCTTTCACTTATAAAGAAATTTCATGGAATTTTTATTGAATGGATGAACTATTAAGTTTTCATGAAATTTCGTCCGTGGGTAATAGAAGCACTATATAATTAACACCTAGCATACGACAAAATTTTGTAAGAATCAATTTAACAACCAATTTCATTTCACTTTCTTTGAAAAATCAATTTAAATAGATCAGATAGTGTATTATGTGGAATTAATTAAATGTGAAACCTTTTAAATTATAAGTTAAAAGTAAATTTACTTTTGTGAAATTAGTTCCACGTAGAGATGATAATTAGATGAGTATTTTTGATATCCGGCCTGAAAAAATTTCGGTCTCTAGTTGACTTTACTTCAATATTTGATGATATAATTTCGAAGGGTTTCACTCCTGCACACACCACACACACCATTTCCTCCATTTTACGCCATCATCTTCATCCATTCTTCATCCATATCATCTACCTACATCCCATCATCCAATCCATCATCCAAGTAGTTAGAGAAGCAAGGGAGAGTGGAGTTTGCAAGAAGAGGAAGAGAAGCACCAGTGAAGTTATTCAAGGGAGTTTTAATTCTAATTTTTGTAGATTTCTTTGTAGATCAATCATGTGTTTTGGAGATACAATTGTCTATGTTGTTTTCTTTGAGACTATGAGAGGCTAATCTCCTTTGTGAGATTAGCAATATGAATTGTGTTGGATAATTTTAGGTATTTTGCAATTGAATGATTATGTTGGTTGGGTAAATTGATTTTCTATCATTGAAGCTTGATATCTTAAGGTTTATGATGATTTGTGTGTTTAGTTGTTCTAAGAATGTGATTAGATTGAGAAATCGATTGTGTGCTTAGGATATTTAAGTGAATCATTTTATCAAACACCTCATGTGCATTATAAATCTTAAAGAGATTGAGAAGTCCTTTAGGATTTAGAACCCTTTGATAGAACATTCGATTGGTTAGATCGAGAGGTCAATTGATCGTGTGAGTGGACTCTCTAATTGAACTTAGTACCTAGTTGGAATTGTTTGATTGAAAACCAACCTTAGAGCCATTTTGAGACCTTATTAAGGATCTACATCATATCCATCTCGAGAAGGAGTTTAAGTGAAATTAGTGTTGGCTCTTAGTTATTAACTCATGACACACATGAATTCATTGCATGATACCTAGATTTTTCATACTTTAAGTATTGCTAGTCTCATTCTCCATCTACTTGGCTCATTCATCCATCTTCCATTCATCTATCCCATTGTTTAATTGTCATTTTTTATTAATCCTATCCTTTTATGATCTTCTTTATAATATTATGACAAACACGAGATCGCTTAAACCCTAGTATCTTCCTCCCTGTGATTCGATAAATTCTTTAATTAGTCATCCCAACTACAAATGGCTAATCACATATAAATAGGATCTTTCACCATACATTCAAACACACCACAATCAACGAGCAATTGCATCTAAAAGCATTTGCATCATAATTACGATCCAGTTCTCTATCATCTTTAGTTCGCCGGAGTTCCTACGATAGCGGTGCTGCTTTGCCAGAAAAGAAGAACCATTTTATCTTTGGGGAGTTGCGCCAAGAACCGGAGCACTACCGGGGCGTTTTACGTCTTGCGGGAAGAGATCAAATCTCGACTCGGTTCAAGATCCAAATCCAGTTTCCGCGCCAGTTCCATTTGAAGATTCAGATCTAAAGATAAGATTTGAAGACCTTTCTCGTTTTTTTCATTTCTTGTATTTTATTTATTACTTTTCAGTATTCATATTGTAAAGGGATTATGTGGTGCATCCCTATATTTCCCCAACAAATTTATCTTCACTTTTTTTATAAAAAATAATAAATTATCTTCACTTTTAGAAAAAATTACAAAAAGTTTTAAATATTGTTGCGAATAAAATAATTACTTTTATATTAAATACTAGCTATATATCCTAGAGAATTATAATTATTGTTGTGATTATCACGTTAGGCAACACCTATATCAATTTAATATATGAACTTGCATGTTTAATTATAAAACAATTGAAATTCATTAAAATTTCACTACTTACTTATTTTTGACCATATATATTGTAAGAGTTAGTCTCTTGGGTGCCAGGTGTACAAGATATCTAAGGGTATAACATTTTGTTATAAATGGTATACACTTTAATTAATAAGGGTACACTATTTTGTTTTAAAGGGTATACACTTTTATTAATTTTTTTTTTATTTTTCAGAAAATAAAAGGTATACAATCTTATACTAAAGGGTATACCAGTTAATAATAAAGGGTATTTGGGCGCACGTGCCCCGGGGGCACACAAGTTTTTACCATATTGTAATGAGTTGATATTCGGTTCACTCGGGTGCAAGGGTGCACCCATATGTGTATAACTTTTTATTCTATTTTGTGTACATATTTCTTAATAATTGTATACTTTTTTCACATTTAATTTTTCATTAAAAAAATTAGCATCTATATATGTATAGTTTTTTATTCAATATTATATACATATTTTTTAATAGCTGTATATTTTTTTACACTCAAGTTTTCATTAAAAAAAACAAATAAATTGTATATATTTTTGTTCATAATTATATATATTTTTATTCATAATTGTATATAATTTGAAAGTGGGTGCACTGTATCATGCACCCAAGTGCACAGTAGTATTAGCCTTTTGTAATAGTCATCTAGTATCGCATGAATTATCTTTATATTCTTAGATTTTGTCCATTGCATATTTATTTTCACTATGAAAAAAAATATAATCACATCAATACATAACTTCAAAAAATCATTCTAATTTCAAAATTTTCACCCCGACACACATAATATTTATATTTTATTTATTATCAAAAATACTACAACATCTCTAAAAAATTAACAAAATTAATAAAAAGTAGACAAAGACTTATGTGAGACCCTCTCACGTAAGGGCTTAAGTGAGACAGTCAGAAAGTGATAACTTTTATACTGAAAAGTGATAATAAATTAATGAAAAGTTATAATGTTATTTTATGAACAGTTTATACTATAAATAAAAAATTATAACATTTTATAGCGAAAGTGATAACGTTTTATAGCGAAATTGATAACAATTTTAAAAAGTGAAAAATGGTATCACGTGAGACGGTCTCACGCAAGACCTACCCTAAAAAATAACTATTTTCACTACAAAAAAAAAAACTATTTTTTATCAACAGAATATTCATAATCTGTTGGTAATTACTTCCGTTGTAAAATAGAGAATAAATTCATTGGTATTTCGTTGCTAAAACAAAAATGTTAGTATTTTTCTTGCTAATTCATTTGTAATTATTAACGGATTGAATTCCATTGATAAATTTTGTTGTTAAAAAATATTTTTTTAATAATATTTTGAAGGTATGTATCTGAGTAAAGATACATTTAAGCGTGTTAAAAAGTGAGTATTTTATTCAATGATCGAATGCTATAGTAAGCATACATGTTTAAATTCTATTTTATTTTATTTTTTGCTAACTTTTTAACAAAAAATACTTAAAAATGCCCAAAAAGATAAAATTATATAATTTAACTCGATACTAAGATAATTGTAATTAAAAAAAATCATTATCAAGTAAACTTTTTATAATATAGTGATAGGAGTATTTTATTTAATTTTGTGATAATTGAAGATTAATGCAGATTAATATGCATCGAATTCCCCACATCGGTGCAGAAAGTTGTCCGAATCAGGTGGAGTAAAAAAGAGAGCCTGGGTACACTCATTCATGCATCGGGTACAACATTATGACAGATTCACTAACGTACGCAGTGGGGTCTCTCTTTTCTGTAGCCGTACCGGCGTTCTTTGAGGGTTCTTTCTTTCACTTTTCTTGTGGTCCCCACCTCGACAACCCGGGACCCACCCTTATTTATTTCTAGCTTCACGATGGCGTTGATTTTAATACGACACAGTGGTAACTGGTAATGCCTCTAAAATGCGCCCTGTGCACACTAGTGATGTTCGCTTCACACGTTGTGGGCTCAATCAAACATCAATGCTATGCACCAACATATACATACATACATACCTATATATATCTAATGTAAATTTATTTTTTTAATTTCTGAAAAAGATGTGTGAGTATCTTGGCAGCCACATGGCTCGTGTTCATCTGTTCATCATTCATGTCGATTGATTAGAAAATTTACATAAATAATCAAACATATGATAAGGATTTGGTTCATGTATGTATCTCTCGATTAAGTAATTCATAAAATATCTTATACTCCCTCCGTTCCGCACTTGTGCGTAAATCAAGGAGTATTATTATTTTATGTATAGTGAGTAGTTGTATTAGTAGTAGGTGGTGGGCCACATGTGGTATATTTTTATTAAAAGTAAAAAATGAAAATATTTGGATATAACGCTCAATATAATAAAATGAAGACCTTTTGGTGGGACGGAGGGAGTATAATAAAGTTGTATATCTATAACACTTATTCTATATCTATATTTTTTAATTTACGTGGTTTCATTACTATTCTTTTTGCTCCATCGAAATATCACCTTTTATTATTTTTTTTTGCGTAGAATAAAAAATACAATTATTATTTTATGTGTAGTGGAAAATTGTATTAGTAGTGAGTTGTGGATTATATTTGGATTTTTTTTACTAAAAATGAAAAATAAGGATATTTGAATGTAACACAATATATAATAAAATTGAGACTTTTTGGTAGGATAGAAAAGTATATGATATCTTTAACAATTAATTTATTTTTTTTCTTTTAGTCATACATATTGGGACTAATTATTCTAGACAAAGTCTCTTGTGAGACGCTACCTTCATGAGACGGTTTGTGAGACGTGTTAAAGTATGTCGATTATTTAAATAAAGTATGTTAAATGGTTGTTAATGTATGTTTTTTAAAGTATGTTGGATTATGTATTAAAGTATGATGTTAGTGTGTTATAATTTGATTTATTATCGATATACTTTAACCACAAATAAGCACACTTTAACCACAAATAAGCATACTTTAGTGATGGGTTGACCCGTCTCACCAATAACCCGTCTCACAAGAGACCAACTCATTATTCTATAGTGCAAGCAATTGTCACATGATTATTACAAGTATTTATTTCGGGTAATTTAAATGATCTTAAAATGTGGAATGGGTAATTTAACAGAAATTTTAAAAGAAAATTGCTTGAAATAAAATTAAAATAGAAACAATATGTGGAATACAATATATATTCCCGAAGAATAATATATATATATATATATATATATATATATATATATATATATATATATATATATATATATATATATATATATATATATATTATAAACGACACATAATATTTTGCATTTTTTAAAGAGAAAAAAATGAAAATGATAAAATAAAACGATATTAATTTGATGGAACCGGCCATCAATAAAATTTAGTGGAAATGGTAAAAAGTGGCCACTTTTGGATAACTGTAATTTTAAGTGGCCACATTTGTTATACATAATTTTTTCTAGCCACTTTGAAATGAATTGACCAAAATGCCCTTGTGGAGGACCCACTTTTCAGGTGGTTGCAGATGAGATTCCACACTTTTTGACCCAAAGTACAGTAAAGGAATCGGATTCTTCTTTATTTGTGAATAAAGTGTGAAAGTACAATACCTAATACCTAGTACTACTATGTAGGCATGTGTTCCCGTAGCTCCCCCATATCCATACAAAATAATGAGGATAATATATAGTGGAAATTGAAAAATAGGGGTGGTCGTCCAACACATATTAAAATTTTTGTACCAGAGGTTGAGCATTTGGGAGCAAATTTCCAGTAATTTTGGAGAGAATTAAGATATTTGGGTAGCAGGTGTACAAGGTATGTTAAAACAAGTTTTATAATTGTGATGCCCTAATTTTATAATTGTTGACATGGCTCATGAGTGTATTCTAATTATTCAACGTTTTTATAATAGAATAGAAAAAATTGTATGACTTGTAGAATAATTTTGTAACATTCAAAAGTTTTTCTCTTTTAAATCTTCACCACTCATGTTACATCTTGGTTTTTTTAATTAATCTTTTCAAATTTGTTAAACAATGGTGAGTAGGCCGAATGGATTCAGTTGCTGGGCCGAGTAGAACAACTTTTTTGGCCGAATAGAACACCCGTCGGCCGAAATGCCCAAAAAATGATCTTTTTATTTTGTGAAACTTAGTAGGCCGAATAGAAGAAGTTAGTGGGCCGAATAGAATAGCTTGGTGGGCCGAATAGAGTAACCGTTGGCCGAATAGCCCAAAAAAATTATTTAAATTTCAGAAAGTTAGTAGGCCGAATAGAAGAAGTTAGTGGGCCGAATAGAACAACTTTGTGGGCCGAATAAAACACCCGTTGGCCGAAATGCCCAAAAAATGTTCTTTTATTTTCTGAAACTTAGTAGGCCGAATAGAAGAAGTTAGTGGGCCGAATAGAATAGCTTGGTGGGCCGAATAGAGAAACCTTTGGCCGAATAGAGAAAGCGTTGGTAGGCCGAATAGAAACTCAATGTTGGCCGAATAGAGCAAGTTACTAGGCCGAATATGAGACACTTTTGGGCCGAATAGAGGAATAATTGGCCGAATAGAAGAAAAAAATACTGACACATTTTAAGGTGTGTCAAGGGTATAGGGTTTTGTTGAAACAGTGTAGGTTTGCATACATTAATTTGTTGACTGGATAGAATACAAATTTAGTACAAATTTTCTAATGATTTAATGATGCAACTAATTATCTAATCTTTTAATGTTGATGTCATTAAAGTTGTTTTTGAAAAAATGTGCAGATGAGTTATAGAAAAGCTGGGATATGTTGGGGTGGAGCATGGGAAGGATTGCAATATATAGGTGGAGTGGTGAACTGGTTGTTCTTGCCAGAGGCCAGTTTGTGTTATAGTAGCTTGCTAAAAGAAATTCATGACATAGTGCAAGCTGATTTGGGGCATTGGGGTTATGTAGTTCATTCTCTAGTTGATTACAATGGCCGTTTGTTCAAATATAAGATAAAGAATGATGCACGTGTGGCAGAAGTGTTCAAGTGTGTTGATGCTGTCGGAATGATGTACGTCACACTCTGTCCTATCACGGGTGCAGGGAGTAGTATGGTTTTAGGGATGGGTTATGATGACGGAGGTGGTGGTACGAGCAATGACCCATGTACGAGGGCAAATTCTTCTGGGAGGCATGATTTTGATTTGAATGTGGAGTGTTGTCCGGCCTCAGAGATGCAGTGTGCTGGTTTTAGAGAATCTGTAGATGCAGAATCTGGTGATTTCTCTGGTGAGGGTGCGGAGGACGTAGACGGTTGTAACGATGATGATGATGACCCCGGGAATAGAACGGTGGAAGAAGGGGATCGTATACAGCAGGATACTAATCAGTCTTCTAGCGAAAGCGATGATGGTGCTGAGGAGAGAAGACACCAATTGTATGAAGAAATATGTGATTACATACGTAAGAGAGGAGGGCCTAGCTTTCTTGAACCGATTAATCGTGAGTTGCGCCGTCCTGAAATGCAGTCAGAAGAGTTGCGTAGTGCACGGCCCAACACCCGTCCTTGGTTGATTCCAGGCATGCCGATTGAAGCAGAGAGAGTAGATCAGCTGACTGGCCTTGAGATTGATGCGTCTGGTGTTATTGAAAATAACAGTGTATTTCAGACAAAAGAGAAGATCCAGACATGTATAACTTGAGGCACGGAGTGGAGACCTATGTTGAAAGATCTAGCACGACAAGGTACAACGTTGTATGTAACATGAAGGGTCAAACAGGCTGTCCATTTAAGTTGCACGCAAGAATGAGCTCTGGGTTGTGGAGAGTGGTTAAATTCGTCGAACATCTTGGTTGTTTAAATGATCCAGACAGATCTGCTCCTACACAGGTGTCGTCCAAAGTAATCGGTCAATATTTTGTTGCTAGGCAGTTTGATAAGGTTCATGGCCTCCGACCCAGTGCGATGATAGATGAGATCAGGACTGATTTTGGATTCAACATTAGCTACAATATAGCGTTAAAGGCGAAACACTACGCTGTTGGACACACGTACGGGGATCACGATAGCTCATACGAATTGCTCCCTGCTTACATGTATCAGTTGGAATCCACAAATCCCGGTACGTACACCCGAATATCTGTCGATGAAGATGACCGTTTAAAGTTTACATTTTATGCACTTGGAGCATCGAGGCGGGGGTTTTTAGAGTCTGGTCGTCCGGTCATTGTCATTGACGGCACTCATACGAAGGGTAGCCACAGAGGAACCGTGTTTGTCGCAGTCACGCATGATCCAAACCATCAGATATTTCCACTCGCCTTAGGCACTGGCGATGTTGAGAGCAACATGTCGTGGACGTGGTTTCTAGAAAGGTTACGCGAGTCCTACGGATGTCCACGAGACCTGTTGATAGTTTCTGACGGTCATGCCAGTATTGCACACTTTATTTCTACTGTGTACCCTGATGCCCATCACGGTCTATGTGGCTACCATTTAAAGTGCAGATTGGCTGGCTTTGGAAAGAACGTTTTATATACATTCCATCGTGCGATGGATGTATACCTACCGAGAGATTTTGATAAGTGAGTCAACCAACATATTACACTTTTGTAATTTTTTTTACAAGAACGAGTTGGTACAATGTCTTCTTTAACCTAATTTTACCACTCCTACATTGTTATTTGCAGGATGATGGACTTACTGAGATGTGGGACACGATCGCAGGAGTTAATGGAGTTGATTGGGTCGTGGGGATATGAGAGATGGTCAAGGGTGCATTGTCCTGTCAATAGATACGAGTTTATGACCTCAAACGCAGCTGAGTCGTATAACAATGCCATCCTTTGGGCGCGGAAGTTACCTATCTGCACAATGCTAGAGGTTTGTCGGACTACCACTGAGAGGTGGTTTTACGAACGTCGAACAGCAGCTGAACAACGGAGTACCATCCTATACCAGCGTCTCCATGACGAACTAGTGGAACTTTCTCAATCAGCCCAAAAGCTAGAATTTTCTATGCTCCTTGAAAATAAGTTTGCGATCAAGGATGCTAGTAATATATTCACTGTTGATCTGAACTACTACACCTGCACATGTCAGAAGTTCCAGAAAGAACTTGTTCCATGCATTCATGCGATGAAGGCAATCGAGTACGCAGTCATTACCTTACTTACTTGCATTGTTATAATTTTTATGTGTCTCTTACACTATACGTTGTACAGTGCTTGCGGTTTGCCAGCCAGCGGTTTTGTGTCTACAGCTTATCATAATACGAGTGTCGTGAATATGTGGCGTGGTCCAGTATTGCCTGTTCCCCACTACACTCAGTGGGACATACCCGAAGGAGTCCTGTCACAGAAGGTGAACCCCCCGCTACCAATCAGACAGGCCGGCCGACCACGAATGTCTCGTATAAGGTCAGGGATCGAGTCGTCCAGGAGACGTCACAAAGAACATGTGTGCTCAAGATGTCGACAGCCAGGTCACAATCGTAAAAATTGTACTGGATTGGCGTGCTCACAAGATAATCCACCTCCTCCTATAATAGATAATCTTAACCATCGTATACGTAGACAAAAAAAATGTGGGAAATGTGGTGAAATTGGTCATACACGTCTACGTTGTCCTTCTTAAACAAAATTAAAATTAACAAAGTTCATCCTGTTCTACCCGTCTCATACCTATTTATCCATATTTGTCTATTTAATTATATTTTAAACAAAATTTAATATTACTTTTTGACAATAAATTTCATTTAATAAATTAAATATATGAGTTCATATAATACAACATAATCTACCTTTAAAAAGAAAATAAAAATGAAAATGAAAATTTACTAAGTTCATCCTATTCTAGCACACTGAAAGATCGTGAAGGCAACGTGCTTACGGAAGCGCAGGATGTGATCAGGGGTGTCCCAGTTAAAGTTCCTTACTAACAGTCCCTCTATGGTTCTCAGACAGGCTGGTCCGCAACTCGAACCGTCCTCTTGCTTGAAACAATACTCTCTGGGAGCTGGTGATAGAGGGAATGTGTGCGGGACCCCGGATGAGTCAAGCTCGCGCATCAGAGATGGGATGATACGTCTGTATGGTAGAGTCTCCAGTATCCGGCGCTCCTTCATGTCGGGCTCCTCATCCCATCTATGGCGAAACGAGTCAAAACAAATGAATTTCATTTGCTTTGTAAGGACCACACATGGGTAGTAGTGCCCTGAGGTGTGGACAATGAACAATAACTGCCAAAGAAAGTTAAAAGGAACGCATACATTAGATGTAAAAACACTAGAGTCATTCTAGGGGATATTATCATGTAAGTGAAACAATGATTAGGATATAATACCATATCACAATCAATCCAGGATCTCGACCCCCTCCACATTGGCAATGAACCTCGGGCGTACTGACGGAGATCTGTCAACAATTCATTAGTTATGTTGGCATATGTTGATCTATCATCCCTAAACTGACCCGTGTGCTCATTCCATACTGCTTGTACTCGGACCTTACACGAGAATCATTCATAATATTAGTCTCAAAAAATTAAATACCAAAATTGCCACAGTCAATTATAATGAATTAATTTACTTACAGAGAACTCCATGTCCATAATGCAGTAGGGGCCCACCTCCGGATGCACGTGTACACCTATGTCAGAGGGGCGCTCCGATAATAAGCGGAGGTATGCATCCAGGTGCTGAAAATCCATCGAATAAAATTAACAATTGATGACATAATGAAAATATTTACAACAATTTATATAAACACGAACTAAATATTTCTGACCTCACTTCCAAACCAAACACTGGGGTTCTCCATCTCAGTGAAAAAGGAAGCCCCTACTGTAAAACTAAGACCAACGTCGATCCTGCATTCAATAATTCATTAAAATCAAAGCACATTGTTTAAAGTAATATATGATAACGTCTACACTACTGGCGTAGTACTTACTGTTCTCTGCTTGAAATAAATCTGCGGTACAGTTCCCATCGGCGCTCTCGGTCTGTCGTGGTAAATGGAGACTGTAACGCTGCAGATGGATTTCGCTGCCTCTTAGACCGCATTATACCCTCTTCATCACCCCTGGGTGTGGGGGCCATCGGGCTGAGCGCCTCCACCGGTCTAGTAGGGGAATGTCTAACCCCTGACCTCGAGCTGGTTGGCCCAGCTTCAGATATCCTGGTCTGCGCAAGCTCTGATCGAAGGCGCCTAATCTCAGCCGTAAGTGCCTGTCGAAAATAGTGAGCTGTTTGATGCTCAGACACAACCTGAAAAGCAAGGTTGTGTAAAAATTCATCCTGTTGATCCAGCCTACGAAAGACCCTTTCTTGGAAGTCCTGATCATATCCCTGGTGGGGTTGATCACCTCGGTATGCGTCCCTAGAGCCACTCCCATGAAAACCTGGGGAATCATTCATCCTATCGTCAAGAGGCTGCTGCGCGTCTGCGTCGTAACGATGTTGTTCGTCATGCTCTTTCATAAATCGAGCATGCCAGCCAGCACTCGGATCATAGGAACCGGGCTCAACATACGTCCTCTCCCCTGAAGCATATCCGCTGTGATCAGGACTGGGAGTACAGCGAGGTTGGTAAGAATGGGGATCCCGATTTGTCATCCAAGCCGCAGCATCATCCGCATGTTGGCCCCTCCACGCATCATCAACAGCCACACCCGTATAGTACCGCTGATCCCATGGATTACCGGTAGGATCGTATGCCCGGACAGCCTTTGTGCTGGTTTTAGAGAATGACTTTGTGTACATCCCCATGATCAACCCCTCCAAAGGCTCATCCTCTATGCCAATCCAATACCCTTGGCTAAGCTCATCAGGAAGGATCATCGGAAAATCAACCACATCAAGAGCCTGATTCAAAATAAACAATTACATAAGAAACAATATAAAACATATATGTCTTCACTAAATGGATTAATAAGTCATACCTGATCAAACAGAGTCCTATCAACCCTCTTCCATTTGCGAAAAATCCATCGCAAGCAAAGTGGCCTTAAATTCAACCTACCGTGGGGAACATGGCCATACGGTGCAGCAACGGCAGGTAGACGCTCGTACGCCCAAACCTGTCACACGTAAACCACATATGTCAGATAATTAATACTAAAATTGAAAATACACTATAACTTTAATATATCAAACCTAAAACACGTACCAGTAATGCGAATGTGCACCCGTAAAAGTGGTATCTGTACCGATCGGGATTTGCTTTAGCTGGGACTTTGGTCACAATGTGGTCCATAAAGTGCAAAAGCGTCATATAGCTGACCTGTCCCCAAGGGAATAAATCCCATCTCTGTTCGTCCTCCACTAGGCACCAGACCCAGTTGTCTACTCCCACCTTGGTGACATCCGACCCAAGGAGAAAGTAGTACAACAACAGACTTTAGCAACCTTAACTGCGTCCTCAGGGCTAACACCTATAAATCTTCGCCCTTCAAAGTCACTAGCAATCTGACTTACTAAAGGTCTCTCACCCTGACCATAAAACCTATCATATAACCCACCAGACGGGATACCATACGTCTCGTTCGGATCAAAGCCGAGTCTATCCCGAAAACAGAGTCCCATAATCCTCATGAACTCTACCCGGCTAAATCTAAGGCACACGTCTCCAACCTGAAAATACCTAGCCGTTAAATCGTCCCCCCTATGTATGATCTCACAGGTCATGAGACTGTGCAGATGAGCATTCGCGTTCCACTCATCGCTGAGATCCCAGTAATGACCAAAACATGATCTCTTAAATATCTCCTCCGCATTACCCCCAACCCTAGTTAACTGCCTACGAATGATATCCATAACTACCCCAGGTTTGCAGTAATTATGTATACTGCATTGTTGACCCTGCATGGAAGGACGCTTCCATTCACCCTGCACATATATATTTTTTTTTGCTAAATAAGACATAAATTCATAATTATGGGCAAAATAACAATAAGTTCATGAAAACCCTAAAACGAAATATTTGAACACAAACATTTACTCTATTCGGCCCAAAGTTCCTTCTATTCGGCCTACCAATTCCTCTATTCGGCCTACAGAGTTGTTCTATTCGGCCAACTCTAAATCTCTATTCGGCCAACAAAAATTTCATTAAATTTAAAAATACAAGTCTTCCAGTTTACTCTATTCGGCCAACACTTGTTCTATTCGGCCTAAAGATTTGTTCTATTCGGCCTAAAGAAAACCTCTATTCGGCCTACACACTTGTTCTATTCGGCCTGAAGTATTGTTCTATTCGGCCTACTGAAAACCCCTATTCGGCCAACCAAAATTATATGTCATTGCTCATATATTTTGCTCTATTCGGCCTACACATGTTCTATTCGGCCTGAAGTATTGTTATATTCGGCCTGAAGTATTGTTCTATTCGGCCTACACTTGTTCTATTCGGCCTGAAGTTTTGTTCTATTCGGCCTACACTTGTTCTATTCGGCCTGAAGTTTTGTTCTATTCGGCCTGACGTTTTGTTCTATTCGGCCTGAAGAATTGTTCTATTCGGCCTACTGAAAACATCTACTCAGCCAAGACAATATTTAAAAAAAACCAAAAATAAATGAACACCACTGCATTCCTACTACAGTAAAGGCCAATTCAACACCTTACATTACATTACACACAGTACATTATAGGTATTTTAACATGCCAATAACAATGCTTATATACATACCTGAAAATTTGTCATTTCAAGTTGATGCACTCTGGAGACCGCAAATGGAGAATTCTGGAGACCGCAAATGGAGAATTCTCCACCAAGAAATGCACTGTTCTTCACTGGGACGAATGGAGAGAAGAAGAGAGAGGTGTTGGACGAATGGAGAGAAGAAGAGAGAGTGTGTTGGACGAAATATGAGATAGAAAGAAACAAAGAAACAAAGAATGAAGGGAGAGAAAAAGGTGAAAGTGATGGGTATTGATGTACCCCACCAACCCACATCCAAAATCTTAAATTCAAAATTTAAAACTTCAAAAAATGTGGTCCACCCACCCCGCATTTATTGCAGTCAAAACTGACATGATGATGACTCAATTATTTTCGTCCTTTGTGTAACAGTTATGGGGGTAATTTGGGGAATCCACTTGAAAGTGGCTAGTAAAAATTGGTTTTAAGAGATGTGGCTATTTTAAATTGTACTTTATCAGAAGTGGCCATTAAAAAATTGGACTCTAAAATTTAAAAAAATAATTAAAGGCTTCCATGTGAGGGGACCCTACAAAAAAAAATGGCATAAGAAGTGAAGTCCACGTTCAAAAAATAAAATATTAAAAAAAGAAAGGAGACATATATAGCATAAAAAATAGTAATTAAAAAGGAGAATCAAGTATTAAATAGTGTAATAATAATGGGTTAATGTTAGAATGATTATGACAATCAACATGTACATGTTTATGATTGTTTTGTTGAATAAGGGAAAAAGATAAAGGATATGATGATTCCTAGAAAATGACTCCACTTCTTGACTTATTATATATTCTCTGCATTTCTATTTTTTTATTAAATATTCTATGGTCTCGTTCCTTTCACATTATATGGTTTACATTCATCACTCGATGGTTAAAATAAAAGAAAAAAAATATTATTTTAGAGGGGGTATGCTAAATTGATGATGATAAAAAAAAATATCTATTAGTATTTTTTTCTATAAAAAATTTAACTTATCTTACCATTTATCATTTCATATAAGATTTTCTTTTTATTTTTTTAAATTAAAACAAACAAGCAAATAGAAACAAGAGCTATTAAGAAGATCATTCATAACGTAAGAAGACTTCATAGTTTGCAAAATACAGAATTGGAAGTAAGACTAATAAAGTTAACTAAATAAAAATTGCTTCTAGAAAGTAATTTGAAAAAACGTCGCTTTATATGTGTAATCAAATCAAGAAATTTTACCCTAATGTGAAATTGGGTAAATGACATTTTAGAATGGACATATTTTATAATTTAAAAGAATAATATTTGTTTGATTCGTTCTTGTGGTTTCGTTGAATACGAACTCTTAATAATCAAATAACAAAAAATGTGATTCCAAATTGTGATTCGTTCTTGTGGTTTCGTTGAATGGAAGAAAGGCACCAACTAAGAGAAATAATGATGTTATTTGCAAATCATGGTACAAACCCCCACCCTCTTACATGAAGATTAATATTGATGCAGCTGTTTTTGCGGATACATCAGAGACAGGAATATGAAAGATAATAAGAGATGAAGAGGGTATATTCGTTGCTTGCAGATCTATGGTTATACCTAGAAACTTTTATATGGACGAAGGTGAGGCTATGGGTCTCCTTGAGGCGATGTCATGGATAAAAAATTTAGGACTTGAACGTGTTATTTTTTAAGTAGATGCCAAGACAGTCTATGATGCGATTTCAAAAACACAAGCGGAGATATCAGTATTTGGAGACTTTATATCAAAATGCAAAAGTTTTCTTACAACAAACGTTTCTTGTTCAGTTCATTTTATTCCTCGAACTGCCAATACATTGGCATATTGCATTGCTCGGGTTTCGTGATCAGTCGCTAGTCCCCATTGTTGGGTCGAACCTCCTACTTTTGTCGATGACCTTCTCGATAACTTTTATTCTTATTCTACTTAATAAATGAACCTTTGTATGGTTAAAAAAATATTGATCTTCAATATTAAAAAGAATAAAATAAAATAAATAATCACACAAAACCTGCTTGATAATAAAATTATGTTACTTAATTAGTTGGATATATTTCTATGAAAATAAGAAATAAGGATAATGATAATTAATACATTGTCCACATGAACAGATGTGTAAGAAAATGTTGTAAGATAATTATGGCCTAGTGCCATTAATAATAAATATATAAGATATTTATTATGATCAAATATCTTAAATAATGATATGGTTTAAATAAATAATATATATGAGATAAATAAGGTCATATATATTTATGGATAACAATCACATTGATAGAATGTGATTTGATAAAGATTTAATATCCCGATCTGGTCCTCTCTCCACCTATTAAAGAGACACAGTTTTATTAATTCTCTATCACATTAAGTCTTACGTACTGTGCAATAAAGAAAGGGGTGAGGAGAGAGAAGCCAGTTCCCGGCGTAATTGACATGAACGTATCGTTGGAGGACCGCCATTAGTGGCGTCTCAAGGTAAGTCTTCTAATCGTGTTTATGTGGTGTGAAAATCATGAAGATCTAAGATCCATGTCAATTAATAAATTAATTGTTTATGAAATTATGCTTTCATGTGGTATCAGAGCATGGTTTTGGATCTCATGATTTTTCATCTATTAATGTTTTATGATTAAAGCCAATTATGATAAGTTATTTGTCAATAGTATTAAAATGATTAGACTGTTTAATTTCGTGCTATATCATAAGTGATGAACGTAGTGGAAAAACATGATTACGAATTGAACGGATTGATTTAATTATTAATTCAGCATAATGAAATAATCCATCAATCATATTTTATGCTTTATGTTAAATAAATAGCATAAATACTTGTTCTACATGATGATTATAACTGCATTATGAATAATAAGTATATCAATATTTTTATAATTTAAATTCATGAGTATCGATTACAGAATTATAATATAATATATTAGATTCACTTACATAAATTTGAGTGATGCAGTTATTTGATTGGCAAAATATGAATCTTATGTCATTAATGATTAAGTTTTATGGAAATAACTTAAATTAAATTTCATAATTATGTGCCTTTTAAATTCACACATTATTATCTATCATGTGAATATTATGTATGATAATATGCAATTATAAGAAATTAATTAATTTTCTCTTAAATTTATCATGTTATTTACGTGTCATGATAATAATTGACATGAATAATAAATTGATCTATTTATGTACGATAACTTATATGAGATTCTCACATCTCTTAATTATGATATCACATTAATAAGGGATCTAAAGAATCTTTATAATTGACTTATGATAATATCAGTAATTAAAGTTATTTAATTAAAGTTATTTTGGGATATATACTAATTAATTAATATTAGAATATCTCATGATTTTTTATGATATAGGTATTATTAAGATGCCAAATATATACATGATATCTTTATTGTGATATTTATGGAATGTTATGTATATTTATAATGATAGCATTAAGATTTTAATTAATGATATTGACTGTGATTTATGAATATTTATGAAATAATGATTTGATTATTACTCACTTTCCTATTGAGTATAATCTAAGAGTCTTTGATAAGATTAATAATGATTTGATTATTACTCACTTTCCTATTGAGTATAATCTATTATGATAATCTTTGATAAGATTATAATGAATGATTTTATGATTTAAATTTATTTAATGTTGGTCTGTTAATCACCAAAGTGGTCTGATCTGAAAGAATAATAAAATTAAATCGTATAGTTAAATTTTAATTTCCCATATTTAAGTGATGCTTGAATAAAGAGAATTATTATATGGGTTATTAAAAATTTCACAATTATAAGACTTTAAATTCACCCAAAGGTGATTGCTAGTCTTTATAATTCATGAATATGAAGATAAATTGATAATTAATATATTATGACAAACTGTTTTGTATGTCCAAAGATGACAAAATAGTTTTAATGAAAATATTTAATTATCAAATTATGTTATATTTGAAAGCATCATTATGATTATGATTGTATATTGTTGTATCACCCAAAGGAGAACTTCAATATACATTTATTGCTTTCGATCCTGAATCTATTATTAAATTACTCAAGGTATTTATAGGAATAAATTATATTATTCTTATTCTTAAAATTACTTATATTATTTAGTCTCTATTCGCATGATGCATCTGTTCCATTACAAAATGGATTAAAGTAATTTAAATAGTGTGGATAAATCTAATTTCACCAAAGTGTTTTGGATTTTATTTATCACTTCAAGATAAATTGCTCATTTGCTTTGTAATAGCAATAAAGCTAAGTAATCTGACTATAATGCTCGGGTTAGATCAAACAGACTGGGCATAATATATTATGCGAATGAATGAGACTAATAAATTAAGTCTAACATACCTAAATTACTAATAAATCTCTTGATGAGATGCTAATGACTACTTTAACTACCATAAAGTTTGATGGTTCTCATGGCACACATGAACTCATCATTAAAGATAATAAATATTGCAACAAGATTAAAGCCTTCCATAATGAACGTAGTTTACAAATTCATTACCTTCTAAGTATGACCTATTCCTAATAAACTATAACACCATGAAAGACAAATGGAATGTGAATTAAATTCACGTAATTTAATGATGGTTCAAAAGGAAAGAAGGTTTAAGAAACAATTTAAAATTTAAACATTATGTTCGTTTAAAAGTAATGAAGTTTGAACTAAACGTGGCTTTAATGTTTTGGGAAACTTTCCAAAAGAATTATTCCAAAAAGATTAATTAAGAATAAAGCCTTTCATGAGATAGGCTTTTACTGATCTTGATATTTGTGTGAATTGCATTAAAGAAAAGCAAATAAAACACACAAAGAATAGAGTCACGATAACTACACAACTTCTTATAATAGTTTACACCGCTAATTGTAAGTCTTACGATAATACCCTTCTTAAAGGAATAATAATATTCCATCATTTTTAATTTTAATTTTAATTTTTCACATTATGATTATATTTATCTTTGCAAGAAAATTCTCATTCTATAAATGCTCGATAAACATTTATTAATGATGTTGAGAAAATTAGATAGAAAGTAAAAATTATAAAGATTGGAAGAAGTGATGAATTTTATGGAAAATGTGATTAATTATCATGTTCAATCACTTAATTACAGGAAAAACTGACATTTATACAAAATGTTGCACACCATAATAAATTGGTGTAGCAGAATGACATAATCGTACTTTATTGAATATGGTTATAAACATGTTAAATGATTAATTTATACCCATATTTTGTGGATTTATACATTTAAAGATGTCACTTACGTGATGGTCGAGTTTTTAGTAAAACAGTTTTCAAAACACCTTATGAACTTGTAGAAAAACTCGATCTTAGGCAGTTGAATGTTTTAAATTGCCCGACGGGGATTATGATTTATATCCACATATAAAGAATTTGGATATAAGAAACTAAAGTGATTTCCTTATAAATTATCCTTAAAGTCTAAAATGTATGAATTTTATGGTCTTAACTATAGTACAAGAATTTTAAAACTAGAATGTCAAATTCATTAAGAATTGTAAAATCAGTGGGAGTATGAAACCATGAAATGTGGTTATTGAAGAAGTTGGGTGGAGAATTTAAAAATACATTCATCTAAACTTCTTCTAAAGTTGTTATATAGTTGTTAAATAGTCAAACAACTTTCAAGTACAACATTAAGTTATTCTACTCTCTTAAAGGATCCGATTTTACAAAATCAATTATTAATGAGCTTTCATTTGATATATCACATCAAATAGCATTTAGAATGTCTGAAGGACAATATATCCGCTATTTCTAACGATTGCATATGTGGTATAATAAAATGAGCTAAATTTGACATTATAATAAAAGCTAAAATTTCAGTTTTGGAATAAGTCATGGAAGTACTAATTCTATTAAATGAGTAAATTCAATGAAAGACGAGTTGAAATCAATGGCTCATAATAAAATTTAATATCTTGTTAGAATTGCCAAAGAGTTATAAAAGAATTTGAAACGGATGTATCTTTATGATGGCGATTTCCAAAGATATAAAATTAGAGTTGTTGCTAAAGATTTTACTCAAAAAGATGACATAATTATAAGGAGATATAACAAATTATTTCTTTACAAGACTCTATTAGAATTATCATGTCTTTGGTAACTCATTATGACTTAGAGTTGCACCAAATGAATGTTATGCCTACTTTTCTAAAAGGTGATTTGGTAGATGATCAAGTTATATGGATCAACTCAAGAGTTTTTCCATTAAAGGATACTATCACATGGCGTGTAAACTTAAAGAATTAACATACAAACTTAAGCATGCTTTCCTATAAAGATATCTTTTGGATTTAAGAAAAACATCATAAATGGTGTACATATATATCTGAAAGTTAGTGGGAGCACATTAATTCTATACTTGATGATAAACTTGCTTACAACTGATGATCTTGGTTTATTATGTGAAACCAATAAATTTCTCTCAAAGAACTTTAGAATAAAAAATATGATGAGACAATTAAAGATGTCTCTGTAAGTATATGTTAATAAAGTTCAATAGAGGTTATGGATGGAAAAGTGTTTGTAAAGAACGTTCCAATCCGGAAGGGAGATAAGTTTAACCTTATGTAATTTCCAATAATGAATTGGAACGTACTACAATATTTCTTATATGTATATTATTGGTAGCTTAAGATATACAAGATTGTATAAATACCAAATATCAGTCTTACTGTTAGAATGCTTGGTCATTATTGAAGTGATTCATAAATGAATGACCAGAATGTTGCATAAGGAAATATTATAAGGTATTCTAATGAACTAAAGCACTCGTGCTTACTTATCAAAAATTTAATTACTTAGATGTAATTAAATATAGATTCAGATTAAGATGATTATATGATGCAAAAAAATTCACTTTGACTTTTACGTTTCTTAGTCAGGGATATTGTGTCATGCAATATTGTGAAGAAGTTTCTAAAAACTACATTCACTATTAAAGTTAACTTGTGGCATGATTTGAAGCTACAATTTAAGGACATTAAATGTAGAGTTTAATTTCAGGACTTGAAATAAGTTGACAATAATGTCAAGTCGCTGAAAACTTATTATGATTATTCCGCTGCATTGTTCTTCTTTAAAACGATGGATATTCCAAAATTGCTAAAACATATGGAATGAAAGTATTTATCGTTAAGAAGAACTTTAGAAACAAAGATGTCAATTGAGCATAATGGAATCAATCTTATGATTTCGGATCCGTTACACAAATGATCTTCTCTAAAATATTCATTGAACGTTACATGAATATGAGATCATTGAAAGGCTCTAACAAGCTTATGATGAACAATTGACATTAAGAGCTCATTATGTTTTGTTTCTAATTGATATATCTTGTTTTGTCATTTTAGTATACATGAATGTTGACATTAATAAAACAAGATTTTATCTCAAATTTGAGATACTTATGTGGACCATTATTGATCCTTATGAGTTATGTTGAGTAGAAAGCTAATATCATAGTACATGGAAGGAACTATGTCGAGTAAATGATATAGAACCGCTATGACTTGTGTTAGTCTATCCTCAATATTGACTTTATGAGTCGACCAGTTAATTTATCTTATGTTGCGCATATTATGTAAATTATTTAAACCTTTACGTTTAAAGTTTAATTCTGTCACTCGGCCAAGTGGGAGAATGTAAGATAATTATTGCCTAGTGCCATTAATAATAAATATATATAAGATATTTATTATGATCAAATATCTTAAATAATGATATGGTTTAAATAAATAATATATATGAGATAAATAAGGTCATATATATTTATGGATAACAATCACATTGATAGAATGTGATTTGATAAAGATTTAATATCCCGATCTGGTCCTCTCTCCACCTATTAAAGAGACACAGTTTTATTAATTCTCTATCACATTAAGTCTTACGTACTGTGCAATAAAGAAAGGGGTGAGGAGAGAGAACAGTTCCCGGCATAATTGACAGGAACGTATCGTTGGAGGACCGCCATTAGTGGCGTCTCAAGGTAAGTCTTCTAATTGTGTTTATGTGGTGTGAAAATCATGAAGATCTAAGATCCATGTCAATTAATAAATTAATTGTTTATGAAATTATGCTTTCAAATGTAATTAATTTTGATTTATATTATACTACTCCAGATTGGAAAGAAAACCCTAACACGATCATCTCAACGGGTCTACTCAGATTATTCGGATATAATCAATTTTGGATCCAATAAAGGAACTAATTAAACCAACTCAACTTATCCCAGATTTTCAACCAAACATGACAATGAAATGACTCCTAATAATGGATTAATTATACTAAGAAAATATATATAAATATTGTGAAAAAAGATAGTTATATTATTAATAGTAATTCTTAGGATATTTGAAGATTAAATTCGTAAATAAAATATAAATTACACGAATAAAATAATACATAAATTTTGTGGATAAGAATATAATGAAAGGCCAAACTGTATGAGTAAAATTATACAACCACATTACTCAATAAAATCATAAAATTATCCTAATTAAAATAATATAACATTACTATGCACGTACTACTCCAAATGCAAAATCAGTTGACTTTTTTTTTAATATATCTTTATAATAATATATATGGTTTGTAATTAATCCATAAATTAAATTAAATAAAAGATAATGTATTGAAGATGATACAAGGTAATAAAAAAAAAAAAATGAGTGTGACCAGAAATTAAAAGAAGCAATAATAGAAAAATGTGAAAAGCTTCATAAATTTCGACACATGTTTGTCTTTCCTGCACCTGTAATTGTGCCCCCATTAAGGAAAACTCCAACACCAGGTTCAATTCTATTTAATGCCTGTTTTTTTATTTACTGTTTTAATTACTAACATTTTTTATTTTATTTTATTCACTGCAGTATTTTTCTATAATTACTCCACAAACACACACATATACTGTATCATTTTGAAGCATTGGCCATTTACCCTAATTTTGTAATGTAATACTAATACCACTTCTCTTTTCTTGCATTTTGCAATCAATTGAGGGTATTTTCGTAATTTCACATGTGAGATTAAATTAGCTAGACCAATTAAAAGTTTGCCCATTAAAGGGGTAATTGTGAAAGCAAAACACCATTATTATTACGTTGTCTAACTAATATATAGTCTCAAACCTCAATGTGAAATACATAAATTAATTTGAATTAATTTTTCTGTAATATTTTATCATTCCCACTCTAAATTATGTAAATATGATAAATGAAATGTAATACTCCATCCGTCCCATTAAAGGTGTAACATTTTTTTTGCCACAGAGATTAAGAAGTATAATAATTTAATGAATAGTGGGTTGAGGATATAATATTTTAATGTGTAGTAGTTGTATTAGTGGTGTGTGTGAAGTGTGTGTGGGCTACATATGAATAGATTAATTGTTGGCAAAAACTTGTGTGCCTCCGGGGACACGCCGTGCCCCCATGGGAACACAACCCTTCCCCTCCATATTCTATTTAACCATATATATTGCTAGGATTTAAATTACAAAGGGGCACGGTGTCCTCGGAGTCGGGGACACAAAAGCCTCACTCTTAATTATCACTACAAGAAACTACCAAATTACCGACGGAAAAATCCATCTGTAAAATATGAAAATTTCGTCGGTAAGTTAATTATCGACGGAAATGGATCTGTCGCGAAAACCTGCGTCGGTAACTATTTAGCGACGGAATTTTAAATCCGTCGGTAATTACCGACGAAATTTTTTGTCGGAAAAGAAAAATTTTGTCGGTAATAATTCAATGTCAAGTCGTCGGAAGTGATAATATAGTGGCGTTTTTATCGACGGATTTTTCTGTCGGTAAAATTAGTGACGGAAAAATCCGTCGGTAAATTTAAAATGCAAAATTAATAGCTTACCGACGGATTTTTCAGTCGGTAAAATACAAAAGGAAAAATAAAAAAAACAAATAAATAAATCTTCGATAAAATTATTCATTTAATATAATTTTTCATTTAACATAACATTAAAATTCAAAAAACTCTACATAATTTCATACAAGGTTAGGAGCGCATCATATGATGAGTTTCTAGCCCGGATTAATATTACAAAGAAACATCACTTCAATCATTAGTCATCCTTTCTCTCCATCATTAGTTTTACTTCGACATCCCCACTGTAATGTTCGACTTGGAATGCATACTGCTGGAACACCTGAGAAGATGACCATCTCAGCACAAACAAGAATATTCTAAAAATATTAACAAAATACTACACTTATAGCAGGTAACCAAAAATACATTGATACTAAAGTAAACTAACATAAGAAGATGACGAATAAATAACAAAAGAAGATGACCATCTCATCACATTCTGAATGTAAATGAACTTATGCTCTTTTCACATTTTTTAAAGATAGACCAACGCTTGGTGCTATGTTATTTATATAATAAGTCCAATGCCTTATGCTAGAAGTTCTACTCCATTTAAAAGGCCACATAGAATGAGTATAAAAAATTGAATCCAGCCACTATATTTCTCGTTATTAGCAATTTGTTATATCTGATATTAGTAACTGGATTACTAGTTTGTTTGTTTTCCAACCAAGTTC
This sequence comes from Pogostemon cablin, assembly GCA_023678885.1. NCBI lineage: Eukaryota > Viridiplantae > Streptophyta > Magnoliopsida > Lamiales > Lamiaceae > Pogostemon > Pogostemon cablin. The sequence goes on along the minus strand of CM042961.1, from coordinate 13,153,774 downwards.
TAGTAATAAGTGCATCATTATGTTAATTTAGAAATCCAAAGCACCTATAATTTTACAAGTTTAGGTTCATTTGGCTTAGCATAGAGCCACTATGAGACAGGGGGATACTCTCTGAGACTGCTTGGTCTGCAATAACCAGATAGACGGTTAAAGAAAGTAAGAAAAATAGCATGCGCAGAAAATACTCCATTCATATAATAAGCTTTTGAGAAAAACACTAATTACCCTTTGATTCATCCTACTATCACTCATCTTTTATCATTTATCTTCCGGTCATATAATTTTTATACTTGTAGTGAGGAAGATTTTTAACAAAAATTATACTTATAATTTTTAAGAATCTAAAACTTCAGTATGTGCAAATAATGTTACAACAGTGTGTAACACCAATTCATAATCATGTAATCCTTCTAACTTGATTAGCATATGATATCATCTAGTTATCAATATTAAGTGTTGAATGCAGTAAGATTCCAGTCATCTATGTGAAAAGAAGACCAACCAATCTCTAAGTTAAACTTGTGACCAATGGTTGTTCGGTTGGGATAAGAGTATCAATGTGCAAGGCAATTCCAGCCAAAAAAGCAATTCCCCAACAAGTAAAGCCCAGTATAAGGCAAGCAGTGAGTGGCAAACGAAAAGGGCAATTTAAATATAAGAAAAACTCACAAGTAATTTCTGGAAATTCTCACTTCACACATTCACTTGGTATTTGTAAACACTCTAATTTCTAGAAATTCTCACTTCATAAATAAATCTTCTATAGTGGAATTTTCACTAGAAAATGCCTTCACAAATTAGCATTCAATTTTAGTTTTCCTTTTTCCATTGTAATTTGTAAAGGCCAAATTCAACAACACATTGCATGAGGAAGATCATCATGTCCAGATTATGAATTACTACAGTGAGATGATGAATTTATATGTAAGAGGACAAAGTTAAACTAGTTCAGATCTTTCTTAAAATGCAACAAATTCAAACAATAGTAATCTGTCACTGTTAATTACTACAGTGAGATGATGAATTTATATGTAAGAGCATAAGTTTGAAAATAAAATAAACAAACCTGTTCACTATGGCCTTGTGGAAAATAGTAAATAAGGTTTCCCACCTGAGGCAATGTGACTAGCGGACCAGCACAACCATGCCATAACTCAGAATTTATCTATTTTTTTTACTCCTAAAAAATCCTTAAATAAATAAATAAAAGAACTCTTCATTAAATTGTAATTTCATTAAAACGGAAAACTAGTCAGTGAGAAAAAGGCAAACTACTGCTAGTAGTTCAAAAACATTAAATGATTGTTAGTTTCTTGGACTAAAAACAAGAATGTAGTTACATGCATACCTAGTAACTCCTTTATAAATGGAGGCACCCGCACCACAAGAGAATCCACAACTCTTTCTGAAAATTAAAAAAAATCATAATTGACATTTTATAATCAGCTCATGATGATTGCAATATTTCATACTCGTTTATCTTTCCTTTACTTCTCAATGATGCTACATACACCTGTCTTGTCATGTGCTTCATTTTCTCTATTTCTTTCTTATAGTTGCTTATCTGATAATATTAAGAACATGCATAAATGATATCCTAACTAGCTAAAAAAATAAGAGTAAAATAATGTTGTCGCGGATGATAATTAAATACTCATTGGTAAATTAGTTGTGGTGGTGGTTCCCCAGTACAACCAGCATGTGCAATCCCTTACTTCTCTGCGTGCACCCATCAGCATCTTCTTGAAAAATTTTCAAGACACGGTATCTGATCAAAGATAGAGAAAATGTCAACTATCAACTAAAAAACCATTAATTAGATGGATTATGAACACAGAAGTTGCACAAAAACACAGAAAAAGAACAATTGAACCTTGCTTACCTTTCCAGTTCTTGTATCCACAACCGTAGACAAGGATCGACAATGGCTCTAAGATAGTCAAGTACCTTTCAAGGAAAAAGTCAAAGCATTGATCATACAGGAATTATACATGTTGAGCAATCTAGTAATAACAATGATATATGGTGAGGATACCTCAAGACTTAAGAAGTTATAAAACACAATAATGCGTGGTGACCAGCTAACCATTTCAGGTTTGACCTGCATCACATGGTAAACAAAAAATTTTGAAGGGGGAAAAAAAGGACCAGCTCTAAGTATAACATCTAATTGTCTTACAGATGATGATCAACACACGTACAAAGATCATAAGGCTTTGGAGATGACCCCATAAAAATGATATGACAAAGAATATGACAAAAATGATATGTTCATTGTTTTTCTAACCAACATTGAATACAACTATAAGTTTGTGGTATTTTAAACCTGATTTGATTAGAGTTTTTCCTGCTCCATGTGTCATAACAAGGATCTATCATGAGTAAAAACATGAATCCTTTAAAAAAAATTACCAAAAAGATAAGTAATGAAGGCCCCAATATGCATTAGCTGTCTCAACTTGCTGCTGCAGTAAAGATTTTCAATCACAAATATATGAAAATAATAATAATAATGAAGTAGTGTACAAGAAAGAAACTAGCATGTATTAATGATGGTGAGCCACTATGGATAATATCCAAAACCTTTTGTATTTACCCATTTCCTTTTACGTAACTATTTCCCCTTTCCCAAGTGAGCTTGGCGACTAGGGTTTCTAATTAATCTGCCAATGTTGATTTTTATTTTTAAAATTAAAATAACAATTATTAAAGACAAATTTACTCACATATAAAATTTGTCCATGGATTCTGGAAGCTTTCTCCACGTTTTCGTTGGATTCCTACACCGATCCTCATTGCTTGTTGTTCAACGAGAAGGACTCAGAGGAGATGCTTCTATACGGCGTTCTCGTGGACGATCGACCGGCGGCGGATGGAGCGGGTGCTGGCCGGAGGAAAATAAGAAGGTGGTGTAGAGGGGGTGAGGAAACGGTTGTGGGAAAAATACGCGTGGAGATACGCAAGTCGATGAGAAACTGCATTAGGGTGTGCCAAGGGACGTACGACACGGCAGAAGAGACGTCATTCTCCATGCGCGGCACAGAGACAGTACTGAAATTGCGATTAGAGATGGTGTGGCGGTCACTGAGGGAGATAGAGCACGGTGACATGGTAGAGGATGAGTGAAATTGTTGGCTAGGGTTGTGCTATCGGGAGATAGAGGAGTAATTTTGGGGATTTTAGAGTATGCCGTGTATCTGTTAACAATTGAGAATTTCCTAATAAAATTTTTACAAATTTACCGACGAATTAATTCGTCAGTAAATTAAAGATGAAAATTATTTTTTTAAATAAAATTTTATATATTTACCGACGGATTAAATCCGTCGGTAAATTAAAAACATAAATTATTTTATTTTAAAATAAAATTTTATATATTTACCGACGAACTTAATCGGTCGGTAAATTAAAGACATAAATTATTTTATTTTTAAATAAAATTTTATATATTTACCGACGAATTTAATCCGTCGGTAAATTAAAGACTAAAATTATTATATTTTTAAATAATTTTTTTCATTTAGCGACGAAAACTCGTCGTTGGTAATTTTCCGGGATGTAATCCCTCTAACATAACGATGAAAATAGTGACGAAAATAATTCCGTTGCTAATTCTGTTGGTAATCCGTCGCAAAAACCATCGGAAATTTCTTTTAATAATTTTTTAAAAATAAATCATATTAAATCAATAAAACGTCGATAATTCGTCGGTAATCGGTCGATAATTACCAATGGATTATTTTCGTTAGTAAATTCGTCGGTAATCCGACTGTTTCTTGTAGTGTGTTTTGGGTAGATCTCATATGCTTAAAAAGAAAATGTAACAACTTCTGTGGGACAATCCAAAAAAAAAGTCACAACTTATGTGGGACGGAGGGAGTATAAAGCTTTAAATTTAATTAACTTGAAATAAATAATTATAAATATCTTGAATAAATATAGCACTATTATATAGAAAACAAAATGACAAAGTTTGAGACGTTCATTATATGAGACGGTTTCTAAAACGTGTTAAAGTATACTAAATATATAGATAAAGTATGTATAATGATTGTTATAATATGTTTTCTAAAATATGATGAATAATATATTAAAGTATGATTTTATGATGTTATAATATGATTAATGAATGACATACTTTAATTACAAATGCGTATACTTTACCAATATACTCCCTCCGTCTCGGCGTAAGAGGGGCTATTGCTTTTTTGTACGTAGATTAAGAAGTATTATTATTTAATGTGTAACGGGTAGTTGTATTAGTGGGAGTGTGGGCCCCATATTTTAATTGTATTAGAGGGGGTGTGGGTCCCATGTGTGTAAAAAATGAAAGGGGTCCTTTTGGATAGGACGACCAAAATGAAAAAAAGACACCCTTTGAATGGGACGGAGGGAGTAATAAGTATAATTTAGTAATGATCGACTCGTCTCACAACTCGTTTTACAAAAATACGTCTCATAAGAGAGTGTCTCAAATAAAATAGATGACAAGAAGAACAAGTAAAATATTGGAGCAAGTTTTTTTTTCATAATTAATTGCTCCCTCCGCCCCGGAGAAGTCGACATTTTTTTTTGACACAGAGATTAAGGAGTGTAGCTTGTCAGAGTCTAATTCCTTCCTAATGAGAAATTGATGTGGTTGTTATAGAGTGATGAGGGGTTAATATGTGTTAAGCTAACATAAAAGAAGAGAGTTACCCCCTAGGCATGTCTGTGCCTTCTTTTTTAGGGGGTGAATGATTGATTATATTATTATGGATAGTTCCTATATTTATATTGGATAATCTGACGTCACCCGTATCTGGGTAAGTTGCTAGATTATCGTGTACAGTGCGAGCATAAATGCGTTTAACCTCATGTGACTATTTTAAGATTCAATATAGGATATCCCCTATGCAGATATCTCGGAAGATATCTGCTTATCTCAGGCAATTGGATCAAGTGGCCCAGTGGCTTTAGTCAGGCGGTCACTCCTCGCGAATTTCGGGGGACTTCTGGGCTTTTACTGGGCTGTGGGCTAATAAGCCCAGTGGATGAACATGAATGGAGGCCCAATCTCAGAAGTCATACCACAAGGAGTATAATAATTTAATGTATAATGAAGTGAGAGAAATAATATTTAATGTATAGTAAGTAATTGTATTAGAGGTGTATGTGGGCCCCATGAGTATAAATTAATTATTTTTTTGAGTGGGTCCATGTACTAAAAAGAAAATGTGTCAACTTTTATGAGACAAATCAAAAAAAAGTGTGTCAATTTCTATGAGACGGGAGAAGTATAAAATTTTATTAAATACTCCCTCCAGCCACTTAAAAGGTATCCATTTTACCATTTTGGGCGTTCACTTCAAAGGTATCCATATTCCTTATTTAGTAAAAGATTACAACATATTGCCCACTACTTCCTTCTAATACAACTACTCACTTTACATATAATAATAATACTCCTTAATCTACGTGCAAAAAAAACGATTACCTTTCAAGTGGCCAGAGGGAGTATATTATTATTTTTTTCATTAATTAAATAAATTGTTGATGAAATAAATTAATTTAACGATTATCACTTCTCATAAATTAAATATTTTATATTAAAAATATGTTATTTCTCATTCGTTCAAAAATAAATAAATAATAATAATAAAAAAAAACTCATTTTGAGTTTCGTAACCACCGTGTTATATAGGAAGAAGATCCACCTTATTATATAAATTAATTATCATGGGTCATCTCAACCAGAACTAGTGGATATGATCCAAATTATTTTAATTAATATCGTAATGAAATTGTGGTTCATAGATGTTTTTGGCGAATTTTATTATTTCCCAATTTTTAAAATCTGGTCCATTCTTTTTCTAATTTTAATTACTACCAACATGCATGATATATATATATATATATGAAATAAAAGAATATAATATTGGGGTGGATAATGCGAAAAATCAAAGAAAGTTGCGGGTCGGGTCGGTGGAATTGGACCAGCACATAGAAAGCACGCCATGCACGAAATTGAAAATTCGAAATAAAATAAATTAAAATCAATCTACATCATTTTGCATAGCTAATTAAGTGCGACCACTACTGTTAATAATAAGTGTGACAATACTATATGTTTTGGAAGATAAAAGTGAATTCATTTGGTCCAATTTAAAATTAGGGTTGCACCACACCCTACCCTAGTGCCCCCCTTCTAATGAAATGACTTAGATATTTCAAAATTTTGAGCCCTGCTAGCATCATATCATATTAGCGTGAGTACACGTAAATTAAGGAATATACTATTTAATGAGTAGTTGAGGATAATTGAGGTGATAGAAATAATATTTTAATGTATAGTGGGTAGATGTATTAGTATGGTGTGTGGGTCCCATGAAGATATATTAATTATTTTGTGTGGTACCATTTACTTAAAAAAAATGCATCTCTTGCATTGGGACGAACGAAAATGATTAAATGTACTCTTGTTGTGGGACGGGGAGTATAATTTTTGAGGTATTAGGCAAACAATATTGTGAAATTATTGAATGAGTTTATATTCATGCATTTGGTGCATGCGTGCATTCGCATTGTATATAAGGTATTAAGGTTTAACATGTAATTTTAATAAATGTATTACCTTTATATATGTAATTTTTCATTAAAAAATTAATAAAAAATTAGTTAACAACTGGTTAACAAATATATAAATTTTTATTCATTAAAATATATTTTTTATTAATAAGTGTATATGAATGGAATATGAGTGCATTAATTAACATTCGTGCAAGGTGCATGGGATATTGTGCCTTATTTAATTTGTAGAGTGGTCATATAGAACATCAGTATATTGTACTTTCTCTATCCCGTTTCAATCTTAACATTTGCTTTTTCGCATAAAAATTAAAAAATATATTATTTTAATGTGTAATTGGTTGAAAGAACTACTCCCTCCGTCCCATAATAAGAGTGGCAAAATTTTTTAACACGTAAATTAAGGGATATAATATTTAATGTATAGATGAGGGTAGAAAAATAATATTTTAATGTAAAGTGGGTAAATGTATACTTAAGAGTGGACGATGAAATGACAAAATGAATACTTAATTAGTGATGGGCGGATGGAGTATTAAATAATACTCCCTCAATCTCAGGTAATGAGGGTCAGAGACCTTATGTTTAACTTAAGGCCTCTAGCCCTCTTAGCCTGGGACGGAGGGAGTATATTCTTCTTTTTAATAATTTTATAAGATTCTTTATGATTTGATTATAAAATGATTGTGCGGGACATGTATCATTAAAATAAATAAATAAATAAATAAAATATAACTTATTATTATATTGAATAACTCATGCTCCTTATTTACAGGTTTAAAAGTGGAGTAAATGCTTAAATCCATTTAACAAATAGGAGTACATAATACTTCATGAGTAAATTTGGAATTTGTTATTTAATTATTTTAGGTATTTGCAAAGCATTAATGTTTCATTTCGTTTGGAAAGAAATTGTATCTCTGAGAAAGCAATAAAAATGACATAGAATGTGTATTTAAAGATATACACATATGTCATTGATAAAAAATAAAAAATAATAAAAATAAAAGATATTTTTTACATTAATTTTTTACTTACAAAAGGTATTCATTTTTAATGCCGCAAATGCTCTTTTTTTTCCGCAATCTTTATTGGACGTTACATATTTAAAAATAAAATTTAAAAAATATACTTCTTCCGTCCCACTAAAACGTATATGATTTTCCATTATAGTTTGTCCCGATACAAAGTGTGCATTTCTTTTTTGGTAAAAGGGCCCCACACAAATTAATTATTTCTCTCTCTTTGGGCCCACACATCACACTAATACACCTACCTACTTTACATTAAATTATTATTTTTTTCACCTCACAATACATTAAAATATTATATCTCTTAATTTACGTGCAAAAAACAAACGCGTAAGTTTCAGTAGGAGGAAGGGAGTATTTACAAAAAAAATATAATAATAATAATAAGCACATTGTGATTGAACCCATTTTATATGGAGTAATATCTACATACTTCATTTGTGAAATAGAATCGTTAACTATTTCCCAAACTTTCTCATAAAATTATACTCCCCCGTTCGAATAATATATACTCCTTCAATACTGCGGTACGCTTCACGTTTATTGTTTCATGTTATTTAAGAACGGTTGATTTTCGACTTTTTCAACTCATCTTTTGAGGGATAAAATTGTTCATGACTTTAGGTTTAGAGTTTGAATTAACCGTAGGGGCCAGCTATATGCACCCTCGAAATTACTGAACGTACCCCAAAAATATTTAAATTGACATAATTATCCTTATAAAATTTATATCTATTCGATTGCAGCAACCGATAAGAATAAAGAATTCATATATCTTATCTGTTCGATTGCAGCGACCGAACAGAACAAAAAATTCATTCATCTTATGTGTTCGGTTTCATATTTATATATAAATATGATAACAGATAAGTTTAATGACACCATCGATCTTAAAATATTTGTTTAAAGATCGATGATATGTATAAAACTTATTTGTTATCTTATCAATTGGGTAATGTAGATATAAATTTAAAAAAAATCACAAATTTTGTTCTGTTCGATTATTGCAACCGAACAGATAAGATAAATAAATTATTTGTTCTGTTCAATTGCAGCAACCGAACAAATAATAGATCAATTCTTTGTTCTGTTCGACTGTTGCAACCGAACAGTTTGTTAGATGACTGCAACCGAACAGATATAAATTTTATAAAGGTAATTATGTCAATTTAAATAATTTTGGGGTACGTTCAGTAATTTTGGGGGTGCAAATAGCTGCTCCCTTAACTTTATCATTAAAGTTAATCCAAACCCTAATTATCGAAAAAATAATTAAAAAATCCCAAAAATAATAAAACTTTGATAAATTCCAGAAATTAATTTTTAAAAAAGCTTGTAACTTCAAAAAATCAACATAAATTTTTTTAAAAAAAATTATACAAAAATTACATCATTATAATAAAATTACATAAATTTGTTACACTTATACTAGAAATTATAGAAATTTGTTATATTTCAATTTAAATTAGTACATAAATTGAAGAATTACAGGGAAAAAAAACTATTATACTCAAATCATTATACAAGAGGCTTACACTCAATACTAATAAAACTATCTACTACACATTAAAATATTATATTTTTTAACATGTTATATATTAAAATTTTATATATTCTTTAATATACGTAGAAAGTAAACGAATACATATCAAGGAGGTGAAGAAGAATTTCCATTACGCTAGCAGTCTCTTAAAATTATGCATCCAAAATTGAAATAAAATTTAACTCGAAACTAAAAACTATAATTTAATTTTAAATTTATTAATTAATTTTTAACACAAATTATATATTTGTATTTTATATATTATCTAAAAATATCATATGATTTTAAAATATCTATAAATTTATCAAAAATAACTTTTTCTCCAAGGCTCCCACGACCAAAGGTAAAGTAAACTGCTCGATCCGTTATTTTGTTAACTTTTGGGTTCGATTTAAACCTTTATTTTTCCTTTTTAGTAAAGATTTACTTATATAATCACTTATAGCACGTTTACTTTTTCAGATGAGTTTAGATAAACCTGTTATTTAACCATTAAAATGCTAAAATTTAGTTTACTTTATAGGTTAAGTAAACTCTCTTTCATGTTTACTTTTTGAGTTTAATTATAAGGATTTACATAATTACCCTCATCTTTTATTTTATTATTCTTTTATAATTTTAATATTTCTCTTATTAATTAAATGTGTCCTCTCCTCTGAGCACCAAACTTCTCTTCTCTCACGTGGACCCATTATAATGAAAAAGTGAAGGACAAATATGTCATTTTAACCCTTATCCACGTGGTCAGAATAAATCACCGAACTTTTTTGGGTTGTCCAAAATAAGTGAACAGTAATTTTTAGACTAACTAACCAAGGCCCATGTGATAAACCCATCAAAATTAACTAAATAAGTAAACAGAAATTAACTATGTTTAACCAATCTAAGCATGCTTAAACTGAAGAAGTAAACGTTCTCTTATTATATAAAATAATACTCCCTCCGTCCCACGTATTTTTACCCACTTTCCATTTTGGGGTGTCCCACGTATTTTTACCCATTCCATTTTTGGCAAAAATACATAATATTTTATTACCTACTTTTTACAATCCCAACAACTTTAATTACTTTTTTACACTTTATTCATCATTCCCAATAACTTTATTCACTTTTCCTTTTTAAATTATTAATTTATCCCTACTTTCTCTTACATTATATATTAAAAAAATAAAACGTCTTAATCTCCGTGCCCGTACAAACGGGTAAAAATACCCGGGACGGAGGGAGTAATATTCTTTTATTTATATGAAAAAAATGAGATACTTTGAATTGGTTGGAAGAGTATTATGAATGGTAGGTGATATTTTAAAAAAGTAAAAAAAAAAATCTGAGATTAAAGAAAGTAAAGCACACCATAAGAGATTAAAATTAGTTAATTAATTAAAAGGAAACAAATAAGAGGCATAATTAATGTAAGTGGGGTGTATTGTGTGACAAGGTACAATAAATGAGGTGAAAAATAGCACCCAAAACAGTTGCCTAAGAAATGATTTGACTATGCGACATCTTTCACGGGTTAGATGTGATCTCTCATAACCAATTTTCTTAACTTAACCCACAATATCACCCCCACAAACTATTTTATTTTATTTTTTATTTTAATTTAATATTTTTGGTCAATCAATCAATCTATTACTCCCATATCAATTTTCACATTTTCATTTAATTTAATTTTTGCTTTCGAAGTGGGCTAACTTCATGTCAACTTGCTCCTTTCTATTCAATTCATGCAGTTGCTTTCACATGGCCGGACACACATAAAGTTGCCACTAATTAATTGCATTCTTTTATTTTATTTAATTAATTTCTTCTAAGGTTTAATAAAACTAAATATTTTTACCTTTATTTTAGGTGGATTATTAATAGTGTTTCATTACGGAATGATTCACGTGAGGTGATTAGATGCGATTTAAGTTTAATCAAATTAAGCAAACAATTTTTTATTTGTCTATCCAACTTAATTTTGATGAAATTAATCAAAGAATATTTTGAAATAATATTGGCTTTATTTGTTTAGGGATTGAAAAGTAATAGAAATATCACTTCATGATTTGAAAAATGAAAATGCTAGAGATAAAATCTGCCAACCCTCAAATTATCTAGGCACACTTTCTATTATTTTGAGATAATAAGTCAGCTAGATTAAATTATTAATCACAGTTAGATATATTGTTACGTTTAATTAAAATGTACCACATGCATAAGATTTTATCATTATATATTGACATCTGAATTTTTTAATTACTTAGAATTATTCTTTAACTAATATTTCCAAACAAAATAACAGATGTATTCAAGAAGAAAAAAAGTATATCTCAATCATAATTTCTAGGAATTTTTTTAGTCTATAACCTGAAAATTAAATCAATTATTATTTGAAGAATCATGAAATACGTTACATATAAAATACATTGCCAAAAAGATAGTACATATGATATTGTGTTTTGATAGCACAATTGATAATTGATTTGTTATGTGTTGTCAAGTAATTATCATACTACCAAACAAGCAAAATATTATCAAAGTCATTATAGTAGTTTTCCTTACAACTTCTGACAATTTCAAAAAATAATTGATACTCCCTCCGTCCGCTTTAAAGGTGGACATTTGCTTTTTGTACATGGATTAAAGAGTATTATTATTTAATGTGTAGTTGGTAGTTGTATTAGTGGGGTGTATGGGTCCCATAAATTTATTATATTAGTGATGTGTGTGGGTCACATATGTTTAAAAAGGAAAATATGGACCTTTGGTGCAGATGTCCAAAATGGCAAAATGTCCACCTTTCGGGCGGACGAAGGAAGTATTAAATATTACTCCCTCCGTCCCAACTTTAACTTCACACTTTCCGTTTTGGTCCGTTCCAAATTCAACTTTACACTTTCATAAAAGGAAAAAGCAACAAACTAATATCCATCTAACATACTTTAATTTCAAATTTGTCATCACCTTTTTAACACACATAACATACTTTATCATTTATTTATTACCCAAAAATATCATACTACCCTCAAAAGTAAGTCAAAAAGTGACTTTTCTTAAATTTCGTATCTACAATAAATGTGAACTTAAATTTGGGACAGTGTGAGTATGATATATATATATATATATATATATATATATATATATATATATATATATATATATATATATATATATATATATGATTTAGGTATAATAGAGGGTAGGAAAGTGGCCCACCCCATATGCTAGTATAGTGAAACGCACCACCTTTATTATTATTATTATTTAAAAATAAATAAATTAATTAAAAAAATAAAAATAAAAATGTTGTCCCTTAATTGAAGCTACATTAATAAGCAGAAACGCTTGTAATGAATGGGCAGAAGGCAGGTAATGACATTTCAATAGGACCACCCATGAAATCAGTTCAAAAGCGGGATTCCCAACAAACACACGATTTTTCACCCCCCCCCCCCCCAAAAAAAAGTAAAGTTGGAAAAATTAAAGAAAACATCGCATTTTACGGTTTCCAAATTGACATGTTTTTGCCAACAATAGGGAAAGGTATCTTTGCCCCTCCTTTGTCCACATCTCCCCCCATCTTTTTCCTTTTTTTTTTAAATTAAATTAAATAATGTGGAAAAATCATTGTATCAAACCATTCTTAAGTAAGGCTTTATGTAGAACTTTCCACTTTTTTCTTTTTAAATAGTATGGGAAAATAAAAATTATTGCATCAAACCATTCTTTAATAATAAGGCTTTATGTAGAATTTTCCACTTGTTTTTTAGATAATATATGGAAAAATAATTGTATTAAACCATTCTTTAATAAGGTTTTATTTAGTGTATAATTTTCCATTAAGTTGCATGTAGAATTGAAACGGAGTTGTCTTAGTTTCACATCACTGCTTATAAAAACCCATTTCATCAAATTTTATTAATTATCAATTAGGTTTTGAGGATACTCAACATATTTTTAGTATACTTTAATGTATATTTATTGGTAGTTAAAATATGGAGTATCTCTCTACCATATAATGCATTTATATAATTCTCTATAAATATTATATTTTAATTATTAATAAACATAATTTACTTATTTTAATAATGAATTCAAATAGAATTAGTATTTTCATTTTAAAAAGAAAAAGGAAATATCTTTATTTACTAATATTAAGAATCATGAATATATTTTAATTATTAATAAATATTATTTACTTATTTTAATAATGAACTGAAATAGAATTAAAATTTTCATTTTAAAAAAAATAAAAAAACTTGATTTACTACTCATTAAATTTTCGAAAATTAATAAACTGTTGCATAAAAAGACAAAATTCCCAATTTGTGTCATATTCATGAAATGCGAGCTCATAATTAAAAAATAAATGAATCGACTTTATCTAAAGAATAAAAGATTTGGAACTGTAATTTTCTAAAAAGAATTTACAAAGAAAAAAAAAATACAACAAAAAATGTACAACTCCTTTTCTTTTAATTTAATTTAATTATACAAAAAACTCAAGAAGCTGACATGTTAACATGCAGGGTGGCGTTCATGGTGGAGTTACAGATGGGGCATGTTTGGAGGTGGTGGGCCCCACTCCCACACCAGCTGCAGATGCAGAGATGCCGGCATGGCAGCAACAGCACGCAAGATTCCCTTTCCCCACAGATCTTGCATTTCTGCCAACTGCTCCCCTCATCATCCTTATCCTCCGCTTCCTCTCCGCGGCCGGAGCTGCAGCAGCACGACTCCACGTCCTCCTCCGCCGCCGCCGCCGCGCGCGGCTCTTCGCCGCCGACATGGAGTAGCACTCGTTCTAGATTGCTGCGGAGGGAATTCGCTGTAGCTTCGTTCGTTTGGGCTAAATCTCGCCATAGTTGGTTCTCTACGCACAGATTTTTGACCTTTTCCTGAAGGACTAGATTCAATTTCCCCATCCTTTGAATCTGTTCATCTTTATCTTTTAATTTCTTCATCACTCCTTCTCCGATCGCCGCCGCGAGTAATCTCGCTTGCCGTTTTTGCTTCTCTTCTAATGCCAATCGCATTTTTTTAGTCTGTAAAAAAAATCAGGAAATTGAATTAATTTTAATTTCCAAAATTGAAGAATTGAATCCTGCAGAATTATAACGGTAAAATCGAATCACACAATTAATACGTACATGTTGGGAGATAATGGCGTCGATCTCTGATTGATACTGTTGGTTCGGCAGTAACATATCTTCGCCGGCGTATCCCGGCGGCAATTGAGAAACGGTACTGTTCTTCGTCGGTGCCGGAAAATTCTGCGCAACGTACAACTGATTAAAACAGTCTCTGGAGCGCTTTCTCGGAGCAGGAATGTTGTAAGTCAAGCCACTGTCCGTATTAACAGAGGTCTTCGCTTGAACGGAATCACACACCGCCGGCTGATAAAAGGACTGATTTTCCGGCAATGCTGCGGCGGAAGGATTACCGAGAAAATACATCGGTTGTAAAGTGCACGCGCCGCCGCCGACGGCGGCCTCATGATTAATCGGATTCAACAACTCTCTACAAATCAAAATCACAATCAATCAACACAAAATCATCCAAAAAACCTAATAATTCAATCCAGATTGGAATAAATCCACAAGAGGAGAGAAGATTTTCAAAAAAAAGGCACCTGTCGAGCTGTGATCGGAAGAGATGGAGATGCCTTGCTTCAACCGCCATTAGAATCGTTGGAGTAAGTTTCCGATGAAGAGAGAGAAAGTAGAGAGAGAAGAACGCATGCAGTGAGAACGAAGGTGGCCACTAGAGGAAATGGATGGGGTTGTGGGATTTATTTAAAGCGTTTGGTGCGGGATGAGAGAGAAATGCACATTTAGGAAAGTCAATCAAATTAGAGAGAGAAAGTAAGGCGGTCTAGAGAGAGAATGGGAGAAATCTCAAATTTACATTAAATTCAGCAAAAAATAACTCTGTCAACTAAGTATACCGATTTTGCAGTTTAAACAAATTAAATTGAAATCTCAGAATTAATTGATGAAATAAATTAAGAAACTGTAGTAATACAAAATCTGGGTGAGCTATGCTTTTAATATTATCATCATTGGCTAAATACAGTGTGCACCCACATACAAATATAAACAAAAACATATACAACTATAAGTAAAAATGTATACAATTTAATTATTAATTTTTTAATGAAAAATTGAGTGTAAAAAATATACAATTATTAAAATGCATGTATACACTATTGAATAAAAAGTTATACACAAATGAATGTTAATTTTTTTAATAAAAAATTTAGTATGAAAAAAGTATACAATTATTACAAAACACGTATACAAAAGAAAATAAAATATATACAAAATAGAATAAAAAATTATACAGGTATTGGTGCAAGGTTGCTCCTGATGCACCTAATATACACTCATCATCATTTCCCAAGTCAAGCACATTTAATGGCCCATTTCTCCGTAACGACTTAATCCCGGAGGGCAAATCCGTCACTCATGTTTATCAGTATTATGGTGACATGATAATTTCCGAATTAAATCGCATTTGCTGTGGTTGATATGTATGTAGGAGTTAATTTTAATTTTTTTAAGAGATTATACCCCGGGGATAATATAGCTTTTTTTTAATAAATAAATTATAAAGATGACTTATTTTTGTTATGGGAGGGACTAGGGTACAATCAAATCAGGGGTATCAATTTAATTGATACATTATTGTTCTCCACTCTTTTTAATTAATTCGTGCTCATTCATTTAGTTGTTTTTTATTTTATTTTTAAATTTATTTTATTAAATGACTATTATACCCTAAACCCTAGGGATAAATTATACCCTAAACCACAAGGGTAAAATTACAATTATATCCTTAAAATTAAATAAAAAAACAATAACAACAACAGTTTAAAAAAAAGAAAAAGAGGAAAACACTTACTGAAGGTGAAGGAAGGAGGTTGTACATTTTGAAATTGGTAGGACAATTGTATTCTAGTCTTTGTCTTTTGTTATTATTTGGACAAACATCCATGTTACATCGTCTCATTTATTGTAAAATAATAAAATGTAATAATATTTTAATAAAAAATAATAATGTTATTAATAAACTAAATGATACTCAAATTAATAAAAAATAATAGTGATGATGAAAATTTTATAATATAAATAAAAATTGATAATATTTTTAATAAATAGTAATAATAAATTTAATAATAAGAGATAACTATTTAAGAAAAATATAAAAACGATGTCACAATTATTACCTATAAGTTATAAGATAGAAATAGTGTTCCTTCTTTGGTAATGCTTGTTATGAAATGGAGGGTATCATATACTTTGTATGATAATATTATTTTAGTTTTATAATTTAAAGTGCACATATTATCTTTTAAAATTTATTAGTATATTTTACTTATTTTTAAGTTTTATCATCAAATTATTCAAAATTATATAGATCAATACATATACATAGAATTATACTTGCTTGTGAAGGTTTGGTGTGAGTTTTCTTGACAAATATAATAAGTAATAACATTTTAATAAAAATTTGAGATAGTATCTTTATTGAATTTTTTTAATGATAATTAATCATAAATAAATAAAATTATCTCATTATAAAACAAATCTTACACAAACTTTGTTCCTAATCTTTTACTCTTAATATTTAAATTTTTTTTAATTGATGACGTCAAAATTAAAAAGATACCCCAGATTACAAACCTATTATCATGTTTTATTATCAATTACACACAATCACACAATAGACTCGCTCCTAACCAAATTAGGTTGCCTCACAATATTTTTTTGGTTACATATAGAAAAAGTAAAATTGTAATTATTCATATGAATAGAGCTGTCAAAATGGGTTGGGCCCGTCGGGCGAACCGCACCCGCCTATATAATTGGTGGGTTGGGCCGAGTATTTCTAGACCGCAACCCGCCTAAACTCGCCAAATGCGCGGGTTGAGGCGGATTTGGCCCGCCCCGCCCCGCCCCGCCTAAGCCCGCCACATGTCAAACTCGAGAAAAATGCCTAAAGTTTATCTTTCGTGTATTATGCTTTAAAGTAGAAATGCCTAAACTCGATTTGAATTAAAGTAATACTAATATATATGATATTAGAAATACGAACTCAAGTGATAAATATAAGTAGAGGAAAATTTCAAATGTTTGGAATTTTTTTTTGTGAAGAGAGTGTTGGTAAGAATGCAGATTCTATATGTATCATGTTTATGTTGATATTATAGGATTTTGTACCATTATTTTGATATTTTATTTTAATAATATCATCCCTAATTAAAAAGAAAAAAAGAAAAAAATTCACGGGTTGGCCCGCCTAGCCCGCGATCCGCCTTTGAATGGGATGGGCCGAACATTTCTAGCCTGCAACCCGCCTAGGCCCACTCGCCTAAGCCCACCAAATGCGCGGGTTGAGGCAGATTTTGGCCCGTCTCGCCCCGCTGCCCGTGTTGACAGCTCTACATATGATGATAGGATTGCTTACCAATTTCTCAATTGGAAATTACTAATGTCTCCGTCATTAATATTGTAAATGAGGTTGTCAATTCCAAATCACAAAAGATTAATTCCTACTCACCATAGTAGTGATAAATACTTTAAAGTTTGATATAAAGATATTTTCTTTCATATCTTGCATAAAAAGTTACTGAAATGAGTAATTCATTCAAGAAGATGATTTCCTACCATGTGTATAGTTAATTGATATTATTCTAATCATATTTTTATTTTAATATTAACATTAATTAAAATTGGCCCATTAATCCATTATGGAAAAATGAGTTTAGCATGAATATCAAAGAGCTCAAAAAAAAAATTCACAAAATTGATTTTTCCGGGTATGAATTTTCTGTACCACTTTGATGCGATATTTCCGTTGAATGAGTGACACATAGAGAGATTAGTAAAACTATATCCTAAGTCAACCACTAAACCTTAGAAGCAAGGGATCAGATTTCTCCACCCCACCACATGTCAATCTAAAAGGTAATGTTACTAGAGATGCAAAACCAAAATATCACATAACATCATTTAGATACTCAATTAAATCGTAGAGTTTATTAAAAATATGACTCTAATTTCAAAACCTAAAAATTATATTTTAATTTGTAAAATTATCATTCCTTCTTTATTAATTGGACGGTCAAGGTTAAAATTGAATTATTTTTAAATAGAGTAAAATTGAAAAAAAATTGAAAACAAAATTAGAAGTTTATGTTTACTTTTATATATGTATAGATAGATATAGATTACATATTTTTATATTTTATCTATTACTTAAAAAATTCAAATTATACCAAAGTAAATTTTTTTTCTTAAACAATAGACACAATGAAATTGAATCATTCTCTAAAATATGATTGAGAGTAATATTTTGTATGATGAACCTATATACTTTTATATGACAAAGTAATATTTACCATACACTTCATAACTTATTATTGAAATTAGAAATTTTATTATTTTAATAAGTAATATTTTGAAAAAAAAATGGTTCAATCTTAGAAGTATAAGATTGGAGGAATATGTGCAAGTATTTGTGGACGGTGGTATATGGTTGAAAGTTAGGTGGATAAAAATGATAAAGGATTTTCACGAGAAAACAAGGTTTAGAATGAAATAAACTTTCGTTGGGCTTTTTTTTTACATTAAAATGATACATCATCCACATATTTATGCTAACCAAGGGTAGATCCTCCATTACAATACTCGGGATAGTTCTATATTAACTGCTAATTAGTTTAGATATTTCACTTATATAATCACATGTTTTTCTAAATTGTGATTTTCACTACATTATTCTAATTTTTTCTCTAATTTTCTTCATATCCATGCTGAGATTACTAGTCTACAACTATTTCCACCTTCTAATTTATTTTAAACATAATCTCAAATATTTTTATTTTAAACATAATCTCAAATACTCTAAAATCATTCATTACAAAATTAAGTTTGGTTTAATATTTCACCAGTACTCATTTTTAAACTTGATTTTGCATTACAAGCAAATTTTGGTTTTTTGCGAACTTTTAATATTTGAGCGGCTTCGTGAAAATATCGGTTATTTGTCTTGTTATTTCACATTCTCCACTTGAACTTCTCTCCTCGCAATGCATCGTTTATTAGTGTGGAAATGAGTGTTTATATGTTTACTCAAATAATGGAACACTAAATTCTTTGCAAAAATACATTTAACTCAGTTTAGTGATTTAATTAAATAAATTATAGTTTAATTCAATTTTACATATCGAAATGAGAAATGTGATATAGGGATTACTTAAAAGGAGAAGGGGGGGGGGGGGGTGAGGTGGCGGTGGTAACTGAAAGGAAGGATGAAGGGGCACGTTGGGAGTGCAGGTACAGGGCCCACATCACCGTACGCCACAGTTCCTTGGTCAAGGCTGGTGAAAACGTGAGATGTGGGGAGTGGGGCCCGGTGGGAGCACGTGCGAGGACACAGTATGTATATAGGACCCCGGGCTCCACGGGGAAAATTCCGTTGGCTGGGCCCCACCTCTTTCTGTTTTATCTGCGGTTTCCCTCTTTTGCTACCTTGTCCCCATTCCTTAACTAACGGTGTCTGCCCGAGGACAACCTTGCTGACCTGGATTTTATTCTGCCTCTTTCCTTTTCTTTTTCAATATTTTATTTTTATTCTTCGTCCCATAAATATTTTTACGTTTTATTCAACTAGTGTTACACCCGTACAATGTATGAATGCAAAATAAATTTATATGATTGCAAAAGAAAATTACATGAAAATAATAATATAAAAATGTGTTCATCAAAAATATAATAATAATATTATCAATTTATGGTACTAAAAGTGCATACATATATTATCGTTAAAGAATATTAGTTATTAAAAATTATAATATAAAAATATATTTTATTAGAAAGATAATAGTAAGAAAATTTCTGGTTTGAATTTTAATTTTAAAAAAAATTATGAATTGAAATTATATTTGTAAGAAAGGACAAATATTAAATTATGTGATTAAAAAATAAAATATCAGGGGAAAGAGTTGGTTTCTTGTATCCCGCACAAAGTGTGTAAGAGTATATCATTTTATTTTAAAGGGTGTATATTTTAATTAATAAAGATATATTATTTTATTTTAAAGGGTTATATTTTTTATTAATATTTTTTATTTTTTTCAGAAAATAAAGGATATATTTTTTTATACTAAAAGATATACAATTTAATACTAAATGATATGCGCGGCGTACTCGCACAAGTTTTTGCCTAGGGGAAATATGATTTCAAAAACAGTAGTATTATGACTTAATTAGTTAATATTAAATTCTAAAGTGATGTTCGTTTATGATTTTAAATTTAAGTTTTGATTTCCAAAACTCATTTTAAAAATTACTCATATATATATATATTTTATAATCTTTAAAGTAGATAAATACTTGTTGGGGGGGTTCATGCGTGCCACCTAATTTAATTAATATCTATATTAATTATGAATTCAATTTAAGAGTCCAACTGTGGTGCAGTTGAACGATCATAACCGTTAGATTGATTTTAGTTTAATTTTTTATTATTAAATAAAATAATATAATTAATTTTATTTATAAAAAAAACCCACTTCCTATTTTTAAGCATAAATATTGGGAATGCACAATGCATCACGTACATTCCACAATCACCCTCAATTTAAAAGAGAAACCCAAGATATTATAATAAATTATGTATTAAATCATTAATTAATTAAGCCTCAAATATCTATAGTTAGTAAATGAATTATGTTTTCAGCGCATAATGTTTGAGATTGAAGTATATAGGTAAAGTATCTTACATTAAAATACACTTTAATTTTGACAAAAGTTTGCATTTGTTGGTGGTAAATAGTGTATGGATTTAAATTTGTGTGTACATATCCAACTAAAAAAATGGTGTAATAAACTTTTGAATTAAATATAATATTCTCTAGTATAAAAATCAGCACACTTGATTTTTTAAAGTATAAAAAAGATAATTTTCTTTAATACTTTTGATCTTTAAATGGGCTCTTTCAATTAAAAAAATAATAATAATACTGTTATATTAAAATAATGTATTTTAAAATATTAGTTAACCTTTTCTAAACCTTATTTACATCCTGTAAACATTATACATTATGATCCCTTAATTTAAACACCCTAATATAGAATATACTATAAAATTGGAAGGGGGACTATCGAATTTACACCATACACCCAATTTACACAAGTTTTTGTATTAAAATAAAATGTAATATTCTCATGCACCGGAGTACAGATCAACTCCTTCAAAGTTGTGCTTAATTTTTAATTCTGATCCTTCATAAAATCAATAAAATTGATAAAAATAATTTTGATTAATCCCCATAAAAAAATATGCACCTTCAAGTAGGAAGGTGGGCCACCTTAAAAAATGAAACATTAACCCACAAAACTTACTAATAACTCTTCTTATTGTCTAAATATACATTTATGTAATTATTAGAATATTTTATAAAAATAAAATTGAAAAACACACATATGGTCTATTCTCGTTCATCCTGATGCACTAATTTATATGAGTGTATATTGGGTGCACCGAGTGCATGGTGCACCCATATGTGTATGACTTTTTATTTTATTTTGTATACGTGTTTTGTAATAATTATATATTTTTTTCATACTAAGTTTTTCATTAAAAAAAGAGTGAGGCTTGCGTGCACCCGGGCGCACGGAACACATTCCGTGCGCCTTTAGAAATTTTGTATTATTGGTAAGGGCACATTAATTTGGTCTAAAGGGTATACACTTTAATTACTAAAAGGTACACAATTTTGTTCTAAAGGGTATACACTTTTCATTAATATTTTTTTTTCTTTAGAAAATAAAGGGTACACATTTTTATACTAAAGGGTATACAATTTAACACACAATTCTAAAGGCGCACGGAGTGTTGTTCGTGCGCCCAGATTTTTCTTTAGAAAATAAAGGGTACACATCTGTATACTAAAAGGTATACAATTTAGCACAAATTTCTAAAGGCGCACGGAAAGTGTTCAGTGCGCCCGGGTGCACAGGAGCTTTTGCCTTAAAAAAACTTACATTCATATGTGTATAATTTTTTATTCAATAGTGTATACATTTTTTTTAATAATTGTGACAATATTAATCTAAAAAAATTTTTTATAACAATTTATAAAATAAATAAAAAGTGACAATATTATTTTAAAAAATAATACTCCCTCCGTCCAACATTAATCTATTCGTTTGCTTTTTGCACGTAGATTAAGTAGATTAATGAGTATTATTATTTTATGTGTAGTGGATAATTATATTAGTGGTGTGTGTGGGTCCCATATTTTAATTGTATTAATGTGTGGATGGGTCCCATGTGTCTAAAAAGGAAAATGGATAGATTAAGAGTGGACGACCCAAAATGATAAAATAGATTGATTGACAGTGAACGAAGGGAGTATTATTTTTAATAAAATGTGATTAATAATATAAAAATGTAAAATAATCGGTTTTACACAAATCTGGAACTTCCTTATTTATTCGTCCCACAATAAAATTCACTACTTATAAACGGAAATAATCTCTCAATTCAAAACCTCAAAGATATACTTTAATTTCAAAATTACAATTATTTTTAGAGTCTTACTGTAATACACTAGTTGTATCGTGCACAGTAAATTTTAAAACATTAGATAATTGAATATTATCCTTGTATTTAAATTTTTTAAAAAAATTGTATAATTATAACGTATAAACCTTAAAGTTTTCATATTATGATGGATCGAATTTCCATCAATTTTTTTTTTTACTTTTAGAAAAGACTTTAATTTTGATTAAATATGCACTCAAATTTAAACGAAATAATTTCTCAATTTATATTGAGTACAACACTTATTTCAAAATTTTAATTTGGTTTCAGAATTCTCAAGTGGTTTGTGTTTATCCTTTCTGGACGACATCATAGTGTAACTGATTTATAGAATATTGTGTGTTTACTTTTCTAAATGCATATAGAGTTGATGGATGAAATATATAAAAAAAAAAGATAATAATGGTAGAATCTAGAAAGGGAGTAGGGCCAAAAAAAAAAAAAAGGGGTGAAGTAAAAGCCAAAGCAGATGATGTTAATACTGATGAATTAATAGTAATACCCATCTTTCTCTCTCTTCAGTTAGTTTCTCTCTCATCCATGGCCATGGGCTGTCACGCCTCTCCTCACTCTTGCTCATAATTTTCGCACCAAACAAAAAACCATGCTCCAAATCATGCGTTTTTTACTCTCTCTCTCTCCGTCAGAAGAGAGAGAAAGAAAGACCCTTCAAAGCTCAAACCACTTCTCGAAACTCCCTACCTTATCTCCACAAACCTCCATCTCCATATCCCTTTGTCGCCTTTACCCAGTTAATTTTTTAATATTTTCACTATTTATTTCCTTTTTAATTTGTTAAAATTGTAAGATTAATAATCTATCCTTTTTCTTTTAATCGGAAAATGCAAGATACTATTATTTTTCTCATCATCTATCCTAAATTTTATCAAACTTCTACTAGTATCTAATAATAATAAAAAATTGTGATGAATTTTTTAGGTGTTATATTGATTCATGTATTATGAGCTTGTAATTTTGTAAATAGGAGGAATCGTTATTATTAATCGGGGATAAATCATTATTCATTGAACACAAGAATCTCGCATTTAAAGAGATTATTTTCAAATTACGGCATTAAAATTTAATCCTTGATTATTAATATAAAATGTAATTATTATGATGAGTTAGAGCTGCGAATACGGCCATTATAAACTTGTACTTCATAAAAGAATTCTATCATAGGAGTAAAATGTGTTCATTCTACATTGTAATGAATTATTACTCATTTGATTGTTTTTTTTTTTCTAAAACTCACCATATAACTGAAATAAATTAATTTTGTTATGCACAAGTGTAATTGATATTCTCTCCATTCCTCATCAAAGATCTCATTTTGATGTTTTAACATGTCTTTAAAAGATCTCATTTCTTTCTAGCCATATAGAATCTACTCAATGTCACAATTAAGTTATGAAACTCACACACTCCCATAATATAACTAATCTCTACATACTATTAAATAGTACTCCCTCTCTTTGTCCAAAGGAATGCATTTATTTTTTGTACGTGGATTAATGAGTATACTCCCTCCGATCAATGCAAAGATATCCATTTTACCATTATGAGCGTCCAATCCAAAGGTATCCATATTCTCTTTTTAGTAAAAAAATACATCACATGGCCCACCACTTCTTTCTAATACAACTACACACTATACATATAATAATAATACTCCTTAATCTACGCGCAAAAAGCAAACGATTACCTTTGCATTGGCCGAAGGAAGTATTATTTAATGTGTAGAGGGTAATTGTATTTGTGGGTGTTTGTGCCCCATATTTTAATTGTATTAATGAGCATATGTGGACCCATGTTTGTAAAAAGGAAAATCAAATCCTTAAGTCGAACGCTCTAAATGAAAAAATATGACTCTTTTAATTGGACGGAGTAATAATTTCCATTAATTCACGTAAAAAAATAAATGACATTTTTGTTGGCGGGACGTAGTACTCGTCACGGAAAAATGCGGTAATTACTGATTAAATTTCACTTAAAATGTTACCATAAAATCGAAATCAATGGAGTATGTATTATTTTTAACGAAATTCAGATTATTAGGGAAATATAAAATGATGAAATTAAAATAGTTAGAATAATAATAAAAAATAATGAGAATAATTAAAGACATGAATTGAGGTGCAATGTGTTTTATTGTGGGCCATGTGATGTCCTATGTGCAAGTACAATCGTGTTCGTGATGAGTTGCCAAATTATTAATGGAATAAATATTGTACATATGTAACCAAGATGGGAACCTAATTAATTGCGTAATTAGTACTATAATTTTGATCTAATCTCTACCTAACATTGCAACTAGTCTTCTTAAAACAACATCACCTGCCCATAATTATTTATTGTTTTTTTAATTACGAAAACAACGTCACATGAAATTATACGTATTAATATTAATATTTTGAAGAATTAAGCTTTGGGATTTCTTTAATCAATTATTTATTCCCTAATACGTATCTAAACCACATTATAGACTAATCAATTAACTGCACCAACAACTCTTCTTGAGATTATCAACTCCAATTATTTATTTTGACATAACAAAAAAGAAAAAAAAAAACTCTTTATTTAAGTGTATTTACGCTTGATTGTTTTTTCAATCTCAAATTTCATGATCTTATGAATGGAGTAATAATTAATAAGACACACTCTCTTGTAAAGTTATACTCCCGTAAGATCATTTGTAATCTAAAATGTTTTTTCTGTCTATTCAAAATTCGAAAAATGTGAAATTATTATTACATGAGCTAAACCCATAAAATTAATTAAAATAAAATGATAATAATAGTAACTACATTAGAATTCATATGTTAAAATTAGTTTTAAGATAATATTTTATAATTTATTATTATTAAAATAACATACTAATTAATGATAAAATTATATTTTTCAAGTCTTAAATTGATAGAAAAAATTTCTCGAATCTTTAGACTCTAATCGATAGTTATCTATTTTGTGGGTTTGGGATACTCTTTTGTGAAACGCATTGCGAGATGGATCAATCTATTTTTAAATTATGGAGTAGTTTTTATATAATAAAGTATGTTTATTAATAGTTAAAATTTGTTTATAATAATCATACTATAATATTTTATAACATACTTTAATTCATTATTTATCGTATTTTTAAAAAAAACGTACTTTACTTATATAAATTGAGTAACTCTCTTGTAAGACGAGTTTTTTGGTAGACAGTTGTGAGACGGATCAATCCATTACTAAAGTATGCTTATTTGTAATTAAAGTATGTCAATAATAAATTTTATTATAACACTCTAAAATCATACTTTAATTCATCATCTATCATACTTTAGAAAATATACTTTAACAATAATTAAGCATACTTTATCTATATAATAGACATACTTTAACACATCTCATAAACGGTCCCACATATATAACGTCTCACAAAAAAATTTGTTATATAAATTAACATACTACTTTTTTTAAAATAACAATAATACTTTTACAATTGCTCGACCTGTCTTACATAATTAAAGTGAGTTTGTCTTCGGATTTATATAATTTTTTTTAAAGGGTCACCAATCTAATTTCATTTATGTGACGGACTAATATTTTATTTTTAAATCTTAGAATTGATAATATCTACACAAAATCGAAAACTCCAAAAAAGGACGGTCCTTAATAATTGTTTGCTTAATCATCGGTAATAAACAATAATATCTGTCGAGTGGGTTACACAAGATTCTAAGTTGCCTTTTTAATACTCACATATACATTTGTTAACCAATCAAATCAAATCAAACATTACATTACATAATTAATCTTAAGATTAAGCAAAATGGGTCCCCCTAAAATTCTCTAATCTATAATATTAATGCGCATCTTCACACGTTCACGGACATCATTACCAATTTAGAAATTAATTAAATTAAATATTAATTTATTTTGAAGTTGGTCACTATATTCGATAACGACTGAAATTGATTCTAATGTGGGTGGCAATCTTTATATAGATACTCCCCCAATTGGTCATAATTATTAATTAATAAGCACTAAGTACTTTCTAATATTTTAATTATCAGATAACTTTATATTTAATTTAACAATTTTTAAATAGGTTTTATGCTCGACAATCCTATGCTATTATTATTATTTTTAATACTATTTTATCTTTTTTATACGAGGTGACTGGTCATCAGTCATCATTATACATACTTTTCGTGGAATCCAATATATTAGTGCTGGATGATCTACAGTAATTAAATACTAAAATCAATTATTGGTGAAAAATAATTGATAATTATAATCCTTCAATTAAATAATAGTCACTTGATTGCATGTGGCGTGAAGATTGCCTTATTCGAACATATAAAATAATTAATTAATTAATTACGATTAAAACACTTGAATGACATTATGAAACAGTTGACATCAATTAAAAAAATTAATATTGCCGACTTTATAAATAATTAATTGCATTTGAATAAAATTTATCGTTTGAAGAACAACATTTTTAGGTAGTTGAATCGATAACTTCAATTGGATTAGTATTATTAAGTTAATCCGGCCATCATTCAAGTAGCTAGAGTTGAATAAATAAGTTAATATCGATTTAAATCATGATTAATTAATTGTATATATTTGCATTTTTAAATGTAGAAACAAAGTTTGAATATATCTCAGTATAGTTTGTGTATAATATTCAACAAAAACTCAAAGTTTAATGCAAGTCAACACAAGTAGTGAAAATTACATTTAATACGTTGAAAAGACCAAACAACTTAAATAAACACGATTTGGTTTGACACATTTAAGGATTCGTGTGAATTAATATAAAAATAGTTATTTTAACTGAAAGTAATATATATATCAGGGGATTAATAAAATAAATTTTTAAAGAAAAATTAGGAAAAATATTTTACTTATGTTTTTAAATAGGATTTACCTTTGGTCATGAATATTATTATAAAAACATCTTAATAAATATATTACTTTTTTATGGAGGGTATTAAACTTTATTATTAATTTTTATTTAAAAATAACAATATTTATTTTAAAAATTTACTAACAAACTGTTATGTTTTTCTTCACTAATGTACTATATGTTCTTTTATTTATAAAAATATACTATATAAATTGAATGTGAACAGGTGGACTAACATTCTGTTGCCCTAAATATTTTCCTGAAAAAAACTTCCTAATGAAAATGACTTAGGTTTACTAGCTAGTTTATACTTATCTTAGAAAATAAAATATTAATAAAATTTAGAGTCCGACTGCTGTGCACCTGGGTGATCTTAATCTTTAAATTATATTTTAATTCGATCTCTATCATCAAATAAAATAAAATAATTAATATTTAAAAAAAAAAATTACCCACTTCCCCTATTTTTAACCCACTAACTGTAAGTACACCGTACATTTGGTGCACCGCAGAATGATCCTAAAATTTCACTTACGAAACGGTTGTATATATATTAATTAATTAATTAATAATTTAGCCAAAAAGATAGGTAGGAATTGAATTAAATAAAATTGTTAAGTTAAGAGTTGGTTACTTTATTTCTCATCAAGTCTTTGGAATTGACATTTAATACGGAAAACAACAAAAAGAAGCAGCCGAAACGTTACGTTCAAATATTGCATGATTTAAGAAATTGACAAAATAACAAAGTTGTATCCAAATCAAACTTCTGTAATATCTTCCTTTGCTCATTCATCCTCTATTTCTTTTATTAATTAATCCAGAAAGCTGTTTTAATTAGAATTTCTATGTTTTTATTAAATATTTAATTTGGACACACAATTTGCATGTTAGGACTTCGTAGGGTGCTCGAAAGTGCTTATAATAAATTAATCAAGTGGAGGAAGAAATTACTTTAATTATATTTTTAAATATAAAAGAATTTAGATAAATTGCACCATTTGCAAAAGTAAGATAAAGTCATTTAAAATTTACTGTATTTTGATAACATAGTATATGGAGTATTGAATTAGACATGCTCAAAAAGTGTGTATGTAATACGGTTTATGAAACTTATTAAAATAAGGGTTTTATATGGGTAAAGTATATTTTTTTGAATAATATATTAAAATATGAAGTAATTCTAAAATGTTATAATATGATTAATTACAAACATACTTCAAATATTAATAAATACTTCTATACTTTACCTGCATATTAATAAACATACTCCCTTCGTCCCACAGCAAGGGTCTCTTTTTTTCATTTTGGTAGTCCCACCCAAAGAGTCCTCTTTCCTTTTTTACACATATGAGACCCACTCATTCCCTCTAATACAATTAAAATATGGGGCCCATACTCCCACTAATACAACTACCTACTATACATTAAATAATAATACTCCTTAATCCACGTGCCAAAAAGCAAAAACTACTCTTGCCGTGGGACGGGAGTATATGTTATAGATGGATTCCTCTTACAGTATATCCGAAAGATTACCCTTCATTGTGGTAATGTGGAGGGTAATTAATTCCTAAGTTCACTCTTAATTTAAAAATATGATAATAGATCCCTAAACAATACGGAACAGGACAGATTCAGATCATTTTATCATCCTTATTCCTTACAAACAACTGCCCAAATTAATTTAATACTAATCAGCCACCGAGGGCAGATTCGGAATCCACCATATAAAATTATTAAAACCACACTTACATCAACTAATCGCATTATCATCATTCTCCTCCACAGAGCCCCCAGGGCATAGCTCAAGTGGTAGAGGGGAGGTGGAAAGGCCTTCCAGCTGAGCTTGATTGCTGCA
Source organism: Pogostemon cablin (assembly GCA_023678885.1). NCBI lineage: Eukaryota > Viridiplantae > Streptophyta > Magnoliopsida > Lamiales > Lamiaceae > Pogostemon > Pogostemon cablin. The sequence goes on along the minus strand of CM042961.1, from coordinate 13,124,273 downwards.
CTGTGGGGGTTCGAATCCTGCCTTTGGCATGGATTTGGCCCCTTGCAAGCATAAGTTTAACAGTGAACCCTTCCTATAAGCCATTTGAGGCACATCCTGCGATTTACCTCCTCCACCAATCCTCAGGACAGGGGCGGTGGGGGCCCCTAATGATGGGGTACACCATCATTCTCCTCTACAGCTAAAAAGTAGGACCACAACTCATTTCTGCAATCATATACTTCCTTCGTTCCATTTTAATATTCACGTTTCTATTTTGCACGTCTCATTTTAATATTTACATTTTCCTTTTTAGAATATGGAACCCACCTAAAACAATTAATATATCATCCAACACTAATACACCTACACACTTTACATTAAATATTATATCTTTCCACCCACTATCTATTAAAATATTATACTTCTTAATCAACGTGCAAAAAGCAAACGTAAATATTGAAATGGGACGGAGGGAGTATGTTCATAATTAATTTTAATTTTAATTATAATAATGTACTCCCTCCGTCCCCTTGAAAGATACTCGTTTGCTGTTTGCACGTGGACGGTTCTAAGGTCTTTATTTACTTTTTGCACGTAAATTAAGGAGTATTATTATTATAGATAAGGTGGGTAATTGTATTAGAGGAAAGTTGTGGTTCATATTGTGTATTTTCTTTATTAAATAGAGGAAATTGATGCTTTTGAAACAAATGCCAGAAATAGTGAAATGGATATATTTGAGAGGACGAAAAGATTAACTCTCAATTAAGCCTCTCCATAAAACCCTCAAATCTTTATAACAAAAATAGTATCACAAACCTAAAATATGTTACACATTCAAAAAAAAAAAATCCCATAATTGCAAAAATTTAGCTGAAATCAAACTCCATAATATACTACTAATATTGTATTAAAAATGACGGATTTGCCATAGTTGGAAAAACAATATTTATCCCATTTCTTTTCAGACTTCATGTTAGGGTGGGGTAGGGTAGGGGGTCCCACGTCGTATCTTGGACCACGACTACTGACATTATAATAAAAAAAAAATTAAATAAATAAAAAAGGTATTTTAGTTCACACCATGCACGTTGTTATGCCAGAATTATCTTTACTAATTTGTCCCATTCTTTCAAGGGTCCCACATTCAACTAGTCCACCACGCCATCTCATTAATCAATAATAATTAAAAATTAAAAGTAATAATTATCGGAATTAAACTTTGATAATATATTGATGTGATATCTTACCAGCTTATATTAGCATCAAATTTTGGCTCTTTCTAATTTGAGAAATTTCCAACATGAATTATCGCAATCACCTTTCAGAATAATTAAGATTAATCTCTCACCTGCATACGTAATTTCCTTTATAATATTAAGAATTAAAATCATTTTGAAATTTGTATTTATTAACCAACTATACTTTTAGTTAAAACCCTAATCCCAGGTTCACAATTTTTTTAGTTTAATTTCATTGAATCTTGTTAATTAGTTACCACTTATAATCCTACAATGTATAGATGAAATATTAGTAATACTTATCAATTATTGTAAAAATAATTTATTAGACGTAATTTACGTGAAGTGAAATATACAAAACATACATATATATGAATGAAAGTGAATTAATAATATGTTACTTTTTATTGGCGCGCTGTCGTGTCACACACCGTGACAATTTTTTACTTTTTTTTTTAAATTATATGAAGTATTATTTTTTAATAAATATATTATTCCTTTTTAATATTATATAGATTTTTTTATATTTTTTATTAGGTTAATTGCAAAAAAAATTACGAAATTTACTTTCACTACAAATTAATTCTCACCTTTGAGAAATTACCAAAAAAACTCACTTTTAAATCTTATTCCAAAACGCACCCAATTTTAATCATAGGTGCGTTTTGCAACAATACTTAAATGTGGTGATTTTTTATTTTTTAAATTTCTTAAAAGTGAAAATTAATTTGTAATAATAGTAAAGCTCATTATTTTTTTTCAATTAACCATTTTTTATTTCTATAAAAATATATTAACCTAATTAAGTGAGATTGTTTTATTCAAGTTTATATATATATATATATATATATATATATATATATTAATAAATCAAGTACTGTGATACTATTTAAGAATATTGATTGAATTTATAATCTGTTGATGTGATTGAAATGTATACTGAAATATATTAATTTCACACAATATGTTACTATCTTTTTGTTAATTACTAGACTAGATGTAATTTTTCCTCCCAATATTAAAGCTTAATAGTATTAGTTTACAAAATATATAATCGTCTTTTAAATGTACATAAAAAAAGGAGATGCATACCCTTAGAGATGTTAAACGGGGCTGGCCCTAACGGGTTTCGGGCTAATCGGGCTTCGGGCTAAATCGGGTCTGTTTAAATGGGCTATGAAAAGGTGAACCTAACCCTAACCTTAACGGGCTACGGGTTAAACGGGCCGGGCTCGCGGGTTGTACGATAAAAAATATTTAAAAAATTATAAATTATAATTTATTATAAATAAAATAAAAAATTCAAAATTAACTAATACATTATTTAAAATTTGAGAGAATTAAGATTAATACATGCAAAAAATTGTTAAAAGATATAAATTAAAAGAATTTGTGATAATTAAATTAATCTTAATATATTTATTCAAGTATTATTTTATTCATTAGAGAAAATTTTGGGTTAGAGTAAGAAAAAAGATGAGAAAGAGATGAAAATTAAAAGATGGTGAGAGTTTGTCCAACGATGGGTTGGGAGTAGGGTGGGATTGGGTGGTCGATGTATAGATTATGGGTGTTAAAATTAATTAAACATAATAATAATAGTAATAATTTTCAACCCTACGGGCCGGCCCGGTTAGCCCACGGGTCAACCCTATTAGCCCACGGATTAATCGGTTCGGGCCAAAAAACCCGGATGTTAAACGGGCTCAAATTTCTTGGCCCTAACCCTAGTTTTTTTCGGGTTAATCGGTTCGGGCCCACGGTTTACGGGCTTATTAACAACTCTACATACCCTATACATTATGTGATCAATTAAAATTATAAATCATTTTAATTATACCTATTTATTTAAAAAAATATTCATAAACCATCGATCTGATATCTCTTGTGCAAAATCATGCTCAAATTCCTCAATTTCGACTACAATTTTTATTTATTCTATATATAATAATTATGTCCCCTCATAACATAAAAAGGCACAAAATTAATCATGCGAATTAAAATTAAAATTAAATAATCATAAACATTAATAATTAAGGTGGAATAGAATGGTTAATTTAGGTTAAGAAGAGCTGTCAACTAAGGTTATCACATCATCGCGAACGTAACTAGAAGAAATCTCAACTTTTGAAACTATTTTTTGACTATAAAAAATTATTTTTATAATATTTAATTTAATTAATTATCAAAATAATGTCACGTCATGGCTGATTATATAGCAGTGTTGTTCACATCGAAAAAGAAATTCAATGAATTAAAATCATTAAATGTTCTCTATCCTCAACAGACGTTGTAAGACCTTCTTCAGGTGTCACTCAACAATTTTTTTATTGAGAAGCTTTTTTGTGAGACGGATTTTTTGTGAGATGGATGTGAAATTGATCGATTCATTACTAAAATATGCTTATTATATAAGTAAAGTATATTTATTTATAATTAAAGTATGTTAATAATGAATCATATTATAACACCCTAAAATCATATTTTAATTCATCATCCATCATAATTTAATATACATATTTTAACCACCATTAAACATATTTTATCTATATAATAGACATACTTTAATAAGTTTTACAAACCGTCCTAAATAATTAACGTCTCAAAGACTTTGTCATTTTTTTTTGACTTGTAAAATAATAATAATAATAATAATTTATCTTCTTTATAAACTTCTACGAATGTGCATATCATGATGCTCTGCTGTAAGTTATTATATCGAATTTGAAATAATAATCGTCAAATAAAAGTCTTATTAATTAATTAATTAATTTCTCATTCCATTAACATGTTACACATATAATTATCTAAATATTTCTAGAATAAGATTCTATTTGCACAACAATCATCTAATACAATAACAAATTAAATAAATAAAAGTCATATATATATAATTTTTTTATCGTTATCTTCAATTTCTCCAGTTTCATATTATTGACTATATTGTACCAACTTTATGCATATAAGTGACAAACGTGGATTCCCAATTTTTTTTTTTTGAAATAAAGTCGATTGATAATATATGAGATAAACCAAATTTGATTCAAATAACCCCAATTTTTTTTTGAAATAAAGTCGATTGATAATATATGAGATAAACCAAATTTGATTGCGACTCTGGGCCTGCATATTATCATTAATTTGGATTAATGTTTATCTATTTTTAAAAAAAAAATCAATTCAATTGCCATAATTTATTAATTAATCATCTTTCTCCAAATTAGTGGCCTATGTCAGGTCACCAATCACCCACATATATATATTTATTAATAATCCACCCCTACTATTTTGTGGACCTCCCTACAAACATTGTTGATGTTGAAACAATTTTTAAATTTATTTTTTTAAAAATATTACTCCATTTAATATAATCTTGAAATGATGATGAAATTGGTGGTTGAATACAAGACTAATTACTCAAGATGCTGCTTGAAGGCTTATTTGAATCAGCCTAATTGATTTGACTAATTAGGGTTCTTATTTTTATCACTTTATTTATTTTGAATGTATTATAGTATTATACTTAATAAATAAATTATCTTTTTACTAAATAACGTCATTATATTTTAGCCTAAGTCCATTTTATTTTATTTAATTAATTATGTATGTGCCTCTTTTAGCCTTGTGAGTTATACAATTGGGCTTTTTTAATTTCTACCCAATTTTTGAAACAATTACCACATACTAAAAAACTATGGGTGTGATTGTTTGCGTATAGCTACTTAAAATAGACCTCGAATTGGATTTGGATTAAATTTGTTTATTTATTTATTTAAATAATTAATATAAACGTAGGTTATAAATATGATCAAGAATCTAGACTCAAAGCCATAGCTTTATATTTCTCTCATATTTTATCAATATTACAATAACTGCCCTCCTACTACCTTTAGCTAGTTCACAAATTAAATAAATTAATTATAATTTAATCTCGAGTATGAAGCAATACATATAGTTAGGTTATGTATAATACTATAAGTTATTGAATTTTGGATCTTATTAGACTAGATGAGCACCTAAATAATCTAAATTAAAGTGTTATTAAATGTTAACAAGCATTATTATTATTTTTTTATTGTAACGTGCATGCATTCTTAGATTAAATAAAATAAGTTTAATATGTTATCACATATATATTTATATATATAGTTGATAATTATATTTACAATTCCAGCAAAATAAAAAATAAAAGAGTGAGGCTCTTGTGCACTCGGGAACACCGTGCTCATTTGTAATTTTCGTGTTCCTTTGCAATTTAAACTCCCTATCAATACATAAATTTAAATAGAATATGGAATGAGAGGGTTGTGTTCACATGGGGACACGGACCATGTCTCGTGTCTCCGGGAGCGCAAGAACTTTTGCCAAAATAAAAAGAAAATATTTACTTTTAGGATGGGAACATATCTTACTTTCCTTCCTCGTTCATGTACACTTCTAATAACATAATTTTCACATTATATTATTATTATCATTAAAAAAAAATCTACCAAACTACATCTACAATCTCTGTCTATATATTTCAAATCTAATAGCAGTTTTCTAATGGATTAGGCTGCACTAATAGTAATAGGTTTTCCAAATTCAACCAAAATTTTGTAGGTTTTAATTAAGGTCTAAATTATCAATCATACTATTATTAGTTTATTACTAAGATAAGTGGAGTTGATATCTAATTAAATAGGCCGTACATGCTACATGTTTCAAGTACTAACAGATATCAGTGAGGAAGTAAGGCATATTTTACGGATTGAAAAGTGTTCAATTGAGCCCAATACATTGTCAGCCCATTGGGTTAGGTATTAAATGGGCCCAAAAGTAATTAGCATATTCGTTCGGCCCCAAAAGTTAGAGTATTAGTTGTAAAGTTGTGACCTTTTTTACTCATTTTATGCTGGAATTTGGAGTTATATCAATTTCAATCCTATAATTTGGTTAAATAAAATTTTGTCCAAAAACTTTTAACTTTTATTTTTATTTTAATTATAATTATTTTGTAACAATTTCATTACTTTAATTTTTTTTTAATTTCAGTTATTTTGCAATTTTTTTGTAAACTTAAAGAATACTATAATCCTATAAGTTTGAATTTTTTTTCTAAAGGACTGAAATTAGAAAAGTTAAAAATAATAGGATTGAAATTGATATGAAAAAACTTAAATATATATATATATATATATATATATATATATATATATATATATATATATATATATATATATATATATATATATATATATATATATATAAGTTAAAGAAGTAAAATTGAATTCAAATAAAGTTACAAGACCAAATTTACGAAAAAACTTAAATAAAAATAATAATAAAATTAAAGAACTAAAATTGAATTCAAATGAAGTTACAAGAACAAATTTGAGATTTTCTCGTGAGATCTTAGGTGAGAATAAGCTTAGGTAGATGTATTTATAAATTGAGTTAATGTCTTGTAAATCGGGTTACATCATAAATCCTGTAGTCTTCTTAATTTAAACACCCTAATAATACATAAATATACTCCGTATGATTGAAAGGAACAAAAAACTATACCCTAAATCTTAAACCCTATGAGCAATGGTTGGATTTATTTCTCCCTCATCCAAATGTATTCAATGTACTTAACAATGTGATTTACGCATGTCTTTTGCTTATCATTTATTATTACAACTTAATATGTTTTCTATGCAGAGTTTAATGGTCTACAACACATTTTTATGAAAATGCGACATTTCTACTTCATTTTAATGAAAATGCGATATTTCTATTTCGTCCTAATTTTATTTTCATATTTATTTCGTATTAATTCATCCTAATTTTAGCTTCTTATTTATTTCATCCTAATTTTAACTTCAAATTTATTGTTTGCACAAATATATATTAAAATTAGAGACTCTCTTGTGAGACGGGTTTTTTTGTGAGATGGTTATGAGATGGGTTGACCCATCATTAAAGTATGTTTATTATACTGTTAAAGTATACTTATTTGTAGTTAAAGTATGTCAATATCAAATCATTTTATAACACCTTCAAATCATACTTGAATTCATCATTTATTATACTTGATAAAACATACTTTAACAATTATTGAGCATACTTTATCTATATAATATACATACTTTAACACGTCTCACGAATCATCTCACATATATAATGTTTCACAAGAGGATTTATCTTAAAGATAATATCAATTTTAAAATTATAATGTCTTATTAAATAATTATATTTAAATATAATTTCTTTGGAAAAAGTATGAACTTGAATTAAAATGGGTCACAATGTTGAAGTTGAGAGAGAAACATTTACTACTTCATTCTAAACTGCATACATTCTCATTAAGTGTCTTTCTAAATTTATTCAAATATAAATGAATACTCATTGTGCATCAACTTTTTCCAATATACACACACCCGATTATTAATATAGATTAAGCATCTATTTTCCTAAGCATACAACTTTTATTTCAGTAATTGCAACTAAAACTTGATTACAAGTGAAATCTTAATTTAAAAAATATAGAACTATCATCAATTTATTAAGCATATCATAGTAAATCATGAATTGGTTTCAGATGCTAAATGAGCCAACATGTTACAAAAAATAAGTGGAGAGAAGTGAAAGTGAAATGTGATTAATAATACTATCAATCTTTCTATGCACAAATACCACATTTTCATACCATTTTCCCACAAAACACGCACTTTAACATAATCTCAAGCAAGACTTTATCAAATCATAGGGATATTATATTAGAGCCTTCACTTTTATTAGACTAAATCATAGTAACAAATATTGACTCATTTTACTTTTCATAGTTGTAAATTAGAATGGTGTAATAAATTGGTCTTTATGTTAAAGACCTTAGTTAGCTTTTGATCCACCCAAACCAATCCAATCATTATTAACCATAGGTGTAAGCAAATAAAATTCACCGTCCAATAAAATGGCGACACGTGAATTTTCATGATTAAAATATCAAATTTAATTTATTATATTTTATTTGGGGATTTAATAAATTAATTCCTAAAATAGATTAATAAATAATTGATAATTAATTTAATATCCAACAAATTAAAAGGGATTTAAATTAAATAAAGCCTGACTCAAGTCAAACTAGCCCAAGTCAAATAAAGCCTGGAAGGTTCCAGAATCAGGTTAAATCAAGCAATGACCAATCAAATTGTATTATATATGGAAAAGCCCAAGTCCTCAAAATCAAGTCAAATCTGTCATTGACCAATCAGATTGCGAGTTATTTATGGGGCATCCTCTACCTTCACCTATATAAGGAGCCTTCCTTTCATTCAAAAACACACCGAGAGCGATTCTCTACGAAGGTCAAAGACTTCAGAGTTGTCTAAATAGTTCTTCGATTCCTTCAACGAGAGTCAACTGAAGAATGGAATATGTCTGTGATTCAGGTTTTAAGCCACTTGGTTTTAAGCCGCCCGGAACAAGCGTTCTTAAGTCAAGTTCTTCGGTGAACGGCCTATAGTATGGGAATCAGGCACTAAATCGCCCGGATTTAAGCCATCTCAAGTTGGTGTTCTTCCAAGAATAGACTATAATCTGGGACTCAGGTGCTAACCGCCCGGATTTAAGCATTCATAAGTCAAGTTCTTCAAAGAACAGCCTATAGTCTAGGACTCAGGTGCTAAACCGCTCGGATTTAAGCATGCTTAAGTAAAAAAATGACTTATAATCTGGGATTAAGGTGCTTAACCACCCGGATTTAAGCGTTCTTAAGCTAAGTTCTTCGATGTTCTTTGTGAAGTTAACAGCGTCTAATATATTGAACAAAGTTCTTCACCAGAAATCTTCAAGGATCAACGTTTAATTCGAGTAAAGGCTCGACGCCCATAGATTAACGTTATAAATCCACGAAGCCAAGTTTGGACAAGCTTCATCTGAAGATCCAACTCAACACACTCCAGTCAAAGTCAATGCACTCAACAAAAGTCAAGTCAAAGTCAAAGTCAAGCCAAATTGATTCGAGAGAAGAACCAGAGGATTAATTGAGATTGTAACTCGTTTATATTATCTTTTATATTAAATCCGTTTGAAATTATCTTTGATCACCTTTTTGTATTTATTTTATTATAAATACAAAAATTTAGTGTTACAAATTTTGGCACGCCCAGTGGGAAAATCAATTCATGCCACATATAGATTACTTCTGCATTCACGTGAATTACTTCTGCAGAATTCAAATTGAGATATGCGGCCCAATTCCCTCACAATGAGATCGAAGCAGCCCTTTCGTAGGAAATTCGCGACCCACGACATCAGCAGCTGATCCCTTGCAGCCGCGTCATAGCCCAGCAGCCGCCGATTCCCCGTGTTGCAGCACCGTCGCGTATGGCTATCGCCCGATGACTTACAGCCACACCACATCGATGCCAGAAATCGTGCCATTGAAGTATCACCACCATCGCTGTTCGAGGGTTTGTAATACCTCAGCCATCATCTTTGCAGCTCAGTATCTCTGTACGGGTCTGAAACACCGCGCCTCCATCATCTAAGCGGGTTTGAAGCACCACTGCTGCAGTTCGAGGGTTTGTAATACCTCAGCTGTCGTGCCATCGCGGGTTTGTAACACCTCTATTGCTGTCATCCTTGCGGGTTTGTAATACCGCTATCGTCGCAGGTTTGAAACACTGCTATTGCTATCATCCTTGTGGGTTTGCAACACCGTCATTGTGGTCATCGCGGGTTTGTAACACTACTGTCGTCACGTAGGTTTGTAAACACTGCTGTTGCTGTCATCCTTGCGGGTTTGTAATACCGCTACGGGTTTGCTCGTTCACTCGACAAAGAGATGCTGCCATTTGCCATGAAGAAACAAATAAAAGAGGAATTATTTTTTCCATAAAAAAAAAAAGAAAAAACCAGGAGCTAAAGGAATTTTGTATTCCGTGTGATGAAGAAACAGAGGCCATGAGTCCCTATTATATAGTGATGAATCACACAAGTATTTAAGAGATTCTTTACTATATTAAAACTGATTGATTTTGAGTAGATTTGCAACCGTCTTGGTGAACAAGAAATACATCAGTGCCATATTTACATTCTGCTTCTAAGATAATAAGCAGGAAGAGTTAATTGGCCATCAAAAGATTAAAATAAGGGAAAGGAAAATTTTTTTTTGCAATAGAAGAAATAGACTTTTGCGATTCCTTCACAACAAGACGCAGCGTCCGTGAATAAATCGCAATGGGGCATTTATAAGCAATTAAAATTCACGGTCCAATCAAATAGTGACACGTGGATTTTTATGAGTAAATATCAATTTTAATTTATTTTGGAATTTTAATAAATTAATTCCTAAAATATATCAATAAATAATTGATAATGATAATTAATTTAATACCCCAACAAATTAATAGGGGTTTAAATTAAGTAAAGCTTGACTCCCAAGTCAAATAAAGCCTGGAAGGTTCCATAATCAGATCAAATTAAACAATGACCAATCAAACTGTGTTATATATGGAAAGGCCCAAGCCCGTAGAATCAGGTCAAATCTGTCATTGACTAATCAGATTGCAAGTTATTTATAGGGCATCCTCTGCCTTCACATATATAAGGAGCCCTCCTCCATTCATTCCACACATATTCATACACGCTGAAGACGCAGACGCTTCTGAAGAGATCAAGAATACGTGCAGTGCTCCTTTGAGACCTTCAAGCATCTTCAAGCCAAAAATGACTTGCGATCCGAGATAAAGATTCTAAACCACTCTGATTCGGTGTTTTTCAAATCAAGTTCTTCGGCGTTCTTCGTGAAAAGTTTCAAGAATAATGTTTTAATCTGAACAAAAGCTCGACCACTCCAGATTAACGTTATAAGCTTCAAGAATAGCATTTTAATCCGAACAAAGGCTCGACCCCTCCGGATTAATGTTATAAGTTTCAAGAATAGCATTTTAATTCGAACAAAGGCTCAACCCCTCCGGATTAACGTTATAAGTTTCAAGAATAGTGTTTTCATCCGAAGATCCGACTCAACACACACAGTCAACGCGGTCAACACAATAAGTCAAAATCAAAGTCCAAATTGATTCGAGATAAGAATCAGAGGATAGATAGAGATTGTTTCCTTAACTATCAAGTTTAATCCTTTGGGATTATTATTATAATTTTTTGTGTTTATTTTATTATAAATACAAAAATTTATTATTACAAATTTTGGCACGCCCAGTGGGACAATCTCTACCTCTCATCTCTTTTCTCTACAAAGTACAAAATGACTCCTATCAAGATTACTGTGGGAAGGACTGCTGCTTCTAAGCTCTCAGAGTCATTGAATGAATATGTTGTTGTTTTTACGAGGAGCATGTCAGAAAAAGCTCGATCGAAAGCCTCATCTGAATCTAACCCTTCGGTTGAGGAGGCTTCGAGAAAATAACTACCTCTTAAAGAGGATAGTGATGAAGATTCTGCATCTTCAAGCTCATCATCTGGCTCAATCGCTGCTCCAGTAATGATTAAAGCTGGCAATTTGGGCCCGGCCCGATAGGCCAGCCTGTAAAACTCTATTATTAGGCTGGGCTGGGCCATAAAAAAGACGGCCCGAAATGAACCGAGCCTATTTGGCCTGGCCCATCAAGCCCGGAAGGCCAATTGGTCTTAGGCCATTTTTGGCCCAGCTTTTTTGGGTTTTTTTGGCCCGATGTTTTGTAATTATATATAATTCTCAATTTCTTAAAACTAGGCCCACTCAAAACCCATTTATTATTCAATTCATGATTCTTGAATAACACACCTAGCTATTCTCGGTAGAAGTAATTGATTTACACAGATTGAGTCAAATAAAATTACTTAACAAATAAATAAATGTATTAATAAATCACAAAAATATAAAATAAACAAAGAAGTTGGAAAGTCAATCAACTCAAGAATAAAATATAATCTACAAACACAATCAATCAAGTAAGAAAAGAAAACCCTAAATCCTTGGCATTTTGGACTACTCTCAGTCTAATGTTTGCGTGAGTAGCACCGATCAAAATATCTCCCTGTGTTTCGACCAACATCTCGTAGCCACTATTTCTGCCATCGATCGTTGTGTTTTTCAGTTTTTCTAAGATAAGGTTAGTTTTTTTTAATTTTCACTCACATCTTGCAAGAAATTTTAGCATTTGTTGTTAAAATTTATTATTATTTTTAATTTTATGTTTCAATCATGCAGTTATGGATTTAGATGATAGTATGGAAGTTTTGGATGAAGATATTGAATTTTTGGACAACCCCACTTCTACAGGTACTATCCCTGTTCGTCTAAGCACTAAGAATGATAGGAAAAATGAAAAGGATGATGATAGTGCATCTAAGAAACTTAAATCCACTGGATCCAATGGATCTGAAGTTTAGAATTATTTTGATAAAGTGGGTATTATGGATGGTGTAGAGAAATGTAAGTGCAAGTCTTGTGGGAAATTTTACACTTGTAAACTATCTTCTGGTACTAATCATTTAAGACGATATTTTCTTAAGTATTTTCAAACTCCTAAATTTCATGATATGGGTGCTTTGTTGGATAAACAAGCTACACTTTTGAAGAAGTGAAAATTTGATCAGAAGGTCTATCGAGATGCACTCTCAAGATGCATTATCATGCATGATCTTCCTTTTAGCTATGCTGAGTATGAGGGGGTTTACGAAATTAATAGAATTTTAAATCCTAAGTTCAAGCCCATTTGTAGAAACACTGCAAAGGCTGATTGTAAAATTATGTATTCAAGTGAAAAGGCAAAGCTAAAGAATTTGTTGTTTACTCTTCTTGGTAGAATATGTTTGACTTCTGATGCATGGACTGCTGTGACCACAAAAGGTTATATGATCGTAACTGTACATTATGTTGATGATAAATGGAAGTTGAATACTAAATTACTTGCATTTTGTGATTTGGATAGTCCGCATACATGGTTAGAATTATCAGAAAAGCTACTAGGAGTGCTCAAGGATTGGGGAATAGACTCTAAAATTTTCTCCCTCACCTTGTATAATGCCACTTCTAATGATAGCATGCAAAGGATTTTGAAAGAGAGGTTGAATTTAAAAAATTCTCTTCTGTTTAAAGGTGAGTTTTTCCATGTGAGGTGTTGTGCACATATCTTAAATCTTATTGTTCAAGATGGTATAAAAGAGGCAACAAAGTACTTGGTCAAAATTAGAGAAAGTGTTAAGTATGTTAAAGCTTCTGAGGGAAGGCTGAAGCAATTTCATACATGCATTGAAGATGTGGGTTTAGGTGATGTTGGAGGTCATTTCTTAAGGTTGGATGTGTCAACAAGATGGAATTCTACATATATGATGCTTGAAAGTGCTATAAAGTATCGTCGTGCATTCACTTCTTTGAGCTATAGTGATACCCATTATACGTTTTGCCCAACCAATGAAGAGTAGAAAAGAGTGGAGAAGATTTATGCTTTTTTAGCCCCATTTTATCAAATCACAAACTTGATATCCGGATCATCCAACCCAACCTCCAACTTATACTTCATGCAAATTGTAAATATATAAATGAAATTGAATGAAAATTTGAGTAGCAATGATGAAGAGATAAAGGTAATGACTTCAAAGATGAAGCTCAAGTTTGATAAGTATTGGACTGATCATTGTACAATACTTGCACTTGGATGTGTACTTGATCCAAAGACAAAGCTACAATTTCTTAACTTTTGCTATTGGAGGCTCTATCCAAAAGATTATCAAGAGAAGGTGAATAAGCACAATGGAGCTGCTATGTGTTCTTCTAGCACATAAAGAGATGATGACCCATCTCATTCCCTACCATATTCAATCGAAAGTGGTGCAAGCTCAAAATCGGTGTCTTCCATTCTTGATGTAAGATTTAATTATCCTCTTTTATATTATTGTATACTTTTTACGCATCATTTCATCATCTTTTAATTCTTTTATTTTATTAATGTGTTCACACAATTAGGAGTATCATCAGGAAATGGAACAATTGACTTCAAACAAAGGAAAATCTCAACTAGATATTTATTTGGAAGAAGCATGTAGTGTTGGAAATGACATAAATGTGCTTGACTATTGGAAGATGAATAAGTCCAGGTTTCCTCAACTTGCAATTATGGCTTGTGACATTTTGAGCATTCCAATCACAACAGTGGCTTCAGAATCATCTTTTAGTATTGGTGGTCGTATTTTGCATAAATACAGAAATTGTTTACTTCCAGAAAATGTGCAAGCCCTCATTTGCACGCGTAGTTGGTTGCATGGTTTCAAAGAAGTTGATCCCACCTCTGGTAATATTAAAGATAGTCACTGTACTTATTAAATTTGCTACTTATAATTCTCATTTTATCATAATTATTAATTAAAATTTCATGTGTTATATTATGAAATACAGATGTGCAAGAGTTTGAGGAGATACAATTATAGGAAAACTCCAATATCGCTTTTTGAGATGGTGGGACCAAAGCTTCAGCACACAAAATATTGCTGTGTAAAATTAATGAAGCTTAATCTTATGCTATTTTGTTATGTCCCCAGTTTTGCTTATAACCACACATTATTTGGTGGAGTTGCAATCATTTTAGGCTGGGATTTTAAGACAATGGTGAATTATATTGTTTACTATTTATATTTTCTAGAATGGATTTTTATTTATGCTTTCAAAGAGCATGTGCTATGAATCTGACAATTTGTGGATGAAGTGGCATTTACTCTCTCATTTGAATTATTTAGATGTGAACTATTGTTATATTTTATTCCTATGTTGATTGTTTGTTTTTGGGTATGTAGTTTTATAATTCACAATTTCAACCAATCTTTCAAGTTAAGTTTAATAGACAGACATGTATAAAATTAACAAAAATGAATGGGTCTAAATGGCCCGATGGCCCGTGGTGGGCTAGGATGGGCCTAATAAAATTAGGCCCGATAGGAATTGGGCTTAGCTCGGCCTGGCCCGTAAAATTGGATTGGCACGGTGGGCTATACCGGGCTAGCTCGGCCTATTTGCCAGCTCTAGTAACGATGGCTGGCGCTTCAACTATTGAGGAACAGTTAGCAATTATGATGAAAGCTATCGAAGGGCTCACAAAACACGTAGAAGCTCAAGATTCAAAGATCTCTAAACTGATTGAAAGAAGGGACGTCGCGGAGACTAGCCGTGCAAATGGAAAAAGAGTCATGGACGATAGTGAGGTGGAAGAGATCACGAAGCGCCAGACTATTGGAAAGGAGCACACTCAAGGAACATTGCCTCTTTCAGCTGATGGAATGCTCCAAGTCGATCAATTGAAGGATATTATACTTGGAACAATAAAAGAAAGGTTTGAAGAGAATTCCAGCCCACCGTCACTTATGTCAAGCCATTCACGAAAAGAGTGGACAGCTTGAAGTTGCCAGCTGGCTACCAACCTCCCAAGTTTCAACAATTTGATGGCAAAAAAAACCCGAGGCAGCACATAGCATTCTTCATTGAGACTTTCCATGACGCTGGTACTTATGGAGACCATATGGTGAGGCAGTTCGTTCGCTCTCTCAAAGGAAATACCTTTGATTGGTATATTGACTTGCAAGCTGAATCCATTGATAGTTGGGCACAAATGGAGTATGAGTTCCTTAACCATTTCTATAGCACAAGGAGAACCGTTAGCATGACTGAGCTAACTAACACTCGTCAATTAAAGGAAGAGCCTGTGATTAATTACATCAATTGATGGAGGAATTTGAGTTTAAACTGCAAGGACCGATTATCTGAAGAGTCCGCTATTGAGATGTATATCCAAGGGATGGAATGGAATCTCCTTTATATACTCAAAGGAATTCAACCTAAGACTTTATAAGAGTTGGCTACTAGGGCCCATGACATGGGATTAAGCATGGCTGCTAGTGGAATCAAACATTCACTAATGTTAGACTCCTACAAGTTCAAAAATAAATAAGATTTCAAAAAAGGGGGCAAGCCCTATGCTAGAAATTCCAACAAAGAATCAATGGCCACAAATACTATGACGGTCAAAATTCGAAAAAATGGAGATGATAAGAAAGATAAAGGTAAGCAAGTTGCCCAAGATTGGGGGCAAAGAAGATTGACTCTGAAGGAGATGCAAGAAAAAGAGTATCCATTTCTGAACTCAGATATTTCTAGCATATTTGATGATCTAATAAATAATAAACTCCTTGACCTTCCTGAGATGAAATATCCAGAAGAAGCCGGCAGAATTAATGACCCAAAATACTACAAGTATCATAGGTTGATGGGTCATCCAATTCATGATTGTTTCATCCTCAAAGAAAAGATCATGCAGCTGGCTAAGGAAGGAAAAATCGTGTTAGAAGATGAGGCAGCCACGAACTTCACTTTTGTAAAGAAAAGTCATGATGAAGGCTCATGCCATGTCATGAATAAGGAGGACAATGAAAGCGAACAATCTGAAACAAAGGGTAAAACTTACTCCATGAGGGTGACCTTCACGGATGAAGATATGTTGTTGGGTTCGCAATCTCATAATCGACCACTATTTGTGACCGGCTATACACAAGGGGTGCGAGTAAATCGTATACTTGTTGATGGAGGCTCGGCAGTGAATATTTTATCTTTAAGGATATTGAAGAAGTTAGAAATACCCGTGGATGAGCTAAATCATAGTCGATTGATGATTCAAGGGTTCAACCATGAAGGACAAAGAACACTCGGCACAATAGTTCTTGATTTACTTATTGATGAGATGAAATCAACAGTGCTCTTCCATGACATCGATGTAAAAACTTCCATGACATCGATGTAAAAACTTCATACAACATGCTTTTGGGACATCCCTGATTGCATGAGAATGGCGTGATTCCTTCTACGTTGCACCAGTGCTTCAAATATAGCAAAGACAACAATGTGAAAAGGGTATTCGGTGATGACAAGCCATTTACTGAAGCCGAGTCCTACTTCGCAGATGCTAAATATTTCTTCAAGAATATGAAGGATGTAAAACATGAAGAAGCTCCAGCGCAAAATGATAGGGGCAATAAACAAATAAAAGATGAGGGTAGCTGATCGGTGTGAAATTCACCTAGAATTATGGGCTAAATTGCATGAATTTATGTGGATTTATTTGGATTTAATTCAATAATTAAGCATGATTTTAATGAAAATATTATTAATTGCTTAATTAGTTTGAGAGAGGTATTATTATGTATTTTTGCAGAAAAGGGGTGTTTTGAGCTTGAAAGAGTGATGGAAGAAACGGGAATTAAATTGGGACGAAGACGAAAAAAAGAGAAAATTTGGCAAAGACAACATAGAAAAGACAACACTTTTCAGAAAAGTGTTGTCTATTCAGAAGTGCAAAAATTGTCCAGAGAGCTGAAAAATTGCAAGAAAACACGGGCAGATGCATAAAAACACGCCCGTGTTTTTATGCACTTTTGAAAGAAAATATGCGGAGGCTGGATTCGAACCCGAGACCTCATGCATATACAAGGGCGCCTCTAACCACTTTGCCAAGCCATCACATGTGATTAATACTCGCCCAATTTATTCTTATACTAAATTCCTGGAACCGAAAATTCTATAAAATTCACTCTTGTCCCACATCGAAAATCATCACAAAATCCACTCACCCTACACCTATAAATACCCTCATTTGGACCAACTCTTGGAACGAATTCCTTCATCCATTTAAATTCAATAAAATTGAATCTTTTCAAGATTCAATAGTTGAGAAAGGGCTTTTTAGCAAGATCTCCATAGTTGAGATCCCTCCCCCTTTCGGGGTGAGGGATCCGTAGTTTTAATGTTTTTCTAGTTTAGGATTTTATTTGCTTTCCAAGAAGGTGGAGACACCAAGGAGAAGATGATCTTCATGGATGTAAAAACTTCATTAAGGTGTAATCTAATCCTATTTATTATCTTTATTTTCTATGTTTTGGTGGTTGATTGAAGGCATGATTATTGATTAATTTATGAAAATGTCTTGATTGAATTTCCGGCTTTGATTAGGTTTTATTTATGAAATTCACATGTCTTGTAATAATATGGGATTTATGTCTTTGGTATTAGTGTACAGTGATTAGGTTGTGTATTGTGTATCGACATGTCTTGTCGTTGCTTTACCCTTAGTTGCTTTGCATGATTATCATATGTGATTTTTTTCTATTTATTACATGTGGGTTTAATATAAGGGGAGCCTGGCCGGGAGTCCTTATATTTAGAACAACATAAATGAACACTAGTGAGATCACTTGTGCCCGAGGATTAAACTAGTGAAGGGAACCCCATCCATACGAGCATAGTACCTTGAAGGGAATTGTAAGTAGGATCGATCCTAGGAGCTTTTTAGGGGTTATGAAAATAATCTACATCCTATTCACCATGGCCCTTGGGGATAGGTGGAAATAGTGATCGCCCTTACCATGATTTGCTTAAAAATGGAAAACAATTAAAGATGTTGGATGATTGATTATATGAGTGTATCATGAAAACTACCATGTCATTGAAAATCCAAAAATATTGTAATTAGATTTACTTTTTCATGCATTGTATTTTCTTTTATTTATAAACCTCCTTTCCGATCGTCCCTAACTAATCACGATACCATACCTAAAGGCCATGAATCCTAAATTCCCTTGGGTTCGATATTTTGTTGCTTGGTCGCCCGGACTATAACGACCAATCAAATGGCGCCGTTGCCGGGGAATTTAGTTATATTTGTGACTTTGGGTTTGTTGAGTGGTTAGGATAGGGACATTTTTTTTTCTTTGATTTGTTTTTCGTTTTATGGTTGTGTTTGTAGGGACTAAAGCGTGGAGCCATGGTATTGGCCTTGAAGAGCAAAGGAGTGGTGCAAATTGAGGTAACGAACATCTTCCCAACTTAAATTCGACTTTGTCTAATTTAAGTTTGGGGGGCATGTCATTTGTTAATTGACTTTTCTATGGTTTGAATTATAAATTGTATCCATGAACTCCTACTTGAGCATATTGCACCGGCGCACGTTTAAGTCCTTACTCTTTTCCTTGGCACGTATTTTCTCCTTTTTTGTTGTTTTCGGTTTTTTTTTCGTGCTTTTCTCGCTTTATCTTGTTTTCAATAAGGAGAAAATCTTTCTTGGCTCTCTTGTGCTTAATTGTGAGAAATTTTAAGATTATGATTTTTGATTGAAACTTGTGACTTGGTGGATTTTTACTTGTGTACTTGTTGAGTTATGGTTTATGCTTGTTTCGTGTTTCTTTCACTACTACAAACCCGTGAGCTTTTGAGCCTTAAAATCATGAAATCAAATGGTTTTTCCTTTCTTCTGTGTGCATCGTTCTTTTGTGTGCATTCTAGAACTTGCCATTGTGTCTTCTTAAAACTACACGTGTGTGAAGATTGTTGGAAATGATTTAAGGCCATCTTTGTGTTGACAAGTCACTTAACCAAATCGATCCTACCAAATGAAATCATATCGTAGTTTGCCCCTTTGAGCTTATTATCCTTATTTCTTTGGCAACCTACAAATTTATCCATTTTATCCATATTTTATATCCTAATCACCTTTATTGATTAGTAGAGGATTAATGGGGACATAGTGGTTGAATTGAGCTTACAAGAGAGTTTGGAAAGAAAAAAATGGTGAAAGTGAAAGAAAATAGGAAGAAAAGATGAAAAAAATGGAGGTTGTGTGAAAAGAAAAATTGAGTGAAGCTTGTATAAAAGAAGCATAGAGGAGCTCTACTAGAAAAATAGAAAGAGAGCCCTTGGGGAAAAGAGATAAAAAGAAACTCAATAATAAAGAAGAGAAGAAAAAGGTTCTTTTATTTGTTGGATGGATAAAATTCTCTTTGTGATTAAGGTGAAAATAGAAAAAAAAAAGTGTGGATGAGAGTTGAGGCTACCAACCAACTTGAATTCTTCACTAATTTGAGGAAAGAGAGAGTGAGAGTTGATATTGGCCGTCAACTTAAATTCTCTACTAATCTTGAGCTTACTTTTCCTAAATATTTTTCCTACCCAATACCAAAGAGCCTACATTACAACCCCATATAAAGACCTTATTGATTCAATAATTAACACACATAGAAGTGGTGGAGAGCGTAGACTTTTGGCAAGCATATGGTAATGACATGCATTTGAATTGATTTATGAGAGTATACACTTCTCCCATACACCCTTTGAGTGTGAGAGTGAAAAGCAAAATCTAGAGAGGAGTAGTGAAGGTCTCACTTGCTTGTATATTTCCTAAGCTTAACTTGTATGCACTTAAATTGATGTCTTGTCTCTTGTTTTGATTGAATTGAAATGGTTTTGAAATGACTTGATATCTTGATTCAATTCTAGGTGAATTCCCCTCCTCGTTCTTTCTTTTCTTTCGTTGCTCGGGGACGAGCAACACTTTAAGTTTGGGGGGTTTGATCGGTGTGAAATTCACCTAGAATTATGGGCTAAATTGCATGAATTTATGTGGATTTATTTGGATTTAATTCAATAATTAAGCATGATTTTAATGAAAATATTATTAATTGCTTAATTAGTTTGAGAGAGGTATTATTATGTATTTTTGCAGAAAAGGGGTGTTTTGAGCTTGAAAGAGTGATGGAAGAAACGGGAATTAAATTGGGACGAAGACGAAAAAAAGAGAAAATTTGGCAAAGACAACATAGAAAAGACAACACTTTTCAGAAAAGTGTTGTCTATTCAGAAGTGCAAAAATTGTCCAGAGAGCTGAAAAATTGCAAGAAAACACGGGCAGATGCATAAAAACACGCCCGTGTTTTTATGCACTTTTGAAAGAAAATATGCGGAGGCTGGATTCGAACCCGAGACCTCATGCATATACAAGGGCGCCTCTAACCACTTTGCCAAGCCATCACATGTGATTAATACTCGCCCAATTTATTCTTATACTAAATTCCTGGAACCGAAAATTCTATAAAATTCACTCTTGTCCCACATCGAAAATCATCACAAAATCCACTCACCCTACACCTATAAATACCCTCATTTGGACCAACTCTTGGAACGAATTCCTTCATCCATTTAAATTCAATAAAATTGAATCTTTTCAAGATTCAATAGTTGAGAAAGGGCTTTTTAGCAAGATCTCCATAGTTGAGATCCCTCCCCCTTTCGGGGTGAGGGATCCGTAGTTTTAATGTTTTTCTAGTTTAGGATTTTATTTGCTTTCCAAGAAGGTGGAGACACCAAGGAGAAGATGATCTTCATGGATGTAAAAACTTCATTAAGGTGTAATCTAATCCTATTTATTATCTTTATTTTCTATGTTTTGGTGGTTGATTGAAGGCATGATTATTGATTAATTTATGAAAATGTCTTGATTGAATTTCCGGCTTTGATTAGGTTTTATTTATGAAATTCACATGTCTTGTAATAATATGGGATTTATGTCTTTGGTATTAGTGTACAGTGATTAGGTTGTGTATTGTGTATCGACATGTCTTGTCGTTGCTTTACCCTTAGTTGCTTTGCATGATTATCATATGTGATTTTTTTCTATTTATTACATGTGGGTTTAATATAAGGGGAGCCTGGCCGGGAGTCCTTATATTTAGAACAACATAAATGAACACTAGTGAGATCACTTGTGCCCGAGGATTAAACTAGTGAAGGGAACCCCATCCATACGAGCATAGTACCTTGAAGGGAATTGTAAGTAGGATCGATCCTAGGAGCTTTTTAGGGGTTATGAAAATAATCTACATCCTATTCACCATGGCCCTTGGGGATAGGTGGAAATAGTGATCGCCCTTACCATGATTTGCTTAAAAATGGAAAACAATTAAAGATGTTGGATGATTGATTATATGAGTGTATCATGAAAACTACCATGTCATTGAAAATCCAAAAATATTGTAATTAGATTTACTTTTTCATGCATTGTATTTTCTTTTATTTATAAACCTCCTTTCCGATCGTCCCTAACTAATCACGATACCATACCTAAAGGCCATGAATCCTAAATTCCCTTGGGTTCGATATTTTGTTGCTTGGTCGCCCGGACTATAACGACCAATCAGTAGCACATCATCTGCCACTCTCAAGAAGAGCAAAGAGAAGCTTGAGACCTTAGAAGGGTTGACGTTGCCTTTAACAAAAATTGATGCAAATAAACCTTCTCATCCACTGCTCAAAGGATTCACACGTCTTTTTGAAGGAGCAAAAACTGAACATGGTGAAGTATTTAAAGCAGAAATAGCCAAGTCATATAGTCCACAAGCTTACAAGCTCCTCATGAAGGCCGATTATAAACCAAAGAAAAAACCGATGGCGAGCAAGTTGTGTCAAGAAACTATCAACCCACCAGAACATGGGCTCAATGCTATTCAGAAAATGTTAAAAAATGGTGGTCAGACTGTCAAAAATGCTAAGCCAAGTTTGGGATATGTCCCTCAAAAACCAGTCTGCATTGCAATTAGAAGAGCAAGTATAAATTATATCACCGAGGGAGAAGCTTCATCCACAGAAGATATGTTTGATGAATGCAGTTGGAAAATCAAGAGAATCTCTGTCTTTGAAAGACTTGGGAGTATCTTCGAAAGGCTTGGACCCTGTGAGAGGAACAAGTGTGGGAGGCAAAATAATGTCAATTCTCCTAGCTTCAAGCAGCTTCAAAGTCGAATTCCCTCTCGTATGAAGAGACGAAATATTTTGACTGTATCATATGGAAGAGTGTTGAAGGCCAAAAGGCAGACAATCATCCTTACTAAAGATGATAGTGATGATGATAGAGAGAGTGTAGCTTCTACCAACCATATCACTGCTCTGGAAGACTCTCAAATGGAGGAAATAGATGCTGAAGATGCCCCTCCACAATTTGAAGGAGTGAAAACCACTATTGATGAGTTGAAAGAAATCAACTTAGGTGATGAAAATGATCCACGTCTTACCTACATAAGTGCTCTACTAAATGTTGAGGAAGAAGAAAAGTATATTAGTATTTTGCAAGAATTCAGAGACGTCTTTGCGTGGTCACATAAAGAAATGGCAGGCTTAGATCCGAAAATTACAGTGCACCACTTGTCCATTAAAAAGGGAACTCGACCAGTAAAACAAATGCATCGTCAATTTCGACCAGAGTTGATTCTTTTGATTGAGGACGAGATTAATAAGCTTCTTGAAATAGGCAAGATCCGAGAAGTCAAATATCCTACATAGATTTCTAACATCGTGCCGGTGAGAAAGAAAAATAAGCAACTCAGAGTATGTGTTGATTTTCGAGATTTGAATATGGCATGTCCAAAAGATGACTTTCCACTGCCAATTGCTGAACTCATGATTGATGCAACAACGGGGCATGAGGTCCTTTAATTTATGGATGGGTCATTTGGCTACAATCAAATTGGTCTAGCTCCTGAGGATCAAGAGAAGACAACTTTTCGAACTCCGAAAGGAATATATTGCTATAATGTTATGCCATTTGGCTTGAAGAATGCTGGTGCCACTTATCAACGAGCCATGTAAAAGATATTTGATGACATGCTTCATAAGATCGTCGAATGCTATGTTGATGATATTGTGGTGAAATCAAAAGAAAAGAAAGATCATTTCCATGATCTTTGATGAGTGTTTGAACAGTTAAGAGAGCATCAACTCAATATGAACCCACTCAAGTGTGCATTTGGAGTTTCATCTAGGAAATTTCTTGGATTTATTGTTCGCCGTCGAGGAATCAATATTGAGAAAGCAAAAATAGACGCAATCATAAAGATGCATGTGCCTCGGAACATACATGAACTCAAAAGTCTCCAGGGAAAGTTGGCATACTTGAGAAGATTCATATCAAACTTAGCTAGCCGATGCCAACCATTTAGTCATCTCGTGAAGAAAGGCAACATATTCGAATGGGATGAAGCTTGCAATAATGCTTTCAATAGCATTAAAGAATACTTGATGAATGCACCAGTGTTGGGTGCTCCAATACCCGGGCGTCTATTAATCCTTTATCTAGCTGCTCAAGAGCGTTCTGTTAGAGCCTTTGGCAAAGAAAAAACTCTATATTATCTAAGTAGAACCATGATTCTAAACGAGTTGAAGTATTCACCTATTGAGAAGATATGTTTATCCCTTATCTTCATGATTCAAAAGTTGAAATATTATTTCCAAGCTCATACAGTTCGTCTGGTTTCAAAAGTCAACCCACTAAAGTTC
Source organism: Pogostemon cablin (assembly GCA_023678885.1). Taxonomy (NCBI): domain Eukaryota; kingdom Viridiplantae; phylum Streptophyta; class Magnoliopsida; order Lamiales; family Lamiaceae; genus Pogostemon; species Pogostemon cablin. Next base: position 13,099,940 of record CM042961.1, on the reverse strand, counting down.
GTCATGTCAAAGCCAGTACTTTCTGATCGACTTGCAAGATAGTATCTCCAACTTCAACAGTTTGAGATCGTGTACGTCCTCCAAAAAATCGTAAAAGGACAAGTGTTGGCAGATTTTCTAGCTGATCACCCAATGTCTGCTGAATGGGAACTATCTGATGAACTCCCAGATGAAGATGCTTTCGCTGTTGAGATAGCTTCTCCTTGAAAGATGTATTTCGATGGAGCATCTCATAGAGAAGGAGCTGGTGCGGGAGTCATGTTTATAACATCCAGTGGTGAAGTTCTACCCTTCTCATTTTTCTTAACAGAAAATTGCTCAAACAATGTGGCTGAATATCAAGCGCTCATTTTTTGTTTAGAGATGCCCGTCGATATAAAGCAACTACACCTTAAGGTGTATGGTGATTCGCTACTGGTGATAAACCAGCTACTTGGAGTATATGAAGTAAAGAAGCCTGAGTTGCTCCCATACCACAAGTATGCTCAAAAGCTTATGGGTTATCTTGGTGATGTTTATATCAAGCATCTATCTAGAAGAGAGAATAAGCAAGCTGACGCCCTAGCTAAGCTAGCATCAATTATAGCTATGACAGAGGCACAAATTCAAATACTGGTATACAGAAGTTGGGTTGTCCCACCAATATTTGAAGATGATGATTATGAAGAAGTTGAAAATCATGTGGTGGAAGTTTTTGAAATTGAAGAAGAAGATTGGCGCCAACCACTCATGGACTATTTGAAGTATGATAAATTGCCGAGCGATCCACGCCAAAGGGTTGATATCCGGCGTTGTGCACCTCGATTCATCTACTTCAAGGGTACACTTTATAGAAGATTATTTGATGGAATTTTCTTGAGATGCTTGGGTAAGGAAGAAGCTATTCAAGCGATGGAGGAGGCTCACTCTGGAATTTGCAGTGCTCATCAATCCGGACCAAAGCTACATTTTAGAATTAAGAGGATGGGCTACTATTGGCCTACAATGGTGAAAGATTGCATGGATTATGCACAAAGAGTCAAGCTTGCCAGTTCCATGGAAATCTGATTCATCAACCTCCTGAACCTTTGCATCCGACAGTCGCTTCATGGCCTTTTGATGCTTGGGGTTTAGATGTGGTAGGACCGCTTACAAAGTCTTCTGGTGGTCATCTCTACATTCTTGCTGCAACTGATTATTTTTCAAAGTGGGCCTAAGTGGTACCTCTAAGGGAAGTGAAGAAAGAAAATATTGCGAATTTTATTCAGATCAATATCATTTATAGATATGGTGTTCCGCGCTACATCATCACTGATAATGGAAAGCAGTTCAGCAGCAGTTGGATTGATAAGTTGTGTTAGAAGTTTGATTTCAAGTAAAGGAAGTCATCAATGTATAACGCAGCTGTCAATGGTTTTGCCAAAGCCTTCAATAAAACTTTGTGCAGTTTACTGAAAAAAGTGGTCTCCAAGTCAAAAAGATATTGACATGAAAGCTTTATGGGCGTACCGTACCACGTATAGAACACCTACTCAGGCCATTCCGTATTCTTTGGTGTATGGTGTTGAAGTTGTAGTACCTCTTGAAAAACAAATTCCCTCTTTGAGGATGGCTATACAGGAAGGCCTCACCGAAGAAGAAAATGCAAAGTTACATCTTCAAGAGTTGGAAGCATTAGATGAAAAGAGGTTGGAAGTACAACAAAGACTTGAGTGCTATCAATCTCGCCTTTCTAGAACGTTCAATAAGAAAGTGAAGATACGTTCTTTCCAAGTTGGTGACTTGGTGTTTGCTGTGAGAAGGCCTATAGTAGTCACTCATCATGTTGGAAATAAATTTCTACCCAAATGGGATGGCCCTCATGTTGTGAAAGAAGCCTACACAAATGGCGCCTACAAGTTGATCTCAGAAGATGGCATGAACATTGGTCCCATAAATGGGAAATTCTTGAAACGCTATTACGCGTAAAACAAATACAAGTACAACGCTCCTTGGCACACGAGCCTAAACTGCATGTTACTCCTGGTCTGCATGAGTATAAACTGTGCACGACGAACTCCTGGTCCCCATGAGTATAAAATGCGCACAACAAACTCCTAGTCCGCATGAGTATAAACTGTGTACGACAAACTCCTAGTCCGCACGAGTTTAAACTGTGTACGACATCCACCAAAGGTAATTATATGTGGTTAAACTATTAATTCACCCACTCAGATATTTTGAGTGGTTAAAGCATTAAATATCCTACTTTGTCTAAAGTAGTTACAGAATAGTCACTCCTGGCCCGTATGAGTATAAACTGTGTACGACACCCCCATTCAAACCAAATCATGTCCCTTTGAACTACGTTATAACTTGATCCTCTGCAAAGAGGTACGTAGGCAGCTTAGCACTCTGCTAAGTTCAGTCATAATTCTGACTATTCATATCAAGTTTGTGAGGCAATCAATCAGTTGAATCATGAATGAGTTGAGAAGCATAAGGTAGACAAAAGAAGACGGTGGTTAAACACAAGTTTTGGTGAAGAAATTCAAAATTATTGAAGTGGTAAAGGAAGTTCAAACTCTTGGAGAGATGAATTAATTTCAAAGTTTGATAGTGATGAAATGATGAAGATGGTGAACTGATGAAGATGATTCATGATGTCACATTATATGTTGCAAATGAATTAATATTAACAAGAGATGAGTTCGAGTTAATTTAAATTCATGGATTTAATTAATTAAAAAGTCCAAAATAAATTTATGGGATCAATTAAGTAGTAATTCCAAAAATTATAAATTAAACTCATGGGAATGAATGAAGTTTAAAATATCAAAGATGAGCAACTAAAATTAATTAGTGTTCAAAATTGATTAATCAAGCACATGAAATAATTTTAGACTAGGCTTTTAAGACTTAAAGCCCAAAGTATAATGTAAAGCCCAAAATGTAAAAATCAGCCCAAAAGGAAGTTTGGAATAGGAGTCTTTGGCCCAAATTAATTTTGGGATCACAAAAAGAGAAGCCACGTGGGTGCAATGCAAAGTTGATTTGAAATTGAAATCAAATTTGAATAAGTCAAAATTAATTCCTTTTCCCAAGGAAGAAAAACGTGGGTAGTAGTTGTTGATTTAACAACTCTCTTTCTCTCCTCCAAAATCAATTATTCTTCCCACTCTTAAGAAATCAGTGGGTCTGCTCGAAGAACTCATGTTGCTCACCGCAAGTTTTCCACTCGGATTCGATGCCGGAGATCGATGCGCCGTCGCGGGAGATGCAAACGCGAGGCCACGCACTACACTGCCGCCTGCCACTCTTAAGAAAATTTTGAAGAAATAGACTTTTGCGATTCAATCACAACAAGACACGGAGTCCGTGAAAAAATCGCAAGGGGGCATTTGTAAGCAAATAAAATTCACCGTCCAATAAAATGGCGACACGTGGATTTTCATGATTAAAATATCAAATTTAATTTATTATATTTTATTTGGGAATTTAATAAATTAATTCCTAAAATAGATTAATAAATAATTGATAATTAATTTAATACCCAACAAATTAAAAGGGATTTAAATTAAATAAAGTCTGACTCAAGTCAAACTAGCCAAAGTTAAATAAAGTCTGGAAGGTTTCAGAATCAGGTCAAATCAAGTAATGACCAATCAAACTTTGTTATATATGGAAAGGCCCAAGCCCGCAGAAACAGGTCAAATCTGTCATTGACCAATCAGATTGCTAGTTATTTATGGGCATCCTCTACCTTCACCTATATAAGAAGCCCCTCTTCATTCATTCAAAAACACACCGAGAGCGATTCTCTACGAAGGTCAAAGACTTCAGAGTTATCTGAATAGTTCTTCGATTCCTTCAACGAGAGTCAACTCAAAAACGGAATACGTTTGGGATTCAGGTTTTAAGCCACTTGATTTTAAGCCGCCTGGAACAAGCGTTCTTAAGTCAAGTTCTTCGGTGAAGGGCCTATAGTCTGGGACTCAGGCGCTAAGTCGCCCGGATTTAAGCCATCTCAAGTTGGTGTTCTTCCAAGAACGGCTTATAATTTGGGACTCAGGTGCTAACCGCCCAGATTTAAGCGTTCATAAGTTAAGTTCTTCAAAGAACGGCCTATAGTCTGGGACTCAGGTGCTAAACCGCCCGGATTTAAGCCTGCTTAAGTAAAAAAGACTTATAATCTGGGATTAAGGTGCTAAATCACCTGGATTTAAGCGTTCTTAAGCTAAGTTCTTCGACGTTCTTCGTGAAGTTAATAGCGTTCTAATATATTGAACAAAGTTCTTCACCAGAAATCTTCAAGGATCAACGTTTAATTCGAGTAAAGGCTCGACGCCTACGGATTAACGTTATAAATCCACGAAACCGAGTTTGGACAAGCTTCATCTGAAGATCCAACTCAACACACTCCAGTCAAAGTCAACGCAGTCAACAAAAGTCAAGTCAAAGTCAAAATCAAGCCAAATTAATTCGAGAGAAGAATCAGAGGATTAATTGAGATTGTAACTCGTTTACATTATATTTTATATTAAATCCGTCTGAAATTATCTTTGTTCACCTTTTTGTGTTTATTTTATTATAAATACAAAAATTTGTTGTTACAATAGGATAAAACTAGAATCATCCAATGTACAATGAGAATAAGAAAGGGTATTATTATTATTATTATTTTGACAAATTATTATTATTATTATTTTTAATTTTATAAAAAGGGTATTATTTTAAGAAAATTCCACCAATGAGTCAAACATTAACAAAGATACGGATGATTGAAAATATAACATGCCATAATGTTTGAATGGGACAATATCAAAGTGGATATGTAATAAACCATTTATTGCTTTTACCTCATCTTCTAACATGAATCATAATCTAGTATGTCTCCATACATAATTATTACAATTGCACAAAAAATAAATTACACACACTAAACACCAACACCTTAATTTGTCCATATCAAGAAAGGCAACCAACTCCTATCACTCCCATTTCCAATGAATCAATCAAGAAAGGTTGACTTAATTAATTAAATGAATATGTCAAGAGGGATCTGTTGAGGCTCAAACCGGTGTCGAATGCACCGTTTTCTTGAACCTGATGATGGTGATTAGCAGCAAGAACAGCAATGTCCGCTTGAATTCTTGCTAATTATGGATCTGCTGCTCCAACAACGTAATGATTCCGACACAACTGTACACTGGATCCCTTATCCTGCAGTAGGCCTCGTAGAACATCGAGTCCGCTGCTTCGCCTCGTCGCTCCACCGGAATATCCTGCCACAGCCGTGCATGAGCATATAAGAGATAAGTTAGAGAAGAGAGGAGAGAGAGATAGTATATTACTTGGAGAATATGTGCAACATTGCTTGCTCCATAAATCTTGTGAACGTAGGAAAATCTACGTGGATCGTTGGGAGGGAAATGAGGAGAGAGAATGCAATCTGAGGGACATCTCCTCCTCAGATGCTTGCATGCTGCACAACGTTTGGAAGAGCTGTTCATCCTCTTTATTTTTTTCTCTCAAATTTAAGAATAAATCTAATGTTGTGGACTAAATCTAAGGTTAGATTCATAGAAATTTATTTGGCTATTTATAGTTTGATTTTTTTTAACGTTACAAATTTTCGAAATGGAAAGTGGGAGATTGATACACAATTTTCCAAATAAATTTCTTACCATCTTCTAATTCAATAAATATATAAATCAAATTCTTATTTAAGAACAATATTATATTATTATTATTATTATTATTATTATCATTAAAATTAACATAGTTTTAGGGATGGGAACATCATCTTACTTTCCTTCCTCGTTGACGTACACTTCTAATAACATAATTTTCAGATTATATTATTATTATTATCATTAAAAAATGAAATAAATTAAAATTTAAAAACATGTACGTACGAAACTACATCTACAATCTATGTCTATATATTTCAAATCTAATTGCAGTTTTCTGTGGATTAGGCTGCACTAATACTAATTGGTTTTCCAAATTCAACCAAAATTTTGTAGGTTAATTAAGGTTTAAAATTATCAATCATACTATTAATACTAAGATAAGTGGAGTTGATGTCTAATTAAATAGGCTGTACATTCTATATGTTTCAAGTATTAACAGATATAAGCGAGGAATTAAGGCTTATTTTAAGGATTCAAATGTGTTCAGTTGAGGCCAATACATTTTGTCAGCCCATTTAGTGTGGCATTCTATTGGGTTACGTATTAAATGGGCCTAAAAGTAATTAGCCCATTCGTTCGGCCCAAAAAGTTGGATTATCAGTTGTGAGTTGTTACTAATCAGTTTAAACTTTTACGGTGAAATTTGGAGAGTATTAATTTAAGTAATTTGGTTTTGAGACACTCTCTTGATGGATTATTTGTGAGACGGGTCACCCATCACTAAAGTGTGCTTATTGTATAGATAAAATATGTGTATTTGTAGTTAAAGTATGATAATAATAAATCATATAACACGTTATAATCATATTTTAATGCATAATCAAGTATACTTTAAAAAACATACTTTAACAACCATTAAGCATATTTTATCTATACAATAAGCATACTATAATGATGGATCAACCCATCTCACAAGAAACTTTGTCTTAACGATTTATTTTTTCTAATTTTAGTTCTTTTCCAATTTTTTTTTTTGGCAATAGGACTAAAATAGAAAAAAGTTAAAAGTATTAGGACAAATTGATACAAAATGACTCAAATTAAATAAGTAAAAGTTAAAAGACCGAAATTAAATTCAAGCAAGTTACCAAATTTAAGATTTTTGCAATAAATTTGGGTTTGAATAATTTGAGATTTTCTCGTGAAATTTGGGTCTGAATAAACTTGGAAGATGTACTTATGAGACAGTGTGTATGTTATGTTATTTTCAATGGAAAAACATTCTATTCATGGGTTTGCACAAAAATATTCACTACACCCCAAATACTATGTTATTCTAAAAAAAAAATAGGCACAACTAATTTTTATGAAAATACTGACATTTCTATTTTACACACGTCCTAATTTATATATATATATATATATATATATATATATATATATATATATATATTAAAAATGAATGACAATTTTAAAATTAAATTGTGTTATTAAATAATTAGTTAAATATCATTTCCTTTATAAAAAGTATGAACTTAATCTAAAATGGATCAAAATAGAAATTATAAAGCTGAGGTTGAGAATCTGAGATAGAGAGCAACAATTATCCTTCACCCTAAAAGATTTATAACAATCTCATAAATGTCTTCTTAAATTCATTCAAATTTAAATGAATACTTATTGTGCATCAAATTTTCAAAGCATACAACTTTTATTTCAGTAATTGCAACTAAAAGTTGATTACATGTGAAATCTTAATTTAAAAAAATAAAATAAAATTATCATCAATTTATTAAGGCATAGCATAGTGAATCATGAATTGGTTTCAGATGCTAAACGAGCTAACATGTTACAAAAATAAGAGAAGAGAAGAGAAGTGAAAGAGAAATGTGCTTTATAATACTATCAATCTTTCTATGCACAAATACCACATTTTCATTACAAGGATACCATTGTTCCCAAAGAACGCACCCTTTAACATAATCTCAAGCAAGAGTTTATCAAATCATAGGGATATAGAGCCTTGACTTTTACTTATTCTTTAACTAAATCATAGTAACAAATTTGACTCATTTTGACTCTTCATAGTTGTAAATTATGTTGTAATAAATTGGTCTTTGTGTTAAAGACCTTGTTAGCTTTTAGATCCTACCCAAACCAATCCTATGTTTATTAACTATAAGTTAAAACTAGAACCATCCAATATATAATGTACAAATCAAGCATGAAACTCATAACACAGTGCACAATTCAGATTCAAGAAAGAACTCAGAACACAAAGTGCAGATTTCAGCTAAAATCGAATAAAACTTGCAAAATATTTGACTATCATTGTTATATAAACTTGCACAGCTCGCTAAAAGTGTTTCCCTAGCAATATTGTATAGGTACTGGTTTTATACATACAAAATGGATTTCATAATGAACGAACCATTTTAGAAGCTCTCAGAGCGGAGATTTATGAACGATCGGATGAGTATGCAAATGACTCATTTTCCACAATTGAACCCCTTGCAAACAGAGAGGACTATTATGAGGATCAAAGCAATCACAATACCTAAGACGATCAACTTGATCTTCATATTTTGCAGCCACATCTTTCGCCTGATTTTCGTTCCAGTAGTCCTGAAGTCCTGGGCCTGTATCAAGAAATTAAGAACATGAGCATAATTTAATATTTTGACAAGAGAGTAAAAAAAAATTAGTGATGTATAGTTCATAAAACTTCATCTGCAGCCCAACAGCCCCAGTAAAAGCAGAAGCAGAAACTCGTTACATCCTGGATGTTCAACTATGGTTGCAACTATCACTTCAGCATTTCTAGAGTAGATTACAAGGTTGAATGGGCTATTGAGTGGAATATGCATGAATCAATAAATGATGAATTTAAACTGATTTATGTTCTAATTCAGTCATTTGATGTATGTTATTATTCAATGATAATAATTGATAAATCATATGGCAAATAGAAAACTAAATGTTATAGGCATTTTCCTTACCCGATTTCAGGATTGCATGGCGAAGATTTGAATACATAGTTTCAGAAATGAATTAAACAAACTAGTGGAGAACTTTTTCATATTGCAACCCAATCGAGATGCAGGGCATAAGCTAAAGCATGAAAGAGAGAGAGAAATGCCTGGTTATGAAGATTCTCAGTCTTATCCACCAAAAGCTCAATCTTTTCTCCACGATCGAGAACCTACAATAAACATACGACGCAAGGTAGTAACTTGCTTGCAACATAAAAACAAATGAACAGATGTTGATCAAAGATAGACTAACCACCAATAAAAATTATTTTGATAGAGATTATCTCGTAAACGAAAGATATACTAGTTAATTCTCATTTCCCACCATTTCTTCCTAACTAAATTCTATCCGTTGGAAAGAGAAAGAAAGGACCAAGAGTCTTGTGGTGAAAATTGACCAATCAGGAAATCACCAATAATAAAACTGAATAATACAGCATTCAAATCCAGACTTTCATGATTTAGTTAACCACACATTTAAACACTAGAATCTATACAAAAGATATAATAATGGCTGTACCTTCTCGATATTTTCCATCATGACACCCTTCACTTCAGAAACCTGAGCCTTGACCTTAGCAAGTTTGCTAATCTCTTCAGGGTGCTCAGTACAGTATTGCATATGTTCCTTCAACTTTGGTCTACAAAGTATTTGGTTTCCAGATCATATTGTTTAGTTATAAGGGACAGATTATTATAATCCTAAGATGATAAAAGAAATTACCCAAATTCTTTATTAAGGCCATTAGCAGGAGCTGTTGCGGCCTTCCCACCACCATATTTTGCCACAAAGTCATCCTTGATACGCTCGAGAAAAGCAATGGGTAGCTGTCTTCCGGCCGATTCTTCAGCAACAACACAGTATGCTGCATAAGACGTCAACGATTGTATGTGAAACTACAACTATTTATTAGTAGAAGAAGCTCTAACTACTCCAGCAACAGAGGAGGTATAATAACAAGCAAAATTCATACAAATTGTATCAAATTTGAATATTATTTTTGAGGATCGGTGAATCCATAATCCATTTGAAGCATAAAATTATGATTCTATCTTATGAATCATTAATTAGAGTAAGCTATATTAGCGAGATAAAAAAATTTATAAAAATCATCAGATTTATCCACCACTGGTAAATCTACTTCAAATTCAATAAGAGACATAAAATTGGGGGGGAAAATCAATATTGCTGCCTAAAGTGGATACAAGGTCACCAAATCCACATGAACATACCACAAAACAATCACGATCTATATATAAACAGATAATAACACCAATAAAACAAGCAAACTCCAACATCTTCCAATTCGAAGCCGATAAACCTAAACCAAGCATCGAATAACGCTAACAACACTAGAAGGAAAAAAAAAGTCAAACTTACTGAAACCATCGTGAACAAGGTAATTGAAGGTGTGATTATCGCAGTTGTAGGTGAATTTATTGTTAGAGGCAGGAAGCTTCTGGAGACACTGGTAGGCTATGGAATTGAAGTTGCCGCTGAACTCGGTGTACTCGGCCAATACCACCGGAGGCGTGCCACGCGCCACCAGTGCGTAGATCAGCGTCTTCCGGCTGTTTTGCCCCATCTTCAATTAATTGGCAGGAAGGTTAGGGTTGTTGATGTCTGTAGAGGTGTTTTCCAGATCTTGAATTTTGATCTCTACAGTTGAATTTTGTAGGCTGTGAAAGACCTTTTTCTATCTCTTAACTTTTTTGCTTTTGTAGAGAGAGAAGAAATGAAACACGGTTGCTTAAGGCAAATATAAAATCAATCAATAATAAATGAATAAAATAAGCCCTTCTTCAATCTTAATTATATGATCAGACTACTTTTGTTGGCCCTTTGAATTTGCTTTGAACTTTGGACTCAATGACACAGATGTAATTAATTAATTTTGATTTGATTAGCATGAAATTGATTCCACCATGAAATTAAATTACTTTTTAGAGTAATTGAAGAATTATTTAGTCTAAGAGATTTTTTTTTTCTTTTAAAACACTTGTGTCCGGCCATATTCTTTAACACTAAACACAAGATACCAATTTTTTTTTTAATGAAAAAAAACTAGCATGAGTTCTTCCAATAAAGTAAGCCTATGCATTCTAAATAATGACGCATATTTTTTTTAAAATATAATAAATAAATAAATAAATAATTATAAAAGTAAAATTTTAGAATATTATAATATGATTCACTGCTAGCATATACTCCCTCCGTCCCACAATAAGAGTGGCGAAACTTTTTTGTACGTAGATTAAGGGATATAATATTTAATGGGTAGTGGGTAGGTGTATTAGTATGATGATATATTAATTAATTATTTTGTGTGGATCCTATTTACTAAAAAGAAAAATGCACCTCTTGTGTTGGGACGTACGAAAATGGTAAAATACACTCCTTGTTGTGGGACGGATGGAGTATTAATTACCAATAAACATACTTGGTAATGGATTGACCCGTCTTACCTATATAAATAACTCTTTTCAAAATAGGGGCCAACTATTTGCACCCCCGAAATTACTGAACGTACCCCCAAAATAATTAAATTGACATAATTATCCTTAAAAAATTTATATATATTTGGTTACAACAACCAAACAGTTATCAATCGTATCTGTTCGTTTGCAGCAACCGAACAGAACAAATAATTCATTCATCTTATGTGTTCGGTTGCAGCAACCGAACACAATAAGATTTGTGATTTTTTTTAAATTTATATCTACATTACCTAATAGATAAGATAACATATACGTTAGCTTGCTTACTTTAACTGGGAGTGGAATCACTATCTTTGTTTAAAGATCAATGATGTCTATTAAACTTAGCTTGCTTACTTTAACTGGGAGTGGAATCACCATCTTTGTTTAAATATCGATGATGTCCATGAAACTTATATGTTATCTTATCTATTAGGTAATGTAGATATAAATTTTTTAAAAAATCACAAATCTTATTGTGTTCAGTTGGTGCAACCGAACAGATATAAGTTTAATAAGGGTAATTATGTCAATTTAAATATTTTTGGGGTACGTTCAATAATTCTGGGGTGCAAATAGCCGCTCCCTTCAAAATAATGCATTATAAACCCAATTACACACTAGCACCTCTCTTTCCATAATAACATTATAGAATTTAGAGTTTGTTTCTTGTAAACCGAGTTTATTTATGGTTTATTTCATAAATCATTGTAAATACTGTGATCCTCTTAATTTAAATACTCTAATAATACATAAGGTATAGTACATAAGATTGAAAGGGGGATTACAAAATTTACATGGTGAATTCAGTTTACAAAAGTGTTTGGGTAGAATTTATTGTTATGTTTTAATTTCATGTCTCGCCTCTCTTTGTGTAATTACATTTCAACATTATAGAATTTATTAAAAATATCCTGGCTCTAAATTACCACTATTATTATTTCTTTGATCAAAAGACTTTTCTATTAGAAATAATGAGAAGATGAGATATAAAATCTGCATAAGACTGTAGAACGAAACATGTTTACTACATGGATTTTGAAAAAACATGTTTATTTATTTATGTAATAATATGACGTTGAGTTAGGATTAAATACTATAAATTTACATAAAATGACTTTAGATACAGCCAATTTCATGAATCCTCATCCTCAAAATTCAAACAAACAAACTATGGGTCCATACATCAAATCAACGTGCCATTTATTCTGCTCCAATGAAATTAAAATCTTAATTATAAGATCAATCTCATGAGCAAAATTATTAATCAATGTAATAATAATAAAAAATAAATAAAATAAAATAAAAAATTATATTTACAAACCGAATCAACTATTCACCAAGATAATCTGCACCATATTACGCCTATATTATAGATTTTATTTTTACAAAAAAAGAGATGGGCCGTGTTATTTACTAAATTGATCCCATTTAAATTGATGGGCCAAAAATTTAACATTAAAACCATTGGGCCATATTATTTATAAAATTGGCCCCATTAAAATATTAGATGGATCTAAAATAAAACAGAAAAAACTAACGCCGTCTGTGGGAATCGAACCCACGACCACGTGGTTAAAAGCCACGCGCTCTACCGGCTGAGCTAAGACGGCTGGATGTTCGTTGGTATCATGTAATAAAATAAATTCAGTCCAAAAGAAAAAAGAGAGCGTAAATCAACCCTCAAATCTTTCCTTGTTAGAAGCTTCTTTCAAATTCCAGTTTCTATTTCAACTCTCCGCCTCCTGTGTTTCGTATCCAACCTAAAGAATTCAGATTACATACAGTTGCAGGTGTTTGCGTTCAAGAAACGTCAATAATAATCTTAGAGGCTTGAATCCACCTGAGTTCATTATCCATGGAGACGAATGCGCCGCCACAAATCGTGGACGTGGGCTCTGTCGTGGAGGCAGTGTCGGCGCAAGATTCCGACGCACCTCTATACGAAGTTGAGAGCCTCTGCATGCGGTGCGGTGAAAATGTATGCCTACTTATTTCTGATTGTGATATTGAGTTGTATTGTATTTTCCATTGTTTTGCCCTGGTGAAAGCCTTGTGTTTCGAATTCTTACTGATAGGCGGATTGATGGGTCATTCTTGGGGTTATTATTAGCTATTTTGAGGTTTCTTTTAGATTTTGAAAGAGGTGATTCTTGGTTTTTTGTTTTTTTGTTTTTTCCCTCTGAACCAGTGCTAGGTGCCTCAAACCCTGAAAGTTTAAATCTAATTGTTGTGAATGGTCTGCATTGCATGTAATAGCATAGAGATATTGTAAATAATTTGGTTATTGCCTCTTAGTAATTTGGTGCTACATATTCACATTAGTGAACTTCTCAAGTAAAGGGTGCTTTTATGTGTTTGAGAATGAGTTCTGAAGCTACAACAATGAAGTCTGCAACTTTGAGGGCCTTATTTTACATGTTTAGTGGTTTCATGCGGCGCTAAGTTGAGTTCTTTTTGTAGTTTGTAGGAGAAGATTTAACAAAATAATTTATTCATCTCTTGCTTCATAATGTTGGGAACAATGTGGTTGTTGTTTTGCTCTTTATGCCCTTTTCTGATTAAGTATTTGTTGGCAGGGGATAACTCGGTTTCTTATGACTCTTATTCCACATTTCAGAAAGGTTTGTTCTTCTTCGGGCTTTTATTGAGCCAGCTTAACTGTTGCATATCTATCTTCAAATTGTGATTTAAGCCTGTTTTTCACCAAAACGTTCCTTTTCTCGATAAGATTCAAGGGGTGATTGGTGTAAATTTTTCAATGATTATTGTAATATGTATTCTTAAATATTTAATGAGTTTAATTGATGAATGTGATGCGGGGGAGTAATTATGAGTCTATGACAGTAAGGGAATGATTAATTAATTGGGAGCCAATTATAATCTACCAAGCAAAATCGAAGAAAAGGATTTCCCTCTATTCCTCTCCACCTCTGAAACACTAAACCCAGCTGCTCAATTAAAAAATGGGCATATGCACCTACTAAAATTACTTACCCTGTCATGTATTTATATTCATCATTTCATTGTATATGGTTCACTGTGTAATTTTTCATGCCCTTTACAGATACTGTTATCTGCCTTTGAATGTCCCCATTGTGGTGAAAGGTAATTCATGACCAAGAACACAAAAAGCAGATATTGTTCCTAAGTTTCTCCTTCTGTGGATCTTATTTTTTGTCTTCCTCTTTCTCAAGGAATAATGAAGTGCAATTTGCTGGTGAAATCCAACCTAAAGGCTGCCACTACATCCTCGATGTTCCATCAGGTGATAAAAAGGTTGTGTTCTATTGAGTCGGATGAAAGTTAGGCTCTCTTGAGGGTTATGAGTAGCCACTGAAAATGCTAATTTGTGTTTTTTGATGCTTGGTCTGAAGAGTTTTTTTGTGTAGAGTTCAGTCTTTGTTTTCTGGTTGTGTATTTTTTCAGCATGTTGGATTCCACCCTCATATTTAATTTTAGAAATGATATTTTCATTAATATGATCTTTTATTGAATCCGGCTTCTAATTTTTTGTTCATGTATATTTGTGAGATAAAAACCATTGCACTTGCTTTCTGTTCAGTTTTAACTCCCAATTTATGAGTTTAAGCATTGAAAGGAATATACATGTTACTTTCTTTATGCAGATGTTCAATCGCCAAGTGGTAAAATCGGAGACTGCCACAATCAAGGTACTTCCCTGTACTGCTAGAATTAAAAGCAAGGAAAAACTAGACTATAGATATCAAGCACCTCATCATAAATTTGGTTTTAATGTCATTGAATTGTGAATTGTGAATTGTGAATTGTGATTTTAATCTTACTCTCAATTATACATGGAAAAACTATTTAGACTATAGACATCAAGCACCTCATCATACAATTTGGTTTTAATGCCATTTAAATTTGATTTTAGTCTTACTCTCCATTTCTTTGTGTTATATTACACTTATAGATTTTTTTTATCTCGTCCCAATTTGAGGTTTTTCTTGGTTGATGTTTATTTTGCAGATTCCGGAGTTAGACTTTGAGATTCCTCCTGAGGCTCAGCGTGGTTCCTTATCAACAGTATGCCTCTGATAACTCCGTAACACACCAATCAGCTCTGAAATTTCCTGCACTTACCTTCTAGAAATCACTGTGTTTTAGTATTATTGATTCAAGGCAATGGCTTCATGTCTTTGTAAGGATGGAGCTGAATCACACCTCTGAACTTCACAGATTAATACCAAAATTGATATGGAAGAAGTTCATTTTTTATTAATTTTCTTGTTTTCTTGGGATTGGTGGGTGGTTTTGATGGTTCTAATTGATAAGATGTTTTTTCTTGATAATAAATAATTCCTACATGGCTCTTTTAGTGTGACCAATGTGCACCATTCCAGAATAGCTGACAGATTCGTAACATTCCGAGGCACTTTCATGTTAAAAGTTGTTATTTGATGCTCTAGAATTGCTTTGTTCTGCCAGCAGAGGCTTATAGGAATTTAATATCTGAAAGCTTAAATTTTAGAGGAGGGATACGTTTAACTCTTGCTTCCATAAGAAGAAATTATGCAACTTTTTGAGCTATATTGCCTATGTTATCCAAATAAAATATGTCTTTGATAGTCCCACTTTTCAGAATAAACATTCCTTATCTTTTAATTAAACCTTTACCTTCTGTTATACCTGTTTAGGTAGAAGGTATACTTTTGAGAGCAGCAGATGAGCTAGAAGCCCTTCAGGAAGAACGGAAGGTGAAATTTTGGTCATGTGAGCATGTTGACTATCTAACATATTCATCAGCTGGTTAATGGTGTAATGTTTTTGTTTCAGAAAATAGATCCTCGGACTGCTGAAGCAATAGATGAATTTTTAATAAATCTGAGAGCTTGTGGAACTGGAAAGTCGCATTTTACCCTCATTCTTGATGATCCTTCTGGAAATAGTTTCATTGAGAATCCGTAAGTGGCCTCTATTTCATGTTGACTAAAGAAAATTTTGAGGGGGCATTTGTTTATTAGAAAGAATCGAAAATGATAAATATTCTAAAATCTAATGATGCAATGTTGATAGGTATGCTCCTTCTCCTGATCCATCATTGACTATTAAGTTCTATGAGCGTACGCCAGAACAACAGGCTGCCTTGGGGTATCTTGCATCACAAGAACCCGTCCCAGAAAATGATATAGATGGGACAAACAATGTTTCTCAAAGGCAGGAGGAACCACATGGGTCAGTTGGAGCCAGGGCTGCTCGTCGAGCTATTGCTCAGGGTAATAGTACAGAAATTGCTGATGCTTTATTTCGATATTCTGCTCCTGAAGAGGTATGCTTGACTGATATTGAACCTATTTGTATTTTATAGCGTATACCATTCTTCAGAGTATCATCATAACATCCATTTCTTGGACAGGTCATGACTTTTCCGTCAACATGTGGTGCATGTGCCACTAAATGCGAGTGTCGCATGTTTGTAACAAGTATCCTCTTCTTAAGAAACCAAGAAAGTAGTGTGTTAGTTGGTTTTTAAATGTCAATTTTGGGTGTTTATAACTCGTCATTTTTAAAGCATGCATGCATAATGTTTTAATACACAAAATTTCTGGTATAATTTGGATTCTATCTGCATGAATGCTTCTTTTGAGTTCTATGAATTTGATTACATTTTGCATAGTCATACCACTATTAAATATGGACATAATAGGAGATTGACTTGTTTGTTTGTGTTTCCATAAAAACCTCCTTAATACATTATGCATGTGTGAATGAGAATCAGCTTATGTACGTGGGATGGAGGGAGTATCTTGTAGTACTTGTCATGGCACTTTTTAAATGACATTATATTTAGTATTGCATATGCAACATGTGTTTCACGTGATGTTTGACTCAGTACTTGTATCAAAATTGCTAGCTTAACTGTAGACAGATATCCCTTACTTCCAAGAAGTGATTGTTATGGCCTCCTCGTGTGATGCCTGTGGTTACCGAAACTCAGAGGTTTGCATCACTCTACATTTTGTTTGTGTTAGTCTGCACATGAGCTCAGTTTAATCAAGTGCTTTGCAGGTTAAGGCTGGTGGTCCTATTCCTGAAAAAGGAAAAAAGATAGTTGTTCATGTAGAGAATACTAGAGATCTTAGCCGGGATGTAATAAAGGTATGCATCTGACTATTTGTATATTTGGTAGGTTTTGAATTACCATTTTTTGATTTTCTCGTGTTAATTGCACATGGATCAATAGGTCCTCCAAAAATATTGAGTGAAAAATTTCAGACTCTGCTTATACCATTGTATTTTGATTTTTTATTTATCTAGTTAGTTGCTATGGTTTGATTTTTGATAATTATGCATTAATAAAGTTTTGTATCATTTGTTATTTTCTTAAGTTTACCAGTATTCTGTAAGTGCTTCTTGCTATTTACAATTTACCCGTCTTGGTCATTTTAGTCCGATACGGCTTCTGTGATAATACCAGAGATTGAGTTGGAACTGGCTAGTGGCACATTAGGTGGTCTCGTTACAACTGTTGAAGGCTTGATATCCAAGATTAGTGAAAGTATGTATTCTCCATCCCTCATCAACAAACTATTTCTTTATTGTGACAGCGATTCTTTCTACAAGCCATATTTTGTTATGATTCATATTGTACTAACTAATGCCTCGTCACTACCTAGGTGCAACGTATAACATTTTCCGAGATTTTCGCATGAAACTTATTCCTATTTATCTGTATGAAATTAACTCATCTTCAATATCAAAACTTAGTTCGACTTCAATTACAGGTCTTGAGAGAGTACATGGGTTTACTTTCGGCGACAGTCTGGAAGATGCCAAAAGGAGCAAGTGGAAAGAATTTAGGGCAAATCTTGAAAAGGTGCGCAGAATTATGAAAATACTATTTCACGTATAGCATCCCATTTCGACTTTGTGACAATGGTTCCCTATGATTTTACTACTAGATGGTTCCAATATTTTCAACATAAATGCTACCTGTTGCTGGTACTTTACGTCTTTACCCCTTGCATATATTGCTAATTGATTGTGTTAAGCTTACCCTTAATTGTGTATATATATATGCACATATATGCGTAGTGGTGCGATTACATGAATATGACATTGATATATCGATTATCTTTCTGACAAAATAAAGTCCGTACAAAACCTTGGATGGGGAGAATTTCACTTTCCTCTTAAACTTTGAAACATAAGATTTGTACATTGTTGAATGGGCGTTTTCTGGAAAACACTGAACATTCCAATTAGTTTTCTTTCACATATATTAATGCATACGTTTAATTTCTCGCACAGCTCAAAGGCTTGGAAACACCTTGGACTTTAATTCTTGATGATGCTCTGGCCAATTCCTATATTGTCCCTGCGACGGATGAATTTAAGGACGACACTCAGTTAACCTGTAAGTTTTGCCTGCCTCCAGTTCTTATTATCCCGACATAATACGCAGTATGCGGTCTCTAATCTGCGATTAAACATAAAGAACTACACTTGGTGGTCTACGACATTAACTCTAAAAACAATTAATTGCTGTACGACTAACCCACTGCTTGACTATGAAGCATGAAATCTCAACTCTGCGCTCGGTTTCTGATGTTAAATTTGATGTTTGTGTATTTGTTTTGATGGACACAGTTGAGGAATATGAGAGGTCTTGGGAGCAGAATGAAGAGTTGGGTATTAATGACATGAATACCTCTGGAGCTGATGTTGCTACCCATGCTGCTAGTGAGGAAACTAATGAATAATTTTGTGTGTTTTTTATTTATTTATTTAAACAGTGTAGAATTGTATTATAAATTATTCCTTATATAATTTAGTTGCATAATTTGGGTTTGCATTTAGATTTGAGAAGGAGAAATACTGATAAGATGTATTTTTTAATTAACAATTTCATTCATTTCAGTTTTGGATTGGGAGAATTTGAGATCTTTCAATTTGAAGTGACTTTTTTTTTGTTTTTTGGGGAGTTAACTTTGTTTACTTGAAATCATTTAAAAAGTTTTTTTACAAATACATCAAAGAGATAAATTTAATTCATTTTGTTTGTGTGGTTTTTTTATTTTCTTGTTGCTAATTTTGTCGAATGATAATCAATTAAGGAGTAAAGCATCCTCTGTAAGACGGAGGTGTCACACAAGTGTCACGCTTTTTTTTAATGCTCTATATAGTATGCAAAAGATGAAAACTTCTATGAATTGATTACCTATTAGTACTTTAAAATTATTACTATTAACACTATTTCATACCCGGGTACAATTCAATTCAGGCAAAATTATACTGGGTTGGGTTCATATTGGAACAATATTTAATTCGGGTTGGTATCGGGTTAAACCCAATTGCAAGAATATTAAATCGATGTAACTAATTATTCAAGTTTATATGATTTTTAACAGAGAGCAATACTTCACACTATGTGATGTGATATTCCCTCCTCTCATTTTCTAATTCACTCCCTTTTTCCATGTTCTAATTTGAATGTCTTATTTCAATATGTACATTTTTTTTATAGATATAGTAATCATACAAAATAATTATTTTTATGTGACATACACAAAAGACTAATACAACTATTTCTCAACCCACTACATATTAAAATACAATATTTCCTCCGTCTTATCCTAATAGTTACATATTTTCTTTTTGGGCGTCTCATCTTAATGATTACATTTCTCTTTTTGACATATGAGACCCACACAAATTAATTACTTCTCTCTCCATGGGCCCACAAATATTCATTAACCGACATGCAAAAGGCAAATGTAACCATTAAGACAGGACGGAGGGAGTACATCCAACCAAAAAACAATGTGAGGATTCCTTTTAAGTTTTAACCTAAGAACAATGGGCTGAGTCAGATATAGAGACTTCATATTAGGCCCAAATTCATCTAAATTCATATACAGCTATCTCCAATTACACGTTGCATAGAATATATAAATGGGGGTGGTGGGTGAATAATAATTAGAAAAAAAAAAAAACTTGTACTTTAAAAGAATGGTATATACTATATATTCTTACTTTCATAAATAACATTTTTTCATTTGAACGTTCGCAGAACACAATTTGTTGATTTTGGAAGGAAATTTTGACAAAAGCTTTTGAAATAAATCTACTCCATAGTTTACTATTAGCAACTTCATTATCCTTTTTTGAATAAAAACCTCTTATTGGGAAGTCTTGACCAATGCACATACGATGCATCATGCTTTGCAACTTTCAAACTTCCTTTTCAACGAATTCCCGAGAAAACTGCAAAAGCAGTGAGTCCGCAGATTGTACCTAATATTCATGAGCTCAAATCGTCAAACAAACAACATGGAGAAAAAAGGACATAATGATGCATCTTATATAATGAAACATGAATGTACATGTATTGTGAAAGTTGATTGTATTGCCAAAGAATATGCTCTTCAAGACCGTAGACATAAAACAGTGTTTTATATGCATCCAGATATACGATACACCGTGCTTTTTAATACTTGTCCTAGTTAGGACTTAAGCTTTTCATTCATGGTCTTTAACAAGTGTTAGGGATTTAGCGTCTTTTTCTTTTAAATGGATGAGTGTGCACACAGGTTCACGCAAGACTAACTCTAAAAAATTTTAGGCAGAAGAAAATGCAAACGCTAATGAAGTATGAATGGGCTCAATTTCTATATGGTAAGTAAAAACAAGTGAAAATTGCTTTCACTTCACCAGACAACAGTTTTAGCATGTCAAAGAGATAGATAAGCCGGAACACCAACCTGTACTGCATGAGTCAAGCAGAAAAATAATGTTTTGAGTTATGTAATACTCGCCCAAAATAGGTATAGACTCGAGAAAAATAATGTTTTGAGTTAAAGATACACCGGAGATGAAAATTTTGAAGACCCCAACATCGGAGCTACCAAACATGAAAGTTGTGATGACTCAACATGCACACTGAAAGACTTTTCAAGTACAGATGAGCCAAAATGTAATGCTACAATGATAGTATAAGATTTCAGAATTCAAAATCAATACTATCACAAAGAGCTATGGAATCTTATACTATTTTAAATCCAAAACAAGTCAGAAATTTTCTTTTACCCCCCACCCCCCGTTTACACCCCTGTTACCTACAGTTCGACCTCTCACAAACACGTGGTTCAGTATCACCAACAATGCATACATTCTACAAGCAGTTAAGAAAATTAAACTTATCAATGTACTTGTGGATCTAACAAAAACTACAGCAATCCGAATTTGCAGCTCCCCATACGAGTCTACGGAGTACATACAGAACTACGCCACAGTCAATTATCAAGTTTTTGGTCCAAATGTTTTCAAGAGGGATCAGTAAATGTATTCTTGTTTATTCCAACATTATTTTCTCTAATGCATTCTCTGATTCCTACATAGCTCTTCTATGATAAAAGTGTCAATTGAAGAAAATGTTCTACTATTTGTTAGAGAACCATGTCACCAACCAACAAGTAACATTTGCTAGATTTCTAGTTCTTTTAGCTCCAAAAAGAAAAAAAATCAATGCAAAGCTGGAATTGAACAATAAAATTGAAATAATTATGCCTTCATAGAGATCAGATTAATCATCATCCATATACTTCAAATTCTACCCAATCTTTTTTTATATGCTTCAAAACTTGGACTTTGTGCAATATTGAATAACAAGAAACTCATAAGACCCAAAAATAAAAATTAAAAAGATGCTTAATAATAGACATAAGTAAACAGAGAGGGCTGTGAGCAAACATAGCCACTCTCTGCAGAAAAGCTTTTTGTTTTAACGCCGCCGCCTCAACTGTGTCGGCTCATCATCGCCACCGGACCCACTCCTCCTCTGTTCATTCCGGCAACTATAAATCAAAAGTAACTTGAAAAAAAAATCACAAAGTCATGTGAATTCAACATTCCGATACTAATCCAAAACACAATATTATAATCCCAATAGCAAATCACAAAGTCAGGTGAATTCAACATTCCGATACTAATCCAAAACACAATATTATAATCACGCCCAATAGCAAAGCACGCACGAAACAGCCCTAAATTAAGAAAATTGGGAAAGAAAAAACTCCTAAATTAAGAAAAGTGGGGAAGAAAAAACCCTAAAAAATCACGCACGAAACAACCCTAAATTAAGAAAATTGGGAAAGAAAAAACCCTAAAAAATCAGAGGGGGCAAACTCGAAGCCCTAAATTAAGAAAATTGGGAAAGAAAAAACTCCTAAATTAAGAAAAGTGGGGAAGAAAAAACCCTAAAAAATCACGCACGAAACAACCCTAAATTAAGAAAATTGGGAAAGAAAAAACCCTAAAAAATCAGAGGGGGCAAACTCGAAAAAAAAATTTGGATCATTTATCGATTTATGCGTGTCACGAAACAGCCCTAAATTAAAAAAATTGGGAAAGAAAAAACCCTAAAAAATCAGAGGGGGCAAACTCGAAAAAAAAATTTGGACCATTTCTCAGCCCTAAATTAAGAAAATTGGGAAAGAAAAAACCCTAAAAAATCAGAGGGGGCAAACTCGAAAAAAAAATTTGGACCATTTCTCGATTTAAGCATGTCATGCTTGCGCAGGTGCCATGCTAATCTTCTCTGTATCGTTCCAATTTTATCGGATGTCCCCGAAGGGACGATAATGCATCTGATGTTCGACATATAAAGTTGTTTGTGAAGTCAAGCTTCACCGATGTGGGACAAAACACGGAATACACCTTTTGGGCTTTTCATAATTGGGCCGAGTAAAGTTTTGAGTTGGTAGTTTCGTGGCTCAAACTTTATTCTTTCTTCTAGTATATTTACTAGCGCGTGAAATGCACACTCGGGCTGAGAAAGCATGAGTGTAAGGCATTAGTTGGGCCGGGCCGAGCCCTATTCTTTTCTTTGGCCTTGTTTGGGCCAACAAGCCCGACTTATAAATAATCATTAAACTGCAATTATAATTCTTAATTAGACAGGAAAAAACACAAACTTTCTACGCTAATTCAAACAAATCTCTCGTATTTAACCGAATACCAAAATCCTGCTCTGAACTGGTTCATTTCCACTTGTTTAGCATTGTTTCTGCTCACTAAGCGGTGAATCCAGCTTGAGATTTCTTCATAACTTCACCCACTCCTGAAAAACTGAAGCAGGAGAGAATGAAAATGGTGGAAAGCAGTGAAGAAGAAGATGATTTCCCCTCCATGGAAAGCGTCACCCCTCAGTCGAAGATCGATACCATCTATCAGTCCAAGACTGAAAAGGTAAAATTAAATTCAAAAATTTGAACGTTAGTTCTCGCTTTCTGTATCCGATTTAATAATTTGCTTGCTAAATCTGCTTAAATTGGAGATACTATTGATATAGGAAAAATGGGGTAGGATTTATACGGAATGGAAGTTAATTGCTCGCCAATTTGGTTTGAAAATTTTCAGGAGAACTATCCATTGAAACCTAGAATGGAGCAAATGCTAGTTATTATTTGCTAACATTTCTACATAATTTGTATGTTGAATTTGTTGGTCTGGTCGTAGCTTGTCAGCCTTTTGATTTTTGATTTCAGTTCAGTAGTCGATTAGCAATTTAGCATGGATTTTCTTAAAAAATTGCTGACTGTATGATCCCTTGTTTTTTTCGTTGTTATCACTAACAATTGCAAGTGGAAGTGCTACAGGGAATCAGAAAGATCTGTTTTGAGCTTTTGGATCTGAAAGATGCAGTTGAAAACTTGTGCAGTAATACGCGCACAAAGTATTTGGCTTTCTTGAGGTGAGATGGCTCTCTGTAATTTGCTCGAAAGACTTAAAAAATTAAACGATGTTTCGTAGAAAGTGAATGCAGTTTAGATTTATTGTATACAATACTACATACACTCTAACTCAATAATAATAATCAAGGGACAATGTGCATATGCATGTATTATTATCCACGCGAAATAAGGATATAACTGTGTTCTGGCAACAAGACACAAGCTCGAGCTTCTAGTCCTAATGGCATGCTGTTTCTACTAACCAAAATTAGAATAGAATCTTTTTTTGAGCTATGGCATGTCTTGAATGTTAGATTCTAATCTTTAATATCCTGCCCTCTATATAGAGCTAGTATGTTTAGTATTAGAATTATCTTTCTTTAATAAGATTATATTAGACTGTTTTCAGATTTTCATTTTTAGCCAAAGTATTTATGACCCCTTTTTAAATCCTCCTAATTATATAACCTAATTTTTATTAATTTGAGATTACCCTGCATCTGGTGGTCATTCAGTTCTGTAGTTTTCCCT
Organism: Pogostemon cablin; assembly: GCA_023678885.1. NCBI lineage: Eukaryota > Viridiplantae > Streptophyta > Magnoliopsida > Lamiales > Lamiaceae > Pogostemon > Pogostemon cablin. The sequence continues at coordinate 13,075,607 of CM042961.1, read as the reverse complement.
TGTTCTTCATGTAATGCGACGGCATTTACTTCATTATGTATGTGGTTTTTGATAATCCAGGTTGTCAGATGAAGTGGTTGAAATGAAGCACGAGTTAAATGAGCTCCAAAAGCATATCTCTTCCCAGGGAATCCTTGTACAAGATCTTATGAGTGGTGTATGTCATGAATTGGACGAATGGAGCCGTGCTGGTGGCGATGCCCTGGAGCCTGATGATAACTCCCAAACTCATGAATTTGATGATATATTCTCAACCGAAGTGGAGGATCGAAGAATGCAATTTTTGGAGCATATCGACGTTCTTCTTGCAGAACATAAAATAGAGGAAGCAATAGATGCAATTGATGCGGAAGAGCGAAATAATCCAGAGCTGAAAGGACCAGGGCATGGTGCAACTGATGAAGGCTCCTCGTTTAAGTCTGCTTTTTTTAAGAGAAAAGAAATACTTGAGAATCAGCTCATTGAGATTAGCCGACAGCCATCAGTTGGTATTATAGAGCTGAAGAAGGTTTTATCTAGTTTACTGAAGCTTGGGAAAGATCCTTTGGCACATCAAATATTTTTGAAATCTTATGGTTCTCGCCTCCAAAGAAGCATAGAAGACTTTCTTGCTCTGTGCCCTTGTTACCCTGAAACATACTCTGCTACACTCTCTAATCTTGTCTTTTCTATGATTTCATTGGCAACTAAAGAGTCTGGTGCAATGTTTGGTGATAATCCTGTTTATAGTAATAAAATTGTTCAATGGGCTGAGTGGGAAATAGAATCTCTGGTCCGATTGGTCAAGGAAAATGCTCCACCTTCTGAGACATCTTCTGCTTTGCGTGCAGCTAGTGTATTTGTTCAGGCTAGTCTTAACCACTGCTCAGCCTCGGAAGTACAGGATCTGAAGCTAACAAAGTTACTTCTTGTACTTTTACAACCGTATGTTGAAGAAGTACTGGAATTAAATTTCCGACGGGCTAGAAAAATTGTTCTTAATTTGGTTGGAAGTGATGAGGTCATGCCTTTATCACCTCGTTTTGCATCTCCACTGTCTACATTTTCAACTTCATCTGATCGTATGCTAGTTGATTGTGGAATGAGGTTCATCTATGCTGTCAAGGTAACTTGAATTGCTACAAATATTTCATTGTGAGTTAGCATTAGCATCTCTTTTGCATTTTCAGCTATTGATAGTTGAATTTTGTCTTACTCTGTACCCTTAGTGGAAATAGTTTTAAACATCACATTTTGGGCTTTCTTAGTGAACTGAATACACAGCAATAAGTAATTGGTAAAATTGAGAATTCAACATATAGTCTTATCAATCAGATTGTGATTATGTAGAAACTAGAAAGACTCTTCAGGGTGACTTCTAACGGCCTCTTCATAACTCACACCTCGTATTGGTACAAGTTGTAATTGTTGATCATTTTAAGGATTATGTATATTTTTTGACCTGTAAATTGTCCTCTTTTTTATTTGGTCCAGTACGATTCAATTTTTTAAATTGGTCCTGTGAGTTTACTAAATTTGATTTTTTTGTCCTAAACACACATTTCCACCCCTAAAAATTGGACAAAAAAAATGGAGTTAGTAAACTTACAACTAATTTAAAAAAATGAAAAAAATATATGATCCCTTTATTTTATTTTTTTCGTAATACAGTGGATGAGGGTGGTAAAAAAAACACGAGACTCTTAATGATTGTTGAACACAGGCGTATACATGCAAAATTCTTTAGATTTGATTGTGCCATTTACTTTGTATTTCCAGGAGATAGTTGAGCAGCTAACTCGTTTGGCCATCCTACATTTTGGAGGAAACATATTGACAAGAATCTCACAGCTTTTTGATAAGTATGTTCAAGTCTTGATAAAATCCTTGACTGGCCCGACTGAAGATGACAATCTGACTGAGCTAAAGGAGCCTGTACCTTTCAAAGCTGAGACTGATTCTCAGCAGCTTGCTTTGTTGGGAACTGCCTTTACTATTGCCGAAGAATTACTGCCTATGGTTGTCTCGCGAATTTGGAATGTGTTGAGTGAAAGCAAAGAGGCTGGGAATGGACTAACAGATACCGTATTGCCTTCTACTAACAGTACTCTTGATCCTAAAGAATGGAGACGTCAGCTTCAGCATTCCCTGGACAAACTTAGAGATCATTTCTGTCGACAGTATGTTTTAACTTTCATCTATTCAAGAGATGGAGAGGCTAGATTAGAAGCACAGATATATCTAGATGGAGAAGAACAAGATTTGATCTGGGACTCCGATCCACTCCCTTCATTACCATTTCAGGTTTTTGAATTCCACCTCCCTTAATTGCTGTGAAAGTTCAATTTCACTAGTAACATACATGTGATTTCCATTCTGCTCCATCTTCTCTACACAGAGGCTTGTGTCGTAACTTGTGCCAATATTTTTTGCTTTGTTTCATTGTCGATCACTTCTGTGCAGGCTCTATTTGGGAAGTTGCAGCAACTGGCTACTGTAGCGGGAGATGTTCTCTTAGGTAGAGATAAAATACAGAAGGTTTTATTGGCTAGGCTAACAGAAACTGTGGTGATGTGGTTGTCCGACGAGGAGGAATTTTGGGGTATTCTGGAGCACAAGTCAGCCCCTCTTCGAAAAGTTGGATTACGGCAGGTTCGTTATTCGCTCAAATTAGTTTATACTCTTTTACCATTGCTAGAAAGATCATGAAATTTATGCTGCATGAACAGTTTTACATGTTTGGAAACCGAGGAAAAAGCGTTTCAGATCAGTGTTTCTAATCTTTTGCAGTTGATGCTTGATATGCATTTCACGGTTGAAATTGCTCGTTTTGCTGGCTATCCATCTAGGCATCTGCACAAGATATCATCCGACATAATTGCTCGTGCTGTGAAGGCATTCTCTGCTAGAGGAATAGACCCACAAACGTAAGTGTCGCTCGTTCGTTCCCCTCAATGTTGCTCATTTTTTAGTGTTTCTTCAACCAATACATTAGTTTTTTCCTCAGTTCACTTCCTGAAGATGAATGGTTTGTGGAAACTGCAAAAGGAGCGATAACCAAGCTACTAATAGGAGGCTCTGGTTCGGAATCAGAGATAGACGAGGAGGACGAGCACATAATCATGGACGATGAGATGATCTCAGACTCCGATGACTCCCCATCGTCCCTCTCTTCTGTAGAAACAGAAGACTCGTTTGCTTCTGCACAAATGGAAGAATTAGAGAGCCCTGTCTTAACAGATTCTGAGAATTGATTACTTTAATAGTTATCTCAGTTATGTAAATTTGTATGGATTTATAAATATTTGTAGCATTTGCTGATTGAAGTTATAGGATGGAGTGCTCAAACGTGTCTGATGATTTTGTGTTTCATTTTGTCATACAATAGAATTCGAGATTAAAATAAGATATTTTTGAAATCTCATGTATCTGGCCTCCAAATTAAGAAGCATTGTTAATTCAAACATGTCCCTTTTCTGTTACAGTGCATTGGATTCAAGCATCATTAATGGAATAATTGTTTTCTTTATTTTTTGCTATGATTTTAAGAGTTTACGTTAAATCTTTGGAGAGAAACGCGGTTCTCATTACATTTTTAATCTTGTGCAGCTAATGCTTTGATATGAGAAATTGCGATACACGAGCTTCATCATATGTAAATTTCAAAAGGAAGGTTTGAGTAGACTCATCATCTTTTTATCACCATAAGATAATTTCAAGCCAGAAAATAAACAAGAAAAATAATTTTACATAAAACAGGGAATGAAGTATGTTGCTTCATATTTTTCATGATCTCTGTAGAGTGTTTGTAAGGTTTTGATACACAAGTGCCCACTGCACCTTCAATTTCAACTCCCTTCTCATCCACTATGACAAGCTATTACCAAGTTTTGTATGGTTTTAACTAGTATGATGGAATGCATTAGCACAAAAAATCAAAGCTTATAACCAATGAATAACTCAGAAAAAAACCATTACATTCTGAGAAACAAAATTCTCAAGAAATCTGTAGCCTTAATTAAAAAATATTTTTTTAATTGCAGCGAAAATAAGAATCTACATAGTTTAACAACAACATATGTTCTAATAGCAAATTAGAAGGAACTAGGTGAAACATAAATTAAACAAGAGTAGAAGTCATCAACTATACCTCCGAGTTCGACTACTGACATCAAATTGAGATCCTTGATGAGGTAGGAAAATGGTTCAGGACATAAAGCATAGAAGAATTAAAGTCTGGCATGGACACGAATTTTATAGAAGAGCACCAGGTGCAGAATGCATATATGTACTGTTTTAACCAAATGTATTTCTTCTTAAGAGATAACAACAACTCTAAATTGTACTGTTTTGACAAATGTAATTTCATCATCTTCTTGTTCTTCCCCGTTTATCCTCATCGTCATCTCACAATCAAACTTTTCCATATTCAATAATTTCCTTACGATCTTCAACGCCATTTAATTAAACTCCCTCCGTCACTATCGCCAGTACTATTCTCCCTTTTTTTCCCCTTATTCTTCACCTTCCTCACGTCAGTTCTTTTCCATCCATTAATGTCGACATCACCTTCTTCAATCTTGACTCTTTCTCTGCCACGTCTCTTCTTATCCAATGCAATTTTTAGCTCACTCACTCTCCTCTTCAGCTCGTTGATGTACTTGATCGTGTCCATGGTCTGAGGCTTCGATAGATAATCGTTAATTGCATAAATAATAATAATACTAATACTGATGAATTTTGAGTAATTGATCGATTATGGGACTAGGAACCAAATATTTGAGAGCTTGGAAGTTTTGATTGATTTTCACTCCTTTCAAACCTCTCATGAGCAGAAACATGATTTACAAGAAGTTTGCAATCCATTTCGAAAGACCTCCTCTGGCCATCACCACCGTTTTTGATTGATAGCCAATTCCTCGTCCACTCCACTAGCACCCAACAAATTACATCCAATATCCGGTAAGGAATATCGATAAAGCTTTCTCAATTGTGATTATGAAGCAACAACATTCATAGGGTACTCATACCCGTCGGAGGAAAGATCGAACATGATACCCAACATATTAGGCGCATTTGATGAAGAAGATGAACATCGTGTGGGCAAAGGTAAGGGCAGCACGCCGTATAAATCTGCAGGTGCGGGGGATATGAAGGTTGATCGATGCAATTATAAATCCGGTACTGATGCTCAACTTTGTCCATCTCCGGATGATGCTGAAGCTCCATATCAATGGCGGATACTGCGTGACCATGGGATTGGGAGAAATCTGAAAATCTAGGTTGAAAAGAATTCACCTTGAAAAAGTGACGGTAAATAATACAGTAATTTGATAAATATATATTTCATGGATTTGATTAATTAAAAATATAATTTTTAGTTATAATTGAAAATAACATATAATGGTTGTGCACCAGTGCACTGCAGAATGACCCTTGATTTTTTTTGGGAAAAAAAAATCAAAATTAAAAAAAAAATGACAAAAGAAATAGAATTAAGAATTAGTTTAGGAAATACCAAAGTTGGAATCGATACACTTGAGACTTGAGAGTTTGTCTGCATTGAATTTGGGTTCATAACAATTACAATAGTTGGATCAAAATTTATTTAATATTACTGCTAAAAAAAATAAAAAATAAATTTAATAATTACCCGCTAACTAAGCATAAAGCGAGGGAAGGAAACAGAGGGGAGTGTTGTTATCGGATTGACCAATTATGAAAATTTCCGTAAATACATTTGGTAAACCTAAAAGGGTTTGAAGGAAATAGAGTGTAATTGGAGTTTCTCTGTTCAAAATAAATAGATTGCCGCAGCCCAATAGGGGGAGAGAGAGCGCTCCAGTATTATATTTAGAGGAAAGGAAGGAGGCGGAATAGCAATTCATATACAAAGACGATGGGTAGTAGAAAGGGTTACGAGTTTAGGTTTGATCATGAGGTCATCCCTGCGTATGAGAGCACCATAGACTCTTTGATTTCACTACTACTCTGAAACTGAAATGCGTCGACGACGGCGAGGCGCGGGTGATGGGGACGGAGAGGTTCGGTGTGTGGGTGGAGAGAGATTATAAGGAAGTCGAATTTCTCGAAGCGGATATTCTATTCGATGCCCGGAGACCAGATCCGGTCTATGGTTCGCGCAGCCGTGGAGTTCGCCAAGAGGGCGGAGGCGGAGCCGGATTTCGTAGCGGCGGGGGATCTGAATGAGGATGAGGAGCCGGGTGGAGAAATGACGCCCATCCGGCGGTGGTTGTGGCGCTGGACGTGGTTACGGTACGAGAGAGCTAAATCGTTGATCCCCATGGTCCCCGTGTGGACGGACGTGATGCCGTGGAGGGAGGGAGGGAGTGAAAAAGGATTTTATGCCTCACCACCTGTTGTTGAGGAACATCCCGAGGATGAGAGTGGGAGATGAGGCCAAATCGTGCTGCGTCTGTAAGCGCCGGTTTATTTTGGGGTCGCCGATTTCGTTTCTTCATGCGGTTCATCCTCGCTGTCTTTTCAAGTTGGTGGATTCGAAAAGAGATGATAGTTCATACCCCTCCTGCCGTCTCCCAGTTCCAATTGACTACTACGACTTAGATTAGATTGGTAGTCGAATCATCCCCTAACTACAAAAGTTTGTTTAATTTTATGTCTAGTTGCTCTGTTGCTTAGGAATTTGATATGAATGGTGTTGCTCTAATATTCTCAAGAAGTTGTTGGCTGGTTAGTATATAATATTTTGGTTGTCCTAGGTTGTTGGGCATATCAGTGTCTTCTTAATTATACCCAAGTTGTTGATTATCATATACATACTGTCTTTTGAATCATCACTATCACATGCCCTGCAGAATAAGTAGTAATATTATTTTAATTCAGCTGAATAAATAAAGATGGCATCCAGGTGGATTTTGATGAAATATCGAAGGTGGTAAGCTCCATGGATGAAGCAGCTGTTAAACTTAAATTAAAAATATGTACACTGAAAAAGGTAAAAAGATGAGCTTTCGATTTTTGCTCTAGTATAGACACTCTCTGCTGTTTATCTATCTCCCTCTCTGCCATCTACTAGTTATACCATAATCGGTTAATGACGGTGTGTTGCTTCCAGCAACAGATATTTTGTAGCAACTGCTAAATTGTTCCTTAGGAATGGCGGAATTGATAATATATGGAAGTATAGTAAGTTTTCTATTGTCATTCATTAAGTTGAAGAGATCAAAGTCGAATACTTGGTTCTGCACTAAAGTCGTTTTGAGCCAAGCAGCCTTGAAGAATTCAAAAGGCTGCGATCAAGTATGATGGTTTTCACTCTGCTTAAATAGAAATTCTCATTTCTCAGCTATTTTGCTCTGGAGGCTTGCTTCCAGAGTCTCAGAGAGGTTTATGGAAACTTGGGAAAGTCTCCGTTTTATGTGATATACACCGCAGAATAGATGTTGTTTGTGCCTTTGGTTGATTATTTTCTCCCTGACATTGATACGCCTACTCCAGTATGTTTTGGTTTTATGTAGCCGAATGGTCAAGATTAGCTTCTTTATATCCAAACAGTCTTTAGATTTTATGAAATGTTTATAGAATCTGCAATCAACTGACATCTCTAATGTCATATGTAGGGAAATGCCTGTCCAAGTAGCACACACTAAGTTCTTGAGTTACAGGGTAATTTTTGTATTTTTTTTAATCACGAGGCTGATTCATTTCGATATATGTTGATTTCTTCCTAGTGATTTCATTATGGGAGTTAAAATAAACAACACTTGTTTTTGAGCTTCCATCTGCCTTATATACTTCCAATCTTTCTGGCATTAGAAAAATAGTCTTTATTGACTTGCTCGTTTCTTTTGAATCTTGCATGAAATAAGACTCTGCTTATGATGATGGATTGATGTAACGTAGTAATTGTTCAATATCTTGTTTCTCAGGAGACATGCTAAAATGAAAACAATTCCTAATTTAACAAAGGACTAGTTTGAGGAGAGTCTAATCAAGTTCAATGGTTCTTGCGTAAATATGAAAAATTGGAAACAAATCACATTCTGAGCTTTCTTATTGAATTGAATATACAGCAACATTAAGGGGCCGCTTGGTTCGAATTCTTCAATCAAATGGCAATGCGAATTCTTCAATCAAATGACAATGCGTATCATTAAGGAGGTCAATCACAATTTTATTTTCCATTCTTCAATCAAATGGCAATGTGTATCATTCACAATTTTAATTTCCATCGGATAGCATGGAATCAATATACCCCACCAAATATTCCTATTAGCCCCACTCAATATTCACAACCAAGCACTTTCTAAGTGATTCGAAAAATGAATATAGTCTCATCGGGTAAGATTGTGAATTGTGATTATGTATGAAGAGTCCTTTGGTTATTTCATAGTCGGATCATACCCAACACTACAAAAGTTTGTTTACTTTTATTTCTAGTTGTTTTACCTTTTAGTGTTGGTTGGGAAATGGATATGAATGGTTTTTTAATAATCTTGAATTGTTCTTGATTTCATTTCTTGGGGACTTTGATACCTCCCAAGAATAACTAATCAGTCTTTTTAATATTTAATAATAATTGATTAACACAGGCTTATATGCAAATTTGCCATTTACCTAAATCTAGTTAAGATAAGATTAATTGAAGAGTTGATATTAGGTGCATTCGGGTGAAGTGTGCATTCATATGTATATAACTTTTTATTCTATTTTGTATAGATGTTATTCTATTTTGTATACGTGTTTCTTAGTAATTGTATACTTTTTTCACACTTAGATTTTCATTAAAAAAACTAGCATTCATATGTGTATAAATTTTTATTCAATAGTATATACATATTTTTTTAATAATTGTATATTTTTTACACTCAATTTTTCATTAAAAAAACTAACAATTAAATTGTATATATTTTTATTCATAATTGCATATATTTTTGTTTATATTTATATACGTTTTTTTAAAGTAGGTGCACCCCGGGTGCACCCGGTGCACAGTATAGTCTTAATTGAAAATTCAATAAAAATAAACTTGATGTAATTAATTGAAAATATATTTATATTATTAAAAAAGTTATAAGTAGGACTATATAACACTAAAATTTTGGATTGCTTATTTAATTTTTAAATGTTTAAAAAAATGGTTGAAAAAGAAAAAGAGTAAACTAACATTGTTATAATTATATAAAATATTTTTAATTATTAATTGAAAAGCCCAATAACAAATAACCCACTTGACGAGCCCCAAAACAAATAGGAGTAATTAACAGTAGGGTTGAAGAATTGTCGTTTCTTCCTCTGATCCTGCGAAAGGTAACCTCCGCCGCACCTCCACCAGACCACCGTCGTTTCTACGGCGCTTACCCTGCTCGGCGTTCATACAAGGTAACATTTATTTCTTTCTTCGGTGCGCTGTGAGAACTGTTCCCTCAAATGTTAGGGCTAGAAAATATATATCTCCAGTTTTGGTAGGTGATTTTTCTATGATTAGTGATTCTCTTGTTTCATTTCTGCCTATAGTTTCATGATTTGTTTTATTTTATTAATTTTCTGGTAATAGCCGGCAAAAAAACCCTAGACGAGCTCAGAGGAAGTAATCTTCACAAAAGTAGGAAGAAGCGATGGCGAAGTCACTGCGGTCGAAGAGGGAGAAGAGGCTGAGGGCGATCAGGAGAGAGCTGGTTGAGCCAATTTACGAGAAGAAAGAAGCCGCCAAGCTCGCCGCCCTGGAGGCGGCTCTCGCTGCTCCCAAGCTTCCGGTGAAGCCCACTACATCCAACGCCGAAGCATCTACCTCTTTTGCTGATCACAGCGCCATGGGTTTGTCTCTCAATCTCTTTCGTCTTTGCAATTTTTTCGAGCCTTCCTTCTATCCCCCTTATTTATGTTAACTTCCTGATTGTGAGCTTATTGCTATCCTGACTTCCCCAATTCTAGTTCTTCTGGCTGCAAGATTAAATTTGAGCATTTTCCTTCTTATATCGAAACTTTGGCCTAGGATTCGTGTGGTATATGATACAATGGAGTCCAATTTGATGCTAGCTAATATATCAATGTGGACATCATAGGGCACTTGCATAGTTTGTTTGAATTTGTGGGGAAAATAGATTAGTTGAGTGGATATGGTGGGATTACATTCCAAATGGGAATTTGGCGAAATGTGTAGATTTGATTTTAGAAAATTGAAGTAATGGTTCCATCTGATATTCGGATTGAGGCAAAATGTTCCTTGCACATTGATGAAATATTACCATTTTAATTGTGTGGTTTAGGGTTGTACTTTACGTGTTTTTTATTATATTTTCTATTTAGGGTTTTTATCGCCATTTCACTCATTGAAATTAGTCAATCTTTATGTATGGAAGTGTGACCGGGCTATTTTACCTTTAGTTATTTAGGGTTTATCCTAAGGTTATTACATTCTCTCCTTTAAGTTTTAATCATCTGTTAGTGGATGCACAGAGCTGCACTATAATGTTTATAATATAATGACAATTGTTTATATGCTTAAATATGAAAATATGCGTGAAAGTTTGCATACAAATGTAATTGGAGATAATATACACGCAACCAACTTTTATATATGCATCTTTGTTGGCATGTAGCTGTGTAATCTTCTATTCTAAACAAGATTGAATATTTAAATCTCATAATAATGTTTTGTTTATTTGTAAATATTATCGTTAAGGCATATTAATGATTTGCGTATCTGCTAGGGAAAAATACTTGGTGTTGACATACAATATACACGTGTGAGTGAAGAAAATATTTATAAAACTCAACCTTAATGTATTATATATGTTCCTTTGCTAGCATGTAGCTACTTAATTCTCTATGTTAAAGAAATTGAAGATAAGAGTAGTGTAAATTGTATGGTTTGTACCATTATTTAGTAACAATATGTTAATACTTACTCCTACTATTTAGTCTTCAAAACTATCTCAGATTACTCTACACTGCAGCCTCATTGGGCTTGTCCATGCAGTTGAATAAGTTAACAACTTTTGTAACTTGAAAAAAAGATCAAGGTTGAACCAAAGAATTTTACTTGACCTATTAATGACCCAAACTCCAAAATTATAAAATTCAGAGGGGCGGGGGATTATCATTGACTACATAACATCTAAAGATTTTGCTCATGTCCCTCAGAATTGTGTACAGCTTTTTACTCAAAATCCAAACTTTCTTGTGTTGTAGTGATTCACATTCTTTTGAGGCGTGGAAACTGTAAACTTGCTCTGATCTATTCCATTTAGTTATGTTCATGTTGAAATTCACAAATGTTCGGAAACTCTTAGGTTGTGTTTGTATCGAGGGTTTAGGAATACCAGGTGATTGAAATTCTTCTTAAAAGCATTTGTTCGGTTTAGATATTTCAGAAGAGTACTAAATGGCGTTTGAAGATGTACTGGGTGACAGTGTGTGTTCACGCGTGTTTATGATTATGTGACTGTGTGAGAGAAGAGACGTTTTTTAAGTGATTAGTTTGTAGAATGGATTTCAAATCCATAAGAATAAATCATAGCTTAATGAAGGGTTTAAAATCTAGTGAAATAAGCTTGTCTCAAGAAATCTCTCCAACTGAAAAGCACAATAGTAGAATTCTCATCGTTACATGTTGCATTTTGCATGCTTACTCAGTAGCGTTGTACTATCAACTGTATTAATCATGAAATTTCTGAATTTCAGATGTAGAGAAAGCTGATGGTAATCAACGCTTCAGATCATTGAAGCCTATTGGGAAAAAGCTTAAAAGGAAGATTAAGCTTGCCAAAGGGAAGCATCATGGCAAGGGCAAGATCAGAAGAAAGCATAATGTCTAATTCATCAACAAGACAACTGTTTCTTCTAAATGTTTTCCTAATTTATCTCTGGTGTGTGGGTAAATGTAGTTTTCACTTGTCCTAAGCTAAGATCTTAAGCAAGCTGCTCACTTTTGGATTCAAGAATTTTATAATTAAATTCATGCTTGAGTTTGTTATTAAGCTTTTATGAGGTTTATATTTATACTAAAGTATTTAAAAATATACGTATTCATATTCAATTATAAATAAATATACATTAATAAATTAAATTATACTGTTTGTTGACAATTTTTTTATAGATTTACTGTTAATTTTTTTAATGAAAAATTAATTAATTATATAGTTGGATATAAAAGAATAAAAAATATATATATTGTTAATTTTTTTAATAAAAAATTAATTAATTATATAGTTGGATATATAAGAATAAAATATATATATATAGTTACGTTGGACGAAGGGAGCATATATGTACTCCCTCCTTTCTACGCAATCATTCACACTTTCCTTATTCGTTCGTTCCACACCATCCTCACAAAAAGAAAATATCATTTTATCCAATAATCTTGAAAGTTATTTTAATTTCAAATTTATCATTTTTTTTCACACACATACCAATAATGTGAACAGGAAGCGTGGTGTGGGAATACTATTGAATTAAAATTAATATAAGTTAATTATGAAAAATAATTGGGGTGCATGAAGTTGATTTCGTGTCCTTGTATACGATATACAAGGGAGTATCAACTTAAAAGTATTTTTTAATCCAACAATTTTTTTTAGAAAAAATTAGCCTTTCAAAAGTCAATGTAGGTATTGCGTGAAACCGTTTCACGTGAGACAATTTTTTATGTTTTAAAATAATTATCACTTTCGCTATAAAATGTTATCACTTTTTATTTATACTATAAATTGTTCATGAAATAACATTATCACTTTTCATTAATTTATTATCTCTTTCCTAATAAAAGTTATTACTTTCTAGCCGTCTCACGTAAACCCTTACCTGAAATGGTCTCTTTTCCTATTTTTTTTATGCCAAATGTTAATAATTTTAGCTTAAGATTACTAATTTTTGCAGTGTTGAGCGAGGTTAGAGTGCCTTGCCTATTATTATGATTATTATTATATTAGATTATAGTAAAAAAAAATTATCATTAATTATAAATGAACCAATAGAGCATTGGAAAGAATGGGGATAATAATATTAGGGCTATTAAAGCAGAGTCCAGAGTGGCGGGTAATTTGTTCTTAAATGGAAGGCAAAGATGCAGGATCTTCGCTCACGCCGCCGCCAATCTCCGTCGACCTCAGCCGAGAAAACGCGGCGGCCGCTGTGGACCTGACGGGGAAGGTTCATCAGTTGCCTTGCTGCATTAAATTCAACGGTCCAACCTCTGTATCTCACTATTTCAAGCCCAAACCCACTGGTAAATTTTAGGATTTTATAGTTCATATATGCACTGAGAATGACACATGAATGCTGCATTATATGAGTGCAAAGATGTTTTCACTCACTGAGTACGTTAATGGTGGCTGTTCCTTGTTCTGATTTCGATGTTTTTAGATTATGATTGATTGAGCGGATTTAATTGCTTACCTGTATAGGAATGGAGGTGGATGGGCTGAAAGTAGAGGAAGCATACTTTAGAGGAAGGAAGTTACATGGAACCACTATTGCTCTTCCCCAAGGCTATTCTGGTATGACTCATTTCCTTTCTATTTTCGATTTTTTTGGACTTCATTGTTACGATTTTATGATAAATGCCTGGAATTTGATGTGAATTGGTTGGAGTGAGAATGTATGGAAAGTGAGTGTTTGTTGTAGTTGAGGGAAAGACATTTCTTTGTAGATGGGAGGGATGACATTCATTCAATACTGTAATCATACTCTTTACTAGGTATATACGATTTCTTACTTTTAGCTAACAAGAGACAGTAACAACCACCAGCAAATATACATATTATGTATTTTTTTCTTTTTTCCCTTTCAGTTGGAAATAATGAACATGTGTAGCAGATTCTTGCAAAGATTAGTATATGCTGAAATCAGGTGATGTGGAGAGTTTTATTTCCTGATATATTAGAAAAAGAATTATAGTAATAAAAAAGAAAAATCATATATTTCTGTTAAATAAAAAAAGTGAAAAGTAACATACCTTTTTCGTCCTCTCAAAGACCAACATCAAAAAACCCGCTTCACATCTCCAAATAAATAACCAATCATACAAATTTTAACCTTTTTAAATTATTATTATAGGAATGCTACTCATGAAGAATTTTTTTTTTTAAAATAAAGTAATAAATCACATCAACAAGATATGGAGCAAATTTGTGGATAATAGGGATGAATATCTCTTACAACACCAGGATGCTTTCAACACAATAGCAAACAAAGAGAATACATCTAAGATAAAGGATCTTGTGTATGTGTTTATGTGTCTCAAAAGTGTGTTGTGTGGCATATTTGCAGTTGGGAATCTTGATTAATGGTCCTGTAATCATACTCTTCTCATTTGCTAAAATGTGACCTAATTTTAAACCAACTGTTTGCTTTCATGTTGCTGCATTATTGCATAGATGCATTTTTTTTTTAATCTTCATGTTGGAACAATTTTGTCTTTGGAACCATTTGCTGAATAACACTATTAGGTATTGTCAAAAATCTCTCTTACAAACTGACATGATTGAGATTTTTGTAGATGTTCTCAAATTAAGGTTACAATATCAAATTTATCTTTCTTCTAAAAACATGAAATAGTAATATTCTTATCTCGCCCCTTTGAGAATCCAAAAATTTGAGCAACTCCCTTTTGCTCCTTTTCTCCAGGGTTTATTTTGGGAAAAAGGGGCCATGATAATGGAACAAACACCGCAAATCTGGACTCCTGGGAGACAAATGCAACTTTTCAGAATGTTACAATTTGGAATCATGATGTCATGCCCTCAAAGGATGATGCTTTTGTTCGTGCCTTTCACTGGTTTACTGCTGCTAATGCTGTAAGTTCACTTTTAAACTTTTTTCTCTGATGCATCGTTTCACATACCACGGCCAATTTAATGGAGTAAAAACATGACTCTGAGACTAAATTATTGAGAAACTTATGTGCCACTTTAAATCTAAACTCCAACTTAACTGATTAATAGCATCACTGCTGATAATATTGGAGGGGGCTATATATTGTCAATTCTAATACTTTTTGATCTAGGATACTGCCACCCAAATCTCTGTCAAGCTTATGTGTTTAGTTTTCACATAATTTTGAGGGTAATCTTTACTAATAGAGTATAACTTTTAAGCTTAGTTTTCTATTTTGTTCTGAGGTGGTTTATGTATGTTGCCAATGTAAATGCCAGACCTGCAATAAAATATTTTCTAGTCATATTCTTCAATGTACACAGAACAACTACCCTCAGTTTCTGAATTAATTACTGCATTAATCCACTTCCTCCCTCTGAAGTAATATATCAAATAAAAAAAAAAAACCTTTTATAGACTGTGGCATTGATTTTTTTGTCCTGCTCACCATTGCTGACTCTTAATCAGACTTCTTTGCATTCATGGTTAAAGATTCTATTGTGCGTTGCAGCTGCACCGAACAGTAACTGCTGAAGATCTGGATTCTATATCAATTGATAAAGAGCTCATGTAATTATACAAGAGACCAAATGGTGAGCTAGATTAGCCGGTGTTCCATCATGACATCTTAATTTGGTAAAAAAGATGTAGTGTTCAACTTTGTCTGTCTGCTTTTACAATTTGATTATACACATAACGCGGATTCATTTATAATATTGTTCTAGTAAATAATTAGCTAGATATCTGATTTTCCTTTCGTTGATTTGCTTTCCTTTCTGTGCATAATTTGATATGTTTAATTATATTCTGCATGCTCTGGCTTCATGAAGAAGATTAGTAGGACTGTTTTTTGCATAATTAATCTTGGGTTGTTGCTCCAATAAGTTAATTTTTTAATTGCACTCATGGAATTCTTTAAATTATCTCTATGGGATCAAATTTTTGTGAGCTATGTACATGACTAATTACAATGCATGTCTATAGCAACTAAGATGCAATTACTACAGGCTAGTCAATGTTAACAAGCTGCTCTGCTTTTCCATTCCTTTCTCAGTTTTTAGGATGATGCAATGAACTGGAATATAAACCAGATTCACATCTTTATGTTGTTTAATATGTCTATGTACATACGAAGTATTGTCATTCTGATCGTCTTATGAACGTTGTATGTTCTTGTCGAATATTGAGTGTGTTTTCTTTACATTCTTATATGGCCAGTTGCTAAGAAAGCAGCCACTGAAGATGCTGAATAATATTCAACTGAAGATTTTTCCTCTCTGGTTGACAAACTTGCTGTTATGATGTTGTAAACTTTTTTTCATTTCTTTTCTTTATTTCTAATTTTATGTAATTTGCGTTTTATAAACAGTAGTCTACGGTCAACCAAATGCTAACAATTGTTGAATGAATTGTAGAGTAAGGTATATATTCGTCCTGTGAAAAGATAGTAGTAAATGATTTTAATTGTTTATGTGAATTTTAATATTTGAACAAAATCCAAAAAGGTCAACAACATAATCTTCGGTGCAGCTTAAATGCATGACAACTTATGTCGCCCACATATAATGTTTTGCTGTACTATTATGTCATGACACGTTTATTTATTTATTACAACTTATGAGAATTATGAAACATTATTTGACACGTAAATTGTGCGTACTTTTTCTATAGAGTATAGGGCTATGTATAATCCCGATTATTCTAAATACATCGTTATATAATGAATGAATTCATATGCAAATGTCAAAATTATCTATATTATTTAGAAATTATTATGCAATTTTATCATTGCCCATAAAAAATTATTTTCCTTTTAATATTTACTTATGAGTTAATTGCGCCAAAAATCCCAAATTTTTCGTGAATTGTAAATTAGTCCAAACTTTTCAATAATTACAAATAAGTTCTCGACCTTTAGTCTCTTTTGCAAATCAAGCCACCGGGCAGCTGAAGGTCTGCCCGATGGCTGATGTGTCACTATTTATCACATGTCACCACCAATGTGTTAAAATCCACATATTTTCTTTTAAAAAAAATAAATTAATACGACATCATTTTCTTTCCAAGACTGATACGAGGTTAATTCGTCGATGATATTTATGTGGATTCGTGTCGGGCTTCCGATCTGGGCCAAACCCACCACTAGCACCGCCGTCGTCGGGGTTTGGAATATTCCAATCCATTTTCTACACTTGAGAATAATTCAACTTCTCAACCCCAAATAGCACAGAGTCTCATCAATTATCAATTTCCTGATGAGTTTGTATATATTCACACATTCCTTCGCATAACTAGATGCAATCATACAATCCGCAGTGTTCTTCAAATCCGCCATCGCAATTTCCGAAGCTTTATCCATGTTGAAGGGTGAAACACCCTTCCAACCATTAAGGAAACACCATTCCAGAAATTAAGGAAACACTATTACAACAGCTATTTTTTGTATTGGCTATTTTTCTCAAATGCTTATAAATAGGATTGCCTTTGAACCGGTAAAAATACAATACAAGATCAATGAAATCATATTTCTTCTTTCACTATATCCTTAATTTCAACATGGTAATTTCAACATGGTATCTGTTGGGCCCTTTTGGGTTATGGCCCAAATGATGGTCTTCTTTCCTAAGTATTGGGCTCATTCCAATTAATTGGAAGAGGCCCCATAGCCTTACACTTTTGATCCCATTTAATCACCAATTTGTGACCGTAGAACGTGGATTTGAACTCTTGTGTGAGTTCAATGAGAATCTGAGCACTGTGGAGTTCATTCCTCGACCACTTTCTCCGGCGAAGACGACGAACACGGGCGACGATGACGACCGCATCCGCCTAACAGTGGTATCAGAGCGGGTTTCGTCGTCCGTTCGTCTCCTGAAGCTGCTGACCGTCAGCCGCCGGTGGGAGATCGCCGCTGTCCGGCCGCCGGACCTGCCGTCGCCGAAATCGCGACCGCCGCTTCCAGCCACTGCTCAGCCACCATTGCTCCGCCGGAATTGCGACCTTGAGCACCGGTCCCTAGGGTTTCGTCCAGGCATCGCCGCCGCAGATTTGCTCAGATCTGACGCCACCGCCGCCACCCGCCACTTCCCGTCGCCGACCTGAAGGAAGGTGTCGCGATCTGCCAGGATCTCCTCCACCGTCGTCAATCTGAAGGAGGGCATCTTCGATTTGCCGCCGCTCCTGCCCGCCGTTGCCTCTGCCTGTCGCGCCGCTAGGGTTCCACCCCAGTCGCCGACGCCGCGCCGCCACCTCACGATCTGCAGAAGCATCTCAGTCGCCGGGATCGCGTCGACTGCCGCATGCCACCAGGGTTCCCCGACGCACAGCTGCTGGATCAACCCGTCAGAATCGCGTCGCCGATCTGCCAGGCCGGGAACACATGATCTGCAGCCCTCGCCACCGTCCAGCCCTTTTCCGACGCCGGTCAGACCTGCCAGAAAGGGAAGTTCCTCATCTTACTTCCAGTTTGTGATTTGTTCACCTTTGACTTTCTGTCCAGCCCGTTTCTTCTGACTTTTTCACTCCGATTTGTTCGGATTCTTGTCACAGGTGCAAGTGGGTGCAAGTGATCTTGCTGTGAGCTGCTGTGAGTGGCTGTCCCGTTCATGTTTGCTACGTAAACAAGACTACGAGGGATCCGCCCCCGTTAAGTAACGGGCTGGTGGCTCGTAGAGGTGGTACGGTGTTCTCGTCGGAGACATCGCTATGGTGAAATAGCTTGAGACTTTCTTGTTTATTTTTTTCTTGTGTGATGCCCTAAGGTGGCTGACCCTCTTATTCGCTCTTGTGTGATGCCCTGAGGCGGCTGGCCCTCTTATTACTGTTCTTGTTTGTTTCTTTTGTGAAACTGTCATCTTAGTCTTTCAATTTTCGCTGCTGAAAATCAGTCCTTGTGTGTTATACTGCTCCATTTCTCGCTTTGTGTGTGATTAGAGTAGTGCCAACCTGGTGTGTGTTTTTTTCGTTCAAAGTGTGTTCTACTCAACTTTAAATACCCGTGGCTTCGTCTTTGTTTGGACAAGCACCGTTTGATGGTAAACGAGACTTCAGCATCTGGAAACAGAAAATGAAGTGCATACTCGTCCAACAAAGGGTATTCAAAGCTGTAGATCACTCGTATGATAAGAATGATACACCTGCTAAAAAGGCTGAGATGAATGAGTTTACTTCTGCGATTATCTTGAATCTTTCTGATCTTGTGCTTAGAAAATTTGGTGTGCATGAGTCTGCTAAAACTTTATGAGAAACGTTAGATAAGCTGTACATTGAAACATCTTTGCCTAGTAAAATGTTTCTTCTGGAAAAATTCTTTCATTTTAAACTTGATTTAAACAAAGATATTGAAGAAAATTTGGATGTGTTCACGAAGTTGATTCAAGATATTAAGCTAACTGGTGACAAGCATATTGATGAATACACTCCTATTGTGCTTTTAAATGCTATACCTGATTCTTACAGTGATGTCAAGTCTGCTATAAAGTATGGTCGTGATGACGTTACTCTTGATATTGTGGTGAATGCCTTAAAAAGCAAAGAGCATGATTTAAAACAAAATGGGGGTGCTAAGAATTCTGGGGAGGTTATGCATGTTAAGGGGAAACCTAACAATCGTAACAAGAACAAGAACAAGAATAAGAACAAGGACAAAAATTCTGATGTAAAATCCTAGAATAATCAGAATGGGGACAAGAAAAAGAAGAAATGCTTTAATTGCCATGAAAGGGAACATTTTGCGAACAAGTGTCCTCATCCTAGGAGGAATAATTCTAATGATCATGCTAATGTTGCCTCTGAATCTGTGAATTATGGTGATGTGTTTGCTATTTCTAATAGTTGTGTGAATTCTGTGCATTCATCTCTGTGTGATAGTGAATGGCTTGTGGATTCCGGCTGGACATTTCATATGACACCTTTTAAATATCTTTTCTCTTCATATAAAAATATTTCTCATGGATCTGTGTCTATGGCTAATGAAAAAAGATGTGATGTGCTTGGTGTTGGTGACATTTGCTTGCGTTTTGAAGATGATTCTGTGTTCACTTTGAAAAACGTGCGACATGTGCCTGATTTGTATAACAACTTGATTTCTTGTGCTGCACTTGAAGATGAGGGGCTTGAGAGTAGGTGGGGAAAGGGTTGCACGTCTATTGTAAAGGGTTCTATGCCCATCTTTAATGTTGAAAAAAGGAATAACCTGTATGTTTGTTGTGCTAAATCTGTTGTTATGTCTGCTAACGCTGTTAAAGAGGATAAAACAAATATTTGGCATGGTAGGTTAGGTCACATGAGTAGAAAATGTCTTGAAATATTGCATAAAGCTGGTTCTTTTGGTAATGATAAGCTTACGTGCATTCATTTCTGTGATTCTTGTGTGCAAGGCAAACATGCGAAGGTGAAATTCCCTGTTTCCCCGTACCCTAAGACTTCTTCGTGTAGTGATATACTTGAGTACCTGCATGCTGATGTGTGGGGGCCTTCTAGTGAGCCAACTGATTGGCGCTATTTTCACCTAAATTTTGGTGTCTTTTTATATGTGTTTTCGTATTATTTTATCCGTACTTGTATGTTATTTGGTTGTGTTTTGTGTTTTTATGGAAAAGAATCAAGTGAGAAGATTGAAGAGCCTATTAAGACCAATGAAATAGAAGAAGAAGAGAAAGTTATGGAAGCAAATGAAGAGGACTTGAAGAGTGAAATGAGCATTTCTAAACCCTTACACTCTTTAAGTTGCAATGAATTTATTGACATTGTTTCTATTGACTTTGTTTTGCCTCTTGACACCTCACAAATTCTTAGGGATAAAAGAGAGTTGGAAAAAAATTTGGGAATATTCGTTGAAAGGAGGAATAAGTGGTTTGCTAGAATGGAGAGGACAATGGAATGTTATGCAGGGATAGTTGGCAATTTCAAGCTCAATCTTAAGAGTGCCAACGAGGCCATTGCTTGCCACAAGTACTTAATAGATGAAGAAGCGCAAAGATTAAAGTATGGTGGCAAGGACGACCGTTATCCATGGCCATTCCAATGAGTTTGAAATTTTCCGTCTAGCTTGAAGATGTTAAATTTAGTGCTCGATGGGAGGCACCCCATCACTATCTTTATTGCTTTATTTTAGTGCTTTCAATACTGGTTGTTTTGGCCTTGTAGGTTGATTGTGCTCATGGAGAAAAATGCACATTGAAGAAAAGAGAAATGCTTCATGGATTCAAGTTGACATGTTCCACAACTTGTTGCAAACTTAATTCGTGAATCTTGTCTCGAGTTAAGTTTGGGGGGTGCTAGTGCGTGGTGGGCATAGCTTGAGT
Organism: Pogostemon cablin; assembly: GCA_023678885.1. Classification (NCBI taxonomy): domain Eukaryota; kingdom Viridiplantae; phylum Streptophyta; class Magnoliopsida; order Lamiales; family Lamiaceae; genus Pogostemon; species Pogostemon cablin. The sequence goes on along the minus strand of CM042961.1, from coordinate 13,054,461 downwards.
CGTGTGGATGCGGTTACTTCTCAACAAGAAGATCATCAATGGAAATTACAAGGGCAAGTCTCACCACTTTTTGCAAACTTAAGTCTCAACTCTTGTTTCGATTTAAGTTTGGGGGAGAGTGTGTGGTGTGACTCACCACTTGAGTATGATTCTTGTAAAATTGGGCAAATTTTAAAATTTTTCTCATGAGTATTGGTTTGATTTTGGTATGATTGGTGGTGTTGAAGTGCATGATAGTCCATATTTATAATGAAATTGTTGAACTAATGGTGTTTGTTGAGTGTTTGAGCATGAATGAGAGGTATTGGAAGCATGATTGAGGTTGAAGCTAACGCTTTCCTTACCAAATGCCTATTGAGGGAGTACTCTACACCTTATCATTTTATTACTTGAAATGAATTGATTTTGATTTGGATTGTTGTGACTAGCATACTACTTCATGTGTTATGTTTGTGGGAGGTTTACTTTCGTAAATTAGGATTTCCTTTTTAATAAAGGTTGGGATGAATGTGTGCTTAATTTTCTTATGGATGATGGTATTTTGTGTTTTTGCATGTTTTGTGTTTTTGTTGTGTCTTGTTTGTTGAGTCCTTATTTTTTTTGTTGTGTGTATTTTCATTCTTGTCTTGGGATGTATGGTGGTTTGTTTAGGGATGTCGTGAGTCATTTTTGAACGTGAGTGATGATAGGTTGTGGTGATAAGTGATGACAAACTATGATTAAGAATCTCTACACTTTCAAATTGTGACATGTTTTACTTAACTTGTTCAATTTTGAGATGAATGTGGTGTAATAAGTTCCTTAAGGTCCGAGCACAAGCTTGTGAGCATTTGAGCCTCAACCATGCATACATGGTATTTCTTCATGAGTGGATCGGTTGTGTTTGATAAGTTAGAACTTGCTCAAGGACTATAGGAACGAGCCCGATTAGTGGAGATTGGTGAAATGATCTAGGGCCATCCTTGTTATTATAGTCATTGCCATATATGTTCCTACCTTGAACATCATCCTTAGTCAACCACTTTGAGCCTATAAGCCTATTTCTTGTGAATTTAGCATATTACAAGCCTTAATTACCCATTCAAGCTTATATATACCTTTGTGTGGGTGATTGAGGAGATGATAGCTAGAAATGATTGATTGATTAGCAAAAGAAGAAAAGGGAATGATAAACAAGCAAGAAAAAGGATGAAAAGAGCAAAAGTAAGAAATTGACATGCAACCTCAAAGCAAGAGAAAGAGTAAAGCAACATCAAAATGCTCAAGTAAACAAAATTCAAAGAAAGGAAGCATGCAACAAAAGAAACTCAATCCTAGGGAAGTTAATGAATAGTGCTTGAGATTTGTAAGGATAAGCAAGGAAGAAAAGAAAGTGAAGAAGTTGAGAAAATTGGCCATCTCTTTGATTACTTACACATGATTAGTCACTCTTATCCATATACTTCCTACCCTACCAAAAAGCCTATCATTACATCTTTAATGAAAGACCTTTTTGATCATTGATTGAAACTTTGATGGTTTGTGAATGTAGTCCACGAGCAAGCTTATAGCGAGTCAAGCCAATCGGTTGATGAGTGTTGCTTTACCCTACTTTAAAGAGTGTTGAGAGACATTTATAACATATGTGAGGCTTGGACCAAAAAAAAAAGGGACTATATTACATTTTATTCTCTTGTGAATGAACTTGCTAATTCTTCATGTTATGATTTTAATGTTGTAGGATGACTTAGCATAGTTTGTAGTTGTTATCGCTAACGATGTGTTATTACTTATGTTCATTTAGTCTTTTTTCTAGGTGAAAATTTCTCCTTTTGGTTTGCATTTTCGTTGCTCGGGGACGAGCAACACCTTAAGTTTGGGGGGTTTGATTGGCGCAATTTTCACCTAAATTTTAGTGTCTTTTTATATGTGTTTTCGTATTATTTTATCCGTATTTGTATGTTATTTGGTTGTGTTTTGTGTTTTTATGGAAATGTGTGTGAATGAGCTTAAACTTAATATTTTCAATTTTTATTGGATGCTAGATATGATAAGGAAGGCATAGGAAAAAATAGATCTAAATTTGGAGTTGAAACGAGGAAGATCGAGCCGAAACAGTGAGAGAGGAGAAGAAGCTGCACAACACGGGCCGTGTGCAGCGCACGACCCTGTCAGAATGGCCGTGCGCTGACACCCGAAACACCAACTCGGCCACGCCTGTGGCCGAGTGCAGAACACGACCCGTGCCCAGTACAGACACACGGCCCGTGCACTGTGCACGGGCCTGTCCAGAAAGCCATGTTAGGACGTCAGATTACACAACACGGCCACCCCTGTGGCTGAGTGCGGAACACGACTCGTGCGCTGTGTTAGAACACGGGGCGTGCGGCTGAGCTCGAGCCGTGTTGGTGCAAAAATGCAGAAAATTACTGAAATCTTCTAGAAGGCCCACATGGGGTATAAATAGACCCCATTTTCAACATTTTAAGAGGAGAAGATCGAATTTTCCATCCTCTACACACACACACACACCTTTCCTTCAATTTCACACCATAATCTCCATCCACCTTCATCCATCTTGATCCATCTTCATCATCTCCATCATCTTCTCCATTCTTCATCCCTTCCATTTGGGTGTTGAAGATCTCAAGAAATCAAGAGCTAGAGTTGGAGATCCATGAGTATTGAAGATTCTCTACAAGAAATTGCTAGGGAAGATTCACATCTCTTTTGATTTTCTTTTGGATCTAAGACTATGGGTATTTATAATGAATCATTTATGTGTTTTGTTACCTTTATCATGTTAGGCTAATCCCTCTAGTGGGATTAGGAACATGAAGAGCATATTAGATTTGTATTATCATGTGGATTAAATTAGTTTTTGATTTAATTGATGTTGATTTCTATTCATGAAGTTTAATTGTCTTGATGTTGTGATGGCATGGTTTGTTATTCATAATTGATTATTGGTTTAATGGATTGTTGATCAATGAATTGATTTATGGTGATTAAATGCTATCATAATGTTCATGTATGTATTGCTTGGAGTGAGACGGAAATGACCCTCTATAGTATTAGGAAGACATGATTAGACATCGAGTTTGGGTTTGACCGAAAGGATATTTGAATTCGATGAGGGGAACCAATCCATTCGTTGGCCTTAGTACACAAAAAGGGAGAGTTTACTCTGACTAGTACCTAGATGGAAGGGGTTAATGTTGGGCTTTGATCTTAAGTGCTTTTGGGAGTCTAAAATGGATCAACAACCTTTGTAACCCGAAAGGGAGCTTAGGATACAATCGTGATCACCCTTAGTATACATCAATTAAGTTGGATTCCTTTTGCATGATAGTATGAATTGAGTATGCTTGGATGTTTCTAATCTTATGTTTTTCATCCTTGAACTTTAACACCTATCCTCTTTTATTTTCATTCATCTTCACTTGTCGTTTCTCTTATTTGCTATTTTTATTTACTTGCTACTTGCTTAAGTGGTTAATCAATCTCAAAAACCCCTATCATCTTTACAAAAACGACATGAACATGAGCTCACGTATTTTGCTAGTCCGAACATAACTCCTTTGTGGATTGATAATTTTTCTTGGGATATACTACTACAACGATGGAGTATTCTTGCTCGTGAGTGCTACAAAAATAGGCAAACACCAACTCAAGGTGACAATGTGTATTTTCTGTCCATTATTGATGATTTTTCAAGAAAAGTGTGGGTGATTTTGCTTAAAAACAAATCTGATGTTTTTGAAAAGTTCAAAGATTGAAAAACTTTGATTGAAAATCAAATGGGTAAAAAGACTAAGTATCTTAGAACTGATAATGGATTGAAATTTTGCAATAATACCATGGATGATTTATGTGTCAAATCTGGAATTGTGAGACATAAGTCTACTCCTTACACTCCCCAACAGAATGGGGTTGCTGAGAGGATGAATAGGACTTTGTTAGAAAGGGTGAGGAGCATGTTGGTATCTTCTAGACTTTCTAAAAAGTTTTGGGGTGAGGCGCTTATTACCACAGTATTTTTAATAAACAAATCCCCCTCCGTGCCTTTAAAGGGTAAGTGCCCTGACTATGTATTTTTTGGTAAAAGTATTGATTATTCTGTGCTACGTGTATTTGGTTGTGCTGCGTTTGTGCGTCAGAAACATGACAAATTGGATCCTAGGAGTAGAAAATGTGTTTTTCTTGGTTATCCTGAGGGTGTTAAAGGTTATAGGCTGTGGGATTTTTCTAAATCGGGTTTTAAAATTGTGATTAGTAGGGATGTGATCTTCAATGAATCTGAATTTCCTTGCTTATCTGCTCCTTTGCCTGATGTTGTGCCTTTACATGATCCTACCACTTCTTCGAGTGAGGTAGAGTTGTCTCCTTTGTTATCTAATGTTGAAAACTTGCCTGACACTATTGTTGATCAAGAACTTGTTGCCAATGAACCTGCTATCAATGATGAAAATGTGCATGATATTCCTGAAGATGATGACTATGTGTTGTCTAGGGATAGACCTAGAAGGAATATTAGGCCACCTGCTAGGTATGATAATTTTTATATTGATACTCATGCTTGTAATGTGTTTGAAAGTGTTGATAATGAACCTAAAACCTATCAAGAGGATTTAAAATCTGACAACTCTATGAAATGGTTAAATGCTATGAAAGATGAAATGAAATTATTGCATGTTAATCATACTTGGACTCTGGTTCCAAAACCTGCTCATTGCTCTGTTGTTGATTGCAAGTGGCTTTTCAAAGTGAAACATGAGCCTGAAAATGTTAGATTTAAAGCTAGATTGGTAGCAAAAGGTTTTACTCAAAAGGAATGGGTTGATTATAATGAAATCTTTGCTCCTTTTGTTAAATTCACCACTGTTCGTATAATGCTTGCATTAGTTGCTCATTTTAATTGGGAATTGAAGCAAATGGATGTCAAAACGGTTTTCTTAATGGTGATTTGGACAAAAAGATTTTCATGAAACAACCTGAGGGTTTTGTGGACCCCAAAAATCCTGATCATGTGTGTTTTTTGAAGAAATCCTTGTACGGCTTGAAACAATCTCCTAGACAGTGGAATAAGAAGTTTGATCAATGCATGACATCGTTGAAGTTTAAGAGAAGCTTGCATGATAATTATCTTTAATTCAAGATTGATACTTCTATTCCTGTTTTTCTACTCATATATGTGGATGATATGCTAATTGTTAGCCCTGATCTTGAATATGTTGAGCTTGCTCAAAAGAGTCAATGTGATAATTTTGATATGAAAGATCTTGGAGATGCTAAAAGGATTCTTGGTATGAACATTGATAGAGATAGGAAGAACCATATTCTCTTGCTTAATCAGATTTCATATGTTGAAAAGATTTTGAGTAAATTCTCTATGATGTCTGCTAAAACTGTGAATGTGCCTCTTGCTGCCCACTTTGTGTTAAGTAAGGATCAGTCTCCAAAGACTGATTCTGAAATTGCTGAAATGGAAAAGGTTCCTTATTCCAATGCCATTAGGTCTGTTATGTATCTTATGGTTAGTACTAGACCAGATATTACATATTCTGTTAGTTGCTTGAGTAGATATATGGCTAATCCAGGTGCGCCTCATTGGGAGGCTTTGAAATGGCTCTTGAGATACCTCAAAGGCTCCATGGAGGTAAGTTTGCGCTTTTCCAAATCTACAAATGGTGTGATCCTTGTTGGCTATGTTGATTCCAATTATGCAAATGATAGGGATAATAGAAAGTCTACAACTTCTTATGTGTTTACTTTGTGTGGCACTTGCATAAGTTGGAAGTCTTAGTTATAGCATGTGGTTGCTTTATCTACAACTGAATTTGAATACGTGGCTATTACTGATACTTTAAAGGAAGCTATTTGGCTGCAAGGCCTTTTGAATGAAATATGTTTTCTTGACAAATGTGCCACTGTGTTTTCTGATAGTATGTCTGCGATTCAGTTGTGTAAAAATCCTGTTTTCCATGATAGTACCAAGTATATAGATGTTAGGTATCATTTTATTCGTGATATTGTGGAAAAATGTATTATTAACCTGGAAAAGATTGCATCTGAGTTTAATCCTGCTGATATGGGTACTAAATGCTTATCTGTTGAAAAAATTAGGTCTTGCATGAGGACTTTAAATTTTGACTCTCTTGATTGAAGCATGTTGTATGCAGTTTTTTTCCGTGGACGTTGTGTCCACTCTTGAGCTTGTATGCTCCGTTTATTTTATCCTTGGGATATTTTAAATATTTTGTGACTGTGTGTCCGTGATCTTTGCTCCGGCTTAGATTTGTGTATCTTTTGTGATACCTTGGCTTTGGGTCAAATTTCTGGATCTTGCATTTGACTTTGTGTCTTTCGTTTTGCAGGTGTCCGGAGAAAAGTGCGATGATGAATTCCCATTTAGTTATACACAAGGGTGGATGATTTGGGCCAAGGTGGAGATTGTTGGGCCCTTTTGGGTTATGGCCCAAATGATGGTCTTCTTTCCTAAGTATTGGGTCCATTCTAATTAATTGGAAGAGGGCCCATAGCCTTACACTTTTAATCTCATTTAATCACCCATTTGTGATCCTAACGGGTAGAACGTGGATTTGAACTCTTGTGTGAGTTCAACGGGAATCTGAGCACTGTGGAGTTCATCCCTCAACCACCTTCTCTGGCGAAGACGATGAATACGGACGATGATGACGACCGCATCCGCCTAACAGTATCAGAGCAGGTTAATCCTGTCTCTTAGTCCTTCCTTCAAATCTGTTCAACATTCCATGGACACCTCTAAGGTGTCCTGATTCAAAGAGATGTTTAACCTCTTCTCTGTCATCAATCTATCAAGTCTGCTTACAAACTCCAATTACACCTTAAAGGTGTTCTACTTCTAATAAGAGGTTTAATCCTCTTCTGATATTTATCTTCAGAGAACCTTCAGAAAATTGATTTCTGAAAGAGGTTCAAGCATTCTACAAAATACCATTAAAGGTGTCTCAATTCAAAATAGGTTCAACCTCTTCTTCATTCAATCAAGTCTATTTACAGACTTCAATTACACCCTCTAAGGTGTACTGTTCTAAAGAAGTTTGAATCCTTCTCTGAATAGGAGAGAGCAGTAAGCCCTACTCCCAAACATTCACCACACTTGAATTTCCAGAACTTGCAGCGACTCCCACGGTAACACACAAAAAAAAATTGTCAGGCGCTAAAACTGTGCCGTCCGCCACCACCGACCTCCGTGCAGCTCGACCGCCATTCATCAGAGGTCACCGCCTCTGCCGCCCGTGGTCAGAAAGTCCGACCGCCACTGCTCAACACCACCTGCGACGACCTGCCAGCTCAGAGCACGACAGTCCATCCTTCGCTTGAAGCCCGCCGGGAATACGACGCCAAGGCCGGACGATTAACACGCCGGCGATTCCAGTATTCTACCGCCGGGATGCTGCACGAAGTAGCCTGCCAGACCTGTACTCACCGGCGAAGAGTCGCAGCCAGATCTCTAGAAATGCGTCGCCGAAACTGCCGCTGTAAGCGCTGACCGCCGCCGCCGTTGGGGAGGAGGTCTCGTCGCTGGGGTTTTTTCAGCAGCCGATAGTTTAGATCCGCAGCTCGACCGCCGCCCTCCTCCGCTGATCATCCAGTCACTACTGCTCAGCCTCGTCGACACGCGTCTTACCATGGTCAGTCAGGAGAATCGTGATGGCTGCGGCGGAGAGAAATTTAGGGCACTGCGAAGTGGATCGTCCTAAAGTGATGATGGGTCAAGGTTTAAAAGGAGAGAAAAATGGAAATGGGCCTCAATTCTCTGCAGCCCACTTAAACTCTTATAGCCTAGACTAATTCTCCTCTCTTGTGGCTCAAGTAGCCCATGCTCTTCAAGCCCAAAGCACATCTCAATCCACTAAGATAGTGGATACAGGTCCAAATACCTCTAACCATTTAAAACTATCACAATCCAATAACACTACTTTGGGTCCAAATTATTTAAATTTTAATTTTGAAAAAAGACCCACTCATTTTTTTATTTTTCAAAACCCAAATTATTTTAACACAAAATCCTTTAATTGCTCTAGCATGTTTTCATCAAATAATAATTCAATTGATTTCTCTAAAAGTTGGGTGGTTGACTCCGGAGCAACCGATCATATGACTGGAAATCGTTCTATTTTTCTAGAAAACTCCCTAATTTTAGACAACTCTCAAAATGTTAAAGTAGCTAATAACACTACCGTTTTAATTTGTGGGAAAGGATCAAGTTATCTTTTTTCAAAAAAGATCGACAATATTTTTTATTTACCATCTTTTACTTTAAATTTGTTATCCGTTTCTAAGATCACCACGGAATTAAATTGTCAAGTTATATTTTCTGACATTGATGTTGTATTTCAGGAAAGATTGACGAGACGAACGATTGGTAAAGGAGTTCGTATCAATAATTTATACCTAATTAACTTCCCTAGTATTGCTTTAAATATTTTTGATATGTCCCTTTGGCATAAACCGTCCAATTTAGTTTTCAACAAAATATTTCTTAATTCGTCATATCATGATAAATGTGATATTTGTTCTTTATCTACACGTCTTCCATACACAAATTTCTCTTCTAATTCAAAATCTATTCTTGATTTGATCCACTCGGATGTTTGGGGTCCCGCTTCAATTACATCTTATAATGATTTTAAATATTATGTTAGCTTTATAGATAATTTTTCAAAGCATACTTGGATATTTTTACTTAAAAATAAAAGCGAAGTTTTCTCAAAATTTTAAGATTTTTTCGCCTACGTCAAAAATCATTTCAATAAGTCCATCCAAATTCTTCGAACGGATAATGAAACTGAATTTATAAACTCAAATTTTCAAAATCTTACAAAAAGTAATGGAATTATTCATCAAACCTGTGTCCATATACACCTGCTCAAAATGGGATCGCGGAACGGAAAAATCATCATCTTTTAGAAGTCACTCGTTGTCTTCTTTTTCAAAATAATGTTCCAAAATATTTTTGGTCAGATGCTCTTATAACCGCCAATTACCTTATTAATCGTCGACATTCCCCTAATCGCAATAACCTTAGTCCCCACAAAATTCTTTTTAAAAAGGAAGTAAGTCTTGACCACTTACGCACTTTTGGATGTACGTGCTTTGTTTACGTTAACCGTACCGATAAACTTAGTCCTTCTTCAGTCAAAGCTATTTTTCTTGGCTACTCCGTACTTCAAAAAGGTTACAAGTGTTATGACCTCATTACTAGAAAGCTCTACATTTCAAGAGATGTTACCTTCAATGAAAATGATCCTTATTACTCTATTGATAACTCCTCCATTGATACTAACGACTTTGTTTTTTCTATTTCAGCTCCTACTGATCTTATTCCTTCTCAGGATCATCATAATGATTTGATCAATACGATTCCTCTCGAGGATGATGAAAACATAGTCGAAGAAGATGCTCCGACAGGGGTAGATCACGTCCCAGTCGAAGAAAATGCTCCGATAGGGGGGAGATCAAAACCAAAACCCAACTCGAGCTAATTCATCTCGGAGATCTCTTCGACAGACTCGGTCGTCCACTAAACTAAAAGACTACGTCACCTATTCGGTATCATATCCTATCCAAAACTTTCTGTCTTATTCCCATATTTCTAAATTGCATCACGCTTTTTTAAACTGCATAAATCAATTTGAACCTAAAAACTTCGAAGAGGCTAATTATTGTCCTACTTGGCGTAAAGCAATGGAAGAAGAAATAAATGCTCTTGAGAAAAATAATAATTGGTGTCTTATTCATCTCCATAAAGGGAAAAAGGCAGTCGGGTATAAATGGGTCTACAAAGTAAAATTCGATAGTCTGGGAAAAATAGAAAGATATAAAGCTCGTCTCATTGCTAAAGGCATCACCCAAACTTATGGAATTGACTATGAAGAAACATTCGCACCCGTCGCTAAAATGAGCACGGTAAGAATCCTTCTTTCTATAGGCACTAATAAAAATTGATCTTTTCATCAAATGGGTGTTAAAAATGCTTTTTTACAAGGGGATTTAGAAGAAGAAGTGTACATGACTCTTCCTCAAGGACTTAAGAATTCAGATTCTACCCTTGTTTGCAAACTTCACAAATCCATTTATGGCCTAAAACAATCTCCCAGAGCTTGGTATTCTAAACTTAGTCATGCATTACTCTCCCAAAACTTTCAAAGAAGTTCAGCTGATTCATCGTTATTTACTCGCACCTCTTCAAATTCTTCAATTATTGTTTTAGTTTATGTCGATGATATTATTATTACCGGTGACAAGGAAACAGAAATTCAAGATATTAAGAACTTTCTCAAACAAACATTTGATATCAAAGATCTTGGTCTTCTTAAATACTTTCTTGGAATTGAAATAGCTTACTCCAAAAAAGGATTATTCCTTTCTCAAAGGAAATACACCCTCGATCTTCTTCAAGAAACAGGTAAACTCGGTGTTAAGCCTACTAGCACTCCTATTGAAACCAATGCTAAACTTAACTCAGAAGATGGATCTCCGCTTCAAGATGTGGGAATGTATCAAAGGCTTGTAGGAAAACTTATTTACTTAACTGTTACTCGGCCTGACATTACTTTTTCTGTTAGTGTGGTTAGTCAATTTATGCAGGCACCTCGGACCACTCACGTAGCTGCTATTGATAGGATCCTCCAATATCTAAAATTAACTCCGGGATAAGGAATTTGAATAAAAAACAACCAAGATGTAAGTATTCAAGGTTATACAGACACGGATTGGGCATGAAGCTTTGACCGACGATCTACTACCGAACTTTGCACTATGGTTGGAGGAAATCTAGTAACCTGAAAAAGTAAAAAGCAAAATGTGGTGGCTCGATCAAGTGCCGAAGCAGAATACCGGGCAATGGCATCAACTGCTAGCGAACTTACTTGGATAAAGCAACTTCTTGAGGATATGAACATTCAAACCAAAGGAGTAATTCAAATGTATTGCGATAACAATGCTGCTCGCCACATAGCCTCAAACCCGATATTCCACGAGCGAACAAAATATATTGAGGTGGATTGTCATTTCGTTCGAGACAAAGTTCAAAGTGGGATGATTCAAACACCTTATATCGAGAGCAAGGATCAACTTGCAGACATATTCACTAAAGCCTTGGACAAATCAAGATATAAGTTCATTCTTGACAAGTTAGGAGTGATCAACCCATTCACCCCTATACTTGAGGGGGAGTGTTGAAGAGTGAAACACCCTTCCAACCATTAAGGAAACACCCTTCCAGAAATTAAGGAAACACTATTACAACAGCTATTTTTTGTACTGGCTAGTTTTCTTAAATGCTTATAAATAGGATTGCCTTTGAACCTGTAAAAATACAATACAAGATCAATGAAATCATATTTCTTCTTTCACTATATCTTTAATTTCAATAATCCGCCTCCGAGATAGAATTCCCACCTCCTGGCGGCGTACACGGCGGTGTAGCGCTGTCTTCCCCTTTGGAGACGACCTCATCCAATTCATACAAGTCCGAAATGCTCGATCGGGCGGAAGCCCAGGAAGAGTGGCTGAAGACAGATTTAGAATTGAGATAAAGCCTCCACCGCCGCAACAGAAAAGTAGTAAAAGTGACAAAAAAGAGGCGGATCAACAGAAGTTCTGCTAAGGATTTTTTTAATTCTCTTTATCACAAAAAGAAGATGAAACAGAGGCAAAAGAGTATTGGCAATTTAGATTCTCTTCTCCACGAAGCTCAACCTCCTCTAAGTATCCAGATTCCGCCACCATCGCCGCCTCCACCTCCACCGTCAGCCTTCTACAATCTGTTCTTATCGAAGACGAAAATATCAGTCTTGTTCTTGGAAGAAAAAAATCTTTTAAGTTGTGGATGGTATGTAAACGACGTCGTTTTCAATTAATCTTTTTTTTTTAAAATAAGTGGATTTAACACATGGGTAGGGACATGTAAAAAAAGGAACACGTCAGCCACCGGGCAGGCCTTCAGCTGCCCGGTGGCTTGATTTGAAAAAGGTACTAAAGGTCGAGAAATTATTTATAATTATTGAAAAGTTTGGACTAATTCGCAATTCGCAAAAAGGTTGGGATTTTTGACGCAATTAACCCTTTATTTATTAATAAATACATAGTTACTATATACTAATGAATTAAAATTTATATAGTCAATTAGCAAATTGTCACTAAAATTTTAGCGATTTTTTTTTATAATATAAATGCCATTAGTATTTTATTGAAAAATTAATGGTATAATTAAATATAAAAATTAATATATTTATTAAGAGATATATACATAATTAAATTAAAATTAATATAGTTTATTACGAAAAATATATGTGCACAGAGTTAACTCCTTTTTTTCGTACACGAGATTTCAACTCTTAAAAAAATTTAAAAAAATGCAAAACTTATTTATATTAAAGGGACAGTTTAGGTTCTTTCTCATGAATTATATATAATATACGGAATATTATAGGACGGCTTAAAAAAAAAAGTGAGTGACTAATATAAATAGGAGATTACAAGTATCCAACTTTCCGTAAAAATTAATTATGAATTCTTAGCAAATGAATTATTTGTAAAATAAAGCCACGTGGCTAGTCAATATTTTCCGATATTCGACAATTATCCTAATTATTCATTTTTCATTAGCTGTCACACTTTTTGCCCACTGAAATTACAAATTAGGGTAATTCTTGGGTGCGATATATGAGGGTAGGGGCCATCTTCTAACATGTGGGCTCTCATCCCTTTATGTGGAAAGGTCATGGGGACTGCGGGTCACCTAATTGAGCCTCACAAATTAGACATATTCTCCACTCTATTAATGTCATATGCACTTATATATAGGTGCAGAATTACTTAATACCAAAACATCAAACTCACAAAAGACAAAACCCCTTCTATCTTAATTCTTCTGTGTCCATATTTCTAAAAAAATATTGAAATGGCTCCCAACTCATCTCCTCACCATTCAGGAAACCTCTCTGCAAAGTTCATCAAGGTATTTTTATATAATGTACATTTAGTATATATTGGTTCAAATATCCTGTTATATTTTGGTGTTACGTATCCTATTACGAATCGTTGAATAATTGACGCGTAGGATATAATAATATTTATACTCTAGATGAAAATTATCAAAAGATTGAGATTTTCCACCCGACATACATATCAGATCAAAAGTCCGTATAACAATTTCATAACACTTGGTGCAGGATCAGCAGGGTAAGATGATAATTCCACCTAGAGATCTCAGCATTGTATGGGGTCAAGATAATCGATACTGGAACGTACCCAGCAAAGAGTAAGTTGTTAATTAATTTCTTATTAATTCATTAAACTTTTCATATTCTTACCTCATAAATTGATCAAATTATTACATGTTTGATTAGGGATTCGGCTGTAGAACTGTACCAAGTGAGTTGGCTGGACGTTACTGGCTTGGTCCAGAAACGAATCCGAACAAGAACTACGAAGTAGGGTTTCGTGTTTCGTTTAGTTCGGATGCATTTGGATGGGGCAAGTATCCGGTGTATATTATGAGCAAGAGAGGAAAATAAGGGAAATCTAGGTGGACTAAGGTTAACATGAACCCTAATCAGAAAGGTGAATTCGAGATAATAGGAAAGTCTGTCGTCGAATATGAGAAAATAAGATCGAATGAAGATTCGAGTAATGGAATGATGTACTTTGGGTTGTATGAAGTATGGAGTGGTAAGTGGAAGGGAGGTCTCAAGATTCGCCATGCATTCATTATAGAATTGCCATGATCAAGACAACTTCATGTTTTTTGTTGTCGTTTTGTTGTTCTTGTTGTATGAGATTAATTATATTTGTTGTTGTATTTAATAATGCAATGTTGTGCATTTTGATTTTGAGATCGGATTAATGTAATGGTGGGAGGATTTTAATTCATGAATGTTTCATTATTGCATCTTTAATTCCAGAGTTTTCTTGAAGTACTCTCGTTTTTATAGTAAATTAATTATAGTTTAAGTTTTATTTATATCTTGTGAATGAGAGATCAAAATATAATTGATATATAGTATATTGTAAATTACTGCAATGTATATGAAATAACGTACTCATGCTCATTGTTCAATCCTAAAATGAATGGAAAGTTGCTTAATTGAATTGTGTCTCACCTTTTTACTCCATTCCAAATGGTCCCACAGCAACGTCCCAAACATTTTAATTTTACTTAAAATTCATCCCAAAATAAAAATTTTAAATCAATTCCATCTCATAACTTTTACAAATGTGTCGATTTAGTCCCATGATTCAAAAAACTTTTGTTATATATGTTCAAACCCTTCCATATATGTTCAAATAATTTCTCCCATCATTTCTTGCACCCTTTCATTTTCATTCATCTTAATTTGTGCATTAAAATTGATTAATTAATTATATATGTATAAAACCTATAAAATTCCCATCTTTCATTGAGACTGATGTAATAAAATTGTGGTGTAATGATTTTATACTGTTATTTGATTTGGCCTCATGGATCATGAATTACACTATATATACTATAATGTCTATTCGAAATATTTGATCTTTAGGCTTAGGATTAATATTGGGTCGTAACACAATCCTTAGATCTAAAATGATCTTTGACATATATTATGTAAATGTGAAAATATATTTGGTACGTGAGAGTACATTAAATTAATAACCCCAGCTCAAGTTTTCATTAGTAGAATTTTGAGCTGCTCGTATGCACATTAGTTTATTAACTGCACAACTCATTAGGCAGACACGTTTATTTGCTTATTTTAATTAATTTCTTTATTGCAAATGTTAATTATCATGTTTATTACAACTCAATCAAGAATATATCCTCATCTCTAATTTGGTCCAAGTTTATTATCCATAAGTTGGTATGTAACTTCAACAACCATTCCTTGACGTGTTGATCATGAACTTCAAACTTACCTCCTCTACTCTTGTGTGCATACATACATTCATATCTTTATACATTTTTATTCAATAATATATATATATTCTTAATAATTATATAGTTTTTATGTATTAAGATTTTCATTAAAAATTCAGGTTTTCATTAAAAAAAAACTAATAGAAAATTTGCTTATACTATTTTTATTCATTAGTATATAGTAATGTGCTCTGGGCGCATATGATAATTTGTCCTTTCACAAACTTCTATTCTCTATTTTGTTGGTTGCGCAAGTATATAAGCATTTTTTTAATGCAATATATATATTTGTTGCAACATCTAAATTTCTTGTGTCATTTTTGTATATTATTTCATTTGCTACATGAATGATAGAGAGTGAATATACTAGTAGAACAAAGCTAAATCCTAGGGCAATGGTTAGATTTTATTCTCTTTCTTATATTTCTGTTGTATTATAACTAGTTGTACTGTACAAAAGTGTCACAGAAAATCTCGTGTGCTTGGCTGAGTTTGGGGGGATCGATGCACTGGCCTGCTATTGGTCCAATTTGATCACCGAAAGATTGAGATATAAAGCTAACAACTTTAATTGACACTACTCGTTAATCCATTATATCTTCTTCCATATAAATCCAAGATATCATATTCGTTTTGATTACTTAATTTAACTACTATAGCTTTTTCTCCAGACCATACGTTGTACCTAGATCTCTAATCTACAGATGTTATTTCTCTATAAATACAGGACAACAACATTATTCAAAAATATATACATCGATCCATCAAATTAATTTTTATTCTCATTCTCATCGTATAATTTCATAACTTAATTTCTGAATTTTTGAAATGGCTTCTAATTACTCAAATCCTCACCATTCAGGAAATCTTTCTACAAAATTCATCAAGGTACATACATATACATATACATATATGTGTGTGTGTTTTAATGTGTGTGTTAATTTTGAGTTGTACGTGCAGGATAAAAATGGAAGGATGAAGATCCAACCCAAAGATCTAAACATCGTTTGGGGAAAAGATAATCGATACTGGAAAGTACCCCAAAACATGTGAGTTGATTATAATTATATAGTAATTAATTAGTTGTTAATTAATGAGAGTTAATTAGATTATGCATGCAAATGTTTTGTTTAGGGATGGGGCAGCAGAGTTGTATCAAGTGAGTTGGCTGGAGGTGAGTGGTGCGGTGGAAGAGACTCGGGCGAAGAAGAAGTACGAGGTGGGGTTTCGTGTGTCGTTGAATCCGGATGCGTTCGGATGGGGGAAGCACCCGGTTTACATCATGGTGAAGAAAGGAAAAGAAGGGAGAACTGCAGCCACAAAGATTATGATGAACCCTAATGAGAAAGGTGAATTTGAGATCAAAGGAAGGAGTAGTAGTGAAGAATCTTTAGGAGGAGATGGGAAACTTTACTTTGGTCTGTATGAGGTTTGGAGTGGCAAGTGGAAGGGTGGCCTCAAGATTCATCATGCATTCATCAAAGAGTTGCCTTAAGAGAGAGAAAGTGGGAGAGATGCTTTATATATATATATATATATATAGGCAAAGTCTCTTGTGAGACGTATTATAAGACGGATCAACTCATATATTTATATATACTATTGATTCATTGTTCACAAGCATGTGTTTTGGTACATGCTCTTGATCATGTAATAATAATTAAGTGTGTGATTACTCTTGATCGTGTAATAATAAGGGTGTGATTAATTAATTCTTTTAAATTTGTGCATCATCTGCAATGTCATAAATTATACTCATGTGACTAACATGTTAGAAAGAGAAGAAAGCCTGATCATTATTATTATTTTCTTTTAAACTTATAGCTTGTGTTTCTTACGCGTATCATTCATCAAATGGTGTGACGTAGACTCTTCGTGACTTTTGCTTTCAAAGTAATTAGTTTCGTAACGATAAATGTGATTTAGTGAAATTGACATAAGGAATTGTTCAACATGATCTTCAAGTAGTTCGTACGGCTAGCTTTCTTTATTCAGTACTTTAGGAAAGGTCGAATAATATCATGTTTAAAATGGTGGAATATTAATTAATTAAAGCCTACGTAAAGAATACAAATAAGATGCAAAATGTCTCTCCTTACGCAAAATTAATTCGGTAAAGGGACAATTGTGCAGTTATTCCTAACATATAGAAATTTAGAAGGTAATTTTTGATAATAATTCCAATTCAGTTTCAAATGAGATCACCTGTTTCACAATGATGTTTCATCTAATGTTTCATAAATTAAATGATTGACTCGTGGTACAGTCAATGCCCAAAATTTAATACTTGCTCCAAGGGTTTGATGGTCATTTGTAGGATATAGTATTTTTATGTTGTGAAACACCAATGAAACACCGAAAATGTAACAGAGAATTCAATTTGGGATGGAAAGGGTATAATAAAAGTTCGATATCCTTAATTTCTCAAACACACGTGTAGAGCTAGGGAGTATCCATGGAACTAGTTCCATTCAGAAACTTTGTGATTTCCACCTCTTTTAGGTGCTAATTACAGTTATAACTTTAAAATTAATAATATATTATTATATAATATTAAGTTTTAAGGACAAAATAAATTTTAAACCAAAAAAAAAAAGAAAATGATAAAAAAATTCTATAGAACGGTTCCATTGATTAATTTGTAATAATATATGTATATATAATTTTAGGATAATTTTGGGGTGCACCGGGTTTAATGGTGTAATTTAGGGTATAATAGTAATTACATAAATTAAAAAATTGGTTACTAATTAAAATTTAAGGATGGAGATTAATTATTTTAAATTTTAGTGGATTAAATCTTACATGTGCACCATAGCAAGACTCATAATTTTAAGCTTATCTCTTTTGAAATAGAATATATTTAAACCTTCCTTGAGTTGAAAGGACATTTATACTCTTTAATATGTTATGAATCACAATAGTAAGATATACCATGCATGAACCACTAGAGATGGATACACCATTATAATTGTGAAATTATTACTAAAAATACTACGTCACACTTCAAAAATTAATAAAGTTGGTCAAAAAAATATTTTTTCTAAACTCAATGTCTATATTAACAATGCAGAATAAATTGCATTGAGAGAGTAACTTTTTTTTATGCAGAATAAGTTGAGATTGAAGAGAGTAATTTTTTTTCTTTTTTAAGAATGGATCCAAGGATTTATTATTTTTTAAAATGAAGATCTTAATTCTCTTGTTATTATTATAGAATAAATAAATGGGAGAGGGATCCACGGTTAAGACGGCAAGGTTGAAGGAATCTTTGTCTGCAGTTGGACAACTACTTTATTATTGGGCAAACCAAACTGCAAGTGTAGTTGTGATCGAGATCGTCATGTATAAGACTCATCACCCTGCAACTTCTTTTTCTTTTTCAACAATGATTACTCCATATATGAACAAATTTTTATTATTATTTTTTTTTTCTGTTCCACTAAATTATGAACAATTTTAATACTATAAAAATACTCAATACAATAATCTAGCAATTAATATTTTACTTTTAGAATTGGACTTCTCTTTCTAATATGTAGTATAACATCATAATTATATTTCACAGGTAATTTATTACTCAAAAATATTATATTTCTTTTAGAGAAAAGGATAAAATTAGTTCAATAGGAAAAAATTACTCATAGGTACACACTTTGTACCCAAATTATTAGGAGATACAATGAATTCAAAAAATTACTCTCGTATATATACAAAATATTAAAGTAAAATATTAAATATAATCTTAATTCATTATAATCTCATACATTTTTAAACCACAAACCCTAAACTCCTCACCCACTGCCGCCGTGGCGTCGCCGGTGCCGCCGTTGGAGAGTAGGATTATATAATTTTTTCGCTGCACATGACATTTACGATTTACACTTTTTTTGCTGCACATATTTTTTTTACTGCACATAACTTTTGCTGAACACAAACATCTATGTGCACCATATTGTAAGGATAATATTAGAATATCACTATATATTTATGTAGTTAGTAGTAATATTTTTATATGTTTGTATCTTATGGCAATAAAGAAATTTTAATATATCTTATAGTAAGTATCCAAAATATTAATTTCATTAAAAAAAACCGCTAAGGTGGGCTGCACTTTTTTTTTCAAATTTATAACTGCTTGACCCCACCACCACCCCTCACCCCATTGGCCCATTCCCAATAGCTGAACCTCAACCCCAACCCCAGGATTCCAGTTGGTTTAATTCGCTGTTTTTTTTTTCATTTTTTAAATTTTTTTTTTATTTAATTTTAGGAATATAATTTTACCTCTATGATTTATGGTATATTATACCCTTAGGGTGTGTTTGGTTCACTTTGAATTAATAATACTCATTGGACCTTAAAATTTTTCTAAAAATTAGAGAATTTATATGCTAATTGAGCTTATGCGGGCTTAATTTTCATCTAAGCCCATTAATAAAAAGCAAGGGGCCCGGTGAAATACAACCTTGAGGGGAAGTGTGTTACAATATCCCATGAAACTAATATGAATTAAGAAAATTCTAATGCTCATCCATTGTTTATCACATTTACAAGCTTTATTAACTCACTTATTATCTTTAGTGAACCAAACATTATGGTTTAGAGTATAATTATAATTTCACTCTTATGGGTTAGGATATATATTTTCCCCATAAATTTTAAGGTTTAGGGTATAATTGTATTTCACCCCTAGGTTTAAGGTATATTTCACTCTTAAGGTTTGGGGTTAGGATATAATTGTAATTTTATTATTGTGGTTTATGGATTTAGGATACAATAATGATCTTTAAACATAATAAATTAAAAGAAAAAAAAAATTAATTAGAAAAAATTGTTGATGGTACGTGGGATAGAGGGTATATTATATATTCTGTGTGTCTGCGTAAGAAGATATATATGGGGGGCAGGAGGAAATGAGCATGAAAGAAGGTGTAGTTCTAGATATTTATTAATTTACTGCATGCACTCGTATTATTCCTATGATTAATTAATCAATATAACCAAAAGTAGCATCCAATCCACTATAATATTCATCCAGATACATCCTTTCTGGGAAATACCACAATTTACCCTATATGGGAAGTCAACATCTTTTTTACCCTACCTTTTCTAATGTATCTAAATTGCCCTAAAAATACATGCAATGTCATGAATACCCTCAAGGATGGTCCACCTTTTTGTATTGGGAATGAGTAAACAACTACAATTGCATGCAAAATAGATGTGTCAGGGAATATATTGATTATTTAGGGGTGACACATTAATTAAAGAAGAAATAAATAAATCTATTAAAATATAACCCCTAATTCGTCGGACAAGTTGAATGAAGTGAAAAAGCCAAATTTAAGTGCACACCTACAATTTAAAATTCACGAAATTTAATTTTTAAATTCCTTAAATTGTTAGATTATAATAGGCTTTTTATTAATTAACACATGCAGTAATTAGGTGATTAAACACATGCAAAATTAACTACCTACTACTCCACTCAAACACACTTCATTAAATGGGGTGAAAATTAAAGCACTATGTTCACAATCACTTCATTTATGTAAATTCTTGTCACATTAAACTCTCAACTATCCCCACCAACCAAATAACTTCACCACCAACAAACAAAAAAATTGGGCACAGTGGATTCAAACTTCATTCCTCTGTATTCACAAATTGTTGGAGCATAAAAAGGTGATCGACTCCCCTATTTATCCACCATTTTTGTCGTCGACGGATCCATAGTTAGAGCCAAAGGTAAGATACAAATGCTGTTTGCATTGTATTTTATTTATTGCTTTATTTCAATGTTGCTGTTAATTTATTTAAAAGTCGCAGGATTTTTAATGTTTTAGGGTTTTTAGGGCTTTAGGGTTTTAAAAATGCATGTCCGCTGAGTGAAATGGTTATATATATCCATGTCCGCCAAAGAAAATGGTGAAGTATGCATGTAATATGCTTGTCCACCGAGGAAAATGGTGAAGTATGCATGTAATATGCATGAATACCACTACATACACCCATCGTAGACTTGTCCGCTAATATGCATGGTTAATTGTGCTTGTCCGCCCATTATTTGAGACTTATCGTCCATGTCCGCCGATTTTTGTGGCCTAATTGAGTATGTCCGCCTATTATTTGACAGTAATTCAGCTTGTCCACCGAAATTAGTAGCCCAATTTAGCGTGTCCGCCAAAAGTAGTTGCCCAGTAGAGCCTGACTGCCGAAAATTGAGCATGTCCGCCGAAAATTGAGCATGTACGCTGATGATTTGACCATAAATGAGCCTTTCCGCCGATAATTTCACCATATTTGCGAATGTCCGCCGAATCTGTACCATATATGACCCTGTCCGCCTACTATTTGACCATATATGAGCATGTCCGCCGATTTTCTCACCCTAATTTATCATGTCTGCCGATGTTTTGACCCTAATTGATCATGTCCGTCGATTTTTTCACCCGAAATGGTCTTGTCCGCCGATTTTTCCTTCCTAAGTGAGCATGTCCGCCGATATTTTCACCCTAATTGAGCATGTCCGCCGATTATTTGGGCGTAATAGATTATGTCCGCCGATTTTTCTACCGTAATAGGGCATGTGAACTGATTATTTGACCCTAATTGAGCATGTTTGCCGAAATGTTACTGGTTTTTGAACATGTCCGCCAATTTTTAATGCATAATTGAACATGTTTGGCCATTTTTTAAGCATATTATATTATGTCCTCCGATTATATTTGGCTACCTGAGCATGTCCGTCAAGTTTGAGCAAAATTTAGCATGTAAGTCATTATTTTTTTAGTATAATAGACCTGTTCGTCAATTTATGGACCTTAATTGAGCTTGTCCGCGTACGTAAGACTTAATGTTTAACTTGCATGTATGCTTGATAATTTAATGCTTAATTTGTGTGTACCTACTAAATTGGCGTATTAGAAAAATACTTTAATGAATCCTGTGTCAATATAACAATTAATTGTCCTTTTGTTGAAAGGTTTAGGCCTTGGATTGGAAATGAGAAATTTTTTTATATGGTGGGGTGGCTGGTGGCAAGGTTTAGAGTATGTACGTGGCCAACACATGAGCTACCAGGTGATCCGTGAAACTCTAGACCTCCTTGGCTATAGACAGATCCTCCATACCCACTGTACTGACCCTGCTGTGACCCGTCACTTCCACCATACGGATGTGATTGATGTGGGACCTGAAATCTACCAAAGTTAAACTGATATGGTCCCTGATATCCACCAAAAGGAGAAGAGTACGATGGTGGCTGAAATCCAGCTGAAGGAAAATATGGTTTTCCAAACACAGGAGGATATGATCTCTCCGGAATGGCCATTATCGGGTGTGGAACTACAGCATTATGGGGGCCATGGCTAGGAGGCATGGGCGTGCGATACTCTGGACCAGACTGAGATGGCCGCGGGGGTGAATCCTCAGATGGTATGTAAGATCTGTCATCCTGATCACCCATTACCTCATCATCATCATCATCTTCGTCGTCCCCTCCGACGGCATGAAAATCACGTAGCAAGTCCTCTGGTGCTGCTGTTCTTTGTTGCCCCCATAATGCTGTATCAGCAACCTCAACACTTATCATTCCACAGTATTGCTCGCCGCCAGCATAATTTGAAGAAATGTTTAGTTCCACCGGAATGGCACCCTGACCACTAATTTCATCTTCGAAATCAGAACTAGAGCGCACCACTTGTTTCTTACCCTTACCCTTCCCTTTTGGCTTTGGATCCCCAAAGACCCTAAACTGAACTTGAAAACCAGAACTCCAATCAGAATGTATTCCCCTGAAATATGATCGGCGAGACTCCTCAGGGAGGATGGCAGGTAAATCAACAACTCTTGGGTCCTGAAAGTAAAATAATAAAACATAAACACATATACTCAGGTGACAAAAAAGGCCTCCAAATGCATCCAAGTTAGATAATCAAAAGCTTAATCGCGTAAACATAAAAGTGACAAACCTGTCTAAAAAACTGAGTGTCGTCAACTTTTTTGGCAGTAGTATATGTCCAGCGAATACACAGAGGTCTGACATCCAGCTCGGGCTGTCCATCGGTCAACATATATCTTTTTAAATGCATTTAATATAAGAATAAAAATGGTGAAATAAAGTCGGTATCACTTACTGCTAGGGCAAATGAGCATCCATAAAAGTTGATGCGCTGCTATTTGCCTAACTCTTGCACCGTAGTCTTTACAGAGTCCATATGGTGCAGTAGGGTTAGGTATGTGTACTTACCCCATGGGAAAGAGTTCCACAGGTCATCATTTTCAGCTAAATACCATATCCAGGGCTCTATGTATACTTTTGACGTATCCCGGCCTAGCAAAAAGTAGTACAGCAGTAGAATGTTGGCCGCTTTCACCGCATTTTGGCCCTTATATTTGTTTTCATTGAATCTTCTCATAAGTTCATCAACCAGGACCCTCTTCGGGTCAATATCCCCACGGTCCTCAAACCCTAGTCCCATAACACGCATAAACTCCATGGGTGTGAAGCTAAGAATTGTATCAGACACCCTAAAGTACTGGGAGTACATATCTGAACCAGGGATTACAACCTCCTGAGCCATCAGCTGAAATAAAGCTTTAGGAAACCCATAATCTGAATCCAAATCCCAAAAATGCCCGAAACAAGATCTTCTGAACCTCCGCACTGTTTGATCGCCACTCTTTGTAAGCACCTCGCGTATGCAATTCAGAGCTTTGGAAGGTCTACAATAACCTTTAATCCCAACTTTTCGAGATTGAAGTCCACGTCGTTTCCAACTCCACTACAGTGCATGCCAACTCGATTAGATATAAGACGTGACTACATTTTATACATAAAAATTTCTGATATAAAATAATTGAAAATATTATTATATTCCTATATTTTTAGGAATAGGTATCAAATTACACTAAAATTAAGCCTTAATTTACCAACTGCCATGCTATTTAAAGCTTGAAGTATCAGCGGTGATGCAAATTAAAACTTATTCATCGTCGGACTTAAGCCACAAAATCAGCGGACAAGCTATTTTATGAAGAAATAATGGGAAATTTAGCTAAATAATGCTAAGAAATTCTATGGACAGCCTCAATTAAACACTTATTCATCGGCGTACAGGCTCAATTAAGGCAAAACATATGCGGACAAGCTTTTTTATGAATAAATAATGGCAGATTAAGCTAAAAAATACTAGGAACTTCGGCGGACAGGCTATTTAAGGCTTGAATATTCAGCGGTGATGCAAATTAAATACTTATTCATCGGCGGACAGGCTAAATTAGGGCACAACATCGGCGGACAAGCTTTTTTATGATGAAATAATGGCAAATTATGCTAAATAATGCTAAGAAATTCGGCGGACAGGCTATTTAAAGCTTGAGGAATAAGCGGTGATGCAAATTAAACACTTATTCATCGGCGGACAAGCTCATTTAAGGCATAAATCGGCGGACAAGCTATTTCATGCAGAAATAATGCCAAAATAAGCTAAATAATGCTAAAAAACACGGCGGACAGGCTATTTATTGCTTCGGGTATCACCAGTGACACAAATTATGGACTTATTCCTCGGCGGACAAGCACAGGCAAATTTATGCTAAATAATGCTCAGAAATTTGGCGGACAGGTTCAAAAAATGCATAAAATCGGCGGACAAGCTCAATCAGGGCCAAAAAATTGGCGGACATGCTCAATTGTACTACAAATATTGACGGACAAGGTCAATTTACATACAATTATCGGCGGACATGTTCAACTACGCTAGAAACATCGGCGGACAAGCTCAAAAAGATTAGAAAAATATGCCAACAAGTTCAATTACACTGAAATTTCCAATTATACTCAAATAATTATCGTCGAACATGTAAACTTAAAATTCGTCGGACACAGCAAATTCATACAGTAACAACTTTAAATTCAGACTCTACTTTCTCGGGGGACAAGAACAACTCCAAATTCAGACTCTACAGTAACAACTCTAAATTCACTATACTTTAATTAAATCGCAATTCTGCAAAACCCTAAAATCCTAAAGACGGAATACCTGGTTATCCATATTTGCTGCTGCTAATTTTCGACGTGGAGATGACGATGGATTGAACGACACGTTGGAGGCCCGGACAGAGCGCTGTGTCCGTCAAAAAAATCGAGAGTTTGAGAGAGAGAGAGGGAGAGTATGGGTGGGATGAGGGCCGATGAAAAGAGAGAGAGACAGAGAGTAAAAAACAAAAATTTTGAGAAAAAATGGTCAAAGATTCTCTCCCCAATTTCAACGCCTCTAAAAGCGGTACTTTTAACTGCTGAGCTACTATTCCGAGATTTCAAAAAGAAGGGAAAAATATGACATGTGTCAGGAGGGTAAATTAGGAATATACACCAAAAACAGGGCAAATTAGATGTTTTAAAAAGGGTAGGGCAAAAAAGATGTTGCATGGGTGATATAGGGCATAAAAAGTGTTATCCCTTTCTAATTTCTACTTGATTTCTCTCTCTCTCTCTCAATAATATGTGTGTGTATGTGTTAATATAATGAGTTGCACTCGCAGGGTGGCCAGGGAATGAAGATCCCACGAAAAGATCTCAACATTGTTTGGGGAAAAGATGATCGATATTGGAAAGTCCCCCAAGAGTGAGTACTAATCTAGATGTTAATGAAATTAATTTTGAATGAATTGACAATTGAGTAATTTATATGTAAGATGCATGAATGTTGCACTTGTAAGCAGTGATTCGGCAGCAGAGCTGTATCAAGTGAGTTGGCTGGAGGTGAAGGCGGACAAGTGCGCGGTGGGGTTTCGTGTTTCGTTGAATCCGGATGCGTTCGGATGGGGGAAGCACCCCCTTTACATCATGATGAAGAAGGGTAAACAAGGGAAAACTGTGAACACCAAGATCAACGTAGACCCTAATCAGAAAGGTGAATTTGAGATTCAAGGAAAGTGGGAGAAATCTGCAGAAGATAATTCAGGTGATGATGAAGAGCTCTACTTTGGTTTGTACGAGGTTTGGAGTCTCAAGATTCACTATGCATTCATCCAAGATCATTAAATAACTAATTAATCTTGTAATACTACTAATCATACATATTTACTTCATTCATTAATTCAAGCTACTTAACATATATATATATATACAGAGAGAGAGAGAGAGAATCCACTGTTGAGCACCATGTTCATAGTTTTCATGGCAAACCTGTTTTGATGTTGTCCTCTGGATGTAATAAATAAGTTGTTATTCAATGTTTAATTGTTAGTAATTTGTTAATGTTAATGCCCAAAAGTTGCATTAATTTATGTCATCATCATCTCCTCTCTTTTAATCTCTTTAATTCGGGATATCCGAACCACTCCAATATACATTATTTAATTAAATTGTTCGGATTTTCTGTGCTATTTAGTACATCATCTCCTGTGTCATACTGTTAGATGGATGACACGTAGGAGATCTGAGAGAGCAAAACTATACTTTATTTAGGAATGCTTAAACCGAGAAAACTATATTTTATTTAGGAATGCTAAACCCTAGGGACAATGGTTGGATTTATTTCTCCTCTTACATGTCAATCATTTAACGTATGACATAGAAAATGATGTATGAAAATGGCGAAAAAGAGACAAAAACATAAACTTTAACGACGAATAGTTATATTTCTTCATCTCTTCTATGCAGTTTAAATATGAGTTGGCTTCTTACATCTAACAAAGGTGTTTAAGAGTATTGCATCATATTTTAAAAAATATTCATTTTAATTAATAAGAGCATTAATTTTTCATTGAGATGATCATTTAGATATCAAGGAAATTTTAATATTCGCAAAGAAAATTAATTTCTTTTACAAAAAATTAAGAGCACTAATTTTATATTAAAAGGTATCGTTTGCATCATATCTTTATTTTTTAGTACTCATCAAAATTTTATTCCTTTCGTCTAAGCGGAGATAGAAACCGTACAACTTGACAATGAATATAAGTATTTTGTTGAATTAGTTAAATCTTTTTGTCGTTTTCACTCTCACTCAAAGCTACCACTCAATCGGATTCTTTTATCATTTATTAGAAGTTTCTAGATTATATGACTATTGGATAAACAGATCCCATTCATTTCTATTTTCTAAAAGATAAATAAAAAAAAACATACAAAGCACAACACAAAAATTTACGTGGAAAATTCTAAAACCGGAGAAAAACCACGAACCGAGAAAATAGTGAAATATTTTTACAACCACATAGTAGGATCGAAAAAATATAACTATGTGGAATATTTTTTACAATCACACAGTATTTCTCTCTCCCGACCCTACACTCTTACAAATCTTTGAGTATTTTACACCTTTCTCTCCATTCTTACAATCGAGAATACAATAAAGGAATTTAAATAGAATCATCATACACAAAGATTAAAGTGTACTTGATTGGTGCACTTGACATCAAGTTCAACGGCCTCTTTATATAATACCAAGGATCTCTCCCCTTTTACTCTTCATTCGATGTTGAACAAAAGAAAACCATTTCTTTTATTCTTGACAAAACCAACCATGGCAACCAGAATTGAATTTAAGACAAGGCATTGGAACGTACGTAGGAGAGTGGTCTGTATTTCTATATCCCTGCAGTTTTCCATCTTGTATATTATTTTTATATATTAAAAATACATCAGTACTTATATTTATCTAAAAAAAACATGAAAATTATTCTCACGTAAAATTTTCACTTATTAAAAAATTAAATTATTATGTATTGCCAAAAGCTTCGCACTTTCTTCTGAGCTTAAAGTAAGATCTATCAAATGCATCACTCATCATAGCAATATGATAAGACATGTAATATACTTCTTCCTCTACAAAGTTTGTATACAATTTGTATTTGATTTCTCTCACTTTAAAATGTACATTTTTTCTCTACGAGAAGTATGATCCTATACTAAATTAAATACCCTTGGCAAAGTCTAATGTACAAGCGTGTTAACATCTAACCGGGTCATATTTCACCCATGACTCGGGTTATTAATACATATTTTGACCCATTTGGATCATTTCAACCTATTCCTCTTGTGCTTTACTTTCTCTCCTTCTCTACCTTTCAAATCTTCTTTCTAATTTCTCCTATTTCATAAGTTTCTCTCTCTAATTCTCCTGCCCTAACTTTCAATCTCTCTCTAATTCTTCTTCTGCCATATATTTCTCCAATCTGATTAAATCTCACAATATTTTTAGGATTTTTTAGTTTCAAACATGATTTAATCTGGAAGTACGTATTTGATTTGTTGTTTTTCGTCACTCTCTCTTGTATATGGTTGTGGATTTCTCAAACTTGCGTCCGATTTTGGTCTCTTACACGAAGAAAAAAATGATGGAGATACGGTTGAACCGATAGAGGAAGGTAGATCTCGCTGCTTGACAAGAGAGAAGAAGGAAATATAGATCTACGCAGAAAGGAGAGAAAAGGAAGTATCAGCAACTCTCCACGGTGAATCTTTCATTACTTTCTGCAAAAAAAGTGTCTGGATTACTTTTGTTTCCTTAATGTATATATATTATATTAAACAAATGAATTAATTTTTGTTGTTTAATGTGCCTTTGGTAAGTTTCATTGTTGAAAATTTTGAATTTTGTGTGAGAGAGAGTTGGTAGTTGAAAGAGAGGACGTGAGAAAGATGGTTGAAGGTGTAGTTTTCTGTAGAACCAATTACTCATTCAACAAGTATTGTTGAAGATATATTTAATAAGATGATTGAAGGTGGAGAGGTAGCGGTTGCAGAATAATGAAAGGGAAGACAACTGTGAGATAAAGTTGTTGAAGAATGAGATGGGACATCTAGGCAATATAGTGTATTAGTTTTAATTCTTTAATATATTAGTTATAATGTGTTAATGTATACATTATATTAGACAAATGTATTACTTTTTCTTCTAAAATGTTGGTTTTAATTCTTTAATAAAATATATTATATTATGTTTAATTAAAAATTCATTTAAAATTATAATGTTTTTAGGTGCACATAATGTTAGATGTATTATTATTTTATTTAGATTATATCAACATTCTATATCAATTTTTTATTAAGTGTATAAGTTATGACTCATTAATGTATATGTTTTTCTTAATAAATGTATTTTCTTTATAAATAATAATATTCTTTATTAATAATTTTAGTTTTAGTACATTTACAAAAATAAATATATACATTAATTAAGTAAAATTAATACAACATGAATTATTGTATTTAAATTATGCATATTTTGATTATAAAAAATGATACACATTAGTTTAAAAAAAAACTCAAAACAAGAATCTGAATAAGTTAATTTCAGATTAACTTCAAAGCATGATAATTTGAAACTTGATGTAAAATTGTAGACTTTTCAGAATATGACAATGTGCATTTCATTTGCATCTATTTAGAGGTCAAAAGCATCTTCTAGAATTTTGATTGAGCCGTCCAACGGTCGGAGCTAGGGCTTGAAGCACGAAGCGGAGAAGACAAAATCGCTGTATGAAATTACCTTAGGGAAATCGGTACTGAGAAACCTCTATAAATTAGCGGTAGTAGCTAAGGCACATGACGTGGGGAAGCAAAACTACTGCTGCTATTAGAGGAGGAGAGTGAAAACCGTTGTTGATGGTCATTTTTAGCGGGTTAGATTCAGATAAATCAAGCTTAGAGTAGCAATTATCCGGACACTAAAACTGACTCATCGAACACAATAGTTTTCCCCGTTGCCCTGTTAATTGAGAGCCCTTTCCATATATTATTGAAATTTGTCTTCCAAGTTCCATGAAGGAACATTACACAGTAAAGAGAGAGATACATGTGGGTATTTAGAGAGATAAAGTAGAATGAAGAAGATGAAGTTGGAGTGAATTGCCCACCAAGTATCGTGTGTTTCCTTCCTGCAGAGGCGTTGTCTTATAGTGAAGATATTTAAGGTGAATGGCCCCCCTTTGATATTGTGTTGCCACGTGTCCCTTCTAGGACAATGATGAGTCTGACATGTCCCCTTCACACTTTATGCATGCTGCGTTCTGGTTGGGGGAGCGTGCTTAACGGGCTGGCCGCATTCTGATGGGCTCATTAGCTGATGGCCGATGAGATGATGATAGAAGCCGAGGTCGAGACTTATCCTCGATGTCGGCTTCTTCTGCCTTCTGTTTTCTGCCCAGTCAGCCGATGTCTTATCCTCGGTGTCGGCTTCTTCTGCCTTTTGCCCAGTTAGCGTGTGTTCAAATCTCACTCTTATCCTTAGCCTCGCTTATCTTCCGAGTTGCACCGCACGTATAAGTCACGCCTTATATGGAGGTATAAACACCCATAACACAACCAAAAGATCTTAACCGATTTTTATTACTCTCCTTTAGAACAACACGCATAAACCTTTCCAATCACAAGTGTAATGTCTAAAGTGAGAATGTGTAACCTGCTTCTCTCTTGTGAGAGAAGCTATTTATACTACCAACAAAACTCTAACGATTGTCCAATCCTGTGGTGCCACCTGGACGGAGACAAGCAATCATAAATAGAGATTACTGGTACATCGGTGACTTTCAGCAGCCGGTGCAGAGTACCGCCAAGTATCCCCCAGAGCGCAACATGTCTTTTTCTGTCCTTTGCTTGCTTCCTATTAGTGGATGAAGAGAGGCGTGCCTGTTGTGTGTTGTCCTCTATTGTGAGAGTGCTGCCCAGACATCCCTTCTTATTGTTATTCTTGTCTTTTAGCCTGCCGCCACTAGCTGTTCTCGAAGTCGTGTCTGTACTTTACCCAACAGTTTTGATAGTTCTTTTAGTCGTCGGATGGGTCGCTTTCCGAGGCTATGTGGCCCATCAGAGCTCCTGGATGTTCCCATCGACTTCGGAGCTGGGTGATCGATGTCGTTTTCACCTAAATTTTAGTGTATTTTATTATGTATTTTTGTGTATTTTTATTCATTTTGTATGTCATTTGGTGGTGTTATATGAAGATATGGAGATATGTGCTTTGAAATGATAAATGTATGATTTTCATGATTAAGTGTCTTAAATTGTGCTATATTTGTGAATATTTAGAGCATTGGTAAATTGGCATAATTTGTGTGATTTTCAGGTAAAAATAGATTCTAGACACGATAAAAAAGATGTGGGAAAAAATGAGTTCAATTCGGAGTTGAAATGAGGAAGAACGAGCCAAAGCAAAATGCTGAAAAATGCAAGTCTAACTTGTGTAATATTTCTGTATTCTTTTGGAGCTCAAAACTAGACTTTTGATATATGGTTGGAAATCCATAGAAGAGAGGATCACGTGAGCGCAAGAATCATTTGATTCGGAGATCGGATGTGAAAGTTATGCGTGAAACGGTGAGACTACGCTGCACGCGATGACCCTACACGGCCCGTGTGCTGCACATGGCCCGTGTAGGTGCAAAAGGCAGTTTTATGATTTTCACATGTTCTAGAAGCTTCCATGGGGGTATAAATACATGTTTTTGATCACAAAATTCGGGAGGGATCATTTGGAATCAGTTTTCACACACACAAAACACCTAAATCACACACATTCATCTCCATCTCTTCCACTCTTCACTTTAACCATTCAATCCTTTTGATCTCCTCAAATCCATCCATAAATCCATCCATCCACCAATCTAAGAAGATGAATTCATCATTGGTTGAAGATTATAGCATGATCAAGGAGGAGGAAGTTCACCATCAAAGGGGAGTCAACTTACTTTTATTTTGTTATTTTCTTCATTATTTGGCTCAAATGGAGCATGCCTTGGATTGTAATGAATTTGTAATGCTATGTAGTGGCTAGTCCTCATGTGAGGCTAGCAATATGATTGGTTAGTGATTATGTAGATTTTGCACACCACATGTTTGATGAAATAATTGTTATGAATATTTTCTATCATGAATGCTTATTCTCATTTTATGTATGATTTGTGTGGTTAAATTCTCTATTCATAGTGTTAGGATGACCATTCCAATATTATGTATAGTGGTTTAATTGAATCATTGATTGCATGAGATGACTTGGTTAGTGTGAGGAGAGGTAAGTCATACTCTTTAAGTGCTTAGAACCTCATGATAGGATATTAGTGAGAACTAGTGAGGGGAACCAACTTATGATCATAGTACCTTAATGTGAATTGAGAGTAAGACAATCCTAGGAGATTTAAACTTGTAAAAGAGTTGAGAACCTAATCACCTTGGCCATAGGGGTTAGGGGTACAAACATGATTGCCCTTAATATCATAACTTGAAAACCATCAATGCATGTGTGTGTAAGTCTATATATACCTTACCATGAATGTTGCTTGCCTTACATAATTTTTAGATTGTTCACCTTCACCCATCATTCATCTCACTTGTACATGTTCTATCTTTAATTGCTTTCTTAGTTGTTAGTTTGTAGTATATTTAACCCCCTCATTCTTTAATTGATTCGTCCTACTAGAGTAAAGTATTTCTTAAATACGACTACCCACTTTCGTCCTTGGGTTCGATATCTTATAAATTTTGCACTTGGTCGCTTACGTGCTACACACGATAGAGTACACTTGCTCTTATCAATTACCAAAATTGAAATCAAGTTCACTGGGGTGTTCTGCCGAGGGGTCTCGGCCCTCTATCCTTTTGGCGGGCATCCTGCTCATTGGTTCTTTTTTGGCCTTATCTTCTTGGGCTTCTTCCAGCCCTTGATGATGGGCTCGTCTCCTGGGTCTCTTCTTGGTTCTTTTTCGATGTGTGTTTTTTGGGCCTGGGCCTTCCTATTTGGGCTGTCTATGGCCCCTGATTTGTCATTCTCCTCATCCTTGGATCTCTCTGTAGTTGGGCCTCTTCCTCATAGTACATTAGTTTGTTGGGCTTCTGGCTCATTAGGCATGGGGATATAATACCCATAATAACCATCATTGTGCCGTTTTTGTTGAAGGAGGCTCCACCGCAAAAATAGTCGCCGACGGATGAGAGAGAGAGGAGAGAAATTACCGATGGATGAGAGAGAGGGAGACACTGGTGGATGAGAGAGAAGGAGAAAAAGACAGCACGCGGATGAGAGAGAATGAGAAGCAGATGAATTGAGTGAATAATTACCTAATTTTTTATTTATATGATCCATATTTTAATGGGCATACCCGAGGTTAACATACATATTTGTACAGTAGACACACTCAATACCCTTGAAAGTTTCATAAATACCGCAATTTGTCAACAACTCAAATTAAAATTAGTAAGGGAAAAAAAAGGTTATCCATTAACTATTAAAATATCATGTCCCTATAACTTAATGAGCTGGTCTTTTGTATGACCGGGCACACTGCAAGGTGTTTAAAAATATACATTTTGTTTTAATTGTATACACTTTAATTCATAAGAATATTATTTTTTCAATAAAAGAGTTGATTGAAATATGGATGGTATTAATGTTTGCGCGTATAAGAATTTTTTTTTAATTGCATGAAAAGTCCCAACTTTTTTGTCGATTATGGATTAGTCCAAACTTTAGATATTTACAAATAAGTACCCGATTTTAAACCCGTATTGCAATTTGAACCACCGGGCAGCTAGAGGTCTGCTCGGTGGCTGACGTGTCTATCTTTCTTCCACGCATTCAAAACGACGCCGGTGGTTCGAGTTGCAATACGGGTCTAAAGTCGGATACTTTTTTGTAAGTATTCAAAAGTTTGAATTAATTCGCAATCGGCGAAAATATTGGATTTTTCATACAATTAACCTTTTTTTAAAAATGAAGAGTTAATCTCCTATGAACTAGGTTTATAGTGTAAATCTTGTGGTCCCCCTTTAATTTAAACTATAGTAATACATAGTATATAATAGAATTAGAAGGAGTGACTATAGTATTTACACCGTGAACTCAATTTAAACAAGTGTTTGCCAAAAAAAAATATACATTTAATATTAAAAAGGTAGTACAATTTTATAAGATTCTCAAATACCCATTTTGAATATCATAATATATAGCGGTAGAATGTGATGCTCCAACAAACAAACAGCATATTTACAACACTGCAAAAAGGTTGAGCTGCAAAATATGTTACCCTCAGTCAACGCGGCGAATAAAACGTTGAGCTGACAGGGACGACAAAGAGACATTCTAGGGTGTTTTCGTAATTTTAGGAACTCTTATGTCAACAAATTCTCATAATGACGCAAGTTTTGAGAATTTTTAATATTAGGTGGAATTGAATAAGGATCTGTTAAATTATTATTTTTGGTAAATTTAAATGTAATAGAAAAGTAATGAGTCCGAATTCTCTATATTCACCGTGGTGTTCTACTAGCTAGCTCCATGTTTCAAAATATTTTTTTATTGTTATTAAAAAATTATACTTAAAAGTTAGTTGAATAATAATTGCTTAATCCCAAATTAAATTTCACATTTTCCTTCGTCCCACATTAATCTTTATCATATAAAAAAAAATCACATCAATCCATACTCTTAAAAATATATTTTAATTACAAATTTACTAGTCACACTAACACACACTAACACATGTACTATAATTTATTTATTATTTAAAAATATTACATTACTCCCCACATATCAATAAAACAACTTTTTTAAACTCTGTGCCTACCGTTTATGTGAAGATTACCATGCATGTAGAAAATAATTAACCTTGGTGCGTGTACCTAATTTTCTGAGAGCATTTAACCCTTATATTAATTTGAACGGCTGATGTTTGAGAAAAGATAATGAAGGCAAGAATAATATGTAAGTGTTTGTTTGTATCTGTATATGTCATTGTGTAGTCTTCATCTTCTACAGTTTACATCTCCCCTATATATATCTAACATTTACATTGGGCCAACAGAAATCATTAATTTTAACTCCTTAACTTATAAATTTCTTAATTTGAAATTAATGTCTTCCTACTCAAGTCCTCACCATATGGGAAATCCTTCAACAAAATTCATCAAGGTACATATTTATATGCATGCATTCGTATAGATATAGATATAGATATAAATATAAATTTGTGTGGATCTTGGATGTCCTGTTACATTTTGGTGTTACATCTCCTGTTACACATGAGTGACACGTATGCGGAGAGGAAAATCTCAACATTTCCCCTTAGGGTTGATTGTCAGGGTATAGAATAGTTTATCCTACGTGTCAATCATCTAACGGTTTGTTACAAGAGATGTAACACCAAAATGTAATAGAAGATCCGAACCGGATTTGTGTGTTCATTTAGAGGTATTGGTGCAGGATAAAGATGGAAGGATGAAGATCCCATCTAAAGATCTCAACATTGTTTGGGGTAAAGATAATCGATACTGGAAAGTACCCCAAGAAACGTAATTTCTTGCTACATTTCTCTTCATTTTAATTAATTAAAGAAATTGATCAATATAATAACATTAATGTACGTATACACGCATGCAGGGAATCACCCGCAGAGCTGTATCAAGTGAGTTGGCTGGAGGTGACCGGTGGTGTCGAAGAAATAAGCCCAGACAAGAAGTACGAGGTGGGGTTTCGCGTGTCGTTTAATCCGGATGCGTTTGGATGGGGGAAGCATCCATTGTATGTAATGATCAAGAAGGGTAAACAAGGGAAAACTGCAACCACAAGGATCAGCTGCATGAACCCTAATCGGAAAGGCGAATTCGAGATCAAAGGGAAGTGGGAGAGATCGAGAGAAGAACCGGGAACTGAGATGCTCTACTTCGGTCTGTACGAGGTTTGGAGTGGCAAGTGGAAGGGTGGTCTCAAGATTCACCATGCATTCATCCAAGAGTTGCCATGAATATAATGAGAATTAATGGTTATTATAATTAAATATGTATTTTCAATAATTAATTCTCTATTTCGTATGCTCCCTCGGTATCTTTAATATTTTCACATAATTTACTGCAATATGTTGCTCAAGAAAAATAATTTATTGAATTTACGAGGGTAAGCATTACATGTGAGAACTGCATGTTTTAAATTAAAGTGTATTGATAAGTTGTTTATATATTTTGATCACTTTTATTATTTTCGAGGTCATGTGAAAAATGCAATGAGATAAATAAATGAAGAAATATGAAATGTATAATGTGATGTGATATTAATTTTAGTCTTAGGTTCAATGTTTGGAGTATTAACTAGGGTTTAATTTGAATTCGATCTTATAGCATAATTATATATTCAACCTTATATTTCGTACAGTACTGTTTTATCTTTTTCAGTGTTCTTCTGGCCCCATAAAAAACGAGCAATCGCTGACTTAATGCGGTTGATAACATTCTGTGGTAGTAGAAAACAACTCATGAATATTCCATATTTGGAATTAAGTTGATAATGATGATGACATGAGTATTTTCGTGTTCACACGAATTTTGAAACAAGTGATATTTAATTTCATCATGAAACGAAATTTATGGAGTCAAATCAAGAATCTATGTTACGGAAAGATATGGAAAAGGAAAAGCAGCCCTACACTTCAAACCGGGGAGACCATGGGATGGGTAGGATATCCGCTTATTTTGGATATCCATATTCGATTAAAAAAATAATTACATGTATTCGTATCCGTTCTATTTAAAAAATTTATTATGGTATCCGTACTCGTCCCATTACCGTTTATTAATACACACGGTACCCATACCCGTTTAATATTCATTTACTTTATATTTATATTTTTTTATTGTCTAAATAAGTATAATAATAAAAATTACATTATTATTAATTAAATATAAAATAAATATAATATAAATTATATTATATTATTTTAAATAAATATTTAATAAATATGATTAAATAAACTTATAACTATTAATTAAATATATAAAATATCTTATCATATAGTATAAATTATATAATATATATTAAATTTTATAAATATATATATATATATATATATATATATATATATATATATATATATATATATATATATATATATATATATATATATATATCAGGGTACCCGCGGGTATTTAAGACATTATCCATATTCGTCCCAAACCCTAAGGTGATGTTTGATTCCGGTTTAATCATCCGGATTTAGATTTAATAAATCTCCTTAAATCTCTTCTATATTACACCTACATACTCTATTAACATTTATCCACCCCTACCCTATATTATCTCTCCTCAATTAATACTTTTTCTTTCTTTCTCTTCCTCTTCTCTCACCTCAATTAATACTCCCTCCATCCGCCTGAAAGGTCCACATTTTTCCATTTTGGACGTCCGTATCAAAGGTCCACATTTTCCATTTTAAACATATGGAACCCACACACATCACTAATACAATAAATTTATGGGACACTTACACCCCACTAATACAACTACCAACTACACCTTAAATAATAATATTCCTTAATCCACGTGCAAAAAGCAAATGTCCACCTTTGGGGCGGACGGAGGGAGTACTTGATTTGACATAAAGTTTAAATCTACCTACTTAAACCTAAAACAAACATAACAAATATAAAATAATACCATTCATCGATTTATTAAATCAACTTAAACCTAAATCAAACACCACCTAATGGTATTTGTCACAATTACCCGTACCCGTCCTAAACCCATTTACAATTACCCGTACCCTACCCATTAGGGTTCGGGTAGACCGGGTACCCTTGTGGTTTAGGGTATAATTTATCCCTAGAGTTTAGGGTTTGGGGTATAATTGTAATTTTACCCTTGTGGTTTAGGGTATAATAGTCATTTAAATAAAATAAATTTAAAAATAAAATAAAAAAACAACATTAATGAAGGAGCAGGAATTAATTAAGAAGAGTGTGGACCAAGGGTGTACCAATTGAATTGGTATCCCTAATTGTACCCTAGTCCCTCTCAATATATATATATATATATATATATATATATATATATATATATATATATATATATTCCCTCAATCCAAATATTTTTGTACAAATATGTTAAAATTATCGGGATTAATGGGTAAAGTGTAATAAGTAAATATGTTGTGTAGTGTACTATATTAATTATTAATGAACGTGCGCAAAAATAACCAAAACAGCTCAAAATGAGATACTCAAATGGAGAGAGTAATATATTCAACATTAAATTAAAAAAAAAAAAGCGGATACTTTTCATTTTCAATATTTAAAATGCTACTCCCTCCGTCCCATAGTTAAGTTCACCGACACTGTAGATACGAAGTTTAAGAAAAGTTGTTTTTTGATCAACTTTATTGACTTTTTAGGGGTATTGTGGTATTTTTAAGTAATAAATAAATTATAAAGTATATTATGTGTGTTAGGTGGGAGTGATATTTTTGAAATTAAGATAACTTTTGAGGTTGTTGGGTAATGTAAAGTTTTCTTTTTTGTGTGGTGAACATAAGTGTGGGACGGACGAAAACAGAAAGTGTGAACATAAGTGTGGAACGGACAGAGTATATTTTACCTGAAAAATATTACTCCCTCCGTCCCACGTATTTTTACCCACTTTCCATTTTGGGGTGTCCCACGTATTTTTACCCATTCCATTTTTGGCAAAAATACATAATATTTTATTACCTACTTTTTACAATCCCAACAACTTTAACAACTTTTTTACACTTTATTCATCATTCCCAACAACTTTATTCACTTTTTCTTTTTAAATTACTAATTTATCCCTACTTTTTCTTACATTATATATTAAAAAAATAAAACGTCTTAATCTCCGTGCCCGTACAAACGGATAAAAATACCCGGGACGGAGGGAGTATTTTTTTTCCCCTTAGGCATTGAGCACATCGATTGTGGTACTTTAAACATAACAAAATAAAATAAAAATTAATTAAAATTAGGTGGCTTTATTAAAGTAAGTGATAAAAACCGCGGACGATGAGGAATCTGATTCCAAATGATAAGGTTTCTTTGTTCAGTTTTTATCCACGCCACCATTTCGATCTTACGAA
Organism: Pogostemon cablin; assembly: GCA_023678885.1. NCBI lineage: Eukaryota > Viridiplantae > Streptophyta > Magnoliopsida > Lamiales > Lamiaceae > Pogostemon > Pogostemon cablin. The sequence goes on along the minus strand of CM042961.1, from coordinate 13,015,667 downwards.
TATAATTATTATTACTCTATATTTTATTTATAATAAATGACGACGAGTTTTATGTGTATATCGTATTAATATATTCAAATTAACTTTATTATTTACGTACCGTTTAAATTAGATTTAATAACAACATAAAATATGATAATAGAATATGATGCTGATCATCAATGTAATTAAAAGGAGAATAATCGTTTAATGGAGTCGTACTATGTATTTGTACACTATCTCCCATCGTCTAACACTACAGAAAAATTTACTCCGATAGTGACGGAAATTCAAATTTGTGATGGAAATTAAGTGACCATTAACTCATTTGGTAAGGTTTCAGTTTGTGATGAAAATAGTAACGATTTATTTTGTGACGGATAGGCTTCGTCACTATAGTGACGAAAATTTTTGTGACGGATTTAGTGACAGATATTTTGCAACGGAGCCTTTTCCTCATTATAATGTTGGAACGTAAAACCCATTAATAAATAAGGCCCACTAAAATTCATGATTGGGCCACAGCCACCCACTTTGGACTCATCCATTTCCCACAATTAGTCCAGTATAAAGTAAAAGATTGATGGCCCATTATTAAATCCGGCCCACTAAAATTCATAATTGGGCCACAGCTACCCAATTTGGGCTGATCCATTTCCCACAATTAGTCCAATATTTTTAACTACCCAAAAGACCGAAATACCCTCTCCACACCTACTGAATGCAGAATCAGATTCTAAGAGATATAAGGGTGCATCCACCTCACTATTTCATCAAAAGGATGTCACCTAAATTGTGAGACCAAACTAATCTTACAACACTACCTTTTTATCTTGCACACAATAACGCTACATGTTATTTGTAACATTAAACATATTTCATCATAGAACATATCTCTCATTTTCTTTTGACTGATTCGATGAATTTTGGCCCGTCTCACACAAAGCCGTCTCTTAACTTTATGGCAAACAGAATACGATGCCGACAACGATAAAAAATGGAAAAACACAAAAAGTGAAGCCACAAATGTAGGTGTCACACTGCGCATGCTGGAAAGGCGAATAAACACTATAATGGAAATGAACAGCTTAAGAATGAAGCACCAGCTGTCTATATAAACGCGTAAAACAGGGAATTCTAAGCTCATCTTCATTTCAGTTGAATACCTTAATGGGTGCAGGTCCATCACATGAAGATGCATCAGAGAAAAATGATAAAGAATCGAGCAAAGAAGACACACCAAAGAGCAATAAATATGAAATGGAGTTTTCATTACCTCATAACTTAGATGAGATCCTGAAACATGCAGATTCGCCCGTCGACAGATCATCACCAGAGGAGCTGGAAGAACAACTTCATGCTGGCATATACTTGAACCAGAAAAGAAGGGCAAGTACACTTTTTCTCTTTTAGAGTCTTGATTCGTTCATACTAGTGATTCAGCTTTACTTATGGAGTTATGGGAGTATAAACAACATAATCAAAAAAAAGAAATCATTGTTTTTACCAGGCTGCCTTAGTTCTTAATATTGATAACATCAAATTTTCAGAAATATTGGGTTGAGAAGGAGACGAACTGCAACTGCTTCACTTTATTTGCACAAGATCTATCAATAACTTGGGCAGAAGACAATCGAAACTGGCACTGGCCCTTGTTGAAAGAGACAAGGTAATGACAACAAATGTTTGTTGAATGATTCCACCTCCATGGAATTACATCTGCAGATGCTTATTGTAACACCCTGCATATTTTTCATTTTTGTTCAATTCTATATGGTGATATTAAATTATTTATTTACATCAATATTCATTTATTTCTACTTATTTCATATAAAAATTCTGATATATATAATTTTGCGTATACATCATCTTTTATTCAATGTAAATTTATTTATTCTCATCTCAACTTATCCTTTTTCATGTACGAATGTATACTTGATTGTGACAATGTGACCCATTGAGTATTTTTTATACTCACCCCAAAAATATTTTTTAAATTTCAAGATGAAGGATTACCATTGGTGGGCGGTGAAAAGGTTCTTTTAATGGAAGGAAATTTTAATAATTTTATTTAAGTCAAAATTTAAATACTTTCTTTTTAGACACAATGACTCTTTATTTAAATCACTATTTAAATGTTTTTAGTTAATATTTATAAAATTATCTATGACATATCTATTTTTCTCAAATTTTTAATATAACTCTTCCGCTGTGTATAAATATGATTTTCTTATAAATTTTTATATATAATATTTATTTCCAAAAATCCAGGATGTTACGGTTTATTATCAGAAATGGATGTTTGCACCTGCATTTAGCTAAAAAAATAAATAAATAACTACTTATGAAACATTAATGAGAATGCTCCAATGAGGCAAAAATCAATTCATTCTGAGGAAAAAAAATTTGCAGCCTAGATAAAATAGGAAGATTCCTAGGGTTTAATGACTAATAATTCTATTTGTATTCTGCAGTGAAGAAACTATTGTAGTTGCTGAACTGCTCAATGTTTGCTGGCTAGAGGTGCATGGAAGATTTGAGATAGCTAACCTTTCACCAGGAAAACTGTATGAGATTGTATTTATAGTGAAGCTGAAGGACCCTGCTTACGGATGGGAAGTTCCTGTGAATCTGAGACTAACTTTACCAGACGGAAATCAACAGAAACATACAGAAAATTTGATGGAAAAGCCGAGAGGAAGATGGATAGAGATCCCTGCTGGAGAACTAAAAATCTCTGGTGATAAGGCAGGGGAGATAGAATTTTCTCTGTACGAATACGAGGGAGGGCAATGGAAGAGAGGGCTAGTAATAAAAGAAGTCATAATTCGACCAAAAGCCTAGTCCTATAGTATCAGCAGTTCTATGTGAACAGAGTCTTTACTTCCGTATAATCTAAGTGAACGATTGTCATTGTTAAGACCATATAATCTCTAAAAAGACATCTTATAAAATCTTTAAACTAAGCTAGCAAGCATCATTTTTAAAGTTGTTCTTTTCAATAGCGTTGCTCCTCGTTCGTAGTGTCTTTTATCTCTTGGAGAAGGTCGTAGAACAAATTTAGCACCTATTTTTATCCTCAAACTCAAGGCCTATGAAATAGATGTTAGAAAGGCATAACTCAGCAAGGCCTATGAATTAGATGTTAGAAAGGCATAACTCAGAGAGGCTAAAGGTTTAAAATTATGAGGTTATAATTTAAATACGAGGCACATAAATAAGTAGGAGAACTTCAAAATAAATGGAGGTTAAAAAATAACCTGATCTTCAAAGTCCCTCGCGCGCAAAGCCATTAAAGCTAAGGTAATGTCAAATTTCTGTGTGATAATTTTCGGGCTTGTACCACAGTGAAAAATCAATTCCTTTGCTCTTCAATTTCTCCGTTGCCGGACCAATTCTCTCAAGAAGCTGCAATCCAATCATGTAAAGAGTGCTAAACATATATACACAAGGAATTTATTGTGCAACAATAATTTTCCATACATTTCCATTATCTGATAAAACTATGACATAAGTTGGGTAGTAGGATCTCCAGTGATTGCTCAAGCTCCATAAATTTATATCAAAATTATAAATAAGACTAGTTCACAAGCAAACACATGGCCTTTCCGAAAAAGAGCTAAATATTTTGTTATATATGAAAGCATGATATAAATTGCTCGTCATATCAACGTACAAGCCGCTAACCTTGGAATGAATCGCTCCATTGGAAACCAAGACAGATCTATCAAAAACACAAAATTTTCCACCATCCATGCAAGAAACTGTTCCCCCAGCCTCTTCAACTATCTACCTCGCAGCATGAAAGTTCAACAAACAAAATTTAAGCATTAGTATAGTAGATATAGTCAAATAGAATATGCACAAATTGCTAAGAAACAAGGGAAAATAGAAAGAATATAAATACTTCAGGGGAATCAATAACTAGCTACCAAAAAAATATATATATAAGGATTTGCAATCCAAGGTAAGATCGGTGCAGTATCATTGGAATTTTTTTTATCTGATAGGAAGCATTGTAGCACAAATGAACTTCTAAGTACCAACACCGCTTCCAATATAATTCTCATATGAAGATGAAAATTCAAAGAAAAAGAGAAAAGAAAAAACAAACAAACAATCAAACAAAAAGGACATCCAAAGTGATTTAGCCCCCCAAATATAATAAGGGAATAAGAGGTACAATTATGTAAACCAAATATTTCGTAAATGAGAGATAAAAATTTACCAGTACACCAGCAGCCATATCCCATGGTTTGAGACGATACTCCCAGTAGGCTTCTACAATCCCCAAGGCTACATGACACATGTCAACTGCTGCTGCTCCGAGCCTCCTCACACCCTGCGCATAGAAAGCCAAAATGAGGTTGCAACGAACAAATATTTTTGAGTTATAAATTTGGTAAATATTAAATTAAATATGATGTACAACTTCTCATGTAACTAAAGATAGAAAAGAATATTTTACCCGGCTAACATCAGTGAATTCCTTGAATAGCTCAATATTGGTCGCCCACGGGTCATCATGTTCATATCCAAACCCAGTAACCAAAAGCGATCGTTCGACCTAGTATTGATTAAAGTAGTTGATTCAAGAACAGAAGACAAAAAAGCTTTTGACCCCACCATGAATAGTGACGGATGTTTTGAAGGTCATGAGGCATATAGTAGGCCTGTTCAGAATTGGTCCAAGAAATATCTCATAGCTCACAAGCATGGATTCTTGCATTATTAGACAACAAAAACAGACAATCTCAATCTTAATATGTTGACCCTAGAATCTGTTGGCATAAATTGATTGGTGAACGGTCTTTTACTCTGTATTTGCTCCATAACACACAAACAAACATAAAAGCAAGGCAGAAAAGAGAGAAAGGATATCACATAAATTAGGTTCAGAAAAATGTACCCAGATTAAGTCATCTATGGCCATACTGCATAATTACTCACCTTATCAGTTTGGCTCGCATGAATTTTCTCCCCATTGCAGAAAGCACCTTTACCTGGTATTTTACGTTTATGTAATCAACCAGAAAAGATAGGACTAACTAAAAAACTGTAGAGTATGAGTATCATTAAAATTCTTCTACCAGCAGCTGCAGTAAAAGTCCGAGTATTCCAACATTTAGGTCCACCAACAAACTCTACCTACAGTTAAAGACAAAATTGTCAACCACCTGACAATATCAGAATCCTGTTATAATGCTAAACATTAAAACATCTGTAAGATCAATTAATGATTAATCATAAACTTAGATACCACAGCTGCAGCTGCTGGCTTTCCCTTGTAAAGCACGCCAATGGAAACAGCAAAGCTGGGATAGCAATGAGCGAAGTTAGTGGTACCATCTGCATTAACATTAAAAAATGGATCAAAGAGGCAGATAGAGTAAAAACTTTGTCACAATACCCCATTTTACTTTACAGGTTGCATCCTGACAACCATAATGACTTCAGAGTAAATCATTATCACCAACAGTAATTGCAGTTTTGACTAACTATAATAATAATGTAATCATATCCATCTAAAAATATCAGGATTGTCTGTTAAGAAGTAAAATTGGGCAAGCATAGTTCAAAGCTGTAGTTTGACCCATGACATGGAGATCAATGAGCAATACCTAGGGGATCAATGCACCAAAGATAATCAGAAGAAGAGTCACCAATGAGCCCTCCTTCCTCCCCAAGAATTAGGTGGTCTTGAAAATTCTTTTTTACAACTTCGAGAATAGCAGCCTCACTCATTTTATCTGTGCTGCAGGAAATGTGATCAATGGTGCATTAAGTTTCTAACGATTGCAAAATCACACTGAAACTAAAAATGAAGCTAAGGATGATATTAGTTTCATTGATAACTATGTGCATCTGCAAAGAAAACGAAATACATAATTTAAATTTAAAAAAAAAAAAAACAAGGAAAAAAAATGTTATTCTTTAATAGACAAAGATCATTTTTAAAGGAAATTTTAATAACGAAACCAATCCAAATATTATGATAAACCTTCAGTCACAAAAGTATCCATTATTAAAAGTGAAAATTCTATGCAGTTATACCGTAATTTATCATACAGAATTATAAGACAGCATCACAAATTTCTCCATAGAAAAATAGGACAAATGCAGAGTGGCAACAGGTCTTACTCAGTCACCAGATCAGTGAGCCCCTTGTAGGTTATATTTCGAGGCTTATTCACAGCATCCATTATGACCTGAAAAACATACAAAACTTACTCGCAACAAATCAACAATGTCGATAAAAAACATTATTGAAAACATATAACCCTCAGGAGAAGGAAAATGTAATAAAACTTAATCGATAGCATTCGCAGCAACAGAGCATATGATAAAATGCTTCCAATAGCATCACACGCAAAAATTTCCCAAATGGGAAACTAGCTGCCGCCATTATCCGTTTCGATCAATGGAAAGAGATAAAACAAACTATTTAAGTAATTAAAAAGAAGAATAGAGAAGGCTAGGAAACCTGAGCTCCAGTTTTGGCGGCAGTTTCAATCACACCAAGAAGCTGATCATAAGGAATAGAGCCCGTTGATTCTGCGCCTACTTTAGGATACTGTTTTTGCTGAGAGACCCCCGTTAACACAGCTTTTGTGGACAAGTTTCTTGTACGACTGAAAGCATAGTGCACTGTTCTGTGAATTTCATACTTGGGAGACAGAGAATTAGTGCTCAAACTCCGAGAAAACAAAAATTTTGGAAGCTTAGGAATTGAAGTGGGTTTACGATAAAATCGCAAGGGATTGATTGTGGATGATGAGGCAATTATACACCGTTCCATTTTTTTATTCGAGATTGAATTCGAGGATTCACTTCCAGCGTAGTATTTGTTTCTGTTTCTTTCCGCCAAGTGTTTGATTTATTTCCTGAAAGGGGGAGAAAAAGGAAGAAAAAGAAATTAGTTAACACGATTTTGGCACATATTGGAATAAAAAAAGAAGTTGCTGGTCAGTTAACAGCGTTTTTGGCACATAATTGAACAGTACTTGTAGGTGTGGCTCGCAATTAAAACCCTACAATTGTTTTCAAAATGAATTTAATGTAATAAGACTTTTAATAAAAAATAATATTTGATTAATATTAGTGGTACTAGCTTTGGGATTAAAAATATATATATATTGTTATTAAATTGTTTCTTAGCCTTGTTTGTTTCTGTAGATAGTGGAAATGGGCTGAAAGTTTTCGTTTTAATAAAACATTTTGGGCGGGTAGGTTTGGGCCTAATATCTGGCCCAATAATCATAGATAGTAGATTGTCTAAGCCCATGAAGCGTAAACCAACTATTCTCGTTTTCCTTTTCGCAAGAACCTCGTAGTAGCAGTATGAATTGTTTATTGAGAAAAAATTAAAAACAGTTCTACGACAGTATGTCACAATAAATTTAAAATGAAATAAAAAAATTCATACTTATCTTAATATATTAAAAATGTGAAGCATTTGAGAAACTTTTTTAGACACTTTTATCCTTTATGCATTTTATTATTTGCAACATAGTCCTAATTTATTATCTAAGTGTATTATTAATGACAAAATATTAATGTAATGTCTCTTCATATTATTCATTATTAATAACAAAATATAATTATGATAGTCTTTTTATTTTTCATAGATTAATGATCTCACTTATAATAGTTTGGGTAATGTAATGTCTCTTCATATTATTCATTATTAATAATAAAATATAATTATGATAGTCTTTTTATTTTTCATATATTGATGATCTCACCTATAATAGTTTGGGTAGGTCTTGCGTGAGACCGTCTCACATGAGACCATTTTTCACTTTCTAAAATAGTTATCACTTTCGCTATAAATCATTATCACTTTCGTTATAAAATGTTATCACTTTTTATTTATACTATAAATTGTTCATGAAAGAACATTATCATTTTTCATTAATTTATTATCACTTTTCTTCATAAAAGTTATACCGTCTCACGTAAGGGCTTACGTGAGACGGTCTCACACAAGTCTTTGCTTAATAGTTTTTTGTTTATTTATTTATATTTATATTTATGATTATCTAATTATAATTTATAATTTAATTAATGAATTATTTAATTATAAAATACAATATTAACACACATGAATGCATTCACAAAATCATTTGGGTGGAGAGTACGTGCATGAATAAAAACCATCATCATCATATCATTAATATATTCACAAAATCATTCAATGAATGGATGAATTGAGGAGCCTAATAAAACATTATAAATTGTGGAGTTACAATCAAACCATTTAAAAAATATTTTTGCATTTTTATATAGAGAATAAAGCTCCTCTATAAACATGGATGGGAATTTGAGACGTAAGTGTTGAAGTGGAGATGAGGAAGTCTCCAAGCTTTCGATTTTGGCATACGTTCAATTCTATTCAAATCTAAGGTTTCAAAGCAGAAGTTTTCAAACACAGATATTGATTAGATAAACTTTCTTTTTTTAGTTGAATATTAATCAGTTATATTTTTTTAAGATTTTATTTTGAGATTTTGAATTGGAATTGTTATTTGGGTAGTGATTGTTTTTTTACTAGATGTTCAGGATTATGAGCTAATTAATTGGTTTTATTGGTTGTATGAAATTTTATTATTTGATATGTACCAAGAAAATGAGTTGATAAATTCAAGAAAACAAATTATTAGTTCATATTTGCAATAGGTGATGAAGATTTCGATAAAAAATAATGTTATTTGGATGTGAAAAGTAAGAAATATAACGGTATGAATTCTTTTTTTTATATTATTATTACTATAAAGTATCTTTTAATGTTAAATTATTCTTTGAGAATAGTAAAATTGTTTATTAATATAATTATGGAGTATTTAAAGAAGTTTAATTATTCTAATAGATATTGGATGATCATCTAATAACTAATACTCCATAATAAATGCAGGAAATTGATACACGATGAATAAGAATTACATTGAGACATAAAACTTAAAATTATTAATTTAATGTTAATTAAGTGCTGTAGAATTACATTGAGACATAATACCTTTTCATTTTTTTACAGGGATCAACAACTTAATTAATTTAATGTTAATTAAGTGCTATAGAATTACATTGAGACATAAAACCTTTTCATTTCTTACATGGATCAACAACTTAATTAATTTAATTTTAATTAAGTGATGTGATGATTTAATATTTTTGTATAATTATAATGTCTACAAACAGAATAAATATTAAATAAAGGGATTAATAAAATAAATATTCTTAATATTTTTAGAATATTAAAATATATTTATAAGATACTTCAAATAATTTTAATTTAAATATTATAATCGATAAAATTGATGGATAAGAAAACTAAAATTAATGGTGTGAGATTGTTACATACAATTAATAACATGTAGCTCTTCAGAAACGAATGCATTATTATTTTACGTTCTAATTTAAGAGAGAGATCAGATTTTAGTGTAAGAAATGATGGAAAAAAACCGAATAAAATTGTATAGTAATAATTCTTCACCAACTCAAATTCACATCTTAATAAAATAAAATGACACTTAATTCAATGATTTCATAACATATTTTTATTTAAATAATGACACTTCCACATAACAAATACTCCTTCATACTTGTAATTTTTATTTGAGTTGGTCTTTTAGTCTCCCGTACAACAGTTGTGTAATAATACAATATTTTATTTTAAATGATATATATTTTAATTAATAAGGATATAATTTTTTTATTGAAAAGATGGATTGAAATATGAATTAGTACAAATGTTTGATTATATATATATATATATATATATATATATATATATATATTAGGAAATAAAAGCTATATGTTATTATATTAAAGAATATACAATTTAATAATAAAGGATATAACTTTAAAAAAATGTAGGATTTGGGGGTACGATGTCTTGAGGGCTAGCCTTTTTATCTTCTCATTTACAGTTTATACAAATATTTTTTTAAAAAATAACTTTTTGATTTGCTTTTAAAAGTAATTTGATATTTTTGGATAATTAAAATTATGTAAAGAGTGTTGGGTGGAAAGATTAGTTGATTATTTTTAAAATTAAAGTGTGTTGCGAAAATAATAATTAAGTGTGTGAAGTTGAAGTTTACGGATAACTAAAATAATGAATTATATGTGCACTTATAAAATTCATTAATTTATGATAAAACTATAACTAAAAAAAGAAACTACTCAAATAAAAATAAAATAATTGAGAATTAAATGCCATAAGTCATGATCATTACCAGACAAATACTCTTGTGAGATGTTTTACAGATAAAAAATAATACTTAATTAATGAAAAGTGATAATTTTAATTTAATTCTTGTAACCTACTACTTTATTATTTATTACTTAAAGGACAACATTACTATAAAAAAATAAAAAAATAAAAAAAAAAGTTTTTTTCTTTAAACAATATGAAATATTTAGTATACAAGGCCAACCGAAATGAAGGGAGTAACATGTAACGTGCAGCGCATGTTATTATATCTAGTATATATAAATCACTTCAGGAAGTGTTTGCAAATAAATTTAATCAAATATATTTATTCAAAACAATATTATAGATCAAACCTTTCAAATAGACATATAATATGGTGAAACCCATGATTCATGACGCCCAATTCAATAAACAATATAAAATCAATACTCCTCAATTTTATTCTTTAAAGTAGAGAATAATTAAATATGGAGTAATATTTCATAGGTTATTGAATATTACTCTACTTAACTCTCAATGAATGAGTTCTAACTTTCATTTTTTTAAAAAATTTTTTTATTATGAATGCCTCCTCGAAATTCGTTCAAACTAAGGTTGAACTGCAAGTATGATATGAATGAAACAAAATTAAGTAGTTTTTTTTTGTCTGTAAATAGTAAGCACTAGACATTTTAAAGTGTGATTAGTGTATCATAATAGTATAGTACGATAATATAAAATAGTCATTTAAAGTATGATTAGTGTATCATAATAGTATAGTACTATGATAATATTCCCTCAATGCCGTCACAAGAATTACATTTTATTAATTATGGTGTTCCACAATAAGAGTTATATTTCTTTTTTTAGTAGATGGACCCACATAAAGCAATCACTTTATTTTCATGGGATCCGCACATAACACTAATACAACTACTCACTATACATTAAACTATTATATATTTCAACCCATTACGCATTAAAATACTATATTTCTTAAACTCCGTGCAAATAGTAAATGTAACTCTTTTCATGGGACGGAAGGAGTATAAAATAGTCAGTAGTATTCAAGTAACTGATTTGAAAAGTGTACACTCCGGTTCAATTCTTTTGCATGAGGAAAGTGGCTACTAGGCATATCGGATTTTCTATATCATTTTTGTATATCATTTTATGTGTCACGTATTATATGATTGACATGTAATAGGGAAAAAATATCGAACAATTGCCCCCCTAAAATATAAACTTTCATTTTTAGAATATAGTTTCTCTCTCTCCTACATGTCATCCATCAAACGATATGATGTACCGAAATGGTATAGAGAATTCGAACCGGCTACTAAGGGCAACAGATCAATCTTCCAACTTTATGTTTCATTTTATATTTCACTTTTTAAATGAATGACACGTGTTATTAAACATTCTAAATTAGCTATAACAAGAACTATGAAATAAGGAATCATATCCTCTACGAGAGGAACTACTATATTGAGCTGAAAATTAGTCGAGTTGAACCGATTGAGCTGAACCAATCGAACTACTGAATTGAATTGGGCCGTCAGCTGCTGAAGGGATCATTGTAGCCTTTTTCATTGTTGATTAATCCAAGATTGTTGGGTAATTACGTAATTAAAAACGCACTATCCACACATATTAAACAAGGCCAAACATCAAAACTAAAAACTCCAATTCACGATAACTCTATTATTGGTAAGTAAAATCACCCATAAAATACTTTTATAAAATATTAGGCAAAAGTTTGTTTTTTTTTTTCTTAATAGAATCGAATGTTTAGTTACAATCATTACCCACAGGACACAATGTAACTATTTACGTGTAACGTAGATAAAAATGGCCGGATATATAATATAAAAACTAAATCAATAAAAATGGCCGGATATATAATATAAAAACTAAATCAATATTAACTTAATTATATTAAATCAAATCAATATATATAATCATATTTTACGTGTTGAAAAATCTGAAAATAAATTAGACTAAACATGACTATAGGTGTGATTGAAAATCCATGGTTTATGAGTGTGATTTGGATTAATTAAGACATAATTATGATTTCACCTATCATGTCAAAATCTATCTTAATTGGAATAATATATATATTCGACGAATAGACTTGTGTGAGATTGTCTGACGAAATGACTTCTTTGATATGAAGTGATAACTTTTTCAATAAAAAAATTATTAAATTAATAAAAAGTGTTAACAGTTGTGAATTATTTCATGAATAATTTATGGTATAATTAAATAATAACTAATTATGAGATGTAAAATAATTTTACCGATATATCACATGTATGCCCCATATAAGACACGTAGCAATGCACCAAATCAACATTAAACTATTCATCACCATGTGGTGGTTATTTGTTTGTTGTTTGATTTGCTGTTTGACAATCTTCCTTAACCACTTAATTAAGTTGTTAATTACTATTCATTATGAAAAGTCGTGCAATAACTAATTTCAAACCTGAATCTGGTCAAATGTTTTGATTTTTTTTATTTTAACAAATCCCATTGTCGGATCGCACGCATCTTCCCTATCTCACTAAAAAAAAAACTTATCTTATATTTCGAGTTTTGCACCGTTGATACCATGCAATTAACTAAACACCATTTAATTATCTCTCCTATTATTATAATAACGACCATATTTATTCAATTTTATTTGTGTCACACATGAATTATTAATATAACTAATATTATGTAATAATATTAATAAATCTATTTATACATTAATTATTTAATAAATCATGATATTTATTTAGCTAGCGGATAAAATTAAAAATTCAATAAATAAAAAATAATGGCAAAGACTTGTGTGAGAATATATCATATAAAGACTTACTATAAGAACTGATAATATTTTATTACTGATCCTAAAAAGTAATACTTTTAATGAAAAGTGATAGTGGTACAGTGAATTATTTCATGAATAATTCGTAATATAAATCAAAAGGTGATATCATTTATAAATAAAAATAAATTTTTAATGAAAAGAGATAACTATTTTAAAAAAAAAAAATAATAGTCTCACGTGTGAAACGGTTTCAAATAAGTGTTGCTATTAAATATTTATTTATATAGTAGTATTGCTTATCGAACTACTCCTTCCGTCCCACCGAAAGATCCTCATTTTATTATATTGGATGTCTCATTTAAAGGTCCTCATTTTTTTATTAGTAAAAGGATCTACCACTCACTACTAATACAATTACGCACTACACATAAAATAATAACTTCTTAATCCACGTACAAAAAACAAATTGTAACCTTTCACCGGAACGCGGGAACGGAGGTAGTAATAATTAAGACACGTACTATTACAAAATATCACCCATAAAATCTAATATTATGATTAATTAATAAATAAACTAGGAAAGACCTAGTGAGTCAATATTGTGGTGGAATACCAGCAATTAGGTTAATAAATAACTATTGTTATTTTTAGCGAAATTTAAATCATGAATTCCAAACTTAACGTTTTAGATGGGGTGATATGCAGTAATTTAATTCACATTTAACCGCAATTTTTGTCGGGATCATTTATCCATGTTACAATATGTGCGATTTCGACGAAATTTAGACTAAAATTAAGTAACTTTAATAGTTGTAAGACTAGTTTTTTTTTCTTTTTAAATTGTTTCTAATAAAGTAAAAAAATTGTGGTACACTTTAAGTTGGCTAATTTATTAAAATATAGTAGTTTTACTTTTTCTTTAACCAAATATGATAGTTTGTAGATGGTTTAATTTTTAAGTGGAAGTGCCACTAGTGAGGGCGCTTCTTCCACAATCACATCATCAGCATTAGGTAGCCAGTTGAACTGGCGCTTTAGTAAATAATAATAAAATAATATTTAAAGTAACTAAATTGATATATTTAATTAATTTAACGGTATAAATTATAAGAGCTGGTCTATTGTGTTTTCGAGTGCACAAGATATATAGGATATAATATTTTGTTATAAAGAATATAACATTTTAATTAATAAGAATATAATTTTTCATTAAAATGATCAATTAAAATATGTAAATAGTATAAATGTTTGATTAAAATTTTATTATTTTTTCTTTGAAAATCAAGGTATATATTTTTATACTAAAAGGTATAACATTTAATATTAAATGATACAATTTAAAAAAATGGATTTGTGGGTACGGTGTCCCAGGAACACACAAGTTTTAACAAAAATATAATTAGTAGGATTATACTCCCTCAGTTTGAAATGTACTCTATATATTTTGCTATTTTATTTATTCCAAAATAAGATTTTTACTTTTTTTAGAAGGGCAAAGATTTGTATGGACCGTCTCACGGTCCGTGATATTGAAGGAGTATACATTAACGTAAAAATCCAGAGGGAGTATATTTCGCCAGTTCAACGCTGGACAGAGGGAGTATACATCTTGTTATTGTGTTTGTGAGACAGACGTTTCGTGAGATAGTCTCATACAAATCTTTGTCCTTTAAAAAAACGTAAAAATCTTATTTTTGGAATAAATAAAATAGCAAAATATATAGAGTGCATTTTAAACTGAGGGAGTATAATCCTACTAATTATATTTTGGTTAAAACTTGTGTGCTCTTGGGACACACTTCCCCCAAATTCAGAATTTTTTTTTAAAAAATTAAATGGTATACCTTTTAGTAAAAGAATGTATACCTTTGATTTTCAGAGAAAAAATAATAATATTTTTAATCAAACATTTATACTATTTATATTTTAATCGATTTTTTTAATAATAAATTTATTTCCTTATTAATCAAAGTATTATACCATTTAGAACAAAATATTATGCATTCGAGAACACAAGAAATCAACTCTTATAATTTAAAGTAATTAAATTAATATATTTTAAATTAATATATTTAATTTATTTAAATCATTAAATTAATTAAATATATTAATTTAATTACTTTAAATATTATTTTATTATTATTTATTCAAAGCGCCTGTTCAACTGGCGACTTAATATTGTTGGGTGTGATTAGTGGAAGTAGCGCCCTCACTAGTGGCGCTTCCACCTAAAAGATTAAACAGTCTACAAACTACCATATTTGGTTAAAGAAAAAGTAAAACTATTAGTATATTTTAATAAATTAGTCCTTTAAGTTTTTAACTCTAAAAACAACTCTCAAACCCCTGCATGCATGCTCTTGACCATTTTGGTGTAATGTAGGTTTTGTTGATCACTTTTTATATTTCATTGTTGTTTCAAGTTTTTCTTAGTCTAAAAAATGTAGAAATAAAAGCCAAAATCATATGTGACATTTTTTTTAAATATAAATTATATGTGACATTAATAACCAATCAGGGTTAAAAATAAAGCCAAAAGGATATGTATGTGACATTTATCCCTTTTTAAATGGTTTTTAAAACATCATGTAATATCTATTTACATCTCCTCACCTACCATGGGGTGGGGTTGTTAGGAAATTCATTCATTCTTTTTAAAAATAGTTTTAGGTTAATCCTTTATAGGTAAGTTTGACTGGATCTTACTCTTCACATGCAACAAAACTTAAAAAAAAAAATAATGATAGAATTAATTCTATGTTTATTTTTTGGGATGATAATAGTTGAGTTTAAACCCAAATACGCATCTAACGTGTGGGCATATACATTGTTAAGTGATTGAAAACTTAAATAATAAATAAATCACATAAACTAGTTAGTTTCATTTTTAAGTTAATTACAGATTAAATTAACAGTTTTGTTATGCTTTATTTTTAAATTTTTAGTATATGATTTGGAATTAAACATTTATTACTCTACATTTTTAATTGGATTGGTGTATTACTAAGAATTTGAAATAATTGAATACAGATATTAAATTAATAATAATAATAATAATAATATTATTATTATTATTATTATTATTATTATTATTATTATTATTATTATTATTATTATTATTATTATTATTATTATTATTATTATTATTATTATTATTATTATTATTATTATTATTATTATTATTATGGGACAAGGTGATCCTAGGACAGGCTAGTTTCAGGGCCAAATTCATATTAGGGTTATGAATATTCATATTCATTTTGTCTATCCTTGGATACCCCTGTCATTTCACATTTTAAATAAATGTAACAAAACAATTCGAAATAATAATGATAAATAAATAAACATTTAAGATGGTCTCACAAAAGACAAAATAAAACGAGAAGCTACACTCATGATAACCTAAACTGTGGAAGGTAAATTAATGAGAAGAAGCCTTAACTTTATTAAAGTTCACCAGAAAATTTTCAGAAGGCAACAGGTTAATTAATTTTTACAGCTACAGCATTTATTATTTAAGAATAGCTACTCCTATTTTATACTTACTAGTTTATAAGACGTGCTCTGCACGTCGCATGCATGTCATATTTTGTGATAATAATAATAATAATAAGAAGAAGAAGAAGAGAGAATCTCTTGTGAAATAGATTTTTGTGAGACGGGTTAACCCATTATTAAAATATACTTATCATATAGCTAAAGTATGCTTATTTATAGTTAAAGTAGTCAATAATAAATCATATTATAATATTCTAAAATTATACTTTAATTCATCATCCATCATATTTTAAAAAACATACTTTAATAATCATTAAACATACTTTATCTATATAATAAACATGCTTTAATACGTCTCACAAACGGTCTCACATAAGTAGCGTCTCACAATAATAATAATAATAATAATAATAATAATAATTGGGTAGGTCTGGCATGAGACCGTCTCACGTGAGACAATTTTACACTTTTTAAATAATTATTACTTTCGCTATAAAATGTTATCACTTTTTATTTATATTATAAATTGTTCATGAAATAACATTATCACTTTTCATTAATTCAGTATTACTTTTCAGTATAAAAATTATCAATTTCTGGGAAGTCTTTCCCCTAATAAACTTAAAAACTTACATGATAATAGGAAAGGCGTTTACGAGCACCAATAAATCAAAACCATAAAATTTGGGTATGTTTCTTACCACCAAAAAAATAAAATAAATAAATAAATAAATAAATAAAAATCAAAAGCAAGAAATGTTCAGCAAGCTCCACCAAGCCGAACGCTCAAACCTGGTAGGAGAGATTGTTTCAGTTTCTCAGCTTTCTCGGAGTCAAACCTTCTCAGCTGGCCAACTTCTCATGGCTTCTGATCAGCCTTTTGTTTAAGAAAAGAAAAAAAAAAGAAAACAAAACTGCAACCATATAGTGATGTAAAAAATTGCTTGACCACCTTACATAAAAGTGAAGAAAGTTAATTCCACATAATAATTATTCGTACATAAAATGGTGGATCAAATAGTATAGATAAAAGTGCACAATTCAAATAAAAAGAAAAAGAAAATATAAGACAACATAAAACCACAATTACCTTCAAATTTCTGGACTTCTTTTAATTCATCATAACAAAAAACTTATAAAAATCAAGGGCGATACATAAACAAAACTTACACAATATCAATTTTCCTTCAGAATCTATAAGAAAGAGAGAGAGAGAAAAAAGAAAAAACCAACTACACAAATCATATATTGACTTTTAAACCATAACAATTCTCAAAACATTAATGTTGCTATCTCCAATGTGATGCCACGTCCCTTCTCATCTAACTAAACATTCGAGAAGCTCTCAATTATTGTAGAGGATCCATTCATGGACTCCACTTTTGACATCTTCATCCCAAGGTCACTCCACATTTTATAATGTTTAATGATTTGTCTCTTCATATTATTCATTAAATGATTTTATGAATTTATTGTAATTTATGGAGTAATAATTGATTAAGAGACTCTAAGTGATTTGGATAACCTAAATGAATACAAATAGTCTAAAATTATAAATAATTTATAATTAATTAAGGTTTAAAATATAATAAAAAAATTAGGTGGGGGATAAAATGGAAAAAAATGTTAACCAATATGCTAACCACTTTTAATATATTATGATATGATAAATTCTCACGTATTATGTACACAACTTTGTTGGTTAGAACTAATTGGGAGAGATATCATCACAAGCATAGAAGGAAAAAGACTCACAGCAAAGAGGATAAGAATATAAGCTAAAAGACGTAACTATTGAAGAAGGTCAAAAGACTACATTCATAAATTATGAAAGGGAATAGAGATGGACATGTTAAATTAAAAATTAAGAGGTAAAAATAAAATTCATGACTTCATGAAAATTAATGATATGAAAATAAAAAGACATCACATTTATATTTCACAATTAATAATGTTATTTTTAATATAGCATAAATCATAATATGATAAATATAAATAAAAGGATAAAAATATAGTAAAGAAAATTATAAATGAAGATAAAGTGGAAAAAAATGCAAAAAAATAAATAAATAAATTTATGACTTCATGAAGATTAATTATTAAAATAAATATGAAAAATGAAAGACATCACATTTATATTTTACAATTAGTAATGTCATTTTTAATATAGCATAAATTATAATATGATAAATATTAATAAAGGGGTAAAAGTGTAGCAAAGAAAAATAGGTGAGGATAAAGTGGGAAAAAATGTTAACACTTGCTAAGTCACTTTTAATATATTATGATATGATAAAATTCTACAAACAATTTCATTACAAACAAATGCATATATATAAAGTCTTGTGAAATTCAAATAAATAAACATATCAATAAATATAGGGTTAATTGCAAAAAGAACTTTTCTTCTATTGCAAATTAATCCCCACTTTTGAGAAATTACAAAAAAAACCACAGCCTTTAAGTATTGTTGCAAAAAAACCCAATTTATGACTAATAGTAGGGTTTTTTTTGGATTTTTTTTGCAACAATACTTAAAGACTGTGGTTTTTTTGCAATTTCTCAAAAGTGATGATTAATTTGCAATAGGAGTAAAGTTCGTAGTTTTTTTTGCAATTAACCCATAAATATATATAAATTGGAGTATAACAGTATATAATTGGTATTTTCTGTATCCCCACATTCATATCCACTGCTTTAAAATTATATGTAAGGTTCATCTCTTATTGATAAAACTTATGGGGCCAAATCAACTATATTACTGCACTTACACAATGCAGCTTTTTTTTTTAAATATGTATTCCCTTTTTTATGAAGAAAAACTACAATTAAAAATTTACTTTTATATATATATATATATATATATATATATATATATATATATATATATATATATATATATTTGACAATGTAACAAAATTTGAAGATTTCAGTGTGCACGTTATTACATTTAATTACTACATTAGAAAATCTCATTGCTACTAATTACTGTATATTTTCACAGGTGGTAATTTTTAAACTGTTATGTATGAGTAAAAAAATTGCAATTAATAAACAAGATTACAACAACACTAACTACATATGGTCAATTACCAGAGATAAATTCAAAATTGATAGACAACATATTGCAATTAAATAAAGCAAGCCCCATTTATGCTTTTCTATATAATGAAATATTACCCTTTTAAACTATAGAAGATACTCTTGATCCAAACAAATAGTCTTATGTATGATAGACTATAATTCTTACAAGAAGAGAAGGATTCCACACAATACATACTCAAAAAATAATTAAAAAAAGGATTAAACTCACCTCAGAGGAGATCCATACATATTTCTGCTCAAGTAATAATGGTGTTATTGGTGAGTGATTGAAGCTGCTAGAATGACCTGATGATTGACCCCAAATCTTGAAAAACTCACTTCAAAATTATTTCTATTTTATAAAATTTCTTGATCCAAAAATGCTCTAAATTTGAAAGAAAAAGAAAATAAGAGAGATAAAGAAGAACATAAATTGTTATTTCAAAAGATAAGAGTTAGCAAATCAGATCATGCTGGCAGCTTCAGCCTCTCAGACCACAACATATAAAGATACAGATTTTGTAAGCATATGAAAGACTTCTTCATATATATGGTCTTCCTCTTCCCTTTGAGTGTTGGTAAAGAGGAAGATATATAGAGGAGCATGCATACATACATATGAATTTTATTTATATGTAAGAAACTTGAAAAGTGTGTAGTAATATGAAGAAGAGATTTAATGGGTGCAGTTTGTTTTTGTTTTGTTTCTATTAAATCTGGGCTATTCTTACAGCTATTGACATTGACTTGTTGCCTCTCCAAAGCCCTTCTTCTCCCTTCAAATAGGATATAATTAAGGAAACATTTTTGTTAATGGAATAAAGGGGTCTAGCTAGCACTGGACCACTCCCCATGTTCCCAACTATTTTACTAATTAAGCTCATTGCTCCACATTATACTCCTTCCGTCCCAACTTAAAAGTCTCATACATAATAGATAATATCAATACATAATCCTATAAATGAAACTATAAATTATAATTATATCCTTAAAATTAATTTTATATTTCAAAATGAAATTTAAATTCTATGAATTATAAAACAACACATAAACCACAATATACCGAGATAAAATAATTCATAAACCATAAAATTATAAATATAACAAGACTATTTTTTATTCATGACATCGCTTCCAAATTCATAAACCACAAAATTATAAATACGACCAGACAATTTTTTATTCATGACACCGCTTCCAATGACACATTCTAACTGAGAAATATTGATCGAAAAGATAAAAGTTTATGTGAAATTAGTAGTAAGATGCACTTAATTTGACCCACTTAACAAAGAATTAAACTCGTAAATGGTATCAAATGGTGCACACTTGATTACTCAAAACCTCGTATAATAATTTGCGAACTACACTAAAATCAAACTAAACAATTTTTTTGTGATGAACTAATTCGATAAAATGGGAAAAAAAAACTACCTCGTAATTCTTTTAGCTATGCAATTGTGAAAATAGTTATTTAACATTTTCTTTATATATATATCAGAGCCCATAGTTAACAAAGGTCCAAGGTTCGAACTTCACCGTTACCCATTTATGATAAAACTCCACATGCAAGGCTTGAGACAAAAATTTCGCGCCTGCATGTGAGGGGGCGTGTTAGAGTGTAAACTGATTAAGTATTAAACGATTCAACTCTCTATCAGCTTAACCTTTTAAATGAAGTAGTCGTTTAACATTAGTAATCATTCATTTAATTATTGACAAAATAATTATCATTATGACCATGGATGATTGTTTTCTCTTTAGAAGCCAACCATTGATTGCTCATTCCCAAAATACAAGAAAATCACTATATATCCAATTAATATGATTTATTATTACTTAATTTTCACACATCAATCTTTTCAAATTCGTTCTCACATGACATCCTTTCTCATATATATAGCCCCCAAAACACGTACAAACATGGAGTATATATCTTATAATACTAAAAAATATTATCTAATCTCGTCGAGACTCAAAACCATGGGGAACAAAATTACTAATTCTTTTAATTTCAGAAAGAAAAATGTTCATTAACAATATAGGGTAGGTTATCATTTTCAATCTTTATTAGTACTAATAATTTTAAGGCTCACTCCTATTAATATATTATTACTATAGTTGAAGTAGGTTAAAACGTTGTGATAAAAATAGAAAAAATGAAAAATAGAAGCAATAATAAAGATAATATATATAGGTAAGATATAAATAAATGGCGGGAGACTTATGGCCACAAGTCAAGATAGAATAGATCCAAAAAAACATTTAATTTAATTTAATAAATTAATTTAGGAAAAAAGAAAAAATAATAAATAAAAAAGAAGAGAAGAGAAAATAAACGGCGCATGCTTGTGTTCTGTCACATGGGGTATGTCGCAGCCCCAGACAGATTGCAGGGCAGGTTCCTTTCTTTGTAACTGCTACAAGATTTGCCTCCTAACTTGTTCTTTTCAATTTCTATTTTTAATAAATAATTAAATAATGTCTTTTTCAATATTTCCCCTATTTTAATTAAGTTTGATCATTTCTATTTCAATGATTGTAAATAAATTTATTTGATTGTTTGGAATTTTATATTTTCACTTTTATAGTATAAATAAATTAATTTATCTTATTACATTCTATAACTCATTTTATATTGTTCTTTTACATTTAATTGTGTTATTAACCTAAGGGCTTGAATTTGTAAGATTATTGGCATATTTAATTCTTACAATTAGTAAATTGAGTTAGTCTTTTATAAATTGAGTTTACATTATTAATACTTGTAAATCCTGTGGTCCACTTTAATTTAAATAACCTAACAAATTGAGTTAGTCTTTTATAAATTGAGTTTACATTATAAATCTTTGTAAATCCTATGGTCTACCTTAATTTAAATACCCTAGCAATATATAGGGTATATAGGATTGAAAGAAGACTACAAGATTTACACCGTAAACTCAATTTACTTAAGTGTTTGTGTAGCAAATGAGGATATGAAAGGAAATTAAATTATTAAACTAGGATTATTATTTTATTTTTTCTTTAATTTTTAATAATTTGAAAGTTTAGTAGTTGTTAGATATCATTTCAAACATATAATATTGCTACTCTAGAAATATATTTTAATTTAAATTTTAAATTCTATTATTTATTGTGAGAACAACATGTACTTATTCTAAATTCTTATTAATTAGTTCGATAAGTAAATACTCCCTCGTACCACCAAAAGATTTTTTTTCATTTGGGGCGTCTCACTCATAGATGCCTCTTTCTTTTTTTTACATATATGAGATCCATACACATCCACTAATACAATTTAAGTATGGAACTCACACTTCCACTAATACAACTAATCACTATACATTAAATAATACTCCATATTCATTAATCCACGTGAAAAAATAAAAATTACCCTTTGAGTGGGACGGAGGGAGTATTATTTTTGGAGTATTTGCAAATTGAATATATATAGATATATATATATTTAAAATGCATAACATATTTTGTTAACTAGGTCTATTGTTTATCAAATTGGCTTCTTTGTTTTTTATCTCTGAAAATTTACAGTTTTGTCACTATCTATAAGAAACTTCACCTAGTACCTCAGCTCTTCCCTGTTTTTTTCTCAATCATTTATTATTTGAGAATAATATAATAGTGTAGGTGTTAGAGTGTCTTGATTAAATATAAACGATTCAATTTTCTATCAGATTAAATTTTTAGATGAGGTGGTCATTATTTAACATAGTATTAAAGACTCAGAGTCTGATCAAATGAAATGTTTAAGGTTCGAACCTCACCGCCACCCATTTATGAAAAAATTTCACATGCAATAATTTTATATCATCACTAGTTTCTCTATAACTCAGACAAGACATTTTCTCAAATAGTTTATATTATCAAAGAAATTAACCAATAATAAAATCAAAATTTACTGATATAAAAAAATTCATAACTTTTATATTTTCAAGAAGAAAATACTCCATTAATGTAAGATATTATTAGGGGGACCAAAGCTTCTATGTACGTTATTATCATCAACAAAATTATTATTATTATTATTAATTAGCATTATCTTAATTATAAAATTAATGCTTTATCGATCTTATGTTAGCAAATTTATTATTTTACGGAATTTTAAAAGTTGATTATTAAATAAATAAACAAATAAATAAAACCCGTATGGTGGCGGGGCGGGTCCGGGTAGAACCCGTTTCAGCTCAATTTGTCTTTAGCATTGGATTGTGGTACTGTACCAATTATGGACCACATAATTTATTTTCATTCATTAATTTTCTATAAATAATTCATTAAATTATTTTGGATATCTGTGCATGATTAATGGATAGGTGTCACATGGTTTTGCCGAGTGATTTAACTTAAAACATTTGAAATATTCATGTGATTAAGGTTGGAATGGTCCGTTGTGGTGGTTGTCAATAAAGCTGTCCCCTCATTACATTTTCTCTGTTTTTTCCACATTTTTCTTAACCTTTTTTATTTTTTTAATATATCTATTAATTATTTTTAATTTGATGCCTTTCTTTTTTGGCGAACTTAATTGTGGTTTTATTATTAATTAATATTGCATGGGCCATCGTAATTTTAACTTTTTCATCGAAACAAGGGCCAGAAACACTCCAAAATGGAAAGAGTTAATAATAATAATAATAATAATAATAATAATAATAATAATAATAATCCATATAAATTGATAAAAATATCAAATTATATTTTCGATTACGGGAATAATGATACTCCAATCCATATAGTACGAATATTTGATTTAAATTACGTTGTATGTCTCAGAGTCTAAATTTGAACGGACTTAAAAATTAGGTTAAAGCGAAAATTTTATAATATAGTACATATTAATACGAAAAATCCTGCTATCAATTGCGTAGAACTTTTGCATCAGTATATTTGCAGGTATATATTATGAACTTTCAAATTTAATAGATTAGTTTTTTTTTCTCAAATTTTAATTTGAAATGTTATTTAAATCAATGAAATTTTTGAAAAACACTTATGTATGTGAATTGGGATCACATAATTAGTAATTAATGTCATATATTAATATTCTTAAAATTCAATGTTTATTATTTAAATTTTAAAATATTTAAAAATATAATTATTTTTACAATTTTTAAATAAAAAGATTTACATGTGAGATTCACGCCAAACTCACTCTTTGTTTTTTCATTATTTTAATTTTAATGCATATGAATTGAAAGAAAAACAACGTTTAAAATAAATATTTGCAAAAAAATAATTGCAAGACTTTTAGAAAGGATTACTTAGGTTAAAGATTATTAAGGATGTTTTAGATAA
Organism: Pogostemon cablin; assembly: GCA_023678885.1. Taxonomy (NCBI): domain Eukaryota; kingdom Viridiplantae; phylum Streptophyta; class Magnoliopsida; order Lamiales; family Lamiaceae; genus Pogostemon; species Pogostemon cablin. The sequence goes on along the minus strand of CM042961.1, from coordinate 12,990,774 downwards.
AACATTTTATAATCTTGTATTTCTAGAGATTCAAAAGTGTTCTACAATTTTGTGGTAAATTCTTTTTATCCATGGTTAAAAAGATATTATATTTTTAAATATTTTAAATTATAAATCTAAAATTTAAATTCAAATGTATAATAAAACATAAACTATTAAAATACAAAGTGATAAAATGCAAGGTGAACACGACTGCTAGAAATACTTTACCTTCAAATAAATATAATACTCCATGTATTAAGAATAGGTTGGAGTGAAAATAATGGCACCTTTTAATTAGTTTTAATTAGGCAAAGACTCGTGCAATATTGTCTGAAATGATTTTTGTATGACAAATAAGAAAGTGATAATTTTTATAATAAAATGTAGATGAAAAGTGATAAAAATATTGTGAATTATTTCATAAAAAATTTATATTATAAATGAAAAAATGATTACATCTAAAAAAAATGATAATATTTTTAATAAAAGTAATAATTAATTACAAAATTTTAGAATAATCTTATCATGTGAGGGTTTCACACGAACCTACTCCATGCTGTAGTTTTATTTTAGATTTTTCAGTTTTGTTCAAGTTTATTCTTATTGTTATACAAAATTAATTGTTAAAAATGATCTATTAGCATTATTAATTTGTGAAGATAATTATGAGGTCTAGTACTGATAATTAAGGGAAGACTAAGTCTTGTGAGACGCTACTTATACGAGACGGTTTGTGAGACGTGTTAAAATATGTCTATTATTTAGATAAAGTATATTTAATGATTATTAAAGTATGTTTTCTAAAGTATGTTAGATTATGCATTAATGGATGATTTTAGCGTGTTATAATATGATTTATTATTAATATACTATAACTACAAATCAGCATATTTTATCTATATAATAAGCATACTTTAGTGATGGGTCGACCCGTCTCACGTCCGTATCACAAGAGGGTGTCTCTCAATGGAAATACTAACCATTACTATTATTGTTATCAATTATGAGTGTTGAGTGGGTGGTATGTTTTACTACATGAATACAGCTGCATGTACAGGTGTGGTGTTATTACGGGTGCATGGTGTGCATCTTATCATTTGGGGTGAACAGCAAACTAGCCCACTTTTAGAGGGCTAATGCAGTAAATAAAAAGAGTTTTAATTTACACTAGTTATGATTAATTGCAATTGGGATTATTTTTTCCACAAAAATAGGCTTTGGAGAATTATGAATTTACTTTTGTAAACACTCTTTCATTTAATCATTAAAAAAATACAATATTATTAATTTATCACTGTAATTTAGAATTTTTCTTGACATGTAAAATTAATTACTTTTTAAAAAAAAATAAAATAAAAATTGTTACTCCCTTCCGTCCCAAAGAGAAATTCACAGTTACTGTAGATACGGAGTTTAAGAAAAAGTTTACTTTTAGGGGTAGTTTGGTATTTTTAAGTAATAAAAAATTATAAAGTAAGTAATGTGAGTTGTAAAGGGCTAGTAATTTTGAAATTAAAGTGTGTTGTAAGGTTATTGATTTGTGTGTATTTCCTTATTTGGAGATGTGAACTTGTTTATGGGACGGACAAAAATAGAAAGTGTGAATTTTTTTATGGGACGGAGGGAATATTGTTTAATGAGCTAGTCTCTTATAAATCGGGTTTACATTATAAATTCTTGTAAACCCTGTGATCCCTCCTAATTTAAACATCCTTCCAATACATATGATATACTATAAAATTAAAAGAGAGGACCACAAGATTTACAACGTAAACATGATTTATACATAAGATATACTATAAAATTAAAAGAGAAGACCACAAGATTTACACCGTAAACATGATTTATACAGTTGTTTATATTGTTCCATTCAAATCAAAATTGAGAGTTCAAATGCAGCTATATCAACTAAACTTTTTCTATAAAGTATTCACGTAATTTGTCCCTGAAAATTAGTTTTATTGAGAAATTATATTTTTCTAATACTTCAAATCTCCTCAATAAAAAAAATACTAATTCCATTTGAAACAAAGTACTACTCTAATAATTAATTAAAAAAGGATTAGTATGTGATTGGAGAGGCATTAAAAGAAGAGCTGTGTGGAATTGATTATTCAGTGCAGCATTTTGTCTTTTTCACGTGGCTGCTGTGATCTATATCCTCTACTCTAAACCTATTTGCATTACATCCAATAAAAAGAGAAAATATGATAAATTGTCTCACACATTTCACATTTTATAGTAGCCTTCCACTCATGAGTATTTCACATATTTTTTGTGCGTTGAATTAAAAAAAAAAAAAAATCCATCCCAAGAAATCTCTCTATCTTTCATTTGTAATACAAAATAAAGGTGAGAAATTATAAAGAAAATGTAAGAAATTTTTTGGGACGGAGAAAATAAATTTTTATGTATAAAAGTGTGTTAAACTTGTTAGATGTGTAAAAATTACGTATTTTAAATAATTTAATTAAAATGTATATAGAATTGTTACTGTGGCTTTGACTTAGTAACAACATATTTAATCTGTATTAAGCAATATAAAATTCGGCTCTATGGAGTATTATAAAAAATTTACAGTTCTGCCAAAGCTAGTCTTATTTTATAAATTTTCATGTGCGTGGACTAATTTTTCATGCTCATTGGGCTCAAGTGCTAAACCAGAAATGGGCCAGCCCATCCCACCTCATTAACGCCTTGATCCATCTAATACTCGAATCAAATAATAATTCAAAGAGTTGGTCTTCCACACTCATTAATTTGGGAGTTAATATCTTGTAAATCGAGTTTACATCATAAACCTTTTAAACTTTATGGTTTTCCTTAATTTAAACACCCTAACAATACATAGGGTATATATGATTGGAAGAAGGACCACAAAGTTTACACCGTGAACCTGGTTTACACAAGTACTTGTATTGGTTTGGATGTGTCTATAGGTGTGGATTAATCGATTAAACCGAAAAATCAAATCGAACCGAGCACAATTTTAAATGTTATTAAAACAATTATTAAAAAAATTCAATTATTCAATCAAAGACCGAACCAATAATTTCGGTTCAATTAATATTTGATTTTTCTTTTTCTTCGTTTGGTTTCGGTTAATAATTAAAATTTCGATTATTTCGATTTTGCACATTTCGGTTTGGCTACCAAACCAAATGATGCACACCTAGAAAATCAATTTCCTTGGGTGTGTACATATCAATTTGAAAGTAGAGCAGAAAAATACCATCAAGCTATAAAAGCCAAAGATTAAACCTTAAAAGCAACTGCTCAAGATAGGATGGTAAAACTTATTGTTCAAAAAATTAATTTTGTACACCCTATGTATACAACACTTTTCTTAACTCAACACTCTACAAGCAAGAAGTTTTTTTTCTAAGAAAGAAAAAGAAAGGTGATTAAGAAACACATCCATCATTCATGTATGAATTCATTAATACCAAAGAATATGACCATAAGGTTCTTCATTATACATCCATTGACTCGAAAATTCTGTACCTTTAGTCATTAGTGACTCCATCAGGCATCAGCCTCACAACACTGAATGAGAAAGATCTTGAGAGAAATCTCCGACGGGCGGGGTTTGTATTCTTAAAATGAATCAGTAATCATATCGAACTATTCTCCTTCAATTTCTATCTTTGGCCAACCTTGATCAGCCTGGGACTTCACAAACTCTGCCAACAGTTTGATCTCGTCTTCCCCTAGTCGAGGCCCGAACGTGCATTGACCTCTTGGAGTGCAATTCTCACCAAACCCCTACATCAACATGACAAACAATGTTAATGCACACTAAAAAGATAAAGATTCATAATTTTCTTCTTTTTTTTTCATGATCTTGAGAGCTTACAGGCATTCTTCCTTTTCCAAAATATGTAACTCGATATATTTCTTCTTCCGTATCAACACCATTTCTGCACAACATAGATCTCAGCTAACTAATCACACTCATCTCTATTAATTTTGGCTACCAGGAATGAACAAGGCAATAAATGGTTTCTCACATTCAGACATCATTCACAATGATGAATATTGAGAAGACAGCAACGGGTAAGTGGTTGTAATCAAATGAAACTAAACTATGATCCATCACAGAAAAAAAACACAACTTTTTATGACGACGTTGCTCATACACTACACCCCTATTGTGAAGTAGTATGTCGTGAAAGTGACAATGCCAACTTATCCACAAGATTAAGCATTGACATGGTCTAAGTTCTAACAACTATAACTTGATCGTCTCGAAAGAAACCTACTCCAACTTATATCAATTTACCTCTGTAGATCTTTCAAGAATAGTGTTGCCCCCTGCAAAGATAAACCAAGTTAATTGTAAGAAATCTCTGCAATTTTTTTCTATTTTCCAAAGTGGTGGATGAACTCACAGGTTGTATTATGTTTCCACCGGCATCATGGCATCCAATGCAAGCTCGGCGGAACAAGGTTGCTCCTTTCAGAGCATCCATTGTTTGTCCCAATGACACTGTATATGAGGAACAAAAACAATACTTCACAATGGACGCATTACGTGTTGCACAAACTAATAGCTGTAAATATGCTGAATCGAAAATCTTAATTCTGGTAATATAATCAATTGTATATTGATCCGAATTGAACGCGACCTAGATTATTATATTGTGACTCTTGAGACCACGGTTCCCCAAATTCAAAAACAATTACAGAAACCCTAATCCAGAAACAATTAACTAAAATAATCCGATTAAGGATAAGATCGATGGTTTACCAACCAGGGGGATTGCAGATAGGCGATAAGGCTATGACTGCTGCCATTAGAGGCGGCGCGATGATTTTCAACAGCTTCGTCTCATCTTTCTGACATTTGCCAACTTGTTCATACTTCCCCAAAACCCTCACTGGCTTCTGTTTAAAATTCTTGAAATTGTGGAAACTTAGCAACGGTGTTTGAACAGTAATGGACGCATTCAGGCAAGGATGCGAGGAAATTAATGTACCTTGTTAGAGAGGGAAAAAACGCTGCTACCGCAGCTCGTCGTCGCCATTGATGCTACTTGCATGTTTTCCTATATCTCAAATTCCCCCAAAAACACACCGAAACGACGTAGTTATTTAACGATAAAAAAAATACAATAAAATATACGAGTGAGGCGCCTTTACAATTTCTGTGCCCTTGTAATTTAAACCCCTAGTAATACATAGGTTTAAATAGGATATAAAGAGGGAGGGTTGTGTTTACATGGGGACACGAAGTATTCCTCCGTGCCTTTACAATTTCTGTGCCATTTGTAATTTAAACCCCTAGTAATACATAGGTTTAAATAGGATATAAAGAGGGAGGGTTGTGTTTACATGGGGACACGAAGTATTCCTCCGTGTCCCAGGGGCTCAGGAGCTTTTGCCAAAATATACTCCCTTCGTCCCCTTGAAAGGTATCTATTTTACTAGTCATTGCATCCGCTTCAAAAGCATCAATTTCCTCTATTTAATAAAGAAAATACACAATATGACTTACCACTCCATCTTATCTATAATAATAATACTCCTTAATTTATGTGTAAAAAACAAATAAAGACCTTAGAACCGTCCACGTGCAAACAGCAAATGAATACCTTTCAAGGGGACGGGGAGTATAATATAATATTTTCATACATGCAAATCATTTAGTTATAAACAAACTAATCATAAATACTAAAGAATGCAAAAACTTGAACATACAAAATAAGCTCCATCTATAAAATTTAAAATAATAATATAAGTTTAGAGTGCAGGGAATATTTTGCAACAAGATTATATAAAAAAAAACCTCAAATAATGCACTATTTATTCATTTATGCTAAAGAAAATAATATTCCATAGATTATTGTTATACACAATTTCATCTCCTCCATGAGAAGTTCTTGCATAGGGGGATGATATTCAATGTTACAATCAACAAAACTATTACATTATTATTTCCCCATCAATTCATTTCCCTCCCTTTCCATTTTTCATATTATATCTCAAATAAATATGTATACTTATAATTTTCATAAAAATTGGGGTGGAAGAATGGTTAAAGTTCCATTGGAAGCCTTAGCTCCACCTCCACCAGCCCATCCATACTTCTAAAGTAAGACGGCACTATGCTTGTTCTTGCTTCTCCTACTGATAAACAAGGAAAAGCTTCGTATGATGTAGTGAACTGGAAGCCGTCTCAAAAGGTGAGAAAACCGTAGTCAATGAGAAACACATCATGGGAGAGATTCGGATTGCTTTCTTTTCTTAGGTTCGCGTTCCCCTAACTGCAAGGAAACCAAAACCTCTCCCCCTTTGCAGTTTTCCTTTAACAGAGCTAAGCTTTTAACATCTGAACTCTCCCCATGCTGGCTATGGTGTAGAGATTTGCATGAGAAGCTTGGGATGAACTGGTGCTCGACACTGGGAACCACCTCAGAGCAACTTTCAATGTGAAGCTCGTCACTGATGGATGGTGGTGTTAAACCCTCATGAGAGTCGTCGTTGGCAGAAACATTCAGATCTCTGATGGGAGATGGTTCGGAGTTTTCTTCACACCTGTGTTCAGCGTTCAACCGCTCAGGAGGGGAGAATTCTCCAACAATAGAGTAGACTCCTGTTGCTGACGCGTTTCTCTGCTCTTGCGTCGCCACTGTTTGGATGTAGAAGGAAAAGAAGAAACAATGGCACTTAAGAGAAGAAATTTAGAGCAATTGCCAACATGTTAGAAGGAAAATGCAATACTTACCCAGTAATTAGACTATTCTAGCATGTATGGAACAAAAAATTCCAGAAAGTTAGCATCAACATAAGTTTCTTTGAATCATGTATTGAACAATGATTAACATGTTTCGACGAAAGGTTAGTAGGAAGAGTTAATCTAAATACGAGCATCAAGCGTACGATTTAATTTCCTCACCCAGCATGACTCAAAGAACACTAAACAATAGCTTAATTATATATAAAATTCAGCTTCATAGACTAATAATTGGTACATCTGACAGGTTAGTTTATGCGTCCATTTGAACTGACTAAGGAGTGATCTTCTATTTTGATTTATTCTAACATTGCAAAAATAAGGTGTCAAATATCATTTTCTGGTTCAGGAAAAGATTTTGAGTGCTGTATATGAGGGTCACAATATACGATTAGGAGTTAGAAATACGAACCGTGAAGCCCTTCTGTGGATGTGATGAGATCAAGTTCTAAAAGATCAAGAAGACGCCCTAAATCAACTCCACTGGTCCAATTTTCAGGAGGTTGGCCAGCTTTTAGTTTTAACCGACCTCGATTAGCTGTACCTCCCCAAATGATACCAACTGGCTGAGGCTTCTCACTGTTTTGATTTGTCAGAAGGATAAGGCTTCCGCTGTCACCTTCGAGGTCAAACGTCTGATGATTCTTTCCGACAACAAGAAAATCAGTGAAAAAACAGATCCCTTTTTCATCATTGTACTCTAATGAATAGGCCATAATGGTCCCAGTTGTCAAGCCCGAGCTCCTTCCAACTTTTACGACTTCCCTTCCAATGAGACTACTGATAGGAGACTGCAAGTCTATTGCATTGACATCCCCAATTTCACCGGCACCCTTCACTTCTGTTGTAACATTGGCCATGTCAAAATCTTCAGCAAAAGGAATGAAGGCACCATCGGCACGTACAAAAGTCTCTGCACATTGGAAACATTATAATAAGCATGTAAAATTGATACACTGTGGCAATCACGAAATACAAAACCCTTTCTTTTCGTTAAAAAAGAAAAACAAATAGGATAAACATATAGTTAATTTGCTCTGTCTATCAAAGTAAGATTTGAAATATAAATTGAATCACAAAAGAATATTGGCAGCCCTTTACTTTGTAACTTCCTTTTCGTATAACTTGTGCGTGAGTCAAATCTGGAAAAGTTATGGTGAAGATTTCAGCAAAACTATAACGAGGAAAAAAACTTAGATTTTTAAATACAGGAGAAACACATAAACATAATTGCTAGATCAATATAATATGGATCTATGAATATGAACTCATGCCATCACTAGCTACAATAATCAATGCTGCACCATAATCTGTCTTCTTACAACATTATCCATGCCAAAAAAGGTTCTTGCATGCTTAGGTATCCCATAGAAACAGGTTCTTGCATCCTGTAACAGAATATTCTACATTGGAAATACACAATTTAGCGTTATATTACCTGGGTTCGTTCCAGCAAAAGTCCCATACCATAGGTCATCATTTACAAATGATGTAGCCCTTTCCACGGCACCCAAATACACCCCTGGGCCAAGCCTAGGGGGCAATGGATGAAACATCTTCTGACTTGGGTAGTCAAGATCAACTGCAACATGTCGATTAGTGAGGAAACCAACCTGCTTACTTCCTGTCCTGCTTTTAACAATGGCACCCAAGGTTCCATAAGTTTCCTGGCTTGCAACCTACAGTATACAGGGAGTTTAATTATAAGAATACGTGAAGGAGATACAAGGTGAAAACCTGGAGATACAGAAAAGAGCAGTATTAATTTATAAAAATAATTTGGAAACCTGTCAGCATCATCAGTAATGCTTTCTAACAGAAATATCACATTTGAATCAGACAGCATTCCATATTCCCCATTTTAGAAAGAAAGAATTGTAAGACACGGTATTTTATTACCTGGGAACCAGATCCAATGCATGGATCACTCCCACCAAAACCATCCACAAGTTCTGTGTATACTAGTGTTTTCGGGGTGGCTGCAGGTGCTCCAAAGTAAGAAAATTCAACAACATCAACCTCACACCAAACACCTCCAGGTCCCTGGAATATGTCATTAAGAATTCAAAACTCAAGAAGGTAGCAAAAGAAAAGCATAAAAACTAACAAAAACTCCAACATCTCAAGGTCCAATTGCCATCTTTACATGAAATTAATCCATCAAAATAATAGGAGCAATAATAACAATAATATGAATTCACAAAAAGTCCCCAGTTATTCAACTACTGAGCACAGTTTAAACTTTTATGGATATAAATAAGAGAATTTGAATGCTCCAAAACTAAAGACATGTCACATGAGATCAAGGAGAGTAAAACCTCAAGGGCCATAGGCAGACACTGGGCACCGTCCAGCCACTCCCTGTGCACTTTCCTAGCAACAAAGACAAGTATAGCTGGTATATTAGTCAGCAAACCCTTCCTTATCCTAAAACCAATTGCAGTTCCTAGGCTAACACGCCTCAAAATTTTGCTATGAAATGCTCTGATAGTCATCAGTTCAAGCAATGTAGTAGCTGCCAATCCTTTTGGACGTCCGACAATTTCAGGTAAAATCCCTTTCTGAAGATTCGCAAAGTAATGAGCCCTATCTTCTGCACAAGATGCTATCCTGTAAGCAGGCCATGAAAAGTAAGCAGCATTGCTCTCAGGGAGCTGACCACCTGATGCAAATGCTTGTAACTGCTGTGGACTTGATTCAAGAAAGTTAAGATGGTTGCTCCTTTCCAAATCAAATGCTGACTCCTCTGAGTGGGAAGATCCAGAGTTATGGGCTCTTAAATTCATTTTAGCCATAATCATGCCCACAAGTTAGCCCCCCTACAAAGTAAATTGAAGTCATCTAGCTTGTGTATCAACATTCCAGTTCATATTATACCCAGAAAACCCAATATGTGGAATGAAAATAAATGCAGGGAGTTATATAAGAGATTGAAGGTGTAGAGTTTCTCCAGTGACAACAATACCCGCCTACAATTCGAGAAAAGGACTCAAGTTATCAAATTGAGTTTGACATGATGATAAAGGATTCAATAAACAAGAAGGTAAAAGAAAATTTACAGCTTCAGATCTCGGATATTAATACGATTCATTAAATTTTTATTCAGTAAGGTACCTACCGCTTCCAAATGAGAAATCTTCATGAAAATGTTAAGTTGGGCAACAAACAGGAGCTCCTGAAACATCATCCAATCTCAGAATCAACAAATATATCTCTAAATACATCAATATAAATATGTTCAGGTAACTGCTTTTAACACTTCCCAATCCCTGGCATGGGGGTGAAATAATAATGACCTCAACTTCATACAAAATAACAGTAAATTTATCTACCAAATTACCCTTCAATTTAAAGCAAAGTTATACCAATGGCAAGTTCTTAAAACTAATCAAAGAAAGATCAACCTTTTCACAGGATAGAGATATAGAAATTATACCGAGGACAGAGAGAGCATAATCAAAACTGAAAATATAAAAAAAGTGCAAGGTGATATGTTCATAATCCAAGGAGACTAAGTATCAAGAAAATTAGGATTTTATTATCCAAATGAACACTACAAAACTACAGAAAAATGAACCCGAGAAGTCCCAAAACTTGAGACGTAAAAGCCACAACACAGCAATAAAAATTAAATGAATAAAAAAAGATTATATCTTTATGGCAAATTAAAACAATCAAACCTGATGATAACCAGGAGATTTCACCCTTAAACAGTAATGCTCGTCAACAACCAGTTCCAGGTCAATCAATTAATTAAGATTTATTCGCATTCAGAAAGATTACAGCAACTCTGCTTGAATCATAAAGAAAACCAATGAATATGTTTCTCAGACTTCACTTTTCCAGCCGCTTGAATATGAGAGAAGGAAGAGTGTCAAAAGGGGAAGCTATATTTGGGAGGAACTGTTTTTAGAAAGAAACTAATGGCAGTACTGTGCAATAAAATACAGTATTTATATACAGATAATTACTCACTAAACTATTAAGTAGTTTTAAGTTTACCAATGTTGCAACAGAACATATAGTTTATTAGTAATCTTTCTTAAAACACTTTTCCTCCCTTTGCCCCTTTTTGTTGTCCCTATCACTCTCATAGTCCTCTTTTTCGCCACTCATCATTTGAGTGGTCAAATTATTGATGAGCTAGAAATTGAAGGCCCTTGAGAAGATTTTAATGGTAGGAAAAGGGGGTGAGGCTAAAAAGATATCATTTTTCTTTGGATTCCACTGAGAAATTATAGGTTTTGTGGGGGATTATGGGGCCATGCATATCTGCTCCCCAAAAGTTGCACATTTCTTCGTCAAATAATTCATTTCCCACTTATCATAAGTTGTGGGGGTTATGCTCTGTGCTTCTAGGCATTCATTTCCTAACAGATGAGGTTTGTATGAGCACAATTGTGGCATCTGTGCAAGATATTTGATCATTCACAGTGTGGAATAACAAGAAGTTGCAACTAAAAAAAGAAAAACAGAAAACAGGAAATATAAGTGGTATATAGTATAATAGAATCACTTTCCTCTTCCTCCTTAACCTAAGAAAAGAAACCCAACTTTCATGGTGTATCAATAAAGAAACACTGAATAAGTCACATCACAGCGTAAAACTACTTTTTTTCCGAATTAAAAAGATTTCTTGCAAGTTTTCTGTTGTAGAAGGTGGACTTACTCGTGATATATACCAACACTATCAAGTTGACCTCTGTGATTTATCAGCAACGTTGAAATCTAGTTAACGCACCTTATCCTTGACAATCGTATCTCCTAATCCCCTCCATTGAAGATGCGCCAAACCCATTATACCTACCTCGAAACCAGCTACAGGCCTACACAATCTGCTTCAGAAGGATCCCTACTCCAAATCCTTTCTTGCACAACCTTGGCGCGCACGCGAGGTGTTTGTGTAAATGCCTTTGTGAAACAGAGATAGAAGAGAGCGGGAGAGAAAGGGTGGGAGAGAGAGATAGACGTGAGGTGTGGGGTTGTGGTAGGGGGGGGGGGTGGGGTTAGGGGGTTGGAGGGGCCGAGGGGGGAAGGGAAGGAGAAGGGGGGCAAGGAGGGACGCTGTCATTATCTTTTCATTATCTTCTCCGCTTTTGTCACTTGCATCATCTTTACTCATTTTGTCAATTATCATATCATCATCATTGTGGACTCCATCCCATTTAATTTTTTTTATTTTTATTTTATTTTAGTCCAATCATTTATTTTAAAATTTTAATTTTCATCTAAAAAATTATAAAATTCATGCCACTTTTTTATTAATAACAACACACATAATATTCATAATCACAATAACTAAAATAATATTATAAAATTATTGCACTTTTTACAAAATTAAACTCAATATATCTATATAAACTTCTCACATTAAACTACTACTCAAAATATTCCTTTTTTTTTCCCTTTTTTTACTTTTTAGTCTTAAAAATATTTTTTCTTAATCACATCGAAAAAAACGTGTGACGAAAGGTGTATTTACTAAGCTATTATCCTATGTTTGCTGGAGAATTTAAATTACATGGAGTACTATTTACTCCCTCCGTCCCCTTGAAACGTAACAGTTTGCTTTTTGCACGTGGATTAAGGAGTATAATAATTTAATGTATTTTGAAGTGAGATAAATAATATTTTATTGTGTAGTGGGTAGTTGTATTAGTGTTGAGTGTGGGGTCATGTGTGGTCACATTAATCTAAAAAAGGAAATAGATACATTGTAATAGGACGGACCAAAATGGCAAAATGGATACGTATCAAAGGGACGGAGGGAGTACTTGTTTTCAGACCAATTTATTTAAGTTTTTATACGTATTCTTTTATGACAAAGTCACTTGTGAAACGGGTTATTTTTTAGATGGGTGTGAGACGGGTCAACCCGTCATTAAAGTATGCTTATTCTATAAATAAAATATGTTTAATGGTTGTTATAGTATGTTTTTAAAAATATGCTTAATTATGCATTAAAGTATGATTTTAAAGTGTTATAATATGATTTCCTATTAACATACTTTAACTACAAATAAGCATACATTATCTATACAATAAACATACTTTAGTGATGAGTCGACTCGTCTCATACCTGTCTCACAAATAATCCGTCTCACGCAGGGGCGGATCCAGAAAATCGCAGTGGGTTGGACTAAGTTTATTAAAGAAAATAAAAATTAATAATAATAATTAAAAAAAAAATATATATATATATATATATATATATATATATATATATATATATATATATATATATATACATACACACACACGGATCACCTTCTCAAAAGTGGACGGTGAATGATCTAAATTTTAATATTTATCGTAATGGGCTCATAGAATATATATAATTTGAGAAGATATATTTATTTTTTTACTTCATTTGGGTGAGCTTATTTTTTTTTACTGTACTAAACTTAAAAATACAAATTATTTACATATAATATAATGGGCTTTTGTTGGCAGCCTTGGGCTTAAGCCCGGGGCTGCCCTCACATAGATAGGCCCCTGGTCTCACGAGAGATTGCCACTTTTTTTATTCCATTATTAATACTCCCTCCATCCTACCGAAAGGTCACCATTTTACTATATTGGGCGTCCCATCCAAATGTCCACATTTTCCACTTTTAGTAAAAAGGTACCACATGTGGCCACCACTCACTACTAATACAACTACCCACTACACATAAAATAATTATACTCCTTAATCTACGCACAGGACTATTACAATTTGCCATTTCATATAAATATAAACATAAATATGAACGAGAGTGAAGTATCAACTCCCTTTCTCTTGTGCACTTCGTTTATTTTATGACTACACTACACGGCATTGCTATGGGATAATAATTAAATTATTATTTTAAATTTTAAATATTAATTTAATTTATATAATAATATCATATTTCTGACGATCGATGTAATGATGATGGTGTCAAATATGATGTGGGTACTTTGTGTCGGGACTCCAACGTCATACCAACACTGAATAATTAAATTATAAAAAAAAGTGCGTGGACATTTTAGTCCAAATGATTATTTGGGTATATAGATGATAAGGTTAATTGTTGAATAATGATTTTTTAGCAATTCAAATTTTTTATTTTCTACAATTGGCACTTAGTATATCCTTATATATGCACATGTGTATATAGATTGATGGTAAGATATTACATATAGATAAATGATGATATTATAATATCAGTATTAAAATAGTACATTGCAATGGATAAATAGTTAATGGCTTTAAAAATTTTAACATCAAAACAAATAACACATACTCCCTCCGTCCGATATTAAGATTTACGTTTTTGTCCCAAGTTAAGGTTTACATTTTTTTTTTTGTCATATTGAATCCATACAAATCAATTATTTATTCTATGTAAGGGCCTACACAAAACACTAATACAAATACCCACTTTACATTGAATATTATTTCTCTCACCTCACTATACTTAAAATATTATACTCCATCCGTCTCATTTCAGATGTCACATTTTCTATTTTGGGTTGTCTCACAAAAGTTTGCATATTTTCAAAAAACGCAAAAAGTAAAAAACAACCACCCTTCCACCATACACTTTATTTACAAAAAAATCATCTCTACCTAACATACTTTATCATTTATTTATTACAAAAAAATACTATTATATCCCTAAAAGTTATCCCTTTCTTAATCTCCATATCGGAATTGAGGGTGCAATCTTTTGTGGGAGGAAGAAAATATTTCTTAATCTCCATGTAAAAAGTAAATATCAACGTTAACGCGGAATAAAGACATTAAGTCTTAATATACTAAGAAGATGACACTTGCTAAAGAATACTCTCCTTTAGTTTAACAGATTATAGTCTCTGTGTATGGAGAATATGTGATAAATCTAGCTCTAAAGTAAACTATTTCAAAGTAGGTATGCAGTACGTACATCATAAATTTTCTTAATGTTTAGTAGATTGTCACATGAGATCTAAACTATCGTCAGTTCATCACAATAGCAAAATATTATCAGAGGTAAATTTTGGTTGCTACTTCAGCCAAAATAATGCCTAGTAATAAATCTAGTTACAATTGGTGTTGGGGTGGGGGGAGTTTGTACAATTAATGATTAGTGTAGTAATTTTGGTGGCAAGAATTGTTGAGAGAAAGAGGCAACAAAACAGTAGAAACATTAGGTAAAAGCGTGTAGAAACAAATTGGTAATAAATCGTTATATCAAAAGCGCGTTTTACGAAACTTTAGCAGCCCATTTAATGATTGGCCTTCCTGAAAAATCCCAAATCTAAATGGTGTCTGGCTCTTTTCTTTCCGTGGTCCCTGTACGGATTGGGCCCTAGAGATAAGGTTTGATCGGCCGGCCCGCCCCATCAACTGTAGAAAACGATCAAATTATTGGGCTAGCGGGCCCACCATTTCTGGATACTCCCAAATTCCCACCAATAACGTGCCAACATTTCACCCCCAAAACAGGGCCATCCACCATTTAATTCTGCCCTGGGTAATCATTCAGCTTACCACTTCCTCTCTTGTAGGGTTTCTTGCAGGAAATTAACAATAATTTATTGAATAAATTAACTTAATTAATTGATAGTTTAGAGAATGTCAGCATATTATTGGTCCATTGAGAGCCGAGCACTCTTTTGATCAATTTTAAAACTTAGCACACCGATTACATATTTAATATACGTGCAATTGAATTCAACTCGATTCTAATTCAATAAAATTATGTCATTGGACCAAAATTTAATTACGGTATACAATTATTAAGAAATCATTAGATATTTCATAAAATATTATACTCCCTTCGTCCCAAAATTTTTTGCATACTTCCTTAATTTTGGGACGGAGGGAGTACTATTTTGATGTAAATTTGTAAACTCCTTATCAATAATATAATTATAAAGTATCAACAAATTTAAAATAACGAATTATACTATGAAGATATATTATTAATAAGATAAAAAAAAAAACAATGCACAAACACTAGAGGTAAATTTTAACGAATTATACTATACACATGGCATTTGATCTTTGCCCTTAAATCTTAAATTAAAGATTATGTTTTCACAAATATAAATAGTTTACCGTATACAAGATTTATAATGGCTATATTTCATGTTAATGATCAATATATCATACTTATGTTGGTCCCAATATAAACATTTCTTTATATATAATTGAAGGGTAATTCTGAAAGTTCACTTACTGGTAATGTTTCTTTGATATTTATTTGGGCCGGCCTGATTCCACATGGAGCCCATATAATTTGTGGGCCGAGAATCAAAACAAACAAAGCAAATCTGTTGCTGTTTGCCGCACAAATCTACACACTGGACCCACAAATATGTCCATTAATGACCGGGACTTACCACCGCCCACCGTCGACGTCCACGGCTGCGATCGGCTTTACCGTGCCCTAACCGACTGCCACCGCCGGATCCCGGCAGGACGGTCGCGCGACGCCGCATGCCGCCACCTCAACCGATCTCTGGCTGAATGCCTGGTGGCCGTGGTCTGTCCGGAGGAGTCCGACGCAGTCCGCAGCCTCTGCTCCAGCGGCGGCACCGCCCTTAAGCGCCGCCAGTGCCAGCAAGCACAGCTATCTCTCTCCGCCTGCTTATCTAGTCACCAAGAGGAGCCCTGAGATTCGTCTGGTTTTATTGCTTCCATCGATCAATTCCGCCGTTATGTGAGGCTTCAGATAACTCAATTTTACGTTTCCATGGATGTATATGTAGTATCTAGAGCTTTAAAACTTGTACCTCGTCAAAAAGATCTCAGATTTATCCTGCAATCAGATATCAGCCCGCCGTATGAATTCGTGATGGAGCCGGATAGAGCGAAGAATTGGATAATGAATGGAAATTGCTCTCAATTTCCAATGATGGGGGAAATTGCCCCTCTGTGCCCTAATTTCATCTCTGCATTCATTTGCTTTGATCGATATTAAATTACTGTCACTAATGTTCAAAATTCATTGATTTTGGTTGTATTACTATTTTTTTTCCCCATTAATGTAATCTATCAATTTAGTTTGATTCATCTGGAAATAGAACATGGTATTTCTTGAAATGGGTTCAAATTTTGTTGGGATATTCCATTACACAGAGTGTATGGTAATAATTTAAAATTCAGAAATAAAACACTACTAACTAAGCGTATGTGCTACTAACTCCAGGGACTTGGAATATGTCTTTTTTGTAGCTGAAGATAGATGTTGAGATACTCGGGTATCATCTTTGAAGTGAACTGCACACACCTGTCACAAAAGGGAAGGGACGAATGATATCTCAGTAAAATGGATGGTTAAATGTTGGTAAGAGAACACAACAATATGATCACAATCTGCATGCATAACCAATTAAAATAACTTCTCTTGATTCCAAACTTAATCTTGTGTCCTAGAGTTTCTTTGTTAGACTACATTAAACCAAACTCGGTTCCTATAATGGAATTTCTCACTTCAAACAAAAACTATAAGAAATGAACAATTACACGAGTTTTTTTGTAAAAAAGCAAAGAAATCTTTGTCGAGAAGACTAATGTCACAAACAAGCGTATATCTGCCTCAGTCAGCATGTCTCCACATAAGTACCGTTGTTTGCTCAGAATTTCCTCACATTTGTCTAAAGCTTTATATAGGTTGATCACGGCATGGACGGAGGGAGGGTAGTTCGAAAAAAAGCAGCAAATCAAATTCAAGGCTTGTAAGAAGAGCAGCAACACAATGATTCAAAGTACTGTACCTCATCGTAAGGTTCCTGTTTCTTAGCGAAACCACATTTGTAAACACCATTGTTAACATTATCATATATCCAATTATTTACTTCATTGATCATGTCTTGTAAGTGAGGAGGATAAAGATCCACACTCCGCGATATCATTGAATTCTGTGTTCAACATTTGGATTATCTCTTCCATGTAAAGGGTCTGGCTCTGTGAACATAGTAGAAAGCTCTACTTAGTTGCAACTGTAAAAAGGATAACAGTAAAAACAGGAAAGATAAGTATTCAAACTCTCGGTTCAAACATCATCATCCATCTCTATATTCAATTGAGGACAGAGAGAGAGAGAGAGAGAGATAAGAATATGTGATAAGCAGGTCATGAAAAGGTGTTCTAGTGGAAATCTCTACTTGCAAATGCAGGTGCTGGACAATCTCTTTTAATCTTAACAAAAGTCCATCCTAAGGGAATAAAGACCAATCATTTTGCAAGCAAAAGACAACTATCCTAAGCCAATGCCAAAAGTTTAAGGACAGAATTAGTAAAGAAACAGGACCAAAATATAAGACACAGGCAAAACAAATCAAAACAAACCAGAGGCGATAAATATTGCAAAGAAAATCGATATCACATGGGTGAAATTTGTTACTATTTTTATGATTGAATCCCCGAATTAAATAAAATCTGATTAATATTTCACAGAGATCAACACATCTGCAACTCATTCTATATGAAAAAAAAACATTACATTCAGAATTTATCTCATGAAAACTTACATTCAAAATTGATCTCATATAAGTTAAAGATTCACAAAATGAGAACAAAGTTCTACAGTGACCAAGTTTCTAGCACAACCATAGTAAAATTCAATCAAAAACTAAAGTAAAAATTCACCTGATTGATTTTCCACACAAAAAAAGCGGAGTAGCAACTTGAAATCTTGTATCCAACTGCCCATATATTCTCAACCAAATTCTATACATTAGGGGTGATAATCGATTCATATACCCACTGTCAATAGTGCCGCCCATAACAATAACATATACATATGGATATTAAAAATATTTGGGCCCCTTAAAACTTGTGGCCCATGGAAGAAGCCCACGTGGACACTCATTTGGGCCGGCCCTGCACGTTGAAGTCCATTATCCCAAATTCGAAGGCAAGTTTAGTTGAATAGCCTTTTCTGTGGCTTTCCATAGAAGGAGCTGATAAAAAAGAGAGAATGCAAAGAAGGAGCGAGATTGAACCACCCCGCTTCAATGTTGCCTTACGCCACCCTTCAAGAGGCGGAAGCCGCCCTAGGGAGATCTCTCACGGCGGCGGAGACTCTCTGGTTCACTTACTCCGCTTCCAAGTCCGACTACTTCCTCTATTGCCATAACATCATATTTCTCTTTCTCATTTTCTCTATTTTCCCCTTGTACTATCTCTTCCTCGAGTTTGTATTTAACAAATCTATTGGCCACTACAAGATTCAACCCAAGGTGCAGCTCTCCTTTTCAGATACACTCCGCTGCTACAATTCGGTAATGCGCATGTTCTTCCTTGTTGGCCCTCTTCAACTCGTCTCCTATCCCTCCATTAAGGTAAATACTTATTCAACTTCATGCTTCTCAAATTTTTGCATTTTCTTGTTCGTACACATCAATCTGTTGTTCTAGTAATCAAAAAGTGAGCTCTACTTTTTTCGTGGGATTTGATTAATGGTTTCTAATCAAGATCTGTGGTTCTATAATCTCACAAGAGTAGATAGTGACCTGGCGCCAAACGTTGGCATCAGCTTACGATTATGTTAAGCAAATAGGATGAATGAAATAAATTGGATTTTGATTTCTGTGAAATTATTTCACATAATTATTTTATTATTATTTTTCTAATTTTAAGTGTGATTGTGTTGTCACAATCTAATTTTGTTGTTTGTTCTTTTGCTCGACCGTTGTATCCACCACGGGGACTTGAATGTATGTTTTGCATAACCAATCATTTAGCCTTGCGTTTAATTATTGTTAGATGTTTTTTTGGTGGATCTCTGTGTTTAATGAAGATGATAGGAGTAAGAACAAGCTTGCCGTTGCCTTCTCTTTGGGAGATTGTTTTGCAATTGGGGGTGTATTTCATCGTGGAGGACTACACCAACTATTGGATCCATAGATTTCTGCATTGCAAGTGGGGATATGAGAAAATTCACAAGGTGCATCATGAGTACACCGCTCCAATTGGGTTTGCGGCGCCATATGCTCACTGGGCCGAGGTTTTGATCCTCGGGATCCCCTCTTTTCTTGGACCCGCGATGGTCCCAGGACATATTATTACATTTTGGTTGTGGATTGCTTTGAGACAGATTGAGGCTATTGAGACTCACAGTGGGTAATGCACTTAGCATGTTTGAAACTCGTGCTTTGATTTGATGCAATTTAGTGATAAGTCTCCAGCTTTGATTGATTTAAGTGTTATTCTATCTGCGTTGCTTTTGCAAATTTGACCCAATGATGGATGAACAGTGGTGTTCATTCACATTCTTTTCACTGTTTGCTTTTTGGGATTTCAATTGATATGCTGGAAAGTAAATGCATTGGTGGGATGAGGTCAATAATAGTGGATTAACTTTTGTGCACGAGGAGAGAGATTAATTCGACCCTTTCTCTCCCATTTGCATTTTATTTAGTAAATTTAAGGTCACTTGCTATGTTTATTTTAATGGAGATGTACATAATCCCATCTTCTTCCGAGCGTGAAATGATTCTTTGCTCCGTTGAACATAAAGTTATGTACCCCATAGTTTAGTATTAATTTCTTTGGTATAATTGTGTTTTTCGACCTATAGCTGAAAATGCAAAAATGGTTTACAAAAACCCCGGATCTGCACAAGAATAGCTCATTCCTAATTTAATTCCTTTTATAGATTAATATAATAAGTGATAGAGTGGTGGTTGTTTTAAAATAATGGCAACTATTGTGATAATCTTAACTGAATGCACCATTTGAAGTCCAATAGGTTAGCAGGCAGTAGCATACATGATTGACCAAGTTTGTGTAATAGGTGTGGTGGACGGGAGCATCCTCATCTTGTTGCTCTAGTGGGATTTTCCTATACATACTGACACTATGTGTTGATTAGAGATCCAACAAGGATAATTAATTGCATGATTAACATTTAATTTCCATGATTTTGTACAATGCAAAGATATACCGCCTCATGGAAGTCATTCTATTCATCATTACCTTTTCACAATATTCTTTTTAAAATGCAATGATTTTTTCTACTGCTTTAATTTTAAGAAGGCATGACAAAATGTATTGCTGCAGATATGATTTCCCTTGGACTCCAACGAAGTATATTCCCTTTTATGGTGGTCCAGATTACCATGATTACCACCATTACGTTGGTGGACAGAGTCAAAGTAATTTTGCATCAGTATTCACCTACTGTGATTACATTTATGGCACTGATAAGGTAATTGCTACAATTATTTTTATGTTCTGTTGGAAAGACATTGTTTGGCTTCAAATTATAGTGATTAACACCTTTGTTGGCTTATATGGCAGGGATACCGCTATTCGAAGAAGGTCCTTAATCAGGTTGATATATATTCTAGCAACTTTTATTACGTAGTAAAGTTAAATACAAATAACTCTGTAGTTTAATTCTTTTATTGTCATTACTTTGGAAAACCTAAACAGTTTAGTATTTTTGAAATTATATATATGCTCCTTGTAAAATCCTTGCATTTTGAGTAGTTCGTGGTTGGAACTGCTAATAGGTTTTCCCCCGTTACTGTAAAATAAGTTTATTTTGTTCCATTGCGTGCTATAAAAATGCTTCATCGAATAATTTCATCACAATAACTAACTGTTACTTTTTTCTTGACATGAAAAATTCTTTGATAATGTGCTTTAGTTCATACAGCTGTCAAACCCCTGACCTAGCCACCAATGGAGTTGAACTTAGCCGGGCTGAATTGTCTTCTAGCCTGTTTGATAATGTGCTTTAGTTCATATATTGAGTTGGCCTGAAAAAAAACCAGTTCAAGTGATAAACTGTTGGGGTGTTTGTTCAGGCCAAATTGACAAAAACGCAACTTTGTCATGGTCTGCTCAAATATACCCTTACAGACCTGCTTGCTTTATCAATTTCTATCTTCCACGGTGCATTCATAGTTTTTTTCTAATATAAATTTTCATCTAATCCAGCTACGCGAGGGGTTACAAGCCAAAGATGGGCAAAATGGAGTTTTACATGCTTCACAAGGTCTTAAAGTTGAGTAATGTGGGAAGCACGTTTTATATCTAGACGACTTACCTCCGATTTATCCAGTAATCAGATATCACTCTGCCTTACGAATTCGAGATGGAGCCGGATACAGCGAAGAATTGGATAATGAATGGAAAATGCTCTCAATTTCCAATGATGGTGGAAATTGCCCCTTTTCTGCCCCAATTTCATCTTTGAACACATTTGCTTTCATATTGGTTGGGACTTGAAGTTTCTTCTCCTCCTGTATTTTCTTTTCCTATTTCATTGGTGTAATCTATCAATTTAGTTTGATTCATCTGGAAATAGAAGATAGTTTTGCTTGAAATAGTTCAATTCTTGATGGGATAATGATAGCATGATCCAACACCAATTACTCAAATCAAATTCTTGTAAATTGTGCTATTTTTCATTTCCATTACTTCCATAGTTCCATTACACAGATGGTGTATTGGAATAATTTAAAATTCAGAAATAAAACACTACCAGAAAGAGGAATACCATGTCAATAAGCAGCACAACTTGCACCTTTTCACTACAGTAAATTGGAGAATCTAACTACTGAAAAACCAGTAAACTTTTCTTATCAACATTTTATTACACAGACAAGACAGTCACACACAAGGACTCACCGATAACGATTGCATTAGTGTTACACATAATTTAAATCATAGTTAACAAAGATGAAAGTGAACCCTACTTAGAGAACCTGTCTCTGTCATGAGGAGCAGAGAAGTCGACATCAGGACCATGAGGAATGATTCCGAATGGGTTTATAGACGGATGGCTCCCATAGTAGTGCTTCTTAATGTGCTCCATGTTGACTGTGCTACTAACTCCAAGGACTTGGAATATGTCTTTTGTGTAGCCAAAGATGTTGGGATGCTCGCGTATCAACTTCTTGTTACATTTGAAGTGAACTGCATAAACCTATCACAAAAGGGACTAATGATATCTCAGTAAAATGGATGGTTATATGTTGGTAATAGAATACAACAATATGATCACAGTCTGCATGCATAACCAATTAAAGTTCTCTGGATTCCAAACTTAAATCTTGTGCCCTAGAGTTGCTTTGTTGGACTACATTAAGCCAAACTCGGGTCTCTGAATAGCGAAGACATCAGGTAATTGACATGTTATCCTATAATGGAATTTCTGGTTCAACCAAAAACTTTTAAGAAATGAACAATTACATGTCGAGGTTTTTTCTTTTCAAAAAAAAAAAGCAAAGAAATCTTGTTTAGAAGATGGTCATACCTCATCAAATCTAATGAGGGTCACAAACAGGCGTATATCTGCCTCAGTCAGCGTGTCTCCACATAAGTACCGTTGTTTGCTCAGAATCTCTTCACATTTGTCTAAAGCTTTATACAGGTTGATCACAGCCTGGAGGGGGAGGGGGGGGGGGGGGGGGGGTAGTTCAAGAAAGAGCAGTAAATCAAATTCAGGGCTTGTAAGAAGAATAGCACCACAATGATTCGAAGTACTGTACCTCATCATAAGGTTCCTGTTTCTTCGCAAAACCACATTTGTAAACACCATTGTTAATATTATCATATATCCAATTATTTACTTCATTGATTGTGTTCTGCAAGTGAGGAGGATAAAGATCCACACCAGGATTCTCCGCGATATCATTGAATTCTGTGTTCAACATTCGGATTATCTCTTCACTCTCGTTGTTCACAATAGTTTCGAGTTTTTTATCCCAAAGAACCTAGAATTAAAAGGCCACAACCCTAAAGCATTATCTTGAAGAAGTTCATAAGAATATGCATGCATCTAGATAAAACATCTTAGAAATACGAAGCTGAACATACTGGAACTGTAAATTTCCCTGAGTAATTTGAACTTGCAATCTCGTACAGTTCTCTTATGCTTTTAGCTCCATGTAAAGGGTCTGGCTCAGCACCTGGTTCTTCCGTATTAGAAGCTGGAAAAATCCATCCCATGTGCTCATCAGTATCCTTTGTCCTTCCCCATATAGGCTTCACCGACTGATTGATAAACGAAAATATTGAATGAAATCAAACTCAATCAACACAAAAATTTAGGATTGCATTATTAACTAGTTCACTTACCGTGAAACTGATTGCTTTATCGAGCCCTTTGATCTTCAAGTAAGCAAGGCACCTTGATGCCCAAGGACAAGCATATGATACATATAAATGATACCTCCCAGCTTCAGCAGAGAAAGTAGAATCGGAATCCCTTGAAATGAAATTCCGGAAAGTTGAAGGAGTCCTCACAAAAGCTCCAGTTGCTGACATCTCGTCCAGAGCAGAGCGCGCCATTTGAACCGAGGAACTAACAATGATGAAAACATTAGAAATCCAGTCTACCTAAAATCCCATTTAAGTAGACGAAGTGACAAGATTCTATCAGACGGAAACATTAGCAACAGTCTAATCTTTCTAAAAACTAAAACATTAGCAACAATCCAATCTTTCTAGAATCCCATTTGAATAGATGAACTGACAAGATTCATCAAATGAAAACATTAGCAACAACCCAATCTTCCTAAATACCCATATTTTGGTAGCTGAGAACTACTTGATGCAAACATTAAGAATCAAGAATCTACAACAGCTCATAGCATCATTATTTCTAAACTGTGTTTGAGCATCAATATCTGTTGCTCATGGTCACAGTTGCATCCTAAAATCACAAATTCGTTTCATTGATAAATCTTAGAACATCATTGAACCCACAGCTACTACCATCCCAAAATAGTTCTTGCAACATTAAATGAAAATATCATTAAAATGAAGACACATTCTTCTAACTTCTGCTACCCTAAATTAACTTTAGCAAATGTTAAAAGAAATCATCCCATGATTACAGGCAGTAAAATCATCAAACTAAATGATCAATCACCTCCTATATCAGAAACCTATGTAGATTACGATTAAGAATTCAAGTATTAACCGAAAAATACAAGCAATTAATTACAGAATACAGTGGCTAAAATGATAAAAAGCTTATACCTTGAAATGGAGTTATTGAAGATGCGAAGTGCTTCTTGATTAGAGCTACATAGATGGGAGGGTAGGTGGAGTTGGGGTTTGAAGATCTTGATCGATATCATCCAATTCACTTTTCGCCAGCACTACCTCCATTAATGTCTGCCTTTCCTACTTAATAAGTCACCTTCCTAACTTAATTATTAGATTAGATTTTAATATAATTATTATGAAAATAATATTGAACTTTTGTGAATGAAAATAATAGAAGTAAGTGTTCAAGTTTGACTTACACTCGATTAATCAAAATTGAAATTAATTTCCTGGAGCTAGTCTTGATATTGTGTTCGAAAATT
This sequence comes from Pogostemon cablin, assembly GCA_023678885.1. Classification (NCBI taxonomy): domain Eukaryota; kingdom Viridiplantae; phylum Streptophyta; class Magnoliopsida; order Lamiales; family Lamiaceae; genus Pogostemon; species Pogostemon cablin. The sequence goes on along the minus strand of CM042961.1, from coordinate 12,965,771 downwards.
ATTATTTTAAATAACTAATTATTAAATTTAGAAATAATATATTATAATTAATTTTAATAAGAGTGTAAAACAATTTTAAATATTAGTAATAATTTCACTAATTAAAAAATAACATTCACATCTTGAAGAATAATAAATTTTAAATTGAATGTAAAGTAAATTTTATTGACAAAGTCTCTTGTGAGACGCTACTTTCATGAGACGGTTTGTAAGACGTGTTAAAGTATGTCGATTATTTAAATAAAGTATGTTAAATGGTTGTTAATGTATGTTTTTTAAAGTATGTTGAATTATGTATTAAAGTATGATGTTAGTGTGTTATAATTTGATTTATTATCGACATACTTTAACCACAAATAAGCGCACTTTAACCACAAATAAGCATACTTTAGTGACGGGTTGACCCATCTCACATCCGTCTCACCAATAACCCGTCTCACAAGAGACTAACTCAATTTTATTAAGTGATGCAAGGAATCATTTGTTAACTTTAACAATCCAATTAAATCAATATTATTAGGAATTTAGTTTAACATGATTCATACTTCCTTGAAACAACCCAAAAGCATGTGCAATTTTTTAGATATATTAATTATAATATTGCAGAGATTTGATAAAATAAATGTCATTTACCTTAAAAAAATAACCATTTCTTTTGCATTATAATGACATTTTATACAGTAAATAAATTATAATTGGGTGTCACTTTCTCTTATTGGATTGAAGTACTTCATTTGTGTAAAATATCAATTTTTTAATTTTTTTTAATTTTTTTAAACTAGGGAATGGAATGGATTATGCTGCCAAAGTTGTAATAGTAAGAATTTTCTTTTATTTAAACAATAATATATTTATGAAATGGAGTAATTAATATTTTCTCAACTCCCAAAAACCATTTTTTTCTCTAGTTCATGGTACATGAAGATTATAGTATTTGACTATTTTCATCACTATTTCTATTATTAGTATTTTCATTCAATATGAAGATATAGTATTTCTATTATTAGTATTATAGTATAACTAAAGATCAAAAAGAGGACATTCTGATCGCAAGTCCCCATTATAAAGCTTAAATCATTCATGACATAATCGATCTAACTTCAAATTCAATTTGTATTTGTTCAATTCATTGTTTTTTTTTTCTTATTTTATTATTTTTCTTATTTTATTATTGCTTAAATCATTCATGACATAAAAGGATCTGCACTGGTTGATTCTGAAATATTCCTCTTTCTTTACCTAACAGAAATCTAAAAAAAAAATCAATTATAAAGCATGAAATAAATAAAATAAACGCAAGAGTCTAATTTAATAAAAACTCGAAGGTTTTCCAAAATCCATTCCATTAATACAAAGAAAATCAAATTTACATATACAAATCAAATTCGAATTTATGCTCAACCAACATCCATCAGCTGCACCAACAGGATAGTGTGTAAAAAAATACATTCACAAAAGTGTATGTAAATTATGATACAAAACATATAGCATCTAAAATACCGTCTAACAGATAAAATACATCATTCTTAGCTGGTCATAGAATTAACATCTCAGTTGAAGCATTACTCTCTTATGGACTGCAGACTAAGTCTCCAGTGCTAGCAAAAACACAGGATTATATTTGTCGATACTCGATAACGATGATATCATATAGTACTCGCATGAAAGACATCAGTATAACTGTATAAGAAGTCACCATTACTCTGATATTCGTGTGGAATGGAGAAGGCATGCATCTCACTTCACATCCCAAAATCCGAAGCTAAACTGAGGTGATTGATCGCATTCATACATTCTCTAAAAACATCATGGATAATGTAAGAGGGAATCACATGTTTATAATGAAAATCTTAGATTAAGAAATAACAACATAAGAAGAGTGAATGATCAAAGTTCAAAAGTGACCGCTGTAAAGAGTGAACTCACATTCTCAAGCTTAATAGGTTTTCCAATCTGTTTGGAAAAGAGAAGGCAGTTTCAAGCATATAACCTGTTTGTCCCAATCAGTTCAGAAATCGCTACAATCGCCCCAATGCTGCTCTAACTTCTGGTGCTCGACTGAAATCCTCATTCCGCTGCTGCAACTGATTCAATAAATTTATCATTTATTTGTGTTGTCATCATATATACATAACTAGAACAGTTGAAGAAATCATAAGGCAACCTTTTTCCATTGTTATCCTCGTAGACATTTCAGAAACAAGCGCGTACTTGTTGCTGTCATAACAAGCACTCATAAATGCTGCAAGTGTTATATGATCCACATTCTGGTTTGCACCTAACAATTTATCAAAAAATTGGACCGCGATGTCTACTTTGTGTTCACTACAAAGCTTTCTAATCAATGTCCTAACAGTGCGAACCCATAACTTCTTGTCTAATCTATCTAGAAGAGCCATTGCAGTTGAAGATTCACCTTTCTTACAAAACTCATAAGCTATTGTCACCCGTGTAACTTCACATGGGGAAATACCTTCGTCCATCATTTCTTCAAAAAGTTTTCTACCCTCATCCAACATGGATTCCTTGCAGAGCCCACCTATCAGGGCACCATAGGTAAAACTATCTGGTGCACAATCATTGTCTCGCATCTTGTTGAAAAACTTCATTGCCATGTCAACCTTACCATCCCTACAGTAGCCAGAAATCATAGACGTGTATGTTTTTGTTGTTGGAACGAGTCCCATGTGGGTTGCATCACAAAGAATTCTTTCGCAATCTGCCATTTTCCTTTGCCTTGAAAGCGAAGAGATCAAAGTTGTGTAAGTGTGCATATCAGCTGTAATTCCCTTCTTTATCATCATAGTAACAAGTGCAAAAGCTTGTCTCATATCCTCATTCTTACAGCTCTCAGATATGAAAATGGTATACGTAAATTTATCCGCACAAAACCCATTCCTGTAGCTTCTCTTAAGCAAGTCGCAAGCCTCCTTGACTCTTCCCTTCTTACAGAGACCATCAATCAGAGCATTGTACGTACAAGTATTAGGAGTTAAACCATCTTCCCCCATCATCTCCATTACATCATAAGCTCTATCCAAATCCCCAGCCTTAGCATGACCATCTATAAGGGTAGTATACGTGTTCAAGTTAGGACTCAATCCTTGTTCTTTCATTTTCTCGAGTAACATCTCTGCCCGTTGCAACTTCTCCTCTTTGCAGTATCCATCAATCATGGCTGTGTAGGTGTGTACATTGGGCTTGTAATTGTCACTTCTAACAAGTTTCAAGAAAAGCCTAAATGCCTTATCAGTCCAACCTTTCTTACAAAGACCATCAATCAATGCAGTATGGGTATATACATTGGGCTTCAATCCTCTCCTTACCATCTCCTCCAACATTTCAAAAGCTTGCTTAATGCTTCCTCGGGTACTCAGCCCATTAATCAAACTCGAAAAATGGATTACATTTGGTTCCAAACCCATCTCAATCATCTTATTAAAAACCCACAATGCTCTATTCGTGCAACCGTTTACACAAAACACATTGATAATCAAACTACACGTAGCTTTGTCAACAATAAAGCCTCTACTCAACATTGCACTTAGCCATCTATCAGCATCCGAAACTCTTCCTAGTCTACAACACACCACAACCATGGACTCAAAACTATAGGGACCTGGAACCACCCCTCTCTTGCACATTTCATCAAACACTTTCTCCGCCATCTCAAGATAACCCATCTCATTTACCACGCTCAGCACACAATTCAAAATGGTGTCACTCAGAACCAAACCTTGGCTCTGCATTTCAAAAACAATGTCCACAGCCTCCTTCAACATCTCAATCTCAGAAAAATTCCACAGCAAACAACGAACAACATCATGGGTTCTCTCAAGATTTCCATTTTTTATCAAGCAACTGGCAGTAACAATGTAAAACCTCATAAAATGCCTGAATTTCGGAAACGCAATTGCCCAATAAAAGAAACTCAGTGCCACCATTGACCCTGCCTCATCAGCCAATGAAGCCACTACAGTAATGGCCTGTTCTAGGGTCAAGAAATCAGAATCTATAGGCAAATTCAACACAGGATGTTTTGCATTGAAATAATATGAAGTTTTTTTCGGCTGATTATAGTATGCATCACAAACCCAAAAGCAGACCCTTTTGATAAGGGTTGATGGTGAAGCTGAGGAAGTGCAATCAATGGCGGAATGACAAATGGATTTGATGGTATAAGGAGAAACTAAGCCAGGAAAGAGTATCTTGGGTGCTACATTTAGTCGGTGGATTCCACCCAGGCGAATGCATAAGAGGGAAACCATGGATCCAACTGATCATAATTTGTGGGGGTTATGCACTGTGCTTCTGTTCATTGATTTTCTAACTCTTTTCACTGATAATGTTTGTACAAGTATTATTATATCATCTGTGTAAGACATTTGAACATTCATTCTGTGAAATTAGTAGAAAGCTCCACTTAGTTGCAACTGTAAAAAGGAAAACAATAAAAACAAGAAAGATAAGTACTCAAATTCTCGGTTCAAACGTCATCATCCATCTCTATATTCAATTGAGGACAGAGAGAAAGAGAGTGCTGGACAAATTTTTTTAATCTTAACAAAGGTCCAGCCTAAGGGAATAAAGACCAATCAATTTGCAAGCAAAAAACAACTATCCTAAGCCAATGCCAACAATTTAAGGGCAGAATTAGTAAAGAAACAGGACCAACATATCTGCAACACATTCTATAAGAAAAAAACATTCCAATCGGAATTTATCTCATGAAAACCTCCCATTCAAAATTGATCGCATATAAGTTAAAAGGTTCACAAAATGAGAATTTAGTTCTACAGTGAGTAAGCTTCTTGCACAACCATAGTAAAATTCAATCAAAAACTACTAAAGTAAAAAATAAAACAAGTGAATTCACCTGATTGATTTTCCACAAAAAAAAAAAAAAAAAAAAAGCGGAGTAGCAACTTGAAATCTTGTTTCCAACTGCCTCTCGTTCAAGTATTCATGGACCCATAAATTCTCAACCGAAGCCTATACATTATGGGTGATAATCGATCATTATACCCACTGTCGTCGTCCTCGGAAATTCTGATGTATCAAATGGGAGAAACGTGGAAATGGAGGCGACGTAGGTGATGGGCTGGGGCCTTTGGGTCAGCAATATAGTATTTTAATTTAAAAGATTTATGGCCTGGAGCTGATGGCCCAGAAAAAACGGCCCAATATCTACCAGGCCTTGTATATGTATAGTCTGACTAATAGACCAGTCTGCCTTCACTTCATATGGCCCAAAAGTGCCACCTTCACAACATATTCATGGCCCATTAGGCATAACTCATTTGCTTGTCGTTTTCTAAATATATCCAAATAATTACACAAATTTTTCGCAAATGTAAACCTATTTTCATTTAAAAGGATCATATTTAATAATTTAATATATTAGATTTTTTTCTATTAATTTTAAGGAAATATATTGTGTACGTGCATTTTGGTGCTATGACTTAATTTTTTGAGTTTATTTATATTATCTATTTATATCTTTTATTGTTAATTAATTGAGAATAAATTAAACCATATGGAAGTAATAAGTTAAGCTTGTCATTTAGAGTTTAATTTTAATTTTTAGAGTTTGTTTGGTTCACGAAATTAAAGTTAATACGTTGGTAATTAGTAAAATTGTAAATATGTTTATAATGTTTGAGGATGAACATTTTTTAAAATTTTACGTATTAGATTTTAAGTGATATTTTAACACATATCCCTAGGTTTGTATACCATAAGCCCCCTAGTTTTTTGTTAATGGACTTAGTAAAAAATAAACTCTCGTAGGTGCAATTAATATGCTAACTAATTCACAAGACACATAGTTCTGTTGAAAATTGCAGGTAAGATGGCATCATTTTCTTTCTATTAAATATATATATATATATATATATATATATATATATATATATAAAACAATTAGAACGATAAACGCGGTGAAGATTGAATAGTACTTTTTGTTCTTTACCTTTTGAAAATAATTATGGCATGTCAACGAATTCCCTATTCGCCATCACCATGATTGTGAATGCAACTTTTTCATTGTAAGGAATTTAATTTGAAAGATTACTCCACTTTTTCATCATTTTAATTATATATAAATTATGTATATAATTTATGTTATATAATGTAGTATGGAGTGATTTGAATAGCTGATAAAATATTCATTGCATTATGTATATAATTCATTGCATCTCAATATTACTAGTATGTGTAAAATTATTTTTTAAGCAAGAAACTATTATATTTTTTTTAATGAAAATTTCTTCTAGCTAGTTTAACTCTAATATATTGTAATTTGTTTTATTTTTATTAAAATGAGTAATATTCTTTGACAATAGGTGATAAAAAAGACAAAAATAACGACCAATCCGGTCAAATATTTTGAATGTGCAAAAAGTTAAAGCGTAGCTAGCATTATAGTTGTAATTTGCACTAGTATATGCATAATCAATTGGTTAAATCTCTTCAAAAAGTCAAACCTATCTTTTAAATAACAAGGTTTTATTTTTATATATATTATTATTTTATTATTTTTTAGAGCTCTTATGAAGATATACTATCTTTTAAGTTTCATATTTTTCTTTGAGATGAGGCTTGACTTTATTTTTTCTAATAAATAAACTACGTGGAGTTTTAACTAGAAAATTGGGAGTAAAAATCATAAAATAATATATATAAGTACTTGATTATGATTATAAAATAAATTATAGTATATAATTAAAAAAATTAAGGAGACTTGACCAATCACTACAACTATATATGTGCAAACTAATAAGAGTTAGGGGGTGTTTGTTTGCAAGGTGTGGAGGGATGTAATGGGATAGAAATCAATTTTGGATGTTTGTTTCATGGGAATAATTGGTGCTACAGTAATTTAATACCCAAAAACAATGGAATCATCCATTCCTCATGAAATTCACTTTCATTCCATTCCCTAATTTAAATGTTTTTTTTGTATTAATTATTTTTTAAATAAAAATTAATTATGTAATTCTCTAAAAATATTTATATGTACAAAAAAATCATCAACTAATATTAATTTCTTAAAAAATCATTATAAAAATTAAATTTGACTTTATTATTAAAGAAATTTTTTACATACCAAACAACATTATTAACTATGATAGTCATTCCCGATCATCAACCAAACAATATAATTATAAAATACAAACACATTACCATTCTTCATTACTATCACTATAATTCATTTTTCGATTCCTTCTAATATACCAAACGGCCCCTTAATCTCATGTGAACAGGTGTGGTCTATCTTTAATTTAAACACTAAAAATACAAAAAGTATAAAAATATTAGAAAAAGAAAATATAGAATTTACACCATAAATCAAGTTTACCTTTGCCAACTAGTAAATAAGACTACTAAAAGTTGAAACTTTATCCCCAAAGGCTAATTAAGTAAAAAAGAAAACAGAAGCTTTTTCTTAACCATCATTAGAGTTAATTAAAAATTGATTTAACACTTTTAGTCTTCAATTTTACAACTTTTTTCTTTTTTAAATAAATAAAGTTCCTTATCTTTGTTTTGTTGGACATATCTTCATCATCAACTTTGGGCTTTAGTTTTTAGTTAAAATATTAAAGAGTGTCTTTGATTAGACGTCCGAGAAGCATTGATGTATTATTTTAAATAAATAAATAAATATTATTAATTATACCCTTAAAATTTTTCTAAATAATTATTAAAATGTAAGAATTAGCACACTAATTAATTGCATATAAATGGATTTAATTATCTTCTTTCTAAGCCCATTAATTTAAATTAAGAGGCCCAATGCAACTTAGGGGGTACTGTAGGTCATAATATATCTCTTAAAACTAATAAATAAAATTAAGGAAATTAAATGCTCACATTTCATTAATCACATGTATATATTTTATTATTTTATTAACTTAATTTTAACTCAACAACCAAACACTTCATAAGAATAAATATTAAATTCAAGGAGTAAAATAGATCATAAATAAAAAGGTGAATTTATAATTATACCATTTAAATTAATATTAAATCCTAAAATAAATATTAAACTTTATAAATAGAATAGACCATAAACCATGATATATCATGAATCGAAGGGTAAAATAAACCAATTAAAGTTAAATTTTAATAAACTTGTAATTAAAGTGCTAATTAGTTATTTGAAAATTAGTAAAAAATAGAAAAAATATAAAAAGATTAAAAAAAAATTTAATGTGATGGAAAGTTTCATAAAATACTTTGTTAATCCAAAGTTGGAAAAACACCACCTCCACCTGATCAGGACGAAAGCAATAAAGACGTACCTCATACTTTATTACTCCCTTCGTCCCATTAACCTCTTCACCGTTACGATAGATATGGAGTTTAAGAAAATTTGTTTTTTTGACCAATTTTATTGATTTTTAGGAGTATTGTGGTATTTTTAAGTAATAAATAAATGATAAAATAAGTTATGTAAGTTAGGTGAAAGTGACATTTTTAAAAATATAATAATATAGTAAGAGGTTATTTGTTTTGAAACTTTTACTACTTTATTTTTTAAGGGTGAAAAGTGAAGTGAAACAAAAAAATGAAGAAAGAATGAAGAGCTTAGTGGGACGGAAGGAGTATTATTTAGTTAAAACACATATACTATATATTATATAATAAAGGAGGGTTTTGGTTTTATTAGGTGGCATCATGAGAGTAATTTAGTGATGATGTGGAATTTTCTTAGAATTTTGATTTTTTTAATAAACTTGCCAAGCTTGATAAGGAAGGAAAGAGTAGATACATTATTTCACAAGCAATAATTTTTTTTTTTATCTTAATTAAAAATTTACCTAAATCTTAAAAAAAAAAAAATTGATCGTTTTTAAGTAAAAATTATATCAAATTAATCGGTATCACATGATTTTTAATTTAACATTCATATTGTTAATATAATATAATTGGGATAATATTATTCTCAAATTACAACAATATAATATAATTGGAATAATATTATTCTCAAATTACATGAATATCTTTTTAATTTTTGTTATACTTAGAGGGAAATGTTTTAATTGATAAGGTGTCATCACTATGAATAAGGATGATATGTAATTTTCTTATTTATTTTAATTTTTATTTAAGTTTATAATAAATTAAAATAAATAATTAAATAAAATAATTATGGACAAATTTGATTGGCAGTGTACACAAAAGAATAGAAAATTGATGTCAAAAGCTAGAGAAAATTGCAAAACCAATCCCACTCGTCACGGTCCCGTTTGGGTTTGGTCCCGATAGTCTTGACTTCAGTCCCAAATCTTTTTTTTTCAGCCATAATAGTCCCACCTTCAAGAGTAAAATTCGCAAAATTCGCGTCTCATCCGGAAGAAAAGCAAACAGCAACGGTGGAAAGAAAACGACGACTAGGAATCAGGGGCCATGAATAGAACCAGAGCGAATCCTCGCGTCTGGTTTATTGTCGTGAAGGCGCGGCCCACGTCGATTGGGGAAAAGACTCCGAGATTGAATCTGAGATGGTGGAGGACTGAGCAGACCGCCATAGGATGATGGTGGAGATAAGGCGGCAGCCCTGTAATTGGAGGACCCATAGTGGGTTACTCCGGCGTCTACTGTAGCGGTAGCAGGCGATCTCCACACCGCGCCGACGTTGGCTGAGGATGGACCTTCTCCCAATGCTCCACCGGACTCCGCTGTTTACACCACGCGAATTGCTCCGATTTGGTGGGAAAAAATTAGAAATTTGGGAAGGGAAATTAGAATAGACACGAATTGGAGAGATTGGTTTGAATTTGGGAGAGAAATCCCAATTCTAACGACTTAACGGGCGCGTGGTGTGCACGTGTGAGACTTCCATTAGTTTTAAACAGTTGGGGGATGTAAATTGCAAAAAAAATATTGTATAGGACCATTATTGCATGAAAAAACGTTTGGGACTAAAATCAAGACTATCAGGACCAAACCCAAATGGGACCGTGACGAGTGGGACTGGTATTACAAATTTCTCTCAAAAGTTATCAATAAACATTCCCATCACATTCTTTATATTTTATTTTTGGGATGATTACTACTAGGTACAAAAAAAAATTCTTAATTACTATGAGATACAAACATACAAAAATATTACTACTAACTACAAAAATATATAGTGATATTCTAATATTACCCCTACAATGTGCTGCATATAAATATTGTGTGCAGCAAAAGTGTGTGCGGTAAAAAAAGTGTGTGCAGCAAAAAAGTAGGGTGGTCCGGCGACTGGCTGCCGGAGCTCCAGCGGCGGCGGTCCGGTAGAATTCCAGCGGCTGATTGGCGGAGCTCCGGCGGTCAGACAGAATTTTCGTGGCCGGCCGGCGGTCCGGTGGTGGTCCGACGGTGGGTGAGGTTTTAGGGTTTGTGGTTTAAAAGTGTATATATTTAGAGTTATATTTGGTATTTTACTTTAATATTTTGTATGTGAGAGTAATTATTTTAAATCAATGTATCTTAATTAGGGGTACAAAGTGTGTACCTATTAGTAATTATTTATTTATTTTTTAAAAATCCATTTCATCCAAACTTTTATGGTGTGTTCCCGGGAACACATGAGACCAACTCGAGAATGATTTATGAAGATTTGAAAATAATTATTCATTCGCATATTTTGATATCAACAACCTTCATGAATCGTTCTATTATTCCAACCGAATATTATATTATTCAGGTACTCCAACCAAACATACAATATGTTGTTCGAAATACTTTAATCGAACATAATATGAAATCTTAATTGTTAGGATATTTATGTCTTATTAATTTTAAATATTTTAATCTAATTATTTTTTAGTATGTTTAATAAATTTGGAGGTACGAATTGCCGATTCTATAAAAAATCGATTATCCCGCGTATTACGCAGGCTTCGTACTAGTATATACTATATGTGAGATTATTTTATGATTTTATAATTAGTTATCATTTTATATTAAAAGATTATAATTTGTTTTAATTGTTTTTACCCTTTATTTATATTATAAATTATTTATAAAATATAAATTAAATATTATTTTTTAAAATATTACTTCATTATTTTTTATTAATCTCGTGATATGAAGTCATTATGTGAGAAGGTGTGACATAACTATTATTCAATACTCTTATAATTTAGGGTAAATTACCAAAAGCACCCCTCTAGGTTTGTCCAAATTACCAAATAAACCCTGTGGTTTGAAAAATTACCAATTATCCCCTTTAAAAAATATTTTTTTTAAAAAAATAGTGAAATTTAAAAATACAATATTAAATATATGAGTCTTGATGTCATTTCCATCCTTCTTTATTTTTTAAAAAAAGTGTATTTTTATTAATGTTCAAATAAAAAACAAGTTAAAAGGAGTAATTGGTAATTTTTTAAATCACGGAGTTTATTTGATAGTTTGGACAAATCTCGAGGGAGGTTTTTGATAATTTACCCTATTACTTAAGATGCACCCATTGCACTGGAAAATAAAATGGGTCAAAAGCTACAGTGGGCAGATTTTTTTTAGATTTTTTTTCCACTTTTTAACATAATTTTTAAGAATGCGCAATTTGACAAAAAGGACCTTGACACGATACTGACTCGATTGTAATTTCTGAAAAAAATTATTATCGAGTCAATATGGATGAGACATTGTATAATTAACATGTATGTGTAGCTACAGCATCTAATCCTTTCTTAATAAAACTTGTTCCCAGTCAATAAATTAATAGTGGAGTATTCTAGAGCTCTAAGACAAAATACCTTACATTTTAGGTCAATTAATGATTGTAACAGTTGTTGGTTAATTAGCTTTTTAACATAAATTCTCTATAAAAATATCTTGCCATTATCACAACCTGACAACATTGGTGGATGAAAAATGATTAAGTTTTAGATGGGCCACAACCTTTAATGTTTTTTTTTTAAAGTAATAATAACAATTTAATTAAATTGCTTTGTCTGCGATGTATATATGTATTCATTGGATTTATTTAATACATAGACTATTTAAAAGATTAGAAAAAATATAGATATTAAAATATAATAAAGTTTAATATTTTTTTATAAACAATTTATAGTATAAATAGACAAAAATTGATAACATTTTAAAAGAAAATTAATAGTAATATATTTAATAAAAAATAACAGCTAATTATAAAAATATAAAATAGCCTCATAATCTCACAGAACACTATCCCTAAAAGAAATAAGACTCATGGGGGAATGGGTACAATTTGAATGGGGTGAATGGGAGGAAGTACCTTGTGCAGTGGGTGTGGAACCCTGTGAGGAGGCGGTGCTTTGGTCCTAATGCACTGGATTAGTACTCTTTTTGATTTGCTGCTGATTGTATTTAATTTGTTGAATTTTGTGACCCTTATTATGTATATCACTTTTTTTTTTAAACACTGATTTAATTTGGGTGGAGAATGGAGATATATGTCTACATTTGGTTATGTCTTTTTCTAACTAGTTTAATTTATCAGTGTGATTTCACATGGGGGAATAATTGTGAAGTTTAAAAGCATATATATAAAGATGGTTGAGCTAATATTGAAGGTTTTTGGGTAGAACACTATGACTTAAAGAAAAGAATATGTAATGCTAGCTGTAGTATAGTGGAGGAATAGTATTATACTGCATCCATTTGAGGAAGCAACTTCAGCAATTAGAATTCAGCTTATAATTTCTTCTTGTATAGATATAATATTATTTGAAAGAAAAGGGGACATTGTGTATATATGTATATGTTAGGCAAAAGAAATGACAAGACACGTGGATACAGCTTGAGTTCACCATTGCAACTTCGGAGTTCATTCTCTTCAAAATTTCCGTTATAGCTTTCTCCATGAGATCTTTCAAGATGCGGAGGCCAAATGCCAAGTATCATGCAGAAAGAAACACAACAATTTCACATTATTCAATATTCCACATACTCAACATTTCATTTTATTTATGTGACTTAATTATTGTTGCATTCCTTGTTTGTTTAGTTTTGATAAGAAATTATTTCTTATGACTGTTTTACTCACCCCTCTGTATCTTACCCCCTATGAAGGAGTGATGATGGGGGTGAGACTGGTGGACGATGCGTGGTAAATATAAATTCAATTAACTTTAAAGCTATCTCATTTTATTATAAACATGGATTTAGTTATGTTTCAATTCTTCTTAGATTTTAAATCTTATGTTTTGATAAATTTTTTAAAAGGCTCACACCGTTTTACAAGAAAAAAAGAATAACATTCTTGAATTAATAATGAAAAGTGACAATGGTGCATTGAATTATTTAATCAAATAATAAGTGTTAATATATATATTTTAATGAAAATTGATAACTATTATGAAAACCTAAAATCGGTCTTGCACAAATCTGCAAGGTTACTTTGTAAATGTTATATCACTGCTGAACCTTAGAATACAATAGGCTAATGTCTCGCGACTTAATTACAGCATCAAGTTTTTAAAGGGGAAGGTTTGGGCAGGCTCTTATTCCAAAAAAAAGATTATTTTCTTTGAATATTTTTTGTACTTGTTTGATTTGCTTCGAGCTACATTTGTATGAATTTTCAACTAGATTTTTCCTTTTATTATCCTTCGGTAATTTGAAGTAATTTGAAGTATTGGTTTCATAACTATGTTGCATTCTGATTCTTGTTCTTTCTTCTAACAACCATGGGAACTGCATTCTGATTCTTGTTCTTTCTTCTAACAACCATGGGAACTGGGTTTTAGGGGTGAAAGATGGTTTAAGTGGTGAAAGGTTGATCATGTAGGAAGGTTTTAGGGGTGAAAGGTTGATCCAGTTTGGATGTAGGGTGAAAGCAGCAAAAACACCTGAAAGAACTTGGGCAGCAACAAGGAGATTCCAAACACATTTGCAAGGGCGTTTCCAAAGACACCTCGCAAGAACTTGAGCGTTCCAGAGACACTTTGCAAAAACTTGGTCAGCAACAAAGAGATTCCAAAGACACAAAAGAACCTGAAAGGAAGGTACAAATACCAGATTCCAAAGACACGTCTCCTATTAAAGGCTTCCCATCTACTGCCTCATCATATAGCAGGATTCCATTTCACTAGTCATATGTCTTGTATTTTGAGCTTAATCACCGATTTTTAGTGTTCATTAAGCATCTAATAACATTTCAGCTTTAACATCACGATGTCACGAGTGTAGATAGCTTAGCCCTTCTAGAGGTCCAGAGCGAATGGAAGTCGAAGTTGGATGAACCACAAAGGAACTTTTTTTGCAACATGCCATGGTTGCAAATGGGCTTTTTGAAGATTTTTTATTTTTCGACGTTCGTGGGAGCACAATACATTATTCCACATGATACTGAATTTCTAACTTCCCTGAATCAATCCCTACTGTTACTTTGGTCTTCTGCAAAGACTTCGAAAAATCATGTATCCCGCTCCGACGGAATCACTTCCGTCGGCGGTGAGGTTCATTGCAAGAGATGCAACCTAACGTAAATCATGTAGACCGCTCCACGGAATCACCTCCGTCGGCGGTGAGGTTGATTGCAAGAGATGCAACCTAACGTACACACCGTAGTTCGATCTGGAGGAGAAATTCTCAGAAAGGTCGATTAATTGGTTGTTTTTCTTCTTGGGAGCTCTTTATATAATATAAGATGAACTCTTAATTTTTGGATTTGCTACACCTCTCAATTTTGGAAGCATATATAACCTCATTAGCTTTCACCCAATATTCTTCATGTTTTTTCATGATCTCAAAAACTCTTCATGATCTCAAAAACTCGACTCCACAAAATAGAGCTTCGATAGAATGAAATTTCTACAGTTTGTTGACAATTAGAAAACTAAATTCAACAGTTTGTTGACAATTAGAAAATTATCCGTGGAAGAAATGTGTGAAAGGGAAGTGATAAGAAATGTTGATAAATATACTCTATATGATTGTTTTATGATTTGTTTTCACTCGTCTCTGTAGCTCACCCATGTTTCGTTTCACTCCTACATCCACTCATTCTTATAATCTTATTCTCTCTCACTTAAACTGCTCTCTTTAAACTCTTGCACTAGCACTCATACTTATTCACAAGTGATGCTATCCTATCCTGCCTATTTATACTAGGCATGTCGACGCATCAGGAGCCTCTATACAATTGCTAGAAGATTCTAGGAAAATTATTCTTTTAATTAATTTCATATAGATGATTCTAGAAAATCACCTCATCTCCAACCCTCCATGATTATTTTTGGTGTTTCAATTTTATGAGCAGTGGTGATTGCATGACTTCAACACAGAAGTCCTTACATTCAAATAATTATGGAAGTTAATTATGTGTTTAACTACAGACATGTTAATGAGTTATTAATTTGATGGTGGATTGACCAGCTAGTTAGCCTTTCCTTTTTCCATGGTTTAGAATTTTTTTATTTTAAATGCTGAACAATTTATAAGTTGTAAATGGATCATTTTGTCAATTTCTGGTTACCTCGTGTGTGACTTCATTATATCTTTCTACCTTTCTTTAGTTCTTTATACATTTTTGGGTGCTTGGATTTGGATTCTTGACAAATTGAAACATCTGAAGACAGTACTGTTTCCAAACTTATGGCTAACTGTTAATATCTTGTTATATGCTGTTGATTGTGTTTGGAAAGTGATAACTTCTCATTTATTTTTTTCTTACATTTGCCTTTAATTTTATCTTTTTGTTGTTGCAGCCTTTTCAATGCAAAAACAAGTTCCATTGTAGGTCAGGCATTCCCTAAGTTAATCTTCAAAACAAAATCAAGTTCTCATTTACTAATATGGAAATTCCTGCCATATTAGGGGGTAAATAGATAAGATTTTCTCGATCATATATGAAATATATCTAGTACATATGCATCATCTAACTACATCATAAGTGCAGGAATTAGAATTCAACTTACTTCTTTTTTTATAGATAAAGTGTAATAGTATTTAAAAGGACGACACTCTGTATCTATGCATACGTGTTAGGCAAGAAATCATATTAAGAGCTACTAATGAATGGAGCTAAATAAGTTGTCAGAATTCACAATCTCATTATATTTGAATCCTTATTCTTAGAAAGAAAGTAAGGAATTCAAGTTCATGAGTTGAATGTGAGTAAAAGAGTAAATAAATCGATTAAAGAAATCAGGGGATTGTCCATGACTGCTTAATAGTTGAGAATCTGTTTTAACTTGGAAGTGTTGTGAGTTGCATAATTTTGTGTAACTATTTGAATTTAAAATGAGACTAAATCTGCAGGTTAAGATAATTGCACTTAGTGCATTCTCTGATCAAGAATGGATTGAGTTCATTGTAGTATAAATCTTGTTTCTCAGTTGTGGCTAGACACATGATAATAGTATGTATAGATCTTATTTTATCAGCTTAGTAGTAATTTCTTGCTTTATGAAGGGTTTGATACTTTGTTATACTTCTTTTGCTTATGATCAACAGTGGCCAAATATTCAACAAACTTTGAACAATTTTCAAACCTATTAAAGTTGATGAATGAGTTTGAAACAAAGTTAATAGAAGATGTGAAAACAAGAAATTAGAGGAATTTATGATTGAGATTGAGGTGATCAAGCTCCATTAATTCATACCGCATGTTTACATTTTGACATGGTTTGTTCATCTTCTTCATTACTTGGTAGGTAGTAGTTTAACAAATTGACTAACATCATTAATGAAAAACTTTAATATCAAAGATATTTTGAAGAAAAAAAAATTAAAAAAAAAAAAAGGAAGAGGGAGAAAACGAGACCTGCACCATGTTGAAGCATGCACTTGCCACCACCTTACTGTTTCAGTATGCAATCTCAGCTTCCATGGCGATTCTCACCAGTCTATCAGACGAATCATCGCTCCTCGCTTTGAAATCCTCCATTTCCCATGATACTCACAATATCATAGCTGCAAATTGGTCAGATTCTACTCCATTCTGCAGCTGGATTGGAGTGATTTGCAGCAAGAGGCACAACAGAATCACGAGTTTAAACATTTCCCATATGAATCTTCAAGGAGTCATTCCGCCTCAACTCGGTAATCTTTCGTTTCTCATCTCTCTCAACATGAACACCAATCGTTTTCATGGAAATTTGCCGGATGAATTGGCGAAATTGAGCAGGCTAAAATCAATTGATTTTGGAAACAACAATTTGACTGGCTCTGTTCCGTCGTTTTTCAACTTTTTCCCCAATCTCCAAACCCTAGATCTCTCCAACAACGAATTTTCTGGTACGATCCCAATTTCTGTCGGCAATATTTCACAATTACAGATCTTGAGTCTCGGCTGGAATGTTCTGGAAGGAAACATTCCAGAAGAAATCTGCAATCTACGCAATCTCCGGCATCTGAATTTCGACTCTAATCAGCTCACCGGAGGGATACCACCATGTATATTCAATCTCACAGCTTTGCGAAGGGTCGGTTTTACATCAAATAAGCTAACAGGGAAACTTCCAGAAGATTTATGTGACAACCTTCATCAGCTGGAAGGCCTTCACCTTTCTGACAATGAATTTGAAGGCCCGATTCCGGCGAGTTTGCAGAAATGCTACCAGCTAAGAATATTATTATCTCTATCTGTCAATAATTTCTTCGGAAAAATACCAAAAGAGATCGGAAACTTAACCAGGCTCACAATTTTGCAGCTAGGAATGCTCGACTTGGAAGGTTAGGATTCCATTTTCATGTTAATTTTTTGTGAATTATGCAAAATAAATAAAAATTTCCCAATTTGATTAGGTGAAATACCAAGAGAACTTGGTGCTCTGCAGAAGCTGGAGGTCTTTGGATTGTACCAGTGTGGGTTAGGTGGTTCCATACCAGAAACTATCTTCAACATTTCAGCATTAAAGATCTTAACTATGGTGGATAATTTCTTCACTGGAAATCTTCCTGCAAATATTGGGCGAGGGACTCCGAATCTTCAAGAATTATACATGGGGATGAATAAATTCAGGGGATCCATTCCTGAATCTCTTTCTAATGCTTCCAAACTCACTGTTTTAGATTTGTCTAACAACACCTTCACTGGTCCGATTCCTGATTGGATCGGCAACTTTAATGGCCTTCATCTCTTACAGTTGGCACTCAACCAATTCTCTTCGTCTTCTGATCTAAGTTTCCTCACTTCTCTAACAAAGTGTCGTCGTTTAAATGAACTGGCGATAGCGGGGAACTACTTGAACGGGAGGCTTCCCGTTTCCATTGGCAATTTCTCCGATTCTCTGACGATATTTTCAGCTCAGGTATGTGGAATCACCGGAGAAATTCCTGAAGAAATAGGCAATCTAAGCAGTCTTGCTAGGTTGAATTTGTTTGGTAATGAACTGAGCGGGATAATTCCGATTAGTTTCGGGAGATTGAAGAAAATTCAGCAGTTGTATTTACTGAATAACAGCTTAACAGGATCTTTTCCAGATGAACTCTGTAGTTTGCAAAATCTAGGTGCAATACGTTTTGAGTTATAATCAAATATCAGGCCCCTTACCTGAATGTATTGGAAATATTTCTCTGAGATATCTGTACTTAGATTCCAACAGATTTAGTCCAAGTTTACCTTCTGGTATTTGGAGCTTGAACAATCTGTTACAGTTTAATGCTTCTACGAACGAGCTGAGTGGTCGTTTACCTCCGGAGATTGGTAAACTAAAGGCGGCGACTATGATTGATCTGTCAACGAACATGTTATCAGGCAACATTCCTGCTGCGATTGGTGAACTACAGAGCCTTATGTATCTCTATTTAGATCAGAACCGATTAGAAGGACATATTCCAGGTTCATTTGGTAGAATCTTGAGTTTAGAAGGATTGGATTTATCTCAGAATAATCTAACTGGAGAGATTCCAAAGTCATTAGAGCCATCAAATATCTCACATACTTCAATGTCTCATTCAATGAGCTTACTGGAGAAATCCCAAATGGTGGCCCTTTTGTCAACTTCACAAGTCAATCTTTTATGTCCAATGAAGCACTATGTGGATCTCCTCGGTTTCATGTTCCCCCGTGCCAGTTCAGATCGCCAACCAAGTCGAGGAGAAAAAGAAAGTTGGTCATTGTGTACTACTCTTGGTGTTGCATCAATGGTAGTTCTTTCCTTACTCGTTTTGCTATGTGTTAGATGTCGAAGGAAAAGGCAAGATGAGACCCAAATTCACACATTGGACATAGTGACGTTTCCAAGAATGTCATACGATGAACTTAAGGAAGCCACTAATGGGTTCAGCGAAAGCAATGTGGTTGGAATGGGGGGTTACAGTTGTGTTTACAAAGGGAGACTGAGATATGGCCATATAGTAGCAGTTAAGGTGTTCAATATGGAGTTAGAGGGCGCATTCAAGAGCTTCGACATGGAATGTGAAGTACTATGCAGTCTTCGTCATAGAAATCTAACCAAAGTCATCAGCTCTTGCACCAGTGCAGATTTCAGAGCTTTGATACTAGAGTACAAGCCTAATGGGAGCCTGGAAAAATGGTTGTACTCTGATAACTATTTCCTTGACATGTCACAGAGGCTGAATATAATGATAGATGTGGGATGTGCACTTGATTATCTCCATAATGGTTATACCATGCCAGTGGTACACTGCGACCTTAAACCAAGCAACGTCCTGCTTGACGAAGAACTACTAGGATATGTTACTGATTTCGGCATCTCCAAGATGTTAGGCGAGGGGGAGGACAGAGTACAGACGAAAACTCTCGCCACAATTGGCTACATTGCACCAGGTGATCATTCAAATCTTTAATACATTGTACATTTACTCTTAACTTGAATTGTACTGGTTTTGAAAGCTAAAAAATAAAAATTAAAAAAAAAAAAGAGTGTTGTTAAATACACACCCCTTTTTATTGAATACACACCTCTTATTAAATACACACTCCCTTTTAATTTTTAAAATCTTAATTTTATTAAATACACACCCCTAAAATCTTATATTTACCCTTTTTAATTTTAAAATTATACACACCCTAAATAATGTTTTTAAAATTTTATATATATATATATATATATATATATATATATATATATATATATACACAGTAACACGGTAAATTGAAATTGATGATGCTTCATCTTCTTCATGACTCCAACACTTTCATCACCCCCAGCCAACCATATTATCATCCCATCCAGTTATTAGAAGCATGATACAACGTTATTCATTAAATTCGGAATGCAGTCAAATAAAAAATTCGTTTAATTCTCAAAATAAAAATATAACCACAACTAAGTGACTAACTACATTCATCCGCAGAGAACACCGAGTCTCAATCACACTCTTTTTAGCCTTCAATTTGGGCCAGTGTGATAATAAGAACAGATTAATTCTTCCCCTTCAATTTGGGCAATGTGATAATAAAAACATATTAATTCGTCCTGATATCAAAATTCAAATTCAACTAAGGCTGCCATTTTATTTGAATCAGTTTTTTCAGAAGGAATTATGTATGTTTGTTGAAGAAAGTTTTTCGGATTATTGCTAGCATTCAAGATTTCTGCAACATCTCTTTCTCTTTTACAGAACAATAAAAAACCCTCTCAGATTCATGCCCAAATCACAGTCAATGAATAAAAAAAATTTCATACTTGTGAAGTTACTATCATTTATCTCGTGCCCACCAAGTGTTCCACCATTGCCGAATACAAGTTAAATAGCAGACCACATCTTTCAGAGATGGAGTATATAGTCTGAGAAGTGACGAGATGAATTAAGGGCTTATTAAATTAATAAAATGAGGGTGTGTATTTAATATATTAAGGTTAATTTAGACTTTTTAAAAATAAATACTTTAATTATAAATTAGTAGGGTGTGTATTCAATGAAGAGGGGTGTGTATTTAAAGAGCCCAAAAAAAAAACATTAGGTGAGGATGCATAAGTTCACATACTTTCCAAGCAAGAAATAATCGCAAATCCTAATCATAAACACAGATTTAATTACCTTAACTATTACTTCTGAAATTAGTTTTTCATCCCATGTCGTTGTTCTACAGGTGAATCATTCCCTCTGCACTCGGTTACCAAAAAAAAAAAAAAAATAGTCCATTGAACGTTTTCCTGAAGAAATCATTTTCAATTAATTGCTGAGAAGATGAAAACCTTTATCTTAAATAATAATGGAAAACGAACACTCAAGTTATACCAAAGTATAACTACTACACTCCCAGAAATACATTCATTCTTACTCAATGAATCAAGTTCTAATTCAAAGATATTGTATGATGGCCATTCAAATTGAATGAAATATATTGGTATATGGAGGAGAAGATGAACACTTACCCAAATCTTAAACGGAACTGTGGAGGAGGATGACAAACTTGATTGAAGCGGTGGCTGGCGGCTACCCCGCTGGTGAGAGATGAATAGGAAGAGATTCAAGTGTCGACGGCGGCGGGAAAAAATATGAGTCCAAGATAATGAGCGCCATTAATATATTGTCATAAATCAAAACCAAAACACAAATAAGAGAGAAAGAGGTGGTTTTATTTGCTCCATTAATAATTTCATAACGTTTGCAAGGAGAAAATTTAACGTCAAAAATTCCAAAGATAACTGAAATCATTACCAGCTTAAGAAAATTGAATGAAATTAGAAATTCCAAAAAAAACTAATAAAATTACACATCAGCATAAGATGTGTGTGGCTAGGATTTATGTCAAATGGAAATAGAGTACATAAAACCTATCTCAGCCTTGAATTTCTAAGAACATGACAACTCAGCATTAAATCTATTATTGGAAAATTAAGCAGAATGAAAAAATAACCTTAAAATGGTGTCTAATAGATAAAAGTGTGTCTATGAAGAAGTGTGATCAAATGGTGTAATTTTTTAATAAATTGTGTTTTTTCATGAAAAGACATTAGAATTTGAATTCAAAATCAAATCCAATGGTTGCATCAATTCACGTAAAGACGCCTTTAAATCTATAAATAGACCCTTCATTTCCATAATTCAGCACTCGAATAACTCCGTACTTAATTTTCACTTGATCAATTCTGAAAACGTTTTCATACTTAATGTCTTGATCTCAACACACAAGTCGAGTGAATTCATAGTGTATTCCTATGTCGTCCTACTCTTAAGGTGAGTTCTTAATATCGTTGGTTCGACGTATCATGTGATTTGTAGTATTACTAATATCACAAGATGTGAGTCGTTGTATTTTGGAGATGATTGTCATCGAACCGTAAGTACCAGAGCGGGACAATTTCGTCTTAAGGAGAAAGAGTGTAACTCCTGACTCAACTCGACTCAAATTCTGTTCTTATTATATTTGTCATATTTTTCTAGTCAATATATTACACCGAAACCCAAATATACCCGACATCTATAACATCATGCTTTTTTACCTTATGATTTAGTAAGATTATACTTATAATTAGCTTTTTGATAATTTGAACCACAAATATTCCTGCCTTTTGGGAAAAAAAAATAATACTCCCTCCGTCCCGGGTATTTTTACCCGTTTGTACGGGCACGGAGATTAAGACATTTTTTTTTAATATATAATGTAAGAAAAAGTAGGGATAAATTAGTAATTTAAAAAGAAAAAGTGAATAAAGTTGTTGGGAATGATGAATAAAGTGTAAAAAAGTAGTTAAAGTTGTTGGAATTGTAAAAAGTATGTAATAAAATATTATGTATTTTTGTCAAAAATAGAATGGGTAAAAATACGTGGGACACCCCAAAATGGAAAGTGGGTAAAAATACGTGGGACGGAGGGAGTATATAAGAATCTTCTATATTAACATCCTGACTATTTACTCCTAAATAAGAATTTTCTATAATAATAAAGCTTTATAAAATAAATGTTCATGTAAGAATAATAATAATTTTAAAAATCAACAATCATATATTTAAAATCAACTTTTATATTTCGAGACGGAATATTTGAGGATGAGACATAGTTATTTAGCGTTATTTTTCTTTCATTTTTACGTTTGTTCTTTTTTTTTTTTTTTTTTCTCTTTCTTCCCTTTGACTGTTCCTCTCACTCTCTCAAAACGCTTCAGCCGTTCTACTCAAAAAGCCATTCATGTAAAAATTAAATTAAAAAACTCCAAGTTGTGCAAATTCCTGCCTTAATTGACACCATCAATAATTAATTATACTCCATATTTAATAGTCTCTTATGCATTGTGGCAAAACTTAAAACTTCGAAAGTCAAAGTGAAGTTGATTAAGGCTTTTTTCACTACTTGATTTGAAAATAATTATTATTTATCAATTATGACTAACATAATTCAAGGTAATAATATTTAATTGTCACTTATTACATTACCTAATTAAAGACGATAATCTACTTATTACCATAGTACATGATTAATAATTATCTTTAATTATGATTGCTTTTTTCACTCCTTGTATTTTAAAATAATTATTACTATATATATATATATATATATATATATATATATATATATATATATATATATATTAATTTATAATTATTATTATAAGTAATAATTACATGATTGAAGTGATTTAGAGAATTTTAAAGAATTACTTTTTCCACTCCTTGATTTGGATATAATTATTACTTATCAATTATAACTCACTTAATTTAAGCTAAAATTATTTAATTGTCACTTATTAAACTCCCTAATGCTAATATCTCACCGCACCTTTATAATCTTGCTTATATTTTTATAATATCATCTAATCAATAATAATTCATTAATACAAATTCAATATTTCGTATTCAAGTCATGTCAAACTTAGTTTCCACTATAGCCGAAATCACCCCAAAGAGAGAATTGTGGAAAATTAATGCAAGGCTCATACGCTTTTGGACAGTAGTTGATAAGAAAAAGACAACTAATGTCTCAATTGTAGGAATGATGCTAATGGATAATGAGGTATCCTTTACTTTTACGTGAAACAATAATTGGTTCTATTTTAATTTTATATTGTTTTTCCCAAAAAAAAAAAAAAAATATATATATATATATATATATACTCCCTCCGTCCCATTTTCATCTTCATATTTACTGTTCACACGCAAATTAAGAAAAGTCACTTTTTGAGTAACTTTTGGGGGTAGTTTTGTATTTTTTAGGTAATAAATAAATGATAAAGTATGTTATGTGTGTTAAAAAGGTGATGGCAATTTTGAAATTAAAGTATATTAGAGGGATATTAATTATGTACCTTTTCCTTTTATGGAAGTATGAAGTTAAAATTGGGACGGACCAAAACGGAAAGTGTGAAGTTGAAGTTGGGACGGAGGGAGTATTTGTTTCTATTTTCACATAAATAGGTTATCGACTTATTAGCAACGAATTATTAATAAAATTATTAATCAATGAAATTGATTTCTTTTTTATAGTAAAAATTTACTAACACCACTTTACCAACGAATTTAATTATTAATGCGTAGGTAAATCAATTTAAAAATTAAATTAAACTTTTACTAATAAAATATTATGTTAGTAAAAAATAATTTTTTTTCTGCTATGACTATTATCAATCATCAACATTCTAGTTTCAAAATAAATAAAATAAGTAAATATTAAAAAAAAATGTCAACATCTTTTACAAATATGGATATTCTATACTACGAAAAGCAATTCTTAAAAAATATTTTTAATACATTCTTCTTAATGGGATTATTACTGTTAGATACGCGTTTATATATCCTAATTTACTAATAAATATTAATTAATATAATTACTAATGAATACATAGCGTCTTTTATTTTTTCCTGTTTTACCCTTAATCACAACAATTAATATTTAACGTCTGCACTTAATAACTTTGGTTGAACACAAATGTGCATTTTATTTAATATGATAAAAATTACAAACGAATTATTTCTACAAACAAACAGTGCATTCATAATAAATGCAAAAAATTTAACAATGCACATTATGTTCATTACTGTGATGTTTAATATATTTGTAGTTTAATCACGTATTTTTATTTATTTCTTAATAATGCACATTAATGTTCAAACATCACAATTACACGTGAGCAATATTTATCGTACTTATCAAATAAAAGAAGATAAATATTTCAAAATTATAATCGCATATTTTTTAAATTTAAGGATAACTATACTCACTCATTTTTTTTAATTTAATCGCATATTTTTTGTTCTCTCTTAAGAATGCACACTAATGTACATTATAACTTTGCTCACTGTATTTCAAATTCAGATTAGGCACCGATGCGCTAATAAACAGGTAATGGTATGCACACGTTAAGCTTGGATTCTTCAATTTGATCGAAAGGCAGTGTGGTTAAGAAATTCAAGGAGAGATTTTAGGAACAAACATATCTTCTATCGATGTACACTAGCATTGCACTCATCACTCATGATTTTAGGAGAGAATTCAGGAACAATTCTTCTGTTTCTCTCTCCAGATGCACGCCAATGTATAGTGATGAGTTTAGTGTTAAAGGACATTTTAATTCATATTTCTTCTAATCATCAATTCGGATGCACGCCAATGTATAGTGATGAATTTAATGTTAAAGGACGTTTCCTTTTTGCGATTTTTTTTTACAAGTTTTCTTTTTATGATTTAATGAAATATAATAATATACAGTACAGACTGTACAATATATTCCTTTATGTTGATTAATTATGATAGTATGAATGCAGTGATGTATATTTATATTAGTACGCAATCGCGTTTTTTTAATCCTCTCCATATGATGTACACTGATATTCAATAAGTATGTGTATAATGGGTAAAACAGAATAAAATTTTGTATTTTAAAGTATTTTTTTAAGAGAATGTATCTTTTAGTAATATTTAATGTGTTTTATACCTAATATTTCTTGACATGGTCTTAATTTAATTAACTTTTTAAATTTAAAGAACCCTTTTCATTACTTAGTAAATTGAGTAGTATAATTTCTGCTAAAACCATAAGTTTTAAATAAATAAAAGTGCTTATATTAATGGGTTGGGCCGGCCCAACGAATCAGCGATCCAGCATCTGGAGTGTATTTTTGTTAAAGAGTTGTGCTCAAAATAAAAAAGAAAAGTTTAAAGTAGGTTTAAGTGAAGCCCATATCTAATTCTAATCTAACATCCTAAATCCTAATCTACCTCTCTCACCCTATTCATTTCTTCGTCATTTTCGCTCGAAGTAGAAGATCTTCCATTCCCTCACCGGCGTAATCTGTCCAGGTATTTTGATTTTAAGAAGCATGTATTTGCCTTTACTTATTTGATGTGAATCTGGATGCTAGGGCAATTTTTCCCCTTTAAACCTCTTTCAAATGAGATGAATTGTTTCAAAGAAAAATATAACTGCTACTATATTTTTATGGTGTGATAAGTATATTTTTATGTGTGGTGAGTAAGTGACTTTGATTTCAACTAGAAGGCATTCACTATCACTCAATCTTTAGTGATGTGTGTGCATATTATTATGTGGCTACAGACTGTATATTTGTCTTTCAGCTTTAAATGTGCCGTTCATTAGTGTTTGATGAATTGTTTCAAAGAGTAGTATAAATGCGACATATTTTTGTTGTGTGATGAGTGTGTGACTTTGATTTCAAGGAGCAAGGGTTTAGTGACTTGCATACATAAGTTGCTATTCAATGTATCTTATTTTGGAATAAACTAATTGAGGAATGAGGATTAATTTGTGGAACAGAGCAGTTTGCATTCTTCACGAATTACGGCTTCCACTTTGCCATCTAGGTATGTCCTTTACTCCTCATCTCTCTATAATTGTGTGAAGTCTCGTTTAAATAGATTTATCATATACACATTCACATTCAAGATAACTATTGGACTCTTGTATCTTTTTCATAATTGAACTTGTGAAATAGTATTTGCAAGAAAGCAGGATTCTTTAACATTAATATCCGTAGTTCCGAAAAGAAAATAAAGAAATAAAAAAAGTATTGACGGGGACAAAGATAACATTCCATGAAAATGATTTAAACCAAAGTTAAGTTGTATGATATTAACTTTTTTCTTTTTTAAGTGTTAGAGATAATTTTTTATGAGATTGTCCTACATGGATTTTAAATCATTAAAGAGAGAGTTTGAAAATTCAATTTGCCTGGTGTTATAATTAGTTTAATTAGGTAATTATAAATAAATAATGCACCATTAAAATTACATATGAGTTGAAAGCAACTTGGAAAAAACTCATTTGGTATGTGTAAATATTCAATGGTTTTTAGTAACAAGGGTGGCATGTCTAAATTAGAGTAAACTTTTTCTTGTTAACTTTAATGTATCAATGTTACTTGATGGACAGACACCCACAAATCTAGCCACATATTTTATGTATGATGGAGACAGAATTTTAGGTTACTATAATTTAAGCAACATATAAATATTGCTATTGTATACATTAAACTTTTCATTCTTACTCTTACTCTATCACCCCTTTCATTTCTTTACCGATTTCACCAGAATCTCCATCTCGAGTAGAAGATGACACCTATTGGCTATTTCTTTGGAACCTCTATTTGAGTAGAAGACGACAACAATAAGGTATCTTCTACTCCCACTGTCCCTCACCGCGGTACTCGCACTGGGTACTTTGATTTCGAGTAGCATGCGTTCACAATTATTCAGTGTTTAATGTGGTCTACACTGGGTGCTCGATGAATTGTTTCAAAGAAAATCATAATTGCTACACATATTTATTATGTGATATGAATGTGATTTTGATTTCAAGTAACATGTGTTATTTGTTAATCATTTTTCAGTATTTAGTATCATGCATACATACTATTAAGTTCTAGCTAGGTAATCATGCTTTATGCCCATCAAGTGTTTGATGAATTTTTTCAAAGAAAAATATAAGTGCTACATATTTTTATTGTGTGATTCACCGGTTGATTCCACATTTCAAAGATTTCATTTGTTTTTTTACTTGGTATGACCTGTTGTCTTTAATTTCTAAACTATTTATTGGGTATGAAGGTGCTTCTCATTTTTACCTATCTTTGTATATGTTGTATGCTTTACTTTGTTGGTGAGGTTATGATTTTGATTATTGTTGTAGTGGTTGAATGAAATCCAAAGCTTGCTTGCTTATTATCTTGTCAAAGGCATATACTTATTGATAAATGAAGTGTTGATGCTCCATCTTTTTTATTATTGAATGCTAATTGTTTCACAGATTTTTCTTATGGTGTTTGTTGCTTCTTTCTGAATCAATGACTTTGCGCAAAAATTTTCGTCGTCTTGATTTCTTTTTCTGATTTTAACTATGTTTTTTTCTCCTTTAAACCATCTAATCTATCTTCACTGCCACACATCTGAATTGCGGAAACCATATGTTTACTTTCTTGCCTATCAGATTTCGTGTTATCAAACAAAGTGGAATATGACTAGTTCCTCTCTAATGTTTTCGTGTATTTTTTCTTTTATTTTCATGTGAAAAGGTTTAGGTGCCAGTGTGGCTCCTGTTGTGCTGTTACTTGTTAGTCACTTTTCACCTTGTCGTCATTTCTCTTAGTTATAAGTTGCATTGTTTTTGCTCCTAAATTGGCAATACATAAAAAAATCCTTTGTTATCAACTTGTCATTGAAGCTAGCTTGCTACTTGTTCAATGAATTTCAAGGAAGAATTTTATTGATACATGCAGAAAATTTGCATAATTTCAGTTGTATGTGAGAAATCATTCACTAGGATGGATCTTTTTGCATAGTTATAGTATAGTACTCGCACTGCAAGATAAATACTCTTTGGTGTTGGAAAATTTAGTATTAGAACCGAATTTCGTACCAAATGGAACATTTTATATCTTCTGGAGTATTTTTTTCTTATTCCAATAATGTAGATTAAATGTTTACTGTCTAAAATTGTATTTTATGAGACCATTTCTTTTTAACGTTAATAATTTTCTGATACTGATTATCTTTATAGAAACATTTTTATTGGTACCCTATTACTCTTTAAGTTCAGGAGATCATTCACCTCTCCTTTGTAAATTACAAAGGAAAGGTTGACAATAGGTGGTAATACTTTTTCTCTGTTGTATGAGTTTTTTCTTATGCTGGTTTTTTTCTATGAGACAAATTTTAAGATTATGTGTGGTTTTAGATGTTACCCCTTGGACCATTGGAAATTGTGAGAGTAAATTTTTGGCCCCAACTATCCACACACTTTTTTAACGCATACACCCATTACTCAATACATCAACTCAAATTATAAAAAACCCACCCCATTTTTACAATTGCACCCTTTGGATTTAAATACTCTTACCTACTCATTTAAAACAATAAATACATTATACACCAATCCAAATAATTCACCTACACCCACTCTTCTCTAACATTCTAGCAGGAAAAGGAAAGAAGAGAAAGAAGGAAAGAAAGAAGAGAAGAAGGAAGGAAGAAGAGAAGGAAGAACATTTTTTCAATTCAAAAATACCAAATACAATCACCACTTCCAAAAATATTTTCTCCCTTTTGAATCGCTCCCACACACAAATGTAGCATAATTGAGGACAAAGCTATCTCAAAGATTATAATGGTACGTGTTTTTATGCATTTTAACTGATTAAAATGTTGTTGCTCGTTTTTTTTGTTGTAATTGTGGACATGTTTGACCAACTAGGGTCGAACGGAAATCTTCATGTTCGACCATCTATAAACGATTTTTACAAAAATGTTTGACCACAGTCAATTGAAAATTTATAAAATGTTCGACCACTGCTGGGTGACGGCATTTAAGTATGTTCGACTGGTGTTGGTCGATTTTTATAAATATCTTCATCCATTATTGGTTGAACAGTAGCATTTGTAGGCATGAAGTTGTAACTTATGTAATTATTTTTTTCAGGATTCACTTGTTCCGTCTACACGATGTAGTGCTACCTCCAAATGTGACCAAATGAATAGATATGTTTATATAGATGAAGACTTCACGGACTTGTTTGAAACGCAAGAATGGTTTCAATCACGAGAAGAATTGGTATCCTGGGTTCGTGCCATTGGTAAAGAAAATCAGATGGTGTTGGTAGTGAAGCGATCTGATAATGGTGGTGGTTCAAAAAGGGGGAGGATATTTTTGGGCTGTGAACGTGGTGGCCTTTATCGAGAGTTCAAGGGTAAGAAAAACCGAAGTAAGGAGGTTGATCCGGAAAAGAAAGTTGTGAAGAAAAAGGTAAACAGGAGAGAAAAAACATCGAAAAAGTGTGGTTGCCCATTTATGTTGAAGGGAGTAGAAATAGAGTTAAATGGGCCATGGGCATTGGAGGTTCTTAGTGGTTTTCACAATCATTCGATAGAAAACTATCTCGAGGGTCATGCCTATGTCGGGAGATTGACAATGGAGGAGGAAGAGTATGTCATTGAGATGTCAATGCAGAATGTTCGTCCAAAGAACATGTTGAAGTTGCTCAAGACGAAATTTCCGAGTAACAAGTCTACAATTAGGTGTTTGTACAACTATAGACAGAAATATCGATTGGGGAATCGTGCTGGGAAGTCACAGATGAAATATTTGATGGACAAGTTGGAGGAACACAAATACTACTTTCTCCCCCGACAATGCGGGGCAAGTGGTAAAGTTAGAGATTTATTTTTTGCTCATCCGAGGAGCATTGATTTATTGCGCGCATTTCCACAAGTTTTGCTAATAGATTGTACGTACAAAACCATGTACAAGCTACCTTTGATGGAGATTGTTGGTGTGACTTCTACAGGCTTGACATTTTGTGTAGCCATTGTTTATATGGATAAAGAAAAGGAAGATAACTACATTTGGGCATGCAGAACATTGAAGGATCTAATGGATGAATCGTGCTTACCTTCGTTGATTGTGACTGATAGAGAGGAAGATCTAATGAATGCCATAGGGAGTGTTTTCCCGAGTTGTAGACATTTCATTTGTCGGTGGCATATCAACAAGAACATCACTACCAATTGTAGAAAAAACTTTAGTACGAATGATAAGTGGGAGGAGTTTATGCACACTTGGAATTTGTTGGTGCTCGCTGATAATGTTGTTCTTTTCGAGCAAAGGTTACAAAGGTTGAGGGAAGAATTCAACTTTGCTCCAGAAGCAATCGAATATGTGATTAAGCAATGGGTCGATCCATACAAAGATAGATTTGTTTCTTTCAACACAAATTCCATCAAACATTACGGGAATACCACGACCATCCGGTATGCAAAAACTTCTTATAAATTCTTTTTTTTATGCAATATTTGGATAAACAATCGAACCATAAATCATGCCAATTATGTTTGATACAGTGCTGAAGGCCAACACTCTGCATTAAAGAGACAACTTCAAACAAGTCAGTGTAATTTTGAACAATGTTGGGGAGAATTTCACATGTTGATGGAGGCCTCACATACTGAAATCAAGCAGTCCTTTGAGAAGAGTATAAACTTAGTCCAACACAAGTTTGGGGTTACCACGTATCGAGAGCTACGTGGCCTCGTCTCGTCCGTCGCCCTACAACTCATTGACGACGAGATTTTGAGACTAGGAAAAGGAGTGTTGGATGCATCTCTATGTGGATGTGAAACACGAGATACGTTGGGGTTGCCATGTGCCCATGAGTTGTCGGAATATATTAGTAAGGGTCTGCCTATTCCCTTGGAAATGATTGATGATTTCTGGAGGAAATTAGACATGGAGCCACATAATATAGAGAGACATAAGCGGGCAATGTTAGACAAGCTGTGGAACGCTTTATTCAATGAGGCCAATCAGAAATATGGAGAGTTGGACTACACAAAAGCGGAGTTGATGTATCGACGCGTGCATGAGGCGGTGAATCCTACCACAACATCATTACATGAGCCAGGAGCTGCTATAGACCAAAATACTCAAAGAATAAAGTGTCGTTGAAAAAGCGGGATCTCTCAACATTTGAGTTGCCTCTAACCGAGATTGATAGCTCTTTTCCTACCACTACAGTAGTCTATGATACAGATACTACAGTCTTGACACCTCATAAGAAACGTCCTGCTAAAGAGTCCGCTCCATAAGTCCATTCTAGAAACTTATTTACATGATTGTAAGCATTTATAACTTCTCTCTTTAAATCCCTCCATAACCAACATGTTGCTCGAACTTTATAATGAACACGTACCCCTCATCCGCAAAATCTTCCTCGTCCCCCTCACTCACAAACTCTCCCTCTCGTCAATTCTATTTGTCATTTCATGTTTGAAATCATTTGTTGGTTCGGGTTCGTCAACCAGGTGGGCTAACTTACTTGGCCTTTGGGCTCATTCATTAAAGTGAGTGATCCGGGTTCGATTTTCTTTGGATGCGAATATGAGGAAGAGTTATTAAGGAAACTTGAGAATAAGGGGTACGAGTGCTAGGTGAATAAACTATACTAACAACTATTTTGTCCATAATAAATAAATAAATAAAATAAAATAAAATAAAATGAAATAGTTTGAAACATATGCCATACAAATTATTCATCGACGGTAATAAAAGTAATAATTATAAAAAACTGACAAGTATTCTCTCTGAGTCACTCTATTAGTATATTAATTACTAAAAATGAAATTAGTAAGGACAGACCACGTTTTCTCCCGGGCTCCATTACAAGCGGAAAAGCTTAATTTTAAAATCCGACTAAACATAGAGTGAAGGCATAATTTGTAGTACTATTAATTAATTAATTACAAATTTTTTTTGTTAAACAATAATGGGTTATAACAATTACCAATATAATAAATATATTTTAATAATTAATCGATACCTCTCCCAATCCTTAATTAATTTTTCTCTCATATTGTTTAATTCCAAAATCTTGCAGCATGCAATTGAGTCATAGTTCATTTGAATGATTTAAACCATAAAAAAGTTATTACTATATTAACATCTTTTATTGGGTTAAATAAATTAATTAAAAAATATAAACCGGTAAATCTTATCATGCATTTATGGATGCACCGGATACATTCTAAAATCACCTTAATCTCATTAATTGATATAAATAAATAGTGTTGTTACAAAATCATAACATCATTGAACTATTATAAAATTGTTTGTAACCTATTTTGCAACACTCGATTCAAAAGAGAAGGATTCAAGAACTCCAATATGATTTCAAAAGTAATCAAATTTCAGATTATACTATTTCTTTTAATTTGTGGAACAAATCTTGATAAATCACAAGCAATCGAGCATTCCACCATAAAGAGTTTGAGGGCTTCCAAACCAAAGACTAACCCAGATAAGTGTTACAAGAATTTGACGATGGAAACTAGGAATG
Source organism: Pogostemon cablin (assembly GCA_023678885.1). Taxonomy (NCBI): domain Eukaryota; kingdom Viridiplantae; phylum Streptophyta; class Magnoliopsida; order Lamiales; family Lamiaceae; genus Pogostemon; species Pogostemon cablin. The sequence continues at coordinate 12,932,597 of CM042961.1, read as the reverse complement.
CAATCTTTGATGGCAACTGTAATAAGAAATCTGGAATTACCTATCAGTTATGTTTTGATATGTTGGCTAATCTTACGTACGAATGCTTCTACCAAGTAGTGATAAAAGAAGTTCCTTGTCAAGATTATGTCGAAATGTATTGGCTTACTTGCCATGATTTATAAGTGAAAATTTATTACAACCCTATTCCATTAACAAAATTCATAAATATGATAAATATGATGTTTGGACATTGATTTTATTGTTAATAGAAGAATTATGAGCATGGATTAATTAATAAATGAAAATTAATGTTTTTAAAGGAAAGTGATAAGATTTTTAGTAAAAAGTGTAATAGATTAATAAAGCCAACATCTGGGCTAGCTCACCTGGTTACTAGGCTTCTCACTAACGTGAGTGATCCAAGTTCGATTTCCATTAGAATATGAGGGATTTATAAGCAGGCTTGGAGAAATGGTAAGTATGGGTACTTGGTAAATTAATTAGTAACTATCCTAACAACTAACATTATCCGATTGAAAAAAATTATTAATTCAATATACCATCTATTTAATAGTTTCAATAAATGATGGATTTTTTATAATCAACCCTTAATAAAACATAAAATTATTTTAATGTGTGTTATTAAGTGTACCCATATTTTCTAATTGGGGTCCACATCTTTTCAATATGTGCCCTGCACTTAGGGTTGTAAACACATCGAATCAAATTGAATACTAAGATATTTGAATGGTATTTGATTAAATATTCGAATATTCGAATTCGATTATAATCGAATTCGAAATCGGATTCGTATTCGATTCGAAAGTAATAAATGAACTATTCGAATATATTCGAGTATTCGAATTTGAACATTTGAAATTGAATATTTAAATTCAAATTCGATTCGAAATTGTAAATTCTTTTTTTAAAAATAGTACTCCCTCCGTCCCATAAACAAATTCACACTTTCTATTTTTGTCTGTCCCATAAATAAGTTCACACCCCAAAATAAGGAAATACACACAAATCAATAATCCCACAACACACTTTAATTTCAAAATTGACACCCTTTACAAATCACATAACTTACTTTATAATTTATTAATTACCTAAAAATACCAAACTACCCCCAAAAAGCAACTTTTTCTTAAACTCTGTATCTACAGTAACTGTGAACTTCTTTATAGGATGGATGAGTATTTTTTTAATTTCTTGTACTATTAATAAATTTAAGAAGAAATACTCATTAAATTATTAAAAATTATAATTAAATAATTCACATTATATATATATATAAAATAAAAATGTCTTCCTCTTTATTTTAATATAGTAATAAATTAGATAATATACATATTTATTTATATTTATAAAACAAAATATTATATATAATATATAATTATTTAATATTAATAATATATAATTAATATATATTATATATTAATATTCGAATATATTCGCGAATATTCGAATCGAATATCTTATGAATCATATTCGATTCGAATATTATTTGAACTAAAATATTTATTCGGATTCGCATTCGAATTCGAATACCGAATCGAATTCGAATTATTTGATTCATTTACAACCCTACTTGCACTACCCTGCAAAGATTAAATATGATTCGTCCTCTTTTCTTCACCCACCATTAATTCATTCAGTTTCACCAAATTTCTGACTCTTATATTAAATACTCTGTCGGGCTTTGTTATTTTAAGATTTTTAATGTGGTGACTACAATTGTGGATCTAACTTCGTTTAGGGGATTGTTGTAAAATTACTCTTGAGCTCCTTTTACAATACATAATACCCCATTCATCTTGTCATTTATAATGTTATTGTAAACTATTTCATGAATGGTATAAATAAAAGTAATAATATTTTTTGAAAAAAAATAATTATAACATCTACAATAAAAAGTTATAAATAATTTTAAAAAAATGTAAAATTGTCTTGCCTTAAAAAAAAAAAAATCACCCGCATGTCTGCCCTAAAATTGATGATATATTCATCTGCTAATTTTATTAGATATATTTTCTGTCTTAAAGAAGTAACTAGTAATACATCAGTGTCATGTGTGGCAGCACAGCATCCACGTTTATAAGTTGATACTCCCTCCGTCACCTCGATAAGTGACCGTTTGCTTTTGGGCACGTGGATTAAGGAGTGTAATATTTTAAAGTATAATAAGGTGAGAAAAATAATATTTTAATGTGTAGTGGATAGTTGTATTAATGTTGAGTGGGCTATGTGTAAGTGGTTGAATATAATAATATTATTGTGTTGTGTCACATCAATCCAAAAAGAAAATGGATACTTTGTATTGAGACGGACCAAAATGACAAAATTGACACTTATCGAAGGGACGGAGGGAGTTGTAACACCCGTAAATTTTAACCATGGCCCAAAATCATCAAAGCCCACTGTTTTCATCTCTTTGAAGCCCACATAAACCCAGCCCATCCTCCTCTTATGTCAGCCGTGAATTCAAAATAGGAACTGATATTAGATACCTTAATCCCCAAGAAATATAAATTTTGATCTCCTTATCCATTGAGGAAGATAGTATCTTCCACTTATCAACTCCATCATCTTCGAAAAGTTTGTTAAATCCTACGAAGAGATACACGCAATTATCTTCAACCAGCCGTTAGAATATAGTCCAAAACCTTCCTTATTCTCTAAACACTTTGACTTCGCTTCAAGAATTCTGCAAACGGAGAGAGAGGTAAAGTTTTCTCTTTTCTTTCTCTTCTCTTTTCTTCTCCTTTCTGTCTACTTCCTTCGATCATTATGGAGAACCAGAAAACTTGTTCCTTTCTTCCTTTACTGCTTCAAACCTAAAAACCCTAACCCTACTATTCTTAGTCTGCAACACTGACAAACTATGCAGATTACTTTCTTTATTTTCGATAGTAGTATGGCTATATGTAACGATCAGTCATGTTTGAATAGGTTTTGAAGAGAACGCAGATCGAGACGTTTGATAATCGAACTTAGACTCACACGGTAAAAGGTGGGGATTCTTATCATTCTTATGTGTGTTTAATGATTTCGTATGTGATAATTGGAATGAATTGAATTTGTTATCACACTGTAAGTCTGTGATCATACTTGAACTGTTTGAAGTCATGTATAGCATGGGTATGGGCTTTCATAGTGCTATACCATAGCATGGGTATGGGCCATGTAGGGTGCCTTACCAACGTATCGCGATATCGTAAAGTTACACGGATAAGGGTCGAAAGGTGCCTTATTTTGACATGAAAAGTATGGTATTGTAAGTGAAAATCTTAATTCTCATGCATGAAATATTGGATGCGAGTAAGTATGATTATTATCGTCACTGAGCGTGTGGTTGCTCACCCCGATAATTGTTTTATCGCAGTTTAAGCGCGGCGAAAGCGTACGAGCGGGGAGTGCGAGCGAGGAGACTTAATAATGAAAAACTTCAATTTATCGCAGCTATTTTTGTGCTGCAAACTTCCCTATTTTTATTTGGATATTTACATTGAAATAGCTACACCACGGTTGCATTTGAATAGTCTGGTTTTGTCTAGTGTTCTGGAATTCATTCTGTCCTTGCTGATGGAGTAATTTTGTGATCTTGCAGCATGTGTTTTATGTTGTTTCAGAGGAATAAAACTTGAGACTTTTTAAAAATTGGTTAACTTCCTTCTTCTATTATTGAATTTATTATAGTGGTGCAAGTGTTCATGCCAACTCGAATTATTCTTAGGTCCGTAATGGTTAACAGAATTAGTAGTGCAATGGTTCAAAAAGGTGGCTTCGGGCAAGAGTTCTGGTATGGTTTGTTTACTTAGTTTGCCACGTTCTACTTAATAACTAAATTAGAATTTAATGGTTTGAGTTGGCTGTAGTGTTTTAAAGTAGAATGAAACTCTTGTTTTATTAAGTTTGACTTCATAGTTAAAAAAGTTGCAGAGTCCAAATTTTAAATATGCTAGATTCGCAGGTGTGCACGTGATATAGGATAGTGGTATCACTTGAGTTTAGTTGAGAGTGTTACAGGTAGTAAAGTTCACCTCTGCTACAAATTTGTTCTTGTTACATTTTATAAGTTGCATGAGATATTGCATGTTCAGTATGTTTGACTTGAGGTAGTTGGTGGATTATTATTTAAATTCTCCTACTTGAATAATTTGTCTGAAGTTGTTGAAAACTAATAGGACTAACTCCACATTAATTTGTTCATTCTTTAATTTCGGAAATTCACATAAACTTTTAAAATACACATTAGTTATACCCTTTTCAAATGGTTCAAGGAAACTTGAATTCTGCGAACTCTTATTTGATTAAAAAAAAAAAGGAAAAAAAAATGGGGTGTTACAGATTGGTATCAAAGCTGGTATGCGATTCTGTATACTTGCTTAAAATTTTAAATTTTAATTCCGCTTATAAGTGATTTACGTGGCTTACATGATATATTTTACAATTGAATCAAAAAAAAAAATTTTAAAAGTCTCTCGCTATGCATCCACCGAGTACGACGCCCGCTTCAACCAAGGTACGAAAGTATAAATTGTTTAATTGATTTTATGCGAGATATTAAATGAAATTTTATGTTACATGACTTATGTAAATTTTTATGATGAATGATGAATTTAGAATTTTATTGCGAAAATACATGATTAGTAAAAATATTACCGCATTAGATGGATGACTTGGCAAGACAACAAGCTTACATGAATTATCACCGGGACGTCCGACACGACTTGCCCACCCACATTGCTCATATGCTACAATTATGGAGACAAGTTAAGGATGTGGGTGAAGGTATTACTGACTATTGGGCTGGATTAAAGCTCATCAGTACTTTACCTTGGGCTTGGAGAGATGTGGCCGATTCCATACATGCTGAACTTATGCATCACTCAGTTCAACACCAAATTCCGCAAGTGGACCATGTACAGTTCACAGCCGTTTTATTTGTGAGAGTTGCAAGATGGTATCCGCCCAACCCCCCTCCTGGACATCACATCTGGGATGTTCACAATGAGCAAGAAGAGCGGTTGGTAGGTTACCTTGCGGAACCAGAACCGGAACGGGCACAGGCACCAGCACCAGAACCCAATAACGCACCAAATGGAGCCATGAGTGAAGGAGAAATGGATGAGAGTTCTGAGTCAGACCCGTCCGAGGACTCGGGAGTATATGGAGATTAGAGACTAGTTTAAAAAAAATGCTTAGGGACTTGAATTTTATTTCATTATTTATCATTCGTTATTTCATTATTTAGCATTTGATTCTAATTTAATTTACAAGTTTAAGACAATTGTTCATTTAATGATCAATGGATTTTATTATTTTGATATCCGTGCCTCTATCGTGTAATTGCTACTTTGTACAATGATATGGTATGCATTATGATTTCATTCATTAACTTGAATAAATGCTAAAAATTATTTTTATGGTGGAATTGAAGGATGCCTCCAAGAAGGAATGTTCAGAACCCTCAAAACGTTCCGAATGCTCAGAATGTCCCTAATGCTCCAAATATTCCAAATGCTCCAAATACTGATGCCGATGCTCACACGAAGATAGTACACGAGTTTCGCCAAAACCATCCACCCTTCTTCAAGGGGAGTGAAGGGCCCGAGTACGTGGAGGAGTGGCTACGAGCACTTGAGAGAATTTTTCGTCTCTTAAGGTGCAATGATGAGCAACGTGTGATCTGCGCATCCTACCAATTTACTGAAGATGCCGACCACTGGTGGGACGGATACTGGGAGATGAGACCTAATGAGAACCGGGAAGCTATTACCTGGGCAGAGTTTAAGGATATAGTAATGGCCAATTACTATCCTCAAGTTTACCGCAATAACATGGAGCATGAGTTCTACAATCTCCAGCAAGGGAGCATGACCGTAATTGAGTATGAGCGGCGGTTCAATCAGCTACGCCGATCAGCTCCACAGCTGGTCAATACCGAAGAGAAGCGAGCCAAGAAGTTCCTGGATGGACTGCACCAGGATATACAAGAGAGAATGTCTTCACTGCCCGATATGAGCTACGCCGACACGTTTATGAGGGCCCAGAAAGTGGAAGCTTGCTTACTGAAAGGGCGAGCGAACAGAAAGCCAATGGAGAACCCAAACAAACGGAAATGGGAGAACTCGGGCCAGGGCAGGAACAACAACCGGCAGGCAAGATCAAACAACAACTCGCCTGCTAATGCACAAAGACCAAAGCCTCTCTGCGCACAGTGCGGGAAGAATCATCATGGAGAGTGTCTCATGGGACAAAACAAATGCTACAGGTGCTATGAAGTTGGCCACCGAGCTCAGGACTGCCCTAAGCCATCCAACTATAGGCCTGAACGTAGGGGACCACCTCCGGGGGGAAACGCAAGACAAGGCACTGGAGGAAGAGGGAGAGTCTTCGCCATGAACCAAGCTGAAGGAGACAATGAACCAAATGTTATGACAGGTACGTTAGCAATGGGTAAATCCCGAGCCTTTACTTTGTTTGACACTGGTGCATCGCATTCATTTATCTCTGCCAAGTACTGTAATAAGATTAACTGTAAACGAGTCAAGAGTGATGAACCTCTTGAGATTAGTCTACCTTCGGGGGAGAAAATTGTTGTGCATACCTTAGTTGAAGGTGTGAGCATACGCATTGAAGGGGTAGATTTTAGCGTCAAGCCGTATGTTATGGACATGTATGGATTTGACATGGTTTTGGGAATGGATTGGCTTACTTACCATCAAGCGAACATGAAGTGCAAGGAACGAGTAGTGATCTTAAGGGAACCAAGATCCGAGAAAGAAGTAGTACACAAGCTCAAGAGTGGTGTGGTACCGAGAAGGTTATCAGCTGCAAAAGCTGCCAAAATGCTTAGAAAGAAGTCCTGCCAAGGATTTCTAGTCAACATTTTAGACGCCAAGACCACAGAAGTATCACCTAGTGACATACCTGTTGTCCGAGAGTATCTTGATATCTTTCCGGAGGATTTACCAGGCGTACCTCCAAATCGTCAAGTGGAGTTTTCAATAGACTTGCTACCAGGATCAGCACCAGCATCCAAAGCTCCGTATCGAATGGCGCCCATGGAACTACAAGAGTTGAAAGTTCAGTTACAAGAGCTCTTGCACTTGGGATTCATCCGCCCAAGCGTGTCTCCATGGGGAGCGCCAGTCCTGTTTGTTAAGAAGAAAGATGGATCCATGAGGATGTGTATCGACTACCGAGAGCTTAACAAGTTGACGATAAAGAACAAGTATCCTCTACCTCGAATTGAAGACTTGTTTGATCAATTAGAAGGAGCAAGTGTATTTTCCAAGATCGATTTAAGATCCGGGTACCATCAATTGAGAGTGAAGGAGTCGGACATTTCTAAGACTGCTTTTAGAACACGTTATGGACACTACGAGTTCGTCGTCATGCCTTTTGGATTGAGTAACGCGCCTGCAGTGTTCATGGATTTGATGAATCGAATTTTTCACCCGTATCTCGATCAGTTCGTTATAGTTTTCATCGATGACATTTTAGTATACTCCAAAAATGAAGCACAACATGAGGAGCACTTGAAGTTGGTATTCGAGACACTTCGCAAGGAGAAGTTGTACGCGAAGTTGAAGAAATGTGAATTTTGGTTGAAACAAGTCACATTCCTTGGACACGTGGTGACATCACAAGGAATTGAAGTAGATCCATCTAAGATAGAAGCAGTAAATCAGTGGAAGACACCTACGAATGTTCAAGAAGTTCGTAGTTTCTTGGGTTTAGCTGGCTATTATCGAAGGTTCATAGAAGGATTCTCCAAGATAGCCGGTCCAATGACACGATTAACTCGTAAAGGAGAGAAGTTCATTTGGTCTGACAAGTGTGAAGAGAGCTTTCAAAGGTTAAAGCACGATTTGACTTCCGCACCGGTGTTGACAATCCCAAATCCGAATGAAGAGTTCACCATCTACAGTGATGCATCAAAGCAAGGACTCGGATGTGTATTGATGCAACATGGAAAAGTTATAGCGTATGCCTCTAGACAGTTGAGACAGCACGAAGTGAACTACCCTACTCATGACTTGGAGTTAGCGACCGTAGTTCATGCTTTGAAGATTTGGCGACACTACCTTTATGGTGGAAGATGTACAATCTTCACGGATCATAAAAGTTTGAAGTATCTGTTCACACAAAAGGAGCTCAACATGAGACAACGAAGATGGTTAGAGTTGGTGAAAGATTATGACTGCACCATTGAGTACCATCCAGGCAGGGCTAACGTGGTAGTCGATGCCTTGAGCCGAAAAACCAAGATGGAGCTTAATAGTTTGTTCACTCAGCAAGAAGAATTGGTTAAAGAGTTTGCCAAGTTACAAATTGAATTTGTGGCATCACCCTCCGGCACGAGAGCGATCATTGCGGCATTAGAAATCCAGCCGAGTCTGAAAATGGAAATAAAAGAAGCTCAAGAACAAGATCATTTCTTGCAAGGAATGATGAAGAAGGCACTAGCTGGAGGCGAATACAATGGCTTCAAAGTAGACGAAGAGGGAGTTTTGACTTTAAATGGAAGATTGTGTGTTCCAATGGTCGAGAAATTGAGAGAAAAGATTCTAAGTGAAGCGCATGGAGCGCCATACACTGCACATCCGGGAGGAACAAAAATGTACCATGACTTGAAGGAAAGATTCTGGTGGAGGAGCATGAAGAGAGATATTGGATATTTTGTAGAAAGGTGTTTAACCTGCCAACAAGTTAAAATTGAACATCAGCGACCAGCCGGAAAGCTTAAACCACTCGAGATCCCCGAGTGGAAATGGGAGCAAATCGCCATGGATTTTGTCGTGGGACTACCAAGGTCTTCAAAGGGAAATCATGCCATATGGGTCATCGTTGATCGATTGACTAAGTCAGCTCACTTCCTGCCTGTCAAGATGACATTCAAGATGGAGCAGTTTGCACAATTGTACATTCAAGAGATAGTGAGACTACATGGCGTACCAATGTCGATAGTGTCTGATAGAGATACGCGTTTCACTTCAAGATTTTGGGTAAGTCTGCAAAAGGCGATAGGAACCAAACTGAATTTCAGCACAGCTTATCACCCACAAACTGATGGACAATCCGAGAGAACAATCCAGATTTTGGAAGACATGTTAAGAGCCTGCACACTTGACATGAGTGAAACATGGGAGAAGTTCCTACCTCTTGTTGAGTTTGCTTACAATAATAGCTATCAAGCAACTATCAAAATGGCACCTTACGAGGCTCTCTATGGAAGGAAGTGTAGATCACCATTATATTGGGATGATGTTGGTGAGAAGGTTGTTCTAGGCCCCAAGATAATAGAGGAAGCAGTGGACAAAGTCAAAATTATTCGAGAAAGAATCAAGACTGCTCAAGACAGACAAAAGTCGTATGCTGACCAAAGAAGAAAGGATTTACATTTTGAAGTCGGAGACCATGTCTTTTTGAAGGTGGCTCCCACAAAGGGGGTCATACGATTTGGAAGAAGAGAAAAGCTTAGACCTCGTTTCGTTGGTCCATTTCAAATTCTTGGTAGAGTTGGGGACCTAGCCTATCGTTTGGCTTTGCCACCGGAGTTATCTTCCGTGCATAACGTTTTCCACATTTCGATGTTGAGGAAATATGTTCATGATCCTAATCATGTTGTGAATTTTTCGACGTTAAAGATTGGCAAGGACCTGACATATGAAGAAGTACATGTGTCCATTTTGGATCGAAAGATACAAAAGATCCGAAATCATGATGTGCCACTCATCAAAGTTCAATGGAGTCGACACACCGAAGATGAAGCTACATGGGAAAGAGAGGAAGAAATTCAAGCGAAATACCCCTCTTTCATTACGGGTAAGAAATTTATATCATTATGAAATTTCGAGGACGAAATTTTTATTAGGAGGGTAGGATGTAACACCCGTAAATTTTAACCATGGCCCAAAATCATCAAAGCCCACTGTTTTCATCTCTTTGAAGCCCGCATAAACCCAGCCCATCCTCCTCTTATGTCAGCCGTGAATTCAAAATAGGAACTGATATTAGATACCTTAATCCCCAAGAAATATAAATTTTGATCTCCTTATCCATTGAGGAAGATAGTATCTTCCACTTATCAACTCCATCATCTTCGGAAAGTTTGTTAAATCCTACGAAGAGATACACGCAATTATCTTCAACCAGCCGTGAGAATATAGTCCAAAACCTTCTTTATTCTCTAAACACTTTGACTTCGCTTCAAGAATTCTGCAAACGGAGAGAGAGGTAAAGTTTTCTCTTTTCTTTCTCTTCTCTTTTCTTCTCCTTTCTGTCTACTTCCTTCGATCATTATGGAGAACCAGAAAACTTGTTCCTTTCTTCCTTTACTGCTTCAAACCTAAAAACCCTAACCCTACTATTCTTAGTCTGCAACACTGACAAACTATGCAGATTACTTTCTTTATTTTCGATAGTAGTATGGCTATATGTAACGATCAGTCATGTTTGAATAGGTTTTGAAGAGAACGCAGATCGAGACGTTTGATAATCGAACTTAGACTCACACGGTAAAAGGTGGGGATTCTTATCATTCTTATGTGTGTTTAATGATTTCGTATGTGATAATTGGAATGAATTGAATTTGTTATCACACTGTAAGTCTGTGATCATACTTGAACTGTTTGAAGTCATGTATAGCATGGGTATGGGCTTTCATAGTGCTATACCATAGCATGGGTATGGGCCATGTAGGGTGCCTTACCAACGTATCGCGATATCGTAAAGTTACACGGATAAGGGTCGAAAGGTGCCTTATTTTGACATGAAAAGTATGGTATTGTAAGTGAAAATCTTAATTCTCATGCATGAAATATTGGATGCGAGTAAGTATGATTATTATCGTCACTGAGCGTGTGGTTGCTCACCCCGATAATTGTTTTATCGCAGTTTAAGCGCGGCGAAAGCGTACGAGCGGGGAGTGCGAGCGAGGAGACTTAATAATGAAAAACTTCAATTTATCGCAGCTATTTTTGTGCTGCAAACTTCCCTATTTTTATTTGGATATTTACATTGAAATAGCTACACCACGGTTGCATTTGAATAGTCTGGTTTTGTCTAGTGTTCTGGAATTCATTCTGTCCTTGCTGATGGAGTAATTTTGTGATCTTGCAGCATGTGTTTTATGTTGTTTCAGAGGAATAAAACTTGAGACTTTTTAAAAATTGGTTAACTTCCTTCTTCTATTATTGAATTTATTATAGTGGTGCAAGTGTTCATGCCAACTCGAATTATTCTTAGGTCCGTAATGGTTAACAGAATTAGTAGTGCAATGGTTCAAAAAGGTGGCTTCGGGCAAGAGTTCTGGTATGGTTTGTTTACTTAGTTTGCCACGTTCTACTTAATAACTAAATTAGAATTTAATGGTTTGAGTTGGCTGTAGTGTTTTAAAGTAGAATGAAACTCTTGTTTTATTAAGTTTGACTTCATAGTTAAAAAAGTTGCAGAGTCCAAATTTTAAATATGCTAGATTCGCAGGTGTGCACGTGATATAGGATAGTGGTATCACTTGAGTTTAGTTGAGAGTGTTACAGGTAGTAAAGTTCACCTCTGCTACAAATTTGTTCTTGTTACATTTTATAAGTTGCATGAGATATTGCATGTTCAGTATGTTTGACTTGAGGTAGTTGGTGGATTATTATTTAAATTCTCCTACTTGAATAATTTGTCTGAAGTTGTTGAAAACTAATAGGACTAACTCCACATTAATTTGTTCATTCTTTAATTTCGGAAATTCACATAAACTTTTAAAATACACATTAGTTATACCCTTTTCAAATGGTTCAAGGAAACTTGAATTCTGCGAACTCTTATTTGATTAAAAAAAAAAAAGGAAAAAAAAATGTGGTGTTACAGGAGTATATAAAAGCTTCAAGGCATTACCCCATATGCCTACACATTAGCTCTGCATATGGGTACTCTCCGAGCCTCGTCCAGACGCTTCTGGGACTGGAAGGCCAACCGGGGCAACCCGATTTGCGAAAAACGCGACCTTCTCACTCGGCGCAGACGGAAATCTCGTCTTGGCCAATGCAGATGGTCGCATTGCCTTTCAATCCGGCAATAAGGGCGTGGTCGGGTAATTTAGTCTGGCAAAGTTTTGATTATCCCACCGACACTTTGTTGGTGGGCCAGTCCCTCCGTTTGAAAGGCCCAAATAAGCTTGTTAACCGGCTGAGCCCATTGGAGAATAGAATGGGCCGTACAGTTTGGTGTTGGAGCCCAATAAGGTGGCAATGTATTACACGAGCAAGAATTTCCACGGCCCATGTTGTATCGCCTAATCACGTTTGACCAAACTCTTGACTTTCTTAGATTCAATATTCAAACTGAATCTGACGAAGCATATTCTTACAGATTCGTTTTCGATTATCCTAATAATGGAGATGTATTTTTGTCTAAAACCAACTATAATAGTACATTCTCGTATATACGGTTGGGAATTGATGGTGGGTTTAAGAGTGTATACTTTTTACGACAAAGTAGATCATCTTGCGTGGAAAGAGACTTTTACACTTTTTCGTAGGGAGTTTGGTGGAGAGAGCCAATTGCCGGATAGATGTGGTAATTTGGGCTTTGTGATGACAGCCAATGTGTGGGCTGCCCATCTGGGCCGCAAATATTGGGCTGGACCGACAGTTATGAGCCTCCAAAGCTGAGATCTTGAAAGCCCAATGATATTAGGTACTACAAGGGGTTAACCATTTCCTGAGTAGGTATACGAGGGGAAGTGGACCAATGAAGGAGGACTGCTCCAAAAAATGCACCTCGGATTGTAAGTGTTTGGGCTTTTTTCTTCAAACGGGCCGAGTCTCGCTGCTGGATTGTTTATGATTTAAAGACGATCAGAAAAGTTGAGAATTCGACACATGTGGGCTATATAAAGGCTCCAATCCACTAATTGAGGCCCATGTTAAATAAAAAGTTTGAAGTGATAAAATATAGGTCTTGTATTTTTAATTTCACCGTGTATTTTAGTTTTTATATTATTTTGAGTTATTCTACTCTGCATTTGCCTCTATACTTTAGTCTTTCGAAACAGAAAAACTTCACATTGTTAATTTTTTTTTGTGGGAATGTCTTGGTAAATGAGTGATGAATGTTATATTATTATTATTATTATTATTATTATTATTATTATTATTATTATTATTATTATTATTAATTGTTCATTAGATAATTCAATAATCTTATTATCACTTTATTATAATAGTGTATCATTTTATATTAAATTTATTATCACTTTTTATTTCAATGAAGTGTGTGTGAAATAATTTAATTAGATGAATATTATTTTTTTAATTAGAAATCACTTTATCACTTTTTATTATTCCAGTAAAATTGTTCGTGAAATATATTTTTTAATTAGTTATCACGTTTTTACGAAAGTTATTATCACATTTCTTTTAAAATGTTATCACTTTTCATTTATATTATAAATTGTTCATGAAATATAGTTCACAATAAAGTTATCACTTTTCATTAATTGAATATCACATTGTATAAATTTATAATTTTAAATTAAAAATAAATTAAATAAATAACAAATTTTAAATTAATAAAATTTTGAAGATTAAAAAAATATAAATTAAAAGAAAAAATATAATATATAAAAAATATATATATAATATAAAATACCTAATTAATTTAGTTCCATAATTGATTTTTCAATTTTCTAATTATAACCAAACAGGTCTCTTTAAAATATATTTAATGGGCTAATGGATGATCCGTCTCACATGAGGGATTGTGAGACGGTCTCACCCAAATTTCTGCCATTTTTTTAATTAATTATTATTAATTATAATATTTTTCTTAAAATTAACCCTAAACCCTAAAAATAAATATTAAACCAAAATATACTATAAGGTATAAACCACAGCACAACAGTAAAATTATAATTGTACCCTTAAAATTAATAATAAACCCTACAAATAAATATTAAACCCTAGGATCAAAGTATCCCATAAACCACAAAATTAAAATTAAAATTATACTCTTAAATAAATTAATATTAAATTTTAAGAATAAATATTAAATTCTACTCAAAATAAATCATAAACTATAAGATTTCATGAATTGAGGGGATAAAATGGATCATGAATTAATATAGTAAAATATGATATATAATTATTAAAATTATAATTAATAATAATTAAAAAAAAAAGCTATGAACTTAAAAAAATAAAGAAATCGTAAATTTAAGGGTAAACTAATAAAAAAAACGTGACTTTGGCGAAATCCACGAAATTTATCAACAACTTAAGAGGATCCTGTTGGGTATATTTGGATTTCGATATAATATGTTGATTAGAAAAATATGAAAGAAAAATAAGAATGGAATTTGAGTCGAGTCAAGAGTTACACTCTTTCTCCTTAAAACGAAATTACCCCGCTCTGGTGTTTACGGTTCGATGGTAATCATCTCCAAAATACAACGACTCACATATTGTGATATTAGTAGCACTACAAATCACAAGATACGGTGAACCAACCGATATTATGAACTCACCTTAGGAGTATGATGACTTTGAAAATGTTAGAGACCAAGACTCTAAGTACGAAAATATTTTTAGAATGTATGATCAAGTCTAATTCAAGTTCTTCGGAGTGAAGGATTATGGAATGAGAGGGCCTATTTATAGATTTTAAGGCGTCTTTTCGTGAATCGATGCGACCGTTGGATTTGATTTTGAATTCAAATCCTAATGTCTTTTCATGAAAAGACACAATTTATTCAAAATTACACCCTTTAATCACACTTGTTCATAGACACACTTTAATCTATTAGACACCATTTTAATGTTACTTTTCCATTCACCTAAAATTTTCAACAATCCCCACATGAATGGATAAAATCAACTGAAAAGACTACGACACGGGAGACTGACAATAAAGTGAGTTCAAATGAAAAGATGTTACATCGAGATAGAGCTGTTATGTCGAACGAGTAGCTCGTTGGCTCGACTCGACTCGACTCGGCTCGAAAAGCTCGAGCTCGGCTCGACTCATTTGCTTTTCGAGCTCGAGTTCGAGCTCGAATATATACTCGTTTAGGTAAAAAATAATTAATAAATAATAATAATATTATTAATATATAATTATAATAATATATAATAAAATAAATCTTTTAAATATAATAAAAATATAAAATATATTAATTAATACTCGGCTCGACTCGGCTCGAAAACTTAACATTTTTGCTTAACGAGCCAAGCTCGAGCTCGTTCGAGTATTCTTCGAGTCAAGCCGAGCTCGTATATAAACTCGTCACCATAACGAGCCGAGATCGAGCTCGGCTCGATAAGTACTCGAGCCGAGCTCGAGTATGGGATACTCGAGCTCGCTCGGCTCGTTTAACACCTCTACATCGAGATAGGTAGCTTCCGACTTTGAACCTTCCCTAGTTGAATACTATCGGACATACTTGCAGTTTAGTGGACGTGATGTCTTAAACTACTCTACTTTTGTGTATGCCAAGACAACAGTACCAACATAACACCTCTCCTAATACCTTTGATTCTCATGGTTGTGTCCTTTTCGGCCATGGACCATATCTTGAATTCATAAGCGTTTCATTGAGGCGGCCAGTCCTCGCACTTACATAGGTGACCTCTTATCAAGTGTATCATGTCATATCCTACTTTTATTAGGTATAAGAGTCATTAAAAGCTTTTATGCTTATCCTTACCACACGTCAACATGTTCATTTGCACTTGATTTGTCTCTAGGAATGGATAATTTATTTATTTCAAGTGCACATCTGAACAAAAATAACTTAGTTGTCTCATTGAACCAAATTTGCGGGATCTCCACTCATCATGGTTGAGTTACCGCTATAAATGTTCTTTAATGTGTGACTTTTTATTCAATTCCTCTTAGACATGCAATATATTTGATCTCCATTTAAATTTTATTACGGATCCATTTAATTTTCTTGAGATCAGTTGCCTTAGACCAACTTAACTTTAGGGGCTAAGCCCTTAACTAATAACCCCACATTTAAATGTCTAGGGGCATTTTTCCCCACATTTGAATGTCCACGGGGACTCTCCCCACATTTAAATATTTTCGGGGGCTTCCCACATTACGGTCAATTGGCCTTTCTTTTAAAATAATTAATTAATCAATCGATTGAAATAATTGTTTGAATTTGTTCATCACTTTTCAAGTCCAAAACTTTATAATTTAGGTCAACACACCCAAATAAAAATATAGTCTTTAACTATAATTTGCAATTACTCTTGTCAAGGATATAACTTTTCATGAAGAGACATCCCTTCATCAAGGGATACGATTTTTCATAAAGAGATTCATCTCTTCATCAAGGAGACATATCTCTTCACCAAGAGACATACCCTTATATGAAGAGACACAACTCTTCTCCAACAGACATGACCCTTCATAGGAGAAGACACGATCCTCCACAAAGAAACATAAACCCTAACCATATTCAGGATCTCCGAACTCCAACTTGAACAATCTCATAGCAGACAGAGCATACAACCTTTGGTATACAAAAACTGGGAATACATATAATGTCATTTACCCCAATTTACAATCCATAATCACATATAATAAACACACTAAATGGAAATGGAAATTATGGAGGATGGTAGTGCAATTATCAAAAAGAATGGAACCACTGATTTCATTTTCTCAAACATAGTCCTTGTGTGAGATAGTTGGGCGCCCACATTCCTAAGTTCTTCTGTGATATCTCATTAAACACTTGATAGGCACTATCAATCATACCAGTCTTCGAGTACACAGAGATAAGGCACTCCCAACAAAATCAATTCAACAAATTTTATTTGTTAAATTATTGTCGGCCGCCAATATAAGATTTATTCACTCAATCAGAATTAATCAACACAAAATATATAGGTGACGTGGCTCTTCAAAGGAAAGAAAAGGAAACTTCCCCTTATGCCACATGCAGTTACTGATAAACTTAATCCAACGTTAATTATCTCATTTTCTTCAATTTTCATAAATAAATTTACTTCGAAAATTATGTGGCCTAGCATTAACGTTGCACTTTGTAATCAACGGTTTAGCAAATTAATTCTAATCAACCGTTGCAATTTTTCGAATGCAGAAACGGTTTAACAAATTAATTTTCTTTATTGTTTTAAACCTTTTTTTTTAAATAAAGTGACGCATGCATCAACCAAAATAAATAAACTATGCATGCGAACTCAACTGAATCAACACCTCATTTCATAATAATAATTATTCAAACATGAAACAGACGGATGTAAGAAGCGGTGCCTTTTGATCTCTCAAAGGCATTAACTATATGATCTCTTATCATTAATTGATTTCGAACTCACTTTAGAAAATTTCAAATTATATTGCATCTACACTTATATGCCGATATTATAACAATCACATGAAATTTTAAATCGCGTACCTTTTTTCTGTTTTAATAAGAAATCTCCCTTTAATGTCCTTGGTAATAAGCCAATATTATATCGGAGCCATGAGCATAAATTTCGTCTTAAGATTGTTGGGTATATTTGGGTTTTGGTATAATATGTTGACTAGAAAAATATGACAGAAAAATAAGAATGGAATTTGAGTCGAGTCAAGAGTTACACTCTTTCTCCTTAAGACGAAATTGCCCCGCTCTGGTAGTGCTTACGGTTCGATGGCAATCATCTCCAAGATACAACGACTCACATCTTGTGATATTAGTAGCACTACAAATCACAAGATACGGCGAACCAACCGATATTATGAGCTCACCTTAGGTGTAGGATGACTTTGAAAATGTTAGAGACCAAGACTCTAAGTACGAAAATATTTTTAGAATGTATGATCAAGTCTAATTCTAGTTCTTCGGAGTGAAGGATTATGGAATGAGAGGGCCTATTTATAGATTTCAAGGCGTCTTTTCGTGAATCGATGCGATCGTTGAATTTGATTTTGAATTCAAATTCTAATGTCTTTTCATGAAAAGACACAATTTATTCAAAATTACACCCTTTAATCACACTTATTCATAGACACACTTTAATCTATTAGACAGCATTTTAATGTTACTTTTCCATCCACCTAAAATTTCCAACAGATCCAATTCCCAAAGGTCGAAAGTATGTACTCCGTATATATTTGAGGCGTGATTGGTACGATGGAATGAGATGGGAATGGAATCGTCATTCCTAATTCTATTCTCATTCCTGCGATTGGTATGACTTTAGTAATAGGAATTACGATTCCAAAGGAATGTGTATTCCCTTACATGTGGGAATGGACATTCCTCCCACCCCCATGGTATTTTGCTCATTTCATTCCCTCATTCCCCAACCCCACCCAACCCAACCCCACCCTCTCACACACACACACACACATATATATATAATTATAAATAATATTCTTTTAATTTATACAATATTTATTTATATAATTATAAATATGTTACTATTTTTCTACTTAACATGTACTCCCTCCGTCCCATAGAAGTTGGTATAATTTTTTTTGGGCACGGAGATTAAGGAGTATAATAATTTAATGTAAAGTGGAGTAAAGTGAAGTGAGAGAAATAATATTTAATGTGTAGTGGGTAGTTGTATTAGAGGTGATATGTGGGGTCCATGAGAATAGATTAATTATTTTTTTGTGTGGGTCCATGTATTAAAAAAAATGTGTCAACTTTAGTGGGACAAACCAAAAAGGAAAGTGTGTCAACTTTTATGGGACGGATGGAGTAATATTTATTAAAATCATTTGTATTAAATTATTTAATAAAAATAAAATAATAAATCATTTAAAATCTAAATAAAAAAATTAAATATTTTTATATACTCAAATCGGTTAAAAATATATAATTAAATTAAATTCTTAAAATTTTTAAATATAAATGTATATAATTATTTTAATATTTATTCAAAATAAAAATTAGTAAATTATATATAAAAAATTAATATTATTAATTAAATTGAATATATACATGTAATATAAATATAAATATAAATATATTTTTTTATACATAGTTTAATATTTTTTAATATATATAAAAAAAATTTGTATTTTAAATTTTATTTATATTTTAATAATATTAATATTTTATTTTATTTATACTTTAATATTTTTCTATAATTATAAAATATATAAAATCTTCATTAAAATTTTAATTAATTTAATATATTAAATAAATTAAATTTACATGTAATATTATAAAAATACTATTAATGAGATTGAAATTATTAAGGAATACAAATTCTATTACTTGAGTCATTCCTGAACGATACCAATCATGATAAAAATAATTTTTAATCATTTCATTCCCATTACTATTCCATTCATAAGTTTATTCTATTCCCCTGTTATTCCATTCAGTCATACCAATCTAGCCGTTGGAGTTTAACCAAGGTTAGATTAAGTTTTAATTTAATCTCAATTATTAAATATAATAAAATACTCCCTCCGTTCCACAACAAGAGTGGCAAAACTTTTTTCACGTAGATTAAAGGATATAATATTTAATGGGTAGTTCGGGGTAGTTGAGGTGAGAGAAATAATATTTTAATGTATAGTGGGTAGGTGTATTAGTGTGAAGTGTGGGGTTATGGAGAGAGAAAAAGTTAATTTGTGTGGTTCCCTTTTACTAAAAAGAAAATGCACTTCTTGTGTTGGGACGGACGAAAATGATAAAATGCACTCCTTGTTGTGGGACGGAGGGAGTAATAATTAACCACCCACTAACCCTTAATTTATATCTATAAACACTAGATGATCAATGCACTCTAGAATTACCCATATATTTATACTCCCACCGTCCCGTTTCAATGTTTACGTTTATTTTTTGCACGTTGATTAAGAAGTATAATATTTTAATAGATAGTGGGTGGAAAAATGTAAATATTTAATGCAAAATTGGTAGATGTATTAGTGTTGGATGATATATTAATTGTTTTAGATGTGCCTCATATTCCAAAAAGGAAAATGTAAACATTGAAATGAGATTCGCAAAATAGAAACGTAAACATTGAACAAGATGGAGTGAGTATTATATATTGTTCCAACAGTTAATTAATAGATATATTAGGTATATCAGGAAAATTTGGAATATATATCTTTAAAATTATATTGTGATTATATATATATGTTTATGTATACGCGGAGCGTTGCAATTTCTTCTCTTTTTGCTTCCTCTGCTTACCAAGTTGCTGTTAGTGTTCTGTGTCCGTATGTTACGGCTGTCGCCGTTGTTCGCCGCCGTGTCTGCCCGGAGTTCACCGGCGTTTTCTCTGCATCTCCTTAAGTTTGTCCTGTTACCCTTTTCTGTTACTTTATTATCACAATTACAGATTTTGTTATCACGCAATTTTTATATGGGGTTTTTTTGTTTACTTATGGGGTGTGATTTTCTCTGATTTGCTTTGGCTTTCCAATGAATAATGTGTTTAGTTTAGTAAAAAATAACAATCACAGTCTTACTTTGATCAGTGATCACCAGAATTTATTGTTTTGGACAAGTAAATATGATGTCACGTACGGAATTTAATTTTTGAACACGTGTAGAGAATGAACCTTTTTGAGATATTTAATCATGTCAATTTTGAGTTTAGGATCAGGCCGGCATTAACCTTTTAGTGATGTGATGAATATTGCAAGAAAGAATAGGTTTTTTTAATTTGGTTTTAAGAAAGATGAAAGTAAAAGAAAACAAAGTGGTGGCCATTAACCATATATAATAAAAATTACAGGTAGGGAGTATGCATGGCTGATCACTGCTTTTCAGAATTAGATATCTCTTGTTTAGGGAGTTGCAACGACAATCGGGTGATTTGTATTCATTTATATTAACACTTACTATGGTCTTAATTATACAGAATTTTATTATGATGAGATATAGTAAGTTAATCTTGTGAGACCAACCCAAATGAGCGAAGTTCCAGAAAGATCAACCCAGTTTTAGCAGATCAATAGCATTGTGCCTAATAGAGTTATCGGAATTTGTACCAATATAGAAAACTAAAAGGGAAATACATCAAGGTAAAAAGAGATTAGGTGATCTATCATTAATTGCTTCATAAGCTGCTGTTTACCATAATTAACTTCATAGTTGTTTCTTAGTTGATCAACCTTTGCAGTAACCGCACCAATGGATTAAGCTTTAGTTAATCTCCTTTCTGTTGAACTATCTGTTAAATTCCTAAGTTGTGACTTAAAACAAATGAATGAAATCAAAGTAGATTTGCTTCGTTTTCTTTTTATATATAAATTTGTTCATGGATTATAAATGTTGATAACTAGAGTAAACTTCATATGGTAAATGCTAAGCAGTCTTTTTCATATGGTAAACTTTGGTAGCAAAAGGAGTAGGTGTTCTAAATTTATTTATTTATTTTTTATTTTTTGGGACAGCTCTGTTTGTGGATTGGAGATACTAATTTTCTGCTCTTAAAAAGATTAAAGGATTTTCCATGACTGCTGATCATCCCAATGTCAAAGGCAATGCTAATAATGCTAAGGCTTCAGGAAATACAAATCTTGAAAATTTTACCAAACGGTTAAAGATGCTATACTCCCACTGGAATGAGTTCAAGAATGAATTATGGGGTGGTTCTGAGGTTTTCTATGTAGCAACTCCTCCGCCATCACACGATATCCACTATTTAAAATCTTCGGCCTTGAATATATGGTTGATTGATCATGAGTTCCCAGACACTACAATAGTGTTTACGAAGAAAAAGATTCATATTTTGTGTAGCCAGATGGTGTCATTACTACAAGTTATGAAAAAACCTGCCAAAGATGCTGTGGGAGTGGACGTTATAATGCATGTCAAGGCTAGAAATGACGATGTTGCATCGTTAATGGATGATATATTAAGAGCTGTTCGTAAAGAATCACAGTTGGATGGTTATGATCTTGTTTTTGGGTACATTTCTAGAGAAACCCCCGAAGGAAATCTTCTAGAGTTGTGGGATGAGAAGTTGAAGAAGGATAATTTGCGTCTCTCTGATGTGACCATTGGGTTATCGAGTTTGTTTGCCTGAAAGATACTGCTGAAATTACGAATGTGAAAAAGGCTGCTTACTTGACTTCTTCGGTAATGAAATATTTCGTGGTTCCTAAGTTAGAGAAGATAATCGACGAAGAGAAGAAGGCAACTCATTCTTCCTTAATGGATGACACTGTCAAAGTCATAGTTGAACCTGCAAAGATAAAAGTGAAGTACTTGAAAGCTGATAATGTTGATATCTGTTATCCACCAATTTTTCAAAGCGGAGGACAATATTATTTGAAACCAAATGCATCTAGCAATGATGAGAGTCTAGTGTATGATTCTACTAGTGTGATCATATGTGCGATAGGATCTCGTTATAACAGCTATTGCTAAAACATAGCCAGGACTATTCTAATTGATGCCAACTCGATGCAGAGAAAGGCGTACGAAGTCCTCCTAAAGGCCCATGAGGCAGGAATAGCTGCTTTGAAGCCGGGAAATAAGGCTTCTGATGCTTATATAGCAGCAGTATTCATTGTTGAAAACGAAACACCTGAATTAGCTCCCAACTTGACGAAATCTGCAGGAACTGGGATTGGCCTAGAGTTTCGTGAGTTGAGCTTAAATTTGAATCGGAAAAATGGGAGGATATTGAAGAGTGGCATGGTCTTCAATGTGTCTCTTGGGTTTCAGAATTTGAAAACAGAGACGAAGAAGCCGAAAACACAGATGCTCTCTGTTTTGCTTGCGGACACAGTTATCATTGGTGAAAGTGCTCCTGAGGTGGTGACGTCCACAAGCTCGAAAGCTGTCGAGGATGTGGCATATTCATTCAGTGAAGATGGAGAAGAGGAAGAGCTACCAAAGGTCAAATCCAAGCCAATTGTTTCTGAGACGTTCTCATCCAAGGCAAATCTGAGATCAGTTAATCATGAGGTATCGAAAGAGGAGTTAAGGAGACAGCACCAGGCAGCATTGGCTCGTCGGAAGAACGAAGAAACTGCAAGGAGACTTGCTGGTGGTGACTCTCAAGGTTTAAATCATGGTCCCATCAAGCCTTCAGGTGAACTTATTGCATACAAGAACATCAACGATTTACCTCCTCCAAGAGACTTCATGATTCACGTAGACCAGAAACACGAGGCCGTCTTGCTACCCATCTACGGAAAGATGGTGCCTTTCCATATTGCTACGGTGAAGAGTGTGTCTAGTCGGCAGGATACGAGTCATACATGCTATATTCGGATAATCTTCAATGTGCATCTGCACAAGTTTCATGATTCTATTTATGTCAAAGAAGTATCATTTCATTCCAAGGATCCAAGACATATTAGTGAAGTTGTTCAGTTAATCAAGACCCTCCGAAGGCAGGTTGCCTCCCGCGAATCAGAAAAGGCCGAGCGAGCAACTTTAGTTAGTCAAGAAAAACTCCAACTAGCTGGAGCAAAATTCAAACCAATTAGGTTATCCGACTTGTGGATCCGACCTGTTTTTGGTGGTCGTGGAAGAAAGCTCAGTGGTACTTTGGAAGCACATAATAATGGATTTCGTTATTCAACCTCAAGAACAGATGAACGGATGGATATTATGTTTAGAAACATTAAACACGCATTCTTCCAACCAGCTGAGAAGGAAATGATCACTCTTCTGCACTTCCACTTGCACAACCACATAATGGTGGGAAACAAGAAGACAAAGGATGTTCAGTTTTACGTTGAAGTCATGGATGTGGTACAGACTATCGGAGGTGGAAAGAGATCTGCTTACGACCCTGATGAGATCGAGGAGGAGCAGCGAGAGAGGGATAGAAAGAACAGAATCAACACGGATTTTCAAAACTTTGTGAACAGAATCAATGATCTTTGGGGGCAACAGAAACTTGATTTGGAATTTGATCAACCATTGAGAGAACTTGGCTTCCATGGGGTCCCACACAAATCATCCACATTCATAGTCCCTACGTCAAGTTGCCTTGTTGAGCTTATAGAGATACCTTTTGTGGTAATCACTCTCAGTGAGATTGAAATAGTTAATTTGGAGAGAGTTGGTATTGGCCAGAAGAATTTTGACATGACTATTGTATTTAAAGACTTCAAGAGAAATGTAATGCGTATTGATTCGATCCCTACATCGTCATTGGATGGCATCAAGGAGTGGCTTGATACGACGGATCTCAAGTACTACGAGAGTAGGCTAAATCTCAATTGGAAGCAGATATTGAAAACCATCACGGATGATCCGGAACAATTCATTGAGGATGGTGGATGGGAGTTTCTTAACTTGGAGGCAAGTGATTCAGATTCTGATTGATGAGTGATATTTTCACCTAGATTTTAGTGTCTTTTTATATGTGTTTTCGTATTATTTTATCCGTATTTGTGTTCTATTTGGTTGTGTCTTATGTTTTTATGGAAATGTGTGAGAATAAGCTTAAATGTATGATTTCCAGGTAAAAATGGATTCTAGACGCGAGAAGGAAAATTTGGGAAAAAACGAAGCTTAATTCGGAGTTGAAACGAGGGAAAATTAGTCAAATTAAGCAAAATGCTGAAAAACGCACGTCTAACTTGTGTAATTTTTCTGTACTCTTGTGGAGCTCAAAACAAGAAGTGTGATATATGGTTGGAAAGCCACATAAAAGAGGATCATTTTAGTATAAGAAACACTTCAATCCGAGCCCAAACGAGAAAGTTATGATTAAAATGGTGACGTCGCGCAGGCTGTTTCTACTCAGCACGGTTGTGCTACTTTGTATGACTTGTTACACCTTCAAATGTTGGATGTTTTGTCAGATCTTTATATGGATAGAAAGTCAATGAAAAGAGGATCGCGTGAGCGCAAGAATTACTCAAATTGGAGATCGGATGTGGAAGTTATGCGCGAAACGGTGAGACTGCACTGCACCGACCCGAACTTGACCCGAATTCGACCCATGTTCGGCCCAAAGTCATTTTTATGATTAGAATGTGTTCTAGAAGGTTCTAAGGGGTAAAAACACCCATTTTGGAGTGTAAATATCAGTGGGGATCAGATCTACACCTAATACACACACATCACACACCATTTCTTTCATTTTCCACCATCATCTTCATCCACCTTCATCCATCTTGATCCATCTTCATCATCTCCATTAATTCTCCATCAAAACTTCATCCCTTCCATTGAGTGTGAGAGATCTCAAGAAATCAATAGCTAGAGAAGAAGATCCATGAGTATTGAAGATCTCCTACAAGAAAGTGTTGGGGAAGATTTACATCTCTCTTGATTTTCTTTTGGATTTAGACTATGGATATTTGTAATGAATCATTTATTTATTTTGTTACTTTTATCATGATAGGCTAATCCCTCTAGTGGGATTAGGAGCATGAAGAGCATATTAGATTTATATTGTCATGTGGATTAAATTGGTTTTTGGTTTAATTGATGTTGATTTCTATTCATGGAGTTTAATTGTCTTGATGTTGTGATGGCATGGTTTGTTATTCATTAATGTTTATTGGTTTAATGGATTGTTGATCAATGGATTATTTGTGGTAATTAAATGCTATCATGATGTTCATGTATGTATTGCTTGGAGTGAGACGGAAACGACCCTCTATAGTATTAGGAAGGCATGAATAGACATTGAGTTTGGGTTTGACCGAAAGGATATTTGAATTCAATGAGGGGAACCAATCCATTCGTTGGCCTTAGTACACAAAAAGGGAGAGTTTAATCTAACTAGTACCTAGATGGAAGGGGTTAATGTTGGGCTTTGATCTTAAGTGCTTTTGGGAGTCTAAAATGGATCAACAACCTTTGTAACCCGAAAGGGAGCTTAGGATACAATCGTGATCACCCTTAGTCTACATCAATTAAGTTGGATTCCTTTTGCATGATAATATGAATTGAGTATGCTTGGATGTTTCTAATCCCATGTTTTTCACACTTGAACTTTAGCACCCATTTTCTTTACTTGTCATTTCTCCTATTCGCTATTTAATTTACTTGCTACTTGCTTTAGTTGTTAATCATCTCAAAACCCCCTATCATCTTTACAAAAACAACATGAACATGAGCTCACGTATTTTGCTAGTCCGAACATAACTCCTTTGTGGATTGATAATTTTTCTTGGGATATACTACTACAACGATCGAGTATTCTTGCTCGTGAGTGCTACAAAAATAGGCAAACACTGATCACTCACAAGAATCTGATCAAGGATATGAACCTTCTGATGTACATTCTGACTCTGGCTCGGACGATGAGGATGACGACACTGAGTCGCTAGTGGAGTCAGAGGAGGATGAATCCGATAAAGATGTTGAGGAAGATGCAGGGAAAAGTTGGGAAGAGTTGGAGAGGGAAGCTAGTAATGCAGATAGGGAGAAGGGAGACGAAACAGACAGCGAGGAGGAGAGGAAGAGAAGAAAAATGAAGGCGTTTGGGAAATCTCGTGCACCTGAAAGAAGATCACAAGGCAGCCTTCCTAAGAAGAGCAGGTTTAGGTGAAAGGGTTCCATCACTCACCTAGTCAGGTAACATATATGTGATATAGTTATTTGATTTCCTTTGCATGTAATATATCTCCTCATAGCAACACTTGAAACTTGATTCATTTTTAAATTTCGAGATAATCTTATTTTTTCATGTTAATTATTAGCTTTGCTGTTGGATCTTTTGGTATCAAGAAATATCTTTGTGTGAACAAATATATATGGTGTTCTCTGCCATTAATGGGGATTTACATTGTATATTGTTTGATGAGAGGGAAATTGTCTTTATATGATTTCCAACGAAATCAGTCTGGAAAAAAAAATGGAAACGGGCTATGATACTTTCATGCGGAATCATTTTATAGTACATGAATTGACTCTATGGGAATGTTGTGCAGAACAGTTACATGGATTTCTTTGTCTTGTTTGATCGTGCTAGAAGAGAGCTCATTTCATGCCATTGGTAAAGATATTGAAGGTTCATTTTGCTGCTGTAATATCAGACAGGTATCCATCAATTCCTTCAACCACATGAGCTGTTCAGGAGCTTGTTGCCTATGTGTTTGTAGCATACCTTGATACTTGAAAGAAACTGAGAGTCCATGGCATGTGCATGTCATTTGGGAGGTCACAAAATTTGTAATAAATTGTGTGTTATGTGGTAAAAAAGCTAGTGTCTGTTGTATGTGCATATTAATTCAAGACCTCACAGATGGATTCTATGACAGGTTTGGACTTGAACAACAACACAACCTGGGATCTTTATTACAGTTATGCTGTGCCTAGATTGTGATTCAAAACAAATGTACTTATACAATAGATTAAAAAGATTAGTTGGAAATGTATGTGAATTCAAACAACCACGAGTAGATAATTCACTATTATGGATTTTGACTATATGCACACATCCTTCTTATCCTCAGCTCATTTTCTTTTCAATTATTGACACACCTCTCTCTGCGACATGTCATTTTGCCTCATGTATTTTAGTTTTCATGTTATTTTTATTCTACTCAACATTTGCCTCTATACCTGTGTCTTTTTTCCATTTTACTTGAGAGAATATCCGATTCCACACAAATCATCTTAATTATGTTCTATGAATTAGCAAGTTACTCCATAATTGCTATGACTCATATTTGAATGTTGTTACAAGGGTCTCATTTATTTTATTAGCAGATATTCTTTCTCATAATTTGACTGGGCTCTCAAATTCCTGCTCCACATTTCTCACACACCTCCGTCAATGCATTATTTTTTGTGCCACATGTTATGTGATTGACACGCAAGAGGTGTGGAGCGAATGCTTCAAATGGTTGGATCTACAAGCTCCGATGTCAAATGAACCCAAGGTAAACTTTCTGCATTTTGGTAACCTTATGTCGAGCAAGAACGAAAATAAGCTACTGGTGGAAATTTGGATTTGTTTAGTGTGGTTCGTATGGAAAAAAAGAAATGAGGTAGTCTTTAAAAATGGGAGATGGAACTCAAAAGAGATTATAGCTGAATTGAAAGCACAGACGTGGAGTTGAAAATCCTACAAAAAAGAAGAACTTAGGAGTGACTCACGCTATGAGAAGTGCAATCAGAACCCTTTTACGTGTCTATCATATTAAATCTTTTTTATCGGTATGTTGGTGTAGTTTAATACACTAGAACTGTGGAGTGTACCAATTGTAAGGTTGGGCATCCCTCATGCCCATTTTATTATTCAATAAAAAATTCTTTTTTCGATAAAAAAAAAAAAACTAGAACTGTGGTATCTTGTCCTTTATTACATATTGGGGTTGCCTTGTACAATAGTGCAGGGAGGGTTCATTGAGATTGTTTGCTTAGACTTTTTCTTGTATTTTTGGGTACTTCTTATACCCAACTGTTTTTTCAATATAATTTTTTTTCCTGATAAAAAAAAAAAAAACAATTGCCCCTAGAATTTAAGATTTAGGGTATAGTTTCTCTCTCCTACGTGTAGTTCTTCTAACGGTGTGACACATGAGATGATATATCAAATGACATCGAGATAATGTATCAAATGACATAGAGGATTCGAGCCGCCTTTCACAATTCAATAATGTATTTTCCGCCCTCATCCCAACCTTGATTTTACGCTTACACCCTCTCCTCCACAAACTTCTGACCAGCAAATTTGTCTCATGAACAAGTGATCCAGCAATCTTATCCTGATATTTCCAATCGTGGGCTCTATTTGGATTGCAAATTAGATAAGAGTATTTAATTGATTGGGGGCTCACATCTCTTGATTGTTGTCGTACATATCCCACAATCCTTCCCCACGCTCATTTTTTTATGACCAACAACATCAAGGGGATATTTTGGGAACTATGAAGATATTATGAGCTCAGTTTTTGTTATAAAAAGTAAAGTGATAAAATATTTTGAATTATATGAATATTTTAAAATAAGCAAAGGGCCATTCAGTAGTTATTTTTAAAATTTTAAATTATTTTATTTTATAAAGATTAATTTAAAACTTAGGTTAACTAATTTTACTCTAAAATTAATCAAGAATTATACATAGTTGTTTATTAATGCATCTATCATCTATAAAAATGAATCATTATTCCGTAAAAATTATAATATTATATAATTAATTTTGTCCGAAATAATGATCGCGATTTATTGAATAATTTCACTACTTTATATTATTGGATATATTCTAATTTCACTACTTTATATTATTGGATATATTCTCTCAATATGCGAATCTCCATTACATTCATGATTCATTCCTTGTCGGAAAGTAAATTTGAATTATATATATATATATATTCATTAAGTATTATTATAAAAAATGGCTAAATATAGTGTGCACCCGGGTGCACACGAAGCTTCGTGTGCACCCACATACAAATATAAGCAAAAACATATACAATTGTGAGTAAAAATGTATACAATTTAATTGTTAATTTTTTTAATGAAAAATTAAGTGTAAAAAATATCCAATTATTAAAATACATGTATACACTATTGAATAAAAAATTATACACATATGAATGTTTGTTTTTTAATGAAAAATTTAGTGTGAAAAAAAGTATACAATTATTGCAAAACACGTATACAAAAGAGAATAACATGTATACAAAATAGAATAAAAAGTTATATAAATATGGGTACCCGGGTGCACCTAATATACATTCATAAAAAATTGTGTAATACAATTTTTTTTAACTGATAAGAATTAAAGTGATGAGATATACTACTATGAAATAGTGTATGGTTTTTTAAGTGCTATTCTTTAAATGATGAGTATTTTTTAAAATAGAATATTTTTCATAGTATATATATGAACGACAAATTTATATATATATATATATATATATATATATATATATATTTTTTTTTTTTGTCATTCATAAGAGTCATATATATTAAATTTTTTAAATAATAATGGAATTAAGTCTTTTACTAATGAAATATTTTTTTGGTATAAAAACAGTTTTTTTAGTAATTATTTCATGTATATTTCATGGATGTAAGATATATATAAAAAAAGCGACAAGCAAAAATTAATGTGAAACCATTTTATGGAATTACCTTAATGGAATTAAGTCGTTTGCTAATGGAATATTTCTTTGGTGTAAAAATAGTTTTTTTTAGTAATTATTTTTCATGTATATTTCATGGATGTAAAATATACTCCCTCTGTCCCCTTTGAAAAGGATATTTTTTCTATTTTGAGCGTCCCACCCAAAGAGTTCCCTTTTCTATTTTGAGCGTCCCACCCAAAGAGTTCCCTTTTCTTTTTTACACATATGGGACCCACACACACTCATTAATACAATAAAAATATAGGACTCACACTCTCATTAATACAACTATATACTACACATTAAATAATAATATTTCTTAATCCACGTGCCAAAAAGCAAAAGACCCTCTTAGTGAGGGATGGATGGAGTATATAAAAAAAGCGACAAGCAAAAATTCATGTGAAACCGTTTTATAGAATTACTTCAATACGAGGAGTGATAACATTTTCAATGATAATAATAATAAAACTAATTAACAAATAAGTAATGAAAATTGTGTTACCAAGATGCGATATTAAAGAGAGAGAGAGAGAGAGCTGTTAATACTATTCCTCCCAAAGTTAGACTTACTTGTACCATTTCCAAGATTATTTGTACAAATGGTCGATACAAGTAATATAGGATGGATTGTGTGTATAGTGTGTATATATATTTTCTTGGATAATGATATTTTAAAATTAGGACAAAGTAGCATTATCGTATCACGTGCATGGGTCACTATGGTCAGTTGTAATTTGTAACAGCACACCACTCACGACTACGAATAAACCAATTCAATGAAGATGTGTCCCAAAAGAAGAGCTGTAATGCATTATCAATGTTCATGGCTGCTACAAATAATTTTAGTCCATGCCACGTCCTCACCTATACTATATGTTTAAAA
The DNA here is from genome assembly GCA_023678885.1 of Pogostemon cablin. Classification (NCBI taxonomy): domain Eukaryota; kingdom Viridiplantae; phylum Streptophyta; class Magnoliopsida; order Lamiales; family Lamiaceae; genus Pogostemon; species Pogostemon cablin. Next base: position 12,901,726 of record CM042961.1, on the reverse strand, counting down.
TTACTCCATACTTCGCAAAGTATTAGTCGGTTGTACACGTGTGAATTAAATAGCATTATTATTTTATATAAAGTGAGTAGTTATATTAGTAGTGAATATGAGCAATGTTTTTTGTCCTTTTACTAAAAATGAAAAATGGACGTGGACAGATCAAAATGATAAAATGAATACCTTAAATGTGGACGGATCAAAATGACAAAATGAATTATTTAATGATGGAGAGAATACATATTACGAAAATACTCGTAATATCATTTTCATATGATTTTTTTTTTTTGTTTTCGTATATGCAAATTTTTGGTACAAATTAACTCACTGAAACGAGAGGTATGCTAAAATAATTGATATTTGAATGGATGTGCAAAAGTGATTAAATGACACATTAAATTTATAGATGAAGTGGTCACCTATAATCCATTGTTCATTCAACTATATAAATGCATGCTTTATACACACTTAAACACACACATGTAGAAAACTTATTAAAAATTATGGCATTCCATTGTTTCTTAAATCTATTCTTCTTCTCTCTCTTAATTATCCATATAGTAGAAGGTGTGGTACCCCCTTCACAAACTTTCAGCTATGTCAACGCTGGTGAATTCGGTGTCTACATAAATGAATACGATGCAACCTACAGACATTCCATTGACATCTTCAGATCTCCTTTCCAACTCATGTTCTACAACACCACCCCATACGCCTACACATTGGCTCTACGTATGGGAACGACCCGATCCGAGTCCAATTTCTACTGGGTCTGGGAAGCCAACCGGGGCAACCCAGTCGGCGACAACGCGACCTTCTCACTCGGCCCCGACGGGAATCTCGTCTTGGCCGATGCAGACGGTCGCGTTGCCTTTCAATCCGACACGGCCAATAAGGGCGTCGTCGGATTCGAGTTGTTACCGAATGGTAACATGGTGCTTTATGACTCCAAGGGTAGTTTCGTCTGGCAGAGCTTTGATTATCCCACCGATACTTTGTTGTTGGGCCAGTCCCTCCGTCTGAAAGGCCCAATTAAGCTCGTGAGCCGGCTCAGCGTAGTGGAGAATAAAGATGGGCCTTATAGTCTGGTGGTGGAGCCCAATAGGGTGGCTATGTATTACACGACCAAGAATTCTCGCCGGCCCATGTTGTATCGAGTAGTCAGTTTCTTCACTGGCGTAACTATTGATTCTTTTACCGTCAATATTGAAGAAGAGCTTGATGGAGCGTTTTACAGATTGTCTTTCGAATATCCTACTAGATATGGATTTTTCGCACAAACCAACTATAATAGTACATTATCGTACCTACGGTTGGGAATTGATGGAAGTTTAAAACTGAATACTTTTTATAACAGAGTAGATTATCAAGCATGGGAAGAGACGTACACCCTTTTCTCCAGAGAGTTTGGTGGAGAATGCCAATTACCGGAGAGATGTGGTAATTTTGGGCTTTGTGAGGACAGCCAGTGTGTGGGCTGTCCATCTGGGCCCCAGATATTGGGCTGGACCAAAAGCTGCCAGCCTCCAAAGCTCACATCTTGTAAGCCCAAGGATATTAGGTACTATAAGTTGGAAGGGGTCAACCATTTTCTAAGTAGGTATACGACGGGAAGTGGGCCCATGAAGGAGGAGGATTGCTCCAAAAAATGCACCTCGGATTGCAAGTGTTTGGGCTTTTTCTTCAAACGGGCCGAGTCTCGCTGTTGGATTGTTTATGATTTGAAGACCCTTAGAAAAGTTGACAACTCCACCCATGTGGGCTACATAAAGGCTCCAATCAACTAATTGGAGGCCCATGTTGAATAAAAAAAAAGTTTGAAGTGATAAAATCTTGTATTTTTAATTTAGTTTTTATGTGATTTTTATTCTACTCAGCATTTGCCTCTATACTTCAGTCTTTTTTCCGTTTTACTTGAGAGAATATTTGATTCCACATAATTCATTTTTAATTATGAGTTGACCGTACATCCTTCTTACACTATTGACAAGACTCAAACTCCTACTATACCTTTGTCAATCCAATAATTTATCACAAACACGGATAAGCCCGATTTACCTAACTTAAAATATAAATTGGTATTTTTTATTCTAAAGCATGTGATTCCCGTTTCAATTCTATATTCCGTATATATTGTTAGGGACTTAAATTAAAAGACCACAGGGTTTACACCGTAAACCGATTTACAGGAGACTAACTCATACTCTCTCCGACCGTTTTAAAAAAAGTCCTATTTTTCATTTTGGGTGTCCGCCCCTAAGAACCTTATTTTTTCTTTTACATACAATTATTAAAAATCATACATACACTATTGAATAAAAATGTGAGTTAGTTTCTTGTAATCCTGATCATAAATCCTTATAAACTCATACTCTTTCCATCCGCTTTAAAAGTCCTATTTTTTCATTTTGGGTGTCCGCCCCTAAGGGTCTTATTTTTCTTTTTACATGCGTGGGACTCTCACACACCACTAATACAATTACAATATGGGGCTCAAACACCCACTAATACAGCTATACACTACACATTAAATAATACTCCCTCCGTCCCATAAACAAATTTACACTTTCTATTTATGTTCGTCCCATAAACAAGTTCACATCCCCAAATAAGAAAATACACACAAATCAATAACCCCACAAAATACTTTAATTTCAAAATTGACACCCCTTTACTACTCACACAACTTATTTTATAATTTATTTATTACATAAAAATACCAAACTACCCCTAAAAGTAAAGCAAAACTATAGGGATGTAATCGAACCGAGCCGAGTCGAACACTACTAGGTTTGAGGATCGTTTGTTAAGGAATTATCGAACTCGAGCCCGAGCTCGAACTCGACAAGAAAAAAATATCAAACTCGAGCTCGAACTCAAACTGTTTGTTAAGGCTCACGAACGTGTTCACGAACACATAAAGTAACTTGTTCATGAACATTTAAATAATTTTGTACGTGGATATTAAAAGAATGTTTCGTTTATAAGCATTTAATGTTACTCATAATATTAAATAAACAAAGGGTAAATATCAAAATTATTCCTATAAGTATGGCGTTTTCCAACTTTAGTAATTTTTCTTTTGCAATTCTCAATTTTGGTCATTTTTTGTCAACTTTTAGTCCTTTTGGTTCAGTTTTGGTCCCTTTTTTGGTCCACTTATGGTCCTAAATGTATACACTTTTGGATCATTTTTTAAATTTTTTACATAAAGGACTAAATTTGAACAAAAATGACTAAATTTGAACTAAAATGACTAAAAATGGATAAAAAATGACCAAAATTGAGAATTGCAATAGAAAAATGACTAAAGTTGAAAAACGTCACTTACAGGACCAATTTTGATATTTACTCAATAAACAAACTAACAAAATATAATAATAAATGGTAAAAAATATTTAAATATTTAAATAATCACTTAAACTTTTATCATATTTGTGTGGTTTAACACAAAATATTTAATTATTGAATATAAATAAATGACTAAATTTGGACAAAAATGACTAAATTTGAACTAAAATGACTAAAAATGGATAAAAAATGACCAAAATTGAGAATTGCAATAGAAAAATGACTAAAGTTGAAAAACGTCAAACTTACAGGACCAATTTTGATATTTACTCAATAAACAAACTAACAAAATATAATAATAAATGGTAAAAAATATTTTAATATTTAAATAATCACTTAAACTTTTATCATATTTGTGTGGTTTAATACAAAATATTTAATTATTGAATATAAATAAATGAATAATAATATATAATACTAAAGAATAATTATAAAATTTACGAATGCGTTTGCCAGCCATTAACGAGCCCATAAACGAATATGTTCGTGAGCTTTCGAGCCCAATACTTTTAGGCTTGAGTTTGGTTCGATAGACTATTCTAGCTCAAAATTCAAGCTTGGTTTGCCTCGTTAAGGTTAACGAACGAATTCGAACGAATATTTTATCGAACCGAGACTTGAATAGTTCGCGAATGGTTTGATTCGCTTACATCCTTAAGCAAAATTAATTTTTTCTTAAACTTCATATCTACAGTAACCGATAATTTGTTTTTGAGACGAGAGAGTAAAATACTACTTAATCCACATGCAAAAGATAAATATACCCCTTTAGGGTGAATGGAGGGAGTAATTTATTTTCCACCTACTTGATTTTATGCTTCCACCCTCTTCTCGACAACTTAATTACGCTTCTGGCCTATCAGTGACCTGCAAATTTGTCAGATGAACAAGTGATACAGAAACCTTATCCTCATATTTCCAATAGTGGGCTCTATTTGGATTGCAAATGACACAAGAGTGTTAATTAATTGGGAACGATGAAGATATTATAAGCTCAGTCTTTGTTTTAAAGAGTGAAAAGTAATAAAATGTCTTGAATGATAGGAATATTTTAAAATAAGCATTCAAAATCTATAAAACGTCATTAAAAGCTGATTTTGTTATATATTTTAATAATTTAAATATATAAAATTTGCCAAGCAGTACATGGAGGAAAAACCTCTATTTTAATCCTTTTAACTTAATCCAATTTTAGTTATTTATTTTTTTGTTTTTCTAAATTTTATTACTCCTTCATCTCAAAATTTTTGCCGGGACTTTCAAATCCTTAAAGTTTTTGTAAAAAAATTGTAAAATAATTAAAATTAAAAAATAATTAATAACTAAAATTAATATAAAATGGATTATTGAAAAAGTTTAAAGTTAAAGAATTATAATTGAAATTTAAAAGATAAAAAAATGATATTAACTCTTATATACTACATACTCCTTTTAAAATTTACAAATACTACTCATTTGTACTTAGTTATTATTAAAAATTAGGATTAAATTAAATTACCTTTATCGGATAATTCTTTAAAAACACGACAAAATAATCTGACGGGCCTATGTTTGAAGTTTGAACCACAATTTATTATTTAAAAAATATAATTCAACTTTTTTTTTTTTCAGAATGGTACATAGAGTGAACCAGTGGTTTTATTAGTACATCAGACTATTTTTGAGGTACAAAGTAACATTATCGTATCACGTGCATGGGTCACTATGGTCAGCACACCATTAACGACTACTAATAAACCAACTCTTAAAAAAAAAAAAAAACTGTTATATACTCCTATATACTCTTCCTCAATCCTCCCAAAATTACTTGTACTATTTCCAATATTATTTGTACAAATGATTTATACAAGTAATATAATACTCCATCCGTCCCAACTTCAACTTCATACTTTCCGTTTTGGTCCGTCCCAAATTCAACTTCACACTTCCATAAAAGGAAAAAGCAACAAATTAATATCCCTCTAACATACTTTAATTTCAAATTTGTCATCACCTTTTTAACACACATAACATATTTTATCATTTATTTATTACCCAAAAATACCATACTACCCTCAAAAGTAAGTCAAAAAGTGACTTTTCTTAAACTCCGTATCTACAGTAAACGTGAACTTGAATTTGGGACGGAGGGAGTACTATAGTATATTATTCCGTCACATTTCAATCTTTATATATTTTCAATTTGGGCATCTTATTTCAATCTTTACATTTCCCTTTTTTAGTAAATGAGACACACACAAATTAATTATTTCTCTCTCCATTACCCCCCAAACATCATACTAATACACATACCCACTTCACATTAAAATAATATTTCTCTCACCTCACTACACATTAAAATACTACTCCCTCCGTCCCGGTGAAAGGTCACCGATTGCTTTTTGCACGTGGATTAAGGAGTATTATTATTTTATATGTAGTGGGTAGTTGTATTAGTAGTGAGTGGTGGGCCATATGTGTGTCTTTTTTACTAAAAGAGAAAAATGAAGACATTTGGATGGAACACCCAATATAGTAAAATGATGATCTTTCGGTGGGACGGAGGGAGTACATTCCTTAATCTACGTGCAAAAAACAAACGTAAAGTTTGAACGGGACGGAGGGAGTATATACTCCCTCCGTCCCGTACCAAGAGTCTCTTTTTTCCATTTTGGTCGTCCCACCCAAAGGGTTTCCTTTCATTTTTTATACACATGGGTCCCACACTCACCCACTAATACAACTACCCACTACACATAAAATAATAATACTCCTTAATCTACGTGCAAAAAAACAAAATACACCCTTGGTGCGGGACGGAAGGAGTATATATATATATATATATATATATATGGTGTGCTATGGCAACTGTGAACTGACCATAGTGTGACCCATGCACGTACTAATTTGTACTCATTTTAAAATATCATTATTCAAGTATATATATACTTGAATAATGATATTTTAAAAATTAGTACAAATTAATATATACTTGAATAATGATATTTTAAAATGAGTACAAATTAGTAATGATATTTTAAAATGAGTACAAATTAGTACGTGAATAATGATATTTTAAAATTAGTATAAATTAGTACGTGCATGGGTCACACTATGGTCCGTTCAGAGTTGTAATAGCACACCATACACGACTACAAATTCAATAACTATTAAAAGCTGTAATGCATTGGAAATGGATCCTCTACTGTATGGGAGGAACTGCACCCCTCATTGTTCACGTGAACAGTGATGAACAGTGAAAATCACTGTTCATGTGAACAGTGAGGGGTGCAGTTCCTCCAGTACGGGAGAGGATCTGCACCCGTAATGCATTACCATATTCATGGCTGCTACAAATAATTTTAGGGGGATGTTTGGTCAGGTGGTATCGAGACATGGAATTGAAATGGAATAAATCATATCTGTTTGGTTGGAGGATTTAAAAGTGCTACATGAATTTTGATTTCCAAAAAAGGAGGAATCCTTCTCCTTCATTCCTTAGGATTTTGAGTGCTATGACTTGAATTCCAGTGGAAATGGCACGAACCCATTTATTGAAATGATATAAAATTTTATTAAAATAAAAGGTTATTAAAATAATATATATATTTTTTAATAATAATATTATGATAAAATAAAATTTTAATTAAAAAAATTTGAATTAATTCCTAAAGAATTTTATCATGCAAAACAACTTTAATAACTATAATAGTCATTCCATACTCTCAACCAAATACTATAATTATAAAAGATAAACCCATTATCATTCCTCACTACTATTACTATGATTTTCATTCTGGTTCCTTCCTTTATACCTAACGCCCCTTATTCTATTCCACATCATCCTTTTTTCTTTGTTTCAAGCTACGTGACCTCTCAATTCCATTCAAAGATGATCTTTTGTTTTTTACATGTAAATTAATAAGTATTACTATTACTTAATGTGTAGTGGATAATGTATTAGTAGGAGTGTGAACCTCATATTTTAATTGTGTTAGTGGATGTGTATATAAAAAAAAGAAGATGAAACTTTTTGAATGAGATGCTAAAATGAATTTTTTTTAGGAACCGAGGTAGTATATATTATCAAAATAAAACACATCATTAACAATCTCGTCAATGGCGGACCTACTCATGGCTGGAGTCATTGGGCCTGAAATTGATGGAGTATTTTCGTCCCATTTCAAATTTTATGTTTGCTTTTTGCACGTAAATTAATGAATGTAGTATTTTAATGTGTAGTGAGATAAGAAAAATGATATTTTAATGTAAATTGGATAGGTATATTAGTGTGATGTGTGGGTCCATGGAGAGAGAAATAATTAATTTGTGTAGATCCTATTTACCAAAAAGGGAAACGTAAAGATTGAAACGAGACTCCCAAAATAGAGATATGTAAAGATTAAAATGGGACGGAGGGAGTATTTAGTATATATAGTAAATATTCCGAAATCTTTAGGTGCCAAGTGGTATGGTGGTTTAGCTCCAAGCTGATAGATTATAAAGTCCTGTGTTCGAGTAGAGTTTTGTGTTCTCTTTTCTGTTATCAGTTTTTTTTTTTAAGTTTCACATGGCTATGTGAGTACATAGATTTGAAATGTCCATTTTTTTAAGATGCATTCCTTCCGCTCCTTTCAAATAATATCATTTTATTATATCGGGTGTGTCATTCAAATTGCACATTTTTTCTCTTTTAGTAAAAATGGCTCACCAATGACCCATCACTACCCATCACATCTCTCTAATACAGCTACTCACTTTACATAAAATTATAATACTCCTTATTCTACGTAAAAAAGAAAATGCACCTCTTTGTATGGGACGGAGAGAGTATAATATAAGAAGAAAAAAAGAAGATAATTTGAATAATTTGAAGATAAAAAATAAATAAAGTTTTTAATTTACTTAGCCATCTTCAATGGCTACCCTTTTACCCAAATTTTTTGGGGGTAAAAGGGGAAGCAGGTAAAAGGGGAAGCAGCTTCCCCTTTTACCCAAAAAATTTGGGTAAAAGGGGAACATGACCCAAATTTGGGTAAATTTGGGTCTTACCCAAATATATTACCCAAATTTTTTTTCTTTTACAAATTATTTTTAACCACTCTTAATAATTATTTTTAATTGTTAAATATATATTTATGTTTTTTATATTTTATATAATAAATTATGTATCATTAAAATAATTTAAAATATTACTTCTTGCACAATTAAAATTACATATTACATTTAAAAAAAATTATATTGAACATTAAAAAAGATAGACATACAAATACATTATACACTAGACATATAACAACATAATTTTATTCTCAATCCCAGGAATTTCTGGCTCGATTTAGAAAAATAAAAAATTGAGATGCTCACTATGAACTTCGAGATGCATTAATTGATCTATTTGGGAACTGTATTCATCTGAGGATTAAAATTTAAAAGTTTATGCCTTTTATTTATATGTGTTGTATTATGCAATTATCAATAAAATATGTGTTGTTTATATATTTCTTTAATTTCATGTTGATATTTATTTTGATGTAATTTGCAAAATTTATACAATATTAAAATTTAAAAATTAAATTTAAAATTTAAATATAAATTAATTAATAAAAAATAAAAATATATTATTTAATTAATAATTTAAAATTAGAGGGATAAATAATCAATTAGAATATTATAATTATTTAAATTTAATAAAATAATATTTTTAATAAGATTCTATAGAATATTCCCTTTTGCACCAAATTTTGGGTAAAAATCATTGGAGGAGATATGCACCAAATCACCAAAAATTTGGTGATTTGGTGATTTGGGTAACCCCCACCATTGGGGTTGCCCTAAGTCCTATAAAAAGTTTTTATGATATTTTAATTTTTTAAGAATATTAGTAACGTGTAGTGTTGCTATTATTGAAAATGTGCAAACATAGTGGAAAGGAAGAAATAAAAAATTACGAAAATTCAAGGGACAGAGGGAATACATTATATTCTATATAGAGAGAGTTTTGGTCCCCTCGGTAAAAATTTTGGGTCCGTCACTGAATTCCTTAATATCATTTTCATATAATGAAAAGATATATACTTCCTCCGTCCCTCATTAAGAGACCCTTTTGCTTTTTGACACGTGGATTAAGGAGTATTATTATTTAATGTGTAGTGGATAGTTGTATTAGTGGGAGTGTAGACCCCATATTTTAATTGTATTAGAGGGGGTGTGTGGATCCTATATGTGTAAAAAAGGAAAGGGAACCCTTTGGGTGGGACGACCAAAATGGAAAAAAAGAACCTCTTTCAATGGGATTGAGGGAATATATTTTTTTACACATGCAAATTTTTGGTACAATTTAACTCACTGCCTTGATATTTGCATGGATGTGGTAGAGTGATTAAATGACACATTAAATTTATAGATGAAATGGTCACCTACCACCCTATAATCCACTGTTCATTCAACTATATCATATCATAATCATAATCATAATATATTAAAAGTGATTTAACAAGTGTTAACATTTTTTTCCCATTTTATCCTCACCTATTTTTCTTTACTACATTTTTACCCTTTATTTATCATATTATAATTCATACATTTAAAAAATGAAATTATTAATTGCAAAATAAATATAAATGTGATGTCTTTTAATTTTTTATATTATTTATTTCAATAATTAATCTTAACTCATAAATTTTATTTTAACCTCTTATAATAATTATAATCATAATAATTTATTAAAAGTACTAGCCTCTTGAAAAATAATTTTTCTCATTTTATCCTTATTTTTTCCTTTTACATTCTTAACCTAAGTTATTGGTATTTATAATTAATTAACAATAGTTAGATTATTTATTATTTAACTCATATTCATATTCTTAAGTAAGTTTTAAAGTCCAAACAATAAATGTGCACAACCTCTGCACATAAAAAATAAATTAAGTCATTAATAATAAGTAATATGAAAAGACAAATCCAACATTATAAAATGTGTGGAAAATATACGGAGGTGATGGAGACACCGAAAGCAAAGTCCATGTACGGCCGTACGGGTTCTCAACAGTATTGGAAAGCTTCTCAAATATTCAATTAAATGAAAGAAGTACAACAACAAAGTAAGATGAGACATTGAATGAGGAGAGGGCATCGAAGGAGAAGACACGGTGTAGTTTTTTAGTATATTGATTATATTTCATCGACGATAAAGCCATAATGAGTTGTGCAATTTTTAAAATTTTTCTTAGATGTAATTTTGCTAGGTACGTTTAAGTTTATTATCTTTATATATATAATTTTATCATTGAGATTTTCGGCCATAATGAGTTGTGCAATTTTTTAAAATTTTCTTAGATGTAATTTTGCAGGGTACGTTTAAGTTTATTATCTTTATATATATAATTTTATCATTGAGATTTTTTTAATTTGTTTTCTTCATGAGTTGTGTAATTTTATACTATCTAATATATATAATTTTATCATTTAGATTTTTTTAATTCGTTTTCTTATTGAGTTGTGTAATTTTATACTATTTAATATAGTATAATATAAATAAAAATTTTAGAAAAAATAAATTAGTAGCATTATGAAATAGTAATAAAATATATACAGAGAGAATTTTGAGAAATTTCAAAAAAAAAAGTGTAATCTCAAGAGTTAAAAGTTAAATTATTATATTAATAATAATTTATTGAAATAATATATTTAAAAATATCTTAATGTAATGCCTCTAAAAGATATTAAATTAATGGTACTATTATTATTATAAAAAATATATTACAATTTTTTTTTAATTTTTAATTAAGTTAAGAATGTAATAGGGAGAGGAATGTGAACGTAAGAATAGAGTAGGAAGATAAAAAGATTAAAATTATGATAGAAGTAAATTACTTTTATAATTTATCACATTTCATTTTCTTTTATTTATTAAATTCTTTTTACATAATTTTAACATTACAGTATCATCATCCTATCATAATTATAATCATAATTATTATAATATATTAAGAGTCACTGGCATATTAAGAAACATTTCTTCCTATTTTATCTTCAATTATTTATTCTTTTTACATTATTTAATCTTATTAATTAATTAATAGATACATTGTGTAATTTACATTCATGTTATATGGAGTTGAAAGGCTTTGCAATTAACTGAACCGTCTCATCTTTTAATCTTAATTAATTAATACATTTACTCCATTATGTACTCCATTATGTACATCATATTTATTTACATCTCTTAATTAATTAATACATTTACTCCATTATATACATCATATTTATTTACCTCAGTGATCATTTAGTTTATAAGGCTTGCAATTCATGAAACCTACTACTTCTCATCATCCATTGTTGTAGAAGAAGAGTCGTGATTAGCAATATCTTTGGGACTTTTTTGTTTTTGCTTTCACTATTGAGTTAATCTTATGTAAATCCCTTTAATTTAAACCATAGCAATACATAATTAATACATAGTTAGGGCATAATAGAATTAGAAGAGGGATCACATGGTTTATACCGTGAATCCAATTTACACAAGTATTTTTCATCTTTATTTATTACTCCGTATTTTGCTTGAAATAGTTCAATCAATTTGCCATATTCATAGATTTATTTTTCAGGATCACCTCGCCTTAATGATGGAACTTCTTAGAAAGATCCCAAGGAAGGTGACTTATATTTTTCATATATTTGTATTACTCAATTATACTCCCTCCGCCCCAGGCTAAGAGAGTCATTTTACCATTTTGGTCGCTCCATCCAAAAAGTCCAATTTTCTTTTTTGGACACATGGGACCCACCTACATCCACTAATACAATTAAAATATGGGGCTCACACCCACTAATACAACTACCCACTACACATTAAATAATAATACTCCTTAATCCACGTGCCCAAAAGCAAATGGGACTCTTAAGTTGGGACGGAGGGAGTATATGCAATAGTTTCTAAAACTTGAGTCAAACGCGCCGTTAGATATTCGTAAACGAGACTTTCTTCAAAAAGATCAAAATTACGTATTGACAATTAAAGGAGACTTTCTTCGAAAAGATCAAATTACGCTACCTCACATTTTTAATCTCAATACGAGACTTTCTTCGAAAAGATCAAATTACGCTATCTCACATTTTTAATCACTTATAAATGTCAAATTAACTAAATATTAACACTTCACATTTTTAATTTTTATTTCTTATAAGCCAAATTACCCAAATATTGAATTCTTCCCCTTCTTTCTTCTTTAAATTTAATAGTATGTGTAGAAGATTCTATTGAAAATTAAGATTTTTTGAAATTTAAATAAAATCACATAAAGATCTATTTATAAAGTATGACGTGTCTGCGAGGTGCAACACACGTCTTAAAAAACCTAGTAATTATAAATGCATGGTTTATACACACTAAAACTCAAGCAGATAACAAAAATGTCATTGCATCTTAAATCTTTCCTTGTTTTCCCTATTAGTTATCCAAATAGTTGAATGTATCGTACCCCCTTCACAAACATTCAATTATGTGAATGATGGAGAATTTGGTTTCTACATAACTGAATACGATGCAACTTACAGACATTCCATTGACGGGTAAATATCAAAATCGGTCCTGTAAGTATGACATTTTCTAACTTTAGTCCTTTTTTTATTGCATTTCTCACTTTTGGTCCTACAGGGTTCGTTTTTGATCCTTTTGGTCCAAATTCAGTCCTTTTTCTCGCCGGAAAATTATGCGTGAGTTGTACGCGCTCAAAATTGGTCCTGTAAGTATGAATTGCTCCAACTTCAGTCCTTTTTTAATTGCAATTTTCACTTTTGGTTCTCCATTGTCTGATTTTAATCCTTTTTGTTCAAATTTAATCATTTTTTCTGAAAATTTTAAAAACTCGCCAGAAATCATGCGTGAGTTGCACGCGCCAAGAAAGAAGACATTAATAATTTTTAAAAAAAGAGCAGGGGTAACCACGTGTAATGAGCAGTGAAGAAAAAAAGAATTAAAAAAAATTACAGGGTGAGAGCAGCACGGGCTCGCGTAAAAGACATGCGCTCTGCCGTTCCACCGTGATTCCCGCACTCTCTTCTTCCACCCTCCAATTTTATAAAACTTGGATGGTGAGTAGAAAACTCATTAAAAAAACCTTTACATCTCCCAATGCAAAAAACCTATTCTTTATATTTTTGCTTTTGCCCATGAGACATATTATCCATTTATTCAATTAAATATATTTTAAATTAATTTAAAATTAAATTAGAAAAAACAAGGGTTCTGTTTTGCTTGCGACTCAAAGCACTAACCAATTAATGCAGTGAAACTGTGTCGATGTCCAATGCCCATGATTAATTAACGATTTCATTTTTTTAATTTTATTATAAATTTATTATCATATTAATTGCTTTTAAAATTTTTTTATTATATTAATAATTATTATTATCATATTATTATTATTATTATTTATATTAATCGTTTATTAGATAATTCAATTGTTCTATTATCACTTTATCTTAATCAAGCATTATTTTACATTAAAATTTTTATCACTTTTTATTATTAATTAGGTATTACTTTACATTAAAATATTATTACTTTTTATTCAATTTACTAATGGTTCATAAAATAATTTAACTAAATAGCTATCACTTTCCCTTTATCATTCTCACTTTTTTATTAAAAATGTTATCACTTTTTATTATTTTAGTGGATTGTTCGTGAAATAATTCAATTAGATGAACATCTTTTTATTTTTTTATTATTAGGGATAATTTATTACTCCATTATCACATTTTATCCATTCTATACAATAATAGCGCGTGCAACTCACGCATGATTTCTGACGAGTTTTTTAAATTTTCGACAAAAAATGACTAAATTTGGACAAAAAGGACTAAAATCGAACAATGGAGGACCAAAAGTGAAAATTGCAATAAAAAAGGACTGAGATTGGAGCAGTCCATACTTACAGGATCAATTTTGAGCGCGATTGCAACTCACGCATAATTTTTCGGCGAGTTTTTTAAATTTTCAGCGGAAAAGGACTGAATTTGGACCAAAAGGACAAAAACAGACTCCGGAGAACCAAAAGTGAGAAATACAATAAAAAAAGTACTGAAGTTGGAAAATGCCATACTTACAGGACTGATTTTGATATTTACCCTTCCATTGACATATTCAGATCTCCTTTCCAACTCATGTTCTACAACACCACCCCATATGCCTACACATTAGCTCTGCTCATGGGTACATACCGAGCCATGTCCAGACGCTTCTGGGTCTGGGAGGCCAACCGGGGCAACCCGGTTGGTGACAATGCGACCTTCTCACTCGGCGCAGATGGAAATCTCGTCTTGGCAGATGCAGATGGTCGCATTGCCTTTCAATCCGGCACGGCCAATAAGGGCGTGGTCGAATTCGAATTGTTACCGAATGGTAACATGGTGCTTTATGACTCTGATGAGAATAAAAAATTCTCAAATATTGAAAACTCTGGCTCAGGCCCGGAGTTATGATGATAAAAGAATCGAGACTCTGACTCAAGTCAGTAAGTCACTGGGTTTGCAAACACTGTTGCGAAATTAACTTTACTTTTCTTCTTCATATCTCAATTCTCATGTTACAACTCATACTTATAAGAATAACATCCTAAAGACTAGGGGACTATTCTTATCTTGATAACTAACTAAAAAGATAAATACTACGTAAAAGAAATAACTTATGCAAAAAGTAAATATCCTAATATCTAAATATTAATAAATATTATAAAAATAATACTAATATTTAAATACTCATCATTCCCGTCCCCTTCAAGAAGATCCTTGTCCTCAAGGATAAACTTGAAAATGATCAACTGTAATCGTCTGGTTCGATTATTTTATCGTCTGCCCTAATCAACCATGCTTGCTTGGATTTATGCTTATGTGCATGCACAAACTTTTCATCGTAGAAGCTTGAATATCTTAAATATTGATCATTTACACCCAAATCCCTTATATCAATATTCTCTTGCAGAATTGCATTTTCCTCATAGAAAATAGATGAAATTGAATTTTCTACTTCATCATAAATTGACGGGCCATCAGCATATACAATTGCATTGTCGACATCTTCATCGAAGATTGGTGGGCCATCATACACTGTATCATCACCTTCCTCGTCGAAAATTGGTGGTGGACCACCGTAAACTTCATCATCTTCCTCTCCACCAACGATCGATGAATCACCATTAGAAAATTCATCAATTTCCTCATAAAAATCGGAAACGCAATATCATTCTCACTAGAAGATAAACTGGACTCTTCCATCGATGAAATGACATCTATGTCTATCGATGAAAAGGCATCTTCGTCTTGCTTCTTGCTTCTTGCGGACTTTCTTTAATGAGTTCCTGCAATCTTTCTTTATCTTGCTGAATATTTTTTCCAGCCTACGCTCCATGTTACTCACGGATTTACTAAAGTCTGTGAAATCTGCCTCCATTTGATCAAATCTCACCTCCACTAATCGAATCCTTTTATGAGTTCCTACCATGACTTGAATATTTGTGTGATTCCCGACGTTCCCAAAAAAGACCTCAAATTCTGGCTCAGGCCCAGAGTTACGACGATAAAAAGAATCGAACTCTGACTCTAGTCAGTAAGTCACCGGGTTTGCAAATACTGTTGCGAAATTAACTTTACTTTTCTTCTTCATATCTCAATTCTCACGTTACAACTCATACTTATAAGAATAACATCCTAAAGACTATGGAACTATTCTTATCTTGATAACTAACTAAAAAGATAAATACTACATAAAAGAAATAACTTATGCAGAAAGTAAATATCCTAATATCTAAATATTGATAAATATTATAAAAATAATACTAATATTTAAATACTCATCAAGGGTAATTTCGTCTGGCAGAGCTTTGATTATCCCACCGACACTTTGTTGGTGGGCCAATCCCTACGTCTGAAAGGCCCAATTAAGCTCGTTAGCCGGCTTAGCCCATTGGAGAATAAAGATGGGCCTTATAGTCTGGTGTTGGAGCCCAATAGGTTGGCAATGTACTACACGACAAATAATTCTCCTCGGCCCATGTTGTATCGAGTAGTCACATCTGGCCAAACTTTTGATTTTCTTAATTCAGTAATCGAGAAGAACCCGAGGGAGAATATTACAGATTTTACTTCGATTATCCTATTGGAAATTCATTGTTAGCTCAAACCAACTATAATAGTACATTATCGTATCTTCGGTTGGGAATTGATGGGGGTTTAAGGGTGTATACCTTTTACGACAAAGTAGATTACCTTGCATGGGAAGAGACGTTTACCCTTTTCGAAAGTGAGTTTGGTGGAGAATGCCAATTACCTGAGAGAGGTGGTAATTTTGGGCTTTGTGAGGATAGAGTGTGTGGGCTGTCCATCTGGGCCGCAGATAATTGGGCTGGACCAAGAGCTGTCAGCCTCCAAAGCTGACATCTTGTAAGCCCAAGGAATTAGGTATTACAAGTTGGAAGGGGTCAACCATTTTCTAAGTAGGTATACGAGGGGAAGTGGGCCCATGAAGGAGGAGGATTGTTCCAAAAAGTGCACCTCAGATTGTAAGTGTGTGGGCTTTTTCGTGAAACAGGCCGAGTCTCGTTGTTGGATTGTTTATGATTTAAAGACCCTTAGAAAAGTTGACAACTCCACCCATGTGGGCTACATAAAGTCTCCAATCAAATAATTGGACGCCTATGTTGAATAAAATAAGTTTATTGTAATAATGAATGAATAAAGGTCTTGTATTTTCAATTTAAATAAACTCATGTATTTCAATTTATAGTATATGTGTGATCTCTTTACGTTTATTGATTCTTTTAATTGATAATCTAACTCACAACTAGACTAACTAAACCCTTAAAGGGTGGGTCAACATTTCTAAATGGATGACTCTCATGTGCATGGATAGGGTGCATGATTTGATCAATTATTACAATATGATAATAAAATCGTTAAAATATGATCATTTATTAAAGTATTATGAAATTCATTAAAGTAAGATTTTACATTCACTAAAGTATGATATGAGATTAAATTATAAAGTATGATTTTTAAGATTATTAAAGTATAACTCACTGAATATGATATGTGATTTATTAAAATATATGATTTGAAGTAAATTATACTTTTTAACATGCGCTTCCTGCCATCTCCCAATAGCACATCAGATCTTGATCCTCCATCTAATCTTGATCATGATGAATTATGATCCATAATCTTCAATACTCAAGGTCCTTTTTTCACAAAAGAAAAAAGTGGCAACTCGGCAGAAAATTATACACTTATATATGAATAATAACATAATATACTAATGAATAAAAATATATAAATTTTGTTAGCGAAATTTTTGTTAATTTTTCTTAATGAAAAATTAAATGTAAAAAATCTATACAATTATTAAGAAACGTATACTACATTATTGAATAAAAAATTTATACATATATAAATGAATGTGTGCACCTGGATGCACAGATATCAACTCTAATTAATAATATATTTTATTTTTTTTCAGTCAATTATAAAGAAATGAATTCTCCCTTTACTTCGACCATACACGGTGTTTGATTAGAAAACTATTTATATGTCTGATTAATGTTGGAATTTTCTTTTGATAATGTTTAATGATGAATTAGGAGAGCGGATTGACACATAAAAGAGCTAGCTATATTTAGGGTTTACACAAATTTATCACTTTCTCTAAAACGTGTGTTAGGTGGATGCGGTCGTCATTGTCGTCGGAACCTTCATTGTTGTCGGAGAAGTTGGTTGAGGGATGAACTCCACAGTGCTCAGATTCCCGTTGAACTCACACAAGAATTCAAATCCACGTTCTACCCGTTAGGGTCACAAATGGGTGATAATATGGGATGGAGTGTAAGGCTATGGGCCACATTATAATAAATTAGATCATTTGGGCCAAAGGCCCAAAGGGCCCAACAATCTCCACCTTGGCCCAAATCATCTATCCTTATGTATAACTAAATGGGAATTCATCATCGCACTTTTTTTCGGACACCTGCAAAACGAAAGACACAAAGTCAAATGCAAGATCCAGAAATTTAACACAAAGCCAAGGTATCACAAAAGATACACAAATCTAAGCTGGAGCAAAGATTACGGACACATAGTCACAAAATATTTAAAATATCCCAAGGACAAAATAAATGGAGTACACAAGCTCAAGAGTGGACACAATGGTATGCTGTCGCGGGCGTACCAAAATATAATTTATATTTCCAACTCACACTTATAGGTAGTATAGTAGTAAGTAGGGTCGAACCCAAGAGAGTATAATGAATCCTAATTAAATTAAAGTGTTACTAACATATGAAATAAATAAAAGGGGGGTTTTGTTTGTGAAAAATTGATAAATACTCAAATAATAAATCAACTCAATATTTAAATAACAAAGTAGATGAAAATTAATATAAAATTAACCAAGTGATAAAAGCCTAGTTTAGGATTTCGATCCCCTCCCGTTTACTAAATTAATTAATCATATGAATTAAACATCTAGCCTAGTGCACAAACTCAAATCCCTAGATTGATGGTACGACCAATCAATCCGAATGTTCTTACGTTCATCAACTAGGGTACGACCTCTAAATTGAACTATCTACGAGTGACCCTATGGATTCGAACTCGTAGATGCATTAAAACTCTAAACATAGGATTACTAGGCTACGAAATCCGGCTAGGTATCATACAACCTAGATTTTATTACACCTAGAGGGAATTATCTCTATTTGTTACTTAATCCAATTCCTACAACAATTACGGATTGTAGTTCATAGAATAACAGTAAGCAATTAAATAATTAATCTAGTTGATCAGGCCAAAATAATTATTAAATTATTATAGGAACATCAACGCATGTAATAAAATAAACTTGCACACAAGATTCAACATAAAAATTCTAAATAATTAAATTAATAATTCTACGGGAGGTTCACGAATCCTAAACTAGAAAAGGGGATTAGCCCCGCATGTTCATATGAATTACAGAATTAAAATATAAAATTAAAGAACCGATTGATGTCTTGATTATTCTTCAGCTTCAAGCCAAAAATCTGCCTTGGAGTTCCTCACGTTAATCTCCCTTTCTGATCGTGTTCTGCTCTCAAAAATAATATAATATCTTCCATAAATATCTCTATCTTGATCCCCAAGTAATCTTGTTTGATCTCTTTCCTTACTTATCTCTTCCTAAAATATCTCAAGGATCTTTTCTTTTCTTGTTGACTAATCTATCGTGCCTTCTCCACAATATGGGCCTGACTTGGGCTGATCTCTTCGCTGGAATCGTGTGAGAAAATATATGAAAATATTCCAGCTGCACTTTTCTTATTTATGCTGAATTTTCGCAGGTCCCTTCTGACACTGAGGGGGTCAGTGTCAGTCAATTTGGCAGCACGAATTTCCTGCACAAAACAGCCCGTTTCTCATCAATTTTACAACATAAAGGCCTCAAATAACCATAGACAAGATAAGTCAATTTAGCACCCTAATAAGCACATAAGTTAATCAAATAAACATGAATTTCAACCAAATAATTATGCTAGAATATGACTTATCACACAACATCCACGGAAAAGAACTGCATACAACATGCTTTAATCAAGAGAGTCGAAATTTAAAGTCCTCATGCAAGACCTAAATTTTTCAACAGATAAGTATTTAGTACCCATATCAGTAGGATTAAACTCAGATGCAATCTTTTCCAAGTTAACAATACAAGTTAACAATACCTTTTTCTACAATATCACAAATGAAATGATACCTAACATCTATATGCTTGGTTCTATCATGGAAAATAGGATTTTTGCACAACTGAATCGCAGACATACTATCAGAAAACACAGTGACACATTTATCAAGAAAACTTATTTCTTTCACAAGGCCTTGCAGCCAAATAGCTTCCTTTAAAGCATCAGTAATAGCCACGTATTCAGATTCAGTTGTAGATAAAGCAACCACATGCTGTAACTGAGACTTCCAACTTATGCAAGAACCACACAAAGTAAACACATAAAAAGTGGTAGACTTCCTATTATCTCTATCATTTGCATAATTGGAATCAACATAGCCAATAAGGCTCACACCATTTGCAGATTTGGAAAAGCGTAAACTTACCTCCATGGAGCCCTTGAGGTATCTCAAGAGCCATTTCAAAGCCTCCCAATGAGGCGCACCTGGATTAGCCATATACCTTCTCAAGCAACTAACAGAATATGCAATATCTGTTCTAGTGCTAACCATAAGATAATGACAGACCCAATAGCATTGGAATAAGGAACCTTTTCCATTTCAACAATTTCAGAATCAGTCTTTGGAGATTAATCCTTACTTAACACAAAGTGAGCAGCAAGGGGCACATTCACAGTTTTAGCAGATATCATAGATAACTTACTCAAAATCTTTTCAACATATGAAATCTGATTAAGCAAGAGAACATGGTTCTTCCTATCTCTATCAATCTTCATTCCAAGAATCCTTTTAGCATCTCCAAGATCTTTCATATCAAAATTATCACATAGACTCTTTTGAGCAAGCTCAACATATTCAAGATCAGGGCTAACAATTAGCATATCATCCACATATATGAGTAGAAAAACAAGTATTAGATTGGCATAGAGGATGATCCTTTGGAGAGGTTGATCATGAGGCTGTACACCAAGTCATATTCTAACCTAAGACAAAAGGTCGTCCGGGGGCCTGAGTACTCACATCTAGAGCAGCATACCGCTCATGATCACACTAGTAATCCATGAGATCGTCAGTATTACTTGGGTGTGGATGTTGATGATCGGTGGCAGGGCCAGCGCTTGACATCATTCTTACCGACCTCTCTATACTACTAGTCCTGAGCACAGTGGACATGTTTCAGGGGAGACAAGGTACGCTGAGCCCAGTTTCTATGACCCGACGCATCATAGCTGGCATGCTCACTTTGTAAATGAGCATGACGGACAACAGCACCATGACGCTGGAGTGGATGAGCCCCCAGTGTGGCATGAGAGTGGGATGGGTGACGCATACGGAGATGATCATGAAAACCACGGATATGATCAAGAGTTCAAAGAAAGGGTTTTTCGTAGGTTGGATCAGCAGGATGAGTTGTTACACCTGCTTGCTTGTCAGGTTGTGTCTGAGCGTCAAACAGAACATTTGTTTCGACAGGCACTTACGGGAGAGATAAGGCGCCTTCGAACTGATCTTTCCCGGACCCAGTTGTCTGAGACTGAGCCATCGAGCCTGAGGTCAGGGGTTAGACATTCCCCGTCTAGACCGGTGAAGCATGTGAGTCCGATAGCCCCCACATCCGGCGTTGATGAGATGGTATGATGCGTGCTAAGTAGCCAAGAAATCCAACTGCAGCATTACAGTCTCCATTCACAATGACTGAACAGGAGTGCCAGTGGCAATTGTTCCAGCGATTTATTACAAGCAGAGATCTGTAAGTGCTATCTAACATATTTTAAACATTTTCATATAATACTTTAAACACTTTTGAATGTTGTTAATGAATTGTTGAATTCAGGATCGACGTTGGTCTCGGTTATGGAGTAGGCAGTATTTTTTTCACTGAGATGGAGGACCCACGTGCTTAGTTTTCCGACCAGGTAATACCCTAGAGAGTTCATGTGTATTCCTAATACGTACGGATGATTCATTATTTCACATTTTTATTAATATATTTCTATATGTTTCAGCACCTGGATGCATACCTCCGATTATTATCAGAGCGACCATCTGACATCGGCGTACACGTTCATCAGGATGTTGGCATCTACTGCATTTTGAAGTAAAGACAATTATCATGCAAGCTTCTCTTAAACTTCAAAGATGTCATGCATTGATCAAACTTCTTATTCCACTGTCTATGAGATTATTTCAAGCCATACAAGGATTTCTTCAAAAGACATACATGATCAGGATTTTGGGGTCCATAAAACCCTCAGGTTGTTTCATGAAAATCTTTTTGTCCAAATCACCATTAAGAAAAAGCTATTTTGACATCTATTTGCTTTAATTCCCAATCAAAATGAGCAACTAATACAAGCATTATACGAACAGTGGTGAATTTAACAACATGAGCAAATATTTCAATATAATCAATCCCTTCCTTTTGAGTAAAACCTTTTGCTACCAATCTAACTTTAAATCTAACATTTTCAAGCTCATATTTCACTTTGAAAAGCCACTTACAATCAACAACAGAGAAATGAGCAGGTTTTGAAACCAGAGTCCAAGTATGATTAACATGCAACGATTTTATTTCATCTTTTATAGCATTTAACCATTTTACAGAGTTGTCAGATTTTAAAGCCTCTTGATAGGTCTTAGGTTCATTATCAACATTTTCAAGCGCATTGAGAGCATGAGTATTAATATGAAAATCATCATACCTAGCAGGTGGCCTAATATTCCTTCTAGGTCTATCCCTAGGCAACACATAGTCATCATCTTCATGAATATCATACACATTTTCATCATTGATATCAGGTTCATTAGCAATAAGTTCTTGATCAACAACAGTGTCAGGCAAGTTTTCAACATCAGATAACAAAGGAGACAACTTCACCTCACTCGAAAAGGTGGTAAGATCATGTAAAGGCACAACATCAGGCAAAGTAGCAGATAAGCAAGGAAATTCAGATTCATTGAAGATCACATCCCTACTAATCACAATTTTGAAACCAGGTTCAAAAATATCCCACAGCCTATAACCTTTAACACCCTCAAGATAACCAAGAAAAATACATTTTCTACTCCTAGAATCCAATTTGTCATGTTTCTGACGCACAAACACAGCACAACCAAATACACGTAGCACAGAATAATCAATACTTTTGCCAAAAAATACATAGTCAGGGCACTTACCCTTTAAAGGCACAGAGGGGGATTTGTTTATTAAAAAAGCTGCGGTAATAAGCGCCTCATCCCAAAACTTTTTAAAAAATCCAGAAGACACCAACATGCTCCTCGCCCTTTCTAACAAAGTCCTATTCATCCTCTCAGCAACCCCATTCTGTTGGGGAGTGTAAGGAGCAGACTTATGTCTCACAATTCCAGATTTGACACATAAATCATCCATGGCATTATTGCAAAATTGTAATTCATTATCAGTTCTAAGATACTTAATCTTTTTACCCATTTGATTTTCAATCAAAGTTTTCTAATTTTTGAACTTTTCAAAAACTTCAGATTTGTTTTTAAGCAAAATCACCCACACTTTTCTTGAAAAATCATCAATAATGGACAGAAAATACACATTGCCACCTTGAGTTAGCTCACTAGAAGGCCCCCACACATCAGCATGTAGGTACTCAAGTATATCACTACACGAAGAAGTCTTAGGATACGGGAAAATATAAAATTTCACCTTCGCATGTTTGCCTTGTACACAAGAGTCACAGAAAGGAATGCATGTAAGCTTATCATTACCAAAAGAACCAGCTTTATGCAATAATTCAAGACCTTTACTGCTCATGTGACCTAACTTACCATGCCAAATATTTATTTTATCCTTTTTAGCAGCGTTAGCAGACATAACAACAGATTTAGCACAGCAAACATACAGGTTATTCATTTTTTCAGCATTAAAGACGGGCACAGAACCCTTCACAATAGACATGCAACTCTTTCCCCACCTACCCTCAAGACCCTCATCTTCAAGTGCAGCACAAGAAATCAAGTTGTTACACAATCAGGCACATATCGCACATTTTTCAAAGTGAACACAGAATCATCTTTAAAACGCAAGCAAATGTCACCAATACCAAGCACATCACATATTTTTTCATTAGCCATAGACACAGATCCATGAGAAATATTTTTATATGAAGAGAAAAGATGTCTAAAAGGTGTCATATGAAATGTGCAAGCGGAATCCTTTAGCCATTCATTATCACACAAGGATGAATGCACAGAATTCACACAACTTTCAGAAATAGCAAACACATCACCATAATTCACAGATTCAGAGGCAACATTAGCATGATCATTAGAATTATTCCTCTTAGGATGAGGACACTTGTTTGCAAAATGTCCCCTTTCATGGCAATTAAAGTATTTCTTCTTTTTCTTGTCCCCATTCTGATTATTCTGGGATTTCACATCAGAATTTTTGTCCTTGTTCTTATTCTTGTTCTTGTTCTTGTTCTTGTTATGATTGTTAGGTTTTCCCTTAACATGCATAACCTCCCCAGAATACTTAACACCCTCATTTTATTTTAAATCATGCTCTTTACTTTTTAAGGCATTCACCACAACATCAAGAGTAACGTCATCACGGCCATATTTTATAGCAGATTTGACATCACTATAAGAATCAGGTATAGTATTTAAAAGCACAATAGTGGTATATTCATCAATATGCTTGTCACCAGTTAGCTTAATATCTTGAATCAACTTCGTGAACACATCCAAATTTTCTTCAACATCTTTGTTTAAATCAAGTTTAAAATGAAAGAAATTTTCCAGAATAAATATTTTACTAAACAAAGACGTTTCAGTGTACAACTTATCCAACTTTTCCCACAAAGTTTTAGCAGACTCATGCACACCAACTTTTCTAAGTACATGATCAGAAAGATTCAAGATAATCGCAGACAAAGCAAGCTCATTCATCTCAGCCTTTTTAACAGGTGTTTCATCCTTATCATACGAGTGATCTACAACTTTGAATACCCTTTGTTGGACGAGTATGCACTTCATTTTCTATTTTCAGATGCTGAAGTCTCGCTTACCATCAAACGGTGCTTGTCCAAAAGAAGACGAAGCCATGGGCATTTAAAGTTGAGTAGAACATACTTTGAACAGAAAAATACAGAATTACAGAGCAACAATCTGTCACACACCAGGTAGCACTACTCTAATCACACACAAAGCGAGAAACGGAACAGTATAACACACAAGGACATATTTTCAGCAGCGAAAATTGAAAGACCAAGATGACAGTTTTACAAAGAAACAAACAAGAACAATAATAAGAGGGTCAGCCGCCTCAGGGCATCAGACAAGAAAAATAAACAAGAAAGGCTCAAACTATTTCACCAGAGCGGTGTCTCCGACGAGAAGACCGTACTAACTCTACGAGCCACCATCCTATTACTTAACGGGGGCGGATCTGTCATAGTCTTTTTCACGTAGCAAACACGAACAGGGCAGTCTCCACTCCAAGTTTCAACCTACACACAAAGTGAGAAACATTGGGGGTTAGTGAAGGAGCAATCTGAAAATTTTTAGAAAAAAGAAAGGTCCGAAAAATAACTAAACAAATTTAAATTTTTTTCGAAACAATATAAAAGAAGTAGGAGAGACACTTCCCTTCCACAAATGGAGAGGCCAAACTGACAGGAACCCTAACGTCGGCGGACAGCTCCGGCGGTCAGCATGGTCAGCAGCTCCGGCGGTCTCCGACGGTCAGCAACTCCGGCGGTATCCGACTGTCAGCAACTTCGGCTTCTGGCAGTGGGCGCGCTTCCGATCAGCGGTGGTGAGCAGTTGGCGATGGGCGGCGGCGCGGCTGCAGATCCGACTCCAGGTGGCTGCTGGTGGTGTCCGGAAGCTCCAGCGATGGACAGAGGTGGGTTAGTCATGACGGCGGCTGAATCCTACTAGGGCAATCGGAGGCGTTCCCTCGCGACGGTGGCGACACGAGATGGACAGCAACGGACGGCGGTCTGGACAGAGGCGACGCGATCTTCCTAGCGGGTAACTCCCGGTGGCTGCGCGAGCTCCTTCCTGGCGTATTCCCAGCGAGCAACTCTGACGGGTGGCGAGCGGCGACTGGAAGCGGTGGTGGGGCGTCAGATTGCGATCCCTTCCTGGCAGATCGGCGACACCCTCCTTCAGATCGGCGGTGCTAAGCACTGACGACGGGCAGCGGCCGGGTGTCGGCGCGAACAGATCTAAACGTCGATGACGGGAGAACTGGAACAGCGGCAGCGCGATCTGGAGCGGGCTGAGCAGATCCGCGATGATCGCGTTCAGATCGTGGCTCAGCGATGGTGCTCCAATCAGAACCTAGCGGGCAGCTCCCGGTAGCGGCGCGATCCAGTCAGATCGCGACTCAGATCGCGGTTCCGGCGAGGAAATCCGGCGATGGCCGGACGGCGGCGATCTCCCACCAGCGGCTGACGGTCAGCAGCTTCGGGAGATGGACGGACGACGAAACCCGCTCTGATGCCACTGTTAGGTGGATGCGGTCGTCATCATCGTCGGAACCTTCGTCGTCTCCGGAGAAGGTAGTCGAGGGATGAACTCCACAGTGCTCAGATTCTAATTGAACTTACACAAGAATTCAAATCCATATTCTACCCGTTAGGGTCACAAATGGGTGATAATATGGGATGGGGTGTAAGGCTATTGGTCACATTCTAATAAATTAGAATGGGCTCAATTAGACATGCACCGAAAAATCAGAACCGACGATTCGAACCGGGGAACCGCCGGTTTTACCCGGAATCGGAACCGCCGATTCCGGAACCGGCCAAAAAAAACCAGAACCGGCTAAGGAAGGTTCGGTTCTGGTTCCTCATATTTGGGAAAAAAACTAGCGGTTCCAGTTCCGAACTGGCGGTTCCGGTTCGAACCGCCGGTTTTTCAATTTTTTTACTTTTTACGCTTAAAACCCAAAAAAAAAAATTTTTAATCGGAACCAAAACCTTCGTACCCCAGTTCGGTTCCGGTTCCCCCTACCTTGGAACCGAAACCGCCGGTTCCAAACCGGGGTGCATGTCTATGCCCAATACTTAAGGATTGAAGACCATCATTTGGGCCAAAGGCCCAAAGGGACCAACAACGTGGCTTCGAAAATTAGAAAATTCGGTCTAAGGTATGTTATAAGGTGAAATGGTGTACCCCATGAGTGACCATTAAATCATTGCACGTTTATGTTATATTAGAAAATGATTATAAAACATGATGTCATGCATATATTTAATAAATTAGGTGATTTTATTTGATCCCTTGCCCTTCCTCTTACTTCTTACTTTCCTTTATTGGGGGAGTTTTTCCCTATTCACTTTTTGATATATCGCATGCATTTAAGATGGTATTCCATAATATTTAGCTGCACATTTGATTCATTCATTGTTTCATACACACTGATGATAAAATTCATTGAATCATGAATTTACAATCTTAATTTTAATAAAATGAAGCAAAAAAATTATGTGTGTGTCAAATCCAAAGCTATTAAAACAAAGAAGAAAGAAACGGATATGCTATTATTCTTTTTATGTGTTATATGTTCCAAAATTCATTAATCTTCGCAAAAATTTGACCAAATCATATGTTGTAATTTTGATTAACTTTTTTGTAAATTTATTATAAGATGTGAACTCATATTTACTAACAAGAAAATAGATACTCCCTCCGTCCCGGACTTATGTTCACCGGTACTGTAGATACGGAGTTTAAGAAAAGTTACTTTTTGACCAATTTTATTGACTTTTGAGGGGTATTGTAGTATTTTTAGGTAATAAATAAATTATAAAGTATGTTTTGTGTGTTAGGTGAGAGTGGTATTTTTGAAATTAAGAGAACTTTTGAGGTTGTTGGTTTATGTGAAGTTTCCTTTTTTGGGTGGTGAACATAAGTGTGGGACGGACGAAAACGGAAAGTGTGAATATAAGTATGGGACGGAGGGAGTATTTTGTAATTGTATGGATCAAAATAGCAAAATGAATGTATGTTTTTTAAGGGGGCAGAGGGAGTATTATATGTATGTGATAACCTGCCCAAGATGCCATGGCGTTTTGCACCAGTCCCCTCAAATCGTCTCTCAGTCCGTGACCCGTCGTGAGATGGAGATGGACCACTGCAGCCCTCTTCTCCAAGGCAAAATTGGAGTTAAATTAGGTAGATACTCGTGAGTAATAATAAGAGGTCATCAGCTAACCAAGAATGGTCTTGCCTGACAATAATCAAATTGTAACAACATTAGACGACGTTGTTACAATGTTTTATATAGGCAAGCCATTCTTGGCTATCAAATGAACCCTCATTTATATACATATGTTTCATGCATTCAACTCTCTCCCCCCTTATCACAAATATTGATCCATCTCAGCCCATGTGGAATGAAGCATTATCCAAGCCACCTATATATAGGAACAAGAATGAGATGGAGGAATGGTCCATCCTATTAGTAATGGCATTGACATTCGCCAACTTACTTTCTTCTTGTAATGGAATCTAATTCAATTCCAATTTGAACCTCTTTTAATCTCAAGCACCAATGGAATTCGAACAATTTTAAGCTAGTGGCTGAGTTGTGCTTAATAATTGGGACCTGCAATGTATGAGACCAGAACACTTGATAGTTTTGATCATGGATGAGATATGTCCTAGACTCATTCATTTATAGGCTTGGGTATCGAGTCTAACCCTAACTTTTATCCATATCAGAATTTAGTATTTAATTGGACATCTTTTTAGGGTTGTTCTCTTGTATCTCTGGTGCGGTGTATATGTATAACATTTTGTTCTATAATGTATATATTTTAATTAATAAAGGTATAATTTTTTTACTGAAAATGTTGATATAAGTTCTTATACTAAAAGATGACAAAAACTTGTATGCGCTCGAGCACACCTTTAGAATTTTGTGTTAAATTATATACGCTTTAGTATAAAGATGTGTACCCTTTATTTTATAAGGCAAAAACTTGTGTGCGCCCGGTCGCACGAAAGCACACTCTGTGTGCCTTTAGAATTTTATGTTAAATTGTATACCCTTTAGTATATGTGTACTCTTTATTTTCTGAAGAAAAATAAAAAATATTAATGAAAAGTGTATACTCTTTAGAACAAAATGGTGTAACCTTATTAATTAAAGTGTATACCTTTTAGAACAAAATAATGTACCATTATCCATAATACTAAATTCTAAAGGCGCATGATGTGCGCCCGGACACACGCAAGTCTCACTCCTAAAAGATATAACATTTAATATTAAAGGTACAAACTTTTGAAAAACATAAAATTTATATGGTTTGGTGCCCTAAACACGCAAGTTTTAGCCTTTCTTTTTATTGTCATGCTATGCTTTAAAACACACGTTTTTAGTTGTAAGGGTGGAATTAAAACGGATATAATAATTATGTATTGAGTGTATATTGGGTGCACCCAGGTGAAAGGGTGTATCCACATGTGTATATCTTTTTATTCTATTTTGTATACATGTTATTCTATTTTGTATACGTGTTTTGTAATAATTGTATATTTTTTTCACATTAAGTTTTTCATTAAAAAAACTAGCATCATATGTCTATAACTTTTTATTCAATAGTGTATACATGTTTTTTAATAATTGTATATTTTTTTACACTTAATTTTTCATTAAAAAAATTAACAATTAAATTGTATATAATTTTTGCTCTTAATTATATATATGTTTATGTTTATATTTATATATGGGTGCACCCTATCTTAGGGTGCACCCGGGTGCACACTATAATTAGCCTTATGTATTTGTGTCAAGTTTATAATTTCTTTATTATATTCTAATTCTTGAAAGGGAGGTTGTTATCCACTTAGATTCTTTCCATTGGGACAATGTCAACTGTGGTTTAAAGAGGGTATGTTGTGTGGGTAAGAGTGGCTATTTCCTTGGTTTCTAGATGGGATTCCAAGCTTCTTGCAAAAGGATATGTATTAATGTAAATTATTTGCAAATCAACTAATAAGGGGATTTTGGCAACAATTTACTTCTAATTTGATGTTAGCTGGTATTTAGGAATCAAGTTATTTTAATTCCATTGGAATAATATAATCCTTTTAATTAACTAAAAAACATTTATAAGAATGTGTAAAGTATGTTGGAAAGTAATCATTTTTTAAAGGTGTTTATAAAATGATTACTTGTCAAAAGCGTTTGCAAAATAAGTTATATTTTGAGACTGGAGTGTTCCTATTGCAGTGATTCACTTAAGTAGATTCAAGGGTTGCCACAAATCAACTCAAATTTGTAGTATAAGAGAAGAATTGAAAGTGGGGAGAGAAAATGTTGGAAAATTTTAATAAAAACTTAAATTTTAATTTAATTCTATCTTAAGATCTAATTTTATAAGTCTTTCAATTTAAGGTTTATTTTTTTTCTTCTCAAATTATGACCTAATTTTTTTTCTTGCTATAATTTTAATTTCTTATTTAAAGTTATTATAGAAAAAAATTTAAAAAATCATTTTACACTTCAAATCAGAATATATATTATTTTAATTGATATCTATAATATGTGTTAAATTAGGAAGAAAAAAAGTATAACAAACCTTAAATTGAGAAAAAGAAAAAAAATAAAATTACATTACTAAAATTAAGTCCAAGAGTGAAACTTATATTAAAAATTAATTTTTTATATGAAAATTTTCATAAAAAATATTTATTGATAAACTATACTTTAATTTTAGACATTTTTAAAATTAAGTCCTAATGTACATTTAAAAATTGAGTATTTTATATTTTTTCAAAATAGATATTTATTATATACTACCTAAAAATTAATAAAGCAAAAACAAACTTTTTCTCCACTAGTTTAATCCGAAAACCGCAATTTATATCGAAATGTAATATGATTTTAAGTTTCATTATCAAGTTACGACATATAGTATAGGTTAACTTTCAGCTCATTACGGAGGAGCAGCTGCTACATTAACTTACAGTTCATCATGTCGGCAATGACAGGGGAATCAAGGTGGCAGCATGCTCATCGGACGGTGGCAGGATCAATGTTGCAGCATTATTGTTAACTTACATAGGGTGGGCCTACAATATTAACTCAAAGAAGACGGTGGCAGTAACAGGGATGGCGACATCAGGGTGGTTGGACTAACGGAGGGCGAGACTACATTAATGGGGGCAACATTTAATTTTAATTTGTTGTTATTTTTGGTGATATGACATAATTCAATTTTAATTCTAGTCTATGTTATATTAATACTAATTCTTTATATATTTATTTTATCGATTTTAGCCTTCTTTTATTTGACAATTTTTTTTAAAATATTAATTTTTAGTATATATATATATATATATATAATTTAATAAAAATACTAAAATTATATGAAATATGTTTAGAAAGTTTGAAAACTTATTTAAATCTTTTAAAAATAAATATATTTAATATGAACATACTTTATTAATAATTAATAAACATACTTTTTATATATATATACACGCTGTAAGCCTGAGACAATGGACAAATATATGTAATGAATCAATATATCTCAATTTTTATTAAGTCGTCATTTTAATATTGATGTGCAAATTAAATGGACAAATATATATATATATATATATATATATATATATATATATATATATATATATATATATATACCTGATACTATATTTAAATTTTTGTTTGATATCTTGTGTAAAATGGTACATATTCAATGGAAAAAAAAAGATGTTGGACTTGATCATTTTACACTTAATAAAAATATTATTACTTTTGCTATAAAAATTATCACTATTTAACCGTCTCACGTAAACATAATAGAATTAATAAAATATTGAAATAGTTATTTATTTAATTGAAAAGAAATAAAATAAATTAGTTGAGATGGTAAAGAATGTGGGGTTGAGATCTTAAATGAAAAAAAAAAAGCTTATTCTACCAAGAATTTACATTTTAATTTTTAATAAATATAAATATGAATAATTATTAAGAAATGTACTCGTTCTACATAACTCATCTAGGGACGTAAAAAATGCCCGGCCCGCCAGGACCCGCCCTGGCCCGTGAATTTGGGGCAAATCCGACCTGGCCCGTATCAAAAATGGAGTGGGTCTGGTTACTAGTACTGTCCCGTTTTGACTCGTATAGACCCATTTAATATTTATATTATATAGCATATTATGTGTATAACATGTATATTTTATTTATATTTTTATTATATATTCATTATTTATAAGATATATTTGCTTAATTGATTAATTAAAAAGAAAATATATGATATTTCTATTTATATAATTACAAATTAAATAAAATAACATATATTACACATTATTTATAATAGACATAAATATTTAAAATAAAATAAAAAATTAAATGGGCCAAAAACAAGTTGGACCCGCCCCTCCCATACGGGTCACGGGGCGGCCCAGACCCGCGACAAAAGAATGTGTCCGGGTCTGGGTACCCAACTACCCGGCCCGCCCCTGCCCATTGACATCCCTATCATCCTACTATTTTCTACATTCGTTTGATTTGGCTGCTGAACCAAATGCCAATCAGTAGGGTCCAGTTAAGTAATAGCCTTAACATAATTTAATTACGTATTTGACATACAGCTCAACTCCAATATTACATCACAGGTTCGAAAATGTATGTCCAAACTTTCTATATTCGCTGCAATGTTAATCAACCGATTCCAAAATTGTTCAGCTTCTGGTTCTTCAAATATGTACAGAACGTGCAGTAATTGAGTAAACAATCCGTATAATAAATATCACATTGCATCAGAGCATCGGATGCAATGCCAATCAAGAAGCCTAAAAACAAGGCTCTCGGACTCTGGAATCAGAGCAGATGTTAAGCCGTTCCAGAAATGAACAGTGACTGATTCGGACAAGATTTTGTTGAAGAGACGATCTTGCTCAAGTTTTTCGATTTCTGTTCCTGGGGCAGTGAAGTATCTGAAAAACGATTGCAAGAATTTAGAAAAGGAAGTAAAACTGAATATCTCCAAATAAGCTAGTCTGCAAACCAGTTAACATATTCAAAACAGATGTCACAGAGGCTGCAAAGAACAATGTTGTATATAGAGTGAACAGTCGGTAGCGCATCAACTAGACAACCACTTCAAGGAAATGCAATGAATACGATCTCAACGGCAGGAAACAAGGGTTACAATGCAATCAACTATACTATGAGGAACACAGATTCTAATGACAACATGTCAATCATAAAAAATCATAAAACAATGGCATCATTTGTTGACTTCAGCTACAAATTTAATCTTGTTGAACAGAATCATGCAAGTTTAAGATATTTTGAAAATTTAGCATTAGAAGCTTTATCATAGTATCAAGGAGATTCCATTAAATTATTGAATCTGTAAACTTGGCATACCTTGAAACTGAATTATGACTAATAGGGAAAAAAACAGAAGCCGGTTGCAACTGGAGCTCATTCTTTCTATCTGAAACATCTTTGTCACTCAAGAATTTGTTGGCTACTCTAGTTAAAAGATCCACCCCATTCCACCGCAACTGGGTATCATCATATGACGCATAGAACTCTTCCAAGCAGGACAAAATAAAGGGACTGCATAGAGATCACAGATTTTATCTAAGAATATTCATTGATGAATATAAGTTTCATGACATGCAGAAAGTCACATTTCACGTTGATTTCCACTATTTTCATGTTCCAATCCATTTCCATCTTCATGCACTGTTGCAGTACAGCCTCGCTAATGCATCTAATCTCTAACTAGATGTGTTTCTAAACTATTTAATCTTGTTTTATCACCTAAACGCATTCTTTTCCATCGAAAAATACAGCTTTTAGGCACTAGAATAATGTGGTGATCCATTTAAGAACACAATTCCAAAAGGTTTTTCAATTTATATTCTGACCTCTGGCATATCCGTTCTTAATTGAGCTACTTTTAACACACTATATATCTGCCTAATAGCTTCCAAATATCCAAAGTCAAGGAAAACCTTCCAATGGGACAGAAGTTGCAGCTGTGGCTGTATCATAAATTAAAATCATGGCATGCACTGCAAAATCTAGAATAATATTTCTCCAACTCAATGACAACAATAGCTGAGAAACTTTAAAGTGCAAACTTTGAAGTACCTGTGCTTTCTAAATGCCATGACTGCACCATTTAAAGTTTTTCCGGCAAGCTCATTCTCAAATCCCACAGTATTATTGAGTCCAGACAGTGGCTTTAACACTAGAATGTCCGAATCAATGTAGATACCACCATATCTAGAGTTCATAAAAAACCAAAAGTAAAAACATAAATGTTTGTCTTATACGGATACATTTTACCACATTTACAGACATACTGGTGAATATCCAAAATATAAAAATCAAAATGGCAATTGAGTTATGGAATATTAAGAGTGTAAATCTGAGAAGAGTTATCCCTGAGAAGTGTTAACGACCTTTATGTCAACACTGAAATACTAATCAGTAGACAATTAATAGCTAAATCAGGCTGACCTTAAGGCTAATAACTGTCCGAGAGGAGCTATTGTTCATCTTTTTCAAATATCAAGACTGTAATAAATGAATTCACAACCATCTCTATAGTTTCTTAGAATGAATATTTCCATATGCTATTTTATTGATTAAGTTCAGAACTGAATCAATTTCCTCATGGAATTGCGTTGAATGAACTGTAACCAAGCATATATCACACTCAATAAATAAAGGGACTTGTACCAAAAGAAAAAAAGAAAAAAACACACACACACACACGACACAAAAACAGAATGTAGCATCCATGTACCTACTTTCATTGCTTACTTGAAAAGAGAGGCAAGCCTGATAAGTTCACTGTAATGAATTGGGTAATGCTTTGTCTTCTTCCAATCATGCCAGACTGAAGCGAATACATGCGTTGGTGTATCTTTCAGCAGCTCATCCAGATTTGGCATCACAACTGCAACTTTGTATCTAGAAAAAGATGACAAAACAGTTTAATTAAACTGGCAGAAATTAGAAGCTTAAACTGCTATTAACCAGAAATTAAGTACATGGTAACAACACAGTGAACATGGATGCTATTGCATTCAACACAAATGCACTTCAACACTAGATACCTATAGGACACAAAACATACAAAAAATAAAATGTGGACTGATATTTCAAACAGACTTACCCATCTTTCACAAATCCACTGAAGAAATTTAGCTCTATAGTTTCAGAGAATACCACCAGACATGCATCAGGATGATGATATAGAAGACTCTCGAGACCCCTCTGCTGACGAACACCAAACATCCATGATGGAGAATTCCATACCATGAAGACTCGCATCTTACATCTCCCTCTTCTAAAAAATGCATCCATAAAATTCCCAAATGACAGCCTTTCATTCAAACCCGGATAATATCCCCACCTCTTTCCATCCGCATAATATTCTTTCTCTAAGCCATGATTACTTTTCTTATGACTAACATAATCATTCGTCAAAGTCCTTCTCTCTGTTCTCCCCAAATCTTTATCATCCACATTGCCCTTTTGGCCTGTAATCCTATTTTTTGATCCAGAAAGAGTCAATGGCTTTTTCATCAAGAAGTTAGTTCGCTTAAACTCATTCAAAAGAGCCTTCTGGAAGACCCTATCACCTCTAGTTAGTCCATTTACTCCTGCTCCATCAGGATCCTGTAAAATTGGGTTATTTAAGGGATTCAGAACCTCAATGTTAGACTTGAACATGCGGTCCCTCCTTAAAAAATCACCCTTCTTATCAAACCATCCTCCCCAACCATCCCTCAATACAGATCCCTTCAACAACAATGCATCCTCAATTTTATTCATTTCACTCAATTTCTTCCTCAATTTCTCATCCACCAAAACATCATCCGATCCAAACACAGGTTTAGAGTCATCATTGCCAAACCCTAAATCAGATGTAAACTTCAAATTAAATGGAACGTAGTCTTCCCATTCTTCAATTGAGCGCCGATTAAAAGATCTGCGAACGACG
Source organism: Pogostemon cablin (assembly GCA_023678885.1). Classification (NCBI taxonomy): domain Eukaryota; kingdom Viridiplantae; phylum Streptophyta; class Magnoliopsida; order Lamiales; family Lamiaceae; genus Pogostemon; species Pogostemon cablin. The sequence continues at coordinate 12,865,724 of CM042961.1, read as the reverse complement.
CCGTTCACGTGGTCAAAAAAGTAATGAGACGAAGTAGCGGTGTTCTGATTCTGGGCGGCGTCCTCGTCTTCTTCGTCGGCGAGGACTTCCTCGCTATTATTATTGCTGTTTTCGTCTGAAACGGTGTCGTCCAGTTCATCGATGCGATCGTCCCTGGAATTGGAGGTGGTGATGGCTTCAGTGTCGAGATCGAAGAGGAGAGGATTAAAGAGGTAGTCATGCGGGTGAGGATGAGGGTGTTTGGGATGGGAAGTAAAGAATGATAGGCGGCTGTGAAGGAGAGACACCGATAGGAGGAGGAGAACTGCCGCAATTAGCGCGCAGATGTGGGCGCCACAGCGGGGGCGCCGCCGCGTGCGGAGTTGCCGGAGCATGAAGTGTGACGTTCAATGTGACTGAGTGAGAGATTAAATAGTGTCCGGTGCAGTTGGAAAACGGAAAATCAACGGTAACATGACTCACCGACTTTGACTCTGGCTTGGCAGTGTTTCTGCGAAAAGACGGTTTTATCCTTTCCAACTGTAAAAAATTTTGAACTTCAGACTTAGAAGTTAGAACTACTCTCTCCATGGGATCAGCAAACATTTCTAATATGTAGCTGGCTAAGTTTTACTCTTGTGTGTTGATGGTTTTATGTGGATTTTACTTTGACCAAAAATAAAAATGTAAATCTTATAAAGAAATTAAAAGGACAAAATATAAATCTTTTAAGGGAGTATTACCACACTTGATAAAAAGGAACAACAAAACAAAATATAAAGAACAATTAGTGCACAATTAGTTGTATCTTACTTAGATACAACCTGATTATAATTTCTCCTGTATTTTTTTGGTTTATTTTAGGGGCTGTTTGTTTGGATACTTTTAAATAGGGGTACGAGAATGGAATGAAGAATTGTAGTTTGATTGGATACTTTCATTCCTGTGAATAGTGATTTCATATCCTAAAAGTAAGGAATTATCATTCCTCAACATTTTAACTACTATCACTTTCATTCCCAGAATGAATGTATTCGAAAATTTTTATACTCATTTTTCTCTTTTATAACATTTTTTTAATAACAAAAAAATACTGTAATAAAATTTATTTCAACATTATTATTTTTCTGAAATAAAATAATTAAAAAAAATTGATTCCATTTCCATAAAAATCGTGAATAAAACAAACAAAATCAATAGTAATAATAGTGATTCTCATTATCAACCAAACAACACAATTATAAAGACCATAGTACTTTTTACCATTCCTCACAACTATCATTACCATTACCATTATCATTTTAATTCCTTATAATAAACCAAACGCCCCTTAATATCTTTTAATACTCCCTTGCCTCTTTCCCAAAGAATTTCACTTAGTTTTTGACAAGAATTTCGAAAGATTCAGAATTTGTAAATTCATAAGCATAGTAATTTGATATAAATAGTAAATACTCCCTTTCCTCTTTCCCAAAGAATTTCACTTATTTTTTTAGAAGAATTTCGAATTCAGAATTTATAAATACTAGTAATTGTTTTTTAACAAATTTTAATGAGTAATTTTTTATTCGTCAGTAGAGCCAATAAAGGTTTAGGATACCCATTTCTGAAAGATATTAAATCGAACAAAAATAAACAAAATGCAATCTACAATTCATGTCTACAATAATTCAAAAGAAAAATGCGGAAAATCGAACTTACATTCACATATCAGCGAAGAAATCATACTTTTTGGCCTTTATTACTCTTAAAAGCCAAACACGGCAAACTAAAAAGAATCCGGAGCCGGAGAAGGAGACTATGATTAGTGATTATGTTGGGCTTGGCCTTTTCTATTATTATTATTATTATTAATTAATTGAGAAAGGGCATGTGCATTAAGAGCTTATTTGGGCTATGATCATTAAGTTTATTTGGGCTATTTGAATTTTATTATTGTCGATATTAATTATTCCTTTCATCCCGTCTGAACGCTAACGCCTGATGGTTGCTTTTTGTACCGGAATTAAGACGAACGAAGAAATATAGTGTTTTAATGTGTGGTGAGATGAGAGATATAATATCGTGTGAGTATTATTTATTAATGTAAATCTTAATGGGATACCCGAAATAAAAATGCGCAAATATTATTGTGGAAAGAGGTAAAACTGTTTCCCATTTTCTTATTTATTTATCTTTTTTATTTATTTATTTATTTATAATATAAATTATTTATAAATAATTTATTGGACAATTCTAATTTTTATTATTAAAAAATATTATCACTTCTCATTCATTCTAAAAAATCATTTCTTGAGATATATACAAGTATTGTCCTATATGTAAATATCATTTCATTTTTATACAAGTTTAAATAAAATACTTCCTCCGTCCACTGTCAATCTATTCATTTTACCATTTTGGGTCGTACATCCTTAATCTATCTATTTTTCTTTTTGGACTATGGGACCCACACCCTCCACTAATACAAATAAAATATGTGACTCACACTCTCCACTAATATAACTACCTACGAAGATTAATATATTTTTGCAACGCACTAGTGTATTACTAATTAAAAAAAAATTACTATAATTACCTGCCAAAGGACTTTGTTGTATTTGAATTTAATTGTAAAAACTAAGATGTACTCTTTGAATTCTGAATAACATTTACAGTTTTCAAAACTCATGTGGCTGGTCATTATTGGGGAGGCCATTCTACCATGGACCAACTGCATTAATAATGAAAAATAATAGCAATAAGAAAAATATGTTAATAATGTATAACTACAAGTAATCTCTTAAATCCCTAATTCAGAAGTATTTTTAGTTTAATCTTGAAAATTTGAATAACACTAGTAATTTGGGATGAAAAGTTTTTTCTTTCTGAAAAATATAAAATTATCAATTTAAAACTTAAAATTATGAAATCATTCAAGAAAATATAATGAAAATAATATTAAACATCATATATTTAATATTTTTAAGAATTATTTTTTATAATTTATTATTATTGAAAAATAACATTTCAATATATGTATATTAAATTTATATAATTATCATCATTAAATTATTTTGAAAGGTCTATTGATAATTATATACTCCATTTTTTACAATTGGGTACTCAATCCATTTTTTAAGTGAAAATAGTCTTAAACTCCTTTTATATATCACAAAATCCATATATTGCATTTGTAGACAGCACTGCTAGTTTTTCTCTTTTTCAATCTTTGAATTATTTAAAAAAAAAATAATGATAAAAGACCATTTCAATGCTTAATTTTCTGAAATTTTAACAGATCTCTTGTAGACAACAATCAAGTTGATCACAAGGGGTGACATGATGCATCTGGAAAAGAGGCAATAACGAATATCAAGAAACGTGTTACAGACTACAGCAAGCAATCAAAATGCTGATTATTCAGAACTTCACATGAAGCCCAAAACGTTTCTGCATTTCCATTTTGCGCGTAAACGTTATAATGGGACGCAGGGAATATATATCAATGCTCTTCGTTATGGTGTTGTGAAATTCACATGAAGCAAAGAGCACCTAAAGGGAGGGGTAATGACTACCAAATTTGAACTAAAACCACCATTGCAATATATGAGTTAGATTAATTGTACAACACAAAATGATGAGGACTATATATATATATATATATATATATATATATATATATATATATATATATATATGACGTTTGATTAAAAAATCAAGAATATTGTTAGGAGATATAACCAAATGATGTAGAAGAAGATGGAGTGGAGTGGAGCAATAATAAGAGGTCATCAGCTAACCAAGAATAGTCCTGCCAAGACAATAGCCAAACATATGATATGATATAATTGTGGCAATTGTATAGGCAAGCCATTCTTGGCTATCAAATGAACCCTCTCATTTACGTTTCTTGCAACAAATATGTATTGATGATATCCATCTCATCTCACCTCCTGTGGAATGAAGCATCATCCAGCCCACCTATATATAGTTAGGAATAGTAATGGCATTGACATTCGCCAATTAGTTACTTACATCCTTCTTCTAATGGAATCTAATTCTATTCCTCTTCCTCATACAACCCTAAATCCCCTGTTTCACTATTTTTTTTTTATAAGGTGAAATGTTGTACCCGAGCATTTAATCATTATACATTTGGCGATAATCTAGAAAATAATTATAGCAAATGAAATACAATAAAATATTTGATGAAATAGCTGAATAATTGAATAGGTATTCTCATTTGTTCCACGTGAGTCCTAGCACGTGGAGTACATGTCAATTGACACCGAAATAATGGAATGATCTTCTCAATTAATTCCAAGTTTAATTTTTGTACGCGGACTATTAAAATCCCCAAAATTGCTGAACATATACAAAAAAATAATTTAACTTTTTTATAAAGTAAACAAAGGAGCATATATTAAGTAGAACATGAACAAGAGCTATCGAGAAGGCCATACACAAAGTGAGGAAACTCGACCCAACGATGGGGGCTTGCGACAGACCGCGAAGTCCGAGCTATGCAATGTATAACAGAGTTGGCAGTACGATGAATAAAATTAAAAGAATAAAAATTTCTCAATAATAGAAATTTTTTAGATTCAAAAATGAATCACCAAATACTGAGTTCTCAACATCATTTCTAGAGATTGCTTCGTATACTATCTTAGCATCCACTTAAAAATAACCCGAAAGGCCCAAGGCTTCACCTTCATCAACTCTAAGAGAACCAGGGATCACCACTGATTTTCCGGTAACAAATACACCTTCATCATCTCGAATCACCATGCCTATACTCGCCTCCAAAGTGTCTTAAAAAAAGCTGCTTCAGAGTTGATTTTCAGAAAGGAGATTAGGGGTCTTAAAAAAAGCTGCATCAAAGTTGATTTTCAGAAAGGAGGTTAGGGGTCTTTAAAAAAAATAATTTAACTTAAATACCCTTTTAAATAATATATTTTTAAGTACATTACTCAACATACTCCTTTAAATATATTTCTAAATTCTTAGGAAACATTACAATGGCTTTTTAATCGTAAAAGCAGCCATGATAATGCTGTTTCCAATTTTTTTTTTCATTTTTAGATCATGCGCTGTGATTTTAGAATCCCCTTTGATTATTAGATTCAAATTTAGGTGACTGAGTATTCTAGGGTTTAGGGTATACTATAGTAGTTCGCTCCGCGCATTTCGATTCAAAAATGTGAAGAATATTTTATCTGTTGTTTATCTTCTTCACTCCCTCCTCACAAAGTTGGAGAAAGCTTTTGATTTTTTGTTTAGATTGAATCTTGAATACGAGGAGAGAGAACGTGATTTTTTTAGTTGTTCAGCCGCACATGCCAAGAAAATTCTAAGTTTTTTTTAAAAAAAAAAAATTGAAACCATTGAGGTTTTTGTGATCACGAAATGGATTGTATCTCTCTTCTTCTCAGAATTGATTGAACTCACAGATGAAAGAAAGCAGCAGTAATCCAAATCAATTAAGCCTATTGATTAATTAGATATATATGGTAATTTTGGCTATTTTTAGACTAAAAATGTATTAAGGAATATATTATTTCACAAGAGTATTTAAGTCATATTCATTAAAATATTTTATTTTGATTTTTTTTGTTTAGCATTTTTTGAATGTGAATAGCTTTTTTCTTTTTTAATATATACTATATCTCTCAAATTTATATTAAAAAGGAAAATTTTGTAGTGGGTAATTATCAATCTATTTTTAATTATTAAGAAAAAAATTTATATAAAATTTTAGATGAGTGTGTATAAAATTTATCTTATACCTCTTTCCTCTTATTAATGGTCTAGTACATGGGAATATAAACTACGCATATCATATTTTGAATACACTATCAGTCTATCATGGATTCGCGTATAAAACAGTAACTCAAAAGAAAAAAAAAAAAAGATGTGCCTTTAACTTTGTATAATCTAGAATGGTGATAATCATGATATCAAAAGGAATATTTTGATTTTGACTTGGATTTCATAAAATTAATTAAGTAAATATATAGTATTAACAAAAACGTTCATGTTACAATTTGAACCTCCTTTAATCTCAAGCACCAATGGAATTCGAACAATTTGATCCTAGTTGCTGAGTTGAACTTAAATTGGGACCTGAATAATATAATAGACCAAAACACTTAGTAGCTTTGGATGAGATATCTTTTTCCTAGATTCATACATGTGGGTATCGAGTCTAACCCTAATTATGAATCCTTTCTCCATTTCACACCACCCTCTACGTTTATTATTCCACGTTTAAAAAAAAACTCTTTTTTTATAACTTTATTGACTTATAGGATATTTTAGTATTTTTATGTAATAAATAAAGTATAAAATAATGTTATAAGTGTAAGGAATAGGTGACAAATTTAAAATTAAAGTAACTTTTAAGGTTATTGAATAAAGTGTTGTTTCATTTTTATTTTTTTTTCTAGTTGTGGGACAAAACAAAGGAAGAAAGTGTAATGATTATGTGGGACAGAGGAGTATTGAAATGGACATATATAATTGTGATGTTTTGCTTCACTACACACATTTCTAGTTGTAAAGATATAATTAAATCAGGAGTCAGTCTCTTGTAAATTAGATTTACATCATAAATCCTTAAAAATCTTATAGTTCTTCTTAATTTAAACATAACTACCTTAGCAATACATAAGATATATAGAATTCAAAGGGGTAACCACAGCGTAAACCCGATTTACGTAAGTATTTGTGTTAAATCGGATACAATAATTATATATATATTCGTGTCAAGTATCTAATTTATCTTTATAATATTCTAATTCTTGAAGAAGAGGTTATTATCCACTTAGGTTCTTTCCCATCAAATGGAAAAATGTCAACTGTGGTCTGGAAAGAGAATGGTGTACCGCTGTATTTGTATGAGTGGCTGTTGATGGGATTATTCCAAGCTTCTTACAAAAGAAATCCATGTAATATTAATCCAAATTATTTGTCATCCAATCTTGTTTTCAACTCAGATAAAAAGGGTATTTTACTTTTAAATTGATGTTAGATGGTATTTTAGAATCGAATTATTTTACTTCTAGAGTCCGTTTATTTTGAGGGTTAACAAGGGTTATCCTCTGTTGGACCCTGGTTAATAACTATTTACTTTGAAGGTTATTAAAGAGGGATAATCCTCGGACAGTCAGCTACCCGGTCTTAACTAGTGCTGAACGGAGGCTACCTTAACCCTCCAAAGATGGACGGATAACTCTCAAGCCTCGAGTTTAGTGGCAAAAATTATCATTTTACCCCTCAATTATAAAATTAAAAAATACAACTCAATTAATCTCTCTCTAGATCTGGCCGGTGGGAAGAGAAGGAGAAAAGCTGGTCGGTGGGAAGAGAGGAAACTAGGTTTTGGTTGGATCTACGTTGAAATGAAGTCAGAATAGCAAGAACCCTGAGGGTTAACAAAGGAATTATTATTTTGCCCTTGTTTCTCTCGAACGCAAGTTGTTATCTGATACGAGCGAAGCTCCAGGATTTTGAATTTGGGGAAGCGCGATTCAGGTACGCAATCCATTGTTAGCCTCGCCTTTCGAATCTCCTTATCTATGTTGTGATCTGATATGAGAGATGCTCTAGGGTTGTGAATTAGGGGAAGCGCGGTTCAGGTACGGAATCCATTGTTAACCTTGCCTTTCGAATTTCCTTATCTATGTTAGAAATCAGGATCCTATATCCCATTTTGTTTACAGTTTCTTGCTGCAAGGTTTGGGTTCAACATCGGTGATGGGATAGGAAAATGCAGCAATTATTTTCTCCCTCTTCATGTACTCTGGACTTTTTTATTGCTTTTCTTTCTCCCTTTTCTCTGGATGCACCACCACCCTGTTGTCAAGTTATGAGTTTGCTCCTTGATTACCAGCCCCAAAGCCATCATTCGGGGGGCGAAATCCACTCTTGGATTGGACAGAGGACGAGACTTGCACCTTACTCGACACTTGGGGGTGAGCAATATCTCAAATAAGGGAGGAAGAGTCTATGTTCTGAAGAGTGGCAAGAAGTTGCTGAGAAGGTCTCACTAGATTGAAAGAATGGATACGCAGTGCAGGAATCGTTTGGATGCATTGAAGAAAAAAATACAAAAAGGAGAAGATGAAGTTTGGAGAAAATGGGAATCCAGGTTGTAAATGGATTTATTTCAAGAAAATGGACACACTGCTATGTTCTGCCCCACAACAAGGAGATAGTCATGAACAAAAGCTTATTCGAATCAATGAATGCAATGGGAGATAATCAGCAAATTCAGAATCAAATGAAGGCTAATCTGAGAGCCTTCAACTGCAGAGGTTAAAAAACGGGTGAAACAAGGGACGATGCTCCTTTTATCAAGATTCTTGCTGATTCTATAGTGAAGTTTGGTGAGCCAGTGAGTATATACCAGAATATAGAGAGTAGTAAATGACAACTAATGGCAAAGAAATGCATATGGAGTTCCTAGTGGATTTGAAAGTGGAGAAAATAGAGATTGTAGAGAAAGCTGAGATTGAAAAGATCTGGCAAGGTGGTGATGATGATGAGAAGAGCAGTGGATCATGTAGTTTAATGGGATCATATGTGCATTGCAATTGAATTGTTTTATTTAGTATAATTGATCTTGATTGCAATAAAGAATGGTGGTATGTTGATATGATCAAAGTAAGATAGTAGTAAACTCTGTAATATTTATCAAAAATTAAAATTAAAAAAAAACAAAAAATTAAAAAATAGTTGTGGAATCCAATGCCTTTATCTACAAGGGTGTTATGGTAAAATACTTACAATTCAACATGTAAAATATTTACAATTCAACATGTAAAGTAAACAACATGGGACAACTTTTACCATAGCAGTTAATTCTAACTCAACCCCCACTAAACCTTTAGTTAAGGATTATTAGCCCTATCCTTAATCCCAAAAGTAAACGGACCCCTAAAGTTTGAATAATATGCTAAAACTCCCTCCTTTTTAACTAAAGATCACATATAAAAGGTGTAATGTTGGATTGTGATCATTTCTTAGAAGTGTTTACAAACTGATCACTTCTCAGTAGCTTATATTTGGAGTGTCATCAAACCTTGTGAAGTGATTAAATAATCACTTAAGTTGATCTTGAGAGGTTGCTACAAAGCAATTTAAGAATATTTAATTTAAATAGACACAATTGAGGTTGCCTAGTAGGGGCATTAGGGTAGACAATGAAAATGAAATGATGTATAGGAATTCACAATGATCCCATAAATTAAGTCAATAATTACTTCAACCCTTCAAATTTCAATCAACATTATTCTCATTTTATCATTATTATTCTCATTAATAATTCTATTTTAACCATCCCCTTCAAAATTCAATTAACATTATTCTCATTTTATAATGGACCTCATTAATAATTATTTTATCGTTTCCATTGCAAAATTTGAGCCAATCTTTGACTAATCAACAATTAAATTTTACGATTTTAACTTCAGGATTACGAGAGGCTGTTGCCTGTTTATTACCTAATTTGAATTTTTTAAATTGTCATTAAAATAAAAGTTAATTGTCATTTTCCATACAACCTTTATTAAAATACTCCCTCCGTCTCACCACCGAGAGATCCCATTTTACCATATTGAACGTCTAATTTAAATGTCTTCAATTTCTCCTTTTCAGTAAAAAACCTACCCACCACTCAATACTAATAACACTACCCATTACACATACCATATTAAACGTCTCATTTAAATGTCTTCAATTTCTCTTTTTCAGTAAAAAGATTCCACGCCTACTACTCACTACTAATTCATTACACATATAATAATAATACTCATTAATGCACGTGCAAAAGGCAAATGAGAATCCTTACATGAAATAGAGGGAGTATAATTTTCTCTCACTTCCCAAAAGCCAAATCAATTGATGAAAAACCCGTCAATCTTCTAAGATTCCCATGTTTAGGGCTGTTTACATAAAAAAGGACTGCATAACCCTCAAGTCCATGTTAAATTTACTCCCTCCGTCCGTCCTTATAGTTACGCTTGCTTTTTGCACGGGATTAATAAATATAGTATTTTAATATTTATTGAGGTGAGAGAAATAATAATTTAATGTAAAATGAAAAGGTGTATTAGTAAAATGTGTAGGTCCATAGAGAAAGAAGTAATTAATTTGTATGGATCCCATATTATGCTAAAGAGTGAAATGTAGATGAGACGCCCAAAATAAAAATGTGTAACCAATGGAACGGAGGGAGTAACTTTTTTTAAAATTCATCTGTGTTGATAAATCATTCTCACTACCTGATGAAAATATATATACTCACAAAGGGAGGAGAGAGAGATTCATATTTCAAGGTGAAGGAACATAAATTCAAATTCAAGGGAAAAAAAAAAAAGGTATTTCTTACACACCACCACCACCACCACCACCACAACCACCCACAACTATATGCCAATACTAAAACTCGGTGCTTTTCTCAACAAAATAAAAAACATAATTAAAAGGCAAGGCAGGATGAAGCAGAAGCGACTGCCCAATTAACGCCATTAAATCTCCACAGGCTTTCCTGCTGCAATTCAAAAAACAAGAAGACTCCTACAAGAAGACTTCTTACTCCAGGCTTCACAACGCTGTAGGCCAGAAACACAAAGCCACAGCTGTACAGATACTTAAGATTATCTGCCAAAAGCCACAGCTGTATAGATACTTAAGATTATCTGCGCTAATAAACACGAGTTAATCGTTTCAGGGCTCAATTAATTTAGACATAATCCTCTTTTCCAAACATTTCATCTGCCCACCACATGTATCTTAAAAGTCTAGTGTGTTTAGCACTCACCTTCAAAAATACATGTGGGGAATTCAACCACGGAACAAGAGATGAAACAAAGTTCGGAATAGAAGTCTATCCAAATTAATCGGCATTGTCATGTTATGGACAAAAAACTACATAGGGGGAGGGGGAGGGGGAGGGGGTGGGGGTATCCACGGCGGATGCAAAGGGGTAGCCTAACGAACTGCTCCTCAAGAAGACTCTATATTCGACTTTGGAGGCTTTTTAATTAGCTTTTTTCTCCTCTTTATGTTATGATGAGTCTCCCCTACACAGTTGATTCCAGAACCAACGCCAAGGGAGGGCCCTTCGAAACATGATCCCGGTTGGTTCAAGTCAATGAGAGTTGAATCAATACCTTTGGTTAATATGCCTTCAGGAGATATTTGGATAGCAGAACTCATGGGCTGAGTTTTTTCTATGAGAGCTTGAGAATCATCAATATGATGATCAACATTTGCCGAGTCAAGCTCAAGCCTTGTAGACGGAAATCCATGAACTATAACATCCTTTTGCTCCTCAAGATTTTGGTGCACATTAACATTGCTTTCCATGGGTTGCACACTGTATGAGACTGATAAGTTGCTCAACCTGGTGGTGTCAATGGGCATCTCAGCTTCAGAGACGCTGATGCTTGTTTTGTCATCTTTGGCGAAAACAAGGGCAGGTCCATTGTTGCATGCAGCATCAGTAGATCCAGTTTTACCAAAATCAGGTCTAACCAGCTTCCTTTGTTTCAAAGTCTTCTTCACAGGATTTCTGACCTCTTCATTAGCACAAGATACTTTGTTATGTGGTTTCGAATCATCATTGTTCCCAACCAAGATCCTTCTGTCCCTACGACGCTTAAAACCCACAATCCGAGTCTCTTTGCGCACTTCGCCAATACCATCTTCAGTAGATAGACTTGCATCATGTAGCTTGTTCTTCTCCACTCTTGACTGGCAAGCCTCTACAGGGCACCAGGTCTTTTCACCCACTGAAATTTCTCCATTTGTTGGTTGTCCACCAACTCTGGATTTCCTGAGTTTTTTCTGCAACAGACTGCCATCTTTCTGCAACATACCCATGACTTCATCAGCTGACGCATCTTGATGATTAAAATCAATGTCTTTTTTCTTTTCTTCATACTTGGATTCTTCTTTAGAAGTCAAGCGAGTAAAAACTTCAGTTTCTCCATATGTTGGTCGTCCACCAGCTCTATATTTCCCGAGCTTTCTATGTAAAAGATTACCACTCTGCTGCAACATCTCCATGACTTGATCAGCTGATGCATCTACACAGTTTTGATAACTAAAATCAATGTCATTTCTCTCTTTGTAATACTTGGAATTTTCTTTTGAAGTCAAGCGAGTAAAAACACTTCTCCTGTTAACATCAGAGTTGGCATGTGGAGCTTCTGGAAGTTTATGGAGCTCTTTGAGATTCATACTGCAAGAGTACCCGCTGTACAGCTTCTCATTACTTGTCCAATCTCTTTCTGGAGGAGAAATATCTACAGCGAAATATTTTGCTTCAGTGGAACTAAAATCTTTGTCAGCCAACAATCCCATCTCACGCAGACAAACATGCTGACTAGCCATAGGCAGATCCTCATCAAATGCTACACGACATTCTCTAGAATTCGACGGATAAGCAAACAAGTCTTTTTCTCTTCCAATATCTTTAAAATCAGTGTGCGGTGGAGAAAGGTTTGAAAACAAAGAACCTCTGAAATTGATAGGTTCGGAGGTATGAGGATCCATGTGAACTGGAATGTGGGAATTTACAAAAGGATTAGTGCATTCGCGAAGCAAAGAACTCCGGAGCGCAGCTACGCTTGTCGGAAAAACTTCATTTCCAAATTCGGGTGCTATGTCTAGGGGTCTGGTAAAATTTTCAGGTTCCAGTAAATGCTGGGGCAGCCTATCCTTGGACGGCATGTAGAAGTTACCCAGAGGACCATTTTGCGGATGATTTTCACGCACAAAACAATAATTCTGGTTAGGCGTGATTGAGACAGAGCATCCATGAGAAAGATTTTGATGTTCAGGTGAGTAAGGTGAAACTCTTGTGATAGTTGCATCATCAAATTTGGAGCCATGGAGATCAACGTTATTACGTTGAGTAGACAGAGGAAGCCCTTTCTCTGGTAACAACTTGCTCTTTCTAAACCTACCATGATCACCCATTTGTCTGTCAACACCTGTGTATACAGCTTTCTTGGCCAAGTTGTTTGAGCAGAAACTGTTGTCAACCATATTTTCATTTATTCTTCCTTCCAAAATTGGATACTTCCTCTCATGAGTAATCCTGTGACCACATTGCAATGATCGTGAAAATTTCCCAGATGAGAAGCCTTCCCCAGAACAAGTAACAAACTCAGGTTCAATGTCATTAATTGGAGGCCTACCAGCTGCACTGCTTTTTCTAATTATGTGCCGAAGGCTATCAGGATGTTCAAAGGTGCTAATAGGACTACCATCACAGTCCCTATGATATCTATTTTCCAATTTCCTAAAGCAATCTAGATCATCAATCAATTCTCTTTCTGCTGTATGTGAATTCAGGTCTCTATCTAGATATCTATTTTCCAAATTCTTATTCACAAGGTACTCAGTGCGATTAAGACTTCTATCCAATTGATTTTCGTGTAGCCTTTCAACTGGTAAAAATTCGCGATCATCAAATAATCTTCTCACCTCATCTAGAGAATCCCCTGGAGAATCAAATTGAAAGGGCCGTACAGTATCATGATTATGTATTCCATTTCCAGTCACATCATTCTTTGTTAACTTGACATCATTACCCAGTCTTCTCCTTTTAGCCGGATAATCTTCCTCAGAATAAATATTCACTTTTCCTTCAGGATTTAACCCATCATCTGCCAAGACTTTATCTTCATTGACCCTAGTGGAAGAGTTTACATGGTGACCAGAAAATGCTTCTGGGTGGAACTCATCATAGTCAACTGGTTTCATGTATCCTCTCACACTCAATCCAAGTCTGTCATCTGTTAAGAGTCTTCTGTCTTCACCAGCTACATCAACAATATCTTCTGACACTCGACGAGTGGGCATCCTATTTATCAATTTTCGAGAACTGAACAAAAACAGAAGCCTGCGTACCTAAAATCGAAACAAAACAAAATTCAGCTGCTTTGACTTTGCTGAAAGGTCAATGTAATGTACAACAGAATCATTCCAAACCTGATCTCCAGAAAGACCAAACTTGAATTTCTTGGAAGAAAAGTAGTTGTCGATAATAGCATCTTTAAACTCTTTCTCAGAAAGTGGATCACAATGCCAAATTGGTGAAAAGCGAACCTGAACAAGTAAACACAAGAGCACTAACAGAAGGAAGAGTAGAACATATTCTCAGATGATTTGAGAAACAAACAATTCAGAAAGGGATTCTACTTCAAGCTTTGGAAAAAAATCTGTACTTAACAATAAAAACAAAACAGCAAAAGTGACCTCCCAATACCTGTGCAGGGAAATGCCTCCCTGAATAACTAAATCCATGGGGAACAATATTCATAGCACCATCAGAGGAAGCCTGATAAACTCCAAACAGTCGTCTCTTATGGAACTCAAACAGGAACAAAACCATCCCAGCTTTTATATGTCTCACAAATTCAGCCTTGGAATATGGCAGTGCAAAAACTTTCCGTTCAAAGCACTCTTTCATAGTCTCGCTATTTGACATGAATATTGCCCCAAAATCAGGAATACTTCCAGAAGCCCCATTATCTTCCTCGTCGTAGTCCATTGTTAGTCAAGATGTTTGGCACACGATATGGGAGAGGATCTGCCTCATATTAAAACAAGAAGTAAAAAGGTTTGACAAACACAGAGAGCCAATGAAAAACTTAACCAACATAGAGATCTGAGTGAGTGGTTAAGCGTGTGGGTAAGAATTATTTAGGGAGAGAACTTGATGCTTTACCAAGTGGAGAGCCAATAAAAATTCACCATCTAAATCTCATATGTTTCTATATTATCCATGCTTGATATGAGTTAAGATACACCCCAAAACATGACAACCTTGTCTATGTTTGAGATATACCAGTCAAAAGAACTGTCTCGGCACCCCCATTGTGAATCGTGCACACGAGGGGAAATAAAACAACACAACACAAGAAGATTTAAAACACTTTTAACATGACTATTAACTTAGAAATATATATACCAAAACATTTCAAACTTAAGTGCAAATCAAACATTAAACTGCAGTATCAATCACAGTATCCTAAAATCGAAGTATCATAACAAAAATCAGTAAACAGAAACAGCCCCTCTATCCAAGGGAATCAGACACGATTAAAACTCCAAACAATGCATAAATAATCCATCTTTCGCATGAATATTAAAATATGCTACTAATAAACACTTCTCCTTAAACACCGAACAACGCTACTTGAAAAGGCCATACAAACAAACCAAAAATTGCAGATGATTTTCCTGACTTGCTAGGGTTAATTAGAAATTTATTAAAATTGTTAATCCAGGGGTTTCGTTGGCATACACGCTATATTTTTATTTTTCGGCGATTCGATGCCATACCGTTAATATTATCGTCCACCGTTTCTCCGATCAAACTTCTAGAACTCCAAATCTGAGTGTGTTCTACATCAAAATGCGAGTAGAAGTGAATATAAATTATAATCGCCGACGCCGATGCCGATAGAGATTTATACCTAAATGTACGAATAGATAGATAGAGATGAAAGTGTATATGGGGCGGTTTTCCAAGATGAGTTGCATGTGGAAATGGCAGGATCGAATAACGTACTCCCTCAGTCCCAAACTCGTTGTCTTACTTTCCATTTTCATCTGTCTCAAACTAATTGTCTTATTCCAAAAAAGAAAATATCACATCAATCCCCACCCCTAAAAGTTCATCTTAATTACAATTTTACCACATACACCTAACACACATAACATACTTTATAATTTATTTATTACCTAAAAATACCACAATACCCCTAAAAAGTCAACTTTTCTTAAATTACGTGTCTACAGTATCGCAGACATCCAGTTTGGGACGGAGGGAGTAATATGTATAAGCATATGTATTCCCCTTATTTCCTTATAAACGTGGAGTTACTAGAATATTACATATCATCTAATCCGCCTCTTACAATAAAATAAACGAAACGATTTTTTAATAGCCACTATTGACTAAATATAATTTTAAATAGTCACATTTGTTAAGAATTATTTTTACTAGTCATTATTTAGTGGACTCCCCAAATTACCTCCATAACTGTCAGATAAAGGACGAAAATAAAAGGGTCATCATCATGTTAGTTTTGACTGCAGTAAATGGGGTGGGTGGACCACATTTAAAATTGTACTTAGTGGGTTGGTGGACCACATTTAAAATTTTAAAATTTTTTAAATTAAAATTTTTGATGTGGGTTGGTGGGGTATATCATTAACGTCATTTTCATTTCAAAATTTATTTTTTCTCTCTCATATTTCGTCCAACATCCTCTCTCTTCCTCTCTCCCTTTCGTCCCAAAGCACACAGAGCAGTGCCACCCATTTGCCGTCCCCATCACTTTCAGTCTCTCTTTTTTATCTGCCGGAATAGGCGTTTCCCGACGAGGTGGATTCTGGTGAATTTTCGAAATGGCAAATTTTTCGGTATATATAAAAGCAGTTTTATTTGTATTTCTACATTGTGAGTTATTTGTTTATAATGCTTTCTACATTGAGTTTGTAGTACTCGTTTTCGAGGATACGACGTACATTTTGTGTGGTTTTGTTCATTTGTGTAAAACTAGTGATTTCATTGTGTATAATGTTTCGTACATGTAATGTGTTGAATGTGACTTAATTGTGTATACATCATGTTTAGAATGTAGGACCGCAGTAGGGGTGTTTATTTTTTATTTGAATTTTTTGAAAATATTGGTTGGCCGAATAGGGCTGTGTGGTAGACCGAATAGAACAAATATGTAGGCCGAATAGAACAAGTGTATGCCAAATAGAACAAAATGCAGGAGTGTATTTTTTTGAATTTTTTTAAAATGTTGGTTGGCCGAATAGAGCTTTTGTGTAGACCGAATAGAACAACTCTGTAGGCCGAATAGAGCAAGTGTAGGCCTAATAGAACAAAGTGTAGGAGTGTATTTTTTTGGAATATTTGGAAATGTTGGTTGGCCGAATAGAGCTTTTTTGTAGACCGAATAGAACAAATGTATTGGCCGAATAGAACAAGTGTTTGCCGAATAGAATAAATTGTAGTTTGAATAATGTGATAGCACTTACCTTGGACGAATAGAGCATATTTGTTAGGCCGAATAGAGTAATAGTGTAGGTCGAATAGATCAAGTTTAGGCCGAATAGAGCAAAGTGAAGTGGGAATAATGTGATAGCACTGACCTTGGCCGAATTGAGCAACTTCTGTAGGACGAATATAACAGTGTGTAGGCCGAATAGAAGGAAAAGTAGGCCGAATAGAACAAATGATTGAGTGTGCCAATATTTGTTCAGTTGCTGCAATGAACTTATTGTTATTTGATATAATTATGACTTATTGTCTTATTAAGTAAGCTAGTTGAATTGATGCAGAGTACATCTATCTGATGTGTGTTAAATATTATTTAGCAAAAAATTTAATCTGTGCAGGTTGAGTGGAAGCGTCGAACTATGCAGGGGCAGAACTGCATTATACATAATTACTGCAAACCTGGGGTTGTTATGAAAATTATCCGTAAGTAGTTAACAATGGTTGGGGGTAATGCGGAGGAGATGTTCAGGAGATCTTGTTTTGGTCATTACTGGGATCTTCACGACGATTGGATCGCGAATGCTAATCTCCACGGTCTCATAACACGGGAGATCATACTTAGTGGGGATGATATAACGGCTAGTTATTTTTATGTTGGGAACGAGTGTCTTAGATTTAGTAGGGTAGAGTTCATGCGGATAATGGAGCTCTACTTTCGGGACAAAGTGAGGTTTGATCCGAATATGTCGTATCATATCCCGCCTGGTGGGGTGTACGATACGTATTATGGTCAGGGAGAAAGACCATTAGTAAGCGAGATTGCCCGTGACTTTGAAGGTACAAAATTTAGCGGTGTTAGCCTCGAGAACGCGGTTAAAATTGCTAAGTGTTCTTAGTCGCATTTCTAGTAAAATATTTTTAGAGTAAGAGACTCTATCGTTGTTGTACACATGTGACCAAGCAACAAAATTTATAAGTATGTCGTCCCAAGGGAAAGTAAATTTAGGCTTGTATCCGAATTTTTCATTGATTTGTGTTTTGTAAGGATGATAGATTGAAGGTTTTGATATTTAAGCTACTAATTATTATTCTACTCAATTAACTAAGAATTTGAATTAACAAAGTAAATGATCAATAAACACGCAAATGATGAATGCTAATAAATGCATGTCAGAACCACCATTAAGAGCAATCATTGTTTATTAAAGAACAAAATTACAAAGTTAGGCGAAAAGCAACAAAAGGAGAGTAAAAGTTACAGTTCTACCCTAAAAAGCTAAGTCCACCAGGCAGAGGAGGAGCAGATTGAGTAGGAGCCACGGTGGAAGTCGACGCCGTAGAAGATTGGGATGCCACCCGATTGGGAAAACCAGGGACACGGAAAAAATATGACACGAGCCCCAATGGAGCCAAGTTCATCCCCTCCGACTCCCAATCTATACCGGCCGACAGCCCTGAAACCGCTATACAGGCATGCAACATTTGGCAAATTTTTTTGTAAGAATAGTAGCGCCGATTCCGTTGGCCAATCGCACCGAGTGAGCCAAGACTTTAGCAAAATCGACTATTCCGGCAACTTTCCTCTCAGAATTAATTAAGGAAGAGAAGTTCACCTCGTATTTGTGGGATAAGGCAGCTACCTCCATTTCCTTGGCCTTCAGCTCCTCTCAGACATCGGCCAGCCGCCCCTTTGCGTCATCCAACTCTTGAACGAGTCGGCTCCTTCCTTTCTCCGACTCCCTCAAAGCCTCCTCGACAGCCCTCGCTGATGCCTCATTTGAAAAGAGCTTCCCTTCGACTAGCTTTAGCTCCTCTTGAAGGGCTTTCAAGGCATCCTCTGAAGCCCGGCGCTGATGATCCGCCTCTTCTTTGATCGCCGTTATTTCTTCCGAGTGCTTCTGCTCCCCCTTTTCCATTTTCTCCTTTAGGCGAGCTAGTTCCGCCTCCTTCTGACGGTTAATGATAGCAACCTGAGTAGCCTCCTGACTTTGGCGAGCTAAAAGAAAGGACGTCTGACTGGAATAACTTAAGGACCTCGCATGATACCCAGTCGCCGCGTGGATGAGATCATCCGGATTCAAAGCCCCTATTACGTCACTCTCCTCCTGAGTGAAACTAGTGGGAATAGACTTCATTGCCCTCAACATATACGCCGGAAGAGCAGGCTAATTGGGATCATACAGGTTCGACCCGTACAAACTTCGGAGTACAAGGGGCAAATAACAAACTTTTGGAGTAGAGGCACCAACCTTGAAACCAAAATAAGGGGTTTCGGTAGAAGGCGCCCCTAAAGCCGCTCCGCCGGAGAAGAAGCCATAGCTGTCAGCCCTAACTCTCTTACGTGGGGGCTCGGAAGGCCCGCTGAGGGGCACCGAATGATCATCCATTACCATCCCGCTGGAACCAGAAGGACGTCGTTGCACCATACGGACAACTGGAGAAGAACAACCAGAGTCGGGAAACATGAAGTCCTCTCTGCGTCCTTCATCTGAAGCAACTACCACATCATCAAAACCCTCTTGAACCATAGCGCCAGTCGACTCAGCACCCGCACCGACATCATCTCCCAAAAAACCCCTCGCTCCCCGTACGGGTGTGGCCTCGTCTACTCGTAATACCCAAGGACTCATCTCCGCTGGAGAAGATTCGTCCACCTCTATTATGTCAGTCAAAGCGTCGGGTGTTGAGACCACTTGATCATGAGAAGCGGATGGCTCTGTAGGGATCAGCGCCACCCCAATTGGGACATCTGTATCAACAAGGGAAGCGGCCGGGGGCTCCGAATGAGTGATAGCATGAGTGGCCACGGTCACCAATGATGAAGGAATCGACACTCTTGAGTCCCCCATTAGCCCGTACTCCTTCAAGAGTTTGTCAGTAATGATGTCGGTGCTCCTCTCTTGAGCACTTATTTTGCTTATGACGCCCACCAACTCCAAGAATTCTTTGGAAGAAGGGAGGCCGGGACGAGTATTCCTATCTGGGAGATAAGGCGAGAGACATTATGAGTACACTGCTTGTATAAAGAAAGAAAGAAAGAAAGAAAGAGGAAAGAAGGCGTACCTTCGTGGGAATGAATCAATTGAAAGGCGAAGGGGACCCGAATGTGAGACGGTTTCCACACGCACGAAGCCCAGTGATTAGCCATAATATAGTGGGCATGACCAATTAATGAAATTATCGAACCACAGGGAGGAAGGTACTAGGGTCTAAGCGATCTCGTGTTTGTCATAGTATTATAGAGATGAACGAGAAGGGGAGATAATCAATAAATGACAATAAAATAAAAGGATAGAAGAATGAAAGATGGATGAATGAGCCAAGTAGATAGAGATGAGATTAACAATACTTAAAGCATGGAAAATCTAGGTATCATGCAATGAATTCATATGTGTCATGGGAAAAAGGCTAAGAGCCAACACTAAGATCACCTAAACTCCCTCTCGGAATGAATAGGATATGGAATGACATTCATTGGATTGGTTCTCACTCAAACAATTCCAACTAGGTACTAAGCTTGAAATGAGAGTCCCTTCACATAATCTATTGATTTCTCAATCTAATAAATGATATGTTCTATAAAAGGGTTCTAAACTATGAAGGACTTCTCAATCTCTTCACAATCTATAATGCACATGAAGTGTTTGATGAAATGATTCACTTAATTATCCTAAATATGCAATTGAATTCTCAATCTAATTACATGCTTAAAATAATTAAACACACAAATCATCATAAACCTCAAGATCTAAAGCATCAATGATAGAAAATCAATTAACTCAATCAACATAATCATTCAATTGCAAAATACCAAAAATTATCCAACACAATTCATATTGCTACCTCTCTTCCTTGCTTCTCTACTACTTGGATGGAGGATGTGATGGTTGGATCAAGGTAGATCCAAAGGATGAAGAATGGATGAAGGTGAAGGTGAAAATGGAGAGAATTGTGTGTGATGTGTGTGTGGAAGGGGTGGAAATCGGATCTCTTCTCAAATATTGAAGTATTGGGTATTTATACCCCTTGGGAGGCTTCTAGAAGGATTCTGATTTTTTTTCAGGAATTTACACAGCACGAGTCGTGCTCGGTAACACGGCCATAAGGTGGCCGTGTTGTGTCTTCTGATGTCGGCACACGGCCTCTGCTTACAGGGCCGTGTTTATGACACGGCTCGTGCTGCCAACACGACTCGTGTGACTGGACACGGCCTTAAGGTGCCCGTGTTGAACAAACTGGTGTCGCCGCACGACCATCTCTTACAGGGCCGTGTTGGCTACACGGCCCGTGTTGGTGCTGGCTCCTGTTTTTCTTCACTGTTTTGGCTCGTTCTCCTTCGTTTCAACTCCGAATTGAGATCCGTTTTTTCCTACGTCTTCCTTATCATATCTAGCATCAAATAAAAAGTGAAAATTATAGGTTTAAGCTCATTCACACACATTTCCATAAAAATACAAAACACAACCAAATAACACATAAAATACGGATAAAAATATACGAAAACACATATAAAAAGACACTAAAATCTAGGTGAAAATATCACTCATCACACCCCCAAACTTAAAGTGTTGTGCGTCCTCACACAACGAAAATGATAAACCATGAGGAGTGATTTTCACCTAGGAAAATACTAAACGAACATAAGTAATAACACATCAATAGCAATAAGAATTACAAACTATGCTAAGGCATCCTACATCAATAAAATCATAACATGAGAAATTAACAAGTTCAATCAAAAGAGAATAAAGTGTAATATAGTCCCTTTTTAGTCCAAGCCTTACATATGTTATAAATTTCACTCAACACTCTTTAAAGTAGGTAAATCAACACTCATCAATTGATTGGTTTGACTCGCTATAAGCTTGCTCGTGGACTACATTCACAAACCGCCAAGGTTTCCATTAATGATCAAAAATGTCTTTCATTAAGGATGTAATGATAGGCTCTTTGGTAGGGTATGGAAGATATAGATAATAGTGACTAAGCAAGTGTAAGTAATCGAAGAGATGGTCAACTTCTCCACTTTTCTTTCTTTATTTCTCAACTTTGGTAATCACAAGCACTAATCATCAACTTTCCTTAGATTTTGAGCTTCTTTTAATGCATGCTTCATTCTTTGAACTTTTAAGTACTTGAGCATATTGTTATTGCTTTGCTCATTTTCTTATTTTGAGGTTGCATGTTCATTCTTGTTTGTGCTCTTTTTCATCATTTTTCTTGCTTGTTTACCATTTCCTTTCTTTTCTTTCACAATTCTCATCAAACCTTTCTAAACCACATCTCCTCAATCACTCACACAAATGGTATATATGTAAGGCTTAAGTGGGTAATCATGGCTTGTAATGTGCTTATATCACAATAAATAGGCTTTAAGGCTCAAAGTGGTTGAATAGGGATGATGTTCAAGGTAGGGAAATATATGGTAATGACTATAAATGACAAGGATGGCCTTAGATCATTTCACTAATCTCCACAAATTGGGCTTATTCCTATAGTCCTTGAGCAAGTTCTAGCTTATCAAAACTTAATCGATCCACTCATGAAGGAAAAAACCATGTATGCACGGTTGAAGCTCAAATTCTCACAAGCTTGTGCTCGGACCTTAGGACTTATTACACCACATTCATTTCAAAATTGAACAAGTAAAGTAAAACATGTCACAATTCGAAACTGTAGAGATTCTTAATCATAACTTGTCATCACTTACTACCATAACATATCACCACTCATGTTCAAAAATGACTCACAACCTCCCTAAACAAACCACCAAACATACCAAGACAAAAATAAGAAAACACAAAATAAAGACTCAACAAACAAAGAACGAAACAAAAACACAATAACATGCAAGAATAAAAATCACCATCAATAACAATAAAGCATACATTCTATATCATCCATGACAAGTAAGCTCACAATCATCCCAACCTTATTGAAAAAGAAAATCCTAAGATACGAAAGTAAACATCCCAAAAATATAACAAATGAAGAAACATGCTAATCACAACAATCCAAATCAACATAACTTATGCTAAACACATAAAAGTGGTAGGGTGTAGAATGAACTCCCTCTTAAGCATTTGATAGTGGAAGTTGTTAGCTCCGAGCTCAATTCGTGCGTCCAATACCCTTCATACATGCTCAACAAAACCATTAGCTCAACACTTTCATTAAAAATATGGACTATCATGCACTTCAACACGACCAATCATACCAAAATCAAACCAATGCTCATGAGAAAAATTCAAAATTAGCCAAAAAAACACGAAAAGTATATGGCTTCAAAACAAGGTATGTCACACCATGCCATATCCCCCCAAACTTAAATTGAAACAAGAGTTTCGAGTTAAGTTTGCAAAAAAAAATAGTGTGACGAACTTACACCTTCAATTCAAGCTCTCTTCGTATCTTGAAAACTCATTCTTCTCACAAGCACGATTCACCTACAAGGCCAAAATGCAAAACAAGCAAATCCACCATCCTTATTGAAAGCAATAAATAAAGCAATAAAGATAATGATGGGTTGCCTCCCATCTAGCGCTAAGTTTAACGTCTTCAAGCCGGACGGGATATGGAGAACTCATCGGAATGGCCACGGATATCTTTCGTCCTTGCCATCGAATTTTAACCGTTGTGCTTCTTCCTCTATTAGGCATTTGTGGCAAGTGACGACCTCAGTTGCATCCTTCGAGCATGGCTTCAAAAATTCGACTCTCTTGAGCTTACACTCCATTGCCCTCTCCATTCTTGAACACCACTTATTCCTCCTTACCAAATAGATCTCCAATATCTCTTCGAGTTCTATTTTGTTTCTAAGGATATGAGAAAAATCAATGGGTAAAACAAAATCAATGTAAACAATATTATCAAGTTCAAAGCAACTTAAAGAGTTTAAAGGTTTAGAAATGCTCATTTCACTCTTCAAGTCATCATCATTTATTTCTAGACTTTGTTCCTCTTCATCAACATCATTTGCCTCAATAGGCTCTTCAATCACCTCATTTGATTCTTCATCCCCCAGATTCTCTTCTTTCTCCAACTCTTCTTCGACTTTGCTCTCCTCTTCCAATTCTTCAACTTGTTGAAAATTGTTCAAAGCACTTACAATTTGGCTCACTTGATGCTCCAAGGCTATGAATCTTTGATCATTATTTTCCTCAATAGCCTTGAATCTTTTTTCATTATTTTCCTCACTAGCCTTGAATCTTCTTTCATTAACTTCATCACTCTTTCTCCTTGTTTCAATAACTTCTCAATCAATACTTCTAAAGATGATTTTTCTTCTTCGACTTGTTGAAAATCTCCTCCCTCTTGGTTGTCACAATTCCATCCTTGAATTGGTGGATAATTTCCATGAAAACTTCCTTCATAGTTATGTTGAAAATTTCCTTGGAAATCATCCACTCCCATGAAAGAAACATCTCCTACTTGATGCGTAGGCATCATCCACTCTTCTTGCTCCATAGGACTAGGAATCGACACACCTTGCACATTTTGAGCACCCCCCAAACTTGAATTAGACAAGACTTGACCATAAGCACCTTGATTCATCATCCTTATTTGTCTTGTCACTTCCAAAGTAACTTGGGTAATTATCTCGGAGGATTCATTTTGAAGAAAACTTGATTGAGAATCTTGACCTTCATCACTTCCTTGAGCACTTCTTCTATATAATTCAAGTAAGGCGTAGTTTTGAAACGGAGGAGAAGTGTTGGTGTTGGGATTTGGTGGAGAATAAGTGTATGCTTGATACGGATGGAATGTATTTGCATTGTAAGCTTGTTGCCATTCTCCATTTCTTTCTTGCTTGTAGTATTGAGAGCTATCTTGATTCATTTGGAAGTTGTACCCATAGTTGCTCTCATTCATGTAGCCTCTTGATTGTGGAGGTGGAACCCTTGCAAATTGATCCCCAAAGACATTTGTGAATTGGTTCCAACCATCCATTTAAATGCTCTTCTCAAGGCTTACTACAATTCTTCTTCCAACTTGCTATTTTTGGCTTTGATCCCCCTTCCTATTCTCTCAAGGTAGTGTCAAGTACCTATCAAAACGAACAAGTGAGATCAAAAATTTTCCAAAGCAAATAATAAAAAGCAATAAAAATATCTCTATTAATACCAATCGAAACACTCCTTCGTTAAACCACTAGCAACCGTTGCCTCCCCGGCAACGGCGCCATTTGATTAGCCATAATATAGTGGGCATGACCAATTAAAGAAATTATCGAACCACAGGGAGGAAGGTACTAGGGTCTAAGCGATCTCGTGTTTGTCATAGTATTATAGAGATGAACGAGAAGGGGAGATAATCAAGAAATGACAATAAAATAAAAGGATAGATGAATGAGCCAAGTAGATAGAGATTAGATTAACAATACTTAAAGCATGGAAAATCTAGGTATCATGCAATGAATTCATATGTGTCATGGGAAAAGGCTAAGAGCCAACACTAAGATCACCTAAACTCCCTCTCGGAATGAATAGGATATGGAATGACATTCATTGGATTGGTTCTCACTCAAACAATTCCAACTAGGTACTAAGCTTGAAATGAGAGTCCCTTCACATAATCTATTGATTTCTCAATCTAATAAATGATATGTTCTATCAAAGGGTTCTAAACTATGAAGGACTTCTCAATCTCTTCACAATCTATAATGCACATGAAGTGTTTGATGAAATGATTCACTTAATTATCCTAAATATGCAATTGACTTCTCAATCTAATCACATGCTTAAAACAATTAAACACACAAATCATCATAAACCTCAAGATCTAAAGCATCAATGATAGAAAATCAATTAACTCAATCAACATAATCATTCAATTGCAAAATACCAAAAAATTATCCAACACAATTCATATTGCTAATCTCACAAGGGAGATTAGCCTCTCATATCCATAACAAAATTAACATAGACATTAAATTCCTTATAAAACATGATAAACAATAGATTTCAATACAAAGTTTGGATGAAAACTCCCTTGGATGTCTCCAATGGTGATCTTCTTCTACTCCTTGCAATTCACCTCTCTTCCTTGCTTCTCTACTACTTGGATGGAGGATGTGATGGTTGGATCAAGGTAGATCCAAAGGATGAAGAATGGATGAAGGTGAAGGTGAAAAATGGAGAGAATTGTGTGTGATGTGTGTGTGGAAGGGGTGGAAATCGGATCTCTTCTCAAATACTGAAGTATTGGGTATTTATACTCCTTGGGAGGCTTCTA
Source organism: Pogostemon cablin (assembly GCA_023678885.1). Classification (NCBI taxonomy): domain Eukaryota; kingdom Viridiplantae; phylum Streptophyta; class Magnoliopsida; order Lamiales; family Lamiaceae; genus Pogostemon; species Pogostemon cablin. The sequence continues at coordinate 12,839,491 of CM042961.1, read as the reverse complement.
GAAGGATTTTGATTTTTTTTCCAAGAATTTACACAGCACGAGTCGTGCTCGGTAACACGGCCATAAGGTGGCCGTGTTGTGTCTTCTGATGTCGGCACACGGCCTCTGCTTACAGGGCCGTGTTTATGACACGGCTCGTGCTGCCAACACGACTCGTGTGACTGGACACGGCCTTAAGGTGCCCGTGTTGAACAAACTGGTGTCGCCGCACGGCCATCTCTTACAGGGCCGTGTTGGCTACACGGCCCGTGTTGGTGCTTGCTCCTGTTTTTCTTCACTGTTTTGGCTCGTTCTCCTTCGTTTCAACTCCGAATTGAGATCCACTTTTTCCTACGTCTTCCTTATCATATCTAGCATCAAATAAAAAGTAAAAATTATAGGTTTAAGCTCATTCACACATATTTCCATAAAAACACAAAACACAACCAAATAACACATAAAATACGGATAAAAATATACGAAAATACATATAAAAAAATACTAAAATCTAGGTGAAAATATCACTCATCACCCAGCACCACCACTCCTTCCAATTCTTGATGGATGTGGACTTCCCTGAAAGAGTCAATCCTCGAAAAGGGTTCACTCGGTAGAACCCCTTATGCACATTTTCTTCCGAAGGATGACATAAATAATCAATTTCCTTGGGAGATAAGTGCTGATACCCTTTCTGGCAGGACAGAAGTATGAACCCAATAATTGTAGCCCAGGCATTCGGAGAAAGCTGATGAGGCACCAAATTCCAATAGTTAAGAGGCTCCGCCAGACAAGGGTGAAGGGGCAAGCGAAACCCTATCTTTAACATATGAATATTTATCGCCACTCGCCCTAGAGCTGGTTTGCTCACCTTATCATTCTCGGCCGGCAAGATAAAGTCCACACCTGATGCCGCATATCTCGAACACAGCTCCTCAAACTGGGCATGAGGAATAGTACTGTCATAGAGATGGGCCCACATCCCATTGTGGACTCCATATGAGACGTTATCCGTGCCTGAATATTTTCTAGATTTGGCACATCATCCATCGTAGCAAACGAAGAAGGCAACGAGCGAGTAGCCTACGGGAGCCTTCGGCGAGAAAAAGAGACCTCTGTCTCTTTCTGTAAATCTTGGAAAGCTCTCTCCAGAGATTCCGACACCACCGCACCACCGCTCTTCATACGTTGAGGGCCCAACTGACTGGTTGGCTGACCACTAGAACTTATGATTAAGCACGATCGAAAAATAGAGAGAAAGTCAGAAGAATAAATAGAGGAGGGAGATGAAATTATGACGGAAGAGAAAATCCCTCTCTTAAAGCATGTCCCCGATCGACGTGACCTATGTTTAGAGGGTCATTAATGTGGAGCCTGACGAACGCAACCCAAATGATAAAAAGGTGTGTTGAAAATTCCCCAAAATTTTGAAACGTCGCTTCGAGATCTTAGAGACGTCGTTTCAAATCCAAAAATTCAGAAATCGGGACACGCGCATACCTCAAGAAGATTTCGTCTCCACTTGCTACGCGCCAGTAACGACGAAACCTGAGGGCTAATGTGGTGTATATTACATTAATGGTCCTTCCACATATTGGGCCCCTTAGCTCAATGCTCCTGTAAAGTCCACAAGCCTCCCGGCCTAGAGCAACGAATGGCCCCACCTGACTAAGCCACTTGATCAAGTGGCTTCAGATACGCAGAATCTGAAGCTGGAGCACCCCATAGAGGATATCCTAGATCGTATCCCCTATGTAGTCACATGAGGCTAGAATACATTTAATGCTCGCACTGTACACGATAATCTATCAACTTGCCCAGATACGGGTGACGTTAGATTATCGGATATAAATATGGAGAATCCCCATAGCAATACGATCATCCTTCCACCCTTAAAAGAGGCACAAAAGCCTAAGGGGCAATCCTCTCTCTATCATGTACGCTTTACAAGTTTGAGTTCTTCGACAAACTACATTACCCATTAATTAGTGAGAGATTAGAAAACCCACGAGCGACATAGGGTTTAGGGTATAATTATAATTATACACGTATATTTTAGAGTTTATTTCACACCTAAAGTTTAGGATTTAGAATATAATTGTAATTTCACCCATAGGGTATTATAAATGTAATTTCACCCCTTATGTTTTTAGATATATTTTACCTCTAGTGTTTAAAGTTTATGGTATAATTGTAATTTTACTTCTTGTGGTTTATAGTATATTTTACTCATGGAGTTTAGAGTTTAAGATATAATAGTCATTTTATAGTAAATTTAAAAAATAAAAATAAAAACAACATTAATAAAGGATGAGAAATCTATCTATTTATCTATACATATATAAAAGCAAACCTAAATTTTAACTTTTATTTTTAATTTTTTTTCAATTTTACTTTATTTATAAATAATTTAATTTTAATCTTGATCGTCCAATTAATGCTTTTGATTTCTATCATAAAATTTAGGTAAAGACTTGTGTGAGACTGTCTCACGTAAGCCCATTTCAATCATAAAATTTAGGCAAAAATTTGTGTGAGACCGTCTCACGTAAGGGTTTACATGAGACGGTCAGAAAGTGATAACTTTTATAATAAAAAATAATACTAAATTAATGAAAAGTGATAATGTTATTTCATGAACAATTTATAACATAAATGAAAAGTGATAACATTTTATAGCGAAAGTAATAACAATTTTAAAAAGTATAAAATGGTTTCACGTGAGACGGTCTTACTCAAGACCTACCCTAAAATTTAATTATTATACTAATAATAATGAATTTTATTATTTAAATTTAACTTTTTTATTTTATACTATAAATATGGTAAATGTGAGAGATATTTTTGGCATATTTGACTAATTTTTAATCAATATATATGTAATACGTATGCGCCCTCGGGACACGCCGTGCCTCCATGGGAATACAATCATCCCCTTCTATATTTTATTTAAACCTATGTATTGTTAGAGTTTAAATTGCAAAGGGGCACGGTGTCCCGGGGGCACAATAGCATCACTCTACTATAAATTTGGTAAATATGATAGATATTTTTTTTGCATATTTGACTAATTTATAATCAATATATACTTAATTTCAATTAATATTAAATCAATATTCATTTAATATATTATTATAATTTAATTTAATATACCTAAGACATAATTTTCTTTTGATTTTAAAATTTTGGTGTCGTAAGACAAAGGATGCAAGCGTTATTTGGAATAATTGGGCGTAAAGCATCTTTTTAAGTCGGTAGAAACTAGCTGGAGTACGGTAGGGGCAGAGAGAATTTCCAGTGGAGTGGTGAAATGCGTTGAGATCGAAAAGAACACCAACGGCGAAATCACTCTGTTGGGCCGACACATCCTAATCCTATTCACTCCCTGTCGGCCTAATCTTATTCGGCATAATCTTATTCACTCCTTGGATGTTGGCCCGCTAAGAATTGATTGAAATCCAGCAGTGAGGAAGAAGATACGTGACAAATCAATTTTCAATACACTTCTTAATTTTTACTTAGATAGGTTGTATTTTTTATTCAAAAAAGTAATAGTTCATCTCTCTAATATTAAAGAGGAGTAATTGATTAATTAATGTGTAAAAAATTAAAGAGTAATATTTTTCATTTAGAAAAATAATAGTTCCATACATCCATAAAGACCACACAAAACAATTACTAATATTTAAATTTGCACACAATACAAATACCCACTTTATATTAAATATTATACTCCTCTTTTCAACTTACTACAATACTGTATTTCTTAATCTCTCTACCAATTAAAATACTTCATCCGTCCGTCCCACCGAAAGGTTGGACGTCTCATTTCCCACATATAGTCCACCACTCACTGTTATACCACTAAGCTTGGGACCTTATTTCATAATTTTCATGAAAAAAATAATAATAATTTGAAATGGGAAATGGGACGAAAAAGTAAAAATACTCCTTATTGTTTGTTGTTAACAATGAGTCAATATAATCTGAACAACTTATTATTGTTGACTATAATTATTTAATAATTGAGAGAGAAAAAAGAAGTACAAAATATTTACAAATATATGTTTAGGGTTGTTAAATGGTAGGGCCAGCACTGACCCTTTAGCCAAAGGGCCGTTTTAAACGGGCCTCTAATATTGAGGACATAATTCTGACCCTAGCGGTTCTCGGGCTAAACTGTCCACTAATGAGCTACAAAAATTTAATATATATATATATATATATATATAAAATTTAGGATATGAATAATTAAGCATACAATACATAAGTATTATTCATATATATAAAAATAAAAAGTAAAACATAATTTAAAAGTTTGTAGTATAAATAATAAATAATCAAATAAAAATTTAAACTGCAAACATTTAATAAATTTTTTTGTAACCTAAAAATAATAAAAATTTTAAGCTAAATATAATAAACTAACATGCAAAATATGAGATTAAAGCATGTAAATAATAAAAATGAAAAATGAATATGATATTTAAGTTGGTTGGCACAATTAACACAAATATTTAATTAACAAAAATTTAAGTGGGTTAGCTCAACTAAAAGAAATATTTAATTACTAATAGAAATTTAAGCGGGCTGGCACACCATTCACCAACTTTTGCCTTGGGTTTTGCTGACACACGAACCACCACCATCCTTAATTCATTATTTTCTAACCCTAAATTAAGGGCGCTAATGAAACGGTGTACATAATTATGTATAGTTAATGTTATTAATGATACGGGGTTTATATTATATACGAGTATTAGCAAGAATTTGGTTTCATCATCTATTTTCCATAAGAAACAATATATTTAAAAAATTAATTAAAAATAAAAAAATTAATAGACCGTATCAAATTAAGTACCAAGAAAAATGAGTTTATAATCGAGATCAAATTCTCTTAAAAGAGAAACTGAGAAAGCAAACTCCTAAATCATTCATCATCAATCTAGAAGCTTAGGAAATTGAATGATAAACCAATAGAGTGGAAGTTAAGGAAAACAACATGGTAGGGATTGAAGGAAGGAAATTAAAAAAGAGGCATTTGGAGACGAGATTAAGTGAGTGGGGGTGTATTATTTCCATTTCCGAATAGAGCTGTATATCTTGCAATAGATTGAGGTGCAAATACGTAATTATAATATGGGTTAGGGGGTGTTGGTGAAATAAACCCCACCAACCCTTGTTAATTAAATTGCAGATTTTCGTCTTTTGTTATGTACATACTCCTATTAAAAACACACACTCAGAAGTGCGCCTATTGCATTTTTGTAGTGAGGAGTGCAAGGCGGTGGGCTTAGCTTCTTGTGTAATCACCATGGCGTCAAGCTTGTGGGCGACGAGGGTTGCTTCTTACCTCAAGATCTCTGTTCCTTGTAGAGGTTTCGCCACCGGTAAGATTTCTGATTCTTGATGTGTTTTTCTTGAATCTCTTTCTTTTTTACTTTCTTTTCTTTTTTATTGAAACGTGGTGATCTGCTGTTCTTGGCATGAAAGATCTGTTTTATCAATGTGGGCTTTTGGTTTTGAATCGTGGGGAGATCTTATTTGTTGTTCGTTTTGTGCATTGGATGCATTGATGTAATGATGTTATATGGTAAAGATGATTGTGGTGTTCTATTTATGATTTGTTTTGGTGATCTCTGGTTGATGTGGTTTTCTCCCCCTTTTTCTCTCTATCTCACACACACTCACACCCAACATCCTACCATGTTCTGTAAATGGCTGGTGGGTGTTTTTGCTTGATGTTTTTGGTGATAGCCCATTCAAAAAGGTTATGTGAGCAGAGTCGTTAGCTAATTATCAGTATTATAATCTAGGAAGATCATTTTGATGATGTTGGAATGAATGGAATAATTGTTCCTAACTTGAATTTCTCATTGCTCTATTCAAGTTAGCAAATAACTATGTCAGTCGTTTCCAGCAACCATTAATAATTAATTTCATTCAAATAAATCATTACATTAGATATTAGCAAGAACTGCCCAAAATCTGGTTCATCAAATTCAAACCTCTCTTTTTTTCTTTTTTTTGTGTATAATCTTTCTTTTTTTTTAAAGCATCCTTTTCTCATATATTATTTGTTCTATGTATATATTTCTGGTCATTCAACTGCAGATTGAATTAAAGAACCAGCCTAACTTACTTTAGTTTTTGTTACCATGTAGTATGCAGTTGTTAACATAGCTAATTTGGTTCCATTATTACTTTTCAAGAAATGGTGAAAAAATATTTGGATGTTTATCTGCATATAATTCAGATTAAGGATATGCTCACTGTTTTTTCATTTACTAAATTCTCGCAGCCTTAATATGTATTGAAAATGGGTAAAATGTTATCTTGAACTCTTATATCAACCCCCCCAATCCAGTCCAACCCCTCCCACTCCCCCTCCCCCTCCCCCTCCCCCTTCCCCTTCCTGTACTTCATATAATTTATAGGAGTAAATTGCTAACACCAGTAACAATGTGGAGTAATTGAAATCTTCTAGGAATGAAAGTCATTAGTAATTCACACACATATATCAGCAAATCAAAGCTCAATTATCATACAGATAACAACACTACCTCACCAGCAAAACAATCGATTAATTAAAAAACCATGTACCATGAAAAAGGCAATCGAGATAGAATAAAACGAGCTAAAGTTGGTTCAAACAAGAAATGAGGCAGCAGCAAACACTAAGGCATTTACACATAGCTACCTAGATGAGATCTCATGTAACTAGGAAATTGTATAAAAACCCCATTTTAATCAATGTAAACTCCATTCAATCTATGCATACAAGTTATCATCTCCACATACCAGCAAGCTCACACGTGTAATTTCCTCCTCAAATAGTATCTCACCAACTCCTCATAGGTCGGATAATTCCGGACCCCGGCACTCTGCCTTTGCCACCACTACCGCCTCTTGTCCCACAAAAATGAATTAAACACGTCAACAAAAATGGGTTTAGAAGGAAAGAAATTAAGGGTTTTGAAGAATTAGTGGAAATAAGTTTAAAATTTGGAATATATTGATTAGAGGCGAGGAGTTGTAGAATAATGAAATGTTTTTTTTTTGTTTTTTTTGTTTTTGGTAATGATAACTGAATAAATTATAAAACATACTAAAAAGATCTATTTTACTGAGTTAACTCTTTTTTCTTTTAAATGATAGACACTGTTATGTGGCCTTGCAATGATAAATTTGTGTTAATTTCAATTTATGCTGATTTTCCACTTATGTAGTGATTGGTTTGGAACTCTACTTTGTAACATTGGAGTGGTTTTCCATTAATTTTCCTATCATATCCCATTTAATGTGTGCCTTTTCATCTGATGCAGTACTTAAGGATCTTAAGTACGCCGACTCTCATGAATGGGTGAAAGTGGATGGTAATTCAGCTACTATAGGCATTACTGATCATGCTCAAGATCACTTGGGTGACGTTGTATATGTTGAACTACCTGAAACGGGAACTCAGGTAACACAAGGTGGAAGCTTTGGTGCTGTTGAAAGTGTCAAGGCCACGAGTGACATAAATTCCCCCATCTCAGGGAAAGTTATTGAAGTCAACGAAGAACTCAACAATTCCCCTGCTCTGGTATGTTCTGAAGTTGATTGACACATTAACATGAATGTACATTGTTTGTTGGTTGTTCATTTAATTTTTTTTGTATATTTATTAATTGACTGGAGGAAAATCTGAAATAGAGTTTAAGAATGAAACTTTGGAAAGTAAATATATTACTCCAAAAAGAAGTCAAAAGTTATTGCTTACCAATTAGAGTGAGTAAATTCCTTCTGATTTCTGTGGCTGTATAGAATTGTTCTAAATATCCTAATGTTAAATACATAAAACTTTTAAGTTTGAGAAAAAACCCAACTTCTTTAAATGGCTCATCGTTGATGTCTTGTTCTTCAATGTAGATTCAGTATTCACATCATTAAATTGTGCGGCACTTGTGCATCATTAAGTACTGCAGTAACTATGCCTGATTTCTAACTATTGGCTTTAGAATTATCACAGGATTTCATTTTATTTCCGAAAAGTAATCTCTGTTTTTAGTATCTACTTATACATAAAGTTGAATACAGTACTCTACACCACCTTTGACGTTGTTCTTGAAACTAGCTTACGCCCAAACAATTTGGTTGAGATATCGACCTTTTGGGAATAAGGTTTACCATTCACATAGATTACACTGGAAAGAGCTTCTTGGAAGTTCATCTTTTGACAGCACGAGATCTTGTTTTTGGTTGTTGCATCATTATGCTACAAGAATTGTCTACATTATTGCCACTTTGTCTTCGATCTTCGTATGATCATGATTAACTTTCCGTTCTCTGTTTAGATTAATGGAAGCCCATACGAAAAAGGGTGGATCATAAAGGTAGAGGTGCAAAATACTGAAGAACTCAACTGCTTAATGGACTCTGATGCATACACCAACTTCTGTGAAGAAGAAGATGCCAGTCACTGAGAGAAGCTTGCAATTTAATTGGAATAACATTCTCCAATGGGTCGTCTTATTATCTGATGCGATTGAAGGGTTTTTTTTTCCTTTCCCATTTGCAGTTTCTTTCTTGTGTTGATCTGTCTGAAGCCAAGATTATTAACCATCATGAGTTAGTTTTAGAATAAGAATCTTTTAAAAGTTGAAATGGATCAAAGTTTTCCATTGTTCTCTTGATATCTTCTTTTAACTTCTATTTTGTGTTGATTGTGAATTAAATATTAGTGATATAGAGTTAATTTTGCCATATGAAGGGTGAGAAAACACAGCTTCAATGGGAGCTTCAGCCAAACTTCTTACCTGAAGAATAATCAATGGTAAGGTGACAGTAACTAAGTTTGTGCTGAATTCAGGATGAGCTAATCTTAAAGCAGTCTGATTCTTGGACATCTATCTTCAGATGAGAAGACACTAAACATGATGTAACGATCCAAATAAATATATATAAGCACATTCATCTATTTACTTATTTACACTTATCATATGTATTTAATTAGGAGTGTATATTGGGTGCACCCGGGTGCAAGGGTGCACCCATATGTGTATACCTTTTTATTTTATTTTGTATACATATTATTCTATTTTGTATACGTGTTTTGTAATAATTGTATACTTTTTCACATTAATTTTTCATTAAAAAAATTAACATCCATATGTGTATAACATTTTATTGAATATTATATACAATTTTTCATTAAAAAAATTAACAATTAAATTGTATACATTTTTACTCTTAATTGTATATGCTTTTGTTTATATTTGTATGTGGGTGCACCCTATCTTTAGGTGCACCCGGGTGCACATTATAAATTGCCTTTAATTAGATATATCATAATTATTTAATTTATTAATTTATTACTATACCTTTAAATTTGATTTCTATTTATCTTTCTATCTTTTAAACCTAATCCCCTATTTTTGTGGGATGTAACCACCCACAATCTTGCGTATTTTTCCTCTACATAAATGAGTTCTGCATCTTTATTTTTACTTTTGAAAGCCCTCTTCTCTCAATTTCCCATTCACGTTTAACTCCCCTAGCCAAACCCCTCATACCGCAAACTCATATCTTCGGTTCTATTGTCAATCATTGCCCAGAAAGGTTTCTTCCTCATTCGTGTTGTAAAACTTCATCACGTTCAGTTTACAGAACAAATATTGATGTGTTGCTTTCTAGATTATACATCGCATGACCACCAAAACCTTTTAATCCACCATATCATATCCATTAGTCATCTTAAGCCACTTTGAGAATCTATGAAAGATCACATGCTTCCAATATTGAACTGAAGTTTTTTTTCCCCGAATCATGTGTATATACATAAAACTATTCTTATTGTTACTTTGCAAATTTTCCTAAATAAATTATTTTGTCATAATTCTTACTTTTAAGTTATTTTATTATGGATAGCATTATTTTATAGGGATAATATTAGCATATTCCTTTCAAAATCATATATGCATGATTATATTAGGTAAGCGTAAGAGGTAATCATGCGTCATATATATTCTGCCTAATCTTTGATAATTTCAAACTTACTCCATATGCATATACATATTTTACTTTTATTAATTTATTAATTAATATTTAATATGTTAAAGGTTTCTAGCCTAGTCAATAGATATACCTACTATTCTTATTAATTAGGTGGCAACAATATTCTTAGTTAGAACTATCCATTATGCACCTTAATTGTTTTATTTAGATTAATTATGTTAATTATTTTAATAATTAGGCTACCAACAATAACCAATTTTGATTACAGTTTGGTTAGAGTTCGTACAATTACACAACTTTCCTATTATTATTATTAATTTTATTTACCTACCCATTAGTTCATATTATCATATTAGTATTAAAACTAGTCTTATTTATGTTTTTATATTAATAGGTGACGAGAAGTTCGTGAGTTAGAAGTTCTACTGCATCAATATTTTGAATTATAATCAACTTATTTTAAAGGTGGGGAAGTTCTTACTTGTCTTTATTAACTGCTGCCTATGTTAGCTTTGAGTTCATGCATGTAGAGATACTTTATAAACGAGACATACAGATATGTCTCATGACCTTTATAAACGAGACATAGGTCTCATGACCTTTATAAACGAGACTTTTACTACTTGAACAATTGAGAAATCAGTTATTCAGTACATTTACATTTACATGATTTATGTTACTTAAATGGTATTTACATGTGGTATTTAATTTTGGCAAGTATGTTTCTCCACTGAACTTGTGGTTTTGCTCACCTCAATCATCTTAACATTTTTCAGAGTAGCGCGTGCTGGGGCAGGATGATGCATAACACATTTAATTTGAGACTTTAATATATTGTTTAAATTACAAAATATATATACTAATTTTACACATTTATTTCCGTAATGTTATTATCATTAATTTTTGTCTTAATTATTTATTTACTTAAAGCTTCCGTTCAAAATATTTTTATACAAATGAGTTTTAAATAAGTAGAAATTTTAGGATGTGACACATGATCTGGGAAACAACAACTGAGCTCATAAACACAACCTCTATCAATTAGACGAATGGGCACACGATTGTCAACCTAGTAAAATCAGTACAAAATATGTGATCATTACTTTAATTGAAAAAACAGACTAAACAAATGAATGACTTTTTAATGTATGTTGCATTTTGATCAACTTTAAATATGTGTTGCATTTTTTTTTTTGTATAAATACTCCACTTTCTAGTCTAAAGGAGGTGAATTACACTAATCGGAATTGCATTTTAACACTTGTCACTTTTTTTTTTTAAATGTATTTTGGAGTATAATTTGATCATTACTTCAAGAAATAATACACACTACATTTAAAGTACTTAAAATTTAAAAATTTTGGATTAATATGCCATTCAATCAAACTCAATAGTTTATTTTTAGCAATTAATTTATTATTATTATTACACGAGATATTATCCATCCGTGCGTTGCACGGAAAGAATTATATTAGAATTATGTACTTTTATATTTATTTTAACAATAATATATATATATATATATGTATATATATATATATATATATATATATAATTATTTATTTATTTGAATTTATGTATTTTATAAAAATTAATAATTATTTATGTATAATATATATAAATGTATTTTTAAACATAACATAATTTTATATTTATCAATTAAATTGCATTGTTTATATGCTTATTTTTTATAATATTAATTTTTTTTGGGTATATAAGATAAATAGAGTATATATTAACTTTCTATTATTAATTATATTAATTTTTATTTTAATTGATATCTATTTAAAAAAGATATAGTATACTATAATTAGTAAAATTAAAAAAAATTAAAAAATAAAAGTAGAAATTTAGGTTTACTATATATAGATTTTGAAGAAACTATCACGTAAAATTTTACTAAAAAAAATTAAAAAAAAATTGAAAAATAAAAGTAGGAGTTTAGGTTTATATAGATTTTGAAGAAACTATCACGTAAAAACAGTAGCTCATAGCCAAAAGACATTAAATAGAATTCGACTTTATATTTTGTTGCAAAAATTGTACTCCCTCCGTCCCGGGTATTTTTACCCGTTTGTACGGGCACGGAGATTAAGACGTTTTATTTTTTTAATATATAATGTAAGAAAAAGTAGGGATAAATTAGTAATTTAAAAAGAAAAAGTGAATAAAGTTGTTGGGAATGATGAATAAAGTGTAAAAAAGTAGTTAAAGTTGTTGGGATTGTAAAAAGTAGGTAATAAAATATTATGTATTTTTGCCAAAAATGGAATGGACGTGGGACACCCCAAAATGAAAAGTGGGTAAAAATACGTGGGACGGAGGGAGTAACTTTATTTCAAATTTCTAGCGGGTGTACACGTCTCTCGCCGTTCTGTGTTTTTTTGTTTTTGCCACTCCCCTACCTCAAATCCCCTTTTTGCTTGCAATTTCAGCCGTTTATGGCAGCCACCCACTTCTTGACCACCGCTTCACTCCCACGACGGTGTCTCTAAGTTTCTCCACAGTTCGATGCACCCCTTAACCGACGACCTTCGGGTAGCCAAAGGTACTCTTCTTTAAGCAAAGCATGTCTATTTGTATATTGATCTTTAAGTTCACCTGCGAAATTCCAGTGTCTTTTTAATGTTACACTTCCGCTTCATCATCTTTATCTGGGCTATTTGTTTTCCACATCACAAAAACAACTGGGTTTGTTTTGGTTGCGGGTGGACTACTCTTTTGTTCGAAGCTATTGCCCATTAAGTGTTTGATAAATTGCCTATGACAAACTCACACATGATAGTTGTAAAATATGTCTTACTTTCAAGTGCAATCAATATTTTCATATCTGTCTACCCTTCTCTCTTGTTCTTTCCTTTTTTGACTGCACGGTGCTCAGCTGAACACCACAGCTATCACTACAAAGCTAAAAGGCTTGAAACTTGAATGGTTGTTTTATGAAACAAACTCTATTGCTTTGCAGAATTCGTCTGCCCAGGAGCAGCTTCAAATTTTCTTTCTAAGGTCCTATTCTTGAATTTTCTCATGATCTTGTTTTGATACTTGTTCTACAATCTTTTCTTCTTTACGGGCCTTACAGTCTTCTTGTTTTGAATCTTTTCCAATCTTTGATGTCATTACAATCTTTCTTGTACTTCTATTTGCAAATTATTCCTTATTTGGAGGCTACTTGGATTGTTATTGCTCACCACGTATTTGATAAAATGATTAAGAGACTGCTGTTGTTTTTCCTTTTTTCTTCTTCCATTTTATGCGCTGTCTAGATAGATCGATATAGCTTTCTTTGAATAAATTATGGTTAAATTCGTTTAATGAAGTAAGTGTTTAGTATGCGTAGCTTGGAAAATGAATAATAAATTTGAAGAAATTTATAATTCAGAATAACCTTGGTGATATTTGCTTCTTGAGTTGAGGGATTATTTGCGAGGCTTCACAGCTCATAAAATAAAAGAATAATGTGTTTGGTTTTGGGGAAGAAATAAATATAGGATAATTTCTAGATGAAGATAGTTGAAAACTTTTTGTTTGCATTGTTTGATGCTGGCTGAGAATTTCACACAGCTGGGGTGGGGACACCCATGAGGATATTAGAATTGTTTTCATAATTTGAAAAGTTGCATGATTACATCTACTGCATTAGTGATAGCTTTTCGTCTTGAATTCCACAACAGTTAGTCTTTGGAAAAGATTTCTCCCAGTTAAACGTGGCTAATTTGACAAGAGTAGTTGGGTTTTTACTAAGATATATTTTACACATGATATATATGTTGTAAAACAATCTTAATGTGGATTCTTTTTCCCATTGTTGCAGATTTGTCTCTTGAAGCTTCCCTGACCAGCCACTATATATTGTATACGCATCTAGTTTAAATAATCAATGGAATAAGGATTTCTAGCTGTACACTAGAATTTTTGGCTTAGCAATAAAGCCCTCTCTAAACCCTATTGCTGTTACCAGGCAGCAAAACTATGTCATTACCATTTTGCTCGCGGCTATTCTTGCAGTCTAATCATTCTCTCTCAGTAAGTCACCTGATTTTATCCCAATTTCTCCATTTGGGTCAGTTTAATTTCTGATTTATATTCCATCTGCTTAGGAATTTCACGGAAAATCAAATTCATGCGGGTTGTGGAGAAGCAATGTGAAGAAGACTCTTTTAGTGGTGAAAGCAGGTTCAAGGAGAGTCGAATTTGATAGAAAGTGCAGAGATTCCTTACTTTCTGGGATCAATAAGCTTGCGGATGCTGTTTCTGTCACCCTAGGACCTAGAGGTGTGTATGTGTGTACACCTCCCTCACACTATTAATTCAAAAAGTGATTTCTGGGGGCTGACTATTCATGTTTTCTGACTTAATTTTGAATTTTACTTGGTTATAATTGCTGAGCAGGTACTCTGTATTGCAGAATTAGGCTTATTAGTGTGATACATGTGTTAGGATCTTCAGTATTGCTTAAGTGCTAGTCTGGAACGTTAGCTTTTACTTCAATATTAGGAAAATCAGGAGAGGAACTAATTGTTAAGATGTTGGTGATCTTGTAGCTTATGTTGCCACATTTGTGAATATATTATGCTGTTCATTGATTGATGCAACATTATGTTTTTAGTTCCTGTCTGTTAATGTACTTGCGCAAAAAGTTTGTTGATTGATTTAGTTTTTATTGCCTTTCTGTTGTTCATGTAGGAAGAAATGTGGTCCTTTCAGAATCTGAGAAACTTAAAGTGATAAATGATGTTGTTAATATTGCCCGAGCCATAGAGCTTTCCGACTCTATTGAGAATGCTGGAGTATAAATGATGTTGTTACTATTGCCCGAGCCATAGAGCTTTCCGACTCTATTGAGAATGCTGGAGTGCTGCTACTTCAAGAGGTCAATCTTCATATGCTTATAAATCTAGTCTACTATAAATGGAACAGTTGCATTTAATATTGTAGATAATGCCCTAATGTAGGTCATGGCTTTTTCAGGTTGCAACCAAAACAAATGGATCAGCTGGGGATGGTACAACAACTGCTATTGTATTGGCTCGTGAAATGATTAAAGTTGGATTGTTGGCTATCACGAATGGGGCTAACCCTGTCTCCTTGAAAAAAGGAATGGAGAAAACTGTAGAAGAATTGATCAAAGGTTTGAAGGAGAAGAGTTATGCTGTAAAAGGAAACTCTGACATTAAAGGTTTGATTTTTTCTTGTTTCTCCATTGAGCTCAACATATAGGTATTATATATCTTTTACTTCTGGTGTTTCTGCAGCTGTAGCTTCATTATCTGCTGGAAATGATGAATATATTGGGAATTTAATTGCTCAAGCTATTGACAAAATTGGCCCTGATGGAGTAATATTGATTGAATCTTCATCATCATCTGAAACTTCTGTGACAGTTGATGAAGGAATGAAGGTGATTTGTGTAGATTTTGCTTTCTTTTATTAGCCCCATCTCTCTGTAGCCAATTATATTATTTGCAGCCATTAGGAACTTAGCATTCTTTCCTCCCTCTTTCTTCCACATGACCTCCTCTGGAGAGTGAGATCAAAGCTCTTTGGATATTATCATATCTCAAGTGATATAGTCTCAATCTGGCATTCAAAGGATCGATATTTACCTATGAATTAGAAATCTATGATGTAGAAGTGAATAGATAATTCGGAATATTGTTATATTTTCAATACTTTAATCACCATTCCAGGCTTTTTGAAAAGGTCAGGTTGAATATGCTGACAGAAAAAAAATAATGCTCAAGTAAATGTTGCCACTTCTCCTCTTCTTATTTTCTTCTTTTTTACTTTCTAATGTGTTTGTGTTGTGAATTTAAGAGTTGACCTGACATCCTTCATTCTTTGTAGATTTAGCACTCTTTTCCCTTGAGTTTTCATTATTCTCTTGATTTCTCCAGGCAATCTTTTCTTACAGATAGATAAAGGATATACACAAACAAGGGCAAATCATTAGTAGAGTTTGAAAATGCCAGAGTTCTGGTGACTGATCAAAAGATATCTGCTGTCAAAGAGACTGTTCCTTTACTTGAAAAGTCTACACAATTGAGCGTCCCTCTACTGATTTTTGCTGAGGATATATCTCAGCAAGTGCTGGAAACTCTAGTTTTAAATAAAATGCAAGGGTTGCTCAATGTTGCTGTAGTAAAATGTCCAGGATTTGGTGACGGGAAGAAAGCAATATTGCAGGATATTGCACTTATGACCGGTATGCTTGAGTGATTTTATATTTCATAAATTTACTATCTTATAGAAAATGAGAAAAATGAATGAGCTAATTCGATGGCAATGCTCACTTGGACTATCATACTTGAAATCTTTTGTTTAGGACTAAAGTTTCAGAACTTTTCTTAAAAATATAAACTCTGTATTTCCGTGTATCGCCATTTTTTGACTTGCAATTTAGATTGTGCCTTATGTCTGATTTCATCTACTATTTGTATGAATCAGGAGCTGATTTTATTTCAGGAGATTTTGGCCTGACACTTGAAGCTGCTACTTCTGATCAGCTTGATATTGCTCGAAAAGTAACAATAACAAGCAAATTTACCACTATAGTTGCTGACCCTTCAACCAAAGCTGAAATACAGGCCAGAATTATGCAAATAAAAAAAGATCTAGCTGAGACAGATAGCAAATACCTGGCAGAAAAGCTTAGTGAGCGGATCGCCAAGTTATGTGGTGGGGTTTCTGTTATCAAAGTTGGGGCTCATACAGAAATTGAGCTCGAAGATAAAAAATTAAGAATAGAGGATGCAAAAAATGCCACATTTGCAGCCATGGCTGAAGGAGTGGTACCTGGCGGCGGATCAACCTATATACATCTCTCAAAGCAAATTCCTATAATTAAGGAGGCATTCCGAGACCCTGATGAGCAGACTGGCGCAGACATTGTTGGAATGGTTTGTTGCCTGTTTTCTTTTTCCTTCTATTTTAGAATTACAAAGAATTTCTAAGTTTATAATGGTCTCCACAATTTAGAGTACTACGATTGTGCTTAGAGATACAGACTGATATATGGTTTTGTCTAGGGGCTAGATGAAATATTAAACAGAAAGTTCATTTGTATTATCTTATATATCTTCTTTTTAAATCTGTTTGTTTGAATGAATTTCAGGCCCTTCTTGCACCAGCAAGATTGATTGCAGAAAATGCAGGGGTTGATGGAGATGTAGTCGTGGAAAAAATTAAAGCGTGTGATTCAAGGTACGGGTACAATGCAATGAGCGGGAGATACGAAGATCTATTGGCTGCTGGAATCACTGATCCTTGTCGGGTTACACCTTCAGAATGCTGTCTCCGTCGCTGGTATGATCCTCACCACTCAAGCCATACTGGTGGAGAAAACGAAGAAGGCTAAGCCTCTTGTTCCTCGCATTCCTGGTATATCCCCATGAAAACAAAGAAAATCGAAAGTCGTCCAATCTGCTGCTTCATCATGATATCTGTTGTTAAGGACTACGAGGCTGATATGGTAAAACGTCGATTGGAAAAGCACGAACGGGTCCGTTTTCGAAGCCTTACAATGTCGATTACAACCGTCTCATTGGTGAGGACATCAATTCCTTTTAAGTTAAAGGTTGTCATTTATGCACCCTTGCAGTTCTTTCATATAGAATTCTAAGACAAAATGCAGAGGAAACACAGGTCCATTGACCAAGAATTATTTAAAATGATCTGTGAGATCGTATGAATGCCATTTTTTATTTGATTAGATTATTACCAACTGCAGTGAGACAACATTAAATTGATATTTCGTCGTTTTCTCGCAATTAAATCATGCCACGTGTTAATACAAAACCCCATATTATGATATGATGAAAATGTGGACTGTCTGTTGGAACAGGTAGTACTCAACCATCTACTTGACTAAATACCCTATTGTTTTTTCTTTAACAGTAGTTTCATTCGAACCAACCATATCAAAACATATAAGTTGTCCCTTCAAAAAAACAAATATGGCATTTATTATAATAATAATAATATGAATGTAGTGTATTATTCTTAAAATTATCATCATCAAGTGTACAATGACTTAATGATCATTTTATGAATATAATATTTTAATTAAAAACATGTTATGGAACATAAAGTGAAATACCATTGTGATATAGGAATTCACATCGAGACTAAGGATTGATCAGGTTAGGTTTTCTAAAGGAGACCACTTATTAAACTTAAAAAGAAAAAAAAAGAAAATTATTTAGTATTTCATAATTTTAATAATATATCATACGTGCCTTTGCAACCATTTAATCCACCAATGTGGGGATCATTTAAAATTCAATCAAGTAAGTATGGATATTTATGTTAGAGCTTGTAATAGATAATTTTTCGATCATATAATCCACCAATTTAAACACCAAAAAGGCTCTATATTTAATGGAAGTGATTTTTCTCTTTGGCTTTAATCTTGGTTCAACATCATTGATAGTGTCATTATTTCTGTATCTTTAAAAAAGTTATATCTATATATATAAATTATATGCACACACTTATTGGGGTGTCTATAGGTGCTTTTCCACCTATGAAAACTTTGATTAAGCCTAGTGTATTAGCTAAATATTGGAGGCAGTAAATATATAATGATGCAGGCTTGATGTCAAAGTTAAGTATACTTTTTATAATTTGCACCAAATACTACCTCACCACTCATGAACTCCCACTTGCTCATTTTATCACATATGACTTCATTCTTATGTCATTATTAGTTGTGAATTCGTTATTCTTGTGTATAAATCAAAAATAAAAGAACGTAGTTCTGAGTGAAAATTATGAATCATAAATCACCGAAAAAAATATTAATATCATATTTTCATATATTTGGAGTGATAGATTTTATTTTGAATATATTGACCTTCAAAGCGAAAGTGCAGTGAAAAGGGTAAAGTACAAGTTCTAAATTACAAAACCTAAATTATAATTTTGCACTCGGATCTACGTATATTTGGGTATACAAAAAGACTTTGACAATTTTTTTTAATTTTTTTTAAGTGCAATATCACTGTATATGTGAGATAAAAAACCTTCAAATAAAGGTTTTTTTTTTCTTTGAATTGTGAAATATATTGGTATGATTTAACATTTATATTTTTAGGATTGGAGATGTTTAATTTGAACAAAGAAATACTTCCCCATCTCTCCACACATTTTATTTATTTATTTGTCTTATTATACTTTTCATACCAAAAAATTTATAGAAGTACTCAACATCAAAAAAACAGAATCAAGGAGGAGGGAGTATGTTTCAACGTACATTAATTGATAACCAAAATAAAAATAAAAATAAAAAGAAAGGTTATTATTTCGTCCTGATTAGATATAATCATTTTGACACATAATATAATGAGAGCCAACTCTAGGAATGATTGACTGTTGATAATGAAATGTTTTTAGGCTTAAAAAAAGCGATTCTCTTTAAGCCACATATATTTGTAATCTTGTGGGAGGTAAATTGATGAAGCATAATTAAATTGTAAGGATTGACAATTATGTTATCTAAGGCCATAATGTGTCTTTATTAGTATTTTTTGCAAATATAATCATTGATTGGTTGTAAATTCATGTAATTAGATTTAAAAATTATTTTGAAAATTTACTAAAATTATAAGTTTACACAACGTATTTTGTGCAATGGTTCTTTTGTGAAACTTTTTGTGAGACGTAATAAAATATGATTATTTTATAGGTAAAATATATTTATTGATAATTAAAAATAAAATTTTTTAAAATATGATTAGTGATATATTAAGTGTGATTTTAAAATGTTATAATATGATTCACCACAAAATATTAACATGCTTTATTAAGTATGATTTTAAAATGTTATAATATGATTCACCACAAAATATTAACATGCTTTATATATATAAAAATAAGTTTATTTAAATAATTTATTAAATAAACACATCTCATATCCTATCTCACATATATCCATAAAATAGTGACTCATAATTTTAAGTTATGAATAAAAAAGCTAAGAAACTAGTAATAAAGGTTAGTATGCAAAATTTTGACAGAGGGAATGAACATGTTGCAATATATCAAAATATGAATATTTCAAAAAAAATGAATATTACTATTTTAATCTAGAATTTTAATAAAGTTATTAGAATTTTAATGAAGTTAACTCAACTCAACTCTTTGGATTATACAGTGTATATATACTCCTAAATTTTCTTAAATTTTATCATCAACTTATTTATAATTAAATTAAAATTCTGAATATATGTTAATCTAATAGCCAATGTTTTACTCTATAAAATTGGACTTACCCCAATATTTCATCTACTTCCTATTATTGTATTAATTTTTTTGATATACACATATTGTATTAATGAAATAACTTAAAATTTGCCAAATATAGAATAAGAGATCAGGGCTTCTCTTTTCTTTCTCTTTTCTATCTCTCTTTACGGACAACATGTTCGTCTATTTCATTTTTATTATAGAGAATATTGATTTTATTATTTTCTTCCCACAAAATTTAACAGAACTTTACTCAATATCTAAATGGGTTAAAACTTCCATATACTTGAACGTGTCCTTAAATCCCGCATTTTATAAAAATTGGTTAATATTAAATGTTGTACCTTTATTAGTATAAAAATACTTTATGTACTCTTTATTTTTTTTGAAAAAAATTTTAACTTTTTTATTAAACATTTATCCTATTAGAAAAAATTACTTATAGGTACACACTTTATACCCATAATTACTATGAAGTATATTGATTTAAAATAATTACTTTCACATACAAAATAATAAAATAAAATATCAAATATAACCCTAAATTCATACACTTTTAAACCACAAACCTTAAACCCTCACCCATCGCTGGACCGCTGCCGCTGGTCGCCGGATCACCGCCGGCCGGTCGTCGGATCGCCGGACCGCCGCCGTCGGAGCTCCGCTGGACCACCACACTTTTTTGCTGCACACACTTTTTTTTACTGCACTCACTTTTTTACTGCACACACATTTGCTGCATACGAACTTTGCTGCACACAAACATTTATGTGCAACACATTTTAAGGGTAATATTGGAATATCACAATATATTTTTGTAGTTAGTAGTAATATTTTTATATGTTTGTATCTCATAGTAATTAATGATTTTTTTAGTGTACCTAGTAGTAATCCTCCCTTTATACTATTATTTATATTTTAACCGATCTTTTCAATAAAAAAAAAAATCTTTATTCATTAAAATGAGTATATCCTTTAAAACAAAGAGTTGGTCTCTTGTGTCCTCAAAAACACATCGTGCCCCCGACACACAAATATTATATCATTACACACATTGTGCATTTTGAACACAAGAGATCAAGTGATCAACTCATCTAAATGTCAATTATAAGCATTGATTTATATTCAGTTTGGATCTCCAGCTACACTTTGATTTTGATGCTATATTTGTTATAAAAAGAAAATATTAATCTTATTGGGAATCGTTGAGATTTTCTTATTTTTTTTGCATACGTATCACTCATTTAACACATGTAATAGATAATAAGTATTATAATACAAAAATACTTATTAAAAAAAAACTCATTTATACCTATCTTCCCCGTTTAGTGAAAAGTGATACTCTGTCGTGTAATTGAGAATTTGAGGGTCATATTCATATATTGAAATTCTTTAATATTTTTAAGGTAACAAAAAGTATCAGAAAAATAAGTATTAGACTGCACCGAATTCTCCTCTCTCCCCCCAATCCCCCCACACACACGCATATTATTATCGTCAACACTTGTTGATTGATGAACTGTGAACAGTAAATTAGCTGTATACTGCTATAAATTCAATTTACTCTCTGGCGCACGGCATTCGTAGTGTGGACAGTAATAGTTGCAGCAGCAGTAGGTAGATCTGAAGTTGATGAAGCTGTAGTGACGACGCGCTCAATTTTGTATCAATTTCCTCTGCTCCTTCACTCCATGCTGTAATGGTGCTTTTTCTTTGGTGCCCTCACTTTTGAATTGTCACTTTTTATTTATATGAAAATTACTGGACACTGATGAGGTTTTCCTGAAGACGGAGAAAAAGGTTTATGTCAGTTAATTGCTGCCCGTGATTGGGAACTTGTGTTGATTATGTGTTTATTTAGGCCTAGTTTGGAGAGAGAAAGAGCCCGGGGGTGGTGATTGGTATAATTGTTGATAGAAATTGAAGATTTTGGTGCAGCAAGTGTATGTTAACCCAAGTTTCGATAGGATATAGTATGCGACCTTACACTTTGAAAGTAGTAATTTTGTTTGTGTTGGAAGAAATGTAGTTGGATTCTGCTTCCTGGGTGAACCTTTTTTTTTGTTTGGGTAAAATAGGATTTTTGAAAGTGAAAATCTTGTGGATTTATCTTTTTTACCTCTGAATTTTCCGTGGTGAAAAATGTAGGAAGATTGTGTTTTGGTTGAAACTTCTGCTTGAGAGTGACCACAATGGCAAAGTCCAGACCACATTTCCCAGCTCAAGACGTATTATCATCTGCACAGGCAACAGTGAGGTCAAGAGAATGGGAGGGGCCAACAAGGTGGATCGAGTACTTGGGTCCAGAGACTGCATCCAGGAATAATGGTGCAGCTGAAGGTGCGGCAACCCAAACTTCGGGTGGTTCATCCCAGAAGGGATTGAACATGCAATGGGTGTACCAGCTAACACATGTAGCCGAAGGGCTGATGGCGAAAATATATAGATTGAATCAGATTTTGGATTATCCTGATTTGGTTAATCATATTTACTCTGAAGCATTCTGGAAAGCTGGCCTCTTTCCAAATTACCCCAAAATTTGTATTTTACTAGAGAAGAAGTTCCCTGAACACCACAGCAAGTTGCAGCTCGAACGGGTAGTGCTTCCTGATCAATTTCTTGGATAAATGACATTCTATATACTATTTCTTGTCTCTTGGATTTGGGCTTGAAAAATTCATTGATTCATGAAAATCTATTGGTAGGTTGATAAGTTTGGTTTGGACGCTATTATTGATAGTGCTGAGGTTCATCTGCAGAGCTTGGAGCCATGGATCCAGGTGTGACATGATTAAGCAGTTATAATTTGAGTTGATCTTTTTGTGCGACAATTAATTTTATATTTTTCAAATTTAATCTTGCTGGAGTTGAATTTATGGTTGACATGCATTGCTATTCTGGCTGGTATTCATATGCCTCTTGTGCATGAGGTCCATTTACTGTAAAGTGACTGTTGATTAAAAGCATTTAGTATTTTATTTGGTGCAATCTGGCTGAGTTAAATAACCTTAGGGGGACCATTCTGAACTTTATGTCAAAGCAGCTCCAGTTACACTCTGAGAATACATTGAAAATAAAAGAAATGTTTATATGAGAAAATGACATGAATTACATTTTTCGTTGGCTTGCCATTCTTTTTTACCTTGTACATGGCTACATGCCATTTCCAATAACTGTTTGATTTTCTGGATCAGCTGCTTCTTGACCTGATGGCATTCAGGGAACAATCTCTGCGACTCATCTTGGACCTAAGCAGTACTGTAATTACCTTGCTGGTATGATAATCAACCAAATGATTGTTGACACTCTTTGTTTTGGATAAATTTGTTCTTACAATTTGACTGCTTTTTGCAGCCACACCAAAATTCTCTCATACTACATGCCTTTATGGATATCTTTTGCTCATTTGTTCGTGTTAATCTATTTTCTGAAAAGGTAAGTCTTCAGCAATCGTAGTTTCCAGTTTCTTTTGTTTCTCTGCTGAAAACATCCATGATTTATCTTTTACATGCATGATCCACTTGCACTACAGATACCTAGGAAAATGATGCTGCAAACATACAATCTTTTACATGCCATGGCACGAAATGATCGAGATTGTGACTTTTACCATAGGTAACATTATTTATATTATATATATATATACACATATATATATATTTTGAGAACTATAGGTTACCATATAACTTCTCTTCATATTTATGAACTTCTTTTGGTATACCATCAATTATGAGTCTTTGTCTAGGCATCTGTGCTTGATGAGTTTGTGTGATGATATGTTTTTCACCATATATTCTGTGACAAAATAACAAGCAACTTCCCATACCCACTAGCAGCCTGTTCTCATTCCAGCATAGATAAGTTTATCTATTTAAAAAGTGTATTGTATTACTTGCAGAGATGATAATGGTGTAAGAGCTTATAGTTGGGAACTCTTGAAATGCCTTGTCTTGAGTTTGGGTGAATTTAGCCAAGCAGGCACATTTTAGAAATTAAGTATAAAACTTCTGGACAATGGGGAATTGCTGTTATTTCTTAGTTGCAGAGTCTCCGTGAGAGGCACATAGAGGTGCATGAATTTCTAGTGCTTGTTAGAAATTGTATAAAACTCCTGGACAATGGGGAATAGCTGTTATTTCTTCGTCGCAGAGGCTCTGTGAGAGGCACATAGAGGTGTATGAATTTCTAGTGCTTGAGGCTGTTAAATGACCATCTCATCTAAAAGCTTAAGCTAGTAGAGATGATTATCATTTAATGCTTAAATAAGTCACTCTAACACGCCCCCTCACATGGAATTTCTTTTATTTTTTTATTTTTGATAAATAGGCAGCGGTGAGGTTCGAACCTTGGACCTTTGCTAAGCCTCGGCTTTGATACTATATTAAATGACCACCTCATCTAAAAGCTTAAGCTAGTAGAGAGGAATATATAATTTAATACTTACTCAAGTCACTCTAACATAGGCATGCCTCTTGACCTTGGTGTGTAAAATTTAATAAAAACTAAAAAATATATAAATGTTCATAATTAGTGCTAACAGCCTCATTAGCTAGAATAAGCATAAAATATTCCCTTAAGTTGCACTTGATGAAAACGACAGGTTCAACATCACACGATGAAAATACCTTTTGTTTTCTTGAATGCCGGATTATTTCTTGCAATTGCGTTTAATCTGTTTTCCTTTCTTGGATGCAGATTAATTCAATTTGTAGATTCATATGATCCACCATTGAAGGGGTTACATGAAGATCTTAATTTTGTCAGTCCTCGGATCGGAGAGGTTATACTCTCTCTCTTGGCTTACATCTCTTACCATGGAGTTTAACTTTCTTCCAAAACTCTAATCCTTAATCTCCAACCAACATTGGTTAAACTTTTGCCTTGTGGAAAGAAAAAAGTTGCTTGTGACTGTTGGTTCTGTTCAGAAGCGCCATTGTCCTTAATGATGCATTTGCTAATCAGGTCTTAGAGGCAGTGGGCCCCATTATCTTTTTGTCCACAGATACAAGGAAGCTGCGAAATGAGGGTTTTCTGAGTCCATTTCATCCTAGATATCCTGACATACTTACAAACTCAGCACATCCAATGGTAAAAAGCATGGATATGTCCTTCCATGTTTCATTTGCCAATAAGTTTTTGAATATGAATACTCAACATGCAGTTGTTTCTTGAGAAGATAGCTTGTATTTCACAAAAATAATTCTTTACCTCTTTTACTAAAACTTCAAATTTTAATTTTCTCTTTTTTGCAGAGAGCTCAGGACCTTGCAAATGTTACTTCATACCGTGAGTGGGCATTATTTGGATATTTGGTTTGTCCAGATGAACTTCTTAGAGTCACTAGCATAGACATTTCTTCGGTACCCTTCTCCACCATCATCTATAATTTACATCATTATATTGTCTATGATATTTTGGGTTAGTCAACATGTGTGCATGCTAAAATTCTGATAAATGAATTTTCAAGACACCCCTCATCCATGACTAACATCTCTTCATACTTTTTTTTGGTATTTCTTTCAGGTTGTGCTGAAGGAAAACCTTGTACTGACGTTATTCAGGGATGAAGTGAGTATTTATATGTTTGTTACTCTTCAAAGATATCATTTGGTCTTTTTTTTTTCTTGATAGCTAGGGATTAATGAAACACTCCAATCTTTTAAAAAGGGCAGTAAGAGTACAGAAAATCAAAGGAATAATAGTCCTGTCCCTGTCTTCTGTTTTTGACACTTATGTATTCCAGCTATATCTATACTTGATTGCTGATACATCTAAGAATTAATAAACTTCAGATTCTGCTCTTATATATATATATATACATATATATATATATATACATATATATATATATGTATATATATATATATATGTATATATATGTATATATATATATATATGTATATATATATATGTATATATATGTATATATATATATATATGTATATATATATATATATATATATATATATATATATATTAGTTCGTACAAAAATACAGAAAACTAATATATATAATTCTATCATATACAACAATCTTTTCGTTATAGATTACAAATATGAATGACCAAATTACAGAGTCTGGAATATTATGTCTGATGTGATAAATTAGGACTGCTTTCAAAATCCTGTTTATTTGTTTGTGCAGTATATATTATTGCATGAGGACTATCAGTTGTATGTACTACCCCGGATATTGGAATCCAAAAAGATGGCGAAGTCGGGACGAACAAAGCAGAAAGAAGCAGATTTAGAGTACAGTGTCGCAAAGCAGGTAGAGAAAATGATAAGGTATTGACAAAATGATTTGTTTTTTAACAAATGTTCTGCTTATCTAGAAAGAAACATAATGTGGCCCTGTGTATGTACAGTGATTACAGAGGTAGTTAAAAGATAATAATCGATGCATCCGGTATAGATATCAATGAAAAATCCTTATGTAATAATGCATGTATATGATTCACTCAGACTGCTTGACCCTTGAATATCCAAAACTTCCATAAAATATCTCTTTTACATTTTCAGCATATGCATTTTTTGGGGAGAGGTTTCAGTAGGCTCATAATGCTTTTTATTTATGATTTTACCAATTATTAGATCTTTGGTAACTTGTAGATCTATACTCACAACTAATTTTTAATGTTGTTTTTATTGTATCAGTGAAGTTCATGAGCAAGCACTATATTCCTGTGATGCTATACACCAAGAGAGGAGAATTTTGTTGAAGCAGGAGATTGGAAGGATGGTTTTGTTCTTTACTGATCAGCCAAGTTTATTGGCTCCTAATATTCAGGTGTGCATTTCCATGCTGTATATGCGAATACTTAATTAATCTCATTACAAATAAGAGTTAGGGTTGGCAACGGGGCGGGTATGGGGCGGGTTTTAACAATACCATCCCCGAACCGTTTGAAAACTTTCATCCCCGAACCCGCCCCATACCCCGTCGGGGAATTAATTTTGCACCCCATCCCCACCCCTATCGGTGTCGGGTATCCCCGTACTTGAACCGAAATCTTTTTTTTTTAAATTTATTATAATTATTACTATATTATTTTAAAAATAATGAAATTATAATAAAAAAAATTTTAAAATACATAAAAAAAATATAAATTAATTAAAAGAGACATATGATGTTTAATTCAAAGTTTACACATATTATTACTTTTATTGAAATATATATATATATATATATATATATATATATATATATATATATATATATATATATATATATATATATATATATATATATATATATATATACGGGGCGGGTATGGGGCGGGTTTTAACAATACCATCCCCGAACTGTTTGAAAACTTTCATCCCCGAACCCGCCCCATACCCCGTCGGGGAATTAATTTTGCACCCCATCCCCACCCCTATCGGTGTCAAGTATCCCCGTACCCGAACCAAAATCTTTTTTTTAAATTTATTATAATTATTATATTATTTTAAAAATAATGAAATTATAATTAAAAAAATTAAAATACATAAAAAAATATAAATTAATTAAAAGAGACATATGATGTTTAATTCAAAGTTTACACATATTATTACTTTTATTGATATATATATATATATATATATATATATATATATATATCGGGGCGGGGCATTTAAATACCGTCCCCGCCCCGTTTTTTTATTTTATTTTTTTCGGTTTTCCCCGAAACCCGAACCATACCCGGTCAAAAGTCAAAAAAACCGCTCCAATCGGATCGGAGTCGGCTCTGTTGACCTCGGTTTCGAATTCCGTTGCCATCCCTAATAAGAGTTACGCATGCTAGTACCATCACACTTCAGTAGTTGAGAATTGTGATACACTGCTATATGTATAAATGCTCTGAACTTTCCCCTAAATGATGTCTCCACATTATAAAGAGGTGTGCTCCAATCTTGTCATAATATTTCTGTAAAAACTTGAATATTTTTAAACGCCTATCCACACTCATCCATCTCTTCTGGCAGGATTGTTCCATAAATTTCGCTGTGCATTATTACATGATTCTTTAATCATACTTTTGTTTATTTCTAAATCAGCATAACATTCTACTAGATTATATTTGTGTGTAGAGGGGTTTGACAATGGCACGAAATATTGAAAATTGCTTCAGAGGTTTTTTCATTAGTTCATTTTTTAGGGATGGAATCTACTATTATTTGATTATCCAAGAAATAGTCAAATATTTTACTCATATCAAATAGTGAGTTTCTCCATTCTGAGTAAGCATGCATAACAGAGGGAACAAAGCAAGTAATTCACTTAGTGTACATGCATTTTTATTGATTTCCTGTGGATAATTTTATGGCTGCTGGTGGCTGTTCAGATGGTGTTTTCTGCATTGGCCTTTGCACAGAGTGAGGTGCTATGGTACTTTCAGCATGTCGGAATCCCATCTTCTCGATCAAGAACAACTAGAGTTGTGGCTGTGGAAATTGTAAGAATATTTTCTTTGTCATAACTTTTTTAAACAGGATTGTTCTTTTGATATGTTATCTGTTAATGTATGACAGATAACACATTTTCTTTTTCTTGATTTGATTCATTGTATTCTGTTACCAAACACTATTTCACTGACTGCATCATGATTGCAGGATCCAAATGATCCAACCATTGGATTTTTATTGGATGGAATGGACCGGCTTTGCTGCCTAGTCCGCAAGTATATTGCAGGTTAGGTCCCATTCTGGGAAAGATATTGGATTTATTTACCAACATGTTTAATCATTCATCACTATTATAATTTCTGAATGTCAAGATTATGCCATGTTTGCATCTATTGTTCATTTTCTTCAGTTATTAGCTTAATAAATTGATACCAGAGCACGAGTTTCTGGATTTTGACCTGATAATACGTTTAGCAAACACTTAAATGTCATGCAGCTTTAAAATGATATCAATGCAAGAGAACCTTTTATTGGCCTCACTGACTCTCTTAAGTGTCATGGTGCTTCAATAGTATTGCTTTGTTGAGAATGGTTTTTCAGTAAATTAAAAGTGTTACAATCTGAACTCCATTTCTCTAATTAACCTATGGCTGAAATGTGAAATTTATTCCCTTGCAGCCATTAGGGGCTATGCGTTATCTTACCTATCATCCTGTACTGGTAGAATACGTTTCCTGCTGGGTACACCAGGAATGGTGGCTCTTGACCTGGATGCTACATTGAAGGGACTTTTCCAAAGGATTGTTCAGCATCTAGAAAATATACCAAAACCTCAGGGTGAAAATATCTCTGCGATCACATGTGATTTATCAGTAAGCTGTTTATCAAGAATATCTGTTTTTCTTCCAACTTAATTTCATTTTTGTTCCATGTCAAATCTAGATTGAAGCTTGGTGTTGACCTTGTACTATGAAATAAAGTGACGTGAAGCTATAGCAGTCTTATTATATTTGATCATATCTCATCAGCAGAATAATATTACTAGAATTATTTATTAAATCAGGCTTCCTGTTGTCAAACAAAGGGGTTTGGATGTCCTGGTAATGCCTTGGTGTGATGTCTCCTACACCACTATGTCAGTACGTTGGATGAGTGATGCGTAGGGGAGAGAAGGGAATCTATACCACAAGTCAATGCATAAAGCCTAGGGGCAACGGTATAGATGTCTCCACCCTGCCACATGTCAATCATCCAAGAGGCAGTGCAAGAGATGTTACACCAAAATATCGCAGGACATCCCATGCCCATACAAAGAACTTTCTTGCATAAATGTTGGTCAAAGCTAGAAGTAATTGTAATACCCATTTGTGCTATTCATGCCTTTGGAGAATATATATATGTACATCAAGTTGAGCATCCTATAGGATGCGTGTTTTGTATAACCAGCATTTGTTTTTAAGTTTGTTTTTTGAATTACTGTTGCTTCCACCACTCCACCTGTAGATTTTTTCCAGTTTGTTGGTTTTAGTAATGAATTGGGATTTTATTATTCAGGAGTTGCGCAAAGACTGGTTATCCATATTGATGATTGTCACATCTGCTCGTTCATCTATTAACATTAGACATTTGGAGAAAGCTACTGTATCGACTGGAAAAGAGGGCCTCCTTTCAGAAGGAAATGCTGCGTATAATTGGTCCAGGTGCTGGTTCTCACATTTACCAAGCTTGTTTTGAAAAATATTGGTGTATCCTCAAATATGATTCTGATCCATCATAAGCTGAATCTTCTCTGTTCCGAGATGTTTATTCTATTTATTTTTCATGGTATGCAGCCTGGGTTAGTTTGGCAATTTTCACTTAACTTATAGCATGCTGGGTTGCGCTTAATTTCATCCACAACATATTTATTTCGTATGGTGCGTGACAAAATGAGACTTAACATGTTTTACCCTTGCAGATGTGTTGATGAGCTTGAAACTCAGTTATCAAAATATGGGGGTCTGAAGAAACTTTACTTCTACCATCAACATCTGACAACTGTAAGTGACAGCAAACACTGTCTTTTTATAACATTACGTAGCTTTAAACTGATTCTATGGGTACTATAGGTTTTCCGTAACACTATGTTTGGGCCCGAGGGTCGTCCACAACACTGCTGTGCCTGGCTTGGTGTTGCTAGCAGTTTCCCAGAATGTGCTTCACCAATTGTTCCTGAAGAGGTATTGATGTAACTTTTATTCATATTGGTTCAAATGACAGTCCAAAAATCCTCTTGTTAATACCTTAATTTTATCTGTGCAAGAACCTCCATCATAGTCCATAAGCTTCACTTTTTGAATATAGGTGACAAAAATTGGCCGTGATGCAGTTCTATATGTTGAATCCCTGATTGAATCTATAATGGGAGGACTTGAAGGTTTAATAAATATTCTTGACTCAGATGGAGGATTTGGCTCATTGGAGATGCAGGTTGTTACTTGTATGCGTGATTTTAACATACGAGAAGTTTTAGAATATTGTTCTTGTACTAATTTTATGAAAGCCTCAGCTTCTCCCAGACCAAGCAGCAAATCTTATGAATTTAACATCCAGATTATCTATTCCTTCAATGAAATCTCCAAAAGCTTCGTATGGTTATCACTTACCTGGCTATGAGAGCTATCCTGAAAATAATAGTTCAATCAAAATGTCAGTTTCTTCCCACAAACTACTCTTCTTTTTCTCCTTTCATGTGCTTTTTTAACTGTCTATTTCTCGTTGTCTATTCCGGAGACAGGTTAGAAGCTGCAATGCAGAGGTTAACAAATCTATGTTCAATCTTGAATGACATGGAGCCTATATGTGTTCTGAACCACGTTTTTGTTCTTAGGGAGGTATGTGTGCATTCTTTATTTCTGTAAATTGTTCATTGGATGCTGATTTCTGAATCGCCTGTGTTTAAATGGTTTAAGAAATATTTCACACTGGGTACTTAGTTTAATGATGCTATAATCGTTTAGTAACAATACATGGGAAGAGTTATGTAGCCAACCTCCTTTCGGACTAGGTTCAAATATTCATAAATTATGTATTTTTTTATAATTTCTGTATTTCTGCCTTTCATTTTGATGCAGTATATGAGAGAGTGCATCCTAGGGAATTTCAAAAGGAGACTGCTCACTGTTCTGAAAACTGATTCTGATCTTCAGAGACCATCCATCCTAGAATCACTTATTCGTAGGCATACTTCAATAGTTCATCTAGCCGAGCAACATGTCAGCATGGACCTCACCCAGGGTATTCGTGAAATTCTCCTTGCTGAGACCTACTCAGGTCCGGTTTCTTCCTTACAGTTGTTTGAGAAACCTGCTGAGCAGCAGACAGGGTCAGCTACTGAAGCTGTATGCATGTGGTACATAGAAAACATAGTTAAGGACGTCTCTGGTGCTGGAATCATCTTTGCTCCCCTTCATAGATGTTTTAAAAGTACACGGCCTGTTGGTGGGTACTTTGCTGAGTCGGTGACAGATCTCCGGGAATTGAAAGCCTTTGTTCGCACATTTGGAAGTTATGGTGTTGACCGATTAGATAGGATGCTGAAAGAGCATACAGCAGCCCTTCTAAATTGCATTGACACAACATTGAGGGCACATCGTGAGAATTTGGAGGCCGTTGCTGGAAGCATGTATTCTGGTGATAGGATTGAAACAGAGGCAAATATAAAGCAGATAGTTGATATGGATACAATGGTTAGGTTCTGTATTCAGGCAGGTCAAGCTATTGTTTTTGATTCCCTTTTGGCAGAAGCTTCTGGTATTGTGCTCCAAGAAGGTGCTCCTCTGATTCATTCACTGCTAGCTGGTGTCACGGATCATTTACCCGACGAAATACCTGAGAGGAAAGAGATAAGGAGAGTGAGAAGAGTGGCAAACACTGTTAATGTAGTTAAAAATCATGATTATGAATGGATTAGATTGATACTCGAAGAGGTTGGGGGTGCAACTGATGGTTCTTGGAGCTTGTTGCCCTATTTATTTGCAACGTTTATGACATCCACTATCTGGAACACCACTGCCTTCAATGTTGACACTGGAGGCTTCAGCAACAACGTCCACTGTTTGGCCAGGTGCAATACATGCTTTCTTCGTGTAATTAGGAAAAAAAAGTATAATCTGGTTAGACATAGGCGTATGTTATATATTTCACCTCTGTAGATTCAGGCAGACATTTTGATTATTTTGAGGATCACATAAGCATGTTTGCCAGATAAGAAAAAGAGAAAACAGATGATGAAAATACTGTATTTGAATACAATTTGGGGGTTCTTATTTTGGTTCTATAAATTGATGCATAAATTTTTTGTATCAGGTGCATATGTGCTGTTATTGCGGGTAGTGAACGCATCAGACTTGACAGAGAATACCAACAGAAGCAGTCCCTTTCAAGCGGCCACTTCAACGAATCAATGGATCTCGACACACAAAACTATTTGGCGATAGAGGCTAGCATAAAGTCCGTAATGCAGCTGTTCATCAAGTTCTCAGCAGGAATCATTCTGGATTCTTGGAGTGAAAACAGTCGGTAAGTTCAAAATCCATCCATTTCATCCCTTCCGTTTCTGACAATTCCCACGATACTTTTTATTAAGTTGGCCATTTGTACAGATCCCACCTCGTAGCAAAGCTGATCTTTCTCGATCAAGTCTGTGAGATCTCTCAGTTCGTTCCAAGGAGCACGTTGGAATCTCATGTACCATATTCCATTTTGCGTTCAATTTACAGCCAATACTATTCAAATTCTCCAGCACCCCTAGCACTGATGAGTGCTTCCCCACGCCATTCTCCTGCTATGTCACTGGCCCACGCTTCTCCCTCCCTGAGGCAACCCCGCGCTGACACAACCCCACGGTCAAATGTGAACGATTCTGGTTATTTTAAGCCTTCATCTGCACACGGCCATGATCAATACGAGACGGACTTGAGAAGCATGGACTTCAGAAACCGGAATGGCAGGCGGTCTGGCCCTTTGGACTACAGCTTAAGTCGCAAGGCGAAATTCGTTGAAGGCTCGACATCAGGTAGCACGGGTCCCAGTCCGTTGCCGAGATTCGCTGTGTCTAGGTCTGGTCCCATATCATACAAATGAGACTCAAATACTAAAATTGTGAAGCAATTTTGTATATTTAGTACCCTCCGAGATGATCTTTATATTTATGTCTCCTAATGATAATTGTGCTATCTTTAATAATATATTGTTTATTTTTTTAGCCTGAAAATCATTTGATTAAAGCCTCAAGCTACTCTTTGTTGTATAATCGTTGTAATTTGAGACAAATATATTGAAGTTTCATACCTTCATTTTTCTGTGCTTGCTGAAGACTCTCGGGGACGATGTTCAGAATATGAATGATAATTTGATTATCCGACAAATTGTGTACAATTCTAAGTTTCATTACATGTTATTAATTATATTTTAAATATTTATAAATAACTAAATATGGTTTATACACACATGGGATGGAGCTGCAATCCTCTGTTCCCATCACACAAAACCTCAACGAAGGTGATGCCTACAACACAAAAATGAAAAGTTGTCTGTTTTATAAATGGTTTTAAAATTCAAGACAGGATTTTGGAGCAGAGAATGTTACCTGAGTGTTTCCTTTGTCCCACGACGAACTTTGCAGCGTATAGTCGGAAGGCCTAGCCTCTGGTGAGCTTCGTACCGGTGACAACCAGAAAAGCCTGAGGAGATCATACAAAGGAAAGGTGAATTGCTACGATCAAAAGATGATATCTAGTGAACCAATGAAAAATGTACCATAGTATTCCCCATCAACTTCAAGCACATCAATCTGCAAAATAGGTTGGAGAGGTTTAAATTTAACAACAAACTTCATATATCATGTATTAATTTATGATCTTATTCTTCTTAGTGGAATGAAACTAGTATTTTAACCATATGCATCACCATACACCATTATACTATTCAATCCAATGAAAAAGGGGATGCTTACAGGTACTTGAAGCCCAATTTCAGAGATACTATCCATGAGTTCTTTCACTTTTTGTGGGTCATTAGCTCTTGTACGCATGAGGGGTCTCCTAATTTTATCCATGGGCAGTTCAAGAATCAATGGCCCCCCAGAATGAAGCCCACCAGAGCCAGGGGGAAATCCTGCAATCACAAAGCATTAGATTAGATTGATCTTCCATTTCAGTGTAAAGTTAACATGCATTTGATAATACTTTAGAATTTAACTATGCATCATGTATCTATCACTTAGTGTAGAGATTCCATCATACTGTTGCTGACAACAAAGAACTTGTCATGATTTAGTGATGTTGATATCATAATGAAGAAGACATTAGGGATCAACAAACTCTACCCTATTCCCTTGAAACATGTCCTACATCAAGTTTACTTCTTCCATCTCTGTAATGAACCTGCAAACTTGTATTCATTCCCCAACCCTTTCTATCACTTGCAAAAGTAAAACTGAATAATCTTGGATCAAGATTATCATTAGATAACTGCAAACTAGCCACATAATTAATTAATTAGAGCCTTGCTTATTTAGATTCAAATAATGGAGTAGGTGTTTGAACTGAAGGAAATTGAGTAGTGATGAGGGTATTTAATTAAAGAGAAAAGACAGGAAAATAAGAGGATGAGTATAAACCATTGGAGGAAGCAGAAACAGACAAGGCCCTAACGTTGTTGGGGAGATGGATCACCCAATTTGCCATCCTTTCTTCACCTCTGTTTCTTCTCTACTCAACATTCAATATGAGTTGGAGAGAAAGAGAGACAATGAACCTCAACCATACATCCATATAATATCTATATCTACTACATCTACGTCACTAGTTGACTATATTTATGAGATTTCTTTTTTCAATTCCCACAATGATTCTTTCTTGTTTCCTTCAAAATACATATTTTTAAAAAAAGCCCCAAAATCCTTGAATTTCAAATTTTTCTAATTTATATTTATAGGAAATAATTTCATAAAACTTGAGTAAATGATGCACGTAAGCAAAGTTTAGTAAGCTTTCATCTAAATGATGCACGTAAAGCAAAGTTTAGTAAGCTTTTATTTATACTTTCTTATCTATATATTGTTAATTGTAACTTAAAAATATTATGTAAACAAAAGAGTGGGAGGAATGAGTGATTCTTGACTAACTAAAGGCCAGTATCATTTATAGCTGTTAATTAGCAAAAAGAAAGAAAATATTAATCGAAAATGACTAAAAATAATGTGGAAAAGAAAGTCATCCAGCTTATCTCCTAAATATTAGATCTTTCCAGTAGGACAAAATAACACATAAGACTTTGACCAGAAAATAAATTAAAAAAGTGCAAACTTTGACGTACATACATATAGTAATTAATAATAGTATATAGATTAGATTATGTAAATAAATTTGTAGAAGCTGTTAATTTTATGCAAAAAGATTTCTATGTAAAATACGGACATTTTCGTTTATATTTTATTTTAATTTTAGGATTTTAGGGTTTTATCTTAATTTTTAAATTAAATATTAATTATTATTGTATAATTAAAATTTTGATTTTGTAAAATATGTAGTGTTTTCACGTTATTCTTCACCCTATTTCGAACATAATAATTCTTTTTGTTTGTTGATTTTTTTTAATTCTTGTGTGAATACATCCAAATTAAGGATCCCATTTTTCAAACAATATTTAATTATACGTACGTTGAACATCATTAATGCATTCAACTTTCCAACGAACCCCAGCCACCAACATGCACCTGTACATGCATGGATAATTTCGAATCTCGAGTTTCGACAATATCTTCCAGAATTTAATTAATTATAAGGAAAAATAAAATTTTTTGTCCGTTAACTTTGCCCAATTTTGAATTTAGTACATAACTTTTTCACTTTTTGAAAATCGTCTATTATATTTACAGAATTTTGAAAATCGTCCATTATATTTGAAATTTTTGAAAATCGTTCATCATGTTTACCAAGTTCAACAAAATCGTCCGTTTCAACAGGTCATTAGCAGATTATTCTAAAATATATATATATATATATACTATTTAAAAAAAAAATAGCCTCACTAAGAATTTATATTATATTCTCTCCGTCCGCCCAAAAGAGGGCATTTTGCTTTTGAGCACGTTGATTAAGAAATATTGTTATTTAATGTGTAGTGGGTAGTTGTATTAGTTGGAGTGTGTATCCCATATTTTAATTGTATTAGTGGGTGTGTGTAGATCTCATGTTTGTAAAAAAGGAAGTGACCCTCTTTGGAACGGACGACCAAAATGGAAAAAAGATCCTCTTTCGAACGGACGGAGGAAGTATCAATATTTAGTCAAATTTGCTCTTAATATTGTTTGTTTAGTATATGGAAGTGAAAAATAAAAAGTGCGATAAAATTGGTTAAATAAAAATATGATATAGATTAATTGGGATGAAAATATTCAAATGACCCACCATAGCAGGTCAAAGGACCAAAATGTTGAATTTTATGAAGTTAATGGACTAATTTCAAAATTGTTATAATATTAACGAACTAATTTCAAAATTAAAAAAGTTAATGGACTAATTTCAAAATGAATGAAAGTTTAGCGGACGAAAAAAATTTTCCCTAATTATTATTTGTACCCGTGAGAATATAATTTTTTTTTTAAAAATTATTATTCATATTTTAAGTACAAAATATTTTTATATGATAATGATTACTAAAATTTTTATATTCAACTTAAACAATATTTATGTATAATAAAATTAAATGGGACACTTGATATTATTATTTTTTAAATAATTTATTTAATTAAACTATCACATTTTGTATAATTCCTAGTTTATTTTTTTAGAGGTTATTTAAAATATTAAAAAGAAAATATTTTAAATAAGAAAATTCGATTTTTTAGATATTGTTCGAATAGATTTATTTTTTTTAAAAGAACAGCAAAAAGTTATTTATTTCAAATGTATTATACCGGCCACATTTATATTCAGCTAAATAAAACCTGTTTATAAGTTTAAGTAATTATAATACCGTATTTAAATTTAACAATTTGAATTTTATTATTTCAATTAATTGTAAATTAAATCTATATTAATTTTTTGTGCACTCTAAGAATCACCTAAAAATTTTATTTGAATTTTTATACTTTAGTTAAACATTAATTATTTATTGAAGAATATTTAATTTTAAATTTAAAAATTTAATAAGAAAATATAATTGATTGACACTCTCTTGTGAGATGAGTCTACTTATTACTAAAGTATGCTTAGTTAATGTATGTTAAAAATGAATAATATTATAATACCTTAAAATTATACTATACTTTATAAGAGACCTTGTCATATTATAAATCTAATAAATAGTATTTTAATTTTTTTAACATAATTAAAAATTTAAAATATATTCAATGCTTTAAAATAAAAAAAAATAAAAATAAAAACAATGAGTATACAGCGTTAAGGAATCTTAGTTAAATAAGTATAATTAAAACAATCATCATTTAATTAATACAGATAAGAGTAATTAAATTAACCAATTACTAGTCAACATATTAAAAATTAAAATTCAACACTTTATGCGATGTTGACACGTGTATATATTTTTACAAATATAATAATAAAATTATTTCTCAATTATTATATATATATATATATTAATTAATTATAATTGAGATAGTATCTATTTCATTCCACTATGCGTATGTGAATGCGTATATATGATGTGAATTAAGAAATACTATTAGTCTACGAATGAGCAACTATTTCACCGTTAAGAAATGAGAACATTTTTTAAATTTAATTTAAATAAATAATATTGAAAAACTACTCTATAAATACTCTCTCCCCCATAGGCTTCATTTGCTCATCACAAGTTGTTCAGTATTACCCTTTCACATACATAATTCAATCATGTCTTCAAAACCAATTTCCGCCAGATCCAAACCCGGGGTTCTTCCGGATCCAAACCCGGAACGGATGCACTCATTGCTCATGTTTATAACCACCAAACCACCCAAAAAAGAGTACTGATTATAACCACCAAACCACCCCGAAAAAAGAGTACTAATATCTTTGGCAGAAGTGAAACGGAAACAAAGGCAGGCCCGAACCCGTGCACATAGGCCACCACCCGGATTTATGGATCCAGCTAGATCCAGAGAAGCATTATTATATAGGTATTATGTTTGAAAATTGTGTCGGATTATAACTAATTATGTTGTAACCGTTTATTTGATCTTCCAAAATAATATTGTTGTAATTGTTGTTTGGGATTCTCTTTTGTTTTTGTTTAAATAAATCTTTTTTTCCGGTATGATATGAAATATTTAGTATTATTTTACTTTGTAAATAATGATTTCTGTGATCGTCGGCCAACACCACCGACGCCGCCGCATGATGCCAACCATAAACGGTAATCTGCGTCGCGTAAAATCGCAGCGCCGATCACCGCTGTTCTCTATGTCGTATCGTCGCAGCAAAGCTACTGATCCGCCGCTCGACGCCAACTTTTCGGCGGTGGTGGAAAGAGAGGCAACTTTTATTTAAATTAAAATGTTGAAATTTTTGGAAATCTGGAAAGAGTAAACTCAAATTATATTTTATTTTTACTTTAAATAGAAAAAAACTGACTGTAATTAATAACTTAATAATCTTAAGTTTTAATTAATATTAAATTTAACAACTCATAATATTTCAAGACTTACCCAATACATTTAGTGTTATTATATTTTTTTAAACTTATGCACATTAAAATAAGTGAAGAAGAAAAGAAGGAATGAAAGATTATTAATTAATTAATTAATAAAGAAAGAGTCCACCTGCGAAATGGAATATTCAGGTTTGGTGTGACATTTATATGAGTCGCCAATGATAAGAATTGCCGCGATTTCGTGGGACCCCCTGTCATACATAAGTCATAACTAAGGTGTTCTCGATCAAATGCAATTTGTTTATAATATAATAATATTATCTCTATTAAGTAACTGCTTTACTTAACCATTTTTTTCTATATTTAGGAAACTTGTATGATTAACTCTCTTGTGAGACCTAACTTATGAGAGACGGGTGTGAGACGGGTGTGAGATGGGAATTCATTTTTAATTTAACCCGTTTTATTATTGACTTTTGAATTGATTTGTTTTTTTATATCCCATAAAAATCTCCTATTAAATATTAATTCAAGAGAGAGAAACAAATCTTCCCTTATTTTCAACCGAAAACACTCAAAGACATGAGAAAGAGGAAATTCAGAGGGGAGAGATCAATTTTAAGGGGAGGATTCTAAGGAGAAAACCACAAATACCATGATTTCTTCTTAAAAAATCCTCCATCGAAAGAGAAATGGGAAGGACTCATAGATCTCAATAACCCAGAAGAATGCGGAAGAACAACTTGCGTTCATTTTTTATTTCGGTCTCTTTATCGAAGAAGATAAGCGACCCGGCCTGTCATTCGATCTAGGGTTTGGGTGTTATCTGTTTGGAAGGGCAAAGGGCAGGCGAGAAGCATACATGTTCAAGTTTTCGGCACTCCTGTTCTGCCGCTAGAAAGTATCGTCTCTTCTCCGCCGCCTCAAATTAACATCAAGTTTGATTATTCTGCTAATGTTTAGCATCAATTTTATGGAAGAGTAAATTTTGGATTGATGAGGAACAAATATTTGAGATTGATTGCATATTAAGTGAATCTTTTATTCAATTATTCATTATGTGTGAAAATTGGGTGTATAATATGTGTATAGTATTTATCAATTATATTTATACTACATCTATGATCCTGGAGATGATCTACTCAAATTATGTAGTGTAAATATTTTAGGTGCTATGATTGAAGATAGAACGTAGCCACAAAGATATAGTTTTCTCTCATATTTATCACTTTTTTGTATTTAAATTTAATTCATGTTCATTTTGATTCATATTTCTCCTAATCTTATTCTCTGTTAAATTTTTTCTCTTATTTCTCCGATTGGATTTTGAACATAAAAATTGAAATCTTTGAAAATAATATGTCAAAACTAATAATATGTCAAAATTAAGGAGAAATAATAATGTGAAAATTTAGAGTGTTTACTGAATCTCGATATACTAGAATCTCAACATATAATACTGCAGAAATTATATACTATAACTAATTAGTGATATACTATAGCACGAAAACAACATACTATAATATATAGTATAACTGATTAGTGATATACTAGAATCTCAACATATAATACTGCAGAAGTTATAGTAATTAGTGATATACTATAGCACGAAAACGACATACTATAATACATACAAATATATATAAAATAGAACGACGTATTATAACATCAATGAAATATAGTTTCAGCTAACATATAATAACACATAAATTACAGACTATAACACAGATTTGACATACTATAAAAAAATAGAATATATTTTCAGTTGACATACTATAACACGTACATTACACACAATAACACAGAAATGACATAATATAACATCTCGAAATATTCGTTCAGCTAAGACACAAAAGACAGAAATCACATGCTATAACCAATCAACAACACACTATAACACTTGTTATGTACTCTATATTATTTTACTCATTTCATCGTAGTCATTATACTTTACAATTTTATTTGACGCACCATATCACGAAAACGACATACTATAAGATAAACAGAATATACTTTTAACTAACATATTACAATACATATATCACATACTATAACATGGACGCAATATACTATAAGTTCAACAAAATATATTGTCAAGTTGTCAACTAACATACAATAACACATAAGTAACATACTATAATAGAACCTCGATATACTATAACACTCAGTACAATAGGCTACCTTCCTCATTTCATCGTACTCATGACACTTTAAAATAATATTTAACATGCTATATCAATGAAATAACATGCTATAAGATGAACAAACAACACTTTTAACTAACATGCTATAATAAAGTCATTACATACAATAATATTACCGAACTATACTTCTGCCACATATCGACGATTCACCGGAGTGAAAATGGTGACAAGAAACATCGAGTCATTAGATTGAACGGTTAATAACGTTCATAACAATAATTAATGCTAAAGAATTGAATGATTTGAATTATCCCTTAAATTTAGGAACTATTAATGATAATGGGTTGACTACTCATAATTATCCTATATTATAATATTAAATTGTAGATAATATCATGGATTAATCCGTCTCAAACCCGTCTCTCTCTATGACTCGTCTCACAAGAGAGTCACTCAAGTTGTTTAAGCGAGTCAAAAATGTAATTTCTGTTATTTTTACTTAAAAATTTCACGAAAAAGATCGGAAAGACGGTCTCGCACAAGACTCACTCAAAATTTAATTGAAAATTTGTTAAAAACCGGTTAACGAAGTATATAAATTTTTTTATTCATTATTATATTATGAGTGTATATTGGGTGCACTCGGGTGCAAGGGTGCACCCATACGTGTATGACTTTTTATTCTATTTTGTATACATATTATTCTATTTTGTATACGTGTTTTGTAATAATTGTATACTTTTTTCATACTAAGTGTTTCATTAAAAAAATTAACATTCATATGTGTATAACTTTTTATTCAATAGTGTATACATGTTTTTTAATAATTGTATATTTTTTACACTCAATTTTTCATTAAAAAAACTAACAATTAAATTGTATACATTATTGCTCATAATTGTATATGTTTTTTGTTAAATTTGTATTTGGGTGCACCTTATCTTAGGGTGCACCCGAGTGCACACTATAATTAGTCTTATATTATTATGTTTTTATTTATTATTGAATAAGTTCTAAACGTGCATGGTGCAGGAAAATTGATCTTTTTTTAATTATTCAACTTAAAATTTTTAAATATCTCCCTTTTATATATCCCTTGTGTATCTAATTTAAATAGACACTAGGAAAATTTAAAATCCCTCAAACCTTAATTTTAAATTTTAACTACAATTAATAATTAATGTTAAAAATAAAATTTTTGAATTGATCTGATGATACGATTTCTTTGAAAATATTTTACA
Organism: Pogostemon cablin; assembly: GCA_023678885.1. Taxonomy (NCBI): domain Eukaryota; kingdom Viridiplantae; phylum Streptophyta; class Magnoliopsida; order Lamiales; family Lamiaceae; genus Pogostemon; species Pogostemon cablin. The sequence goes on along the minus strand of CM042961.1, from coordinate 12,796,864 downwards.
TTTCTTTGGAATTAAAAAAATGAAAAACACGAAATATCAATAAGATTACTTTCCTTTTCTACAATTTGTATCATCTGAGATAAAGTAATTTGTTGACTTCGTCCCATCTGCATGTGACCATTTCTCTTTAATATTCTTTATAATTAGTTATGGTTTCTTGCCTCTAGTAAACAAGGTATGCAAAAATAAAATATTTTGTTTTAAAATATATACATTTTAATTAATAAGAGTAAATTTTTATTATAAAATCCGTTAAAATAGAAATAGTATAAATATTTGAATAAAAAATTTCTTACAAAATCAATAATATATACTTATACGAAAGAATATAACACTCAACACTTATAATGATACTTTAAAAAAAATGTAAGATTTTGGGCAGGTGTACAAAGTACACGCAAGCTTTTGCGTTCTTTAAAATATGAGCATATGAAAAGTGAAATGAATTAAATATGACAAAAGCTCCTGTGCGCCCGGGACACGGAAAAATGCTCCGTGTCCCCATGTGAACACAACCCTTCCCTCAAATCCTATTTAAATCTATGTATTGCTAGGGGTTTAAATTGTAAAGGGGCATAAAAATTGTAAAGGAGCACGGAATGTGTTCCGTGCGCCCGGGTGCACAAGAACCTCACTCATTAAATAATTTTGTTGACTTGATTTTATTAATCGGATAAATTCAAAGGGTGTTGCGTCTATAATTATTTGGTCTCGATCGATAGTCAAAAGTCTAGAGAGCATTAATGAATACACAACATATTAGCCGCACTTTGGCATCATAAAAAGAACTGACAGGCGGTTGCTGAAGATCCCAATGTAACGTGTATGATAAGTAATCCATAATTATAAGGGTCCTATTTTTTTAATGGCCACTCTTAATAAAGTACAATTTAAAATAGTCACATCTCTTAAAACCAATTTTTACTAGTCACTTTTAAGTTGATTCCCCAAATTACCCCCATAACTGTTACCCAAAGGACGAAAATAATTGAGTCATCATCATGTCAGTTTTGACTGCGATAAATGGGGGATGGGTGGACCACATTTTTCAAAGTTTTTAAATTTTGAATTTAAGATTTTGGATGTGGGTTGGTGGGGTACATCAATACCATCACTTTCACCTTTTTCTCTCCCTTCATTCTTTGTTTCTTTCTTTCTTTCTTTCTCTCTCATATTTCGTCCAACACCCTCTCTCTTCTTCTCTCCATTCGTCCAACATCCTCTCTCTTCCACTCTTCGTTCATCCCAGTGAAGAATAGTGCATTTCTGGGTGGAGAATTCTCCATTTGCGGTCTCCAGAATTCTCCATTTGCGGTCTCCAGAGTGCATCAACTTGAAATGTCAAATTTTCAGGTATGTATATAAGCATTGTTATTGGCAAGTTTAAATACGTAAAATATACTGTGTGTAATGTAATGTAATGTGTTGAATTGACATTTACTGTAGTAGGAATGCAGTGGTGTTCATTTATTTTTGGTTTTTTTCAATTTTGATTGGCCGAGTAGAGGTTTTCAGTAGGACGAATAGAACAATACGTCAGGCCGAATAGAACAAAACTTCAGGCCGAATAGAACAAGTGTAGGCCGAATAGAACAATACTTCAGGCCGAATAGAACAAAACTTCAGGCCGAATAGAACAAGTGTAGGCCGAATAGAACAATACTTCAGGCCGAATAGAACAAAACTTCAGGCCGAATAGAACAAGTGTAGGCCGAATAGAACAATACTTCAGGCCGAATAGAACAATACTTCAGGCCGAATAGAACAAGTGTAGGCCGAATAGAGCAAAATGTAGGCCGAATAGAGCAAAATGTACGAGCAATGACTTATAATTTTGGTTGGCCGAGTAGAGGTTTTCAGTAGCCGAATAGAACAATACTTCAGGCCGAATAGAATAAGTGTGTAGGCCGAATAGAGCAAAGTGTAGTAATGATTTTTTTAATTTTGGTAGGCCGAATAGAGGTTTTCTTTAGGCCGAATAGAACAAATCTTTAGACCGAAAAGAACAAGTGTTGGCCGAATAGAGCAAAATGAAAGACTTGTATTTTTAAATTTAATGAAATTTTTGTTGGCCGAATAGAGATTTAGGGATGGCCGAATAGAACAACTCTGTAGGCCGAATAGAGGAATTGTAGGCCGAATAGAGAAAATATGAGATGTTAAAATGTGTTGGGAAATGTTACTTGGTTGAACAGGGCAAACTTGGTAGGCCGAATAGAAGGAACTGTGGGCCGAATAGAGTAAATGTTTATGTGTTCAAATATTTCGTTTTAGGGTTTGCATGAACTTATTGTTATTTTGCCCATAATTATGAATTTATGTCTTATTTAGCAAAAAAATATATATATGTGCAGGGTGAATGGAAGCGTCCTTCCATGCAGGGTCAACAATGCAGTATACAGAATTACTGCAAACCTGGGGTCGTTATGGATATCATTCGTAGGCAGTTAACTAGGGTTGGGGGTAATGCGGAGGAGATATTTAAGAGATCATATTCAGGGGAGAGCACGTATGTTGAGCCCAGTTCCTATGATCCGAGTGCTGGCTGGCATGCTCGATTTATGAAAGAGCATGACGAACAACATTGTTACGACGCAGACGCGCAGCAGCATCTTGACGATAGGATGAATGATTCTCCAGGTTTTCATGGGAGTGGGTTTAGGGACGCAAACCGAGGTGATCAGCACAACCAGGGATATGATCAGGATTTCCAAGAAAGTGTCTTCCGTAGGCTGGATCAACAGGATGAGTTTTTACACAACCTTGCATGTCAGGTTGTGTCTGAGCATCAAACAGCTCATTATTTTCGACAGGCACTTCGGCTGAGATTAGGCGCCTTCGATCAGATCTTGCGCAGACCCGGATGTCTGAAGCTGGGCCAACCAGCGCGAGGTCAGGGGTTAGACATTCCCCTACTAGACCGGTGGAGGCGCTCAGCCCGATGGCCCCCACACCTAGGGGTGATGAAGAGGGTATCATGCGGTCTAAGAGGCAACGAAATCCAGCTGCAGCGTTACAGTCTCCATTTACCACGACAGACCGAGAGCGCCGATAGGAACTATACCGCGGATTTATTTCAAGCAGAGAATTATAAGTACTACGCCAGTAGTGTAGACGTTATCATATATTACTTTAAACAATGTGCACTGATTTTAATGAATTATTGAATGCAGGATCGACGTTGATCTTAGTTTTACAGTAGGGCCTTCCTTTTTCACTGAGATGGAGAACCCCAGTGTTTGGTTTGGAAGTGAGGTCAGAAATATTTAGTTCGTGTTTATATAAATTGTTGTAAATATTTTCATTATGTCATAAATTGTTAATTTTATTCGATGGATTTTCAGCACCTGGATGCATACCTCCGCTTATTATCGGAGCGACCCTCTGACATAGGTGTACACGTGCATCCGGAGGTTGGCCCCTACTGCATTATGGACATGGAGTTCTCTGTAAGTAAATTAATTCATTACAATTGACTGTGACAATTTTGGTATTTAATTTTTTGAGACTAATATTATGAAATGATTCTCGTGTAAGGTCCGAGTACAAGCAGTATGGAATGAGCACACGGGTCAGTTTAGGGATGATAGATCAACATATGCCAACATAACTGATGAATTGTTGACAGATCTCCGTCAGTACGCCCGAGGTTTATTGCCAGTGTGGAGGGGGTCGAGATCCTGGATTGATTGTGATGTGGTATTATATCCTAACCATTGGTTCACTTACATGATAATATCCCCTAGAATGACTCTAGTGTTTTTACATCTAATGTATGCATTCCTTTTAACTTTCTTTGGCAGTTATTGTTCATTGTCCACACCTCAGGGCACTACTACCCATGTGCGGTCCTTACAAAGATAATAAAATTCATTTGTTTTGACTCGTTTCGGCATAGATGGGATGACGAGCCCGACATGAAGGAGCGCCGGATATTGGAGACTCTACCATACAGACGTGTCATCCCAGCTCTGATGCGCGAGCTTGACTCCTCCGGGGTCCCGCACACATTCCCGCTGTCACCAGCTCCCAGAGAGTATTGTTTCAAGCAAGAGGACGGTTCGAGTTGCGGACCAGCCTGTCTGAGAACCAGAGAGGGGCTGTTAGTAAGAAACTTTAACTGGGACACCCCTGATCACATCCTGCGCTTCCGTAAGCACGTTGCCTTCACGATCTTTCAGTGTGCTAGAACAGGATGAACTTAGTAAATTTTAATTTTAATTTTTATTTCCTTTTTAAAGGTAGATTATGTTGTATTATATGAACTCATATATTTAAATTATTAATTGAAATTTATTGTCAAAAAGTAATATTAAATTTTATTTAAAATATAATTAATTCAATATTAAAAGAGGATTTGTATAATATTTGATTAATAATAAAATATTAATTTAAATAATTAAATAAATAAATATGGATAAATGGGTATGAGACGGGTAGAACAGGATGAACTTAGTTATTTTTAATTTAGTTTAAGAAGGACAACGTAGACGTGTATGACCAATTTCACCACATTTCCCATATTTTTTTGTCTACGTATACGGTGGTTAGGATTATCTATGATAGGAGAAGGTGGATTATCTTGTGAGCAGGCCACTCCAGTACACTGCATCTCTGAGGCCGGACAACACTCCACATTCAAATCAAAATCATGCCTCCCAGAAGAATTTGCCCTCGTACATGGGTCATTGCTCGTACCAGCACCTCCGTCATCATAACACATCCCTAAAACCATGCTACTCTCTGCACCCGTGATAGGACGGAGTGTGACGTACATCATTCCGACATCATCAACACACTTGAACACTTCTGCCACACGTGCATCATTCTTTATCTTATATTTGAACAAACGACCATTGTAATCAACTAGAGAATGAACTACATAACCCCAATGCCCCAAATCAGCTTGCACTATGTCATTAATTTCTTTTAGCAAGCTACTATAACACAAACTGGCCTCTGGCAAGAACAACCAGTTCACCACTCCACCTATGTATTGCAATCCTTCCCATGCTCCACCCCAACATATCCCAACTTTTCTATAACTCATCTGCACATTTTTTCAAAAATAACTTTAATGACATCAACATTACAAGATTAGATAATTAGTTGCATCATTAAATCATTAGAAAATTTGTACTAAATTTGTATTCTATCCAGTCAACAAATTAATGTATGCAAACCTACACTGTTTCAACAAAACCCTAAACCCTTGACACACCTTAAAATGTGTCAGTATTTTTTTCTTCTATTCGGCCAATTATTCCTCTATTCGGCCCAAAAGTGTCTCCAATTCGGCCTAGTAACTTGCTCTATTCGGCCCACATTCATTTTCTATTCGGCCTACCAACGGTTTCTCTATTCGGCCAATGGTTTCTCTATTCGGCCCACCAAGCTATTCTATTCGGCCCACTAACTTCTTCTATTCGGCCTACTAAGTTTCAGAAAATAAAAGATCATTTTTGGGAATTTCGGCCAATGGGTGTTTTATTCGGCCCACAAAGTTGTTCTATTCGACCTACCAAAGTTGGTCTATTCGGCCTACTAACTTTCTGAAATTTAAAGAATTTTTTTGGGCTATTCGGCCAACGATTTCTCAATTCGGCCCACCAAGATATTCTATTCGGCCCACTAACTTCTTCTATTCGGCCTACTAAGTTTCAGAAAATAAAAGATTATTTTTTGGGCATTTCGGCCAACGGGTATTTTATTCGGCCCACAAAGTTGTTCTATTCGGCCTACCAAAGTTGGTCTATTCGGCCTACTAACTTTCTGAAATTGAAAGAATTTTTTTGGGCTATTCGGCCAACAGTTTCTCTATTCGGCCCACCAAGCTATTCTATTCGGCCCACTAACTTCTTCTATTCGGCCTACTAAGTTTCAGAAAATAAAAGATCATTTTTTGGGCATTTCGGCCAACGGGTGTTCTACTCGGCCCAAAAAGTTGTTCTACTCGGCCCAGCAACTGAATCTATTCGGCCTACTCACCATTGTTTCACAAATTTGAAAAGATTAATAAAAAAAAACCAAAATGTAACATGAGTGGTGAAGATTTAAGAGAGAAAAACTTTTGAATGTTACAAAATTATTCTACAAGTCATACAATTTTTTCTATTCTATTATAAAAACGTTGAATAATTAGAATACACTCATAAGTCATGTCAACAATTATAAAATTAGGGCATCACAACTATAAAACTTGTTTTAACATACCTTGTACACCTGCTACCTAATATCTTAATTCTCTCCAAAATTACTGGAAATTTGCTCCCAAATGCTCAACCTCTAGTACAAAAAATTTTAATGTGTTGGACGACCACCCCCATTTTCCAATTTCCACTATATATTATCCTCATTATTTTGTATGGATATGGGGGAGCTGTGGGAGCACATGCCTACATAGTAGTACTAGGTATTAGGTATTGTACTTCCACACTTTATTCAGAAATAAAGAAGAATCCGATTCCTTTACTGTACTTTGGGTCAAAAAAGTGTGGAATCTCATCTGCAACCACCTGAAAAGTGGGTCCCCCACAAGGGCATTTTGGCCAATTCATTTCAAAGTGGTTAGAAAAAATTATGTATAACAAATGTGGCCACTTAAAATTACAGTTATCCAAAAGTGGCCACTTTTTACCATTTCTACTAATTAAAATCTCAAATTTTATTTTTGAATTGATATTTTTTTAAAATATATATACTATTCCATATGTTATTATATCATAAGTATCCATTATTAAATAAGTTACAACAAAAGATGTAACAACCAATAATTTTAGGTGCAACCGTTTCCACGAAGTCAATATTAGCAAAACTCTTTTATCTAGGGGTGGGAAATAATTTTTTAAAATTGCAAAAACTGATCAAGCCGACCGCATTATACCTCACTTAGTGTTTTTCATCTAAACCGCGGTTAATTTTATTGGAGAAAATCACATCGCTTGAATGGTGCAATTTCGATTTTCATCTAAAATACACTACACCGCACTCTATTATTTAAATTATAAAATTAAATATATATCATGTATACATATATAATTATGTATTATTGAAGAGGTAAAAAGATATACACTAATTTGGATTGAGAAATAATTTTGATAAAAGTTTGCTTTATGTCACAAAGATTATATTATTTGAGTTGATTATGGAGTTCAAATTATAATTTCATATCTTTAATATCTCATAATATAATTTGATCATTGTTATAATATTTTATTTCTAATGGTGAAGAACACTTTAAATTAAGCATGTACACGTATTTATTTTTTTATACATCCATATATATTGTATTATTATGTAATATGTTAAATTTTAACCGTCAAACCGCAAAAAATCGCATTATAAAATTTACTCGATAAACCGCAATTTAAATCTAATTATCAAATCGAACTGCATATAACAATGCAATTTATATTTTGTCGAAACCGAAAAACCGCACCGTGCACACCCCTACTTTTATCCGTTTAGAAAAATAATTATGGAAATTCCAATATTTCTCTTAGTTTCTTAAGTAACACTTCTATTAATTTTAGGCTTTGTTTAATTTGTAAAAGAAAAGATAATATAAAATATTTGGTAAGAAGAGTCCATTTGCTCACCTTCTTCCAAGTCGATGTCATGGACAGCTAGTTCATGTGAATTGAAAATTGTCATCTGTTACATATGGAACACTCTAGAATGTGTTTAAATAAATAAATAATATATTTAGGTTCCACACATACATACACTTACACGTACGAACTAAATACTTACTCGTTAAGAGATGGATGCCATTTTTTAAAATCAGAAATTTAAATAAAAATATTAAAATAAGACAAACTTCATTTATAAATTACAACCGTATGCCACAATTTTTCATCGCCACTTTCCAATAATTGACATCTCATTTCATTTAATTTCTTGTCATCTCACCCCATAATATGTGAAACTGTCCCACGAAAGTCTTTTATGATGATAAAAAGTGATAAACAATTTAATAAAATATAATAGTGGTATAGTTTATGAACAATTTGTAATATAAATAAAATAAAATAATATTTTTAATAAAATAAAGAGTAATAATATGCTTATTAATTTGATAAAAAATATAAGGGAAAAGGGTCAATGCATGCCCCCAAACTTATACGAGGGGATCAAATGAACCCTTCATCTTTTATTTCTTTCATCTAAACCCTTTTTGTTTTTATTATGAATCAAGTAAACCCTTTAATTTCTTGAAATAAAACATTGAGGCACTGCCGTTAAAAATTATATCAACGGTGTTAGAAGATCAAGGCATGAGAAATTGTTCTATTTCTCTCTTCCTCTCGCCTCTCTTTTCTTAGAACCTTAAAACCTCTAATCTCTACTAAATCTAATTCTCTCTCTATTGAGGGGACGGAGGAGAAGAACATGTTCTCTCCTGTGACCTCTCCCGATGGTCACGCCGGCGATCTAGAATCGGACGGTGGAGATGACTTGTCGCAGTACTCCTCTTGCGATGGCGAATCGGAGTTTGATAGGTACTGCAGTGCCAGCTCAGCAATGGGTACCCCTAGTTTTCGAGGAGGCTCGTTTCAGGAGTCTAGTTTTGGGTCATTGAAAAGCTTTAGACTTGGGGGTGAAAATACTGATTTTAGGAGCATAGGGGCTGATAGGGTTTTGTCAGGCTATCGTAAATCGAAGTGTTGTGATGTCGACAGCGATATTGGGATGTTGAGTTTGAATGGGGAACGGAGGGTTTAGCTGTTAGTGATGTTGATATTGAATACACCAAGGCGCCGGCTATTCGCACACACCGATTTACTTCATACACCCAATTATAACTACACACACATAAATGATATATACACACACTTGGAAAATACTACACTACCCTTAATGAAATACACCCCTATTCACAATCTTTTCTCTCCACAAGTCCCACACTTAATGTAAATATTAAATCATGCACCCACCTCACTTTGCACCCACTTCACTTTGCACATTTGAAACAAAGAAAAGAAAAAGGAAAGAAGAGAAGAAGGGAAAAAGAGGAGAAGAGAGATCAACCTTTAGTATGAAGATTTCCATCAAACATTGAGAAGAGAGGAAGAGGAGAAGAAGAGTACGTTGATATATGTTTTTATTGGGGTATTTGATTGGGGTAGTGCGAAAATTTTGTCAATTTAACGTCGAAAATGGATCCAGCGACGTCGGCCCTGGTTTGTCGGAATTTTAGCATATTTTCAACCATACGTGGTCGAAAAATTAACCTATCGTCGGCCAGCTGTGGTCGAAATTTTTCAAAAAATTCGACTGCCTATGGTCGAAATTTTCTAAAAAAATCGACCGCCTATGGTCGAAATTTTTCAAAAAATTCGACCACATCTGATCGAACACAATAATATTTTTCGGTCCTGGTTGGTCGAACAATGCATTGACGGGAAAAAAAATGCAAAAAACAATTTTTTAATCGGTGTAAACACATAAATAAAGGTACAATTACGTTCTTAGGTGTTTTTTCTTCCGACATGATACCCGTGTGAGCGAATGTGAGTGTCTATTGATGGGGAGAATCTAGGGTTTATGGAGGTTGGAAGAAGAAGAAGTGGGTGTGTGCTTTGTTTTGTGATTTTTGCTTGAATGTTTGATGTGAATGTGATGTGTGTGTATTTATGCTTTTGTAAATTATTATAGTTAAAAGTGTTTGGGTGTGTGTATGTTGTATTTATTATTTTAGGATTAATAATGTTGTATTAAGTGTGTGTATGCCAAAAGGATAATTTAGTAATTTAGTATATATATTTATTAATTTAAAATTCAAATGGGTGTATAGAATTAAATTGGTGTGTGCGAATAGCCGCGGCCATACACCAATGCACCCTACTCTCATCACCGCCACTATCCAACCGAGGAAGCAACCGAGCAAAATTGTAAGAGATGCCGGATTTTCAAATTGAGAAGAAAAAGCGCATCGAAATGTTCTTTTCTTTATTGGAGTTGCGACTACAGAGAAATCAATTATTTATTGGAATCATCTGGGTTTTCAAGACTCTTCTCTGTTCTTTTTTTGTTTGTGTTCAAGGGGTGATAATTAATTTAAGACATGGATGAACTAGCATATTGTCTATTTACAGAAAATCATCGTGTTGTGGCTGTGTTTTGTATAAAAAATGTAATTTTACCTTGTTATATCATTCATTCACATGGATGAACCAGCAGTTTATCTATCTATCTCTTCTAGATGTATCAGTTATTTTATCTAGTAATCTTGGTGAGATTGATACTTCTACCTTGAGCAAATAACCAGCAGAATACTTACATGTATTTTATCATTCTTCACAAGGATATGGGTGAAGAGCAGATAGTATTTGACGCTCTAATTGGAAAAGAAGAGGGAATGAAATGGCGTAAAAGAGAAGAAACAATAATACTTGAAGATAACGCCGTTAGTGATTTTTGATAAGGTGTGCTTGTTTATTTTATTTTAGAAAGATAAGGGGTCTAATTGATCTACCTAAAAACAAAAACGACTTTGATGAACAAAAATAAAGGTAGGGCCTTATTTGATCCGGTGACCTAAAATCAAGGGCCAATTTGAACCTTTTCCCAAAATATAACTATTTAAAAATTTTTAAAGCGGTGAGACTTTTCCAAAGTTAGTGTTGCTGCGGCTGCCACTGATGATATCTTTGGCAGAAGTGAAACGGAAACAAAAGACACCCGCAAGCTCGAACCTGTCGAAAAAGCCCACGACCCATTTTTTGGATCCAGTTCGGTTCGAATCTCATGATACATTTTGGTGTTACATCTCCTGTTACGAACCGTTTGATGATTGACACGTAGGATAAATTATTCTATACCCTAACAATCAACCCTAAGGGAAAAGTTGAGATTTTCCTCTCCGTATACTAGGCCACAATCAAGAAAAACAAAAATTAGAGGTTAAATCATTATATAAATTTCAAGTAGATAATAATGGATGACATGTCAAGTAACACAAACTCTCTTGTGAAACGTTACATATGTGAGACGGTTCGTGAGACGTGTTAACGTATGCCTATTATATAGATTAAAGTATGCTTAATGATTGTTAAAGTATGTTTTCTACATTATAATAAATGATGAATTAAAGTATGATTTTAGGGTGTTATAATATAATTTTTTATTGACATACTTTAACTATAAATTAATAAGCATACTTTACCTACTATATAATAACCATACTTTAGTCCCATCTCACAACCGTCTCACAAGACCGATCTATAAATTTCCTCAATTTTATTTAATTTGCGTCATTCAATTAATATCTACGAATAGGAATTTACCACGTCACCACAAACAAGAAAAACAAAAATTAGAGGTTAAATCATTATTTAAATAAGTTGTATCATTAAATTAATATTTATGAATATGAATTTGCCACATCACACTAACGAAAAAATAAAAATTAGAGGTTAAATCATTATTTAAAATTTAAAATTTAAAATTTAATTAGATAATAATGGATGAAATGTGAAGATGAGAATATGGTTAAAAGAAAGGGTGGCACTGTTGTCACCCAAAGTTTTGCTGAAGGCACCCAATCATCCCATAAAAATATAATGAAAAGACATTTATAACCTTCAAATCTATGAACCCTTAACTCCCCCCAAAATAAAACTCCACCACGCCCAATCTATTTTTTTCCTCTGGAATCCCAACCTGCAAATCATCTTCTTCATTTTAAGTTTTTACTCTTACACCTCTATAGTGGAGTTGTTGAAAGAGGAATGGAGAAGTGTGGTGAGTGGTTGGTGGTGAAGGAGGTGGCGGATGCGCGACAGCGAACGAGCGTCTCCATCATCAAGCACTCAATTCTTGGGCGGAATCGAGCAATCATACCATCGGTCTCTAAAACAGGATTCGACTCCATGACCAGATGATGATGGGATTGGAATTGGGGGATACCACTTTAATTTTTTTAAATCTTTGATTTTCTGTAATTTTTTCAATAATTTTTTTGTAACATTGCAATAATTGGTCTTCCCTCTCTTCTATCAATTTTTGCCATCTCTATGTACTAATCTTCGTTATTTTTAGATGATTTTGGGGGCTCTATGTTTGTATTCTACTTTAGTCATGCTTTCTTTTCTTTCAATCTTTAAACATTCAAGTTTGATTTGTATCTCTTTCAATTTTTAAACATTCAAGTTTAATTTGCATCTCTTTATCATAGCTATTGGTTACTGTCTTCAAGCAATTCTCAATCTCTTATTCGGTCAACACAGTATTCATCCGTGTGCGATTGAAAGTTACACATGAATACAGAATGCGTGAGTTAGTAAAATTAAAATATGATCTCCGTCCCACCCAAAGAGTTCATTTTTGCCATTTTGATCGTCCTACTCAAAATGTCTCATTTCTTATTTTATACACATGGACCCACACACCACCTCTAATACAATTAAAATATGGGGTCCACACTCCCACTAATACAACTACCTACTACACATTAAATAATAATACTCCTTAATCCACTTGCCAAAAAACAAAAACAACTCTCACTAATACAACTACCTACTACACATTAAATAATAATATTCCTTAAACCACTTGCCAAAAAACAAAAACAATCATTTGGGCAGGACGGAGGGAGTATATTTTTGGGTGTGTGAAGAAATTTAATTGTGTGAATTTAAGTGCAGGTTATAATAGTCATTTCAAAATATTTTTATTGATTGATCGGGTGTCTTCAGCAAAGGATTTGCTGGCAATAGTACCGCCCTAAAAGAAATTTACTTAAATTGATAAGAGTATGAAATGGAGAGATCTGATCCAGTATGGAGAAGAGTTGTGATAGTTGGGCTAGCTAGCAGTTTTAGTGGTTCCATATGGGCCGAAAATGGAGTATTGCAAGCACAGTTATAGTTGGGCTAGCTAGCAGTTATAGTTTTGGTAGATGGGTATATACCTAAATGGGCCTAGAAATTCGTGGCCCATTTATCTTTTATATTTTGCATTTAATTTGCTAATATTCCACTGAAGTATTGTCTGCCAGGCTAGACCGACTAATTTAGGCCGGTTCAGATTTTATTTATTTATTTGTAAATTATGATATATTTGGTTTCATATGGGATACTTTATCATATAGTATATAATTAATTGTAGTAGTTTGGAATGATTCAATATTGTTATAGCCGCTGCCATGTACTAACCCAACATAAATACTATAGAATATGAAATGTTCTTAATAAGCATCTTTGACGGCTTAAAAAAAGAACAAAAATAGATTATTTTAATTATAATCTGTTTTCGAATGAAATTAATTAACTTGCTGGTTTATATTGAATAGGTAAAACCAAATTTGATTCATAAGTAATTTGGAATCGCAACTCAATTCATTATTACTTGATAAAAGATAGGTTATAAATTGAAATTAATTTGGTTTGAGTCCTAATACCATTTTCTTTGAATTCATGAAGAACTTAGTATTAAGTAGAAATCTCAATTTTTTTGTAAAAATGAACATGATCCAGGACAAGATAGTATTACTTCTTAAACTTACACTTAAAAAAGAAAAACTGCTTGAATTCATAATTTAATTGTTAAATTAATTCACCAAATTAAAAACGAAATTAGTTGGTTATTTTTCGTGGTAAATTGGCGGTTGGAAAATTTTTAGCAAACAATAATTCAATTATGTTGGTAAATAATTTTGTTGGAAATCCATTGATAATAATTTTATTAATAATTTATATAATGATTCCGTTGGTAAATATTGTAGAAACATAATGAATTCCTTGGCATTCCATCCGTAAGAAAAATATAATTTTTTATTGAAGTTAATAATTATAAACGAATTGAATTCGGTAGGTAAATTGCATTGCTTATTATTATTATTATTATTATTATTATTATTATTATTATTATTATTATTATTTATTTATTATTTATTTATTTATTTTTATATTGAGCTCGACATGATTTCTTGTTTAATTTCAAGAAAGATAGGATATTCACATATTAATTAGTCAAAAAAAAAATATGCTCCGAATTTCTTGTACTATTTTAACGTAATATTTGATATGCTATATTATTATTGGATGAATTACAAACATGAAAAGAAAATTTTATATCATTATAAGGAAGTATAAATCTAGGAGTATAGGCTTGATAATCTATTTCTTCCTACATGTCAAACATATAATTAGTGACACATAAAATAATATTGAGTTGATATTTTATGCACCAATTTTTGTATTGATTTTATTCAATAATGTATAGTACGTACTTTTTAATAAATGTATTACTTTTTTTATATTCAATTTTTTTATTTTAGAAAAAAGATAACAAAAATTTAATTAAAAATCTAACTAGTTTTTATTCATTAGTTTATATATTTTATTAATTAATATATATGTTTTGATGTTGGTGTACAAATTTGAATTCTTACTTCAGAATGCATATATATGAGGATTTCTCACACGTTCTGTAATATCACTTCTCATAATTATAATGTTATCACTTCTTATCCGTCAGTGTCGATGCAAGTCTTTGTAATACCTATACACAGGGACGGAGCCAGAATTTTTGGTGAGGTGGGCCCATAGTATACATATAGTTACAATGTACTCTCTCTGTCTCGGGTTTATTGCATACTTATATGAGCATGTAAATTTAAAAATATTATTTTTTAGGTGTATAATGTAAGAAAAATTAAAAGTATGTTTTATAACTTAAAGAAAAAAAGTAAATAAAATTTCTGAGATTGATAAATTAAATATAAAAAGTAGATTAGATGTCTTGATGTATTTTTACTATTAATAAAATGTACAAAAATATATGAGAAGACTCTAAAAAGAAAGTGTGAAAAATATGATACAGAGAATATCACTAATTATATAAGTGACGAATTCGGATATGAAAGAAAAATAGCAAATAGATAAAAATATTTAAATAATAATAAATTGTAAATTTATAAGAAAATAGAAAAAATATAATTTACTAAAAGAATAAAAGTAAAAAATAATTTTTGAAAAAAATATATTAAAAAAACTCAATATTTTACAGAAGAAAAAATATTAAATAGAAAATCATAAGAAATATAATGGAGGAACAAAAATTTAAATAGGAAAACATAATAAATAAAATGGAAAAAAAGGATGTGCTCCTTGCGAATCGAACACTTCACTTTCAACGTCGAATTGAGTACGCCTACCATTTAGGCTAAATTGGTATTTGAAAATTTTTATTACATATATAATTAAACTGTTTAAAAAAGTTGAAGGGGGACCGGTATCCCATGGGCCCAACGTCGCTCCGTCTATGCCTATACATATTTTCGTTTATGAATCAGTCAAAAAATGTCAAAGAGATTAATACGTCTCTATATTGGATGTACATGATGCCTATACATATTTTCGTTTATGAATCAGTCTAAAAATGTCAAAGAGATTAATACGTCTATATATTGGATATACATGGGACTTATCAACTAGTGTTTTATATTTAAAATCATAATACGACATATAATTCTAGTTTAATTGGAACATTTCATGACAGTTTAATCAAACTTTAAATTGGGGCCTACAAGATCATGAGAATAGTATTTACATAGGAAGTCTTTCCGTTTCTCCAAATTTTATCGTTCAATATCATTCCATGTGCCACTTGTTGTAGCATTTTATGTCTTACAGATGCATGATACGTAAAAGGGAGAGCACTCTCTATCCCATAGAAGTTGACACACTTTTCTTTTTGGTTTGTCTCATTAAAGTTGACACATTTCCTTTTTAATATATGAGGCCCACACCAAAACAATTAATTTATTCTCATGGAGCCCACATACCACCTCTAATACAACTACCCACTACACATTAAATATTATTTCTCTCACCCCACTTCACTTCACTTTACATTAAATTATTATACTCCTTAATCTCCGTGCAAAAAAAAATGTGTTAACTTCTCCGGGATGGAGGGAGTACTATATTTTAAAAATAACCACGTGGACTAGCTCACCTGGTCACTAGGCTCCTCACTAACCTAAGTAACCCAAGTTCGATTTCCATTGAGAACGAATAGAATGGGAGTTTAAGAAGATTTGGAGTAAGGGAAATTTTCAAAGGTTTTCTTGTTTCTGTCTTTCCAAATGAACCAAGGGGAGTTATAAGAAGATTTGAAGTAAGGGAAATTTTCAAAGGTTTTCTTGTTTCTGTCTTTCCAAATGAATCAAGCTGTACAACACCAAACCAGACTTAATTATACACTGTAAACAGGGATCGTAATTCAGAATATGGAGATATATATGCGGTTTATTGGCCCAGCGGAGTCGGGCCCACTCAATCCACTAGCATGATATTGTCCGCTTTGGGCCACCCACTGGCCCGCACGGTTTTGCTCTCTGGGCTCACACCCAAAAGGCCTTATGCTAGGGAGAATTTTGTCCGCAGTTATAAACCCATCGTCATCCCCACTTCTAACCGATATGAGACTTTGGTTGACACCAACCAACATTTCCCCCTCAAACAAAGCCCCGCATCTGGACCATCAGTTTGAGGCGAGAACATCCCACCAACTGCGTCGCATTTTCTCCTCAAATAAAGTCCCGTGGCTAGACATCAGTTTGAGATGCGTGCTGGTCCGCCACCAACCGCGACGTATTTTTCCCCTCAAACAAAGTCCTCTATGACTAGACACAATTTGAGATGCGTGCCGGTATTTTTTCCACTCAAACAAAGTCCTCTATGACTAGACATCCGTTTAAGACGTGCGTCGATCCGCCAACAACCGTGCCGTATTTCCAGTTTGAGATGCGTGCTGGTCCACCACCAACCGTGCCGTATTTTCCCCCTCAAACAAAGTCCTCTATGACTAGACACAGTTTGAGATGCGTGCCGGTATTTTTCCCACTCAAACAAAGTCCTCTATGACTAGACATCCGTTTAAGTCGTGCGCCGATCCGCCAACAACCGTGCCGTATTTCTCATGCCGCTCCGGTTAAGTCTTAGGGCCTGGCTCTGATACCACTTGTTGGGTTTATCGGCCCAGCGGAGTCGGGCCCACTCAATCCACTAGTATGATATTGTCCGCTTTGGGCCGCCCACTGGCCCGCACGATTTTGCTCTCTGGGCTCACACCCAAAAGTGGAGAGTTTTGTCCGCACTTATAAACTCATCGCCATCCCCACTTCTAACCGATGTGGGACTTTGGTTGGCACCAACCAACATCGTACGGTTTTGCTCTCTTGGCTCACACCCAAAAAGCCTCATGTAAGGGAGAGTTTTGTCCGCACTTATAAATCCATCGTCATCCCCACTTCTAACCGATGTGGGACTTTGATTGAAACCAACCAACAATATAACTGAATGAATAAAAGAATTAGCAGAGAGCACAAATATAATTAATAAGTTGAAGTTGAGTGGAACATCAGTAGAAAATTCGTAAAACAAAAAATGATAATTTAATTCTGCATGGAGGAAGCTCATCTATACATATATAAACCCTCCCACAGGACACACAAATACACACACACTCATCTTGAAATTGATTGTACACAATGTCTTCAAACCCTAGTTTGAATTCGGAAAACACCAAACCCCAAGTTATAAATGCCCTGTTTGCTCAGTATTCAACTGATCATGTTTATCACAACACCACCAAACTCCAAACTGATGCCCTTCTTGCACAGTATTCAACTCATGATGATCAAAAAGCTACTGTTTCCATGGACACCAAACTCCAAATTGATGCAATCATTGCTCATCAGTTCTCAACTTATCATCAAGAAACTACCTCTACATTTAGGGATGCTGCTAATCTCATTGGCAGTGCGACTGAAGTTAAAATTGAAGGAGAAACGAGCCCAAAGACGTCGGAAAACCACACAACCTGGATTTTCGGAGATAGCTAGTGAGAAAATTAAGTTAATTGTTTGTATTTGCATACATGCATGTGTACATGTTTTATAATTTGATCATTATATATATATATATATATATATATATATATATATATATATATATATATATAGCAGCTACTACCCAACTTTCAGGTGGATTGGCCCTGTTTGCGTGTACGTCTTCAATATTTGCCTAAGTTTATGATCAAACAGCTATATATATATGATATTGGTTTGGTTAGACACAGAGACAAGTGCATCAGAGCCAATCCTCACGTTTTTTTTGAAAATAAGAATGTTTGAAGCTATACATGGATGTTAAATGACCACCTCATCTAAAAGCTTAAGCTAATAGAGAGAAGAGTCATTTAATATTTAATTAAGACACTCTAACACGCCCCCTCACATGCAGGGCGGAGAATTTTTGCCTCAAACCTTGCATGTGGAATTTTCTCATAAATGAGTGGCGGTGAGGTTCGAACCCTGGACCTTTGTTAAACTTTTAGATGAGGTGATCATTTAACATTTAATTAAGACACTCTAACAATGGATTTAATTATGGAACAGAGAAAACCTAGCTATTAACATTAGAATTAGTGTGTTTTTTATCTTTCGATCAATTTCCATGTTGAACACATTAATTATTATAAGATCAAGCTAACAGCGCCACAACCGTCGGAAAATAATATAACAATCTCTGACAAGTGTCAAGCTAGCCGTCGTAAACCAGTTGATATCGGAGCGGTGGAGGAAATCCGAGATGACAGCTAGTAGGGCTGATCAAATCCGTTCTTTGGTGTTTATACTGGGAATATATTAATTTTGGTTCTCTAGGATATGTCAAATCCAACTTTAGTCCTCAAGTTTGGTAATTTCTCAAAAGTGGTCCTCCGATGTCCGCTTTTGGTCCTTTTGGTCCACTTTTGGTCATTTTTGTCCACTTTTGGTCATCTAGGATAGGCCAAATAAGGATTAAAAATAGACAAAAAGAACCAAAAGTGGATAAAAATGACTAAAAACTGACACTGGAGGTCCACTTTTGAAAATTTACCAAACCTTAGAACTAAAGTTGGATTTTGCATATCCTACATGACCAAAATTGATATTATCCCTATTTATACCTTCTCTGGGTTGTGAAGTGACGCCGTTTTGAGAAACAGTTGGGTTTTGGTTTAAAAGGTGGTGAGGGTGTATATATGTAGGGTAGGAATTAAGCTGCCATGAGAGTGCATGTATGGCGATGCGTGTGTTAACTCATTTTGACTCTTTCAACTACACTGGCTTCATTGAAAACGACTGGTTTGGGTGTTGCAAATGGGTGGGTGACCGGGTCAAACTAATGGACACTGCAACATAATCCTCTCCCTTCCCATAATATATTTCCGTAGGCTTATTGTTACATGTGCAGTATTTGAGAAGAGTAATTTTTTAAGTTAGTTTCATCAATCGTTTAAATAATTTATATTTTTAAATAATAAATAATTAAGTTGATAAATATATCATGTGTATTAAGTTGAGATCACAAAATTAAACGTATTGTGTTAATTAGACATTAAAAAAAATATGAAGGATGTAGTAGGATAAATAAATAAGAAAAATAAAGACTTTAAGAATAATTGGTTTATAATGTGATGATGCAAGAAAAATGAGTGTGTTTTACATGTTTTAATAAGATATTTTATTTAGATAATTAAGCACAAAAGGTAAATATTAATCTCTCTGTCCCACGAAATCATTCATACAGTTTGTCCCACGAACTCTTTCACACCCCAGAAAAGGGAAAATTATTTTATCCAACAACTTCAAAAGTTATTTTAATTTTAAAATTGTCACTCCTTTTTTCACACACATACCATTACTTTATTTTTTTTTATTACCTAAAAATATCACAATACTCTCGAAAGTCAATAAAGTTGATTAAAAAGTGTAACTTTTCTTAAATGACGTGGAACAGTAAACGTAAAGCGTATTGTGGAACGGAGGGAGTAAAATTTATGAATAAAATAATTGTGCTAGCTTGAAAATTATCAACTACAAAATTTACTGTGAAAATTTTTTTTTTCTTTTAATAATATACTTCATTGCTCAGGAATTCTATGTTCCAAAAAAACAGCTCTTAATATTTATATTAAGATAAACTTAATTTAATAAATTATGAATATTAGAATTTAAATATTTAATATTATAATCCGAAAGTATAAAACTCTATTTATATGTCTTTCATGTGAAGTATAAAAAGTGTCTTATTGTATAGTTGTATATAATCGGTCTCACGTCAATTTAGCATCATTTACTGTACGTTATAGATATTGCTCATTCAACACTACTAGTCTACGGCATCCAATATTGATACACAAAATGCACACGAGTTTTCTTGGATTATTTTTTATATCATTTTCTTCACCACTAATCTTTATATTATTATTATATAACTAAACAAGAGTTTTCTTTTGCCACATGTCATCTTCTTAGTGTCTTAAGAATGATGTGTCATCTCCTTAATGTCTTTATGGTGATTTGTCATTCTAATAGTGATTTAATGAGTCATCTTTTGCCTCTCACATTCATTTGCATCTTATTATGTTGATATCCCAAATTATATATTCTAAAATGTGATTTTTTTAAATTAAATTTTTAATAATCATCATTTCTTTTATATTTTTTAAAAAAAGTTTACGTGCACCATTTTCATAAATCAATTTATTATTAGTAGAAAGTACTTTGTTTACCTTCCAATTGTTACTTGGAATAATAAAACAAAAAGACTTTGCTTAAATGATAACTTGAATTTAATTTGTAAATGGTTTGTCTCATAATTTGTAAAAATTATGAGAATATATATATATATATATATATAATTCAAATTATTTTTCTTATCAACTAAATACTTATGATGCCGAGTAATACACGGGCTACATACTAGTTATATATAATTGAGAGATTTCCGCCCTGCACGTGATTTTTTTTTTTATAAATGACTGATAGTGAGGCTCGAACCCTAGCCTAGCAAGTTAGACTATGACTCTAATCGCATATTAAATTATTATCTCATCTAAAAATTTAAGCGGTTAGAAAAGAAAATAATTTAATATTTATTCAAGTCACTCTAGCAATTGACACGTAAGAGAGAGAAAATCCAATTATTGCTCCCAAAGTTTATGCTTTTCTTTTTAAGTACTCTATCTATCATGCGCTAATGTTTACGTTTTTCATTTTAGGTTGTCCCAAGTTAAGGTTTATATTTTTTTTGTCATGTTGAGCCCACACAAAATAATTAATTATTTCATGTAGGGACCACACACAACATTAATACAACTACTCACTTTATATTAAATATTATTTATCTCATCTCACTATACATTAAAATATTATATCTCTTAATCTCCGTGCAAAAAGAAAACATCAATGTTAACGCAGGACGGAGGGAATATATTTTTTTCTTTTATACATTTTAGTGTTACATCCTTTGTTACAAACTGTTAGATGATTGAAACGTAGGATATAATAAAATATATATCCTAAAAGAAAAATATTAACTCTTGGGACAATGGTTGAAATATTTTTCTAGTCACATGTCATTCATCTAACGTCGTGTAATATGAATTGTAACATCAAAATGTAACAGAAAAATCTTCGTTCAATGCGGTCTGAATCTCCTATTCCATTTTGGTATGTCACCTCCTATTTCATAATAACTTATTTCTTATTAAAACATAAAATGAAATAGGTGATCCATTCCAAATGTCGCTATTTAATTATATATTTATTTATTACTTCTTGTTATTTAATTGATAAACCCTAACGGTTAGATTGGTATGACTGAATTGAATTCGGATGGAATGGAATGAACTTATGAATGGAATAGAATAATTATTATGATTGGTATGATTTAGATTTAACTCAAGTAATAGAATATACACCTTTAACTAATTTCAATCTCATTAATATATTTTTATAATGTTAAATTTAATTTATAAATTATATAAATGCTTTTAAATTAATTAAAATCTATGAAAATCATATTTTTGGATTAAAATTAAATTTAAAATTTATATTATTTATAATTAAAAAGTTATTAAATTATATATATAAATAAAATTAAAATTAAAATTAAAATTAAAATTTAATATTATATATATTTATATTCAATTCAACAAATATTACTCTATCTATATATATATATATATATATATATATATATATATATATATATATATATATATATATATATATATATATAATTTATTAATTTTTATTTTCAGTAATTATTGAAAATTTTATTATAATTTTAAAGAATTAAAATATAAATAAAAATTTTATATAATTAATTTTTTAAGAAAATGAATAACAAAATATATGATTTTTTATTGAAATTTTCCGTGAGTTAATTTTTTTCCTGATAATTTGCAATTAAAATTTTTAAAATTACATGTTAATGCAGAAAAAAATAATTAATTATAACTGTTTTTATAATCATATAAATAAAGATGTAGCATAAATTTTTATTTATTTATATTTATGTAGCATTTTTAAATATATATATATATATATATATATATATTTAAAAATGCTACATAAATAAAAATAAGGGTCCATTACTTATAGGTACAATTGATGTACCTATATTACTACTAGATACACAGGTAAATTATATATTAGTAAATACCACTTTTATCCCTATTTTAATTATATTCAGAAATTAATCTAAAAGAATGAATAATAATAATAATAGAAAGATAAGTATATCCCATTATTTTCTCCACAAAAATAGGTGGAGATAATTATTTTTTTTAAAAATCGGTCAAAGATAAATAAATAACTAAATAATATATATATATATATATATATATATATATATATATATATATATATATATATATATATATATTAAGAATTACGAAGATCTGACTTAATCAATTTGCATACTTAATCTGAATACACATTTTGCATACATGAATTTAATCAATTTTCATACCACATCTGAATACATATTCTGCATACCCATTTTTCAATTGGTGCGCGCATAAGGGGTATAATTTATGATAAAAAATTTATATATTCAGAAATTTGTTGTTCAAAATTTATGTATTCAAAAGATTTATAATCAATGTATTTGTAAAAATATTTATGTTCATTATGTATTCAAAAATCACATACTTAAAATAAATTTATATATTCAAAAGATTTATAATCAATATGTAAAAAGATTTATATTTAATATATTTGTACTCACAAATTATATACTTAATATCTTCTTTCACGTTACGTTGTTGTTGAGAAAAAATTGGAGTAATGATTGAAAATGGAAACATGGATATTTCTCAATTTTATAACTTAATAAAATTGACTCATTTATCTTGAATACATGTAGGGGCAAGTGAGACTTTTAATTATATTATTTTGTAGTGGATAATAATAAAATATATTTTTTGTATATAAGAGTAATATTCATGCATAATTTGTATTGGGCAAAAATAATTCATAGAAATAAAAATAAAAAATGATTCCTGAGCACATGAGAATACCCAATGCCATGGGGGTGGGGGAATCACTATTCCTTATTTTAAGGAATGATGATTCCAAATGAAATTGAGTTTCCATTTCTATTATCCATATCAATCATAGGATCAAGAATTGAATAAGGAATGGTGATTCCATTCTCACTTGATTACACCTTACCAATCAACCCCTAAGAGCAATTACTATGGAATAATTCGAACTTAATAAATAATAACGAGACGCGGAAAACACGAATCAAGTACAAGTCGGCATTGTAAAATATTGTTCTAAGTATTTAGTTACAAATTCTTCTAATAAATTTATCCGTTAAGACAAATATTTAGGACACATTATTAATTTGTTTCCATAGGTAATTACTTCAATCGCGTTGGAAGTTCTTTTGTTTTTTCTTTTCCTTTTGTCTTTTGTAGCCAATTTAGTTACTTTACGGCACATTTTTCATTAATGATAAAATAATTATTTTATAATATTAATTTCATTTAAGTATTAATTTTTCTTTTATATTAAATTATCTTCGTCATACATAAAACGGAAAAACATTAAAATTGGTCATTTAATTCAGTTTCTAAGTTTACTAAATTCGTAATTTTGGTCCTCTAGTATCTGATTTTGGTCATTTTAAGCCAAATTTAGCCCTTTATCAAATTTAACTTAATCTTATTTTTTAAAAATCCAAATTTAGTTCTTTATATCAAAATTTTGTATAGATTTAGTTCTTATGTTAGAATTTGTCCAATTTTGATTCAAAATTATAGAACTAAGTTTGATAAAAATACTAAATTTGAACAAAAATGACTGAATCTGGACACTAAAGAACCAAAATTGCAAATTTAGCAAACTTGGAAACTGAATTTGGATTATACAAAATATAAAAGAACAATTTTGATATTTTTCCTATAACACATTTGTCTTTATAAAACAGTCACTAATGATTTCTATTTATAATTTTTTTCATAAGAAAATATATTATATTATATTATATTATATTATATTATATTATCTGTAGATTGAATTTTATTTGTAAAACGTGGGCATAAGAAATACCCTAACAGTTACAATAATTTACAACTTTCCCCCATTTTTTTTTCTCAATCCACTCAATAAAAGAGTATTCGAACCACTCAAACCATTTCACTATGAACAAACTCCATAATCGAATTAATAGCTAGTCAATAGCTTACAAAATATTTAGATTTTGGTGGTCATAATTGAAATTGCTCCTTCAACATTAAGGTGACAAAAGCATGTATGTAATATGTATATCATGAATGTGTGCTTAATGTATCATTTGTGAATCTATGAAATGCATATCCATAGATTTCTCCATCACACAATGCACATATATATATGACCTAAATAATATCACACTAATTTTATTTTTATTTTTTTAATAAAATTAATATACACTAAGTCACCCCCCTTCCCAACCACCCAAAACATTTCTCTATATATGCACTCCTTGCTCACCAGTATTCATTATAAGAACAAATGCAGAAGGAAAATATGTTGTTCTCTTATTTTCATTCACGTCAACAAGAAGGATATATATATGTACAAATATAACATAATCCCTAAACTAAGGAATGACTTTATTCCTTGATATAAGGAATGAATGCACTAAGAAATTAATTATTCCTTGATATAAGGAATTGATGTTTTATTCCTTAATATAAGGAATTGCTTTATTGCTTTTGCTTTATTCCTTGATACGCCCCCGCAAAATTGACGTGCCATCTGCCACAGAAATTTTGGATCGAAGTTCACAAAATCGAGCTCGAGATAACGGCTTGGTGAGTAAATCAGCAAGTTGATCGATAGTACTAACATATGCAACCTGAAAAATACCTTTGCTCGAAAGGTCCCGAACGAAATGAATATCCAAGGCAATATGTTTCATCCTCGAATGCATTATTGGATTTAATGCGAGGCGTGTAGCACCCAAATTATCACATAAGAGTTTTGGTGATGCCGTAAGTGACAGTCCTAACTCCTGGAATAATTGAAAAATCCAACAAACTTCCGCAGCAGTGGAGGCTAATGCTCTATATTCAGCCTCCGTGGAAGATCTTGCCACTCCATGTTGTTTACGAGATCTCCAAGATATAGGCGCCGAGTCTAGAAAAATTATATATGCAGATGTTGATTTTCCATCAGATATGTTACCCCCAAAGTCTGAATCAGAGTACGCCGAGAGTGTTAAGGAGGTCGGTATTCGAAGCAACAACCCATGATGTAAGGTGACCTTTAAGTATCGAAAGATACGCTTAACATGAAGCCAATCCAAGGCGGTCGGTTTTGACATAGACTGGGCCAATTTATTAACTGCAAAGGAGATATCAGGACGCGTCATTGTCAGATATTGTAATCCACCAATCGCGCTACGATATTCAGAAGGGTTTATAGAACCAGAGACAGATAATGGAGCAGAAGTAGGCATCGGGGTTGTGACAGGTTTCGAGCCATCCATATCATGGCGTCGTAGGAGGTCAATGGTGTATTTATGTTGAGATAATAAAAATCCTTCTCTACAACGAGCCACTTCAATCCCCAGAAAATATGTTAGAGGTCCAAGATCTTTCAACATGAACCGGGATTGAAGGTGCGTGATAAGAGACATGAGCATGGCTGATGGCGACCCTGTGATGATTATGCCATCTACATAGACAAGAACTAAGAGATGGACCGTCTTATTTTGCAATATAAATAGGCTATGATCTGACTGAGATTGCCGGAAGCCAAACTGAAGTAGTGCCGAACTGAGCGTATGATACCAGGCCCTAGGTGCTTGACGAAGACCATAAAGAGATTTCCGCAGTTTACAAATAAAAGCGGGATGTGCAGGATCCACAAAACCTGGTGGCTGCTCCATGTACACAGGGCTGTCAAGATTTCCATGTAGAAAAGCATTGCTGACATCAAGTTGCCGTATTTCCCAATTATGAAACAAGGCCATTGTTAATACTGTACGGATGGTGACTGGCTTTATAACTGGGCTGAAGGTTTCAAGAAAGTCCACCCCAGGGCGTTGATGGAAGCCTTTGGCTACAAGTCTGGCTTTATATCTTTCTATTGATCCGTCCTGTTTTCGCTTTATTGCAAACACCCATTTACAGCCAACCAAATTGCAATTGTTAGGTTTAGGAACTAGGTCCCATGTACCATGCGAAGAGAGAGCAGTGATTTCTGCAGCCATGGCTGAACGCCAATGTGGAACTTTGAGAGCTTGTGTGGCTGTCGAAGGTATTGTCTCATCAGGTAGAGGGTGTTTAGTGGTCACATGCACCACTGGTCGGAGAGAATCAGGCAAGTCTGTATTGAATCCTTCAAGGCGTCTGGATATATGTCGTTGTCTTTGGCTTCGGCGTGGAGGAGTACCCGAAGGAGTGGGTATTCTAGTATCATCATCCTCAGTGGCATCCGTAGGAATGGTGGTAGTAGAATCATTTTGAGTAGATGATGATGTCATTATACCAAGAGGCAAAGTGCTCGGAGATGAGTCATCATGCGGCCTCAATAATTGTTGTAGATCAGCTACTGCATTTTCTTGAAATTGAACATGCCGACTGATGAAGATTTTCCTGGTTACCGGATCATAACATTTGTATGCACTTTGTGTAAGTGAATACCCCACGAAAATGCAAGCCCGAGATGATGGTTCGAGTTTTGTAGAGGTGTACGGCTTCAACCATGGATAGCATACACAACCAAAAACTCGTAATTTCCTGTAATTAGGAGTTCTACGAAACAAAGCTTCAAATGGACTCAGTAAATGTAGTATGGGAGTGGGCATCCGATTAATCAAATAAACTGCAGTTTGAAATGCGAATGACCAGAATGCATGAGGCAACTTAGCATGATGTAAAAGGGCTTTACCAGTCTCAACTATGTGCCTGTGTCTCCGTTCAACAAGACCATTCTGTTCTGGTGTGTGTGGAGCTGATGTGAGCCACTGAATGCCATTGTTTTCAAGGTAGGGACGGAGAGCTAAAAACTCTCCTCCATTGTCACTGTAAAAATTTTGTATCTGCCAACCAAATTGTTTTTCTGCCACAACTTTAAATTTCTGAAAGATCTCTTTAACATCAGATTTATGTATCAACGGAAATATCCAACAATACTTTGTAAACGAGTCTACCAACAACAGATAATATCGAAATCCATCAATGGACATTGATGTGGGTCCCCAAACATCAGCATATAGATAATGAAATGGGTGTGTGGCAATCAGTGATGATTTAGAAAATGGCACCTTGTGTATCTTGCACGAAAGACAAGAATCACAATATAAATTTGAGACATCAGAGTTATTCAGTGGTAGACCATGTTGAGAAACAAGCAAGCTACTAATACGACGAGATGGATGTCCCAATCTCGAATGCCAAGTATGAAAATTGGTACGCAGACCAATAGAATTAAAATTTGCATAAAATGAGGGAGAGCATGATAGCCGATACACGCCATTCTCACATTTGCCTTGTGCTAGCGGCACCCCCGTACTACGATCCTTCACAACAAACAGAGTAGGAAAGAATTCCACAGATACATTATTAGAAGTAGTAAACCGATGAACAGACAATAAATTTTGTTCGGCTGAAGGAACACAGAGAACGTCAGATAATTTAAAGTGACGAGATGGTGAGGGTAAAGAGGTGCTACCAGTGTGAGAAATTGGCATAGTAGTACCATCTGTTAGATGAACTTCCTCTGTTCCATCATATTCAGAGTGCAACGAAAGATTTCCCAAATTATTTGTGATATGATGGGAGGCACCAGAGTCCATGAGCCATGAGTTTTGTGGTGGTGCCGATGGGGATCGAGTCATGTTAACCATAGGTGGTTGTTGAGATGCTGAGGTGAGCCGCCAACAATTTTTGGCTGAATGACCAGGTTTATCACACCATTGGCACACAATCTTGCCACTGAAATTTAAGGGTTGTGGATTATAATTGAATCCTTGGGCTGGACGAAGGTTATTGCGAGAGCCGCCACCACGGCCACCTCTAGACGAGACTTGTCCAGAACGTTGGTTTTTATCCTTTTGTTGTTGGATAAAGTTGGCCGAGACTGTCAAGTTTGGTTTCGGGTCTTCAAAGGCATCGAGGTATTTCTCTTGTGCAGTCAGAAGATCCATCAACTCTGGGAACGTGAGAGATGAAGGTTGGGCGCGAATAGATGCAGCTATGTCGCGAAATTTCGGACTAAGGCCGCCGAGTACATATAAGGTAAAGTCATCGTCGGAGACTGGCGAATCAATCATAGCTAATTCGTCAGCCTTTGCCTTCATCGAGTGCAGAAATTCAGCAGTAGAACGGGAGCCTATCTTCTCAGATTGGAGATCACCTTTCAACTGCATGACTCTAGCCCTAGACTTGCTTGCAAAAATAGCATGTAACCCATCCCAAACTTCAGCGGATGAGCCATAGGAAGTGACATATGGTGCAACGGAATCTGTCAGCGAACTTTGAATGAAGGCCAAGACAAGTTGATCTTGGCGGAACCATGCCTTGTAGGAATTCTCGGTGGTTGTTGGTTTTATTTTCGAGCCATCTACGTATTCGAGCAGGTCGTGACCATTGAGAATGGCAGACACGAGTGATTTCCATTGAGGAAAGTTTGATCTGGTGAGTTTGTGAGAGGTGGGGAAGGGAGCTGTGATCACCACAACAGGGTTGGTGGAAGTAGTTTCTGTGGCCATTGTTGATGAAGAAAAAAAATAGAGATGGAAGCGTGCAGGTGTGTATGTGGATCGAAGAGAAGCTGATACCATATAAGAACAAATGCAGAAGGAAAATATGTTGTTCTCTTATTTTCATTCACGTCAACAAGAAGGATATATATATGTACAAATATAACATAATCCCTAAACTAAGGAATGACTTTATTCCTTGATATAAGGAATGAATGCACTAAGAAATTAATTATTCCTTGATATAAGGAATTGATGTTTTATTCCTTAATATAAGGAATTGATTTATTGCTTTTGCTTTATTCCTTGATATTCATCTCATCTAAAAACTAATTCATACACTACAAGATTTAACAGTACTGATGCTGTTAATCTCTTTGGCAACAGTGAAGTTAAAACCAAAACTTCAGTGAAAAGCCCGAACCCGTCCACCAAGCCCACAACCCAGATTTTCGGATCTAGCTAGGAGGAGAATGCTAATATTAACCACTCTAATTATGAAGTGGATCCGACTCCGACCATTTCTACGTGGGTATTTTGGAGTAACCATTTTTTCTTTACTAATATACATGATCATAAATACTTAACAAATAAAATTATAAATTAGTTATCTTTTGTGAAAAGATTAGTAGGTGTTATCACAATATATTTATTGTTAATCCTAAAAATAAGTAATAAAGAATAAATTATATCATTAGTAAAAACATGAATACATACATCCATCCAAAGGTGGACAAGCATTTGCAAAAAGATAATTTATAGAGTGACGTAAGATTTTAAAATAAAAATAATTTTATATGAATTTACTTTATTCAAAATAGTCTAAAAAACTTAATTTTTGGAAACTATCTTATAACTTTTAAATACTCACCAAAATTGTCCTTTGAACTAAAAAATGTTCAATTTTTCTAATTATACGAAATAATATTGAATTGGTACTTTTACAAGTTATGAAATAAAATTGTTAAAAAAATATTATTTTGAGACAAAGATGAACAAAACTAAAAGGTTTGTAACAAAAAAATATAATATTCTAACTATTTTCTAATTTTTCAGATAAAGTAAAAAGATACGAGAGAATTTATAATTTAAATCAGAGTAACGTGTGTATATATATCAGTATATAGTATAAGCAATTCTGTAGTGAGAGTTGTAAGATCTCCCTGACCACCAACTAAAATTAAATAATTAAATTAAGCAAAAGATGCATAAGAGTGTAATTTTTTTCTCAACAAAAATAAATAACATGGAATATATATATATATATATATATATATATTAATTTAAAGTCATATGTATATTAGAGTACTGTCTTTATATATACCGCAACAACTGGATACACGGATTTTATTTAATTATATATGTATATATATATTTTATAGAAGCAAGCATGAGCTCCTTACTTCTTGACATTAGGTCCATTGTGGTGTGGTTTTCCATCCTTACTGCCGTCTCCATTAATTGCATTCTTCTCTTTCCCTGTCACCATCATATAACATTTATGTTAATTTATAAATATTATTAATTATGGGATGATATATAATAATGACTAACATACCCCATTCACACAATTAATTATTAACATACCCCATTCACACAATTAATTATGTGAAGTTGTGAGCTCTAGTAGTTTATAAAAAAATTGACATTTTCAAGTAAAAATTGACTATTTTAATGAGAATTTAAAAGTTTTGTGACTATTTTAAAGAAATTAAGTATTTTAAAGCTATTTTAAATAAAGTAAATTTGTATGAGATGATTTTATTTCAAACTCCACCTTGCTCGTGTATAAATATATGTTTATTTTAATTTGTGGTAGGTGAGGTAATAGTCGGTAATTTTTTTTGTGGAAATAGTTATACGACAACTTATAGTTGTTTTAAGAAATAAACTCATGAGTGATGTTAACATGTTTTTTAACTTGGAGATGTTAACGTGTATTAAAGAAATTATACATAGGGAGTGGGAGAGTTTTGATATGTTTTCATTTGTCATCCAAATTACACTTGTATCATATAATTTTTGTATTCTAGCACCAGTAGTATTAATAAAATTTTGAGTTTATTAAGAAAAAAAATCAAGGGCCTAATTTAGAGGTTGGATTTATAAGGTAATAAAAAAAATCTTGTACAAAATTGTATCAAGAAAATAAATTTGAGGAGTTGGGGTTGGAAAACAGATCAAATTGTCCTCGCATGTACTAAGTATATGCAACCGTTCTAATTCTTAAAAATATTATATATATATATTATTTTTTAAAAAAAAAATTTAATTATGATTATCCTTATTGATTAATATTAAACTTTATGAGCATATGATGAACCATAAGGAAAAATATACCATAAATTGAAAAGATGAAATTATAATTATACATACATAAAAATTAATACTAAATTTTATTAAAGTAAAAGTTAAACTCTAGAGATAAAATAGAAATAAATTAGAAGGTAGATACAACGCTTCCATGTGACATTTTGAAGTAGACGCAATTAACCCTTATTTTAATTTAAGTTAATCTCTAAATATGAAACCTGGAAGCTCAACGATGAATATTGAACCAATTAATAAAACATATTAATGTTGAAAAATTTCAAACAAATGGAGGGATAAGTCCCACGATGGAAGCCATGCATGATAAAAAAAGAAAATTAAAAGAGATTTATAGAGAGAGATTGAAAATAATATTGGAAATCCATACAAGTGACGATACCTTTAGTTAAGGGGGAATCCTTGTTTTTTCCTTTATTGGCTGTAGCCTTAGAAGCAGTACTGATATTCCCTTGCCCAGGACTTACTTGTATTCTTCGGAGCTCCAGGCTGGTTGATTGAGCTCTTTGCAGGATCCGTGGTTTCCTTCTTGTTTTCATGCCCACTCATCGAACTAGTCTTATTTTGTACTAACCCCTCTCCGAAGCCTATATTAGTCTTGGCATTCGAGGTAGGTGCTACCTCCAGTTTCAATAAGCCACTCCCAGAGATTGGGGCCGGGGGTAATTTCTTTGCAACTTTAGTTTTTTTACTAATTAAATCCTCACCAGCACCCATCTTGTTTTTACTCTCCTTCTTGTCTTCGATCGTGTTTTCAGAATTTTCCTTCTGGAGTTCATTTTTAGTGTTTGAGGCATCAGCGACGGGAGCCATGTATTTATATTTAGCTAGGATATATGGCAATGAGATCATTTCATAACACTTAAATATATATACACACAACTAGGGTTCTGAATTTCTTATTCCACTTTATCATTTTCTTGTATTGCATTTAATGCAAGCTACGTAGTCAACACTGGATCGATTTATAAGGAAACTTAATTACTTAGTGAAATGCATTAGTGTTATTTTAAAGTAATTAAGAGTTCAAATTAAGATATATACATATTCAATTTCTCTTATTCGTTACCCACTTTAACTATACATAACATTTATGAACAAGTACTCCATATTAAATTCCATTCCACCTAATTCCCAAAAATAAAATTAAATTAATAGCATTAAACCGTTTCACGCGGAATTGCAGTCATACATAGTATAATTAAGTATATTAGTAGATGCGTGCATGTTTAAAATTGTACACTACAAATTAATCCTACCTAGTCTATGTATGAATAATGGAGCATTAATATCAACTGTAACTAAAAAATAATTAAAATAGATATTACTAGACCTAATGATCCTAGTCTGGCTATTTAGTTTCCTATATATAACAGCTTGCGTTAAATATGATATAGTATAGTACTATAATATAATCCAATAAATAAATACGCGGGATTAAGATATAATTTATATATATTCATACATAATTATTGTTGGTTTATATATGCACCAACTAATCACTTTACAATATTATGGATAGAAATGTAGAAGGGAGAATGTACTAAATATAGTATTAACAAGATTACAAATAAAATTAAAGGAGAAGAAGCATATGATCTTCTTACACCTTTTTACATAATCTTCAAGAGAACAGCGTGTAGAAGCCGAGTCAAGGTAGAACCTCTTCCCGCAAGAAAAAACACGCCCCGGTAGTGCTCCGGTCTTGGCGGATCTTCCCCAAAGATAAAATGGCTTTTCCTTTCGTCGAGGCAGTACCGCAATCGCTGGAACTCCGACGAACAAAAGAAGATGGAGAACTAGATTGTTAACTAAGATGCAAATGCTTTGTGATGCAAATGCTTTTTGATTGTGGTGTATTTGAATGAATGGTGAATGACCCTATTTATAGGTGCATCATTTCACTCAGTCACAATGGTGATTGTGACGTATTAATTGCTGATTGCGTGAATTTCTCTAATCAGCAATTATGACAATTTGATTTGATTGCGTAATTTCCTCTAATCAGCAATTATGGAGGGTTATAGCGACCAGATTCAACGAACCTACTCCAATCATCATTTATGAAAAGATTCGTAATCCGATTTTTGAGGATATCCCTCCTACATGGGATAATAATTTCGTATTAATTCCCATTACTTCTCACATAACCTCTCCAGTAGATGAGTCAAATTATACTCACCCACTACTCTCATTTAATTGGTGATTAATTTAACAATTAACCCTTACTAACCAATTAAATCCAATTAATTTAATTAATTAATTAAATTAATTCCTACAATCCCCTACATGAGTGAAATTTGGTGAACGGAAAAATATCAATTTTGGTCCTTTAGGATATGCAAAATCCAACTTTAGTCCTCAAGTTTGGTAATTTCTCAAAAGTGGTACTTTTTGGTTCGCTTTTGGTACCAAAATTACCAAACTTGAGGACTAAAGTTGGATATTGCATATCCTAAAGGACCAAAATTGATATTATCCCTTTGGTGAACCCACATGAAATGCAGACACACAATCCAGCCCTCGTGAGACACTAATGTATCCGGATAGGTAGCTTGAAACTTTGAACCTTCCGTAGTCCAACACTATCGAGTACACCGGTGTCTTAGTAGACACAAGGTCTTTGAACTACTCCTCATTAGCGTATACTGAGACAACAGTGTGAACGCATCAATATCTCTCATCATCCTTGTTCTCACGTTTTGGTCCGTTTTGGCCATGGACCCCCTTTGGATTCATAAGTGTTTCACTTGAAGCGGCCACTCACTTCACACTTACATAGGTGATCTCCTATTTTGAGTACCCTGCTATACTCAACCAGCCTCTACCAGGCCTTTTAGGAATCATTAAAAGTCAGAGACTTAACCTCACCACAATACGGGTTCCATACTTTGTAGTATTGCTCTACTAAGGAATGGATGGTACCAAGTTTCACTTGAACCTCCACAGTTTCGTTTTCCCATTGAACCAAGTTCTTGGGATCTCCAGTCATCAAGGTTGGGTTTCCACTGTTTCAGCTCTTTTCTTTGTGGATTTTAATCCCATTCCTTCTAGCAATTTATTCATTTGATCTCGATTAATTGCTTTCGTGAGTGGATCCGCTATATTATTTTTGACCTCACGTAGTCAATTGAAATTACACCACTCGAGATCAATTGTATCACCGTGTTGTGTCACTTACGGATATGTCTAGACTTACCATTGTACATATCACTAAGAGCTTTTCCAATTGTGGCTTGACTGTCACAATGTACCATCACCGTAGGGACTGGTTTGTTCCAACATGGAATGCCCTCTAGGAAGTTTTTAAGCCATTCAGCTTATTCCCCAACTTTATCTAAAGCTATGAACTCAGATTCCATTGTGGAACGGGCTATACAGGTTTGTTTTGTAGACCTCCAAGACACTGTTCCACCTCCAATAGTGAATATGTATCCACTTATGGAGAACGAGTCTTTTGTGTCAGATATCCAGTTTGCATCACTGTACCCTTCAAGTACTGTTGGATACTTAGAATAGTGTAGCCCCACATTAAGAGTGTATGTCAAGTATCTCAACACTCTTCTCAATGCTTTCCAGTTCTCATTGCTTGGGTTACTCATGTATCCACTCAGTTTGTTAACTGAACACGCTATGTCAGGACGTGTATAATTTGTTATGTACATTATACTTCCTATAACCCTTGCATACTCAAATTGAGCTACTGGTTCACCTTTGTTTTTGCTAAGGTACACATTTGGATCCATGGGTGTCTTAGCCAGTGGATCGTCGAATGCATTGAACTTCTTCAACACTTTCTCAACGTAATGAAATTGTGATAATGCAATTTCATCAGATGTCTTTTGGATTTTAATTCCAAGTATCACATCTGCTATACCCATGTCCTTCATGTCAAAATTTCGATTCAACATCCTTTTAATGTCAACGATTATATCATGACTGCTTCCCATGATAAGCATATCATCTACATAGATGCAGACAATGACAAATCCATTTGGTGTAGTTTTCACATACACGCACTTGTCACACTTGTTAATTCGAAAATTATTTGACATCATTGTGTTGTCAAACTTCACATGCCATTGTTTTGGAGATTGTTTAAGTCCATACAACGATCGCACGAGTTTGCACACCTTTTTCTCATTTCCAGGTGCTATAAAGCCTTCTGGTTGGTCCATGTATATTTCTTCCTCCAACTCACCATTTAAGAAGGTTGTCTTCACATCCATTTGATGGATCTATAGAGTGTGCAGTGCAACAATCGATATAAGTACACGAATAGACGTAATTCGTGTCACTGGTGAGTAGGTATCAAAGAAATCATACCCTTCCTTTTGTCTGAAGCCTTTAGCCACCAACCTGGCTTTATACTTATCTATTGATCCATTAGCTTTATACTTTCATTTTAGGATCCATTTGTATCCTAAGGTCTTACAACCCTTTGGTAAATCTACCAATTCCCACGTATGGTTTTGCATGATGGAGTCAATTTCACTATTTATGGCTTCTTTCCAAAATGGTGCATCTGGACGAGATAGAACTTTAGTTACAGATTTGTGCTCATCTTCAACCACATACGTGAAGAAATCTTGACTAAAGTCTTTTTCTACTTTAGCTCTTTTACTATGTCTTGTTCTACACTTTCTTGGGTAGACTGAATCGTAGTACTATCTTCAAGTGATCTTTTGCTAGAACTCACTTGTTCATTTCCTTTACTAGGAAATATGTTTTCAAAGAATATTGCATTCCTTAACTCTATCATAGTGCCTTCAGTCATGCCAGGTATCTCTGATTTGTGAATCAGAAATCTGTAGGCACTAGTGTTAAGTGCATACCCAACAAATATGCAATCAACCGTTTTAGGTCCAATTCTAACTTGTTTAGGTAGTGGCACTTCAACTTTGGCCAAACACCCCCACACTTTGAGGTATTTGTATGACGATTTACGTCATCAATAAAAGTAATAAAATACTTTTTTCCCTCCTCTAGTTTGCACAAACTTTAAATCACACGTATCAGTGTGGATTAACTCTAGAGGTTTAGTGCTCCTTTCCGTTGTTGGAAATGGTTGTTTTGTCATTTTTGCTTCTACACACACTTCACATTTACTTGAAGTCTCAACATTTGATACTTTAAGCAAATCAAGATTATTTCATCTTTTAATCGATTTAAGATTTACATAATCAAGATTATTTAATCTTTTAATCGATTTAAGATTTACATGTCCCAATCTTAAATGCCATATTGAGGAGCACTCAATAATATAAGCAGAAGTAGAAGTATTTTTATTCATAACTTTCTTGCCTTCATGGCCTACAACCATAGCATTGAGCTTAAAAAGCCCATTATCAAGATAACCACGGCCCAAGAATTGGCCAAAATTGCTAAGCACTAGTTTATCAGACTCAAATACAAGCTTGAACTGATGACTAACTAGCAGGGAGCCTGAGATCAGGTTCTTATGGATGTCTGGGATATGCAGCACATCCTTCAGCTTCAGTTCTTTCCCGGAGGTGAGCTTCAGAGTCACGCTCCCAACATCGGCTACATCAGATGAGGCTTGATTCTCCATGTGCAGCTTCCTCCTTTCAACGGGCGCATAAGTGGAAAAGACATTTTTCTCCAAGCTGACGTGGCAGGTAGCGTCAGTGTCCATGAACCACTCATTTGGATTTGCCACCAAATTAGCTTCAAAGACCACAGCAGCCAAGTCATCATCAGTTAGAGCCCATTCAACCACGTTGGTATTGTGGTTCTTGCCTTTGTTCTTCTTAGACTGACGACAATCTTTGGCCTTGTGGTTCGGCTTGCCACAGTTGTAGCATCCCCACTGAACTTGGGCTTTTGCACTGACTTTTTGCCTTTATCGTCGGACATTTTTCTCTTTTTGGAGGGTCCCGCACGATGTTCAGTTAAGTTTGCCTTTGCCTCCATTGAGGATTGACCAAACTTCTCATCCATCTTCCTGTTGTCCTCTTCGATTCTTAGTTTGACAATTAAGTCATCTAGAGACATCTCCTTTCGCTTGTGTTTGAGATAACATTTGAAGTCCTTCCACAATGGAGGCAGCTTCTTAATCACAGAGCCGACAACGAATACTTCTGGAAGCGACATCCCCTCAGAGAAGATTTCGTGCACAATCAGTTGGAACTATTTCACTTGTTCAACCACAGATTTAGAGTCCACCATAATGAACTCCAAGTACTTGACTATCACGTACTTCTTCGTACCGGCATCTTCCGTCTTGTACTTCTTCTCCAAAGATTCCCACAACTCTTTGGATGTTTTCATGTTTAGATACACGTTGTACAGTGCATCACTAAGTCCGTGTGGATATAGTTCTTGCACAAGTAATCAGCGGAGGTCCATTGATCAAGAGCGATACGCTTTTATATATCAGGCTCATTCTCATCCACCACTAGTGCAGACTCCTTTAAGAAGTTCACCAGATTCAGCGTGGTGAGGTAGAACAGCATCTTTTGCTGCCACCTCTTGAAGTCAACACCCGTGAACTTCTCGGACTTCTCCGCTGGAGCTGGAGACACGAATGGTCTCGGCATGATTCAAACCCAACAGGATTCACAGTTTCTCTTGGAAAATCAGTCCCAACAGAGTCCCTATTGACATTGGAGGTTTCACCCACTTTTGGGATCAATGCTCCGTTAATATCCATATCAGTTGTCATGGTGATTGATGGGTGCAGAGGCTATATATTTCTTCTTGCTATTATTGGTTTATATGTGCACCAACCAATTACTTTACAATATTATGGATAGAAATGTAGAAGGGAGAATGTACTAAATATAGTACTAACAAGATTACAAATGAAATTAAAGGAGAAGAAGCAGATGATCTTCTTACACCTTTTTACAGAATCTTCAAGAGAACAGCGTGTAGAAGCCGAGTCAAGGTAGAACCTCTTCCCGCAAGAAGAAACACGCCCCGATAGTACTCCGGTATTGACGGATCTTCCCCAAAGGTAAAACGGCTTTTCCTTTCCGGCGAGGCATCACCGCAATCGCTGAAACTCTGACGAACAAAAGAAGATGGAGAACTGGATCGTTAACTAAGATGCAAATGCTTTGTGATGCAAATGCTTGTTGATTGTGGTGTGTTTGAATGAATGGTGAATGACCCTATTTATAGGTGCACCATTCCACTCAACCACAATGGTTATTGTGACGTATTAATTGTTGATTGCGTGATTTCCTCTAATCAGCAATTATGAAGGGTTATAGCGACCAGATTCAATGAACCTACTCCAATCATCATTTATGAAAAGATTCGTAATCCGATTTTTGAGGATATCCCTCCAAATAGGACAATAATTTCGTATTAATTCTCATTACATCTCACATAACCTCTCCAGTAGATGAGTCAAATTACACTTACCCACTACACTCATTTAATTGGTGATTAATTTAACAATTAACCCTTACTAACCAATTAAATCCAATTAATTTAAGTAATTAATTAAATTAATTCCTTCAATTATAATATATTCAAATTCGTGTACTTGGGTGCATAGAGTACTTGTCTTATTTTAATAGAATAAATATTGAAATATATAGAGTTGTATTTGATCACTAATTCACAAGATATGATATATATATATATATATATATATATATATATATATATATATATATATATATATATATATATATATATATATAAAATAGTTAAGAGTTGTGTAATTTGTTTATATTTTCAAATAACTCATGAAACTAAACCCAATATTTAGATGAAGCAAATCTCTTAAATTTATTTAAAATATAGCAATTTAAAATTTGATAATCTCTAAAAATACAACACATTGATTAATCGTATATCAATTTTATTTTTTCTCAAATATGAGACACCTGAGAGAGAGAGCGCGCGAGCCAGAAAGAGATCAATATAAACTTTTTAATTTTTATAGAGTTGTCATTTTAATCTTATCTTATCTTAATATATTAAAGGTGAGAAGGATTTGATAAACTTTTTTAGACCCTTTTATCTCTCTTCATTTTTATTATTTACAATGTCATCCTTATCTAGATGTTCATTTTCTTCATCATGATGCATATTTTCTTCATCATGATGCTCATTTTCTTCATCATGATGCATATTTACTTCATCAAGATGCTCATTTCCTTCATCATGATGCTCATTTCCTTCATCTTGATGCTCATTTTCTTCTTCATGATGCTCATTTTCTATTTAAGGTAAGTCAAGTGACCTGTGATTTTCTATTTACAGTATTCTGAGTTTTGAGAACGATGTTGTTGAGTATCTTGAATATATACACAACATGTGATTGATGGGATATTTAGATACTTACAACTTTAGAAGCTTTTCTATTATCAGATAATGATAATTATTTTTTAAATGGAAGCCAGAGAATTTCCTACTTACTTTAGACGACCATATCAAGAAAGCCGACTTTGGTAGGGCTTATGTAACCACGTATTATATGAGTTAAGATAAGCACTTTATCTTAATATCTTAATCTTAATATCTTGCGGAGTATATGAGAAACTTTTTTTCTAATTTTATCCCCCAACTTAAATATTTTTTTTTACATGCTTAACCTTACATTTAATTAGTTACATTTATTAGTTTCTTATTTTTATTCCTTTTAACGTTTAGTTAAGGTAATTTGAAGGCCTTTTCAATTCTTCAATAGCCTTTTCAATTCCTTAAAAGCATGAATCGTTCAGTTTCAAAAGGGTGAGTTCGGAATAGCGATAAAAT
Source organism: Pogostemon cablin (assembly GCA_023678885.1). Lineage (NCBI taxonomy): Eukaryota > Viridiplantae > Streptophyta > Magnoliopsida > Lamiales > Lamiaceae > Pogostemon > Pogostemon cablin. The sequence goes on along the minus strand of CM042961.1, from coordinate 12,756,752 downwards.
GAATTTGATGATTTTGATTTTCACTGTATTTGATGATTTCTGTGGAATATCAGTCCCCCCGTAATACCAGAGGATACGCCCAATTCTTCTTCTCTGTCTTCATCTTCCACGGAGGCAAATCATAAGGATTAAAAAATCAGGAGTAGTGGTGCAACTGAAGAACAGGAACAGGATCGAGAGAAGAGAGTAAGTAGCAGTAATTCAAGATCATTTATTAATTAATTAATAGTACTTCAGTTGTGCATGATCCATCACCATCAGTACCGCAAAATTTTTATTTTATTTTATTTATATTATAAAAAGAGAGATTAAGGAGGGATCTATGTATCTAACAGTGGGATTTGATGCCTGCCTTAAAGGTTAGTGTTCCTTTGTTTCACCATATAAGAAATAGTGAGTGGGTGTGTTAGGTTGAAGGCGAAAAAGAGAAGCAAAAAAGGGAAAAAGAAGCGAGATTTGCGTTCATGACAAAGAGCGAGATTGATAACGTGGATGATGGTTACAGATAAAGAAAGTACGGGCAGAAAGCTGTGAAGAACGACCCTTTCCCAAGGTAATTGGAGTAGGAGTAGTGTTTCTAATGGAGTAGTGTAAGATCGATGATGATGTTGGTGAACAGAACATTCATCCATATTGTAAGTTCGACATTCAATCAAGTATTTGCCATTACAATATTGTTTAGAATTATGTCATCAATTAATAAGTAAACTCTTTACAGTCCTGTTGATTTATTAAACCAATGGTTCAAGCAGATGCCATTTGTAAATTTTAACTGAAAATGTGATTGGAAGTTTACTATATATTCATGTATATTAGGTATGATGAAAAAGTTGTGCGAGTTCCTATTCAATATTTGTTTTAGAAGCTAAACTATGCTGCATCTTCTTGAATGCTTCCAAGAGGGTATTGTGACTTATGTTTCAAGCAAGTTTAGTTGGCTCTTAATATGCTAACTAATTTGTTGTAATTAACCTTACTGTTCGTTTATGATGCTTAATTTCAAGGAATTTGTATCATTTTTATTTGCTTTCAGCTCTTGGAGCCAGCTTGCAGCAGAAAGTTGAATGTGAAACTTGAAGATGAGCTTCGTATTATTGGTTCAGTCATTTCCTTAACCCATCCAGCTCTACAATATCGACTGATGTTGTACGTGATTTCCTTGGTGCAGTTATTTTTAAGGTTTATGATTATGACAGTAAACAATGTCAAATTCCAAAGAATCATTTTAGTAAATTTCTTCGTATACGCGAGGTAGTGTACCGAAAAAAGATTAGTTGATATTTGCAATTCTTTTTTCTTTATTGGGAGATGTTCTAATTGTTAGTAATTTTGGAGGAGACCCTAGAGGTTGCAAATTCATCTACGGGATATAAGCTTTCTTTTCGAAATCAATCGTGTAAATTTGAACTTCGTTTCATATTAAAATTATACCTTTCTCTCGATTTCATACCTGCATTCCTTTGGAAAAAGGATCTATGTGTCTAATGTGACGTTTTAAGTATTCGTATTTGTTTTCATCCGTGAAATTTTACTATTTTGGGCTATTTAGTTGCTGATTAATAAGAGTTTGTTCGGTTTTTTTCCCTTCCATCTTGGTTTAGTTATTATTATTATTTCTTCTGCCCTTTACGCAGCTTTATCTATTCCTCATTTGCTTTCTCTCCCGTAGTCTCACAACAACTCACGAACGATATCGTTTTGTTGGAGACTGGAGATTACATAGGAAGGAAATGGTAATGTAGTTGGCTCTGTATAAAGGAAAAGAAATATTTGGCTTTGTATTCTCTTAGTTTGTAGAAGAAGCTAAAGTCATACAAGTTGGGAAAATCAGGCGTTACTGCTATTGTTATCATTACGTTGATTGAAACACTTGAAGCTCACAAGCTTCTCAAAGTAATTAGTTTCCTATTTTTCTTTTATATTCTTTAAAAGAATAATTTCATTTCATTGTTTATATATTATGTAGTTCTAGCGTTCTGACAATAGAATAATCAACGATTGAATGTCAAAATTTTCTTTCATGCCAACTGTATCCTTCACTGTTGGTGGTAAAGTTATTTATCTCTTCCCATGAGTTAAGCATCAAATCATTAATAATGAAGTGTTGTTATTGTTTTATTTTATTTTATTTTAATTTTATATGGGTTTGCAAGGTATTGTCAAGAAAGTTGTTGGGCTTGGTGGTTGGCATTGGATGATATATTTCAACTCTCACAAATAGCACGAACTTGGTCTTATATCTTTGGCTCACTTTTCTAATTGGATGTTGTTAATTGTGAACTTTTATTAACTATTTTCTTGGTTGATTATGTCATCTTTTATTGCACGTCTGTGAAGTAATTAGAACATAGTTAATTTAAAATTGAAATTTAATTTCAAACTTATATGTTATTATATTCATTGCTTTTACTAATAGGAATGGGAATTTTGATTATTTGTGTCCAATTACAGTTATTTTTTTACAATCTAATATAAATTTGAATTTAACTTATGTCTCTTGATAAAGCAAGTTAAGAAAATTTGAGCACTTTTGTTATTGGTTGGGGTGGGATTTATTTGCTATAAATTGACTGTTTGATTGGAAATCAGGTGCCAAGAGAATGGAAATGGAACCTGGGAAGTTATTCATTGGTGGGATTTCTTTGGACACCAGTGAAGAGCGTCTGAAATAGTATTTCTAGACTTTGATGAAGTTAAAGAGGCATTATAATAAAGGATCGCACTACGGGTCGTGCCCGTGGTTTTGGTTTCGTTATTTTCGTGCATCCTTATTTGCACAACATTTTCCTATTGAATGTGATGCATTCATTTTAGTTTATTTGTTGAAACCATTCAATGCTGTTGAGAATATGCTCAACTTATATCGGAAATTTCTGTTGATAAAAACTCTTCATAAGCTATAATTTATGCCTTTCATGAACACTAAAAAGAATACTATAAGGATATTTTGGTTTGTATGCTCCGTGTGACATTTTTGTGGCTATGCAGTGGATGTGCATGAATGATGGCTCCTTTTTTTCTTTTATACACATACACTGTCATATGCATAGAAGGTTTATACTAACATCTGTGAATGTTTTGTTTTCTAATTGCATTAAATAAAGTTTGCACTTAGTTTCGTTGCTTTTTTAAAAAGTTTAGGATTCTCTGTTAAGCAGGATGAAGATTTCTTAGGAATCAAGAACTCAGGTTTTAACAGGATGAAGATGGCTTAGGAATGAAGAAACAAAATTCAAAATGCAAGTTTAACTAAGCTAGCAGGATTTTTTTTTTCTTTTTCTGTTGTATTGCCATTTATGATGACAACATCCTGTTCTTACCTGCACACCATTTCACTATATATTTCTATGGGTGTCATTTTAAAGATGCTAAACCAATACAATTTTCACTAATAATAAATTTAAAATAAAAAAGATAAACTTTTGGAAAAAAATTGGGTGAAATTAATGCAAGTAATCTTTTCGACTTATATTTAAGTTAAATAATTGATCTTATTACAAAAATTATTTAGGAGCACTCTCCTATGAGACAGATATACAGATTATGAAATTGGTTGATCCATTATTATAATATAATATAATTATTATATAGATAGAGTATATTTATTAATTGAGAGTTAAAGTATGTTTGTTATGAATCATACTATAATACTTTAAAATCATATTTTAATGTATCATTTATCTAAAAATAAACATAGTTTATCTACATAACAATCATATTTTAAAACATCTCACAACTCGTCTTACATATAAACACCGTTTCACAAGAGATTTATCATTATTTAAACTATAATTCTATTAATATGGAGTACTATATATCAATATGGATGTAATTTTAAATGTGTAAATTACACGTACCAATCAAATTTATACATATTTATTTTATTTAATTATTTATTTTAATTAATTACAAGCTTACAGTAAATAGAAATTAAGAATAATTAGTATTTATTTTAATAACATAGAAAATAACATGAATAAAGAAAATTACACTATCATCTTTAATTGCATTGAGTGATGGCATCTTATATCAAACTAAAAACTTTTCTCCAGTATAATCTAAACCTTAATAAATACGTCGTAGGTAGAGTCCAGAGAGGAAAAAAAGAAAAAAGGAAACATTAATTTTAAATTTTAATAGAGACATAGGTTTTAATTAATTAATAAATGTCAATCTTATCTTCGGTGACATGCAATCTTATCATGTCCACCGTCTCTCTGGGTTCTAAATTATCTAATTTTAATATGCTCTTTTCAATATGAATGAATTGTTTTAATGGAATATTGGTAAATATATATATATATATATATATATTAAAAATTACAATTTTTTTAAAAAAAATTGTTAGTAAATTAATTTAACAATAGAAATATTTTTTTTAATGAAAAATATTACTCATCTCAACAAAAATATAAAATATACAACATATCATAATTTGAAGAATATCTAAACACTAAATTTTTATGTATTAAAAAGTAATTCGTAAAATATAAGAATTTTATAAGTAATATTTTTCATTGAGAAAAGTAAAGTTCATCTCTCTAAAAAGTAACTTTTCATGTAATAAAAAAAATCAATAAATCAAGATGGACGCTTAACCCAATTCAAACAAGTATTTGCATTACTTTTTTTATACATATTAGTATTCGATCTATAGATTAAATAGTTTGGGGGACTAGAACCACCGTCTAATTGCAAAAACTCATTTCAAGAATTGATCCCATACTTATTAATCCCATTTAGGGAATATACACTTCAAATCTAACACAAATACTAACCAACCTCGCTATTACTTAGGGCGGGGAAAAATACCGAAATTTTGGTATACCGCCCTTATCATAACGAAAAATACCAATTTTACCGAAATTTTAGGTATGCCGAAATTTTTGGTAAGGTATGATACCGTATTGAAAATTTTGGTACGATAAAGGTATATAAAAAATCAATACCGCGGTATTTTGGTATATGCCGAAATACAGTAAAATATTCAATTTTTTGAGTTATATGATACGATATTACCATATTAGATGATACATACAATTATAATTATTATTTATGTATTATAATTTTTAATTTAATTATATATATACACTATTTTATTAAAGATTAAATCTAAAATCCTACTGTACATTTCTTCATAATTATAAATTATTGATAAAGATCATTGACTTACATGATATTAGTACTTATTTTTTAATTAAGTAATTATATGTATATGAAAATTTAAAAGTGTTGATTTTAATATAAGTTCCATATATTTTTGTGTAGATCTCTTAGGTATTATTTATTTAATGACAAACACTTTGTAAAACGGGTTTAGATATATTAATTATGTAAACTCGGTTACTGTTTAGTACATAAAAAATTACTCTTTAGCACATGAATTGTTACTTTTTAAATTAAAAAATTACTCTTCAAATTCTTGTAAATCCCTATGTATCGATTACTTTAAGTACATGAAAAATTACTTTTTAGAGATACGAATTATTACTCTATTGTGTAAAAATTATTACTCTTCAAAGAGTTATTTTTTATATATTAAAGAGTAATATTAAAAAATAAGGCTTACCTGTAAACCCGGTTTTCATGAGACTTACTCTTATTTAATTTGGTCGTTTGCAGATTGTCGTATATTTTTGAATTTGTTATTTATTAGAGTATGTTTTATAGCTATCTTTCACTTTTCTAGTACATGGTTTTTATAAGATTTATTGAATTTTAGATGTATAACGGTATAACAAACTATGTAATAGGATGATATATACCGATATTTTAGGTATGGTATGACATACCGAAATATTGGTAAGCAGAAGGTATACTACTTTCTTATACCGAAATATTGGTATACCGAACTAAGGTATACCGAAAGTTTAGGTAAGGTAACGGTATGATTTTTTAAATACCGAAAATTTCGGTACGGTATATGGTATGACAAAAAATCTTCGGTATGCCATACCGCCCACCCCTACTATTACTATGGCTTCCCTATGGGATATATGTCATTAACTAGAGAAGAAGAAATTGCAAACATCTACTGTCAAACCGTGGATGCGTGTTAAGAAAGAAAAGAGAACATTTAGTAGCATTTAATTCGGAAGACGTTGATGGGGAAGTTTAAATGATAATAAGTGATAGTAACTGAGACCAACAATCAACAAGAAACTGCTAAAAATGTGAAACCATATATATTGAGATTAATGATCATGTGCTAAATTGTATTTGAATCATGCATTCTTATTCTTACTCATGAAGTCATGTATTAATTAATGGAATAATTTAAAATTTTGTTCTATATATAACTAATTATATCCAGCTCCTTTGTAGTCCTTTTCAATATTGTATTTTCTTTAGTTATTGCTAAATTTTAATCATTTTAATGAAATTTGAATTTTTAGTAGAAAATATCAAGTGAATCAGAAGTACGTTGTCTATTGGATTTAGGATTAACACTTGCGTGGTAAGTTTACATTAAAATTATTTTACATTTTCTTAATTAATTATTAGTACATTTTATTAAAAATATTCATTTTTTATTTACACTATAAATTATTCATGAAATAGTTATTATAATCACTTTTCATTAATTCAGTATCATTTTTTATTAAAATGTATCACTTATCAATTTTAAGGAACACGTTTCGAGTGTCTCACGTAAGTGTTTTCGTAAATCAACATTATAATTATAAAGATGCAGAAATAATTAATTTCTTGATATTATTCTAAATGTTCTAATTTGAAGAGCTTGAAGGCTATACCAACAATTTCATAAAAACAAATATATAGGTCAGATGATCAGTTGAATGCAGTTTTTACGTACAATTTATCTATCTTAGCAGGTACAATATTCAAATAATAAGTTGTGTTCAATTTCAACAAATACATCGAAACATCCGGCCCCATTGGGGGAGTTCATATTTTAATACTCAAATTTTATTTTATTTTTCTTTTCTTTTTCAATTTTGATCATTTTTATTTAATTTTTATCATTTTAAGTTCGAAATTTTTAAATTTGTTCGGAATTCAATTTTGTATTCTATGGAAACGACTTGTTTGCATGTATTTTGAATACATTTTGAAAATTTCTGAATACATAGTGTTAATCTCATAAAGTTATTTGATGGATAAGATAGAATCACATTTCTAAATACATATCACAAAACATGAAAATCCGAATACACGAAAATATATAAAACAAAATAATTGAACCCGCATTGAACACCGAAATCGTCGATGAAAGTTTCAGCAAATTGAACCCCACATATACGAAGAATTTAAATTTTCAGGAATTGCATACTACTACTAGAAAACTGTAAATAGATAACTGTAAATAGATATCGGTGATATGTAAATCTGATATCTATGAACTCGCTGACCGATATCTAAACTAACATCGATATCTATAAAAACCAAAGTATTGTAATAAATATCGGTGATTGTGTAATGATATCTTTTAGTGACGTCTATTCTTATTTTATATATAGGTTATTATAATCGTTATATTTTCACTAATATTAATATAATAATTCTATTTTTTAATAATTAACAAAAAATTAAAATAGAAAACGTGTTCTAAAAATCTAAATCGTGTTGATCAATTTAACACAAAAACTATTTATCCATTTACAGAATCAAACTCTTAACATAAAATTTCCACCTTCTAAGCCTTAATCATATGGGGCAAAGCATGAAAGAACGCCCAATTTTCCAAAATCGACTGAAGCCCTAAACCTGTTCATCTTGTCGCGAGAGGAACGATGAACCCTATCGGAGGCCGCACCCGCCTCCCGCTCGCACCGATGCACCTGACACCGTCTCGCAGCAGCCGCATCCGCCTCCCGCTCGCGCCCGACGCACCTGACACCTGCTCGCGCGGCCTCTTCAGCCTACCTTCTCGTGACGGCCTCTCCTCTTTCCTTCTCTGGGGTTTTTCCCTTCATTGTTGGTTGCTTCTTCAATTTCGGTAGAGTGCTTATCTACAAGTTTTCTCTTTATTTGCCTTTAATTTCTTCTTCTATTGTTTAGGCCTTTATTTTCCACATGAAAATGGACTATATAGTGGTGTGATAGTTTTAAAATCTGTAGGCTAAGGGAGAAGTGGATTGACTAGTGGAAGACGAGATGCGACGTAACTCCAAAAAAAACCTTCCGATTTTCTCAAAAACCTTCCCCCTCTCCCCACATTCAACTTCAAGGTGCGTTGTGTGCCTCACTTTGTTTCAATCTCTAACAAAATTTTGCTCGAGTGGCGTCAGTGCTATTGTTGATTTGTTAAAATAAGGGTTTTGAAATTATTTCTGAATTAGATATTCAATGTGGAAAATCATGGTATCAGCTATTTGAGAATGAACTATTTTTGTCTATGTTTAGGCATTGGTGTGTACTGGAAAGTTGGTTTTTGGTTGCTTATTTCTTGTTTGATTGTTAGGGTTTCTAATAATAATGATGAATAATTTGAGTTCTTCAGAGGATTTTTTGTGCATTATGTTCGATGTGGAGAAAAGTGGTTTTTTCTGAGAAATAAGTAATCCTTTCCCATCATTTTGTCTTGGTGTTCGTTAAGCTTAAAAAACCAGACAAGCAATCCCTATGCTTCCATGATATCAATTTTACGGTAAGGTTCTTCTTATTAAAATGCCTATGTTGAATATAAACTTTTATTGTTAGTGGAGTAGATTAGTATTTTTGTGGTTCGTGTGGCTATTTGTGAGGGATGGAGGAAGAGAGAGAGAGATAACTTAGCGCCTCCTACTTGTATCTATGTTTCAGGATCATCCTATGATGGCTGGGGAATATGAGAGGGTTAGAGCTGCGAATTGGAGGATTATGCACTCATGTAAAGAAATCATTCTCAAAAATCCCTGTGGTGTCAGTCATTTAGTGGGTAGAATACGCAAAAATTGCAAGAAAATTTGATATGTGATGTGCTTTGATCACAACCTCAACAAGCTTTGGGAAGTAAATCTACAGGTGCATTAGCAGACCTACCATTGACAGTTCTGATACTTGATTGTAATTGTTGTTATTTTTTGCTATTAATCCAATATAATACATTATTCTATCTACTGATTTTCTTTGCTGTTTGACAGAAGGATTTTCCCCATAATGCTCATCACAGGGAGATTGCTATCTCAATAAGTAATTATACATTGAGGCATGGCGATTCAGGCTTGGTAATTATTGGTGGTAGAATGGAGATGCAGCCTCATGTATGTTGTTTATCCTTTCCCAATTTCCTTAATGAAAGTTCGAATCATTTTTTAAGTTATGGAGTTCAAGTTATAATATTTTTCGTTTCTACCAGAACTTAAGAGATTTTCCTTTTCAATTCATTTAGCATACGAGCATCCAACTATGTTAGTTCCTAATTGCATGAAATTGTAAATTATAAATTTACATATATGCCATTTAATTCTTAAGTTATATAATAGTATATGCAGTCCGGTTTTTATAATAATCACAATCTATGATTGCTTCTCCATGTAGCTAAAATACTTTCTTATCCCTTATTGCTTAATATGCATAATAAACAAAACTGATAAAAATATAGTGATGCATTTTTTGCAACTCTCCCTCATGTGTCTTTGCTTGTAAATTTTCAGATCTTAATCCTTTATTGCTCTTACTGCAATTACTTGTATGCAGCTTGAAAACACCATTTATATTGTCAACTATAGAATTTAGGAATTCAAGTCCTCCATTTTAAACTAAGTGCTACCTGATAATGGGCATCAATCACATGTGAATTGTAAAGTACTCGATCTTCCTCAGAGGCTTCCAGGGTATGATGGGGGCTTTAGTATTTGAAGTTTCGTCTAGATGTTAAACAAAGAATTGGGTTTCTTAAAGCCTGAAACTGAACAATTGCCTCTCTATCTCTCTTTTAATTGTTCTGTTTAATGGTCTTGAATTTCTCATGTTCTTTAGTTGTTACAATAATAAGTATGAGTTTCAGGTTGTTAATCCCTAGCATTTCTTTTTTTGTTGGAGCATTCCATATTTATATGTTCCATTTAGATTATGTTCTGATGATTTTAGTTTTGTATGTTCCATGTGTCCGACATATAAGTGGCTTTTTTTAACACCAAACATCCCTATGCTGTATCTCTTTCTCTATTTGATGCTGTATTACAATTTATATTTTTCTTTTACCCAGATGCATGTTGATCCTATCGAGGAGATTGAGATGGCTGCAAAGAATGCTGAGGCACATGGAAGAAGTGCCACTGAAAAGGACGTAAGAATGTTGTCTTTCTTTCCCTAGTTTGTATGCTTTAAATCTTTCTTTTGAATAGCTTATAGTGTTTACTTACTCAACTTGGTCTATGTTAAGACTGATGTTATCTGAAATTATGAGTTTCTAAAAAGTAGATGTGGATTGTTTCCTCTTTTCTTCCCTCGTTTTTTCTCATAGAAGATCGTTCACCTTTCCTTAGTAATTTACAAATGAAAGGTGACGAATTCCTAGGACGGAGGTAGTAATAACTTAAACCAAATAGTAATAACAATAAATAAAACAATAAAATAAAAACCAACCTTGTGGATGTTTATAAACTCTCCAGTTTGTTGCTATGACCACACATACTATGTTTGTGTTATATTCGTCTTTTCGGAGCCCTTCACATTTGTGCATGTAAATTCAGTTCAAAACGTTTAGGAATGCATGTTGGATTATTTTTACCTACTATCATATCCTTTTTTGCCCGAGGAACATCAATTTGAAAGAAGCTTCATATCTGGTTAGATTTAAATTCTTAACAAGGGTGTTGCTTCCTAATGTCTAGGTTCCTAAACTTGACATTCTTCCAGACAGGTTAAATTCTTAACAAGTATGTTGCTTCCACACCCTTTGTAAAGATCCACATTAAAACCCTATCCTAATTGGTTAAATTCATAGTTTAAATAAAAATAAGAGTTCATTTCCCCTAAAGAAGAGGTAATAATTGTTGTTTACTAATTGAAAATGTGTCACAACTTAAAAAAATAATACTTAAAAAATGAATAATTGGGAAATCCAAAAGAGGCGCGCCATGAGCCTCCTCGCCTCAGGCGCGCCTTTAACAACTATGGAATTAAGCCAATGATGCAACTTGTGGAAGGAAAAGTAGTTTAACAGGTGATGTGCAGACTTTATATAGATTGAAATTATTTTGAAACAGGTATTCATGATGGTCCAGAAATAATAAATATTCTTAAGTTGAGTCAAATAAAAAGTGAAAACGTTATCCGAATAAATTAGATTATTTATTTGTAATTATTTCTTGATTTCCAAATATTATTTGCCTATAAAGTCCTTATTATATATATTATATTGCTAATCTTGTTTACAATCTTCCAAGGGTATGCATAACTGTGATTTATTTATCTTCTGTTCAGGAGTCTGATAGTGCTGGAATGGTTGATCTAAGACACTTTGCTTTTTATGCTTTTGGTGGTCGAAGTGGTGAGTTGCGATGGGCCAGAAAAAAAGAGGTAATTTTTTACTTTTGTTGTCTGTCTATTGATGGATCCTTCCACGTTTGAGCGTAATCAACATAAATATCTACAAGTTTGAGAGGAATCTATCTACTTCTATATATTTTTTTACTTCTATTAGTTTTGGCACATGAAAATACCTTATTGCTCTCGATAGACTTTTATAAAAATATCACACCAACGATACTCTTAAAAATTAAATAATAATAATTACTTGTACATACAATGATACAATATATAATCTATATTTGCTATAAAATATCTAATAGAAATTATATTACTGCAAGATACAAAATTATAAACCTCCTTCTAGAGTTTCCTCAATTGGAGCATGGAAGTGAAACTGATTTTGATTCTCCCTCGTCATATCATATATACAGTATACTTACTGTTTTCTCTCTGGTAAATGCATGTCGTAGAGTGAGGAAGCACACTAACTATGGATGAATTTGCTTAGCAATTTGTAACATCATTGAATAGCTATTGTTAATATGCAAAAATGACTTATATTAGAATTTATGTTTATGTCTTTTTTTTTTCTTGATTGGTATTCTGAATCTTATTTAACTTTCTGATCTTGCAGAATGCCGATGCTCAAACATCTGATGCACGACAAGTGATTCCACAACACAATTACAAGCTTGATGTTCACGCATTGAACACATGACATCCAGGAGAGGTATTCCGTGTAAAATATCTTAGAATTTTACTATATTTTATTCTTGAGGTCATCTTTTTACTTATTTTGATGTGCCTTCTGAAGGCAGATTAACATTTACTTCTCTTGGAAGAGATATGATAAATTTTGTGTTCAGAATGAGTAAAAGTCATTATTCTTGTACTTCTTTCAAATCTTGTGAAAGTTTGGGAATCTTGTGTAATTCCAGTGATGCTCAAGATTGAGTCTCTAACAGGGTTATTCCTGTTCAAGTTTTACATTCAAGCATAAGTAAGATAACTAGAAAACGTGAGCACTGTGCTAATGAGCTATTCTGCATGTGAAATTTGAAATTGGAAAAGCTTTCTGATAAATATTAATATGGATCACTGTGAGTTTCCTACCTTGCAATGGAGGCTGGGATTTTTCTTTGATTTTGGTTCTGGTTCATAACAAGTATATTGTTAGCATGTATAGTTTTGACAGATATGACACATAACTTGCAATTGTGGACAATAACAATTATCCATTAGTCTTAGTGTTGCCATGTTATCTGATGAATAGGTCACATTTTTTTGCTTTAGGGTTGAATAACTCTAAGATTGAATCCCATATCAATTAAATTGAAGCAATGGAGAAAAAAGTGAATCGGTTATATCCATGAGTTTGAAAAAAGTGAACACTCTCACACTCGGATGACTGATAAATAAAAGTTCTCTTTTTTTTTTAATAAAAGTTTGAAATTTAGCATTTCTTATTTTACTCTGTAAAATAGCATCTGTTCAGCTGAAACTGTAGAAAGCTGATTATTTCGATTTGAAGACCTTTTCCTTTCCATCTTATTCCTTTGACAATTTTGTGCTCTCTTAATCTATTCTTACAAAAGATACTGAGGCGTGGTTTTTCTGTATCGTTATCTCTGGTTTATTTACATAATATCAGTCTCATATTCCTACGTCATTGTAAAGTGGCTGATATGTTGTTATTTTGGATTTGATAGGTTAAGAGAGAGGAATTGCTTCAATTTACTCAAGGAGAAATCACATGATGAAGAATCAGTGCTGATATTGGTATTCAAGTTGCATCATATAATTCAATGTTGGGTGTTCAGTTAAGCAAGTATTTTCCTTCGCTGGGTGTTATAGCATAGAGAATGCTTTTTCTAGTACTAATTAAGCATGCATGCCATGCAAATGCTTTATTTCTGTTAGCTAACACTGAGTAGATTGCTTGGCTTGTATTCTTTTTTGAAGGGTTAGATAGTTGTGGGATATATATGAAGATGACCACCTAATCCTTCTGCTGGAATCTTCCTTAAACCCTATCAGATCACAATCAATGGTTTTCCTTGTCACTCATGTGAGAAAGCTGCCAATATTTTTTAATAGTGTATATGAGACTGAAATTGGCAAGATGATTATTTATGTGGAAGTGTTTGGGATTTTTTATGTTCAATGGTTGCAAAGAGGCCTTTGTTGAAAAGAACAATCATGGTGGTGCTTTTATATAAATTAGAAATTACTATATTGCTAACCATAATGCTATGAAATAACTTTAGACTACAAAATTTAAATTAAGGCATCAATACATCTGATAAGATTATGTGTTTACTATTCATTTGTCTTTTTTTGGGATGACTAACCACATCCAACTCATTAATTTGTCTTTCGGTTTTCCTTCTTTTAGTGGTACTGTTTTTATCATTCTTTGGAAATGTACTTGTTTTTGCATCAGTTTGATAAGTCAAATTAAAAAAAATGGAATTTATAAGCGTCTAGATTGAGTTACTATTAAGGCTCCCATTGCTTTTTATTTATTTTAGTCTGATTAATTTGTGCAAGCTGCATCAATGTCAAATTTAAATTGATGTAATTAGTGTTACTGTTCAATACTGTTTCATATATTTCTCAAAAGGAACAAACAGTTAAATTAAACCAAGAAGGATGCACTCCTCTTTCTTTATTTGTGTACATGGTAACACCTTAATGTATATTCTGTTATGTTTCTTGCCATTTTACTTTTGTTTGCTTATGGTTGTCGTTTTTATTAATTCACTTGAGTGTAGGTCATCGGAGAATATTATCCGAAAAAGAAGGAAGCTACTTAAATGCTAGAATGCATTTGGCAGATGGAAAAGTATGTATGAGTTGAGAGGACAAATAAAAACGAGACCACTGGTCAAGAAAAAGAAGATCAAGGAGATTGCTTATCGAATGCACCAAAAATATTATGAGAACATTGAGGTTTTTCTCGAAGGTACAACTATTATTTAAAATATTTTCTCCGCTGCATTCTTTTATACTTCAGAGTTCAGTCATTTATCTAAAAATGGAGGAACACACATGAAAGGTCTATATTCAGATTGCTATTTAACTAGAAAGATACTTGATTTAAATCTAGAAATAAATGGAAAGTTTTTTAGACGTACTAGATGGTGTCTTAAGAAAAGGTCCACAGTTTTGTTTCATATACTTCTTCATATGCTTCTAATAGACTATGAATTGCAAATTTATGCTCAAAATTATGGTTACGTATTACTTGAAAAAAGAAGTAAACTGAATTAATTTTTTAGCACATTAGGTCTTTTTTGTACTGATGCTGATATGTACTTATCACATCTTGCTATGTTTACGTTCATAGCATCACATGGGGTTGACTTGGTTTTTGTAAATAATAATATTCTTTTAAAAAAATTATTATTGTAAAATCAAATAAATCTTGTGATATACTGATCTGCATGATTTGAATTGTGTTGATCTATTAGATTCTGAACATTCTTTAGATATGTATTCTTGTGGCTCGAGCGCCATTATTTCTTTAACTTTTAAAGTTTGTGAAGCGTGATACTTGTGATTAAAGCTCTTGTATTTTTCTGATTTTTGGGAATTGTTTTTCATTATGGTAGAAGGGGGTGGTTATGCTGGGAATATCTAAATATGTAGGGGGTCGATCATTTTCCTTCTCTACTTTTACTAGGGTTTAAAACTTTGTAATGTAATAAAACCACTGGTTGTTGCTTTATGATTGAGTTTTTAAGTTTCTTTTTAGTAACATATATTTCAAGTTCATCATGATGTTTTAGCTAAGGTAGTTGTGTAAAAGGATTATCTTATGGAGGTTATGATGTTCATCTTTACGTACAAATTAAGTTGGATTATCTTATGGGGGTTATCATTTTCTTAATTATTTCCTTTTTTAATTTGCATTCTGAGTTGTTGATCGATATTACTCCTTTTAATACAGGAGATATGTGTAGCTAATTGTGATGGAGTGGATGTATAGTTCAAAAGATTGCTTTACATCATATTTTGTGGGTTGGACAGGTCATCAGGTTGCAGCAGATATGTATATATATGCATAGCTACGTACGTACATGTGTCGTACTTTCTTTTGGTTTGCATTATTAGTTAAACTAATTTGAATGTGGGTTGGAATGTTAGACGTTGGGTATATATTTTTGTCGGTTGGAATGTTGGACGTTTAATTTGGATATTTCATGGATGCATGGATATGTGATGAATGAATGGATGCGTTTATTGAAATTCCATTTAAATTTAGAGAATTATTGTTGAAATAAATAGGCAGGTGATCAAATAGCTTTTTGAAAGAAAGATATTGGTGAATTACTGACCTCTATAACTCGAAAAGATATCAGTGATTCACGATATCTATTGTTCTAAACATTTTAATATCAACTTCATTAATATCGGTGATTTTATAATACATATCGGTGTTTCCCTAATATCTATATTGATAATAGATATTGGTGGTTCACCGATATCTATTGTTCAATATCTTTAATATCACCTTTATATATATTGGTGATTTTGAAATAGATATTGATGATTCGCCGATATCTGTGTACTTAATAGATATCGATTAGTCACCGATATTTATTTAGGGAACCCATAGTTGTTAAAGGCGCGCCTAAGGCACTCAGGCACTCAGGCTCAGGGGTCTGCGCCTAGATTGTTGATTTTTTGCTATTCCAGGCTCATGTATCAAAGGCGCGCGCCTAGGTGCGCCTAGATGCGCATAGGCGCGCCTCTTCAACATACTATTTTTTTTCTTTTTTTTTTTTTTTTTTAAAGTTTTTTGAAATTGCTACTCAATTA
The DNA here is from genome assembly GCA_023678885.1 of Pogostemon cablin. Classification (NCBI taxonomy): domain Eukaryota; kingdom Viridiplantae; phylum Streptophyta; class Magnoliopsida; order Lamiales; family Lamiaceae; genus Pogostemon; species Pogostemon cablin. Next base: position 12,740,507 of record CM042961.1, on the reverse strand, counting down.
TTAAATGGTTTACACATTTTTAAGATAAAAATGGACATCCCACTTATAAAATGATATAAATAGAGAATTAAGGTTAGGGTTTTAGTACTTGAACTTTCAAAACAAAGACAAAAAGGTGGGCTGCCTTCGCCTCCACCGCCTACCTCCACCATCTGCAGCCTACTTGAAATTTATTTGTGTGTATGTTTTATGTGTTATAATGCTATTATGAGTTATTATGTATCATTATGTGAGTTATGTGATTTTTAATATTATTGTAAGTAGGATATATTTGTGTATATATACATTGTAAATTCAGTTTTGGGCAAAATGTAGCTCAGGCACGCGCCCCAGGCGCGCTTTGTGCCTCAGGCGCGCTTAGGGGTCCGTGCGCCTCTTGCTTTTAACAACTATGAGGGGACCTTTAATAACACATCCATTAATAATGGTGTAATTATGAATATATATCGGTGAATCATCGATATCTATTGTTACATTAGATATCGGTGGTTTACTGATATCTATTTAGGTTACCTTTAATAACACCTCCATTCATAACGGTGGAATATTGAATAGATATAGGTGAATTCTCGATATCTATTCACAAAATAGATATCGATGAATCACCGATATCTATTTAGGGAACCTTTAATATCACCTCAATTAATAACGGTGGAATATTGAATAGATATCGGTGAATCACCGATATCTATTCACAAAATAGTTATTGGTGAATCACCGATATCTATTTAGGGATCTTTAATAACACCTTCATTAATAAAGGTGGAAATACTGAATAGATATCGGTGAATCACCGATATCTATTCACAGTTTTCTAGTAGTGTACGAAGAATTAAAAATCCAAATATATGAAGAATTGAATACAGAGCAATTGAACCCTCATTTAATTCCAAAATCTAAAATGAAAAACCCAGCAAAATAAATACGAGTCATTGAGTACGAAGAATCAAACATCCCAAAAATTTAGAATGATAATTAATTGAATACGATTAATACAACTGAATCGAAAGACAACTTTGTAAATGGAATAATTGAATATGAAGAACTAAATAAATCTTACATTGAACTCTAAAATGATCGTAGATGAAAAAATCCAGCAAAATGAACACGAACCATTGAATATGCAGAATTAAACATCCCACGAATTGAACACAAAAAATTGAATACATTATCAAATAAATCTCAATATTAAAAATTCAATCTGCATGCCTATTCTGCAGACCCATATTAGGTGCGTGCATACACACTTATTTCAATTTGCATACCCAATTGAATAACTCAATCTGCATACACAATTTGAATACCCACAACTGGCAGAATTTGACCGTGCTGGTTTGCAATGCGGGAACGACGAACAACGGTTGCTGGTTGACGGTTTACTTTTTCTGTAATCTCAACGAAAAATTCACATTTTTCGACAGTCGACGAGCAATTGCACGATTGTCGGCTCTGAAATCTGGTAATGGCTGTGGCAGCTCATGATTGGATCCAGCGGAGGAGCTCGCGGTTTCAGCGGCTGGAGTGCGTCAGGGTTCGGTCAATGTCACGGTCAGTGGTTGATGTCGTAAAGCAGTAAGGTTCCGAAGGGAAAACAGCAGCGAATGTTCGCGTTTCCCGTTAGCAAATTTGATCGGAGATCGTGGCGCACCGGTTATAAGGAAGAGAAAATAATTATTTCTTTATCTGGTGTTCAGCCGATTACTATATAAAACATGATTATATTGCGTAAATTATGGGATATTGTAACGTGAAGGATTAGTGGGGAAGGTCATATTGATAATTTCATCTCAACATTTTGTATATATTAGTAATATATTTATCACAATGCATCCATTAGTAATATTAATATATATTTTGTACTAACCAGTAATAAATCCTTTTTATTATTTATTTATTTATTTTTTAAGTAGATAAATTTCACCAATTTTTTTTATAGGATTGAATATGTATCACTAGTTAATCAATTAAAAACTTAAAAAAAAATCATAATAACAACTATAGTAATTATGGAACAACTTAATTACGTTCAATTGTCATATTTTGGAACCCTCTTTATATCGTTGCTCATTTCAACCGTATTTAACTGGCATATTGCTACATTAAACTTAGGATTTGGATCATTTCCATTTACTATTCTGTAAATTTTGTCAATTTCTTTTAATTTGGGTCATTCAATTAATATCTGTGGATATGAAGTTGTCACATCACCACAAGCACGATGTGAGAAAAATAAAAATAATAAATTAAATCATTATTTAAAATTTGATTAAATAATAGTGGGTGACATGTCAAATAATGATTGGTGAATGTGATGAAATGGAGAGGATCCAGATCCTTAAACTTAAGTCCAATATTGTGGCCCTATTTAATTTTCGGTCCAAATGAAAGAACTTCAACTGTATCAATTGGCATATTGGTACATGAAATTGAAGCCCAATATTAAATTTTGGCCCAATTTAATTTTCAGTCCCAATGAAAGAACTTCAGCTGTATTTAATTGGCATATTGGTACGAAATTGAAGCCCAATATTAAATTTTGGCCCAATTTAATTTTCTGTCCCAATGAAAGAACTTAAATTGTATTTAATTGGCATATTGGTACATGAAATTGAAGTCCAATATTAAATTTTGGCCCAAAATTAAAAGGTCAAATACAAGTTTGAGATTTCTTATCACATACTCCATTCTTCTCACCATTATTTTCATTTTTGTTTTTTTTTTGTTTACGTTCTACAATAATTTGTACCCAAAAAAAAAAAACCTCAATTCAATAAAACTTCAAAATACACTTCATTTTAAAAATACAACTTTTACCCAACACATGAGTATATGACATAACTTATATTTTATTTATCAACAAAAAAAAAAAACTTCAAATATAACTAAAAAGTCAATAAAATTAATAAAAATAGATTTTCTTAAAACTCTATATTCATAATACTGGTGTAAACTATTGCTGGTGAGTATTATATTTCATCTAATTAGTCTGTGCAACACTTGAACGAGAATCTCACTTCGTGAGACTATTTTTACACTTTACTCCTATTAAATAATTACCATTATTTATCAAAAGTATTAACATTTGTTATTAAAAATATTATCTATTTTTATTTATCTTATAAATTATTCATTAAATAATTCAATATATTACTATTACTTACCTTAGTTTGAGTATCACTTTATAATTTTTTTGTCAAGAATAATATAAAAGAGAAATCAAATAAGAAACATATAAGATAAATTCATAATTAATTATTTGCACTTTCGAAGAAGTAATTAATTTTCTGGAATATCCCAACTAAGTGACAGCTTGAAGATTCTAGAAATGCATATGAATTTGTGAAGGATGTTGAGGTGGAAGGTAGTCACGTATTATATAACTAGAGGTCTAGTGAGTGAACCGAGTTCACATAATTAATCCTTTTATTTGAAAATTGTTAAGAAAGTGTACTCTTAAATATACTAAACTGTAAGAATAAATATTAAATGTTATGAGTAATACGACATAAAACCAAAAAATTCACAAACGATGAGTATTTATCATAACTAGAATGCATGTATAGCATGCATGGATACTTCATATTCATATGTATATATATATATATATATATATATATATATATATATATATATAAATGGAATTCTCTATGTTGCTAATAAGTCGTTTGATGAACCCGCATTAACATGAATAAATAGTGACTGAGCTCCATTAAGATCTGGTGAACATATATATGCGAGGTATGAAAGTAATAACAATTAGATTATACATAGTCAGAAGAAAAATTAAAAGATGCGCACATTAAGATTAATGTCATTAATTTTCAACAGGGAATAACAGATTGTTTGATCTAAACAATCTTGGAGAATTAAAAGTAGTTACAATTACATGGCAGAAAATACTCCTCCCTGATAATTCAAATAAAATAGGTACAAAAACAGAGGAAACAAACAAAAACAAAAAAAAATGATTTTAACCGGCAACCCCAATTCAAAGAAGAAAAGACACCTGCAAAATGCTGACATCATTGTCGCAAAGGAAACAAAGAGTGCTGCCACCCCGACCACCAACAAAGTGGGTAGCCGCCACAAGAAGTCGTCCTCTGAATAACGAGACGCGAGAAGTGAAAGGAACATCAGTATTGAAATAAATGAAGCCAATGTTGCTATTGCCTGAGATATAGGAAGAATCATGAACATCTTCTCGTTTTGCAAGATTGGGCTCCCTTTATCATTGTAATCCCCAGGCACTGTAAAAGATAAAGGGAGCCCAATTTTGCCAGCAGCATGCATGCTTTTGCAGTTTGCCTGATTTGTTCTTCGCCTTCTTTCATCAAGGTACGATGCTCTTCCAAAAATAACTTCTTAGGTGTCAAGCCTGCCTTATTCTTCATCATTATATATTCGGCTGGAACCATCTTCTCAACATTCTGCAATGAAATCAATCTAGCTCAATTAGTTTAGTTCTCTTCTCACTTGATTTGATTATAATTATTAGGAGTAATTAATTAGTATATATATATACCTTGTACCATAGCACCTCCATTTGCATTTGAAGGGCTGCCCCTGCTATAGTATTAAGCAGATTGGAAGGACGTAACTTTGCAGCTAATGCAATATATTATTATCCCCTCTTTATCAATGAATGACATCATTAAATCCTTTATACCACGTAGCTCGTAAGTTAGATTGAATATTTTTTCCGAACGATTCAAAACTGCAATATGAAATATACTACAATCCTTGTCATTGGCTTTATATATTAAATCAGGACATTTTCTGATTAGTTCTACGACGAAGTCATCATTTTTTGATTCAGCCGCCGCGAAAACTATTTCTTTTATTTGATCGCCAAGTGCTAGTTCGGACTCAACTTCTGTACGAAATTGTTTTTCTACTTCGTACCATACACGATTCAGCAATGCCAAAGCAGCACATGTGTTGGGACCAACTTCTGTACGAAGTTGTTTTTCTACTTCGTACCATACACGATTCAGCAATACCAAAACAACACGTGTTGGTACCAGCTTTTAAATCCACTGCCAAATACTTAATTTAAGTATAGAGTTGTGGAAAATTAATATGTAATAGTGTATTTTAGAGGAGTACTAATATACTAACTTGTGTGTGGCTTCTTTGCCAGGGTTGACAATGGTGTGTCTACCCATCTGCGGCAACAGCTAACTTATATTTACATTGTAATCAAATTTATATACTCCCTCCGTCCCACGTATTTTTACCCACTTTCCATTTTGGGGTGTCCCACGTATTTTTACCCATTCTATTTTTGGCAAAAATACATAATATTTTATTACCTACTTTTTACAATCCCAATAACTTTAATTATTTTTTTACACTTTATTCATCATTTCCAATAACTTTATTCACTTTTTCTTTTTAAATTACTAATTTATCCCTACTTTCTCTTACATTATATATTAAAAAAATAAAACGTCTTAATCTCCGTGCCCGTACAAACGGGTAAAAATACCCGGGACGGAGGGAGTATCATATTTTTGAGTTAAAATCTTTCTTTAAAAAAAAATTCATTTTCTTTCAAATTCTGGAAATAATTAGTGATCTTAAAATAAAATAATAATATCATACAAGACACGTTTCGTAGACCTTAAGTATACAAATATCATACCAATAATGAGTACATCAAATTTATAAATATTATCAACAATATCGATATTATTATAAAAAATAATATAAATTTTAAAAAAATATCAAAGCATTAAATTAAAGGCAAAAGCTTGTGTGTGCCCGGCACACGAGAGCACATTTCGTGTGTCTTTAAAATTTTGTGCTAAATTGTATACCCTTTAGTATAAAGATGTGTACCCTTTATTTTACAAGGAAAAAACTTGTGTGTGCCCGGGCGTACGGAAGCACACTCCGTGTGCCTTTAGAATTTTGTGTTAAATTGTATATCTTTTACTATAAAGATGCGTACCCTTTATTTTCTGAAGAAAAATAAAAAATATAATAAAAAATGTATACCCTTTAGAATAAAATGGTGTACCTTATTAATTAAAGACCCTTTAGAACAAAATAATGTACCCTTATCTATAATACTAAATTCTAAAGGCGCACACAAGCCTCACTCTAAATTAAATATAAATTTAAAAATATATAGATCAAATAAAATGTAAATATATCAATAAAATAAACTTTAAAAATATTTTAAAAATTTTAATATAAATAAAAGAGTGAGGCTTGCGTGCACCGGGGCACACCGTGTGCCTTTAGAATTTAGTATTATGGGTAAGGGTATATTTTTTTTGTTCTAAATGGTATACACTTTAATTAGTAAGGAGTATACCATTTTGTTCTAAAGTGGTATACACTTATTATTAATATTTTTTATTTTTTTCAGAAAACAAAGGGTACACATCTTTAAACTAAAGGGTATACAAAATTTAACACAAAATTCTAAAAGCATATGGAGTGCGTCCATGCGCCGGATGCACACAAGTTTTTGCCTAAATAAAATAATGAGTAGTATATATATAGTACTCCCTCCGTCCCGTCCTTATAGTTACGTTTGCTTTTTGCACGTGGATTAATAAATATAGTATTTTAATGTGTATTGAGATGAGAGAAATAATATTTTAATGTAAAGTGGGTGAGTGTATTAGTGTAATGTGTGGGCCCATGGAGAGAGAAGTAATTAATTTGTGTGGATCATATATGCTAAAAATGAAAATGTAACCATTAGGATTTGGACGCCCAAAAAAAAAAATATAACTATTAGGATGAGACAAATGGAGTATTCAAATTTATATATTTTTATAAAAAGGGGTATACTTGTATAAGACCGTAAAACTGGTGAGATGTTATCACTTTTTATTAAAAATATTAATTTTTTTAAATCTTATTATTTTTTATTTATAATTCATAATATTGTTATTACCTATTGTTGATACTTGAAGTTATGAATTTCTATGATTAGAAAGTTATCAATTTTTTTCCAATAAGAATAATTTAATTAGACAATCTTACACCATTCTTTTCCGTTGAGGTAAATTGTTGTATAAAAATAGAAGTGGGCAACCACAGTAGCTTTCATTAATTAATCTTATAACAAATGCCAATGATAGGGTTAGTGATAGTTTTCAATTAACAATTCCAAATAGATAAATCTAAAAAACAGAAGCCAACTAAGCAATGAATTAAAAAAAAATCAACTAAGCAATAAATTAAAATAATATCACTTCTTATGTTTGAGAGATGATCACCAATAATTAATATATATATATATATATTATAAAAATAATAATAATAATATTGAGGTGTAGAAATAGAGTACCATATAATCCGGAGTTAATGCATTTGAGGAGGACTTTAATCTGTTGTTCGTCATCCCAAGAGTGAAAAATAGAATTTGTAGAATTCCCTATTCCAGTGCCTTCTGCTTGAATTGGATTACATTCAGGGACTTCTGCTTGAATTGGATTAAGTTCTGGGTCTTCTACTTGAATTGGATTACGTTCAGAGCCTTCTGCTTGAATTTGATTAAGTTCAGGGTCTTGTGCTTGACGTGGACCTTCTACTTGAATTGGATTAATTGAGAGACTAAAAAGATATTCAGCTATTTCTTTATGTCCTAACCAGGCTGCGTAGTAGCCGTCAACACGGATTAAATTTGAATCTTTTGCCAACATTAATTTGGCTATATCAACATGGCCAGCATAAGCAGCAAAACAAAGAGCAGTCTTATCCATAGAATTATTCATCCCGAGTCCACGCACATCTTTCTTGTTCACCTTGTTTAGCAACTCTTCAACAAAATGGGCGGCAACATGCAAAGCAGTGTCTTTGTTCTCTGTGATATCAGCTCTCACGAATATATCATCCTTTATTTCCTTTATTTTCAAAGCAGTGTCTTTATTCTCTATGATACCGATTCTCACGAATATATCATCATTTTTTTTCCAATTTTTGGGCAGCTTCCCAATTTCCTTGTAATGCAGCTATGTGTAAAGGCACATACACAGCCATATATCTTTCTCCTATTTAATTCATTTGATTAATTAATTTTCAAAATTTTACTTATATCATAAAGAACTAGTAACGTATGAAAAAGACTAGTTATAGGTATATATTATAAGAAAATTAATATCATATTTCGTCCTATAATTGATTCCAATTTCAATAACTTTATATTCGCAATTCTCATTTTTAACCTTTTTTTTGTTCGATTTTGATTATTTTTTTTGTTATTTTTCAAATTAAGTTACTTTTGTCCAATTTTAATCCAAAATTTTAGATCATGATTCCAAATACCGAATAATAATTAATTTTTATTGAAAAATAATAAGTAATTAAAGAAAAATAAATAAAATGACCTCGATGTACCATAGACGGTCTAAGCGTTGCTCATTTTATATATATAATATTATTTTACCAAAGAAGTGTTACAATATTATTAAAAGTCTTAATTTAATTGTTAAATTGCTTTATCAACCGATTAATAATAAAATTTGTTAATAATATTGTATTTGTAATTTTTTTTACCAGTAATTTCGTCAATAATTATATATATATATATATATATATATATATATATATATATATATATATATATATTATTCTATTGTTGGTTATCTAAATCAATAAATTGATTTTTTTTTAAATAATCTTTGCTCCCTGTCATACCTGTCTTTTATATATATATATATATATATATATATATATATATATATATATATATATATATATATATATATAAAAAGACACTAAAAAAATTTATATATTTACATATGTATATATAATACATGCAAGGAAACAATATTTGTGTAAAACGAATGTAAAATGATAATATATAAATTCCCAAGTAATAAAAACAAAACACTAGTAAACTTTTCTTTAGAGAATAACTTTTTTGTAAATCAAATAAATAAGAAAAACTACGTTACAAATATATATATATATATATTGAGGTATATATATATACTAAAATTAGGAAATGATACTATAAGAAAGAACTTACGCGGGTTAAAGGGAGCAGGCGGATTTACTACATCTGCAAACAATGAGACTCATTTAATCATACCTATTTAAATGGAATAGTTATGTATATATTTGAGTTAATTTCATTTGATTTAAGCTAATGTATATATTTAAAGATGGTTAAAAAAAATAAACAGAGAATTTTTTGATTGAATGTTATTATATGTATACTAGTACTAATAAACGTGTTAAATAAAAAACCTACGTTAGATTTCCCCTACTTTTTCATTAATTCATGTGTTCCTCCGATTTTATTCCGTAGGGTACCTTATTTTATTTTTATCAAGGGCTTAAAAGATAAATGAACTGTATAGATGAATTAATTTGTAAACTCTCTTATGTTTAAACATATTTAAGACCTATTATGCAATACTAACTTAATAGATAAATGAACTGTATAGAGGGTGTTTGGTTGCATAATAGTCTTAAATATGTTTAAACATAAAAGAGTTTACAAATTAATATATATATATATATAATCTTCATCACGTGAGTGTGCAATTTTCATTAATTAGAATGTCCTCCACACTCATTAAAAAAAAGGAAAAAAAGGGGAAAAACACCAACATAAAAGCCTTATTTTCATTACTAAATGATTTACCAATATATAAATTTAACAATAAATTCGTAGGTAATTTTTGAAAATTGCATGCATATTCACGGGAAGAGCCATGCATAATAAAAGAAATAGAAACTAGTTTATAGACCTCTAATAAGACTTTGTGTAAACAACAAACTAGAAAGAGAGAGAGATCTAATACCAGTTGAAGAAGGCATGAATTTAGGGGTGGGTAAACACGGCATACCGAAAATACCGATACCGTACCGATACTGTACCGAAATTTTCGGTATGCTATATTGTATGCCGATACCGAAATTTCGGTATACCGAAATTTCGGTATCCAAAAATGTATACCGTTGTCAAACCGAAATAAATACCGTACCGTTTTTTTTGGTATATACCGATTATACCGAAATGCAAAAAATTTATTACATGTCGAAATTTCAATATACCGAATCATACCGAATATATCTGTATATCAGTAAAAATACCGAAAAAATACCGAAAAATCCACAATTATCACACAATATACTAACACAAAATCCACAATTATCACACAATATACTAACAAAAAATCCACAATTATCACACAATATACTATCAATCATAGATATCTCACAAAATACCAATCTAACTATAACAAATAATCCATCACACAATTCATAATCAATTAGTTAAATACTAGCAATCATAAATAATTTCACAAATGAACAACAACTTAAATGACAAGCACTTCACATAATTCACAAATCATAAGTTCATAATCAATAATCAAAACATAACATTAAGGAGAATTCAAATAACAACAATCTGCTCTCTTGCAGCCTTGGTTATTTCCCAAACTTGATCACAGTTTGCATCCTGAAAGAAAAAAATATACTCTTTCTTAATTTCCAACTATATATTTAATTGCAGCTGAATTTGGAATGGTGATGCAGAAAGGGTTGAAGTGTTGTGGTTGAAAACATAAATGTAGATAGTAGAGATGAAGGTTAAGGTGAAGTACACACTGGAGTAGTAAATTTGTATCTAATTGCTTATTAAATTCCTTAATCTCATCTCATGAAATTGATTCAATGCTAACAAACATCCTAACCCATAATTCTACCTTCATTCCACTCATTTGAACTCTATAGAAAAAAAAATGAAACTTCAGACTTGTATGAACACACACGCATATATTATTCACAATAACCTATCATTTAACTTCGACATAATTAGGCAGAACAACCAATTCAAGCATTCTCAGTCTAGCCACAATGAGGTGAACACATACCTTAGAAAAATGTGTACCTTCCTTTAAAAATGCAAAAAGAGCAGATAAATTGAGTTAGGGTTTTCTAACTTTGGTACGCCACTCAATCTGCAAAATCACAAAAAATTAAAATAAATTTCTTGACCTGAAAATACGAAATTAAACAAAGCGGACATACTAATCAGTTAAACTTCATTTTCAATTCAGAAAAACCACCACAAAAATGGGGGAAACGAAAATCGATTCAAGACAACCACTTACCATACATGAAGATACTCAATTTGCAAGGATGTAACTGTAGACATTCAGCCTTCAATAGAAATAAATTTTGATTTCGCGCAAGCTTACATATATGAGAGGAGAGGGAAGGAGAAGTAGGTTTCAGATATAAGCAGAGAAGGGAACCTAGCTTCTAGCCTGTATGGTCCCGAAATAGGAACAGGAATGAATCGACCGTCACCTACATTCTGGGCGCGTCGAAACTTGAGAGGAGGGATTGCGAAGATGAAGCATTGCGGCGTGTGAATGAAGAATGACCTAAAAGGAGAGTGAATGAGTGATTTTGGCTATCAGAGTAAATGTGACTTACTGGGATTGGAGTATGAAGGGCGGGAAATGGGCCTAGGTCTGGTAATAAGAAGATTGGGCTTAGTAATTAAAATAAATTGGGGTCCATATTAAAAACCCAACATAAAAAGTAAAATTATAAAAATAATATATAATTTTCGGTATATCGTTACCGAACCGATTTAACTCGGCATATACCGATATCGAATCGATTTTTTCGGTACGACAACTATACTGTACCGAAAATTTCGATATACCTAAATTTCAGTATTTTTCGATATTTTTCGATTCGACAAGCTCGTCATACCAAGTTTTCGGTTTTTTTCCCACCCCTAGGCATGATAAAGCTGAAGCTAAATGCTTTCGAACAATGCTCATCACTTATCAACTACTATATATAGAGATAAGGTTGCAATGGACGAGCCCCCTCCCTGGCCATGCATCCAATAAGAGACGTGTCAAGTCGAACTTTATGACTTACATTTATTTACTTATGTGAAATCGTCTCATAAAATTAAGTAATGTGATTTTTTAAAATTAGGCATATATATTTTTTTAAAGAGAGAACTAGGCAAAAACAAACCACTTTTCTTTTACAATAAACAAGATCCGGATTAGGGGGGTATTGGCAACTTTGCATGAAGATCGTCTCATAAAATGCAAATTATATGCATGATTGGAAAATTGTTAGAAGATTGATCTGATCATACGGTATAAATTTGTGCTAGCTTGCTAGCTTGATTATCTATATACATACTAATGTGAGAGTTTAAATAAAACGTTGACACTCTTTTTACTTTATGTGAAAATATCCCAAAATAATTATAACATTCATTTTCGTCTTAAATCTTTTAGTTTTGCTTCTATTTCGTTCAATAACTTTGTAAAATCACCAATTCAGTTATATCTATGGAATTAGAAAAATTGAACATTTTTAAGTAAAATGAGCATTTTGGTGATAATTTAAAAGTTATGAGACTGAAAGAAATTAAGTTATGTAGAAATAAAAGTAAATTTATATGAGACGATTTTGATTTTAAACTCTTTGATGTACTTAATTAAGGAGTAGAAATGTCGATGTACTTTCCATTTTGAGCTCGATGTACATATTCCTCTTCGATCTTAACTTATTAATTAATTTTTTTAATTAATTAAAATCATTGATTGATCAAACTAGAGTGGGAATATATATTAATTAAAGATAAAGTTGAGAAGTGTTAAAGTATAATTATTAGGAAAATTATGTTTATTAGTAGTTAAAATATGTTTCTAAAATATGATGAATGATGCATGAAAATATAATTTTAATTGTTATGATATAAATACTCCCTCCATCCCATGCAAAAAGGCGTTTTTATTTTTTGCACGTAGAGTAAAGAGTATTATTATTTAATAAGTAGTGAGTACGTAGTTGTATTAGTGGGTGTGTGAGCCTCATATTTTAATTGTATTAGTGAGTGTCTGGATCCCATGTGTGTAAAAAAAATGAGACTCTTTGGGTGGGACGCCTAAAATGGAAAAAAGAAACCTTTTGAAGGGGATGGAGGGAGTATGATTCACTATAAACATATTTCAACTACCGAAAAGGGAGTACTTTATTTTCTCCCTCATTTTCAAGTTAAATTTTATACATTTCCGTTTTCGTCCATCTCATATTAAACTGCACCATCAAAAAAAGAAAACATCACATCAATCATCAACCCTAAAAGCACATCTTAATTACAAATTTATCACTCACACCTAACAAAGATAATATACTTTATAATTCATTTATTACCTAAAAATAATAACGGTGTAGCTTTTCTTGGAATAGAGGGAGTAAATAATACGCATACTTTAATAATATTTCAACGCATCACATGATCTGTCTCATATATATGCCTGTTGGGTTTATCGGTCCAGAGGAATCGGGTCCACTCAATCCAATAATATGATATTATCCGCTTTGAGCCGCCCACTGGCCCGCATGGTTTTGCTCTTTGGGCTCACACCCAAAAATGTCTCGTGCTAAGGAGAGTCTTGCCCACACTTATCCCAACCAACTGGGCCCACTCAATCCAATAATATTATATTGTCCGCTTTGAGCCGCCCACTGGCCCGCATGATTTTGCTCTTTGGGCTCACACCCAAAAATGTCTCGTGCTAAGGAGAGTCTTGCCCGCACTTATCCCAACCAACATTTTCCTCTCAATCAAAGTTTCGAGACTAGACATCAGTTTGAGATGCGGGCCGGTCCGCCACCAACCGCGCCGCATTTCTCCCCCTCAAACAAAGTCCCTTGGCTAGACATCAGTTTGAGACGCGCACCGGTACGTCAACAACCGGCCGTATTTCCCATGCCGCTCAGAATAAATTTGGGGTCTGTCTCTGATATCACTTATTGAGTTTACACTTATTGAGTTTATAAACACATCGGTATCTCCACTTGCAATCGATGTGGGACTTTGATTGACATCTAACCAACAATATCGTCCCGCCGTCCAAGAGAGTGCCCAAGTTCAAACAAATTTAACGTGTTGTCATTCTTTCTCATCATCATGTAATTCGTTTTCATCCCTTTTCTACAATCCCCATTATAGGTATTGTGAAATGCTAACTCCTTTCTATAATACTTTTCATTTTTTAGATGATAAAAAAAAAAGGGGTACGTAGTATTAAAGCGTGACACTTTATAAAATTAAAGAAGACATGGTGTGATCGGTTTCCGAAGATTCCTTTGAGGTGGAGCCCAATAAGATAAGTTACCCAACCCAACTAGTGTACTCAAAAGATTCTAATTAGGGCCTATTGATTTGAATTTTTCAATCGAAATGACAATGGATATTGTTAAGGAGCTCAATCACAATGGAATAGAAAGTGATTGAAAGGTGGGGAGTAGTTATTGAATCTATGAGAGTGATTGAGAAATTTTGATTCCCATTAAATTAAACAAGCATCAACAATGATAATCAATACACCTCAATTTCCCTTAACCCCATCTAATACCCCAAACACCCCCTCAATTCATTCATTAAAAAGAAAATAAAAAACAAAACGAAAAATTTGAAAGTAGTAGAATTATTGGGTTTTGGGCCTTTGGGCCCTTCCAGCTGGAGATCACTATGTTCTCCGTTTCACTACCTTTATGATCCAATTGGCAAAGATTTACTTATTTGATTTCATTTCAATCTTTACGTTTTTTCTGCAAAAATCAAGGAATATGATATTTTAATATATAATAAATTAAGGAATTAATTAAAAAAATAACCTCAATTTTTACTTTAATTGTAATTTAATACCAACTTTTGTGAATTAACAAAAAAACCACCACCTTTAATGCTTGTTGCAAATTGCGCCTATCGAGCAATCAAAGCTACCCGATTGCTAACATGACATTGACCATTGCCATATTTACTTCCACGTTATCTTTGAGTTTATTTCAAGAAAAAATCTTATTCTTTACTTAAATTGCCATTTAATCTCAACCTTTAAAATTTTGGCAAAAAAAGACATCAATTTTTTATTTTTTATATTTTCATATTGCTCTATTCTAATAAAATTTTTATATTTTATATTTAAATTTAAATTCTCAAAAAATATTTTATAAAATAATAAAATTCTAATATGATTAAGTTGATTTTAAATAAATATTACCACAAATTAATATATTAAAAGAATATTTAAGTAATTATGTTATATTATGTGACATAAAGGAATGGAATGGACGACGCATATCCTTAAAATAGGGAATGAAGTTACCGAATGCATTCTAAATGGGTATATGGAAGTTTATTAGAGTAGGTATTAGAGTTAATATATGGGTATACGGAAGTTTATTACAGTGGGAATGAGAGTTAATACCACTTTGGATGCACGGTTTATTTATGTTAAACTTAGAGTTTTGTTTTTAATTTTTATAAATTTAAATTTAAATTTACAGATGATATTCAATTGATTTAAAATTTTAAAGGTTGAGATTTTATAGTTACATCAAATCCGTCTAGATTTAGAAATATAAAAGAGTTTCATGTTTGTTTTTTATTTGAACTATCTACTGTCTCACACACATTACCTCGTACTCTAAACATTAATTTGATATAAATTTAAATTAAAATCATTGAAGAATACAGAGTAGTTAATGACTTAGTGAGAATTAATGAATTATTATGAAATTTTGATTCCCCTCATATTGACCAAACATCAAAAATAATATCTAACATGCTCCATTCTCATTACCCCACATTCCTCTCAACCAAACCTCTCCTAAATTCTGAATAAGCTATGTTTTAAAAAAAAATACTTTATTGATAGGTTTTATTATTTTTTTGTTATTTTAATACTCCATTCATTTTAATATGACTTTCATACCTTCTTTTATAATGTATAAAAGATGTGTGAAAACTCTGTTAGAACAAAGAGAGTATTTTTTAGTAATGTAAGTAAAATATATGAAGTATATTACTCCCTCCATTCATCCCAAATATCTTTATTTTATTATTTTGAGTGTTCACTTCAAAGATATTTATTTTTCTTTTTTAATAAAGGGTCTCACATATAATTCAACACTCATTATCAATACAACTATTTACTGCAAATAAAATAATAATGTACGTTTAAAAATAGTAAATGGAAATATTTTTTGCAGACGAAGAAAGTAATATATTGTAGCTTTAGAACACATTTTAATTTTAAAATTTGACACAAGAAAATGTTGACAAGACAAACAAACTTTTTGTGAATGGAATAGAGAATCTCAAACATATAGTATATGGTAAAGAAGGTGCGGAAATGATGGGTTATTGTTGCTTCATCATATTGCAAATTTTATTTTCTAAGTTTAAGTTGTCATGTAGTAATATTTTTACTCAATTAAATAAACCACTCTTACGCTATACTCATATTAACAATGGCAAAAACTTGTGTGACCGGGGATATACCGTTTCCCTATAGGAACATCAGAATTTAATACTAAAAAATTCTTGTGTTTTCATGGGGTACGGTGTGTCCCGAGGACACAAGAGACCAACTCATTAATAATTGATTTTTTGAAAATAAAAGTAAAAATAAAAATAAAAAAATGTTTTAGTTTTTCGTGCAAATAAATTAAAAATGATATTAACAAGTGACTTGATATAAATTAACCACGTTATCGGACAATATCTAACTGCCCGTGAGTAAGTATTACAAAAAACTTGAAAGGCGACGTTCTTCTTTTTTTTTTTCCTTTTTTTTTCCTTATAAATTTCAAATGATCTGACTAAATTGTACTTCCTCCATCCTAATTAATTTCAACTTCACACTTAAAACAAAATGACACTTGATTATTATTCTCACAACACAATTTAATTTCAAAATTATCTCCCATACTTTTCATCCATAATATACTTTTCTTTCATAATATACTTTACAATTTATTTATTACACCGAAATGTTAAATTAACCTAAAAAAGTGGGTTTTCTTAATTTGCATGTGTACGCTAAATGTGGACATGAAAATGGAACGAGTTAGTAATAAAGTTAAATTGTTGGTTATATATCCACAAACTAAAACGGCTTTATAGGATAAATAAATTGAAAATTGCAAATAATGGGGAGTAAAGTGCATGGCGAATATGATCAAGTCGTGAAAAAGGTTGCAATAGGGTCACAAAAATGAATAAAAATATAGAGTACTTAAACGAAATGTAATTTTTACAATTATTTTAATTAGGAGTATGAAAAAATAAAAGAAAAATAACCACGAGTCACATTTGGCCCATGAGAAAAAAGAGAATTATTTGATCGATAATTCCAGAGAGAAAAAACCAAATTGTTATCATACAACGTAGAGTTTTCTGCTTTTCTTCTTGTTCCTAAAGGAATATTTTCAATTCGAGGGTAAGCTATTCATGTATTTGAGAGTTTTCTGCTTTTCTTCTTGTTCCTAAAGGAATATTTTCAATTAGAGGGTAAGGTATTCATGTATTTGAGGTTGTGGCTGAAAAATGATTAAATTATCAATTCGAGAGTTAAATTATTTTTATAAATTAAGGATTAATACTCATACTCATTTCAAAATTTAATGAGATTTTATTTAATTATTCGTACCAGTTTACTCGTACTCATTTCATCAGAGTTCGATTAGATTGAATACTTGGAGATATCAGTCCGATTGCCATTTCAACTTGTGCGCTCATATGTAATTTAGTGTATATATGTTTCTTAATAAACACATAGTAATTTTTCTAAAGAAAACTAACATATAAATTCTTATTTATTAATGTATATGTTTGTTCATTAATGTATAATTTTTGACTTTTGAGTGGATGCACAAATTTCAAATGTCATTACAAAAGTAATTAAACAATAATTCTTTATTTAATTTCATAACTAAGGTAAAATGGTAAAATTAAAATCTCGAAAAATTGTTCAAGGTTTATAAACTATTATTATTATTATTATTTTAAAAATGTATATAATTACCTTTTTATTCTTTCTGAAATGAAATACTCATCATGTCCATTATATATATATTTAAAAAAACAAAATCTCTTGTAAGACGAAACCTGTGTAAGATGTCGGTGACAGATAAATCCATGAATTTATTATTTAACACATAATTAAAATATGATTTTTAAATTGATAAAGTTTTATTTTAAAATCGTATAAGTGTGATTTAATAAAGTATAATGAGTGATTAAACATCCTTAAAATCAAACTTTAATAAATTACACAACATATTTAAGTGAATTATACTATAATAATTTTAAATCATATTTTAAATAGTTATAATTTAAATATCTTATAATAATACATTTTCTATTCTACAATCATATTTAATAATAGATTTATATATCCAACTCGTCTCAAATAAACATATGTAAGGAGAGCACAATATTTTTTAAAATTTTACATTTCTCGGCCATTTAATTATTTTAACTGTTCGGAATTCAAAAACTTAATTTCATATTTTAGTAAATAATTTAATGTAATTTCTCTTCTACTCTTTCATATTTTAAATTCAACGTCATTGGATATAGTTAAACCGTATGAATGCACAGAAATTTTTTAAGTAAAACCATTGGTCACTTTCAAATTAATTATTAGTCAATCAATCGTAAAATTTTTACAAATTTAATATATTGATACAAATTTCTTATGAATTTATCTTCTACAGTTCTACTGTTTTAAATTTTAAATTTGCTGTCAATTATTTATTTATTTATATATTTATTTTTGGGTCAATTTAATAAGAGTGAAGGCACGAGAGGCCCAATAATGAGACTTCAGAACATCTTGCAAAGGCCCAATCATCTGATGTCATGGATCATCATATGATCATATCTGTAAGCTTATAATATATGTCGTCCTAATTTGGGCCTTTTAATGCCCCAACTATTGAAAGTAATGCCGTTTTTCTATTGATGGCCTAACAATTATTGTACTTGATGTTTTAAATTTAGACAAAAACTTGGATAGAATAGAACATGACATCCATGACTCTCAGTTCATTTATTATTTTATTTATAAGATTAATTTTTTTTAATTAAAAAAGATTTAATTTTTGGTTAATTGTAAAAAAAACCCTGACTTCACTCTCATTGCAAATTAATCCCCACTTTTGAGAAATTGCAAAAAAAATCATCACCTTTAAGTATTGTTGCAAAACGCACATCATACCACTCCCTCGCTTTATCAACTAACGAAAACTGAAAAAGCCTCATTTTCCACCTGTCATTGGTGGCATCAACAGGTTTAACTATATCCATATAGCTGTTGAAGCGCTTCAGATGACTATACGGTTCATCAAAAACTCCTCCTGCAAATGGGTTTCTCTCCACCATGTTGATCAGGGCTGGTCTTTTATCATTTGCTTCATCAACTTGAATGGCCCCAACTAAGCCTGATCCTCCTAGGTTGGTGGATTTGAACGTCTCTCAGATGACAATGTCATCTTCACGTGTTCTATCTCCTATAATTGCTGATTCTATTTCTGTTCCTGCTTCAACTTCTGACTCAGCTTCTTCTGGGATAACCTGATATTCAATCTTTTCTTTCTCCTCCTCTACAACTGCTTTAGGTGCTGATGTGTTCGCTTTCTTCTTCGGATTTGGTACCTTAACAGCCTTAGGAGGTGCTTTGATCGTCTTTGTTGCCCCTCTCCTTTTTCTAGCAGACGCTTCAACCTCCGGATCAAATTCAAGATTTTGTGTTCCCTTCTTTGACCTGGTGTGCATGCAACTTTAAGAAAATTCAAGGTGTAGACAATTAAATGTGAAAGTAAATATTCTAATTAAATAAGTAACAAAAGCAAATAAATAATTTACTGTCCCCGGTAGCACGGCCCCAAAAACTTGTTAGGCATATATTGCACACCTCAATTAAAATCCCCAAGTGTAGGGATGTCAATTGTAATGGCAAGTACCCCCAGTTAAAATATAATATCGTTTCCACTGAGACAACTAACTATTTATTTATCTTAAATTACTAATTAACTAGAATTATTGTAATCAATTTCCAATTGTTTAAATGAATTAATATCTTAAGTGCTGAAATAATAAATAACGAATTAAATAAATGTAAGGAATAATTCAAGATTGATCAAGAGAAATATAACAGCTCTAAGGTATCAGGTATAGTACAATTGATTTGGTCTCCTAGACGTCCTACTGTTCATTCATACTGTTTCAATGGAAATACACTAGGGAATAATACGTGAAAGATTTTGAACCTCCTTAGGTTTTGAACCTCCTTCCTAGATACTAATAAGGCGAATTTCATAAACCTCCGGATGGCCAATTCAACTAACATATATTCTCTGGAATTCCTATTCAAACCCTATTCACTTCCTATTTGACTTCTTAATTGCATTGTTCCACTAAGACAATCAAGCACCTTATTTACCAGCACTTAGGATTATTGTGTTCACAGACAAACTACTATAATCCCTAGCAATCAAACACTATCAAGTACACATGCACATAAGTTAACACAATATATCAAGCATCACGGGCAATGTCAATAATATGCTATGAAGACGTTACAAACGTATAACAAAGTTTGGATAAATCAAATAAATATGGATATTCAACAGTATGAATTCACCAGTTTAGTCTAGGTTCCCAAATCAACTACATCTAACCCTCAATCCTTAGAACTGTAAAAGTATTTAGCCCATGTGGTTACAAACAACTCTCATGGCTATCGAATTCATAATCAAAACAAAAATTGAAGAAATTAAAGAAAAAAATACGAAACCCTAGTGTCACGTGGTTTGCGTTCTTCCCCCGTCTCTCCAATTGGATCGCTCTCTCAACCGCACTTGATTCTTTCTCCGGACCGATGAGATGGATGGATGGATGAATTCTGATGTGAGTGGATGTGGGTGGATGGTTCGTGAATTGAATTCACGTTGTGTTTCTGTTGAATGATCGGTCCCCTCTCAAAGTGTTTGATCCCCTTTTTATACCATGGGCCATTAAAACTGACTTTGCTGGGCTATATTTCACGTTTGTCACGCACAGGGGATTGAAAATCCCGATTTTCAGCCCAAACTAATGCAACACGAGTTGGAGTGACCAACTCAAGTTGCCAACACGACTCGAGTTGCTTTATGTTGCAACTCGAGTCGTATTGCCAAGTCGTGCGTCCGCCTGTCAAGTCGAGCTGCCATGCTCTGAAACTGATTTTCCTCCGTACACCAACACGAGTCGAGCTGGCAAGTCGAGCTACTGCCTGTCAACTCGTGTTGGCACTCTGGACACCATTCGCTGCTGCTCTGCCTCACACGACATACAACTCGACTTGCCCCACACGCAACTCGACTCGAGCTGTAAGTCGAGCTGCTCAAGACAAGTCGAGTCGGCTCACTAACCATTTTTGACCCTCTATGGCATCTTACTCGACTCGAGTTGCTAGGTCGAGCGGACCCTTGCAACTCGAGTAAGGCCTATTTGAGCTCGTTTCTTGTCCGTCTTCGGTTTTACTTCATTTTAACCTATTTTACCCTTCAAAACTCCACAAAACACGTTAGTAGCACCATAATTATGCAAAATACGTAAACCATGCAATTTCACACGATTATATAGTATTATTCTAGTAAAAATAGTGCATTATGAGACCGAAAAGACGTAAATTTCCACTCTCATCAGTGCGCCCGGGCGCACACAAATTTTTGCCATCAAGAAAATAAATTTGAGAAGTTGGGGTTGGAAAATAAATCAAATATTCATTCATATTGGAGTCTAATTAATATTTTTGTTTCCAAGTGAAATAAATAAGAAAAGAAAAGAGATAGTACTTTTTTTAGGTTATTCTTTTGTACATCTGGTGTACCGGTAACGGTTGAGATTATTCAGGTGCACCGCCGGGTTATTTTGTAGACTAAAATTTAGGTTTGTACATCTGGTGTACCGGTACACCCGGAGGTTTATAGGTTAAATTGAAGTTGTAGTGGGTAGTTATTAAATTTATTTTTAATTATTTTATTTTATTAAGTGGTAAGGATTAAATGGAAAATGAATCTAACAGTTAAGATTATTCAGGTACACCGCTGTGTTATTTTGAAGACTAAAATTTAGGTTGTAGTGGGTAATTCACTACAAAAAAAAACCTTGAATAGAGACGATTTTAAAGACGGTTTTATGGCAGTCTACACTTTGTGCGTAGCTAAAATAGAGACGGTATTAGAGACGATTTTATTTTGAGACAGTTGTAAATCAGACTAGTCGGTTTAATTTGAGACGGTAAGCCCTCTCTAAATGGTTGTAAACCGGTCCGATCGGTATGCCGAGGCTCAAGACCACCAGACCAGCATTATCTTTTTTTTGCCAGATTTTTTATTTATTTTAATGTACATGAATATTGTAATTTCAAGTCTTGAAAAGGATTTGAACCCGGATCTGTAGGCATCGGGAGACCTTATGGGCATCATGTATGTCAAGTTTGCTAGAAGTGATTCTTAATATGTATTCATTATACTATATATGTATACATACACTTATTTCTGCTCATTGTAGACATGGGTTGAATCTCGATTTATTAATTTTGAAAAATTTAATGGTTAGAGAGGGCTTTAGAGACGGCTAAAAACCGTCTCTAATTGAGACGGAAGAATACAGTCTCTAATGCAGTCTCAACTATAAATCATCACTAGTTTGAGACGGTACAAAATCGTATCTAATTTGAGACGGTATAAAAAACCATCTCTAATACCGTCTTAACTTAAAATCGTCTCTTATACCGTCTCAAATTGAGACGATTTGCATCCGTCTCAATAATTGAAACTGTCAGAAACCGTCTCAAAATTACCCGATCTGGTTCTATAGAATGCGACACATTCCGTCTCCAAGACCATCTCAAATAGAGATGGAAAAACTCCGTCTCTAATTGAGATGGAAGAATACCGTCTCAAATACCGTCACAACTTAAAACCGTCTCAAATTAGAGACGGCAAGAAACCGTCTCTAATTGAGATGGAAAAACCGTCTCTAATACCGTCTCAATGTGAAGCTGTTTCTAATACCGTCTCAATGTTAAATTTGTTACTGTTGACCAATAGTCAACGAGAATGCCGTCTCTAATTCTAAAAAAACCGTCTCAAAAGTCGTCTTAAATAGAGACGGCTAACACACCGTCTTTAATTTTGGTCTCTAATCAAAACTTTTTTATAGTGATTATTAATATTTTAGTTTATTGAGTGGTAAGAATTAAATAAAAATTTGAATAGGTGATATTATTTGGGAGCATCGCAGTTAGATTCCTATTTAAAGGTTAATTAACTGAAATCTTTTTACCAGTTTATGCTGGATTTCTAATACATCGTTTTTTTTTTTTTTTACAAAAATCAATTTTCCATTCAGACTTTTTTTTTTTACAATTCTAATTTGGTAATTTAATAAGCTGATAAGATAGCCAGAGCCACTTGTGTAGAGAAATGGCGAATATGTATATCTTCGAATATTAATTTGCTGCATATGAATTACGAGTTTTAGAATTTTGATAAAGGTCTTTAACAGTATTTTATCGCAAAAATGGAATCACAAAAGTAATTAAAAGTAATGTTCCAAATTAAATTAAAATAATTTAAAATATAGGATAGTTCTCAAAAATATAAATTTAAAATATATGATATAATTAAAATTTGGTAAATAGAACCATATCTTATTCTATGCATGCGTGCAAGTAATTAATTCAACTCACTACAAGATACTTTTAGGGTTATATCGGTTTTCACTCTATATACTTATTGTCTTATATAATACTTTTATTTATATAGTAATATTTATTAAAAATTGTACATTACTTTATTAATACTTTATAAAAATTACAATAAAATATTTATATAATTTTTTTTATTAAATTAAAAAATAAAATTGCAATGGCTTGGATTTGATATCTTGACTATGAATTATAATACATTTTATCACCCAACTTATTAGCTAGTTCACCAACCTTAACAAATATTAAATATTTATTTTATTATATATTTCAATTTTTTTATTATTATTTTAATAGAACTTTTGTATTTATATATTTAATATAAATTATTAGTGAACATATTATATTTTTTTTGTAAATAGTATTTTTTTAAAAAAATTATAATTCAGCTTTAAATAAAAAAATTAAAATTATATATATTTTTATTATATAAACATTAAACTAATTTATTTAATTTTTTTATAAATTTATAAATTATATGTAATATATATACAATATATTTTTTTCATACAAATATTATTTATTAATATATTTTAATATAATATAATGAATTTATTTTATCATATATATATATATATATATATATATATATATATATATATACCATTCTTATATATAATTTTTTTAATTAATATTTATCTTATAAATATGAAGAATTAAAAATAGTTTTTTTTTTAAAAAATTTATATAAATAAGTTTATGTATGTATAAGTGTTATTATAAACGTTATTTATGTATAAGTATTATTATATTACATTGTTACATTTGTGAAAGTGTTTTATAAATAATGTTACTTATATAGAAATGTTACATAAAATGTGTTGCATATTAGAAAAATGTTAAATCTATATGTTACTTATATTAAAAATATTACAAAAATGTTACATACCATAATAATTTAAAAAATGTTAATATAAGGTGTTATTTAAAGTTAATTATGTTGTAGTGACTCTTTCCAATATATATATATATATATATATATATATAATAAATCAAAATATAGGTTTCATAAACAGTATTAATGTCCTTTTCTTTTAAGAGATTTTATTAGATATTTAGATAGATATAGGCATTTCGAAAAAATGTCATTTTTAATAGTTTATTTTGAATAAATGTTATTTATTATATTTTTTTTTAAAAATGGTATTTTTTTAAACACTTAAACATAATTAACTCCAGTCTGCGATCCTTTTGCAATGCGTCTGCAACAATTTTAATACACAATTTGCAATCTCATACACAATTTTCATGCTACACCTCATGGACTATATCCGCAACTACACCTACAACTACGTTGCGATTCTATACATAATTTTTCATGCGACAATGCGTGCAACTATGCCTACAATTTTATATATAATTTTTTCCATGCGACCCTACACACAACTATATATGCGACCATACCTATGTTTTTATTTACTAACATATATACAACACTGCACACAACTCTATATTATTATATAATGATGAGAGGAAAAAAAGTTAAAATTGGTATTTTTCTAAAAAATTTAGTTTTGATGATATTTTTCAAATTCAATTATTATTTGGAGCATTTTTTCACCATTTCTCTTAGGGGTGTCAACGGGCCAGGTCTGGGCCGGGTAGTGAACTACCCGAACCCGCCCCGGACCCGTACGGGTCCTATATAATAGGACCCGTGCCCAGACCCATACGGGGCG
Source organism: Pogostemon cablin (assembly GCA_023678885.1). Taxonomy (NCBI): domain Eukaryota; kingdom Viridiplantae; phylum Streptophyta; class Magnoliopsida; order Lamiales; family Lamiaceae; genus Pogostemon; species Pogostemon cablin. Next base: position 12,715,255 of record CM042961.1, on the reverse strand, counting down.
GGTCCGCCCCGCCCTATTTTTTTTTATAATTAATCCTCAAAAAATTTAAATCATACAAAAATTATTCATATATTTAAATAAATAATCATAAGAATATTAAATATAATTATAATTTAATAAATTATATATATATCATATAGTTATAAATAATTTTTATGTATAAAATAATTGTATAATATATATATATATATATATATATATATATATATTAACATAAAATATAATTATATATGTATAAAATATAAATTAATTTTTAATATATTATATACGGATCGGGTCGGGGTGGGTCTAAGTTAATACCCGGACCCGCCTCGTATATATACGGGTCCGGCCGCCCCAAAACGTGCGGGGCGGGCCGGGTACCCATTGACACCCCTAATTTCTCTTATATACATATGAGATATGAATATGTAATTAAAAATAATAATTAGTAATAATAATAAATAATTAAAGAAATTGACAATTAATAATAATAATAATAAGCAAGGAAAAAAAAAGAAAATGGAAACCGGGCTGATATAAAAAAAAAAAATAATAAATAAATAAATTGCCCCCTTAAATAAAGAAACATGAAGATGATATCTGATCATTTGCCCATTAAAAAAAAATAAAAAATAAAAAAAATCATAGTTAATTTCCTAAATATGAAACCTGGAAGCTCAAATTTTAAAGTGCGATCAATATTGAACAAATTAATAACACCTAATGTTGAAAATTTTAAAACAAATCGAGGGATAAGTCCCACGATAGAAGGCACGATTAAAAAAAGAAAAAGAGGGAGAGAGATTGGAAAAATGTAAATCTATACCTTGATCATTTAAGGGGGGTGGTGGGTTGGGGGTGGTTGCAGTCTTAGGAGCAGCGATAATCCCTTGCCCCGATCCTTGGTTGGATCCGGGTGAAGACTTGTCACCTTTTTTCTTCGGAGCTCCATGTTTGATTAAGCCCTTTGCAGGATCCACGGGTTTATTCTCTTTTTGTCCATTCATCGCAGGAGGAGTGCTATTGTTTACTAACCTATTTCCAGGGCCTTTATTAATCTTGGGGTTCTCCCAACAAGTTATTCCCAGGACCTTCAGGCAGCTTCTGGGGGGTTCTTTAAAAGTGTAGTGTTGTTTTGAAAGAGACCCTGCCCAGCACCCTGGTTGCTTTCTCTCTTCTTCTTGTCTTCGTTCGTGTTTTCAGCATTTTTCGTCTTGTGTTCATTTTTAGGATCAGTTGAGGCATTGGGGGTGGTGGGAGCAGGAGCCATGGTATTGATATTTAGCTTGGATATGATATTTGGCAATGAAATGATCATAAATTGAATATATACACAATTAGGGTTCTTAATTTCTTATTTCACTTTATCATGTTTATTGTATTGCATTAATGCAAGTTACGTTGTCAACACTGGATACTTAATTATTTATGTGAAATGCAGGCTAGATCAATTAATGTTATTTTAAAGTACTTAAGAATTCAAAGATATATACTTTCATTCGATTCAAATTTGATCAGAAATGAGAAATGGATAACCATGTGGACAAGCTGTTCGGTTCTTTTATTACATTTTGATGTTATATCTCCTGTTGCGTTCAATTAGATGATTGATACATATATAATAAAACATATACCCTAAACGAAAAGCTTAAACCCTAAGGGATAATTGTTGAGATTTTACTCCTCGCAGACGTGTCATTCATCTAACGTATGTTGTTGTAACAAAACATCCAAAACCAAATACAAGTTGCGTTTAATTGTTTAGTAAGTCTCGTATTTGTTACCCATTTTAACTACAACGTTTATGAAACAAGTACTCCCTTCGTCCCATTGAAACGTGAGCGTTTGCTTTTTGCACGTTGATTAAGGAGTATAATATTTTAATGTGTAGTGAGGTGCGAGAAATAGTATATTAATGTAAAGTGAGTATGTGTATTAGTATGACATGTGGGCCTATAGAGAGAGAAATAATTAATATGTGTGGGTCCTCTTTACCAAAAAGAGAAATATACACTTTGTATTGGGACGGACCAAAATGGAAAATTGCGTACGTTTCAATCGGACGGGAGTAATTAATATTAAATTCCATTGCACCTAATTCGGAAAAATAAAATAAAATAAAATTAATAGCATTAAACCGTTTCACGCGGAATTGCAACTGTCACACATAGTGTAAGTATATCAGTAGAGGCGTGAATGTTCAAAATTGTACACTGCAAATTAATCCTAGCTAGTCTATATATAAATAATGGAGCATTAATAATATCAACTGTAATTAGAAAATGGAGTAACTAAAGTAGAGATTACTAGGTCTAATGATCCTAGTCTAGATATTTAGTTTCACATAACAGCTTGCGTTAACTATGATATAGTTAGTACTATAATCCAATCCAATAAATAATTAAATAAATAGTGATAATGATAACAATAATTTAGTAATAAACTCATGAACTATATATAGTACTACTCTTAATAATTGAATTGAATTTAAGCATACTTGACGTATTACAGTACTTCTACATATATATATATATATATATATATATATATATATATATATATATATATATATCTTTATATATAATAAAACACATTTTAAAGTCAAAATTGAACCAATTTTTAATCTATATCATTGATTTTGATTACTAAACCTTTTTTAATCTCATCCGTTTATCACATTATTTTTTCAATTTATGAATAGAATCTGTGTAAATAATTTTTCTTATAGAAATGAAACTGAGAAATAAATATATTATATGTGAGTAATTTTTTCATTGGTCCTAATATCGATTTGTTTCACCCTTAGGTAAACATTAACCAATTATATTGGATGCAATACGATAATAAGTTTGGGATGATATTATCATGAATTTTTTAAATTGGACATGTCCGATCATGGATGGTGAACATTTAAATGGATACGAATTTCGGGTACTCCTAACATCGATATTGATTATATCTAATAATTATATTTCATGCTACCCTATTTTACCCTAAGCATATTGATAAATAGTTTTGGAGTAGTTACAAATATAGTAATAAATTTTTAAACGGCACAGATTCGGGTATGAGTGGTTGATATTTAAATAAATATGGTATGGTACCTACGGGTACCTAAATATTAATTAATAAATATACAACTACCTAATATGATATATTACATAAAAATTGGATATTATATGTAAATAATTAGTGGTATAACTTTAGAATATATTGATAAACATGTTTGAGACGTTTACGAGTATCAACCAGTGGTTTATGGCGTACTGTACCCCGATGATTTAATATTTATCAGCAGTGAAATGACGACTTTACCCCTGTGATTTATGATATACTTTTTCTCAGTGGTTTAGGGCATAATGTCCCCCGAGGGTTTAATATATATCGGCATAGTTTAGTGTTTGTTCCATTTGTAACATTATGACTTTACCCCTGTGATTTATGGTATATTATTATCCAGTAGTTTAGGGCATACTGTACCTCGAGGGTTTACCATTTATTGATAGGAAATAGTGTCTGTTCAAAGGGTGAAATTAAGATTTTACCCCAGTGATTTTTGGTATACTGTACCTCAAGAGTCTAAATAGCATGTATTATGGAAGGAGTATATTATATAAAAAAATAAAGGTATATTTTTAGTTAAGAGCTATTTATTTGACAAAATCACTGACTATGCAACACACGACACTGTTTTTTTATATTCTTACTACTGCATGGGACGGTATTACTAGGCTTCTCCTTCGAGTACATAGAATAATTTATCCCAAATGCATGATTTAGACTTCTTTTTCGGGTTTAAATAACATCATAATATTGTTTGCCTAATTTTATAGCACTCACGAGCAAGAATACTCGATCGTTGTAGTAGTATATCCCAAGAAAAAATTATCAATCCAATAAGGAGTTATTTTCGTACTAGCAAAATACGTGAGCTCATGTTCATTGTTGTTTTTGTAAAGATGATCGGGGGTTTTGAGATTGGATAACAACTAAAACAAGAAGCAAGTAAATAACAATATCAAATAAGTAGAATGACAAGAATAGAAAATGGGTGCTTAAGTTCAAGTATGGAAAAACATGGGATTAGAAACATCCAAGCACACTCAATTCATATTATCATGCAAACGGAATTCAACTCAATTGATGTAGACTAAAGGTGATCACGATTGTATCCTAAGCTCCCTTTCGGGTTACAAAGGTTGTTGATCCATTTTGGACTCCCAAAAGCACTTAAGATCAAAGCCCAACATTAACCCCTTCCATCTAGGTACTAGTTAGACTAAACTCTCCCTTTTTGTGTACTAAGGCCAACGAATGGATTGGTTCCCCTCATTGAATTCAAACATCCTCTCGGTCAAACCCAAACTCAATGTCTATTCATGCCTTCCTAATACTATAGAGGGTCGTTTCCGTCTCACTCCAAGCAATACATACATGAAGATCATGATAGCATTTAATTACCACAAATAATCCATTGATCAACAATCCATTAAACCAATAAACATTCATGAATAACAAACCATGCCATCACAACATCAAGCCAATTAAACTCCATGAATAGAAATCAACATCAATTAAATCAAAAACCAATTTAATCCACATGATAATATAAATCTAATATGCTCTTCATGTTCCTAATCCCACTAGAGGGATTAGCCTATCATAGTAAAAGTAACAAAACAATTAAATGATTCATTACAATTACTCATAGTCTAAGATCTAAAGAAATACAAAATGAATGGATTCTTCCCTATCAATTTCTTGAAGAGAATCTTCTATTCTTCTTGATCTCCACATCTAGCTTTTGATTCCTTGAGATCTCTCACACCCAATGGAAGGGATGAAGTTTTGATGGAGAATTAATGGAGATGATGAAGATGGATCAAAATGGATGAAGGTGGATGAAGATGATGGTGGGAAATGTAAGAAATGGTGTGTGAGGTGTGTGTAGATGATAGGATTTTCGGATCTCTTTTGCCAATTGTTGAATAAAGGGGTATTTATACCCCTTTGGAGGCTTCTAGAAGGATCTGGAAATTTCTGCAGGAAAATACCCAACACGAGTCGTGCTCTGTAACACGGCCACGGGGTGGCCGGGTTGTGTCTTCTGATGCTGCCGCACGGCCTCGCCTTACAGGGCCGTGTTACGCAACACGGCTCGTGTGCTGCAACACGAGTCGTGTGTTGTAACACGGGCACAGGTGTGGTCGTGTTGGCTCTTCTGATGTCGCCACACGGCCACCTTCTTACAGGGCCGTGTTGGTGACACGGCTCGTGCTCCCGACTCGACTCGTGCAACTGGACACGACCTGAAGTTGCCCGTGTTGAGTGACTAGATGTCGCCACACGGCCAACTCTTACAGGGCCGTGTTGGCTACACGGCTCGTGTACTGGCTCCTGCATTTCTTCACTGTTTTGGCTCGTTCTCCCTCGTTTCAATATCTCTAATAGTACATAAAATATGGGTAAAATAATACAAAAACACATATAAAAGACACTAAAATCTAGGTGAAAATAGCTCTAATCAACCCCCCAAACTTAAGGTGTTGCTCGTCCCCGAGCAACGAAAATGACAAATCAAAAGGAGAAATTTTCACCTAGAAAAAGACTAAACGAATATAAGTAATAACACATCGTTAGCAATAATAACAACAAACTATGCTAAGTCATCCTACAACATTAAAATCATGACATGAGAAATTAACAAGATCAATCAAAAGAGAATAAAGTGTAATATAGTTCCTTTTAAGTCCAAGCCTCACAATGGATATTAATGTCTCTCAACACTCTTTTGAAATAGGGTAGATCACACTCATTAATCGATTGGCTCGACTCGCTATAAGCTTGCTCGCGGACTATATTCACAAGGTAGGGGACATATATGGCAATGACTATAATAACAAGGATGGCCTTAGATCATTTCACCAATCTCCACTAATCGGGCTCGTTCCTATAGTCCTTGAGCAAGTTCTAACTTATCAAACACAATCGATCCACTCATGAAGAAATACCATGTATGCATGGTTGAGGCTCAAATGCTCACAAGCTTGTGCTCGGACCTTAAGGAACTTATTACACCACATTCATCTCAAAATTGAACAAGTTAAGTAAAACATGTCACAATTTGAAAGTGTAGAGATTCTTAATCATAATTTGTCATCACTTATCACCACAACTTATCATCACTCACATTCAAAAATGACTCACGACATCCCTAAACAAACCACCAAACATCCCAAGACAAGAATGAAAATCACATAACATACAAATAAGGACTCAACAAACAAGACACAATCAAAAACACAAAACATGCAAAAACACAAAATACCATCATCCATAAGAAACTTAAGCACACATTCATCCCAACCTTTATTGAAAAGAAAATCCTAATTTACGAAAGTAAACCTCCCACAAACATAACAAATGAAGTATCATGCTAGTCACAACAATCAAAATCAATTCATTTCAAGTAATAACATGATAAGGTGTAGAGTACTCTCTCAATAGGCATTTGGTAAGGAAAACGTTAGCTCCAAGCTCCATCTTGCTTCCAATACCTCTCATTCATGCTCAAGCACTCAACAAACACCATTATTTCAACAATTTCATTATAAATATGGACTATCATGCACTTCAACACCACCAATCATGCCAAAATCAAACCAAACTCATGAGAAAAATTTTAAAATTTGTCCAATTTTACAAGAATCATACTCAAGTGGTGAGTCACACCACACACTCTCCCCCCAAACTTAAATCGAAACAAGAGTTGAGACTTAAGTTTGCAAAAAGTGGTGAGACTTACCCTTGTAGTTTCCATTGATGATCTTCTTGTAGAGAAGTAACCGCATCCACATGACTCAAGTTATATCCACCACGCACTAGCACCCCCCAAACTTAACTCGAGACAAGAGTCACGAATTAAGTTTGCAACAAGTTGTGGAACATGTCAACTTGAATCCATGAAGCATTTCTCTTTTCTTCAATGTGCATTTTTCTCCATGAGCACAATCAACCTAAAAGGCCAAAATAAACAAGCAACAAAAATAAAAAGAATGGGTTGCCTCCCATTTAGCGCTAAGTTTAACATCTTCAAGCCGGACGAATGTAAGCTCTTAACAGTCGGAGAAATCCAAGACCCCATCGGGCCGCATCTTCACTTTAAACATCTCTTTAACAACCTTTTTATCCACACTTCGTGCTCCTTTAACACTTGAACTCATCTCGTTTCCTCTTTTCCTCACATTCTTAAATCCCGGAGGCCCTTTATCAATCTTCAAATCAACATGTGGATCTCCCCCAAGCGTATTTCTTTTTGAAGAGAAATTTCCTGCAATTTCAAGCATAAAGTTAGTTAATTCTTCATCTTTTAAAATCGCACTTACCACTTCATCTCGAATATCCGGAGGCTTAATGGGTGGCTTCAAATGAAGATTTCGCCCTATTAAATTCTTGCTTGATAACACCAATTCTCTTTCATGTGATCGGAGTGTGAGTTCCTTCTTATCCATATCAAATTTGGCTTTTGCGGTTGCCAAAAGCGGCCTTCCAAAAATTAAAGGAATCCAATGATCCGCTTGCTTCTCAACTATCATAAAATCCACCGGAAATACAAAATCCTCTATTTGCACAAGAGTATCCTCCACAACTCCATGGGGCTTTATCATTGAACCATCCATTATTCCGATTTCCACATCCGTTTCCTTTAACCTCCCAATGCCAAGTTTCTCAAAAATCTCCAAAGGCATTACATTAATGCTCGAACCAAGATCACATATAGCATTAAAGTTTTCCCCATTTCCAATTTTACAAGTAAGAACGAATTTACCGGGGTCTTCCACCTTTAATGAAGCATGAACCTCAACAATGTCATGATCTTGTTTCAACATTATCTCTCCATCACACTTACTTTCCTCATCCAACAAAGACAAAAATTCACCAATTATCATCTCATCATCCAAAGACCAATCTTCATCAACGCCAATGTCCTCCTCAATTTTTGACACCACTTTATCACCAAGTACTTCTTCAACCTTAGAAACAATGTTTGTTATTTCCACCAACCCTTTCTCCACCTTACTTTCCATGTTGCACATGGTAACATACAAACATTGCTCCTTAGGATTAGTTACCGTGGTAGAGGGGAACTTTCCTTGTTGGTGTTGAGATCCAACGGAGGAAGCAATTTGTCCCATTTGATGTTCAAAAGCTCTCATCCTATTGTCGGACTTCTTCTCATTTTCCTCCATTCTAGCCTCCATCTTTTTCATAAATGCTAGCAATGTCTCTTCCACCGATGCTTTACCCTCTCCATTCGATGGTTTGGCACTTGGATCGAATCCCGGAGGAAATGACACGGCGGCTTGAGGATTAGAGTCAGAGAAATTTTCATGCTTCCTTGGCGCTTGATAATTTCCACTTGATTGATTGAAATTGCTTCCCCGAGCTTGCCCTTGATATCCTCCTTGATAATTACCTTGGTTGGAAGGATAGTTACCTTGAAAATTCCCTTGACGTTGAAAATTTCCTTGGTAATTTCTCCCATCTAAATAGGCAACATCCTCTACATTTTGCATAACAAGGCTCTCATCATTCACAATGGCATTTGTGCTTCCCCCTTGACTCACTCTTTGAGTGATCAAATTCAATTGCTTAGTTAAAGCATTGATGCTTTCATTAAATTCTTTCATGCCTTGGCCTTGAAACACATCGCTCTTCACTTTATGCACACTTTCCACTTGAGCCACCTTTCCGTATGCATAACCTCCCAATATCCTCTCGGACGGCCATTGATAAGCATTCATCGCAATGTCTTCAAAAATTTCCATAGCTTTCATCGCATCCACTCCGAATATAGATCCTCCGGATGAGGCATCTACATGCATCCGATGTTGTTGGCTCAACCCTTGATAGAAGAAAGCCACTTGTTGATTCTCATGAAAGTCATGTTGAGGGCACTTTCTTAGCATCTCCTTGTAGCGTTCCCATGCTTCATAAAAGCTTTCATTCGGAATTTGCTTAAACTGAGTGATAAGGCTCTTCAATTGGAGTGTCTTTGAAGGAGGAAAGTACTTGTTTAGGAACCTTTGCTCAAGATCTTCCCATGTGTTACAACTTCCCAAAGGAATTGCATTATACCATGCCTTAGCCTTGTCTCTTAAAGAAAAAGAGAACAACCTCATCCGAATAGCATCTTCCGATACTCCATTCATCTTAATGGTATTTGCAACCTCCAAGAAGCTAGCTAGATGCATGTTTGGATCCTCAAGAGGACCTCCCCCAAACTGATTTTCTTTGACCATGTTGATCAATCCGGTCTTGATTTCTAAATTGTTGGCTTGAACCGGAGGAACCATGTTGTGTATGGCTCTCGGTTGGAAGTAATCCCGGATTGCTCTAGGCCTTGGCCTCTCTTGAGGTATTTGCATATTTCCTTGCATTGCTTGGTTATTGAACATATTAACCATCTCTTGGACATTTCTACGAACATGTGGTTGTGCCTCTTGTTGTTGGAGTATCCTTTGAGCTTCTTGATTGGCAAGCAATTGCATATATTCTTGATTTTGAGCAAAGAAATTCCTCATTATCTCCGCTTGATTCTCTTGCACTCCTTCTTGTACCCCCCTTTGATCTTGTAAAGGATCTTGGGGTGGGTTATAATTAGCATTCTCTCCATGTTGATTCTCCATCTTTTCTTTTCTCGCTTTACGCCTCTCTCGCTTCCTTTGTCGTGCGGTCCTTTCAATCTCCAAATTCAAAGGAATGATCGATTGATTTCCCTTTGATCTTGTGATCATAAAACACCTACGAAAAGGCCAAGAGTGAGACCACAAACAACAATAGTAAATAAAATAAAATAAAAAAAATCCTTATCAAGAACAACTAAAACAATAACACAGTACTCCACTAGTCCGTCAAACTCCCCTTTGGCAACGGCGCCAATTTCTTGTTTGCCTAATTTTATAGCACTCACGAGCAAGAATACTCGATCGTTGTAGTAGTATATCCCAAGAAAAAATTATCAATCCAATAAGGAGTTATTTTCGTACTAGCAAAATACGTGAGCTCATGTTCATTGTTGTTTTTGTAAAGATGATCGGGGGTTTTGAGATTGGATAACAACTAAAATAAGAAGCAAGTAAATGTGACTTACTGGGATTGGAGTATGAAGGGCGGGAAATGGGCCTAGGTCTGGTAATAAGAAGATTGGGCTTAGTAATTAAAATAAATTGGGGTCCATATTAAAAACCCAACATAAAAAGTAAAATTATAAAAATAATATATAATTTTCGGTATATCGTTACCGAACCGATTTAACTCGGCATATACCGATATCGAATCGATTTTTTCGGTACGACAACTATACTGTACCGAAAATTTCGATATACCTAAATTTCAGTATTTTTCGATATTTTTCGATTCGACAAGCTCGGCATACCAAGTTTTCGGTTTTTTTCCCACCCCTAGGCATGATAAAGCTGAAGCTAAATGCTTTCGAACAATGCTCATCACTTATCAACTACTATATATAGAGATAAGGTTGCAATGGACGAGCCCCCTCCCTGGCCATGCATCCAATAAGAGACGTGTCAAGTCGAACTTTATGACTTACATTTATTTACTTATGTGAAATCGTCTCATAAAATTAAGTAATGTGATTTTTTAAAATTAGGCATATATATTTTTTTAAAGAGAGAACTAGGCAAAAACAAACCACTTTTCTTTTACAATAAACAAGATCCGGATTAGGGGGGTATTGGCAACTTTGCATGAAGATCGTCTCATAAAATGCAAATTATATGCATGATTGGAAAATTGTTAGAAGATTGATCTGATCATACGGTATAAATTTGTGCTAGCTTGCTAGCTTGATTATCTATATACATACTAATGTGAGAGTTTAAATAAAACGTTGACACTCTTTTTACTTTATGTGAAAATATCCCAAAATAATTATAACATTCATTTTCGTCTTAAATCTTTTAGTTTTGCTTCTATTTCGTTCAATAACTTTGTAAAATCACCAATTCAGTTATATCTATGGAATTAGAAAAATTGAACATTTTTAAGTAAAATGAGCATTTTGGTGATAATTTAAAAGTTATGAGACTGAAAGAAATTAAGTTATGTAGAAATAAAAGTAAATTTATATGAGACGATTTTGATTTTAAACTCTTTGATGTACTTAATTAAGTAGTAGAAATGTCGATGTACTTTCCATTTTGAGCTCGATGTACATATTCCTCTTCGATCTTAACTTATTAATTAATTTTTTTAATTAATTAAAATCATTGATTGATCAAACTAGAGTGGGAATATATATTAATTAAAGATAAAGTTGAGAAGTGTTAAAGTATAATTATTAGGAAAATTATGTTTATTAGTAGTTAAAATATGTTTCTAAAATATGATGAATGATGCATGAAAATATAATTTTAATTGTTATGATATAAATACTCCCTCCATCCCATGCAAAAAGGCGTTTTTATTTTTTGCACGTAGAGTAAAGAGTATTATTATTTAATAAGTAGTGAGTACGTAGTTGTATTAGTGGGTGTGTGAGCCTCATATTTTAATTGTATTAGTGAGTGTCTGGATCCCATGTGTGTAAAAAAAATGAGACTCTTTGGGTGGGACGCCTAAAATGGAAAAAAGAAACCTTTTGAAGGGGATGGAGGGAGTATGATTCACTATAAACATATTTCAACTACCGAAAAGGGAGTACTTTATTTTCTCCCTCATTTTCAAGTTAAATTTTATACATTTCCGTTTTCGTCCATCTCATATTAAACTGCACCATCAAAAAAAGAAAACATCACATCAATCATCAACCCTAAAAGCACATCTTAATTACAAATTTATCACTCACACCTAACAAAGATAATATACTTTATAATTCATTTATTACCTAAAAATAATAACGGTGTAGCTTTTCTTGGAATAGAGGGAGTAAATAATACGCATACTTTAATAATATTTCAACGTATCACATGATCTGTCTCATATATATGCCTGTTGGGTTTATCGGTCCAGAGGAATCGGGTCCACTCAATCCAATAATATGATATTATCCGCTTTGAGCCGCCCACTGGCCCGCATGGTTTTGCTCTTTGGGCTCACACCCAAAAATGTCTCGTGCTAAGGAGAGTCTTGCCCGCACTTATCCCAACCAACTGGGCCCACTCAATCCAATAATATTATATTGTCCGCTTTGAGCCGCCCACTGGCCCGCATGATTTTGCTCTTTGGGCTCACACCCAAAAATGTCTCGTGCTAAGGAGAGTCTTGCCCGCACTTATCCCAACCAACATTTTCCTCTCAATCAAAGTTTCGAGACTAGACATCAGTTTGAGATGCGGGCCGGTCCGCCACCAACCGCGCCGCATTTCTCCCCCTCAAACAAAGTCCCTTGGCTAGACATCAGTTTGAGACGCGCACCGGTACGTCAACAACCGGCCGTATTTCCCATGCCGCTCAGAATAAATTTGGGGTCTGTCTCTGATATCACTTATTGAGTTTACACTTATTGAGTTTATAAACACATCGGTATCTCCACTTGCAATCGATGTGGGACTTTGATTGACATCTAACCAACAATATCGTCCCGCCGTCCAAGAGAGTGCCCAAGTTCAAACAAATTTAACGTGTTGTCATTCTTTCTCATCATCATGTAATTCGTTTTCATCCCTTTTCTACAATCCCCATTATAGGTATTGTGAAATGCTAACTCCTTTCTATAATACTTTTCATTTTTTAGATGATAAAAAAAAAGGGGTACGTAGTATTAAAGCGTGACACTTTATAAAATTAAAGAAGACATGGTGTGATCGGTTTCCGAAGATTCCTTTGAGGTGGAGCCCAATAAGATAAGTTACCCAACCCAACTAGTGTACTCAAAAGATTCTAATTAGGGCCTATTGATTTGAATTTTTCAATCGAAATGACAATGTATATTGTTAAGGAGCTCAATCACAATGGAATAGAAAGTGATTGAAAGGTGGGGAGTAGTTATTGAATCTATGAGAGTGATTGAGAAATTTTGATTCCCATTAAATTAAACAAGCATCAACAATGATAATCAATACACCTCAATTTCCCTTAACCCCATCTAATACCCCAAACACCCCCTCAATTCATTCATTAAAAAGAAAATAAAAAACAAAACGAAAAATTTGAAAGTAGTAGAATTATTGGGTTTTGGGCCTTTGGGCCCTTCCAGCTGGAGATCACTATGTTCTCCGTTTCACTACCTTTATGATCCAATTGGCAAAGATTTACTTATTTGATTTCATTTCAATCTTTACGTTTTTTCTGCAAAAATCAAGGAATATGATATTTTAATATATAATAAATTAAGGAATTAATTAAAAAAATAACCTCAATTTTTACTTTAATTGTAATTTAATACCAACTTTTGTGAATTAACAAAAAAACCACCACCTTTAATGCTTGTTGCAAATTGCGCCTATCGAGCAATCAAAGCTACCCGATTGCTAACATGACATTGACCATTGCCATATTTACTTCCACGTTATCTTTGAGTTTATTTCAAGAAAAAATCTTATTCTTTACTTAAATTGCTATTTAATCTCAACCTTTAAAATTTTGGCAAAAAAAGACATCAATTTTTTATTTTTTATATTTTCATATTGCTCTATTCTAATAAAATTTTTATATTTTATATTTAAATTTAAATTCTCAAAAAATATTTTATAAAATAATAAAATTCTAATATGATTAAGTTGATTTTAAATAAATATTACCACAAATTAATATATTAAAAGAATATTTAAGTAATTATGTTATATTATGTGACATAAAGGAATGGAATGGACGACGCATATCCTTAAAATAGGGAATGAAGTTACCGAATGCATTCTAAATGGGTATATGGAAGTTTATTAGAGTAGGTATTAGAGTTAATATATGGGTATACGGAAGTTTATTACAGTGGGAATGAGAGTTAATACCACTTTGGATGCACGGTTTATTTATGTTAAACTTAGAGTTTTGTTTTTAATTTTTATAAATTTAAATTTAAATTTACAGATGATATTCAATTGATTTAAAATTTTAAAGGTTGAGATTTTATAGTTACATCAAATCCGTCTAGATTTAGAAATATAAAAGAGTTTCATGTTTGTTTTTTATTTGAACTATCTACTGTCTCACACACATTACCTCGTACTCTAAACATTAATTTGATATAAATTTAAATTAAAATCATTGAAGAATACAGAGTAGTTAATGACTTAGTGAGAATTAATGAATTATTATGAAATTTTGATTCCCCTCATATTGACCAAACATCAAAAATAATATCTAACATGCTCCATTCTCATTACCCCACATTCCTCTCAACCAAACCTCTCCTAAATTCTGAATAAGCTATGTTTTAAAAAAAAATACTTTATTGATAGGTTTTATTATTTTTTTGTTATTTTAATACTCCATTCATTTTAATATGACTTTCATACCTTCTTTTATAATGTATAAAAGATGTGTGAAAACTCTGTTAGAACAAAGAGAGTATTTTTTAGTAATGTAAGTAAAATATATGAAGTATATTACTCCCTCCATTCATCCCAAATATCTTTATTTTATTATTTTGAGTGTTCACTTCAAAGATATTTATTTTTCTTTTTTAATAAAGGGTCTCACATATAATTCAACACTCATTATCAATACAACTATTTACTGCAAATAAAATAATAATGTACGTTTAAAAATAGTAAATGGAAATATTTTTTGCAGACGAAGAAAGTAATATATTGTAGCTTTAGAACACATTTTAATTTTAAAATTTGACACAAGAAAATGTTGACAAGACAAACAAACTTTTTGTGAATGGAATAGAGAATCTCAAACATATAGTATATGGTAAAGAAGGTGCGGAAATGATGGGTTATTGTTGCTTCATCATATTGCAAATTTTATTTTCTAAGTTTAAGTTGTCATGTAGTAATATTTTTACTCAATTAAATAAACCACTCTTACGCTATACTCATATTAACAATGGCAAAAACTTGTGTGGCCGGGGATATACCGTTTCCCTATAGGAACATCAGAATTTAATACTAAAAAATTCTTGTGTTTTCATGGGGTACGGTGTGTCCCGAGGACACAAGAGACCAACTCATTAATAATTGATTTTTTGAAAATAAAAGTAAAAATAAAAATAAAAAAATGTTTTAGTTTTTCGTGCAAATAAATTAAAAATGATATTAACAAGTGACTTGATATAAATTAACCACGTTATCGGACAATATCTAACTGCCCGTGAGTAAGTATTACAAAAAACTTGAAAGGCGACGTTCTTCTTTTTTTTTTTCCTTTTTTTTTCCTTATAAATTTCAAATGATCTGACTAAATTGTACTTCCTCCATCCTAATTAATTTCAACTTCACACTTAAAACAAAATGACACTTGATTATTATTCTCACAACACAATTTAATTTCAAAATTATCTCCCATACTTTTCATCCATAATATACTTTTCTTTCATAATATACTTTACAATTTATTTATTACACCGAAATGTTAAATTAACCTAAAAAAGTGGGTTTTCTTAATTTGCATGTGTACGCTAAATGTGGACATGAAAATGGAACGAGTTAGTAATAAAGTTAAATTGTTGGTTATATATCCACAAACTAAAACGGCTTTATAGGATAAATAAATTGAAAATTGCAAATAATGGGGAGTAAAGTGCATGGCGAATATGATCAAGTCGTGAAAAAGGTTGCAATAGGGTCACAAAAATGAATAAAAATATAGAGTACTTAAACGAAATGTAATTTTTACAATTATTTTAATTAGGAGTATGAAAAAATAAAAGAAAAATAACCACGAGTCACATTTGGCCCATGAGAAAAAAGAGAATTATTTGATCGATAATTCCAGAGAGAAAAAACCAAATTGTTATCATACAACGTAGAGTTTTCTGCTTTTCTTCTTGTTCCTAAAGGAATATTTTCAATTCGAGGGTAAGCTATTCATGTATTTGAGAGTTTTCTGCTTTTCTTCTTGTTCCTAAAGGAATATTTTCAATTAGAGGGTAAGGTATTCATGTATTTGAGGTTGTGGCTGAAAAATGATTAAATTATCAATTCGAGAGTTAAATTATTTTTATAAATTAAGGATTAATACTCATACTCATTTCAAAATTTAATGAGATTTTATTTAATTATTCGTACCAGTTTACTCGTACTCATTTCATCAGAGTTCGATTAGATTGAATACTTGGAGATATCAGTCCGATTGCCATTTCAACTTGTGCGCTCATATGTAATTTAGTGTATATATGTTTCTTAATAAACACATAGTAATTTTTCTAAAGAAAACTAACATATAAATTCTTATTTATTAATGTATATGTTTGTTCATTAATGTATAATTTTTGACTTTTGAGTGGATGCACAAATTTCAAATGTCATTACAAAAGTAATTAAACAATAATTCTTTATTTAATTTCATAACTAAGGTAAAATGGTAAAATTAAAATCTCGAAAAATTGTTCAAGGTTTATAAACTATTATTATTATTATTATTTTAAAAATGTATATAATTACCTTTTTATTCTTTCTGAAATGAAATACTCATCATGTCCATTATATATATATTTAAAAAAACAAAATCTCTTGTAAGACGAAACCTGTGTAAGATGTCGGTGACAGATAAATCCATGAATTTATTATTTAACACATAATTAAAATATGATTTTTAAATTGATAAAGTTTTATTTTAAAATCGTATAAGTGTGATTTAATAAAGTATAATGAGTGATTAAACATCCTTAAAATCAAACTTTAATAAATTACACAACATATTTAAGTGAATTATACTATAATAATTTTAAATCATATTTTAAATAGTTATAATTTAAATATCTTATAATAATACATTTTCTATTCTACAATCATATTTAATAATAGATTTATATATCCAACTCGTCTCAAATAAACATATGTAAGGAGAGCACAATATTTTTTAAAATTTTACATTTCTCGGCCATTTAATTATTTTAACTGTTCGGAATTCAAAAACTTAATTTCATATTTTAGTAAATAATTTAATGTAATTTCTCTTCTACTCTTTCATATTTTAAATTCAACGTCATTGGATATAGTTAAACCGTATGAATGCACAGAAATTTTTTAAGTAAAACCATTGGTCACTTTCAAATTAATTATTAGTCAATCAATCGTAAAATTTTTACAAATTTAATATATTGATACAAATTTCTTATGAATTTATCTTCTACAGTTCTACTGTTTTAAATTTTAAATTTGCTGTCAATTATTTATTTATTTATATATTTATTTTTGGGTCAATTTAATAAGAGTGAAGGCACGAGAGGCCCAATAATGAGACTTCAGAACATCTTGCAAAGGCCCAATCATCTGATGTCATGGATCATCATATGATCATATCTGTAAGCTTATAATATATGTCGTCCTAATTTGGGCCTTTTAATGCCCCAACTATTGAAAGTAATGCCGTTTTTCTATTGATGGCCTAACAATTATTGTACTTGATGTTTTAAATTTAGACAAAAACTTGGATAGAATAGAACATGACATCCATGACTCTCAGTTCATTTATTATTTTATTTATAAGATTAATTTTTTTTAATTAAAAAAGATTTAATTTTTGGTTAATTGTAAAAAAAACCCTGACTTCACTCTCATTGCAAATTAATCCCCACTTTTGAGAAATTGCAAAAAAAATCATCACCTTTAAGTATTGTTGCAAAACGCACATCATACCACTCCCTCGCTTTATCAACTAACGAAAACTGAAAAAGCCTCATTTTCCACCTGTCATTGGTGGCATCAACAGGTTTAACTATATCCATATAGCTGTTGAAGCGCTTCAGATGACTATACGGTTCATCAAAAACTCCTCCTGCAAATGGGTTTCTCTCCACCATGTTGATCAGGGCTGGTCTTTTATCATTTGCTTCATCAACTTGAATGGCCCCAACTAAGCCTGATCCTCCTAGGTTGGTGGATTTGAACGTCTCTCAGATGACAATGTCATCTTCACGTGTTCTATCTCCTATAATTGCTGATTCTATTTCTGTTCCTGCTTCAACTTCTGACTCAGCTTCTTCTGGGATAACCTGATATTCAATCTTTTCTTTCTCCTCCTCTACAACTGCTTTAGGTGCTGATGTGTTCGCTTTCTTCTTCGGATTTGGTACCTTAACAGCCTTAGGAGGTGCTTTGATCGTCTTTGTTGCCCCTCTCCTTTTTCTAGCAGACGCTTCAACCTCCGGATCAAATTCAAGATTTTGTGTTCCCTTCTTTGACCTGGTGTGCATGCAACTTTAAGAAAATTCAAGGTGTAGACAATTAAATGTGAAAGTAAATATTCTAATTAAATAAGTAACAAAAGCAAATAAATAATTTACTGTCCCCGGCAGCACGGCCCCAAAAACTTGTTAGGCATATATTGCACACCTCAATTAAAATCCCCAAGTGTAGGGATGTCAATTGTAATGGCAAGTACCCCCAGTTAAAATATAATATCGTTTCCACTGAGACAACTAACTATTTATTTAT
Source organism: Pogostemon cablin (assembly GCA_023678885.1). NCBI lineage: Eukaryota > Viridiplantae > Streptophyta > Magnoliopsida > Lamiales > Lamiaceae > Pogostemon > Pogostemon cablin. The sequence goes on along the minus strand of CM042961.1, from coordinate 12,696,707 downwards.
CTTAAATTACTAATTAACTAGAATTATTGTAATCAATTTCCAATTGTTTAAATGAATTAATATCTTAAGTGCTGAAATAATAAATAACGAATTAAATAAATGTAAGGAATAATTCAAGATTGATCAAGAGAAATATAACAGCTCTAAGGTATCAGGTATAGTACAATTGATTTGGTCTCCTAGACGTCCTACTGTTCATTCATACTGTTTCAATGGAAATACACTAGGGAATAATACGTGAAAGATTTTGAACCTCCTTAGGTTTTGAACCTCCTTCCTAGATACTAATAAGGCGAATTTCATAAACCTCCGGATGGCCAATTCAACTAACATATATTCTCTGGAATTCCTATTCAAACCCTATTCACTTCCTATTTGACTTCTTAATTGCATTGTTCCACTAAGACAATCAAGCACCTTATTTACCAGCACTTAGGATTATTGTGTTCACAGACAAACTACTATAATCCCTAGCAATCAAACACTATCAAGTACACATGCACATAAGTTAACACAATATATCAAGCATCACGGGCAATGTCAATAATATGCTATGAAGACGTTACAAACGTATAACAAAGTTTGGATAAATCAAATAAATATGGATATTCAACAGTATGAATTCACCAGTTTAGTCTAGGTTCCCAAATCAACTACATCTAACCCTCAATCCTTAGAACTGTAAAAGTATTTAGCCCATGTGGTTACAAACAACTCTCATGGCTATCGAATTCATAATCAAAACAAAAATTGAAGAAATTAAAGAAAAAAATACGAAACCCTAGTGTCACGTGGTTTGCGTTCTTCCCCCGTCTCTCCAATTGGATCGCTCTCTCAACCGCACTTGATTCTTTCTCCGGACCGATGAGATGGATGGATGGATGAATTCTGATGTGAGTGGATGTGGGTGGATGGTTCGTGAATTGAATTCACGTTGTGTTTCTGTTGAATGATCGGTCCCCTCTCAAAGTGTTTGATCCCCTTTTTATACCATGGGCCATTAAAACTGACTTTGCTGGGCTATATTTCACGTTTGTCACGCACAGGGGATTGAAAATCCCGATTTTCAGCCCAAACTAATGCAACACGAGTTGGAGTGACCAACTCAAGTTGCCAACACGACTCGAGTTGCTTTATGTTGCAACTCGAGTCGTATTGCCAAGTCGTGCGTCCGCCTGTCAAGTCGAGCTGCCATGCTCTGAAACTGATTTTCCTCCGTACACCAACACGAGTCGAGCTGGCAAGTCGAGCTACTGCCTGTCAACTCGTGTTGGCACTCTGGACACCATTCGCTGCTGCTCTGCCTCACACGACATACAACTCGACTTGCCCCACACGCAACTCGACTCGAGCTGTAAGTCGAGCTGCTCAAGACAAGTCGAGTCGGCTCACTAACCATTTTTGACCCTCTATGGCATCTTACTCGACTCGAGTTGCTAGGTCGAGCGGACCCTTGCAACTCGAGTAAGGCCTATTTGAGCTCGTTTCTTGTCCGTCTTCGGTTTTACTTCATTTTAACCTATTTTACCCTTCAAAACTCCACAAAACACGTTAGTAGCACCATAATTATGCAAAATACGTAAACCATGCAATTTCACACGATTATATAGTATTATTCTAGTAAAAATAGTGCATTATGAGACCGAAAAGACGTAAATTTCCACTCTCATCAGTGCGCCCGGGCGCACACAAATTTTTGCCATCAAGAAAATAAATTTGAGAAGTTGGGGTTGGAAAATAAATCAAATATTCATTCATATTGGAGTCTAATTAATATTTTTGTTTCCAAGTGAAATAAATAAGAAAAGAAAAGAGATAGTACTTTTTTTAGGTTATTCTTTTGTACATCTGGTGTACCGGTAACGGTTGAGATTATTCAGGTGCACCGCCGGGTTATTTTGTAGACTAAAATTTAGGTTTGTACATCTGGTGTACCGGTACACCCGGAGGTTTATAGGTTAAATTGAAGTTGTAGTGGGTAGTTATTAAATTTATTTTTAATTATTTTATTTTATTAAGTGGTAAGGATTAAATGGAAAATGAATCTAACAGTTAAGATTATTCAGGTACACCGCTGTGTTATTTTGAAGACTAAAATTTAGGTTGTAGTAGGTAATTCACTACAAAAAAAAACCTTGAATAGAGACGATTTTAAAGACGGTTTTATGGCAGTCTACACTTTGTGCGTAGCTAAAATAGAGACGGTATTAGAGACGATTTTATTTTGAGACAGTTGTAAATCAGACTAGTCGGTTTAATTTGAGACGGTAAGCCCTCTCTAAATGGTTGTAAACCGGTCCGATCGGTATGCCGAGGCTCAAGACCACCAGACCAGCATTATCTTTTTTTTGCCAGATTTTTTATTTATTTTAATGTACATGAATATTGTAATTTCAAGTCTTGAAAAGGATTTGAACCCGGATCTGTAGGCATCGGGAGACCTTATGGGCATCATGTATGTCAAGTTTGCTAGAAGTGATTCTTAATATGTATTCATTATACTATATATGTATACATACACTTATTTCTGCTCATTGTAGACATGGGTTGAATCTCGATTTATTAATTTTGAAAAATTTAATGGTTAGAGAGGGCTTTAGAGACGGCTAAAAACCGTCTCTAATTGAGACGGAAGAATACAGTCTCTAATGCAGTCTCAACTATAAATCATCACTAGTTTGAGACGGTACAAAATCGTATCTAATTTGAGACGGTATAAAAAACCATCTCTAATACCGTCTTAACTTAAAATCGTCTCTTATACCGTCTCAAATTGAGACGATTTGCATCCGTCTCAATAATTGAAACTGTCAGAAACCGTCTCAAAATTACCCGATCTGGTTCTATAGAATGCGACACATTCCGTCTCCAAGACCATCTCAAATAGAGATGGAAAAACTCCGTCTCTAATTGAGATGGAAGAATACCGTCTCAAATACCGTCACAACTTAAAAACGTCTCAAATTAGAGACGGCAAGAAACCGTCTCTAATTGAGATGGAAAAACCGTCTCTAATACCGTCTCAATGTGAAGCTGTTTCTAATACCGTCTCAATGTTAAATTTGTTACTGTTGACCAATAGTCAACGAGAATGCCGTCTCTAATTCTAAAAAAAACCGTCTCAAAAGTCGTCTTAAATAGAGACGGCTAACACACCGTCTTTAATTTTGGTCTCTAATCAAAACTTTTTTATAGTGATTATTAATATTTTAGTTTATTGAGTGGTAAGAATTAAATAAAAATTTGAATAGGTGATATTATTTGGGAGCATCGCAGTTAGATTCCTATTTAAAGGTTAATTAACTGAAATCTTTTTACCAGTTTATGCTGGATTTCTAATACATCGTTTTTTTTTTTTTTTACAAAAATCAATTTTCCATTCAGACTTTTTTTTTTTACAATTCTAATTTGGTAATTTAATAAGCTGATAAGATAGCCAGAGCCACTTGTGTAGAGAAATGGCGAATATGTATATCTTCGAATATTAATTTGCTGCATATGAATTACGAGTTTTAGAATTTTGATAAAGGTCTTTAACAGTATTTTATCGCAAAAATGGAATCACAAAAGTAATTAAAAGTAATGTTCCAAATTAAATTAAAATAATTTAAAATATAGGATAGTTCTCAAAAATATAAATTTAAAATATATGATATAATTAAAATTTGGTAAATAGAACCATATCTTATTCTATGCATGCGTGCAAGTAATTAATTCAACTCACTACAAGATACTTTTAGGGTTATATCGGTTTTCACTCTATATACTTATTGTCTTATATAATACTTTTATTTATATAGTAATATTTATTAAAAATTGTACATTACTTTATTAATACTTTATAAAAATTACAATAAAATATTTATATAATTTTTTTTATTAAATTAAAAAATAAAATTGCAATGGCTTGGATTTGATATCTTGACTATGAATTATAATACATTTTATCACCCAACTTATTAGCTAGTTCACCAACCTTAACAAATATTAAATATTTATTTTATTATATATTTCAATTTTTTTATTATTATTTTAATAGAACTTTTGTATTTATATATTTAATATAAATTATTAGTGAACATATTATATTTTTTTTTGTAAATAGTATTTTTTAAAAAAAATTATAATTCAACTTTAAATAAAAAAATTAAAATTATATATTTTTTTATTATATAAACATTAAACTAATTTATTTAATTTTTTTATAAATTTATAAATTATATGTAATATATATACAATATATTTTTTTCATACAAATATTATTTATTAATATATTTTAATATAATATAATGAATTTATTTTATCATATATATATATATATATATATATATATATACCATTCTTATATATAATTTTTTTAATTAATATTTATCTTATAAATATGAAAAATTAAAAATAGTTTTTTTTAAAAAAATTTTATATAAATAAGTTTATGTATGTATAAGTGTTATTATAAACGTTATTTATGTATAAGTATTATTATATTACATTGTTACATTTGTGAAAGTGTTTTATAAATAATGTTACTTATATAGAAATGTTACATAAAATGTGTTGCATATTAGAAAAATGTTAAATCTATATGTTACTTATATTAAAAATATTACAAAAATGTTACATACCATAATAATTTAAAAAATGTTAATATAAGGTGTTATTTAAAGTTAATTATGTTGTAGTGACTCTTTCCAATATATATATATATATATATAATAAATCAAAATATAGGTTTCATAAACAGTATTAATGTCCTTTTCTTTTAAGAGATTTTATTAGATATTTAGATAGATATAGGCATTTCGAAAAAATGTCATTTTTAATAGTTTATTTTGAATAAATGTTATTTATTATATTTTTTTTTAAAAATGGTATTTTTTTAAACACTTAAACATAATTAACTCCAGTCTGCGATCCTTTTGCAATGCGTCTGCAACAATTTTAATACACAATTTGCAATCTCATACACAATTTTCATGCTACACCTCATGGACTATATCCGCAACTACACCTACAACTACGTTGCGATTCTATACATAATTTTTCATGCGACAATGCGTGCAACTATGCCTACAATTTTATATATAATTTTTTCCATGCGACCCTACACACAACTATATATGCGACCATACCTATGTTTTTATTTACTAACATATATACAACACTGCACACAACTCTATATTATTATATAATGATGAGAGGAAAAAAAGTTAAAATTGGTATTTTTCTAAAAAATTTAGTTTTGATGATATTTTTCAAATTCAATTATTATTTGGAGCATTTTTTCACCATTTCTCTTAGGGGTGTCAACGGGCCAGGTCTGGGCCGGGTAGTGAACTACCCGAACCCGCCCCGGACCCGTACGGGTCCTATATAATAGGACCCGTGCCCAGACCCATACGGGGCGGGTCCGCCCCGCCCTATTTTTTTTTATAATTAATCCTCAAAAAATTTAAATCATACAAAAATTATTCATATATTTAAATAAATAATCATAAGAATATTAAATATAATTATAATTTAATAAATTATATATATATCATATAGTTATAAATAATTTTTATGTATAAAATAATTGTATAATATATATATATATATATATATATATATATATTAACATAAAATATAATTATATATGTATAAAATATAAATTAATTTTTAATATATTATATACGGATCGGGTCGGGGTGGGTCTAAGTTAATACCCGGACCCGCCTCGTATATATACGGGTCCGGCCGCCCCAAAACGTGCGGGGCGGGCCGGGTACCCATTGACACCCCTAATTTCTCTTATATACATATGAGATATGAATATGTAATTAAAAATAATAATTAGTAATAATAATAAATAATTAAAGAAATTGACAATTAATAATAATAATAATAAGCAAGGAAAAAAAAAGAAAATGGAAACCGGGCTGATATAAAAAAAAAAAATAATAAATAAATAAATTGCCCCCTTAAATAAAGAAACATGAAGATGATATCTGATCATTTGCCCATTAAAAAAAAATAAAAAATAAAAAAAATCATAGTTAATTTCCTAAATATGAAACCTGGAAGCTCAAATTTTAAAGTGCGATCAATATTGAACAAATTAATAACACCTAATGTTGAAAATTTTAAAACAAATCGAGGGATAAGTCCCACGATAGAAGGCACGATTAAAAAAAGAAAAAGAGGGAGAGAGATTGGAAAAATGTAAATCTATACCTTGATCATTTAAGGGGGGTGGTGGGTTGGGGGTGGTTGCAGTCTTAGGAGCAGCGATAATCCCTTGCCCCGATCCTTGGTTGGATCCGGGTGAAGACTTGTCACCTTTTTTCTTCGGAGCTCCATGTTTGATTAAGCCCTTTGCAGGATCCACGGGTTTATTCTCTTTTTGTCCATTCATCGCAGGAGGAGTGCTATTGTTTACTAACCTATTTCCAGGGCCTTTATTAATCTTGGGGTTCTCCCAACAAGTTATTCCCAGGACCTTCAGGCAGCTTCTGGGGGGTTCTTTAAAAGTGTAGTGTTGTTTTGAAAGAGACCCTGCCCAGCACCCTGGTTGCTTTCTCTCTTCTTCTTGTCTTCGTTCGTGTTTTCAGCATTTTTCGTCTTGTGTTCATTTTTAGGATCAGTTGAGGCATTGGGGGTGGTGGGAGCAGGAGCCATGGTATTGATATTTAGCTTGGATATGATATTTGGCAATGAAATGATCATAAATTGAATATATACACAATTAGGGTTCTTAATTTCTTATTTCACTTTATCATGTTTATTGTATTGCATTAATGCAAGTTACGTTGTCAACACTGGATACTTAATTATTTATGTGAAATGCAGGCTAGATCAATTAATGTTATTTTAAAGTACTTAAGAATTCAAAGATATATACTTTCATTCGATTCAAATTTGATCAGAAATGAGAAATGGATAACCATGTGGACAAGCTGTTCGGTTCTTTTATTACATTTTGATGTTATATCTCCTGTTGCGTTCAATTAGATGATTGATACATATATAATAAAACATATACCCTAAACGAAAAGCTTAAACCCTAAGGGATAATTGTTGAGATTTTACTCCTCGCAGACGTGTCATTCATCTAACGTATGTTGTTGTAACAAAACATCCAAAACCGAATACAAGTTGCGTTTAATTGTTTAGTAAGTCTCGTATTTGTTACCCATTTTAACTACAACGTTTATGAAACAAGTACTCCCTTCGTCCCATTGAAACGTGAGCGTTTGCTTTTTGCACGTTGATTAAGGAGTATAATATTTTAATGTGTAGTGAGGTGCGAGAAATAGTATATTAATGTAAAGTGAGTATGTGTATTAGTATGACATGTGGGCCTATAGAGAGAGAAATAATTAATATGTGTGGGTCCTCTTTACCAAAAAGGGAAATATACACTTTGTATTGGGACGGACCAAAATGGAAAATTGCGTACGTTTCAATCGGACGGGAGTAATTAATATTAAATTCCATTGCACCTAATTCGGAAAAATAAAATAAAATAAAATTAATAGCATTAAACCGTTTCACGCGGAATTGCAACTGTCACACATAGTGTAAGTATATCAGTAGAGGCGTGAATGTTCAAAATTGTACACTGCAAATTAATCCTAGCTAGTCTATATATAAATAATGGAGCATTAATAATATCAACTGTAATTAGAAAATGGAGTAACTAAAGTAGAGATTACTAGGTCTAATGATCCTAGTCTAGATATTTAGTTTCACATAACAGCTTGCGTTAACTATGATATAGTTAGTACTATAATCCAATCCAATAAATAATTAAATAAATAGTGATAATGATAACAATAATTTAGCAATAAACTCATGAACTATATATAGTACTACTCTTAATAATTGAATTGAATTTAAGCATACTTGACGTATTACAGTACTTCTACATATATATATATATATATATATATATATATATATCTTTATATATAATAAAACACATTTTAAAGTCAAAATTGAACCAATTTTTAATCTATATCATTGATTTTGATTACTAAACCTTTTTTAATCTCATCCGTTTATCACATTATTTTTTCAATTTATGAATAGAATCTGTGTAAATAATTTTTCTTATAGAAATGAAACTGAGAAATAAATATATTATATGTGAGTAATTTTTTCATTGGTCCTAATATCGATTTGTTTCACCCTTAGGTAAACATTAACCAATTATATTGGATGCAATACGATAATAAGTTTGGGATGATATTATCATGAATTTTTTAAATTGGACATGTCCGATCATGGATGGTGAACATTTAAATGGATACGAATTTCGGGTACTCCTAACATCGATATTGATTATATCTAATAATTATATTTCATGCTACCCTATTTTACCCTAAGCATATTGATAAATAGTTTTGGAGTAGTTACAAATATAGTAATAAATTTTTAAACGGCACAGATTCGGGTATGAGTGGTTGATATTTAAATAAATATGGTATGGTACCTACGGGTACCTAAATATTAATTAATAAATATACAACTACCTAATATGATATATTACATAAAAATTGGATATTATATGTAAATAATTAGTGGTATAACTTTAGAATATATTGATAAACATGTTTGAGACGTTTACGAGTATCAACCAGTGGTTTATGGCGTACTGTACCCCGATGATTTAATATTTATCAGCAGTGAAATGACGACTTTACCCCTGTGATTTATGATATACTTTTTCTCAGTGGTTTAGGGCATAATGTCCCCCGAGGGTTTAATATATATCGGCATAGTTTAGTGTTTGTTCCATTTGTAACATTATGACTTTACCCCTGTGATTTATGGTATATTATTATCCAGTAGTTTAGGGCATACTGTACCTCGAGGGTTTACCATTTATTGATAGGAAATAGTGTCTGTTCAAAGGGTGAAATTAAGATTTTACCCCAGTGATTTTTGGTATACTGTACCTCAAGAGTCTAAATAGCATGTATTATGGAAGGAGTATATTATATAAAAAAATAAAGGTATATTTTTAGTTAAGAGCTATTTATTTGACAAAATCACTGACTATGCAACACACGACACTGTTTTTTTATATTCTTACTACTGCATGGGACGGTATTACTAGGCTTCTCCTTCGAGTACATAGAATAATTTATCCCAAATGCATGATTTAGACTTCTTTTTCGGGTTTAAATAACATCATAATATTGTTTGCCTAATTTTATAGCACTCACGAGCAAGAATACTCGATCGTTGTAGTAGTATATCCCAAGAAAAAATTATCAATCCAATAAGGAGTTATTTTCGTACTAGCAAAATACGTGAGCTCATGTTCATTGTTGTTTTTGTAAAGATGATCGGGGGTTTTGAGATTGGATAACAACTAAAACAAGAAGCAAGTAAATAACAATATCAAATAAGTAGAATGACAAGAATAGAAAATGGGTGCTTAAGTTCAAGTATGGAAAAACATGGGATTAGAAACATCCAAGCACACTCAATTCATATTATCATGCAAACGGAATTCAACTCAATTGATGTAGACTAAGGGTGATCACGATTGTATCCTAAGCTCCCTTTCGGGTTACAAAGGTTGTTGATCCATTTTGGACTCCCAAAAGCACTTAAGATCAAAGCCCAACATTAACCCCTTCCATCTAGGTACTAGTTAGACTAAACTCTCCCTTTTTGTGTACTAAGGCCAACGAATGGATTGGTTCCCCTCATTGAATTCAAACATCCTCTCGGTCAAACCCAAACTCAATGTCTATTCATGCCTTCCTAATACTATAGAGGGTCGTTTCCGTCTCACTCCAAGCAATACATACATGAAGATCATGATAGCATTTAATTACCACAAATAATCCATTGATCAACAATCCATTAAACCAATAAACATTCATGAATAACAAACCATGCCATCACAACATCAAGCCAATTAAACTCCATGAATAGAAATCAACATCAATTAAATCAAAAACCAATTTAATCCACATGATAATATAAATCTAATATGCTCTTCATGTTCCTAATCCCACTAGAGGGATTAGCCTATCATAGTAAAAGTAACAAAACAATTAAATGATTCATTACAATTACTCATAGTCTAAGATCTAAAGAAATACAAAATGAATGGATTCTTCCCTATCAATTTCTTGAAGAGAATCTTCTATTCTTCTTGATCTCCACATCTAGCTTTTGATTCCTTGAGATCTCTCACACCCAATGGAAGGGATGAAGTTTTGATGGAGAATTAATGGAGATGATGAAGATGGATCAAAATGGATGAAGGTGGATGAAGATGATGGTGGGAAATGTAAGAAATGGTGTGTGAGGTGTGTGTAGATGATAGGATTTTCGGATCTCTTTTGCCAATTGTTGAATAAAGGGGTATTTATACCCCTTTGGAGGCTTCTAGAAGGATCTGGAAATTTCTGCAGGAAAATACCCAACACGAGTCGTGCTCTGTAACACGGCCACGGGGTGGCCGGGTTGTGTCTTCTGATGCTGCCGCACGGCCTCGCCTTACAGGGCCGTGTTACGCAACACGGCTCGTGTGCTGCAACACGAGTCGTGTGTTGTAACACGGGCACAGGTGTGGTCGTGTTGGCTCTTCTGATGTCGCCACACGGCCACCTTCTTACAGGGCCGTGTTGGTGACACGGCTCGTGCTCCCGACTCGACTCGTGCAACTGGACACGACCTGAAGTTGCCCGTGTTGAGTGACTAGATGTCGCCACACGGCCAACTCTTACAGGGCCGTGTTGGCTACACGGCTCGTGTGCTGGCTCCTGCATTTCTTCACTGTTTTGGCTCGTTCTCCCTCGTTTCAACTCCGAATTGAGATCCGCTTTTTCCTACATCTTCCTTATCATGTTTAAGCTCATTCACATACATTTCCATAAAAACACAAAACACAACCAAATAGTACATAAAATATGGGTAAAATAATACGAAAACACATATAAAAGACACTAAAATCTAGGTGAAAATAGCTCTAATCAACCCCCCAAACTTAAGGTGTTGCTCGTCCCCGAGCAACGAAAATGACAAATCAAAAGGAGAAATTTTCACCTAGAAAAAGACTAAACGAATATAAGTAATAACACATCGTTAGCAATAATAACAACAAACTATGCTAAGTCATCCTACAACATTAAAATCATGACATGAGAAATTAACAAGATCAATCAAAAGAGAATAAAGTGTAATATAGTTCCTTTTAAGTCCAAGCCTCACAATGGATATTAATGTCTCTCAACACTCTTTTGAAATAGGGTAGATCACACTCATTAATCGATTGGCTCGACTCGCTATAAGCTTGCTCGCGGACTATATTCACAAACCACTAAAGTTTCAATTAATGATCAAAAAGGTCTTTAATTAGGATATAATGATAGGCTCTTTGGTATGGTAGGAAGTATATGGATAAGAGTGACTAATCATGTGTAAGTAATCAGAGAGATGGCCAATTTCCTCAACTTCTTCACTTTCTTTTCTTCCTTGCTTATCTTTACAATCTCAAGCACTATTCATTAATTTTCCTTGGATCGAGCTTCTTTTGATGCATGCTTCCTATCTTTGAATTTTGTTTACTTGAGCATTTTGATGTTGTTTTACTCTTTCTCTTGCTTTGAGGTTGCATGTGCATTCTTGTTTTGCTCTTTTCATCCTTTTTCTTGCTTGTTTACCATTCCCTTTTCTTCTTTTGCTAATCAATCAATCCTTTCTAGCTACCATCTCCTCAATCACCCACACAAAGGTATATATAAGCTTGAATGGGTAATTAAGGCTTGTAATGTGCTAAATTCACAAGAAATAGGCTTATAGGCTCAAAATGGTTAACTAAGGATGATGTTCATGGTAGGGGACATATATGGCAATGACTATAATAACAAGGATGGCCTTAGATCATTTCACCAATCTCCACTAATCGGGCTCGTTCCTATAGTCCTTGAGCAAGTTCTAACTTATCAAACACAATCGATCCACTCATGAAGAAATACCATGTATGCATGGTTGAGGCTCAAATGCTCACAAGCTTGTGCTCGGACCTTAAGGAACTTATTACACCACATTCATCTCAAAATTGAACAAGTTAAGTAAAACATGTCACAATTTGAAAGTGTAGAGATTCTTAATCATAATTTGTCATCACTTATCACCACAACTTATCATCACTCACATTCAAAAATGACTCACGACATCCCTAAACAAACCACCAAACATCCCAAGACAAGAATGAAAATCACATAACATACAAATAAGGACTCAACAAACAAGACACAATCAAAAACACAAAACATGCAAAAACACAAAATACCATCATCCATAAGAAACTTAAGCACACATTCATCCCAACCTTTATTGAAAAGAAAATCCTAATTTACGAAAGTAAACCTCCCACAAACATAACAAATGAAGTATCATGCTAGTCACAACAATCAAAATCAATTCATTTCAAGTAATAACATGATAAGGTGTAGAGTACTCCCTCAATAGGCATTTGGTAAGGAAAACGTTAGCTCCAAGCTCCATCTTGCTTCCAATACCTCTCATTCATGCTCAAGCACTCAACAAACACCATTATTTCAACAATTTCATTATAAATATGGACTATCATGCACTTCAACACCACCAATCATGCCAAAATCAAACCAAACTCATGAGAAAAATTTTAAAATTTGTCCAATTTTACAAGAATCATACTCAAGTGGTGAGTCACACCACACACTCTCCCCCCAAACTTAAATCGAAACAAGAGTTGAGACTTAAGTTTGCAAAAAGTGGTGAGACTTACCCTTGTAGTTTCCATTGATGATCTTCTTGTAGAGAAGTAACCGCATCCACACGACTCAAGTTATATCCACCACGCACTAGCACCCCCCAAACTTAACTCGAGACAAGAGTCACGAATTAAGTTTGCAACAAGTTGTGGAACATGTCAACTTGAATCCATGAAGCATTTCTCTTTTCTTCAATGTGCATTTTTCTCCATGAGCACAATCAACCTAAAAGGCCAAAATAAACAAGCAACAAAAATAAAAAGAATGGGTTGCCTCCCATTTAGCGCTAAGTTTAACATCTTCAAGCCGGACGAATGTAAGCTCTTAACAGTCGGAGAAATCCAAGACCCCATCGGGCCGCATCTTCACTTTAAACATCTCTTTAACAACCTTTTTATCCACACTTCGTGCTCCTTTAACACTTGAACTCATCTCGTTTCCTCTTTTCCTCACATTCTTAAATCCCGGAGGCCCTTTATCAATCTTCAAATCAACATGTGGATCTCCCCCAAGCGTATTTCTTTTTGAAGAGAAATTTTCTGCAATTTCAAGCATAAAGTTAGTTAATTCTTCATCTTTTAAAATCGCACTTACCACTTCATCTCGAATATCCGGAGGCTTAATGGGTGGCTTCAAATGAAGATTTCGCCCTATTAAATTCTTGCTTGATAACACCAATTCTCTTTCATGTGATCGGAGTGTGAGTTCCTTCTTATCCATATCAAATTTGGCTTTTGCGGTTGCCAAAAGCGGCCTTCCAAAAATTAAAGGAATCCAATGATCCGCTTGCTTCTCAACTATCATAAAATCCACCGGAAATACAAAATCCTCTATTTGCACAAGAGTATCCTCCACAACTCCATGGGGCTTTATCATTGAACCATCCATTATTCCGATTTCCACATCCGTTTCCTTTAACCTCCCAATGCCAAGTTTCTCAAAAATCTCCAATGGCATTACATTAATGCTCGAACCAAGATCACATATAGCATTAAAGTTTTCCCCATTTCCAATTTTACAAGTAAGAACGAATTTACCGGGGTCTTCCACCTTTAATGAAGCATGAACCTCAACAATGTCATGATCTTGTTTCAACATTATCTCTCCATCACACTTACTTTCCTCATCCAACAAAGACAAAAATTCACCAATTATCATCTCATCATCCAAAGACCAATCTTCATCAAGGCCAATGTCCTCCTCAATTTTTGACACCACTTTATCACCAAGTACTTCTTCAACCTTAGAAACAATGTTTGTTATTTCCACCAACCCTTTCTCCACCTTACTTTCCATGTTGCACATGGTAACATACAAACATTGCTCCTTAGGATTAGTTACCGTGGTAGAGGGGAACTTTCCTTGTTGGTGTTGAGATCCAACGGAGGAAGCAATTTGTCCCATTTGATGTTCAAAAGCTCTCATCCTATTGTCGGACTTCTTCTCATTTTCCTCCATTCTAGCCTCCATCTTTTTCATAAATGCTAGCAATGTCTCTTCCACCGATGCTTTACCCTCTCCATTCGATGGTTTGGCACTTGGATCGAATCCCGGAGGAAATGACACGGCGGCTTGAGGATTAGAGTCAGAGAAATTTTCATGCTTCCTTGGCGCTTGATAATTTCCACTTGATTGATTGAAATTGCTTCCCCGAGCTTGCCCTTGATATCCTCCTTGATAATTACCTTGGTTGGAAGGATAGTTACCTTGAAAATTCCCTTGACGTTGAAAATTTCCTTGGTAATTTCTCCCATCTAAATAGGCAACATCCTCTACATTTTGCATAACAAGGCTCTCATCATTCACAATGGCATTTGTGCTTCCCCCTTGACTCACTCTTTGAGTGATCAAATTCAATTGCTTAGTTAAAGCATTGATGCTTTCATTAAATTCTTTCATGCCTTGGCCTTGAAACACATCGCTCTTCACTTTATGCACACTTTCCACTTGAGCCACCTTTCCGTATGCATAACCTCCCAATATCCTCTCGGACGGCCATTGATAAGCATTCATCGCAATGTCTTCAAAAATTTCCATAGCTTTCATCGCATCCACTCCGAATATAGATCCTCCGGATGAGGCATCTACATGCATCCGATGTTGTTGGCTCAACCCTTGATAGAAGAAAGCCACTTGTTGATTCTCATGAAAGTCATGTTGAGGGCACTTTCTTAGCATCTCCTTGTAGCGTTCCCATGCTTCATAAAAGCTTTCATTCGGAATTTGCTTAAACTGAGTGATAAGGCTCTTCAATTGGAGTGTCTTTGAAGGAGGAAAGTACTTGTTTAGGAACCTTTGCTCAAGATCTTCCCATGTGTTACAACTTCCCAAAGGAATTGCATTATACCATGCCTTAGCCTTGTCTCTTAAAGAAAAAGAGAACAACCTCATCCGAATAGCATCTTCCGATACTCCATTCATCTTAATGGTATTTGCAACCTCCAAGAAGCTAGCTAGATGCATGTTTGGATCCTCAAGAGGACCTCCCCCAAACTGATTTTCTTTGACCATGTTGATCAATCCGGTCTTGATTTCTAAATTGTTGGCTTGAACCGGAGGAACCATGTTGTGTATGGCTCTCGGTTGGAAGTAATCCCGGATTGCTCTAGGCCTTGGCCTCTCTTGAGGTATTTGCATATTTCCTTGCATTGCTTGGTTATTGAACATATTAACCATCTCTTGGACATTTCTACGAACATGTGGTTGTGCCTCTTGTTGTTGGAGTATCCTTTGAGCTTCTTGATTGGCAAGCAATTGCATATATTCTTGATTTTGAGCAAAGAAATTCCTCATTATCTCCGCTTGATTCTCTTGCACTCCTTCTTGTACCCCCCTTTGATCTTGTAAAGGATCTTGGGGTGGGTTATAATTAGCATTCTCTCCATGTTGATTCTCCATCTTTTCTTTTCTCGCTTTACGCCTCTCTCGCTTCCTTTGTCGTGCGGTCCTTTCAATCTCCAAATTCAAAGGAATGATCGATTGATTTCCCTTTGATCTTGTGATCATAAAACACATACGAAAAGGCCAAGAGTGAGACCACAAACAACAATAGTAAATAAAATAAAATAAAAAAAATCCTTATCAAGAACAACTAAAACAATAACACAGTACTCCACTAGTCCGTCAAACTCCCCTTTGGCAACGGCGCCAATTTCTTGTTTGCCTAATTTTATAGCACTCACGAGCAAGAATACTCGATCGTTGTAGTAGTATATCCCAAGAAAAAATTATCAATCCAATAAGGAGTTATTTTCGTACTAGCAAAATACGTGAGCTCATGTTCATTGTTGTTTTTGTAAAGATGATCGGGGGTTTTGAGATTGGATAACAACTAAAACAAGAAGCAAGTAAATGTGACTTACTGGGATTGGAGTATGAAGGGCGGGAAATGGGCCTAGGTCTGGTAATAAGAAGATTGGGCTTAGTAATTAAAATAAATTGGGGTCCATATTAAAAACCCAACATAAAAAGTAAAATTATAAAAATAATATATAATTTTCGGTATATCGTTACCGAACCGATTTAACTCGGCATATACCGATATCGAATCGATTTTTTCGGTACGACAACTATACTGTACCGAAAATTTCGATATACCTAAATTTCAGTATTTTTCGATATTTTTCGATTCGACAAGCTCGGCATACCAAGTTTTCGGTTTTTTTCCCACCCCTAGGCATGATAAAGCTGAAGCTAAATGCTTTCGAACAATGCTCATCACTTATCAACTACTATATATAGAGATAAGGTTGCAATGGACGAGCCCCCTCCCTGGCCATGCATCCAATAAGAGACGTGTCAAGTCGAACTTTATGACTTACATTTATTTACTTATGTGAAATCGTCTCATAAAATTAAGTAATGTGATTTTTTAAAATTAGGCATATATATTTTTTTAAAGAGAGAACTAGGCAAAAACAAACCACTTTTCTTTTACAATAAACAAGATCCGGATTAGGGGGGTATTGGCAACTTTGCATGAAGATCGTCTCATAAAATGCAAATTATATGCATGATTGGAAAATTGTTAGAAGATTGATCTGATCATACGGTATAAATTTGTGCTAGCTTGCTAGCTTGATTATCTATATACATACTAATGTGAGAGTTTAAATAAAACGTTGACACTCTTTTTACTTTATGTGAAAATATCCCAAAATAATTATAACATTCATTTTCGTCTTAAATCTTTTAGTTTTGCTTCTATTTCGTTCAATAACTTTGTAAAATCACCAATTCAGTTATATCTATGGAATTAGAAAAATTGAACATTTTTAAGTAAAATGAGCATTTTGGTGATAATTTAAAAGTTATGAGACTGAAAGAAATTAAGTTATGTAGAAATAAAAGTAAATTTATATGAGACGATTTTGATTTTAAACTCTTTGATGTACTTAATTAAGTAGTAGAAATGTCGATGTACTTTCCATTTTGAGCTCGATGTACATATTCCTCTTCGATCTTAACTTATTAATTAATTTTTTTAATTAATTAAAATCATTGATTGATCAAACTAGAGTGGGAATATATATTAATTAAAGATAAAGTTGAGAAGTGTTAAAGTATAATTATTAGGAAAATTATGTTTATTAGTAGTTAAAATATGTTTCTAAAATATGATGAATGATGCATGAAAATATAATTTTAATTGTTATGATATAAATACTCCCTCCATCCCATGCAAAAAGGCGTTTTTATTTTTTGCACGTAGAGTAAAGAGTATTATTATTTAATAAGTAGTGAGTACGTAGTTGTATTAGTGGGTGTGTGAGCCTCATATTTTAATTGTATTAGTGAGTGTCTGGATCCCATGTGTGTAAAAAAAATGAGACTCTTTGGGTGAGACGCCTAAAATGGAAAAAAGAAACCTTTTGAAGGGGATGGAGGGAGTATGATTCACTATAAACATATTTCAACTACCGAAAAGGGAGTACTTTATTTTCTCCCTCATTTTCAAGTTAAATTTTATACATTTCCGTTTTCGTCCATCTCATATTAAACTGCACCATCAAAAAAAGAAAACATCACATCAATCATCAACCCTAAAAGCACATCTTAATTACAAATTTATCACTCACACCTAACAAAGATAATATACTTTATAATTCATTTATTACCTAAAAATAATAACGGTGTAGCTTTTCTTGGAATAGAGGGAGTAAATAATACGCATACTTTAATAATATTTCAACGCATCACATGATCTGTCTCATATATATGCCTGTTGGGTTTATCGGTCCAGAGGAATCGGGTCCACTCAATCCAATAATATGATATTATCCGCTTTGAGCCGCCCACTGGCCCGCATGGTTTTGCTCTTTGGGCTCACACCCAAAAATGTCTCGTGCTAAGGAGAGTCTTGCCCGCACTTATCCCAACCAACTGGGCCCACTCAATCCAATAATATTATATTGTCCGCTTTGAGCCGCCCACTGGCCCGCATGATTTTGCTCTTTGGGCTCACACCCAAAAATGTCTCGTGCTAAGGAGAGTCTTGCCCGCACTTATCCCAACCAACATTTTCCTCTCAATCAAAGTTTCGAGACTAGACATCAGTTTGAGATGCGGGCCGGTCCGCCACCAACCGCGCCGCATTTCTCCCCCTCAAACAAAGTCCCTTGGCTAGACATCAGTTTGAGACGCGCACCGGTACGTCAACAACCGGCCGTATTTCCCATGCCGCTCAGAATAAATTTGGGGTCTGTCTCTGATATCACTTATTGAGTTTACACTTATTGAGTTTATAAACACATCGGTATCTCCACTTGCAATCGATGTGGGACTTTGATTGACATCTAACCAACAATATCGTCCCGCCGTCCAAGAGAGTGCCCAAGTTCAAACAAATTTAACGTGTTGTCATTCTTTCTCATCATCATGTAATTCGTTTTCATCCCTTTTCTACAATCCCCATTATAGGTATTGTGAAATGCTAACTCCTTTCAATAATACTTTTCATTTTTTAGATGATAAAAAAAAAGGGGTACGTAGTATTAAAGCGTGACACTTTATAAAATTAAAGAAGACATGGTGTGATCGGTTTCCGAAGATTCCTTTGAGGTGGAGCCCAATAAGATAAGTTACCCAACCCAACTAGTGTACTCAAAAGATTCTAATTAGGGCCTATTGATTTGAATTTTTCAATCGAAATGACAATGGATATTGTTAAGGAGCTCAATCACAATGGAATAGAAAGTGATTGAAAGGTGGGGAGTAGTTATTGAATCTATGAGAGTGATTGAGAAATTTTGATTCCCATTAAATTAAACAAGCATCAACAATGATAATCAATACACCTCAATTTCCCTTAACCCCATCTAATACCCCAAACACCCCCTCAATTCATTCATTAAAAAGAAAATAAAAAACAAAACGAAAAATTTGAAAGTAGTAGAATTATTGGGTTTTGGGCCTTTGGGCCCTTCCAGCTGGAGATCACTATGTTCTCCGTTTCACTACCTTTATGATCCAATTGGCAAAGATTTACTTATTTGATTTCATTTCAATCTTTACGTTTTTTCTGCAAAAATCAAGGAATATGATATTTTAATATATAATAAATTAAGGAATTAATTAAAAAAATAACCTCAATTTTTACTTTAATTGTAATTTAATACCAACTTTTGTGAATTAACAAAAAAACCACCACCTTTAATGCTTGTTGCAAATTGCGCCTATCGAGCAATCAAAGCTACCCGATTGCTAACATGACATTGACCATTGCCATATTTACTTCCACGTTATCTTTGAGTTTATTTCAAGAAAAAATCTTATTCTTTACTTAAATTGCTATTTAATCTCAACCTTTAAAATTTTGGCAAAAAAAGACATCAATTTTTTATTTTTTATATTTTCATATTGCTCTATTCTAATAAAATTTTTATATTTTATATTTAAATTTAAATTCTCAAAAAATATTTTATAAAATAATAAAATTCTAATATGATTAAGTTGATTTTAAATAAATATTACCACAAATTAATATATTAAAAGAATATTTAAGTAATTATGTTATATTATGTGACATAAAGGAATGGAATGGACGACGCATATCCTTAAAATAGGGAATGAAGTTACCGAATGCATTCTAAATGGGTATATGGAAGTTTATTAGAGTAGGTATTAGAGTTAATATATGGGTATACGGAAGTTTATTACAGTGGGAATGAGAGTTAATACCACTTTGGATGCACGGTTTATTTATGTTAAACTTAGAGTTTTGTTTTTAATTTTTATAAATTTAAATTTAAATTTACAGATGATATTCAATTGATTTAAAATTTTAAAGGTTGAGATTTTATAGTTACATCAAATCCGTCTAGATTTAGAAATATAAAAGAGTTTCATGTTTGTTTTTTATTTGAACTATCTACTGTCTCACACACATTACCTCGTACTCTAAACATTAATTTGATATAAATTTAAATTAAAATCATTGAAGAATACAGAGTAGTTAATGACTTAGTGAGAATTAATGAATTATTATGAAATTTTGATTCCCCTCATATTGACCAAACATCAAAAATAATATCTAACATGCTCCATTCTCATTACCCCACATTCCTCTCAACCAAACCTCTCCTAAATTCTGAATAAGCTATGTTTTAAAAAAAAATACTTTATTGATAGGTTTTATTATTTTTTTGTTATTTTAATACTCCATTCATTTTAATATGACTTTCATACCTTCTTTTATAATGTATAAAAGATGTGTGAAAACTCTGTTAGAACAAAGAGAGTATTTTTTAGTAATGTAAGTAAAATATATGAAGTATATTACTCCCTCCATTCATCCCAAATATCTTTATTTTATTATTTTGAGTGTTCACTTCAAAGATATTTATTTTTCTTTTTTAATAAAGGGTCTCACATATAATTCAACACTCATTATCAATACAACTATTTACTGCAAATAAAATAATAATGTACGTTTAAAAATAGTAAATGGAAATATTTTTTGCAGACGAAGAAAGTAATATATTGTAGCTTTAGAACACATTTTAATTTTAAAATTTGACACAAGAAAATGTTGACAAGACAAACAAACTTTTTGTGAATGGAATAGAGAATCTCAAACATATAGTATATGGTAAAGAAGGTGCGGAAATGATGGGTTATTGTTGCTTCATCATATTGCAAATTTTATTTTCTAAGTTTAAGTTGTCATGTAGTAATATTTTTACTCAATTAAATAAACCACTCTTACGCTATACTCATATTAACAATGGCAAAAACTTGTGTGACCGGGGATATACCGTTTCCCTATAGGAACATCAGAATTTAATACTAAAAAATTCTTGTGTTTTCATGGGGTACGGTGTGTCCCGAGGACACAAGAGACCAACTCATTAATAATTGATTTTTTGAAAATAAAAGTAAAAATAAAAATAAAAAAATGTTTTAGTTTTTCGTGCAAATAAATTAAAAATGATATTAACAAGTGACTTGATATAAATTAACCACGTTATCGGACAATATCTAACTGCCCGTGAGTAAGTATTACAAAAAACTTGAAAGGCGACGTTCTTCTTTTTTTTTTTCCTTTTTTTTTCCTTATAAATTTCAAATGATCTGACTAAATTGTACTTCCTCCATCCTAATTAATTTCAACTTCACACTTAAAACAAAATGACACTTGATTATTATTCTCACAACACAATTTAATTTCAAAATTATCTCCCATACTTTTCATCCATAATATACTTTTCTTTCATAATATACTTTACAATTTATTTATTACACCGAAATGTTAAATTAACCTAAAAAAGTGGGTTTTCTTAATTTGCATGTGTACGCTAAATGTGGACATGAAAATGGAACGAGTTAGTAATAAAGTTAAATTGTTGGTTATATATCCACAAACTAAAACGGCTTTATAGGATAAATAAATTGAAAATTGCAAATAATGGGGAGTAAAGTGCATGGCGAATATGATCAAGTCGTGAAAAAGGTTGCAATAGGGTCACAAAAATGAATAAAAATATAGAGTACTTAAACGAAATGTAATTTTTACAATTATTTTAATTAGGAGTATGAAAAAATAAAAGAAAAATAACCACGAGTCACATTTGGCCCATGAGAAAAAAGAGAATTATTTGATCGATAATTCCAGAGAGAAAAAACCAAATTGTTATCATACAACGTAGAGTTTTCTGCTTTTCTTCTTGTTCCTAAAGGAATATTTTCAATTCGAGGGTAAGCTATTCATGTATTTGAGAGTTTTCTGCTTTTCTTCTTGTTCCTAAAGGAATATTTTCAATTAGAGGGTAAGGTATTCATGTATTTGAGGTTGTGGCTGAAAAATGATTAAATTATCAATTCGAGAGTTAAATTATTTTTATAAATTAAGGATTAATACTCATACTCATTTCAAAATTTAATGAGATTTTATTTAATTATTCGTACCAGTTTACTCGTACTCATTTCATCAGAGTTCGATTAGATTGAATACTTGGAGATATCAGTCCGATTGCCATTTCAACTTGTGCGCTCATATGTAATTTAGTGTATATATGTTTCTTAATAAACACATAGTAATTTTTCTAAAGAAAACTAACATATAAATTCTTATTTATTAATGTATATGTTTGTTCATTAATGTATAATTTTTGACTTTTGAGTGGATGCACAAATTTCAAATGTCATTACAAAAGTAATTAAACAATAATTCTTTATTTAATTTCATAACTAAGGTAAAATGGTAAAATTAAAATCTCGAAAAATTGTTCAAGGTTTATAAACTATTATTATTATTATTATTTTAAAAATGTATATAATTACCTTTTTATTCTTTCTGAAATGAAATACTCATCATGTCCATTATATATATATTTAAAAAAACAAAATCTCTTGTAAGACGAAACCTGTGTAAGATGTCGGTGACAGATAAATCCATGAATTTATTATTTAACACATAATTAAAATATGATTTTTAAATTGATAAAGTTTTATTTTAAAATCGTATAAGTGTGATTTAATAAAGTATAATGAGTGATTAAACATCCTTAAAATCAAACTTTAATAAATTACACAACATATTTAAGTGAATTATACTATAATAATTTTAAATCATATTTTAAATAGTTATAATTTAAATATCTTATAATAATACATTTTCTATTCTACAATCATATTTAATAATAGATTTATATATCCAACTCGTCTCAAATAAACATATGTAAGGAGAGCACAATATTTTTTAAAATTTTACATTTCTCGGCCATTTAATTATTTTAACTGTTCGGAATTCAAAAACTTAATTTCATATTTTAGTAAATAATTTAATGTAATTTCTCTTCTACTCTTTCATATTTTAAATTCAACGTCATTGGATATAGTTAAACCGTATGAATGCACAGAAATTTTTTAAGTAAAACCATTGGTCACTTTCAAATTAATTATTAGTCAATCAATCGTAAAATTTTTACAAATTTAATATATTGATACAAATTTCTTATGAATTTATCTTCTACAGTTCTACTGTTTTAAATTTTAAATTTGCTGTCAATTATTTATTTATTTATATATTTATTTTTGGGTCAATTTAATAAGAGTGAAGGCACGAGAGGCCCAATAATGAGACTTCAGAACATCTTGCAAAGGCCCAATCATCTGATGTCATGGATCATCATATGATCATATCTGTAAGCTTATAATATATGTCGTCCTAATTTGGGCCTTTTAATGCCCCAACTATTGAAAGTAATGCCGTTTTTCTATTGATGGCCTAACAATTATTGTACTTGATGTTTTAAATTTAGACAAAAACTTGGATAGAATAGAACATGACATCCATGACTCTCAGTTCATTTATTATTTTATTTATAAGATTAATTTTTTTTAATTAAAAAAGATTTAATTTTTGGTTAATTGTAAAAAAAACCCTGACTTCACTCTCATTGCAAATTAATCCCCACTTTTGAGAAATTGCAAAAAAAATCATCACCTTTAAGTATTGTTGCAAAACGCACATCATACCACTCCCTCGCTTTATCAACTAACGAAAACTGAAAAAGCCTCATTTTCCACCTGTCATTGGTGGCATCAACAGGTTTAACTATATCCATATAGCTGTTGAAGCGCTTCAGATGACTATACGGTTCATCAAAAACTCCTCCTGCAAATGGGTTTCTCTCCACCATGTTGATCAGGGCTGGTCTTTTATCATTTGCTTCATCAACTTGAATGGCCCCAACTAAGCCTGATCCTCCTAGGTTGGTGGATTTGAACGTCTCTCAGATGACAATGTCATCTTCACGTGTTCTATCTCCTATAATTGCTGATTCTATTTCTGTTCCTGCTTCAACTTCTGACTCAGCTTCTTCTGGGATAACCTGATATTCAATCTTTTCTTTCTCCTCCTCTACAACTGCTTTAGGTGCTGATGTGTTCGCTTTCTTCTTCGGATTTGGTACCTTAACAGCCTTAGGAGGTGCTTTGATCGTCTTTGTTGCCCCTCTCCTTTTTCTAGCAGACGCTTCAACCTCCGGATCAAATTCAAGATTTTGTGTTCCCTTCTTTGACCTGGTGTGCATGCAACTTTAAGAAAATTCAAGGTGTAGACAATTAAATGTGAAAGTAAATATTCTAATTAAATAAGTAACAAAAGCAAATAAATAATTTACTGTCCCCGGCAGCACGGCCCCAAAAACTTGTTAGGCATATATTGCACACCTCAATTAAAATCCCCAAGTGTAGGGATGTCAATTGTAATGGCAAGTACCCCCAGTTAAAATATAATATCGTTTCCACTGAGACAACTAACTATTTATTTATCTTAAATTACTAATTAACTAGAATTATTGTAATCAATTTCCAATTGTTTAAATGAATTAATATCTTAAGTGCTGAAATAATAAATAACGAATTAAATAAATGTAAGGAATAATTCAAGATTGATCAAGAGAAATATAACAGCTCTAAGGTATCAGGTATAGTACAATTGATTTGGTCTCCTAGACGTCCTACTGTTCATTCATACTGTTTCAATGGAAATACACTAGGGAATAATACGTGAAAGATTTTGAACCTCCTTAGGTTTTGAACCTCCTTCCTAGATACTAATAAGACGAATTTCATAAACCTCCGGATGGCCAATTCAACTAACATATATTCTCTGGAATTCCTATTCAAACCCTATTCACTTCCTATTTGACTTCTTAATTGCATTGTTCCACTAAGACAATCAAGCACCTTATTTACCAGCACTTAGGATTATTGTGTTCACAGACAAACTACTATAATCCCTAGCAATCAAACACTATCAAGTACACATGCACATAAGTTAACACAATATATCAAGCATCACGGGCAATGTCAATAATATGCTATGAAGACGTTACAAACGTATAACAAAGTTTGGATAAATCAAATAAATATGGATATTCAACAGTATGAATTCACCAGTTTAGTCTAGGTTCCCAAATCAACTACATCTAACCCTCAATCCTTAGAACTGTAAAAGTATTTAGCCCATGTGGTTACAAACAACTCTCATGGCTATCGAATTCATAATCAAAACAAAAATTGAAGAAATTAAAGAAAAAAATACGAAACCCTAGTGTCACGTGGTTTGCGTTCTTCCCCCGTCTCTCCAATTGGATCGCTCTCTCAACCGCACTTGATTCTTTCTCCGGACCGATGAGATGGATGGATGGATGAATTCTGATGTGAGTGGATGTGGGTGGATGGTTCGTGAATTGAATTCACGTTGTGTTTCTGTTGAATGATCGGTCCCCTCTCAAAGTGTTTGATCCCCTTTTTATACCATGGGCCATTAAAACTGACTTTGCTGGGCTATATTTCACGTTTGTCACGCACAGGGGATTGAAAATCCCGATTTTCAGCCCAAACTAATGCAACACGAGTTGGAGTGACCAACTCAAGTTGCCAACACGACTCGAGTTGCTTTATGTTGCAACTCGAGTCGTATTGCCAAGTCGTGCGTCCGCCTGTCAAGTCGAGCTGCCATGCTCTGAAACTGATTTTCCTCCGTACACCAACACGAGTCGAGCTGGCAAGTCGAGCTACTGCCTGTCAACTCGTGTTGGCACTCTGGACACCATTCGCTGCTGCTCTGCCTCACACGACATACAACTCGACTTGCCCCACACGCAACTCGACTCGAGCTGTAAGTCGAGCTGCTCAAGACAAGTCGAGTCGGCTCACTAACCATTTTTGACCCTCTATGGCATCTTACTCGACTCGAGTTGCTAGGTCGAGCGGACCCTTGCAACTCGAGTAAGGCCTATTTGAGCTCGTTTCTTGTCCGTCTTCGGTTTTACTTCATTTTAACCTATTTTACCCTTCAAAACTCCACAAAACACGTTAGTAGCACCATAATTATGCAAAATACGTAAACCATGCAATTTCACACGATTATATAGTATTATTCTAGTAAAAATAGTGCATTATGAGACCGAAAAGACGTAAATTTCCACTCTCATCAGTGCGCCCGGGCGCACACAAATTTTTGCCATCAAGAAAATAAATTTGAGAAGTTGGGGTTGGAAAATAAATCAAATATTCATTCATATTGGAGTCTAATTAATATTTTTGTTTCCAAGTGAAATAAATAAGAAAAGAAAAGAGATAGTACTTTTTTTAGGTTATTCTTTTGTACATCTGGTGTACCGGTAACGGTTGAGATTATTCAGGTGCACCGCCGGGTTATTTTGTAGACTAAAATTTAGGTTTGTACATCTGGTGTACCGGTACACCCGGAGGTTTATAGGTTAAATTGAAGTTGTAGTGGGTAGTTATTAAATTTATTTTTAATTATTTTATTTTATTAAGTGGTAAGGATTAAATGGAAAATGAATATAACAGTTAAGATTATTCAGGTACACCGCTGTGTTATTTTGAAGACTAAAATTTAGGTTGTAGTGGGTAATTCACTACAAAAAAAAACCTTGAATAGAGACGATTTTAAAGACGGTTTTATGGCAGTCTACACTTTGTGCGTAGCTAAAATAGAGACGGTATTAGAGACGATTTTATTTTGAGACAGTTGTAAATCAGACTAGTCGGTTTAATTTGAGACGGTAAGCCCTCTCTAAATGGTTGTAAACCGGTCCGATCGGTATGCCGAGGCTCAAGACCACCAGACCAGCATTATCTTTTTTTTGCCAGATTTTTTATTTATTTTAATGTACATGAATATTGTAATTTCAAGTCTTGAAAAGGATTTGAACCCGGATCTGTAGGCATCGGGAGACCTTATGGGCATCATGTATGTCAAGTTTGCTAGAAGTGATTCTTAATATGTATTCATTATACTATATATGTATACATACACTTATTTCTGCTCATTGTAGACATGGGTTGAATCTCGATTTATTAATTTTGAAAAATTTAATGGTTAGAGAGGGCTTTAGAGACGGCTAAAAACCGTCTCTAATTGAGACGGAAGAATACAGTCTCTAATGCAGTCTCAACTATAAATCATCACTAGTTTGAGACGGTACAAAATCGTATCTAATTTGAGACGGTATAAAAAACCATCTCTAATACCGTCTTAACTTAAAATCGTCTCTTATACCGTCTCAAATTGAGACGATTTGCATCCGTCTCAATAATTGAAACTGTCAGAAACCGTCTCAAAATTACCCGATCTGGTTCTATAGAATGCGACACATTCCGTCTCCAAGACCATCTCAAATAGAGATGGAAAAACTCCGTCTCTAATTGAGATGGAAGAATACCGTCTCAAATACCGTCACAACTTAAAAACGTCTCAAATTAGAGACGGCAAGAAACCGTCTCTAATTGAGATGGAAAAACCGTCTCTAATACCGTCTCAATGTGAAGCTGTTTCTAATACCGTCTCAATGTTAAATTTGTTACTGTTGACCAATAGTCAACGAGAATGCCGTCTCTAATTCTAAAAAAACCGTCTCAAAAGTCGTCTTAAATAGAGACGGCTAACACACCGTCTTTAATTTTGGTCTCTAATCAAAACTTTTTTATAGTGATTATTAATATTTTAGTTTATTGAGTGGTAAGAATTAAATAAAAATTTGAATAGGTGATATTATTTGGGAGCATCGCAGTTAGATTCCTATTTAAAGGTTAATTAACTGAAATCTTTTTACCAGTTTATGCTGGATTTCTAATACATCGTTTTTTTTTTTTTTTTACAAAAATCAATTTTCCATTCAGACTTTTTTTTTTTACAATTCTAATTTGGTAATTTAATAAGCTGATAAGATAGCCAGAGCCACTTGTGTAGAGAAATGGCGAATATGTATATCTTCGAATATTAATTTGCTGCATATGAATTACGAGTTTTAGAATTTTGATAAAGGTCTTTAACAGTATTTTATCGCAAAAATGGAATCACAAAAGTAATTAAAAGTAATGTTCCAAATTAAATTAAAATAATTTAAAATATAGGATAGTTCTCAAAAATATAAATTTAAAATATATGATATAATTAAAATTTGGTAAATAGAACCATATCTTATTCTATGCATGCGTGCAAGTAATTAATTCAACTCACTACAAGATACTTTTAGGGTTATATCGGTTTTCACTCTATATACTTATTGTCTTATATAATACTTTTATTTATATAGTAATATTTATTAAAAATTGTACATTACTTTATTAATACTTTATAAAAATTACAATAAAATATTTATATAATTTTTTTTATTAAATTAAAAAATAAAATTGCAATGGCTTGGATTTGATATCTTGACTATGAATTATAATACATTTTATCACCCAACTTATTAGCTAGTTCACCAACCTTAACAAATATTAAATATTTATTTTATTATATATTTCAATTTTTTTATTATTATTTTAATAGAACTTTTGTATTTATATATTTAATATAAATTATTAGTGAACATATTATATTTTTTTTGTAAATAGTATTTTTTTAAAAAAATTATAATTCAGCTTTAAATAAAAAAATTAAAATTATATATATTTTTATTATATAAACATTAAACTAATTTATTTAATTTTTTTATAAATTTATAAATTATATGTAATATATATACAATATATTTTTTTCATACAAATATTATTTATTAATATATTTTAATATAATATAATGAATTTATTTTATCATATATATATATATATATATATATATATATATATATATACCATTCTTATATATAATTTTTTTAATTAATATTTATCTTATAAATATGAAGAATTAAAAATAGTTTTTTTTTAAAAAAATTTATATAAATAAGTTTATGTATGTATAAGTGTTATTATAAACGTTATTTATGTATAAGTATTATTATATTACATTGTTACATTTGTGAAAGTGTTTTATAAATAATGTTACTTATATAGAAATGTTACATAAAATGTGTTGCATATTAGAAAAATGTTAAATCTATATGTTACTTATATTAAAAATATTACAAAAATGTTACATACCATAATAATTTAAAAAATGTTAATATAAGGTGTTATTTAAAGTTAATTATGTTGTAGTGACTCTTTCCAATATATATATATATATATATATAATAAATCAAAATATAGGTTTCATAAACAGTATTAATGTCCTTTTCTTTTAAGAGATTTTATTAGATATTTAGATAGATATAGGCATTTCGAAAAAATGTCATTTTTAATAGTTTATTTTGAATAAATGTTATTTATTATATTTTTTTTTAAAAATGGTATTTTTTTAAACACTTAAACATAATTAACTCCAGTCTGCGATCCTTTTGCAATGCGTCTGCAACAATTTTAATACACAATTTGCAATCTCATACACAATTTTCATGCTACACCTCATGGACTATATCCGCAACTACACCTACAACTACGTTGCGATTCTATACATAATTTTTCATGCGACAATGCGTGCAACTATGCCTACAATTTTATATATAATTTTTTCCATGCGACCCTACACACAACTATATATGCGACCATACCTATGTTTTTATTTACTAACATATATACAACACTGCACACAACTCTATATTATTATATAATGATGAGAGGAAAAAAAGTTAAAATTGGTATTTTTCTAAAAAAATTAGTTTTGATGATATTTTTCAAATTCAATTATTATTTGGAGCATTTTTTCACCATTTCTCTTAGGGGTGTCAACGGGCCAGGTCTGGGCCGGGTAGTGAACTACCCGAACCCGCCCCGGACCCGTACGGGTCCTATATAATAGGACCCGTGCCCAGACCCATACGGGGCGGGTCCGCCCCGCCCTATTTTTTTTTATAATTAATCCTCAAAAAATTTAAATCATACAAAAATTATTCATATATTTAAATAAATAATCATAAGAATATTAAATATAATTATAATTTAATAAATTATATATATATCATATAGTTATAAATAATTTTTATGTATAAAATAATTGTATAATATATATATATATATATATATATATATATATATATATATATATATATATATATATATATATATATATATATATTAACATAAAATATAATTATATATGTATAAAATATAAATTAATTTTTAATATATTATATACGGATCGGGTCGGGGTGGGTCTAAGTTAATACCCGGACCCGCCTCGTATATATACGGGTCCGGCCGCCCCAAAACGTGCGGGGCGGGCCGGGTACCCATTGACACCCCTAATTTCTCTTATATACATATGAGATATGAATATGTAATTAAAAATAATAATTAGTAATAATAATAAATAATTAAAGAAATTGACAATTAATAATAATAATAATAAGCAAGGAAAAAAAAAGAAAATGGAAACCGGGCTGATATAAAAAAAAAAAATAATAAATAAATAAATTGCCCCCTTAAATAAAGAAACATGAAGATGATATCTGATCATTTGCCCATTAAAAAAAAATAAAAAATAAAAAAAATCATAGTTAATTTCCTAAATATGAAACCTGGAAGCTCAAATTTTAAAGTGCGATCAATATTGAACAAATTAATAACACCTAATGTTGAAAATTTTAAAACAAATCGAGGGATAAGTCCCACGATAGAAGGCACGATTAAAAAAAGAAAAAGAGGGAGAGAGATTGGAAAAATGTAAATCTATACCTTGATCATTTAAGGGGGGTGGTGGGTTGGGGGTGGTTGCAGTCTTAGGAGCAGCGATAATCCCTTGCCCCGATCCTTGGTTGGATCCGGGTGAAGACTTGTCACCTTTTTTCTTCGGAGCTCCATGTTTGATTAAGCCCTTTGCAGGATCCACGGGTTTATTCTCTTTTTGTCCATTCATCGCAGGAGGAGTGCTATTGTTTACTAACCTATTTCCAGGGCCTTTATTAATCTTGGGGTTCTCCCAACAAGTTATTCCCAGGACCTTCAGGCAGCTTCTGGGGGGTTCTTTAAAAGTGTAGTGTTGTTTTGAAAGAGACCCTGCCCAGCACCCTGGTTGCTTTCTCTCTTCTTCTTGTCTTCGTTCGTGTTTTCAGCATTTTTCGTCTTGTGTTCATTTTTAGGATCAGTTGAGGCATTGGGGGTGGTGGGAGCAGGAGCCATGGTATTGATATTTAGCTTGGATATGATATTTGGCAATGAAATGATCATAAATTGAATATATACACAATTAGGGTTCTTAATTTCTTATTTCACTTTATCATGTTTATTGTATTGCATTAATGCAAGTTACGTTGTCAACACTGGATACTTAATTATTTATGTGAAATGCAGGCTAGATCAATTAATGTTATTTTAAAGTACTTAAGAATTCAAAGATATATACTTTCATTCGATTCAAATTTGATCAGAAATGAGAAATGGATAACCATGTGGACAAGCTGTTCGGTTCTTTTATTACATTTTGATGTTATATCTCCTGTTGCGTTCAATTAGATGATTGATACATATATAATAAAACATATACCCTAAACGAAAAGCTTAAACCCTAAGGGATAATTGTTGAGATTTTACTCCTCGCAGACGTGTCATTCATCTAACGTATGTTGTTGTAACAAAACATCCAAAACCAAATACAAGTTGCGTTTAATTGTTTAGTAAGTCTCGTATTTGTTACCCATTTTAACTACAACGTTTATGAAACAAGTACTCCCTTCGTCCCATTGAAACGTGAGCGTTTGCTTTTTGCACGTTGATTAAGGAGTATAATATTTTAATGTGTAGTGAGGTGCGAGAAATAGTATATTAATGTAAAGTGAGTATGTGTATTAGTATGACATGTGGGCCTATAGAGAGAGAAATAATTAATATGTGTGGGTCCTCTTTACCAAAAAGGGAAATATACACTTTGTATTGGGACGGACCAAAATGGAAAATTGCGTACGTTTCAATCGGACGGGAGTAATTAATATTAAATTCCATTGCACCTAATTCGGAAAAATAAAATAAAATAAAATTAATAGCATTAAACCGTTTCACGCGGAATTGCAACTGTCACACATAGTGTAAGTATATCAGTAGAGGCGTGAATGTTCAAAATTGTACACTGCAAATTAATCCTAGCTAGTCTATATATAAATAATGGAGCATTAATAATATCAACTGTAATTAGAAAATGGAGTAACTAAAGTAGAGATTACTAGGTCTAATGATCCTAGTCTAGATATTTAGTTTCACATAACAGCTTGCGTTAACTATGATATAGTTAGTACTATAATCCAATCCAATAAATAATTAAATAAATAGTGATAATGATAACAATAATTTAGCAATAAACTCATGAACTATATATAGTACTACTCTTAATAATTGAATTGAATTTAAGCATACTTGACGTATTACAGTACTTCTACATATATATATATATATATATATATATATATATATCTTTATATATAATAAAACACATTTTAAAGTCAAAATTGAACCAATTTTTAATCTATATCATTGATTTTGATTACTAAACCTTTTTTAATCTCATCCGTTTATCACATTATTTTTTCAATTTATGAATAGAATCTGTGTAAATAATTTTTCTTATAGAAATGAAACTGAGAAATAAATATATTATATGTGAGTAATTTTTTCATTGGTCCTAATATCGATTTGTTTCACCCTTAGGTAAACATTAACCAATTATATTGGATGCAATACGATAATAAGTTTGGGATGATATTATCATGAATTTTTTAAATTGGACATGTCCGATCATGGATGGTGAACATTTAAATGGATACGAATTTCGGGTACTCCTAACATCGATATTGATTATATCTAATAATTATATTTCATGCTACCCTATTTTACCCTAAGCATATTGATAAATAGTTTTGGAGTAGTTACAAATATAGTAATAAATTTTTAAACGGCACAGATTCGGGTATGAGTGGTTGATATTTAAATAAATATGGTATGGTACCTACGGGTACCTAAATATTAATTAATAAATATACAACTACCTAATATGATATATTACATAAAAATTGGATATTATATGTAAATAATTAGTGGTATAACTTTAGAATATATTGATAAACATGTTTGAGACGTTTACGAGTATCAACCAGTGGTTTATGGCGTACTGTACCCCGATGATTTAATATTTATCAGCAGTGAAATGACGAATTTACCCCTGTGATTTATGATATACTTTTTCTCAGTGGTTTAGGGCATAATGTCCCCCGAGGGTTTAATATATATCGGCATAGTTTAGTGTTTGTTCCATTTGTAACATTATGACTTTACCCCTGTGATTTATGGTATATTATTATCCAGTAGTTTAGGGCATACTGTACCTCGAGGGTTTACCATTTATTGATAGGAAATAGTGTCTGTTCAAAGGGTGAAATTAAGATTTTACCCCAGTGATTTTTGGTATACTGTACCTCAAGAGTCTAAATAGCATGTATTATGGAAGGAGTATATTATATAAAAAAATAAAGGTATATTTTTAGTTAAGAGCTATTTATTTGACAAAATCACTGACTATGCAACACACGACACTGTTTTTTTATATTCTTACTACTGCATGGGACGGTATTACTAGGCTTCTCCTTCGAGTACATAGAATAATTTATCCCAAATGCATGATTTAGACTTCTTTTTCGGGTTTAAATAACATCATAATATTGTTTGCCTAATTTTATAGCACTCACGAGCAAGAATACTCGATCGTTGTAGTAGTATATCCCAAGAAAAAATTATCAATCCAATAAGGAGTTATTTTCGTACTAGCAAAATACGTGAGCTCATGTTCATTGTTGTTTTTGTAAAGATGATCGGGGGTTTTGAGATTGGATAACAACTAAAACAAGAAGCAAGTAAATAACAATATCAAATAAGTAGAATGACAAGAATAGAAAATGGGTGCTTAAGTTCAAGTATGGAAAAACATGGGATTAGAAACATCCAAGCACACTCAATTCATATTATCATGCAAACGGAATTCAACTCAATTGATGTAGACTAAGGGTGATCACGATTGTATCCTAAGCTCCCTTTCGGGTTACAAAGGTTGTTGATCCATTTTGGACTCCCAAAAGCACTTAAGATCAAAGCCCAACATTAACCCCTTCCATCTAGGTACTAGTTAGACTAAACTCTCCCTTTTTGTGTACTAAGGCCAACGAATGGATTGGTTCCCCTCATTGAATTCAAACATCCTCTCGGTCAAACCCAAACTCAATGTCTATTCATGCCTTCCTAATACTATAGAGGGTCGTTTCCGTCTCACTCCAAGCAATACATACATGAAGATCATGATAGCATTTAATTACCACAAATAATCCATTGATCAACAATCCATTAAACCAATAAACATTCATGAATAACAAACCATGCCATCACAACATCAAGCCAATTAAACTCCATGAATAGAAATCAACATCAATTAAATCAAAAACCAATTTAATCCACATGATAATATAAATCTAATATGCTCTTCATGTTCCTAATCCCACTAGAGGGATTAGCCTATCATAGTAAAAGTAACAAAACAATTAAATGATTCATTACAATTACTCATAGTCTAAGATCTAAAGAAATACAAAATGAATGGATTCTTCCCTATCAATTTCTTGAAGAGAATCTTCTATTCTTCTTGATCTCCACATCTAGCTTTTGATTCCTTGAGATCTCTCACACCCAATGGAAGGGATGAAGTTTTGATGGAGAATTAATGGAGATGATGAAGATGGATCAAAATGGATGAAGGTGGATGAAGATGATGGTGGGAAATGTAAGAAATGGTGTGTGAGGTGTGTGTAGATGATAGGATTTTCGGATCTCTTTTGCCAATTGTTGAATAAAGGGGTATTTATACCCCTTTGGAGGCTTCTAGAAGGATCTGGAAATTTCTGCAGGAAAATACCCAACACGAGTCGTGCTCTGTAACACGGCCACGGGGTGGCCGGGTTGTGTCTTCTGATGCTGCCGCACGGCCTCGCCTTACAGGGCCGTGTTACGCAACACGGCTCGTGTGCTGCAACACGAGTCGTGTGTTGTAACACGGGCACAGGTGTGGTCGTGTTGGCTCTTCTGATGTCGCCACACGGCCACCTTCTTACAGGGCCGTGTTGGTGACACGGCTCGTGCTCCCGACTCGACTCGTGCAACTGGACACGACCTGAAGTTGCCCGTGTTGAGTGACTAGATGTCGCCACACGGCCAACTCTTACAGGGCCGTGTTGGCTACACGGCTCGTGTGCTGGCTCCTGCATTTCTTCACTGTTTTGGCTCGTTCTCCCTCGTTTCAATATCTCTAATAGTACATAAAATATGGGTAAAATAATACAAAAACACATATAAAAGACACTAAAATCTAGGTGAAAATAGCTCTAATCAACCCCCCAAACTTAAGGTGTTGCTCGTCCCCGAGCAACGAAAATGACAAATCAAAAGGAGAAATTTTCACCTAGAAAAAGACTAAACGAATATAAGTAATAACACATCGTTAGCAATAATAACAACAAACTATGCTAAGTCATCCTACAACATTAAAATCATGACATGAGAAATTAACAAGATCAATCAAAAGAGAATAAAGTGTAATATAGTTCCTTTTAAGTCCAAGCCTCACAATGGATATTAATGTCTCTCAACACTCTTTTGAAATAGGGTAGATCACACTCATTAATCGATTGGCTCGACTCGCTATAAGCTTGCTCGCGGACTATATTCACAAACCACTAAAGTTTCAATTAATGATCAAAAAGGTCTTTAATTAGGATATAATGATAGGCTCTTTGGTATGGTAGGAAGTATATGGATAAGAGTGACTAATCATGTGTAAGTAATCAAAGAGATGGCCAATTTCCTCAACTTCTTCACTTTCTTTTCTTCCTTGCTTATCTTTACAATCTCAAGCACTATTCATTAATTTTCCTTGGATCGAGCTTCTTTTGATGCATGCTTCCTATCTTTGAATTTTGTTTACTTGAGCATTTTGATGTTGTTTTACTCTTTCTCTTGCTTTGAGGTTGCATGTGCATTCTTGTTTTGCTCTTTTCATCCTTTTTCTTGCTTGTTTACCATTCCCTTTTCTTCTTTTGCTAATCAATCAATCCTTTCTAGCTACCATCTCCTCAATCACCCACACAAAGGTATATATAAGCTTGAATGGGTAATTAAGGCTTGTAATGTGCTAAATTCACAAGAAATAGGCTTATAGGCTCAAAATGGTTAACTAAGGATGATGTTCATGGTAGGGGACATATATGGCAATGACTATAATAACAAGGATGGCCTTAGATCATTTCACCAATCTCCACTAATCGGGCTCGTTCCTATAGTCCTTGAGCAAGTTCTAACTTATCAAACACAATCGATCCACTCATGAAGAAATACCATGTATGCATGGTTGAGGCTCAAATGCTCACAAGCTTGTGCTCGGACCTTAAGGAACTTATTACACCACATTCATCTCAAAATTGAACAAGTTAAGTAAAACATGTCACAATTTGAAAGTGTAGAGATTCTTAATCATAATTTGTCATCACTTATCACCACAACTTATCATCACTCACATTCAAAAATGACTCACGACATCCCTAAACAAACCACCAAACATCCCAAGACAAGAATGAAAATCACATAACATACAAATAAGGACTCAACAAACAAGACACAATCAAAAACACAAAACATGCAAAAACACAAAATACCATCATCCATAAGAAACTTAAGCACACATTCATCCCAACCTTTATTGAAAAGAAAATCCTAATTTACGAAAGTAAACCTCCCACAAACATAACAAATGAAGTATCATGCTAGTCACAACAATCAAAATCAATTCATTTCAAGTAATAACATGATAAGGTGTAGAGTACTCCCTCAATAGGCATTTGGTAAGGAAAACGTTAGCTCCAAGCTCCATCTTGCTTCCAATACCTCTCATTCATGCTCAAGCACTCAACAAACACCATTATTTCAACAATTTCATTATAAATATGGACTATCATGCACTTCAACACCACCAATCATGCCAAAATCAAACCAAACTCATGAGAAAAATTTTAAAATTTGTCCAATTTTACAAGAATCATACTCAAGTGGTGAGTCACACCACACACTCTCCCCCCAAACTTAAATCGAAACAAGAGTTGAGACTTAAGTTTGCAAAAAGTGGTGAGACTTACCCTTGTAGTTTCCATTGATGATCTTCTTGTAGAGAAGTAACCGCATCCACACGACTCAAGTTATATCCACCACGCACTAGCACCCCCCAAACTTAACTCGAGACAAGAGTCACGAATTAAGTTTGCAACAAGTTGTGGAACATGTCAACTTGAATCCATGAAGCATTTCTCTTTTCTTCAATGTGCATTTTTCTCCATGAGCACAATCAACCTAAAAGGCCAAAATAAACAAGCAACAAAAATAAAAAGAATGGGTTGCCTCCCATTTAGCGCTAAGTTTAACATCTTCAAGCCGGACGAATGTAAGCTCTTAACAGTCGGAGAAATCCAAGACCCCATCGGGCCGCATCTTCACTTTAAACATCTCTTTAACAACCTTTTTATCCACACTTCGTGCTCCTTTAACACTTGAACTCATCTCGTTTCCTCTTTTCCTCACATTCTTAAATCCCGGAGGCCCTTTATCAATCTTCAAATCAACATGTGGATCTCCCCCAAGCGTATTTCTTTTTGAAGAGAAATTTCCTGCAATTTCAAGCATAAAGTTAGTTAATTCTTCATCTTTTAAAATCGCACTTACCACTTCATCTCGAATATCCGGAGGCTTAATGGGTGGCTTCAAATGAAGATTTCGCCCTATTAAATTCTTGCTTGATAACACCAATTCTCTTTCATGTGATCGGAGTGTGAGTTCCTTCTTATCCATATCAAATTTGGCTTTTGCGGTTGCCAAAAGCGGCCTTCCAAAAATTAAAGGAATCCAATGATCCGCTTGCTTCTCAACTATCATAAAATCCACCGGAAATACAAAATCCTCTATTTGCACAAGAGTATCCTCCACAACTCCATGGGGCTTTATCATTGAACCATCCATTATTCCGATTTCCACATCCGTTTCCTTTAACCTCCCAATGCCAAGTTTCTCAAAAATCTCCAAAGGCATTACATTAATGCTCGAACCAAGATCACATATAGCATTAAAGTTTTCCCCATTTCCAATTTTACAAGTAAGAACGAATTTACCGGGGTCTTCCACCTTTAATGAAGCATGAACCTCAACAATGTCATGATCTTGTTTCAACATTATCTCTCCATCACACTTACTTTCCTCATCCAACAAAGACAAAAATTCACCAATTATCATCTCATCATCCAAAGACCAATCTTCATCAACGCCAATGTCCTCCTCAATTTTTGACACCACTTTATCACCAAGTACTTCTTCAACCTTAGAAACAATGTTTGTTATTTCCACCAACCCTTTCTCCACCTTACTTTCCATGTTGCACATGGTAACATACAAACATTGCTCCTTAGGATTAGTTACCGTGGTAGAGGGGAACTTTCCTTGTTGGTGTTGAGATCCAACGGAGAAAGCAATTTGTCCCATTTGATGTTCAAAAGCTCTCATCCTATTGTCGGACTTCTTCTCATTTTCCTCCATTCTAGCCTCCATCTTTTTCATAAATGCTAGCAATGTCTCTTCCACCGATGCTTTACCCTCTCCATTCGATGGTTTGGCACTTGGATCGAATCCCGGAGGAAATGACACGGCGGCTTGAGGATTAGAGTCAGAGAAATTTTCATGCTTCCTTGGCGCTTGATAATTTCCACTTGATTGATTGAAATTGCTTCCCCGAGCTTGCCCTTGATATCCTCCTTGATAATTACCTTGGTTGGAAGGATAGTTACCTTGAAAATTCCCTTGACGTTGAAAATTTCCTTGGTAATTTCTCCCATCTAAATAGGCAACATCCTCTACATTTTGCATAACAAGGCTCTCATCATTCACAATGGCATTTGTGCTTCCCCCTTGACTCACTCTTTGAGTGATCAAATTCAATTGCTTAGTTAAAGCATTGATGCTTTCATTAAATTCTTTCATGCCTTGGCCTTGAAACACATCGCTCTTCACTTTATGCACACTTTCCACTTGAGCCACCTTTCCGTATGCATAACCTCCCAATATCCTCTCGGACGGCCATTGATAAGCATTCATCGCAATGTCTTCAAAAATTTCCATAGCTTTCATCGCATCCACTCCGAATATAGATCCTCCGGATGAGGCATCTACATGCATCCGATGTTGTTGGCTCAACCCTTGATAGAAGAAAGCCACTTGTTGATTCTCATGAAAGTCATGTTGAGGGCACTTTCTTAGCATCTCCTTGTAGCGTTCCCATGCTTTATAAAAGCTTTCATTCGGAATTTGCTTAAACTGAGTGATAAGGCTCTTCAATTGGAGTGTCTTTGAAGGAGGAAAGTACTTGTTTAGGAACCTTTGCTCAAGATCTTCCCATGTGTTACAACTTCCCAAAGGAATTGCATTATACCATGCCTTAGCCTTGTCTCTTAAAGAAAAAGAGAACAACCTCATCCGAATAGCATCTTCCGATACTCCATTCATCTTAATGGTATTTGCAACCTCCAAGAAGCTAGCTAGATGCATGTTTGGATCCTCAAGAGGACCTCCCCCAAACTGATTTTCTTTGACCATGTTGATCAATCCGGTCTTGATTTCTAAATTGTTGGCTTGAACCGGAGGAACCATGTTGTGTATGGCTCTCGGTTGGAAGTAATCCCGGATTGCTCTAGGCCTTGGCCTCTCTTGAGGTATTTGCATATTTCCTTGCATTGCTTGGTTATTGAACATATTAACCATCTCTTGGACATTTCTACGAACATGTGGTTGTGCCTCTTGTTGTTGGAGTATCCTTTGAGCTTCTTGATTGGCAAGCAATTGCATATATTCTTGATTTTGAGCAAAGAAATTCCTCATTATCTCCGCTTGATTCTCTTGCACTCCTTCTTGTACCCCCCTTTGATCTTGTAAAGGATCTTGGGGTGGGTTATAATTAGCATTCTCTCCATGTTGATTCTCCATCTTTTCTTTTCTCGCTTTACGCCTCTCTCGCTTCCTTTGTCGTGCGGTCCTTTCAATCTCCAAATTCAAAGGAATGATCGATTGATTTCCCTTTGATCTTGTGATCATAAAACACATACGAAAAGGCCAAGAGTGAGACCACAAACAACAATAGTAAATAAAATAAAATAAAAAAAATCCTTATCAAGAACAACTAAAACAATAACACAGTACTCCACTAGTCCGTCAAACTCCCCTTTGGCAACGGCGCCAATTTCTTGTTTGCCTAATTTTATAGCACTCACGAGCAAGAATACTCGATCGTTGTAGTAGTATATCCCAAGAAAAAATTATCAATCCAATAAGGAGTTATTTTCGTACTAGCAAAATACGTGAGCTCATGTTCATTGTTGTTTTTGTAAAGATGAT
The DNA here is from genome assembly GCA_023678885.1 of Pogostemon cablin. NCBI lineage: Eukaryota > Viridiplantae > Streptophyta > Magnoliopsida > Lamiales > Lamiaceae > Pogostemon > Pogostemon cablin. The sequence goes on along the minus strand of CM042961.1, from coordinate 12,656,142 downwards.
CGGGGGTTTTGAGATTGGATAACAACTAAAACAAGAAGCAAGTAAATAACAATATCAAATAAGTAGAATGACAAGAATAGAAAATGGGTGCTTAAGTTCAAGTATGGAAAAACATGGGATTAGAAACATCCAAGCACACTCAATTCATATTATCATGCAAACGGAATTCAACTCAATTGATGTAGACTAAGGGTGATCACGATTGTATCCTAAGCTCCCTTTCGGGTTACAAAGGTTGTTGATCCATTTTGGACTCCCAAAAGCACTTAAGATCAAAGCCCAACATTAACCCCTTCCATCTAGGTACTAGTTAGACTAAACTCTCCCTTTTTGTGTACTAAGGCCAACGAATGGATTGGTTCCCCTCATTGAATTCAAATATCCTCTCGGTCAAACCCAAACTCAATGTCTATTCATGCCTTCCTAATACTATAGAGGGTCGTTTCCGTCTCACTCCAAGCAATACATACATGAAGATCATGATAGCATTTAATTACCACAAATAATCCATTGATCAACAATCCATTAAACCAATAAACATTCATGAATAACAAACCATGTCATCACAACATCAAGCCAATTAAACTCCATGAATAGAAATCAACATCAATTAAATCAAAAACCAATTTAATCCACATGATAATATAAATCTAATATGCTCTTCATGTTCCTAATCCCACTAGAGGGATTAGCCTATCATAGTAAAAGTAACAAAACAATTAAATGATTCATTACAATTACTCATAGTCTAAGATCTAAAGAAATACAAAATGAATGGATTCTTCCCTATCAATTTCTTGAAGAGAATCTTCTATTCTTCTTGATCTCCACCTCTAGCTTTTGATTCCTTGAGATCTCTCACACCCAATGGAAGGGATGAAGTTTTGATGGAGAATTAATGGAGATGATGAAGATGGATCAAAATGGATGAAGGTGGATGAAGATGATGGTGGGAAATGGAAGAAATGGTGTGTGAGGTGTGTGTAGATGATAGGATTTTCGGATCTCTTTTGCCAATTGTTGAATAAAGGGGTATTTATACCCCTTTGGAGGCTTCTAGAAGGATCTGGAAATTTCTGCAGGAAAATACCCAACACGAGTCGTGCTCTGTAACACGGCCACGGGGTGGCCGTGTTGTGTCTTCTGATGCTGCCGCACGGCCTCGCCTTACAGGGCCGTGTTACGCAACACGACTCGTGTGCTGCAACACGAGTCGTGTGTTGTAACACGGGCACAGGTGTGGTCGTGTTGGCTCTTCTGATGTCGCCACACGGCCACCTTCTTACAGGGCCGTGTTGGTGACACGGCTCGTGCTCCCGACTCGACTCGTGCAACTGGACACGACCTGAAGTTGCCCGTGTTGAGTGACTAGATGTCGCCACACGGCCAACTCTTACAGGGCCGTGTTGGCTACACGGCTCGTGTGCTGGCTCCTGCATTTCTTCACTGTTTTGGCTCGTTCTCCCTCGTTTCAACTCCGAATTGAGATCCGCTTTTTCCTACATCTTCCTTATCATGTTTAACATCCAATAAAAAGTGAAAATAGTAGGTTTAAGCTCATTCACATACATTTCCATAAAAACACAAAACACAACCAAATAGTACATAAAATATGGGTAAAATAATACGAAAACACATATAAAAAGACACTAAAATCTAGGTGAAAATAGCTCTAATCAAATATCTTTGTCCTGTGCAACGCACGGGTTCAAATGCTAGTATATATATAATGGGAAGACTCTCATGAGATGTATAAAAAGTGATAACATTTTAACAAAAAGTTAAGTAATTCTCATTATTTCAAAAATATTTTGTGTTATAATCTTTGATAAAAAATAATAACTATTTAAGAATCTTAAAAGTGGTCTTAAAATTGTGTATTATTATGTGCAATATATTTTAAATGGAAAAGACTTGTGTGGAACCGTCTTATGAAATAACTTTCCTGAGACGTATAAGAAGTGATATTCTTAATAATAAAAAGTGATAACTAATTAATTAAAAACTTATATAATAATAAATAAAAACATACATATATAATATCTTAATGATTTCGCGTATAACACGGTTTTCGTACTAGTACTTACTATTTGACTCCTAATTTTGATAAAATTATGTACTCCCTCTGTTCCAAGATACATTCACATTTTTCATTTTGGTCCGTCCCAAAAATATTTTCATATTCTAAAAATAGAAACAATACACAATATCAATAACTTTACAATATTACAATATTACAAAAATGTTACCTTCTTTTTACACACAATCTAGTTGAATTCAATTATATCATATATTTTATTTTCCTCAATTACCTATAATACCCCTTCTCTTTCTTACATCACACTACCAAAAATTAATTTTCTTAAACTTCATGCCAGAGAATACGCGAATGTATCCCTGAGACAGATGGAGTATGAATTATTTAGCACCACACTAATTTAATTCAATGAAATAATATAGGTCGATTGAGGATATAAGGCATCTGCGCTTATGGTACAAAAATTAAAAAATTTGGTACCTAGCAAATAAATACATAAAATTAAATTGAGTGAGTCTCTGTGAAACTCGGATCACCATGGACCATGTTTTTTTAAAAATTCTCTTTAGTCGGTAAAAAAATTACTCTTTAAAAAGAGATAGACTAATCATTTTAATGAAAAATATTATTCATCTCAACAAGAATATAAAAAATTACAATATATCACAACCTTTTCATTTATTAAAGAATAATTGATAAATTAAGATGTAAGAATTTTAGGAGTAATTTTTTTCAATCACTGGTGATAGTAATTGACACCAACAATCAACAGAGCTAGACTACTAAAAAAGTGATATATATATTGAGATTAATGATCATGTGCTAAAATGAATTTGAATATGGATTCTTACTCATGAAGTTGTATATTAATTAATGAAATATTTTCAAAATTTGTTGTATATATAACTAATTATATCCCGTTCCATTTGTAGTCCTTTTCAATATTGTATTTTCTTTATTTTTATAATTGCTAAATTTTGATCATTTTAAATGAAACTAGCGTTTTAACCCATGCAATGCACGGGGATACGTTATGACAAAAATAATGTATTTTTTGTAATTTATAAAAATTTTAAAATAATAAGCTTTGGTTATTGAGAATTATATTAAAGTTATTTAATTGCATTCAAAGTAAGATATTGTGAGTGAAATTCCATATATTAATTTTGGTTTTAATTTTTTATGTATTAAGACTAATATAATCAATTTCTTATTAATATAATATAATAGCATGTATATGAAAGATATTTAGATCTACAATAATAAAATTTGAAATTGAAATTTTGTTATATTATGAAAAATGAAAGTGAAGATCTTAAAAAGAATTGGGTAGTCAATTCAAAGTCAAAGCTTTAATGCAACATTGACATAATTTTTATAAAAATTAATAGGTTAAATATAAATATTTACAAATAATATAATTAACACATAATATAATTTTGTGTTTAACAAAGAAATTAAATCATCGAAACTTTAAAAACTTAACCAATTAATCTTCTATAAAAATAAATAATAAATTCTGAAAAAAAGTATAACAACTCCCATTGAAAGATATATGAGTTGAGATAATTTTGATGCCTGTAATGCTATAAGGGCATCAACAATATTAAACAACTTAGCAGATAAATTTAAAGCAGTATTAAACATTATATAATTTATCTTCCTCAGTAATACCTAATAATTATATAAAAAAACCTGACTCGAAATCACTAATTTTAGCAAAACTCAATAGAAAGAAAAATGATATCCGAAATATTATTTATGAGTTAATTAAATAAAGAAATTTAATTCGTTCCAATGTCTCAATCAACGAACATGATGATGTTCAACTCTATAAATATAATAATCAAACATTTCTAAAAATTTCTCTAAAAATATAATTCTTGCAAATACTGTTTCTCTAAAAACATAATTCAATAACTCGATATACCAGAGTAAAAGTGTGGAAAGAACTGCGTCTTCATATTTTTGTTGATGCGAGGCCATAACTTTTTTCATCTAACTGTTGTTTATTTTCTCATGTATGCACAATTTTATATGAATAAGTAATCTAATGTATTTACAGATAATAGTTGAGCACATCATGTACTCTCGCAACTACATGTTTGTTATTAGGTCAAATAGTACATGCAATTAATTATACAAATAGCATCACACTTGTTATGGAGTATATAAGATTTGGTAGTTCTACATTCCTTATTGATATGTTGAAGGTAAGCAATCAATTTTCTTTTCTTACTATTTTGTTTGAAATAAAAATGGCATAATAATAGATTCTGTTGAGTCCAACTAAACATTTTCCCAAGTACATTTTTTGCTATTAATAATCAAAAACATGAATTGAAATAGAAGCTCATCATATAGAATGTGTTGTCATATATTGTCCATTACCATAAATCTTATGTATATCATCGTTCTCACAACAACCGAAACAACACATGATTTGTTATTCTAAAAGTAAATACAGTAGAAAAGATATTAGATAACAATCATAGGCTAACTTAGAGTATTAGCAACTGAGACTATATAACATTGCATGCACAAAATATCATATTTTGCAAGGTTGTAACTTGAATTTTGCAACATATTTGGCAATCTCTCTTCCATCTATTAATTAATTTTAGAGGGATGGAGGGAATATAATATTTGAGTTGGTCTCTTATATCCCACCGTGCACAAAGTGTATAAGAATATAATATTTTATTTTAAAGGATATACACTTTAGTTATATATGTGTATAAATATTTTATTGAAAAGTTCGACTGAAATATGAATAGTATAATTGTTTGAGTAAAAAAAAATTATCACAATATCAAGGGTATATCATTTATTTAATATTAAAGGGGTACCACTTTTAAAAATCATGAGATTAGGGAATAGTGATCCCTGAGGCGAAGCAAATTTTAGCTATAATATTTTGATATATACTACATTAAACATTAAATTATTTATGATAATATGTTAATAAGTCAAATAGAATTAAAATTGATTGATTCAATTTTGAATATTAATAAATCAATCTTATGGTGTAATTGGATCAAAATAAGTATTAAAATCTAACAGTTAAGGTATTGTATATTAAATATTAATTAGTTAACTTATTTATTTTTGGTTATTCAAAATCAAATTATTATCATTAATTAATTATTAGTTATCACAATTCTTTAATCTCATAAATATTAAATATTTCTATACATCACTAATAATATAAATACTATTACAATGTATTTTAAATTTACAATAAATTTAATTTAACGATATTTAAATTTTAATGTATACACACATCTTGAATTTTGCCCAATTTACAATAAAAACTAATTTAACGATATTGAACATATTTAATTCAAAACTAAATTGGTCAATACAATAAATTAAGAGTTGGTTTGTGTTTTCCACTGCACAATGTGTATAAAAGTATAACATTTTGGTCTAACTGATATATACTTTAATTAATGAGTGTATAACTTTTTTATTGAAAATATCAATTGAAATATAAATAGTATTAATGTATGATTAATTTTTTTTCAGAAAAATTAAGGGTATACGTACTAAATAAAAGTTATTTAATTTAATATTAAAATGTACAACTTTCAAAAATCATAAAATTTGGGAGTATAGTATCCCTAGCCGATACACAAGCTTTAGCTATAATTTTTTTGTTTGAAAGTAATAAAATGTGTGACTATTTATACAAATATTTTGACTTAAAATAGTAAAAAAATAATTAATAATAAATTCCTTAATTTATTCAATACATTGGCAATGGATTGAATATCGTGATATTCTATAAATATTGATTGGAAACTCGATATCACCCCCAAAATCCAGGTATTTCTTTGGCGATGCTAAACAGGGACTCTACCTGTAAGCATCAACCTCATTAGTAGGTACATAGACGTGGATCCAATGTGCCGCCGATGTAATGGAGATGTCGAGACTGAAGAGCATGCCTTAAGAGACTGCCCGTGGGCTCGAAAGTTGTGGAGGATCTCTCATTTGAACCTTGATATGGAAAACGCTCCACATTCAGAACCACTTCCACCCCTTGCTGACTGGATAATGGCTACAACCGATGGTAGACCGGAGAGATTTCAACAGGAATTTGCTTCACTTCTCTGGTGTGCATGGTTTCTAGAAACCAGTTCTACTTTCAGAATAAGAAAATGAATTCGGAACATGTTGCTTTGACCTCACACTGCCACGTACAAGATTACTTGAAGGTAAGATGTTATACTCCTAAAGTCTCGACACCATCAGTACTTGGATCGGATAGATGAAAACCACCAGAACGTGAGGTTATCAAGATTAACACTGATGCTTCTGCTAGATTAGGATCTGGTACTGGCTTGGGTGGGGTAGCAAGAGAGCACAATGAGAAGGTAATATGGTCCTTCATGGAGTTGAGAGATCCGAGTTATTCCGCTGAGATGGGAGAGGCCTTGGCAGCTTTAAGAGGACTCGAGATTGCTAGGGAGCAAAATCACAGGAAGGTGTCGATTGAAATTGATTCTCAAATTCTCTATAATGCTCTGATAAATCGCAAGCCCGATCTTTCATACTTCGGAGTAGTGGTTGAAGATATCCTCTCTCTTCGATCTTCTTTTGACCAAGTCTGCTTCAATTGGATCCGGCGGGAGGCTAATTCCCTAGCACATAGCCTAGTGGCTACAGCTTTCACCTACAATGGTGTTTTATCTGCTTTTTATTACTCATTACCACACTCATGTATAAACACTGATGCTTCTTGATTTTATATAAATTTATATTTCTGTCAAAAAATAAATAAATAAATAAACGTCTACTATATAAATAAAGAAAGAATAATAGTAAAAATCGAAAAAACTAAACTTTCTATCATGACATCATGTCATCAAGGAGGTAGAAATGCATGCCAAATAAAAAATAAATAAATAAAAGAAAAGTGAATTAGATGTCTTTACATTAATGCATTAATATAGTACTCCATTTGGCATGAATTTCACTAGAATAATAGTATATTTTTTATTTTTTAATTGGAATTAATATATTTATTGTAATTATATTTTTAATTTTTTTATTATAATTAATTTATATAAATCTTTGAACTTTATATTTTATGATCATTTAAAATATTAGATCAATTACTATACGAATATGCTCTAATTCATTATTATTCTAATATATACAATCATAAAGTATTATTCTCTCTATCCCAAAAATACTTAACACTTTCTATTTTAATTTGTTTCAAGAATACTTACATACCCTAAAAATAAAAATAATACAGGATATCAATAACCTTACAATAGAATAATATTACCAAAATGTCAACACAAAATTTAGTCAAAGTTAATTATATCATACACTTTATTATATTCAATTACATAAAAATATCTCATCTCTTTCTTAAATCATTACTACAAAATGTTATTTATTTTCTTGGGACAGATGGATGATAAGTCATATTCTAGCATAATTATTTAGTTGAAATTCATGTTTATTTGATTAACTTATGTGCTTATTTGGATGCTAAATTGACTTATCTTGTCTTTGATTAATTGAGGATTTAATGTTATAAATTGATGTAGAAACGACTATTTTGTGCAGGAAATTCGTGCTGCCAAATTGACTGACACTGACCCCAAGGGACTGCGAAAATTCAGCATAAATAAGGAAAGTGTTGTTGGGCAGATTCTTATATTTTCTCACACGAGTCCAGCGATTTCAATCAGCCCAAGTCAGGCCCATGTTGTGGAGAAGGCTCGATAGATTAGTCAACAAGAAAATAAAAGATCCTTATTTTAGGAAGAGATAAGTAAGGAAAGAGATCAAACAAAATTACTGGGGGATCAAGATAGAGATATTTTTGGGAGGAAATAAACATTAATTGGAGAGAGCAGAACGCAGAAAAGGGGATCGACATCCTAAACTAGGCTTTTATCACTTGGTTAATTTTATATTAATTTTCATCTACTTTGTTATTCAAATATTGAGTTGATTTATTATTTGAGTATTTATCAATTTTTCACAAACAAAACCCCCCTTTTATTTATTTCATATGTTAGTAACACTTTAATTTAATTAGGATTCATTATACTCTCTTGGGTTCGACCCTACTTACTACTATACTACCTATAAGTGTGAGTTGAAAATATAAATTATATTTTGGTACGCCCGCGACAGCATATCAAAATTTGGCGCCGTTGCCGGGGAGTAAAATTGAATTTTATTAAATTTTTTGTGTTTCGGACATTATTTTGCATTGTTACAGGTTCTGGAATTTTTTCGAATTTTTCTTGAATTTTCGAAATTTCCAGTTACACTGACACTGACCCCATCAGTGTCAGAAGGCCCTGTTTTCGAAATTTCTTTTTCTGTGGATGATTACTCGATCTTCAGGTAAAAAATAGCTTGAATACATATCTGAAATTTAGAGAACTGCCAGGAGGTTGAGAAAGGAGTCCCGGAAGAAGAAGGAAACAAGTTCGTCCATTGGCGAAACAGCAAAAAACCTTACCGAGTCCGAACTTGCAGCTGGTCCACTTCATCTTGAAGAGGAGAATTCTGATTTTTCTGATTTAGAGGAGGAGGATATTGTAGGATCTGAGTCAGGAGAGGAAAATATGGCTGGAAATAATGAGGAAAAAACATTGAATGAATTGGCAAATCCGGACATAGTCCATCAGCCGTTATGCATTAACTTTCCAGCGATCACTGATAATACGGTATTTGAATTGAAATCAGGATTGATTCACTTACTTCCTGCTTTCCATGGTCTTTCAGGTGAAAATCCTCACAAGTTCTTGAAGGAGTTCTCGGTGGTATGCATGAACATGAAACCAACCGGAGTGACGGAGGAGATGGTCAAGCTTAGGGCATTCCCCTTTGCAGTGAAGGACATGGCGAAGGATTGGTTGTATTACCTCCTTCCCGGATCGATAAACACATGGGCCGAAATAGAGAAGCTTTTTCTCCAAACGTACTTCCCAGCCACTAGAGTTGCTGTATTGCGTAAGGAGATATCTGGAGCTCGTCAGATGCATGGGGAAAGTTTGCATGAGTATTGGGAGAGGTTTAAACGCCTCACATCAGCATGCCCCCAGCATCAGATAAGCGATCAGTTGCTGTTGCAGTACTTCTATGAAGGGTTGTCGATCATGGATCGAAACATGCTTGATGCTGCTAGCGGTGGAGCCTTCATGATGAAAACACCTACTGCTGCTAGAGACTTGATTGCTAGCATGGCTGCCAACACTCAACAGTTTGGCACACGTGATCCATCAGTTAGAGAAGTAAAGGAGGTCCATGACTTTAAGTTGGAAGAAACTTTGAATAAGTTGACACTTGCTGTGGAGAATCTTGCTAAAGGAAAAGAGGTAAACCCACCATCCTGTCAATACTGTTTAACTAACGACCACTCTACTCTTGATTGCAGGGTTACACCTAGTGATGAACAAGTAAACGCCATGGGGCGATATGATCCCTTTTCTCAAACCTACAATCAAGGTTGGAGAGATCACCCCAATCTGAGGTATGGAAATGGACAAGGAGGAAATAGGGGGCCACAACAGTTTCAAGAGCAGAGAGTTGTGAATAGGCCACAAAATTACCCTCAAGATGGTGGAAATCGCCAACAAGGTGGTTCAAGTTCCGGAACTTCATTTGAGCAGATGATGAAAGAGTTGGCTGCCAGCAATCTTAAATTTCAAGAGATGACACAGTAATCTTTTCAGGACTTGAAGATGACAACTCAATCGTCAATCCGGAACTTGGAAAATCAAGTAACCCAATTGGCTACAACTGTAGGCCAAATGCAAGCTCAAAACAGTGGAAAGTTGCCCTCACAAACGGAGGTTAATCTTAAGAATGTGAGTGCTATCACCCTGCGGAGTGGGAAACAGTTGGAGGAAGTTGCACTGCCCAAAAAGCCTGACCAAAACGTGCAAGAAGATGATGAAAAACCTTCTGGAACAGTGGAGGATCAGACTGATCAGTTTGGGGCTGAAAAATCTGACGTGCAGAAACGAAACACTGACACTGACCCCATCAGTGTCAGAAGGTCAAAAAAAATCAGGATAAAAATTCTGACCCTATTCCTTTTGATATTAACCGTTTACCTTTTCCAAGCAGGATAAGAAAACCAGACACCACTGAGAAGGATATGCAGCTACTTGAAGTGTTTCAGAAAGTGCAAATCAATTTACCTCTTCTTGAGGCAATTAAGCAGATTCCAAGATATGCCAAGTTCTTGAAGAATTTATGCACCAATAAGAAGAAGTTGAAAGTAGATGAAAAAGTGGTGATGGGAGAAAACGTTTCAGCTGTCTTCCAGCAAACGTTACCTCAGAAGCGCAAGGATCCTGGCATGTTTGTAATTCCTTGTCAGATTGGGAGTTGTAAAGTGGAAAGAGCAATGTTGGACCTTGGAGCATCCATTAATGTGATGCCTCGATCAGTGTTTGAGAAGCTGGGTGTGGGAGAGTTGAAGAAGACTGGAGTTGTCATCCAACTTGCTGATCAAAGCCAGGCATACCCAGATGGAGTCATTGAGGATGTTCTTGTTCAGGTAGATAAACTCATATTCCCTGCTGATTTTTATGTGTTAGAAATGAATGACCACCCATCAAATTCCACTCATATTTTGTTAGGGAGACCATTCCTCAACACGTCTTGCACTAAGATAGATGTGAGTGAAGGTACTCTAACGATGGAATTTGATGGGCAGATCATCAAATTTAACATATATGATACTATGAAATATCCTGATGATGCTAACCTGCTTTCTGTTGTGAGTACTATTGAGCCTACTGTCCAGGAACACTTTGAACTCACTAGTAGGAATGCATTAGACACAATACTTGACAATGGAATTATGAAGGAGGATGATGAGAGATGGGAAAATGAGGAGCTGAATCACCATGTCAATGCTTTGCATGGTTCTTCTCAGAGACCAAGCACCTTAGATGTAGCTTCTGTTAAATTGCCTGTGAAGTCTCCTAAAGACATTAATTCAGTTTTTGCTATGAATGTTGTTGAGCCTTTGGTGCAGGATTGTTTTAAACTAACTCGCATGGATAACTTTGGCACCATTATTGCAAATGGAAGCATGATAGTGCATGAAAATAAATTGAAGAAAGAAAAGCTTGGTGAAGTGCCTAAGCTAGAGTTGAAAGTGTTCCCCGAACACTTGAATTCCTCGTTCTTGAGGCCGAACCATGAACTCAAGGAATATCATAAGGGGTTTCGCACTGTTGAGGTTGATCGGATGGAGTGGAACGAAATTTCACATACTTGAAAGATATACCTAACCTAAGCCGAGCCAACGACAATAAACAAAGGCGCTGATTGGGAGGCAACCCAATTTTCTCGCTTTATTTTTATTTATTTTATTTTTAATAAATTGTCTGATTGTTCAGTCTTGATTTTCTGTTGTGATTAGAACTGCATGGATTGATCGTGATCAAAGCTCTTCCCGAAATCGAATCAGGTGTAGTCTACCCAATTACATGTTTATTCTTTCTTATACTGTGTTTTGCTTAGGGACAAGCAAACGTTCAGGTGTGGGGAGGGATTTTATATGATAATTGGGGTAGAAGAGTGATGTAAATTTGATGAATTTCTTGTCCCATGTCTTGTTATTGTTGTCCTCTTAATTTTATGTTGATGTGGAGTCTGGAAATTGAAGAATGAAATCTCTTGAGGTGATGAGGGTGATGCATGATTGAGAGGGTAGCAGTGATGTTTAGGAGCTGTTGAAATCTGATTTTCTTTGCAAAATTTTTGTGATTGTAGTGGTTGATTTTTATTCGAATTTCATGGCAAATATACCCAATTTTTGTGAGCTTTTGAGCCTTAACGAGCTATCATCTATAAGCTCTATTGAACTTCTTTCTTGAGTGCATTGAATTTGAATTGTTCATTCTAGAACTTGCTCTTTTGAATGCATTTCGAGATCATGTGATTGATTGTGTGTGATAAAATGATAAGGGCACTTAGGTTTAACCCTCTTGGCTTATATTGTCCCACCTGAATATGAAAACTTTAGGGAAGCCACGTTGAGCCTAAGCCTTTTCTTTGGATTATGAGCACATTAATGAACCTTAAATTCTCATTTCTTTCTTAAACTTCTCCATTTGAACCCTTCATCACTTTGCTATATGTGAGTCTTGTGAAAGTACTTTGAGGTTGAATTGATGATGGTGGGGGAGAAAGCTGAAAAATTTGAAATAGTTGGAGAAGGAGAATAAAGAAAAGGAAGGAGGGTTGGCTGATGAAAAAAAAAAGTCTGTTAGATAAAGAAAAAAAAGAAAATTCTTGAAAAAAAAGAGAAGAAAAGGATAAAAAGAAACAGTGATTCTTGTAAATGTGACACCTGCTGTTCCAAATCTAGAAAAGAAGCAGGTGTGGGAAGATTTAAAAGTGTAAGAAAAAGAGTGTTGTGAAAAGGAAAATTTGGGGATGATGATGGATGTTTTGATTTGTAAAGATCACATAGTGTAAAGTGATGCATTTAGCCATTTTTATCTCTCTTTTTATCTCACCTCGACCTTAAGCCCCATTACAACCCAATCAAAGACCCTTTGATTGTTGCATATGATTCATCTAAAATTGGTGGAGAATTGATTTGGGAGCAAGCCTATGGTAATGACTTTTCTTGTTCAATTTTTTAGTGAACTTGCTACCTAGATCATACATACGAGCGTGATTGAGTGAATCTTGGTGAGGCCATGGAATTTTGAAACATTTGATGCCATGAAAGTTGCAAACTTTGAGTGAAGAGTCATGTTTCATTTAGTTCCAAATGCTCATTGTTTGCTTGTCTCTTGAAGTGTGTAACTTTCATTTATCTTGGTAGATGTTCCTTGGTTTTCTATTCTCTATGATTTTGGGTTGCTTGAGGACAAGCGAAGTTTAGGTGTGGGGAGATTTGATAAGTCATATTCTAGCATAATTATTTAGTTGAAATTCATGTTTATTTGATTAACTTATGTGCTTATTTGGATGCTAAATTGACTTATCTTGTCTTTGATTAATTGAGGATTTAATGTTATAAATTGATGTAGAAACGACTATTTTGTGCAGGAAATTCGTGCTGCCAAATTGACTGACACTGACCCCCTCAGTGTCAGAAGGGACTGCGAAAATTCAGCATAAATAAGGAAAGTGTTGTTGGGCAGATTCTTATATTTTCTCACACGAGTCCAGCGATTTCAATCAGCCCAAGTCAGGCCCATGTTGTGGAGAAGGCTCGATAGATTAGTCAACAAGAAAATAAAAGATCCTTATTTTAGGAAGAGATAAGTAAGGAAAGAGATCAAACAAGATTACTGGGGGATCAAGATAGAGATATTTTTGGGAGGAAATAAACATTAATTGGAGAGAGCAGAACGCAGAAAAGGGGATCGACATCCTAAACTAGGCTTTTATCACTTGGTTAATTTTATATTAATTTTCATCTACTTTGTTATTCAAATATTGAGTTGATTTATTATTTGAGTATTTATCAATTTTTCACAAACAAAATCCCCCTTTTATTTATTTCATATGTTAGTAACACTTTAATTTAATTAGGATTCATTATACTCTCTTGGGTTCGACCCTACTTACTACTATACTACCTATAAGTGTGAGTTGGAAATATAAATTATATTTTGGTACGCCCGCGACAACATATCAATGGAGTATTATTATTAACTACTCCATCTGTCCCCTTAATATGCAATATCCTTTTTACTATTTTTTGCTCGTATTAACATAAAGTATCAATTTCTTTTTTGAATTAATGTGACACCCACCCACAAAATAATATTATTATACTCAACACACTATACATAAGACTCACATTCAATACTAATACAACTAGCCATTACATGTTAAAATATTATATCCCTCAATCAATTGCACATTAAATTATTTTAATTCTTAATTATAATCCTTAATTTATGTGAAAAAACAAATGAATACCTATCAACGTGGCAAAAGTAGGGAGTATAAATATTATGTAATATTTCATAATTACTCCAATGCCGTTGCAATTTTTTTTAATGTAATATGTTTTTTCACAATTATAATGTAGTATTTTCAACTATATAAACAATTGAACATATAATGAATAATACTCATTTATCAAATAACAGTGCCATTATTGGAGATATTTTGTCCAATGAATGAACTTTACAGGAAAAAAAATTCAAATATATGGAGTTTTAATAGTGCTCTTAGTCATAAAATATGTTTTCATTTTACTGTCCAATGGTAGCAGATATTTTATTAGAAAAAAGCTCCTACGCCTCAGAGAGGGACACTTCATGTCCTCATATGAACACAATTCTCTCCCTCTATATTTTATTTAAACATATATATTATTAGGGGTTTAAATTAGAAAGGAGAACGGAAATTTCAAAGGGGTACGGTATCCCCTAGGGCACAAGTGCCTCACTCATTTTATTATACTGTACAATTGAAATACTAAAAAAGAAAAAAAGAAAAATCATTAGTCTTACGACTCTAATTTCGTATAATAATGTGAAAATGTCATCCATCAATAAAATCTTGAAAACTAATCTGAAGTAGTAGTTTGACAGTATTGTAACAACCAGTATTCAAAATCTATATTTTCGTAAATTTGACTTTTAAATAAAATTATATTATTTATTTTAGTATATTATATCTTTTATAAATAATATATATTTATATCTATATATAATAATAATAATATAATATTAATAATAACATGTGTGTATGCAAGTGGAAGTGTTTTGGATAAGGATTAAATTTTTTTATAAGGATGAGTATAAGTAGTGACGTGTGGATATGTGTGTATTAATTAATCACATGTTTAATTTTTTCAACTTGCATCCAAGTTGGTATTAAAATAATATTAACATTTGAATAAGATTAAAGTTGATCTACAAGTTGTTATGTGTAAATATATATTAATCACGCATGCACACTATATAAACTGTCATCACTACATTCTTCTTCTCTTACAAACATAAACATACAACTCACACACACACATATACATACATATGTATATATATATATATATACAAACTCCACTCTGTTAATATTTTTAGTCACACATTTTGTGAGTTTTTCTTAGCATGTTATATACCAAAATGTTCGTCTCAAAGCGTAGATTTTAAATATATAACTCCTTTGTGAAATGAATTTCGTATGTGTTAGATAAGCTCCGTCAAAGTTTTTACCCCTTAATGACATATTTTGTTTTGGTGTGAGTTAACTTTGATATTATAGGCCATTTTGAAGCTCTCCTCACGAGGATCACAAAGATATAATTAGTTTTGAGTTTTGACGTGAAACGAAAGAGTTATGAAGAAACCCACTTCACTTTCGAAATTGCATCGTTTCAAACTTCATTATTTTCATGTAAAATTGGTATACATGTGGTCCTCATCTTGCGAGGATTCTAAAAGTGCTTTAGAATTTTTAAATGGAGTTGTATAACTCAAGTTGGGTCATTTTGTAATAAGTTTAAAGTTCATGGTAAGTTTAAATGAGAATTTAATATAATGCAGGGACTTGATTGCAATTTATAAAAAATATATTATATATAATAATAAATAAATCAACTATGCGTTTTGAAAGCAATATCACTTTCGTTTTCATATGTATTATATTTAATTTTAATTTATATAAATATTAATTTAACTTTTTACTTTAAATATTATTATAATTCTACTTTCCATTTATAATTATGATTTTTACTCTTTCATTAAATAGTACTCCCTCCGTCCCAACTTCAACTTCATACTTTCCGTTTTGGTCCGTCCCAAATTCAACTTCACAATTCCATAAAAGGAAAAAGCAACAAACTAATATCCCTCTAACATACTTTAATTTCAAATTTGCCATCATCTTTTTAACACACATAACATACTTTATCATTTATTTATTATCCAAAAATACCATACTACCCTCAAAAGTAAGTCAAAAAGTAACTTTTCTTAAACTCCGTATCTACAGCAAACGTGAACTTGAATTTGGGATGGAGGGAGTATTATTATAATTTTATTACTATTATTATTTTAAGTGAAAAATCTTTATTTTATATTTGTAATAAAATTAGTATTTCATTTTCAAGAATTTCTGAGATCGAAGAGCAAGTCTTGTCCACTCTACAATTTCCAAGAAAGTTCAAGGTGGGGTAACTTTCACTCTTTACCGAGTGCTACATTTTATGTCACGATTGCTATGTTAAGATGTGATATGTGTTACTGATATGTCATGTTATATGCCATGTGTGCTTTTAGTTCGATGACAAATATTTTTCTACTAACACTTGTACGGGGTGACTACTCGGTGCACATATACCAACTAACACAAGTTACTTGCTACGTCGGCTCAGTACAAAAATGTATTTCAAAGTATGCTAACGTCGTATTGGGGTAACGGCCCGGTGCGCACAGACCAACTAACACAAGTTATCGGGCGACGGTTTGGTCTAAATTATTTTCAACGAGTTATCGAACGACAACGTAAAAATTTATTTTATTAAAATTCGCATATGTTACATCGTATGGTATATTTGACATACATATTTATTTTTAATTGTGCAATCATTTAAGTTAGCCCACTGAGTGTATTTCAGATGCTCACCCCTTCCACTCCAAATCCTTTTTAGGTTGAGGCTGTGACGGCGTACCGGGGGCGAATGCGTTGCGTGAAAGCTTTATAATTAACGCACTGCGCCAAAAGCCCTTTATATAATTTCAAATTATATTTTTTTGTAATCATTTATTAAATTGTTCACGCCCACATTGAAGGTTAATATTATCAAAGATTTGCAAATAAATCTTCCTTTCTATTTATTGAAAACTGGGGCGTGACAGATGGTATCAGAGCGGGTCTACGTTTCTGTGGACTCGTACTTTTTTTAAAAAATCAATTATTTATGGGTCTACATTTTTGTGGACTTATATTTTCAAAATAAATTATTTACAAGTTTACGTTTCTATGGAATTGTATTTTCAAAATAATTTATTTACATATAATGTTTTTATTAATAAAATAATTTTCTAAATGATATTCGCTACACATCTACCTGGTACTCTACATCGCTTCAAGGTATATAAATACTATTTTATTATTTACTCTAATTATTTTAATGTGAGTAATTTTATCTGAATTTCGAGGACGAAATTATTTTTAGGGGGATAGATTGTAATACCTCAGTATTCATAATCTATATTTTCGTAAATTTAACTTTTAAATAAAATTATATTATTTATTTTAGTATATTATATCTTTTATAAATAATATATATTTATATATATAATAATAATAATAATAATATAATATTAATAATAACATGTGTGTGTGCAAGTGGAAGTGTTTTGGATAAGGATTAAATTTTTTGATAAGGATGAGTATAAGTAGTGACGTGTGGATATGTGTGTATTAATTAATCACATGTTTAATTTTTTCAACTTGCATCCAAGTTGATATTAAAATAATATTAACATTTGGATAAGATTAAAGTTGATCTACAAGTTGTTATGTGTGTATATATATTAGTCATGCATGCACACAAAGTAAGCTGTCATCACTACATTCTTTTTCTGTTACAAACATATACATACAACTCACACACACACATATACATACATATGTGTGTATATATATATATATATATATATATATATATATATATACACAAACTTCACTATGTTAATATTTTTAGTCACATATTTTGTGAGTTTTTCTTAGCATGTTATATACCAAAATGTTCGTCTCAAAGCGTAGATTTCAAATATATAACTCTTTTGTGAAATGGATTTCGTATGTGTTAGATAAGCCCCATCAAAGTTTTTGCCCCTTTAATGACATATTTTGTTTTGGTGTGAGTTAGCTTTGATATTATAGGCCATTTTGAAGCTCTCCTCACGAGGATCGCAAATGTATAATTAGTTTTGAGTTTTGACGTGAAACGAAAGAGTTATAAAGAAACCCACTTCACTTTCGAAATTGCATCGTTTCAAACTTCATTATTTTCATGTAAAATTGGTATACATGTAGTCCTCATCTTACGAGGATTCCAAAAGTGCATTAGAATTTTTAAATGGAGTTGTATAACTCAAGTTGGGTCATTTTGTAATATGTTTAAAGTTCAGGGTAAGTTTAAATGAGAATTTAATACAATGCAGGGACTTGATTGCAATTTATAAAAAATATATTATATATAATAATAAATAAATCAACTATGCGTTTTGAAAGCAATATCGCTTTCGTTTTCATATGTATTATATTTAATTTTCATTTATATAAATATTAATTTAACTTTTACTTTAAATATTATTATAATTCTACTTTCCATTTATAATTATGATTTTTACTCTTTCATTAAATAGTAATATTACTCCATAATTTTATCACTATTATTATTTTAAGTGAAAAATCTTTATTTTATATTTGTAATAAAATTAGTATTTCATTTTCAAGAATTTCTGAGAACGAAGAGCAAGTCTTGTCCACTCTACAATTTCCAAGAAAGTTCAAGGTGTGATAACTTTCACTCTTTACCGAGTGCTACATTTTATGTCACGATTGCTATGTCAAGATGTGATATTTGTTACTGATATGTCATGTTATGTGCCATGTGTGCTTTTAGTTCGATGACAAATATTTTTCTACTAATACTTAAACGGGGTGATGACTCGGTGCACATATACCAACTAACACAAGTTACTTGATACGTCGGCTCAGTACAAAAATATATTTCAAAGTATGCTAACATCGTACTGGGGTGACAGATCAACTAACACAAGTTATCGGGCGACGGTTCGGTCTAAATTATTTTTAACGAGTTATCGAACGACAACGTGCAAATTATTTTATTAAAATTAGCATATATTACATCGTATGGTATATTTGGCATACATATTTATTTTTAACTGTGCAATCATTTAAGTTAGCCCACTGAGTTTATTTCAGATGCTCACCCCTTCCACTCCAAACCCTTTTCAGGTTGAGGCTGCAACGGCGTACCGGGGGCGGATGCATTGCTTGAAAGCTTTATAATTAATACGCTGCGCCAAAAGCTCTTTATATAATTTCAAATTATATTATTTTGTAATCATTTATTAAAAATTTTCACGTCCACATTGAAGGTTAATATTATCAAAGATTTGCAAATAAATCTCCCTTTCTATTTATTGAAAACTGGGGCGTGACAAGTATGATCTTTAGCAATGAAATCGTACAAAATATGCTGATATTATTAAAAGAATACATAACTGTATATTTTCTTAATGCACACTTCCCAATTAAAAAGTAGGAAAAAAATTATGATAAAAATCAAATTAAAAAAAATAAAATGTTCTTGCTAGCAAAACTAACTGGTCATGGCTATCAAACGAAACCCATTAAAATGAATTGCTGCTAAAAATGTCGGAACACTAACCTGCGTACTATGCTGCAAGTTGAGTTATTATTATTTTTATAATAAGAACATTAAAAATATTTAAGTATTATAAGTTCATTCATAAATATATATTTTTATTTTACACTTAAAAAATAGGGTTGGTGATCGTCTCACAGATCCCCTTATATGAAACAGATCATCCATTATCAATTAAGTATATTATAATTTATTTAATTTAAATTAAAAAAGAAAAATCTTAAAAAGAACGGTCTCTGTTTGGCTATCCAATATTCACGCACTGGCTATCCAAAATTCACGCACATCTACTGTTTGGCAATATGCATTCACGCTGCGCACATTTGCAGCCTTAATTAATTGCAACCTTAAATATGTTAATAATTTGAATCAATATAATAATAATATTAATAATAATAATAATAATAATAATAATTGTTTATAGATTATTCAACTGTTCTATTATTACTTTTTTTTGATCGGGTATCACTTTATATTAAAAGTGTTATCACTTTTTATTCTTTTAAAATAATTTAATTTAGTGATTACCACTTTTTCTTTATCATGTATCACTTTTATTTAATATGATGTCACTTTTTATTATTCTAATGAATTATTTGTGAAATAATACAATTAGGCAGATATCACTTTTCTTTAATTATGAATCACTTTTTATTAAAAATGTTTTCATTTTTTAGGGTTATTATGCGGTGCACCCGGTGCACCTACAGTTAATGGGTTGAAAATAGGGGGAGTGGGTAGTTTTGTAAAAAAAAATAATTATTTTATTTTTTTTTATGGTAGAGATTGAATTAAAATATATTCTAACGGTTAAGATCGTCCAGGTGCACAAGTGCACCAGGTGCACAGCAGTCGAACTCTACTTTTTATTATTCCAATAAATTATTCGTGTAATACATTTCTTAATTAGTTATCACTTTTTATTAAAAATATTATCACTTTACTTTTAAAATGTTATCACTTTTCTTTTATACTATAAATTATTCATGAAATAATTCACTACACAATTGTCACTTTTCATTTATAGAGTATCATATTTCATAATTTTGTATAATTTAAATTATAAAACAAATTAAATGAATTATGAATTATAAACTATTACATTTTTAAATAACAAAAAATATAAATTAAGTAAGAAAAACGTAGAAAAAATTTATATAAATGTAATGCCTAATTAATTTCTTTTTTATAATTAATTTTTAAAATTTTTATTTAATATCAATCAAATTAAATTTATTTAAACATAATTAATTTTACTCTGCAACTAATTATTCAATTTTCTAATTTCATAACAACCACACAGGGTCCTTTAAAATTATTGAGTTGGGTTGATGGGTGATCCATCTCACATAAGGGGATCCGTAAGACGGTCTCACCCAAGTCTTTTCCTAAAAAATAAATATAAAAATTCATAAATTTTCATATATAATTAAGGAGTTGATATTCAGTGCACCGGGTGTATCCTTTCCCATGTTTGACTGCATCCTTGGAAACTTCCCTATTGTTTCCTTAGATATGCCCATGCTCCTAAAGGAAGAGATTCCTCATCTGTAAATGCTTCTTCATGTCAGTTATACATACAAAATGATGTCAGAGTTAATTAGAGATCTTAATCTCAAATTAATCACAGAATATCAAAGCTATGTCCTGCAAATATTGGCTCAAAGTATATGAAAGCAAAAACAAAAATAAATATCTTTTCTATCATGACCTTCTGCTGGCGTGGAGTAAGGATCCATTAAAACATCACGTGCCAAAAACAGGATAAAACCACTCCAACTTCATCCATGCTATTTGTTAAAGCCCCGTGAGAATTACTCACTATATTTATGCATAGTTGGCCTGCTAAATATAAGATCGATGCAGACATTCAACTGCATATATGGTGGAAATCCTCTTGATGCACCAGTATCATCTTTTGAGATGACCAAGCTCACAATTTTTCCATATTCAAAGAACTTCTCCTTAAGGACCTTCTAATACAAATCTGTATCCAAATTCTTCACATCCCTCAGACCCTACATGTTATAATACAAAAGCATTGAGTTATCATCCAATAAAGAATATTGAACATTTATTGCAAACAAAGTTACAAAAATGATTGCTTAACCTATAGAAATAAGCCCAAATCAAAGTTGTACTATTGCTGATTTAATCATATGTAGTGTAGTTAGTGAAAACCCATCTCTAGTTTTATTTTTCATCAGCCTCACGATGAAGTAGAAAGGAATTTTTAAACTTAGAAATTCTACTCCATTAAATCTGTATGCATTCATGCAAAAACATTCATTAAAATTTAAGCTCACGACACAGAAGATATATTTGAAATCTCTCACCTAAAATTATTGGTGGCGAATTAAGGAGAATCAACCGGCAAGTCTGTAATCATCAGGAAGTCCAAAGAACTAACCCCTTTAACACTAATTTGAATTTCAACCTTCAATTCCATAAGATGGTATAACTGTCTCAATAACATGATAAATTTGTCATTATTTGGCATCACTATAAGACGGTAAAAATAGAAGTTGTGATAGTACAGCTTCTGTATCATGTATTATTAAAAACTTGATTAAAGAAAAATTGTTCTTAACACAAAGAAACTTGTTCTTTATATAATAACACACCTAATCTAATAAGGCCTTACACTTGAAAAATTGTTTCAAGCATTCCACAAATGTCTTCAAAAATATACCAAATATGTTTAAAACAAAAGGGGAATTTTATTATATCCATCTAACATTCAATAATTTCATTTTTTGTAAAACAGTTCAGAAAGAACTATGCACAATGAGATAAAAATATAACCATGAGGAAATAATCCAAAAGACTGATCATACAAATAGTATAACATATGATCTGCAATCAATTTTCTACTTTTAGAAAAAGGGCCTCACATATGGCCCACCAATCCCCACTAATACATATGGCCCATCAATCCCAACTAATATAACTATCCACATTAGATAAAATAATAATATTCTTTAATCAATGTAAAAAAGAAAATGGATATAGCAGACGGAGGAAGTAGTTATTATAATTATTTTTTTATCAATTAAGTATCGTATTTTATTAAAATTTTATCACTGATATAATCCTTTCACTGTGATCTCACACAAATGTTTTTCTAGATTTCATTCAAATGGAGATAATTATACAGATGTAGAGATAATTAATTACTTCCTCCGTCCACTGCTAAAACATTCGTTTGCTTTTTGTACGTGAATTAATTAGTATTAATATTATGTATAAAGTTGATAGTTGTATTAGTGTAAAATGATTGGGAGTGTTGCGCCATGTGTGGGCCTTTTTACTAAAAAGGAAAAATGAATAGTTTACGAATGGACAACATAAGGGAACCAGGTCATGTAGTAGATGAAGCAAAAGCTCAATTATGGTCTTGGTATACATAGAGGTTAAAGAATGGATGGCACTATTGCCACCCGAAGATCTGCTGAAGGCACCCGAAAATAAAAAAAATTAAAAATGCAAAGACCATTTTAACCTCACACTTAAATCTCACTCTGAATCAATATATAATACATAAAATTACTTTGCCCACCCAAATTTGTAAGTTATACAAAAGAAAACTTTCGACAGTTACACAAAGAAAAGAAAAGAAAAGAAAAAAAGAAATAAGATGAATGTGGAAGAACAAAACCCATTCCAACAGCACCCCATTAGATCTTATGCAATTTATTCAACTTAGTTTTTGGAAACCGTTTAGATCCAAAGTTTTCAGATCTTTTCAACATCAATTCTCAAACTCAAAAAGGAAAAAAATGCAATATTCATAAAACTGATCATTACTGTGGAAAAAATATCATAAAAACGAGTGCTCATATTCATACTCATCATCGATATATTTAGCAAATGACATCTACAAAGTGATGTTGCCATTGTGATCAAGACTAAATACTCAAGAAAGAAAACAGAAAAAGCCTATTTCTACAGATACTTTCACTTGGATAAATCGTCGAACACTTCGCGTGCAGTAGTCAAGCGAAGCTTCGCTAGTCCCAGCGAGCTTCTGATTCCAGATGCAGAAACAACCGTAGCGAGCTTCTGATTCCAGACGCAAAAACAACCGTTGCTCCAATCTTTCTCACTCCTTGAACCATTCTATTCTTTCCTTGTCTACTTTTACCATCTTCCTCACTCCTAGCCTTCGCCGTTGCAGCGTCACCATTTTTGCCACTCCTTTTACAATCATTTCACTTCCCTCGAAACCCTCTCAAAACCATCACCCAATTTGCTCACACGCCCCCTTTTTACCATATCTACGAAGAAAATTGATCATTTTGCCCAGGATCCAGAAACCTTCTTCTTGTCGTGGTTGGATAAGTTGGAAAACAGAGGTTTCCAAGGTTGTGTGTTGGGTGATTGAGTGTGGTAAAATAAATTATTTTGAATATATTATTTTTATTCTAACTAAAGGTAGGGTTATAATTATCTTCACATTATTTATTTTCTAATTATCGGGTGCCTTCAGCAAATTTTCGAGTGGCAATAGTGTTGTCCTTAAAGAATGTCAGTCATGAATCAAGCTATTGAGATTGGTCTATTTACCCACTTAATTTTCTTATATAAATTTTGTTGATTGAGTTTGGATTTCTTGGGAGACAGAAATAGTCTAGGCATGTTAGTTTTCATAATTAGATAGATGTTGTTGGATTTTACTTTCTATTTGTATTACATTTGTAATTTGGGTACTTTTCATAACCTTTTGAAATGAAATTTTATTTTCCTGAAAAAAATATATAAAATAAACGATTTAAAATGACAAAATAGATATATTAGTGATGATCGGAGATAGCACTCAATATATTATTCAAGATGTTCTAATTGAAGAGCTTGAAGCTATACCAACAATTTCGTAAAGACAATTATATAGTAAGATAAGATTTCACAAATTTTGTATAGGGTAGCACTGTTGCCACCCGACACTTTACTTAAGCCACCCGAATTTAAAAAAATAATATACTGAATGTACTAAAATACCCTCAAACTTGAATTTATCCACAAAATGTGAAACCTTGTATTTTTATCTTCTCCAGTTGTTATGACAGAGTTTCAAACGATTTAAATGGCAGAGAACGTTGATTGGTGGTGCTATAGCTGCCATCAGGATCTTCTACTACCTACATTATCACTTTCTGTTTACTTCTGATTTTTAGTCATCAGAAATGGATTCATTGTTTGCTGATAGATAAATGAACTTAAATCAACTTTCATATGAAACATCAGATCATGGTCAATCATCTACCCCACATCAGCAACTAGCAACTGAAGAAATGTAAATGTACAAGATTTAATCTTTAAACTCCACCAAAATCGAAAGAGAAAATGAAATCAAACAATTACTGAATCTAGCACTAAAATAAGGATTATCAACGGCCACCAAATTCTCCTCGCCGCTCCCAAAAATCAGGTACCCTTGGCCACCACCACTGCGATGAACGCGCCGGCGAACAACATAACCGCCAATATCAAGAAATACCCAATCGCTGAATTGATCTCCGCCACCGCGTTAGACGACCAAATTATTGGGTTTATCGGTCCAGCGGAGCCGGACCCACTCAATCCACTAGCATGATATTGTCCGCTTTGAGCCGCCCACTTGCCCGCACGGTTTTACTACTCTGGGCATCACGCCCAAAAGGCCTCATGTTAGGGAGAGTCCATTCCTCAATTATAAACTCATCGCCATCCCCACTTCTAATAAATGTGGGACTTTGGTTGACACCCAACCAACATTTACCCCTCAAACAAAGTCTCGCAGCTAGACCATCCACTTTGAGGTCTGAACATCCCTTAAGTCTGGGACCTGGCTCTGATACCACTTGCTGGGTTTATCCCCAGGGAGCCGGGCCCACTCAATCTACTAGCATGATATTGTCCATTTTTTTCTTCTCACTTCCCTCAATGACTTACAGGACAAGATAATACCAAGTATCGGGCCTACTTGGGCTTTACTAACCTTGTTGGCTATTGGGCTCTTTCCACATATTTGGAAACTCAACCCAACAAATCTCTCCCTTTCCGATTATGTGGAGAGACTAGCTATTCCAACTATCACACGACATACCTCGAGCTTTTCTCTAGGCAATGCCTTCGTCATCATGTCAGTACCATTATCATCCGTATGACTCTTTTCAAGCTCAATCAATTTATCATTGACGACATCCCTCATCCAAGATATCTCACGTGAATATGCTTCGATCTTGAATGAAATGCAGCATTCTTGCTGAGATGGATAGCACTCTGACTATCACAAAATACTACATACATCTCCTGCTTCAGTCTAATCTCCTCCATAAACCTTTTGAACCATAACACCTATTTGCATGCTTCCATTGCAGCAATGTACTCTGATTCTGTTGTGGAGAGTGAAACACACTTCTGCAATCTTGATTTCTATGATACAGCGCCACCTGCGAATGTCACTAGGTAAGCAGAAATTGACTTTCTGGTGTCCACATCAGATCCCATATCTGAATCGGAGTAGCCAACTAACTCGGGTTTTCCACCTCCAAATGTGAGTCTCAAACTAGACATACCTCGTAGATATCTCATTATCCACTACACGGCATTCCAATGCTCTTTCTCGGATTAGACAAATAACGGCTAATAACACCAACTGCATGAGTTATGCCTGGCCTCGTACACACCATTGCATACATCAAGCTTCCCACGGCTAAAACATATGGGACTCTTCTCATTGCTTCCTTCTCTTCATCGGTTGAAGGACTATGATGAGCACCAAGCTTAAAATGAGTGACAAGAGGAGAACTAACTACTTTAGCTTTGCTCATATTGAATTTCTCAAGCACTTTCTCAATATACTTCTCCTGTGACAAGTGCAGCTTCTTGTTTGCTCTATCTCGGGTGATGTTAATACCAAGGATTTTTTTTGCTGGCCCTAAATCCTTCATGGCAAAGGATTTGCTCAACTGTTTCTTTAACCTGTCAATTCTTGAAACATTCCTGCCAACAATCAATATATCATCAACATACAATAATAATATAATGAAATCATCATCTGAGAACTTCTAAACAAACACACAATGATCAAAAATAGTCTTCTGGTAGCCTTGCTCCCCTATTACTGGCTTAAATTTCTGATACCACAATCTAGGGGCTTGCTTCAAACCGTAAAGACTTTTCTTCAGCTTACACACATGGTCTTCTTTTCCTTTCACCTTAAAACCTTCAGGTTGCACCATGTACATTTCTTTATCTAGCTCACCATAAAGAAAAGCAGTTTTAATATCTATCTGCTCAATCTCCAAATCAAGGCTAGTCGCCAAACCAAGCACAAAATGGATGGAAGACATTTTGACAAATGGAGAGAAAATTTCTTCAAAATCAACTCCCTCTTTCTGACTGAAACCTTTAACAACCAATCTAGCTTTGAATCGAGGCTTTGAGGTGTGTTCATCTTGTTTTATCATGTACACCCACTTGTTATTCAAAGATGTTTCCCCTTTGGTAGTTTCACCAAGTCAAATGTGTCATTTTCATGCAAGGATTTCATCTCATTTGCATTCCTTCCAACCATTCATTCTTATGTTCTCCATGAATTGCTTCTCCATAGCATTCAGACTCTCCCCCTTCGGTCAAGAGTACATACTGATCAGGAGGATACATCCTAGAAGGTACACGAGCTCTACTGCTTCTTCTAGATGGTTCTTGAACCTCCTGTTCTAGAACATCATATGGTTGCGGCTGATCGGTATCCTCTTTATCTTGCAAAGGATGATCGACATGTTCGTCATCACCGAAATCAGGCTGATCCTGATTCTCCTCTTCAGCTTCTACTTGACATTGACTGTGAGGAACAATTTTTGAGTCAATAAAGTCATCACCAGGTATAGAAACTGAGCTATCCATCTTCTCAATATCTCTTATGGTTTGATCCTCAACAAACACAACATCCCGACTTCTGACAAGCTTCTTCTTTACGGGATCATAAAGTCTATAACCAAACTCATCTTGACCATAACCAAGAAACACACATTGTCGAGTCTTCATATCCAATTTAGACCTCTCATCTTTGGGAATATGCACAAATGCCTTACATCCAAAGACCCGCAAATGATTATAGGAAACATCTTTTCCTGATCAGACTCCATCTGGAACATCAAAGTCTAAATGAACACATGGAGTAAGATTTAAAACATGCAACAGTACTCAGAGCCTCACCCCAAAATGATGAAGACAATCCTACTTCTGATAGCAGACATCTTACTCTCTCGACCAATGTTCTGTTCATCCTTTCTGCAAGCCCATTCAACTGAGGAGTCTTTGGAGGAGTCTTTTAATGTCGGATACCTTGCTCCCTGCAATACTCATCAAAAGGACCAATGTATTCTCCTCCATTATCCAATCTGATGCATTTCAACTTCTTCTCATTCTGTCTCTCAACTAAGGCATGAAACTGCTTGAATGCATCGAGCACTGATCTTTCATCTTCAATGTGTAGATCCAGGTCTTTTTTTAGTGATCATCTATAAAAATAATAAAATATAAAGCACCACCAAGAGTTCTTATTTTCATATGACCACAAACATCAGAATAAATTAAATCGAGTATACCTGATGCTCGTGTAGGAGTTGAGGTCCTGAAAGCAACTCGAGTTTGCTTTCCTGCCAAATAGTGAGAGCACTTTTTTAAAGATGTATTCTTCAAGTCTGGAATGAGATTTCTCTTCTCTAAAATCTTCAATCCCTTTTCACTGATATGACTAAGTCTGCTATGCCACAACTCAACTATCCCCTCATTCTTAACTGCATTAATAGAGCCAACAAGTAGCTTTGCTTGCATCAAGTATAATGAGGAATGTTTTTGACCTCTAGCAACAACTAAATAACCTCTTGTAAACTTCCACTGACCATCGAAGAACACACTGCAGAAACCTTCATCATCAAGTCTCCCAACAGATATCAAGTTCAACCGAAGATCAAACACGTGCTTCACAATTCTCAAAACTAGTGTAGCACCATTACTGGTCCGCAAACATACATCTCCAATGCCAATGGCTTTAGCTAAGCCATCATCACACATCCTATCATTCCATAATCACATAACATGTAGGATGTGAACATCTCTCTACGAGATGTGACATGTATGGATGCCCCACTATCAATCACCCAACTGCTTTCACGACATGCAAGATTGACAACATTATAATCACAAAAGATAAGAAAATCACTTGTTGCAGCAGGCACTCAATCATTATCTTTTGTTTCTTCATTCTTCCTTTATTTCCCATTTTCTTTCTTATCATCTTGCTTGGGTTTTCTACAATTCCTTGCTATGTGTCCTGGAGTTTTACAATTCCAACACTCAATCTTGCTGTGTCTGTTGGATTTACTCCTCCTAGCATTTTGCTTGCCCGTTGGACCTCTACTATTACTTCTTCCCCTCTTCTCTATAACCAAAACCTCTGATTGTTGAAAAGAGCCATGCAATTTTCTCCTTGTTTTCTCATTCAAAACGCTGCCCTTAACCAAATCCATTGTAATGGTACCATCGGGGGCTGAATTAGACAAAGAAATCCTGAATGTCTCCCATGAATCCGGCAATGTACCAAGAAGCCATAAGCCTTGTACTTCATCCTCAAACTTAATTTTCATTTCCGACAATTGATTAATAATGCCTTGAAATGAATTCAAGTGATCAGTCATAGGAGTGCTATCTTTGAATTTCAGATTCATCAACTGCTTGATTAGAAATAACTTGTTGTTCCCAGTTTCTCTAGCATACAGTTGCTCCAACGTTGTCCACAATGTCCGTGCATTTGTTTTTCCACTCACATGATTCAACACATTATCATCCACCCACTGCCTGATGTAACCACACACTTGACGATGCAATAATTTTCATTGTTCATCTGTTTTACTATCAGGCTTTTTAGCTTCAAATACAGGCGCATAATAATCTTTCGCATATAAAAGATCCTCCATCTTGCCTTTCCACACATGATAATTAGAACCATTGAGATTCACCATTCTATTAGTATTGGTTTCCATATTCACCACAAGGCACAAAGCAGCAACCCGCTCTGATATCACTTGTTGGGTTTATCGGCCCAGCGGAGCCGGGCCCACTCAATCCACTAGCATGATATTGTCCGCTTTGGGCCGTCCACTTGCCTGCACGGTTTTATCACTCTGGGCATCACGCCCAAAAGGCCTCATGCTAGGGAGAGTCCATCCCTCAATTATAAACTCATCGCCATCCCCCTCAAACAAAGTCTCGCAGCTAGACCATCCAGTTTGAGGTCCTAACATTCCACCATTTGCGCGGTTAAGTTTGGGGCCTGGCTCTGATACCACTTGTTGGGTTTATCCACCCAGGGAGACAGGTCCACTCAATCCACTAGCATGATATTGTCTGCTTTTTCTTCTTACTTCCCTCAATGACTTACGAGACATGATAACACCAAGTATCAGGCCTACTTGGGCTTTACTAACCTTGTTGGCTATTGGGTTCTTCCCACATATTTGGAAACCCAACCCAACACAAACTTCGAGAAGCGCCGGCGGGTGGTGACGGGTTCTTAGAAACGGAGATGGACTTCAATCGGCAGCGGCGATCCTCCATATACTGATGGAATCTTAGAAGGAGAAAGCCGACAAAAAAGAGAGGGAAAAGCTGAGCCATTAATAGAAGAGGATGGTAATTGTCATTTCTCCAGACTCCAGTAGAAGGTCATTTGTATCATGTTTGCAGAGATGGAGAGTATTCAAGTCTGCAAATTTTTGAGAAACGGATTCATTGTTGGCAGATCTTCTAGGCGGTGGAGGAGATTCAACACACCTTATCAATTGGGAAAGAAAAGGAAAGATCTGAGAATTACTAGCAAACTCAAGGTGACAGTAAAAGAAAGGAATACGGTGGTTGCCGGAGCATGAGATAGCAGAAGCACGTATGTTTGCTTTGGGTGTGTTTAGCAAATTGGAAATATTTATTTGAGAAATGTATATTATTTGGGGGTGGGGTAACTTAGTACTTTCACCACATTATTTTTTAGAGTTTGGGTGCCCTAAGTAAAATATCGGGTGGCAATAGTGATGCCCTTTTGTATATAATAATCATAATAATAACAACTATAGTAATGGACGTACGTTCAATTTTGCAACCCTCCTGCTATCGTTGCTCATTTCAACTACATTAAACTTAAGTCCAATATTTTGGCCCTTATTTAATTTTCGGCCCCAATGGAAAGAAATGTCCAATATTAAATTTTGGCCCAAATGGAAAAGTTCAAATACAAGTTTGAAATCTTTCATCACATACTCCATTCTTCTAGCCATTTTTTTTTTTTTTATAATTTTCGTTTTTACAATAAGTTGTACCCTAAAAAATAAATAAAAATCACCTCAATTCAATAACACTTCAGAATCCACTATAATTTTAAAAATACAAGTTTTACCTATATATATATATATATATATGACATACATTATATTTTTTTTATTAAAAAAATATTACTCCATACTATACCTTAAAAAATCAATAAAATTAATAATGATTGAATTTCTTAAACTCTACCCATAATACGGGTGTACGCTATTGCGGGTGAGTATTATATGTATTTCATCTAATCTAATTAGGCAACACTTAGCATGAAATAATCTCACATTTCACCGGAGATTATTTTTACATTTTATTTTATTACTTTTTATTTAAAATATTATTTTATTTATTTATATTATAAATAAATTGTTCATTAAATAATTCAATATACATCTTTTACTTTTCCATTAATGCGAGTAACAGTTTTGATAAGGTGTTGTCATTAGTTTTCTTATGAGACTGTGTATTTTTTTCCAATGTTTAAATTAATCTACATGCATGCGCCTCGTATATGAGGCAAATCCAACTCCATCATTCCATCTTACAAACATCTACGCTAACTAAACCAATGACATTAATTAGATTATAGTCAGATGAAAAATAAAAAGATGCATACAAAAACATTAATATTATTAACTTTCAACAGAGAATAACAGATTGTTTGATTTAAACAATCTTGAGGACTTACGAGTAGTTACAAGTACATGGAAGAAAGTACTCCGACCACATAGTTCAAATAAAATAGGAACAGAAACAGAGGAAACAAAGGCAACCGATAAAATGATCTTAACCGGCGAGCCCAGTTCAAAGAAGAAAAGACACCTGCAAAATGCTGCCATCATTGCCGCGAAAGAAACAAAGAGCGCTGCCACCCCGACACCCAACAGAAAGGGCAGC
Organism: Pogostemon cablin; assembly: GCA_023678885.1. Classification (NCBI taxonomy): domain Eukaryota; kingdom Viridiplantae; phylum Streptophyta; class Magnoliopsida; order Lamiales; family Lamiaceae; genus Pogostemon; species Pogostemon cablin. The sequence continues at coordinate 12,624,445 of CM042961.1, read as the reverse complement.
CGACACAGGAAGTCATCCTCCGAATAACGAGAGGCGAGAAGTGTAAGGAACATCAATATTGAAATAAAAGAAGCCAATGTTGCTATAGCCTGAGATACAGGAAGAATCATGAACATCTTCTCGTTTTGCAAATTTGGGCTCCCTTTATCATTGTAATCCCCAGGCACTGTAAAAGCCGTTGTGAATACAACAGTGACAATGACGGTTGCCAACAGCATGCATGCTTTTGCTGATTGCTTGATCTGTTCTTCGCCTTCTTTCCTCAAGGCATGATGCTCTTTCCAAAACAACTCTTTAGGTGTTAAACCTGCATTAGGTTCAATTGACCCATCAGGTTCTATAAGTGCATTCTTCATTGTTATATACTCTGTTGGAACCATCTTCTCAACATTCTGCAATGAAATCAAGCTAGCTCAATTAGTTTAGTTCTCTTCTCACTTGATTATAATTATTAGGAGTAATTAATAAAAAATATATACCTTGTACCATAGCACCTCCATTTGCATTTGCAGGGCTGCCCCTGGTATAGTATTAAGCAGATTGGGAGGAGGTAACTTTGCAGCTAAATGCAGAATGTTATTCCCCTCATCATCAATGAACGACATCATTAAATCCTTTATTCCACGTAGCTCATAATTCAGATTGAATATTTTCTCCGAACGATTCAAGACTGCAATATGAAATATACTGCGACCCTTGTCATTGGCTTTATATATTAAATCAGGGCATTTTCTGATTAGTTCTACAACAAAGTCTTCATTTTTCGATTCAGCCGCCGCGAAAACCATTTGTTTTATTTGATCGCCAAGTGCTGGTTGGGACTCATCTTCTCTACGAAATTGTTCTCCTACCTCATCCCACACACGATTCAACAATGATAAAACAACACATGTATTGCGACCAACATTTAAATTCACTGAATCATCTTCTCTACGAAATAGTTTTCCTACCTCATCCCACACACGATTCAACAATGATGAAACAGCACATGTATTGCAACCAACCTTTAAATTCACTGCCAGATGCGTACAACTAACTTAATATAAGCATAAAGTTGTTCAAATAATGTCTATATGAAAAATGTGAGAGGAGTTTAATACACTAACTTGTGTGAGGCTTCTTTGCAAGGATTGATAATGGTGTGTCTTCTCCATCTTTTGCTGCAGCTAACGTCGGCTTTTTCTCTATAATCTTCACAGCTAGATCTAAACATTAATTATGTCATCAAATTTATACATAATATTTTTCGAGTTAAAATCATTTTCTAGTCTATCTAATTGGTGGATTAGTCCAATTATATAAACATACAACATATATGAATGTGTATAGTAGATGTATTTTTCATATTACTAGAGTATAAATATTTGTATGCATTGTTAATTTGTTATTACTCTTAACAATCTCGTTTAATATTTTTTTTTTTTGGAAATATCAATTTTAGTCCTTTAGGTCAAATCAAATTTCAGTTTTCAAATTTTTAATTTCTCAAAAGTGTTTTTTCAGTGTCCGAATTTAGTCTTTTTGTCATTTTTGTTCACTTTTAGTCATTTTTTCCGATAACTTTAAGAATCAAAGTGGACAAAAAAGATCAAAAGTGAACGTAAAGGACTAAAATCAGAGGATCATTTTTAAGAAATCAACAAACCCGAATACTAAGTTAGATTTGGTATATTCTAAAAGAACAAAATTGATATTTTCCTTAATGTTAGGAACCCGATCATGTATCCTGTTTACAAAATACTTTTTAATATATAAAAATTATACTTTTAATATATAAAAAATTATATTGAAAGGGAGGTGAATTATTAGTTCTTTTAATAATAACTTTTTTTTAGAACCCAACCATTTATCCTGCTTTACACGATACTTTTTAATATATAAAAATTTATATTTGAAGAGAGATAAATTATTAATTCTTTTAAATAAAAAATACTATTCAACATGTATATAAAAAATCTTCATGATGTAATTTTTTATATACTTATTATGTAATATTTTTTATTTAAAATAATAATAGTTTATCTTCATAAAATGTAATTTCGTATATACTAAAATGTAATTTGCAAAAAAAAAATTGTTTGCAGGTTAATAATATATAGACTAAATAAAATATAAATATATTAATGAAATAAATTTAATTTTTTGAATTATTAAATATAAATGAAATAAATTTATTTGATTGCCAAGTGCGATTCGGACTCAACTTCTCAACGAAATTGTTCTCTTAATTCGTCCCATACACGATTCAGCAATAATAATGCAGCACATGTATTGGACCCGCCTTTTAAATCCGCTGTCAAATGCATACATATATATTTAGTTATAATAGGGTTTAGTTATAATTTTCAATTAATACTCCCCAATGGATAAAAAAAAACTTAATAGTTACATATATATTTAAAAAAAAATTAAAATAGTAGTATCATTTTTATTTATATTATTATACAACTATCATTTTTTATTAGTTATATATTACTTTTCATGCAAATATTATCACTTTTTTATTTGTGAGACAATCACCAAATATTAAAAATAAAATAAAATAAAAAAGGTGTGGAAATAGGTATTACCATATAATCCGGAGTGAATGCATTTGAGGAGGATTTTAATCTGTTGTTCATCACTCCAAGAGTGAAAAACAGAATTTTCTGCGTCGAGCATAGCACCCTCTTGCTGAGTTGTTTCAACTGATATATTAAAAAGAGATTCAGCCATTTCTTTATGTCCTAGCCAGGCTGAATAGTAGAGTGACGAATGGCCGTCATCACGGATTAAATTTGGATCTTTTTCCAACATTAATTTAGCAATATTATCATGGCCTGCATAAGCAGCAAAACATAGAGCAGTCCTTCTCATGGTATTCTTCATTTTGAGACCACGCGGATCTTCGTCACGGACCTTTTTCAATAACTCTTCAACAAAATGGGCATGCCCTTCCGCAGCGGCAATATGCAAAGCAGTGTCTCCATTTTCTGTGATACCAGCTCTCACTAACGTATCATCTTCTATTTCTAAATTTTGGACAGCTTTCCAGTTTCCTTGTAATGCAGCTCTGTGTAATGGCACATACACAGCCATATATCTTTCTCCTATTTAATTCATTTCCAAAATCAATTGTAAAAAAGTTACTATATAAGTATGACCGATTTCGACCCCTATAATTTTATATTCTTAGTTCTCAATTTTGATCTTATTTTACCTATTTTGATCCATTTTTGTCAAATTTAATTATTTTTGTTCAATTTTAATTCAAAATTTTGGATCATGGTTGGACAAATATAAACAAATAGACTAAATTTGGGAAAAAAATATGTATAACAAAATAAAAAAAAAATTACAAATAAAAAAACTAAAATTAAAATTAATCATTTTTATTAAGTTAACGAATTATATTGAACTAAAATGTGATATTTTTTCTATATAATAACACAAGGCATTTGTATGGAATCAAAATCTAAAAATAATAATTAACTTTTTTTTATATAAATAAGGTAATCAGTTTCTTACAAAAAGTAATGTATTGAGTGATACTTAATTAATATTCCACAAAATCTTCCTCTTAACAATAGTTCTCAAACATTAATTTAATATTTTTGTTGTCAATTAAATAAGAAACACCAGCATAAAACCGCCTTGTGGAAACTCATAATAATTTTAACAAAAAAAAAATTAGCATGAAATCATTTTTTATTTAAAAAATGATAACTATTTTTTTTAAAAAAATAATTAAAACGATCTAACTATTACGCAAGTGTTGCTCGTGTGTATATATATATATATTAACTAATGAAATATTCCATTATTAAAAGTATTAATTAATATCATGCTAAATCGATTTAACAAAGGATTTATAATAAAATTCGTTAATAATTTTCAGTTTATAATTTTTTTTTTTTTGTAATTTGTTGTTTATAATTCCCTGATAATTAACTAATATAATGATCAATACCTAGACAGAAACAGCTAATATGATTTAATTTAGAAATCTATTAGAATTTAAATTATGTGACTGATGATTTTCTCCTAGACTTACAATTACTTCAACAATAAAGACCACATTATGAATAAAATAATTGATCTTATTCATACATATATAATCCAGCTTCATAAAAAACTCTTAAATGATTTCCTAATTATCTGATCGTTATGTTGTGTAATACATATAGTTGTTCTTACAAACGTATGTATACTCATATACTCTTGGTCATGAATTTTGAAAGAGGAGTAACCATAGATAACAATAAAACCCTAAGGTAAAGCATTTGATCGATTGCTAAGAGCAAGTGATTATAATCGGTGGCAGAATCAATACCGTTAAGGGTAATACGTAGTAAAGATGTATAAACCAACCATTAGGTGATTGTTGAACAACATCTTCCCTTAGGCTTTCCATATTAAGATGGTTCAAAAAATAGACACTCTAATTTCCATATTAATATCAAACTTTGAAATTGTTCGATTCATTCCAATTTTTCATTAAAACTTTTAAAATTGTCTTAATCAAGTATGTGTTCATCACGTGAGTGTGCAATTTTCATTTCTTAGAGCGTATTCGACACTCAATAGGATTAGAAAGAAAAAAACAACAACGTAAAAGTCTTCATTTCATTACTAAAGGAGTTAAATATTTGTTTGGTCCCGTAACTTTTTTTTTTTTATTTTAGTCCCAAAAAAGATATTTGTTTATAATTAGTCTCATAACTTTAATTTTTCTTTAATTTTGGTCCAATTTTTATCGGATTTGCCACTTGTTGCCGGAAACCGACGAGCGATGCTGACGTGGCTAGTCCAATTATTTCTTAACCAACCAAAGATTGATGAAACTTAAGAAGAAGAATGAAGACAACACCAAAGATTGCAAAAACGTTTATAGTCACCCCATACATAAACATTTTGCAATTTTTGGTGTTATTCTTCTTCTTCTTCTTAAACTTCATCAATATTTGGCTGGTTGGACTCGTCATGTCAGCATCACTTGCCAATTTCGGAAACAGGTGGCAAATTCGGCGAAAATTGGACCAAAATTAAAGAAAAATGAAAGTTATGGGACTAATTATAAGCAAATATCTTTTTTTGGGACTAAAATTAAAAAGAAAAAAAGTTACGGGACCAAACAAATATTTAACTCTTACTAAAGTGATATACCAATTAATTTTTTATTTGTAAAATGGCGGTTACTAAATTATTATAAACAAAATTTCAAATCTGTTGGTAAATATTTCCGTTAATGACTCGTTGCAAAAAAATTTCGTTTGCAATTTGTATAATTATTTCATTGGTAAAAATAACATGATTGCATAATTAGTTTTATGTTGCTAAAAGAGAAATATAATTTTTGTTGGTAAACCATTAAAGGTGTAATTTTAAAAAAGCTTTTTTTTTTTTTTTGTAGAAACCGTCGTTTTCATTTTACTCCAATTCCAAACACTTTAACTTTTCATTTTGCATTTCATATGATATCGTATTTGAATTTTCAAAATTAGCTTGGGATTGTTAGTTTTGAAATTGAGCTTATGAAACCCTAACTTTTTATAAATAAATTTGAGCTAGCGCCATGTCAAAATATAATTAAAAAAAAATACAAGTTACTCTCTTGTAAATCCAGATTGATAATTAAATCCTTAGATACATAACGATAAATCTAAAAGAAACCAATTAATATATTTACCATAAACCATAAAAATAAAATAATAAATACACTGAAAAATACACTATAAACCAAACAAGGATAAAATAATATGGCTAAAAATTTGTGATCCGTGAACACCGTACCCCATATACTCTTTAATATTAAATGGTACACAATTTAGTATAAGTATAAGGACGTGTACCTTCTATTTTCTAAAAAAAAATTTAAAGAAAGTGTATACCCTTATAACAAAATATTGTATCCTTACCCACCTTGTGCACATGTGGACATATGAAAACAACTTAAATAATATTATTATTAATTAATTAATTGACAATTAAAACCCTAAATAAGTAAATATAATACACTCTAAGGGGGAATAAATACACTTAACAAGGGTAAAATGGACGTTTAAATAGTACGTTATAATTAATTGCTTAAAATAGATTTCTTTTTTCCCAGAACCCTTAAAAAATAAATAAATAAAAAATAAAATAAAAATAAAAATAGAAAGACCTCTAGCTAGCTTCAGGAGCAAAGCTTTGTGTAAACAACAAATGAGAGAGAGAGAGAGTACCATTTGAAGAAGACATGATAAAGCTGAAGCTAAATGCTTTCGAACGATATTTATGGTTTACATTGCTCATCACTTATCAACTACTACTATTTATAGAGATAAGATTGCAATGGACGAGCCCCCTCCATGGCCCATGCATCCAATAAGAGAAGGGTCGAGTCGAAATTCGTGACTTAAAATTAAGTAATTTGATTTTTAAAAATTAGGTTATAGTTTTTTAAAGGGATATATATATATAAACCACTTTTTATTTACAATAGACAAGATCCGGATTAGGGGAGGAATTGGGCAAGCTTTGCATGAAGATTGGAAAATTGTTAGAACACTGATCTGATCATATATATATATATATATATATATATATATATATATATATATAATTAATTACATCAAATTAATATATATATATATATATATATATATATATATATATATATATAAATTTGATGTAATTAATTAAGAAGTGAAAATGTCGATGTACTTTCCATTTTGAGAGTGATGTACATTTTCCTCTTCGATCTTAATACTAATTTATGTTTTTTTCAATTAATTAAAATCATTGATTGATCAAACTACATTGAGAATATTAACTAAATATAAATTTTGTTAAATTATCATGAAAGTTTAAGTTGAGAGAGGGATGAACTGTTTAATAATCAATTAATCAATTAAGTCACTCTAACACACCCCTTCACATGCAGCTCTAATACCATGTTAAATAAGCATCTTATCTAAAAGTTTAAGCTAGTGAGGAGAGTCTTTTAATACTTAAAATCAAATTACCCTAACACGCTCCTTCACATGCAGGTGGGGTTAATTTTTACCTCAAAGCCTTGATGTGTAATTTTCTCATAAATGGATGGTGGTGAGGGTTCGAATCCTAGACCTTTAGCTAGGTATGGGCTCTGATATCATGTTAAATGACCACTTCTTTTAAAAGTTTAAACTAATAGAGAGTGGACTCTTTTACTGCTTAATCGAATTACTCTAACAAAGTTTATTGTGAGAAAGTACTTATATAATACGTGTTAAAGTATGAATGTTATATAAGGAAATTGTGTTTATTAATAGCTAAAGTAATAGTATTTCTAAAATATGATGAATGATTGATGCATTAAAGTACTCCCTCCATCCCAAAGAGAAATTTCCGGTTACTGTAGATATGGAGTTTAAGAAAAAATTATTTTTTACTTTACTTTTAGGGGTAATTTGGTATTTTTAGATAATAAATAAATTATAATGTGAGTTATGTGAGTTGTAAAAGGGTGAAAATTTTGAAATTAAAGTGTATTTTGAGGTTATTGATTTGTGTGTATTTCCTTATTATGGTGTGAACTTGTTTATGGGACGAACAAAAATAAAAAGTGCGAATTTGTTAATGGGACAGAGGGAGTATGATTTTAAGTGTTATAATATGATTCACTATAAACATACTTCAACTACCAATAAATATATATATTTTACCCACTCCATTCGTCTCATCTAAAGAGAGTCTTTTGTTTTTTGTACGTGGATTAAGAAGTATTATTATATAATATGTAGTGAGTTGTTGTATTAGTAGGAGTACGACCTTATATTTTAATTATATTAGCAACTGTGTGTCTCATATGTACGAGACTTCATAGGTGGAAGAAAAAAAAACTCTTTGAATAAAATGGAATATGAATAGTTAAACCCATCAAACGGTAGGAGTATGAATAGTTCAAGCCATCCCTTACAATGCATCTAATATATATCCATCCCCGTGAGACAAGAAAGTGCCCTAATTCAGACAAATTTAACGTGTTGTCGTTCTTTCTCGTAATGCACTTCGTTTTCATCCCTTTATCTACAATCTCCATTATAGGTCTTGTCAACTAGCTGTATTAACTCCTCCCTATAATACTTTCCATTTTAAATGTTAAATATATATATATATGTTATACAAGTGTGTTATGTAAAACTGATAAACTAATTAAAATAAAAATATATTTTTATGTTATCTGATTTACTTAACATTTTAATTTTTTAACTGTAAAGGGTATGTTATGGGAAATGTGAAGAGTAGAAAGTTAAAGAAGACATGGTTTTCTGAATATTCCTTTGAGGTGGACCCCAATAATATAAGTGACCCAACCCAACTAGCGTACTCAAAGATTCTTATTAGTTCATTCATTAAAAAGAAAATAAAAAAAAAATTAAATCAAAATTAAGAAAGTAGAGTAAATTTTTTTTTTTTTTTGACAGAAGTAGTGGAATTATTGGGTTTTGGCTTTTGGGCCTTTTGACCCTTCCAGCTGGAGCAGACTGTGTTCTCCAACTCCATTATGCAATTCGCCAACAATGAGACCGATATCGTCCTTAATAAAAATTGATAATTTTTTTATAATAAAATATGATATGTTATCAATAAAATAATTTAATGATGTTATGAAATTTTTTTAAATAATTTATAATACAAATGAAATTAATAACATTTTAAAAGAAATATTTTAATAAAAAGTATTATGCAATTTAGTATTTATAGGGTAAAAGATAGAATATAAGAGTAGTAAGTAGTTATTTAATTGCTATAATTTAAAATTATAGTTATTTAATTTTTTAATTAATTAATTTAATCTAATGGTGATATTAATTTAAAATCTAATTTACAAGTACTTTGGATTCTTCGGATGCATTCTAGTTAGATTTTATGATTTTTTTTAAGATCATGTAATAGTTGGGTTTAATAAAACTAGATTTCATAACCCTCTATTTTTAGTTGGGTCCAGTAAAATTAGATTTCATATATCCTTCCTCCCTCTTACACACAACCCTCTATTTTAACACATGAATTTAATATAAAATTAAAATTTACTATATTTAAATCCTCAAAACAAATATAAATTAATACTATTTGCTAGATTAATAAAACTAATTAATCGTATATCCACATTTCTTATTCCTACTTAAATTTAAAATAAACATAACTACTTAAATTCTCAAAACAAATACAAATTAAAACTATTTATTGGATCAATTAAATCTAATTATTCTAAATCCATATTTCTTATTTTTACTTAAATCCAGAACAAATATAACTTTATATCAATTAAAAATATTTGGTAATTTTAAAATTAGAGTGATTATGTTTATTAAAATTGTGTCTTATTTATAAAGTGAAAAAAAATACAAAGAGTGGAAATTTTTTTTGGTATAACTTATTTTTTTCTAAATTTGAGAAAGATGGTGGAAAGTAACAAAGATCTTTGGAGAGTGGACACCATCATAGATGTTATTTTACATTTTGTGTTACATTTCATGTTATATGTGTCAGAGGAGGGGTAAATATTAAAATTAGTTATCTAAGTATGATGGATTCTAGCTTTAGCTATTTTTTTCTGTAATTCTGAATTTTGGTCTTTTTTGTTCAGTTTTATTTATTTTGGTCCAATTTTGATCATTTTTTCAAAATTTGATCATTTTTTCTCACTTTTGATCCAAAATTTATATATTTTCGAACCAATAATGGACGTATTTGAACATAAAGGACTAGATTTGGAAAAAAAAAACTAAATTTTAGAAAAGGACTAAATATAGACAAAAATGACTAAAAGTGGATAAAAAATTATTAGAATTGAGAAATGCAAATGAAAAATAACTAAAATTGGAATATGATATATTTAAAGGATCAATTTTGATATTTATCCTTAGATGAGTGATACGTGTACGGGAAAAAATTACCACCATCACCTATAAGATTTAAGTTTTCTTTTAAAATATATACTCCCTCCATTCCGCACCAATGTCTTTTTTTCCATTTTAATTCTTTCACCCATATAGTTTTCTTTTCTTTTTTATACATGAATCATGAAAAGCATATTATGGGCTACCAAACGGTCGTAATAGAATAACCTAACGAAGCAAACGCACGTGATGGTTAACGTAAGTTGTTGAGATGAAATCATACTTATCACTGTATTTCCGTACGCTGACGCCAGCATGGAATGCACATGGTCACGTGCAAGTTTAAAGTACTTTATGGTGGGAATTAAAATGATGAAATCGTGAGTAATTATTAAATCAATATGAATTATTTAAGAAATTTTGATTCTAATTAATCAAATTAATTTAATATTGACAATAAATTTATGTCTCAATTTTCATTACATTTCACTTAATTATTCTCAAACAAACAGTTTCTAAATCTTTATCAATATGATAAAGACATATTTACAATTATTATTATATAGATAGGCTTAATTAAATTTTTTTGTATTTTAATATTCCATTCATTCCAATATGATTTTCATACTCTTTATAAATTATAAAAATGTGTGAAAGTTCTGTGAGAAAGAAGATAGCTTTTTTGTTCTAAATAAAATGGACAAAATCAATAATACCCCTTATTATATTTTTTCTACTAACTCAAATATATATACATTTTTTCTATCCGGGCTGTACCTAAAATACCCTTAATTTAATTGATTTTCTATTAATAATAAAAAAAAAGATGAATAGAAAAAAAAAAGTCAAACGAATTGGTTGAATAGAGATTTAGTACGTTGAAAATATATTTGGGCAAAATAGACAAAAATGTTTGGCCAAATAGACAAAAAAAAAAGATAGGCTAAATAAGCAAAAAAATTGGCGGAGTAGAGACACATTGTAACTAGAGACTGTTAAACGAGTCAAGCGAGTTCGAGTATCGCATACTCGAGCTTGACTAGAGTAGTTATCGAGTCGAGTTCAAACTCGACTCGATTAGAAAGCGAGCTTATCACGAGCTCGAGCAAGTAATTATCGAGTCGAGCTCGAGCTCGAGCTCGAGCTCGGCTCGACTCGTTAAGCAAAATGAGTTAAGTTTTTTGAGCCTGATCGAGCCCACTCGAGCCATTATTTTAATATTATATTCTCTCCGTCCGCTTCTAAGGTATTCATTTTATTATTTTTGGTGTCCGCTTCAAAGGTATTCATTTCACATATTTAGTAAAAAAGTACATAATACGGCCCACCACTTCCATCTAATACAACTACCCACTTTACATATAATAATAATACTCCTTAATCCACGTGCAAAAAGTAAATGGATACCTTAGAACCGGACGGAGGGATTATTTAATAATTATAATATAATATAATTAAATAATATTTATTTATTTATATTATTATTAATAATATTAATTAATAATTATTATTATTGTCGAATTTTATCGAGTCGAGCTAACAAAACGAGTATAAGACCAGCTCGAGCTCGAGTAAGCACGAATCGAGTCGAGCTCAAATTTTAACGAGTCGAGCAGAGCTTTCGAACTACTCATTTCGTTGAACATCACTAATTGTAACCTAAAAAATATAGGCCAAATGAAGTAAAAAATTTGGATCGAATAGACAAAAATATATACTGAATTGATACAAAAAATGAATCGAATAGAGATCATTAAAAATCCAAAAAATATAGACTGAATAGAGTAAAAAAAAAACTTAGGACTAATACACAAAAAAGTTGGCCGAATAGATATCATTAAAAACCTAATAAATATAGAACAAATAGAATAAAAAACTTGGGACGAATACACAAAAATATAAGCTGAATAGATAAAAACATTGGCCGAATATATATCATTAAAAACTAAAAAAACATAGAATACATAGAATAAAAATTTTTTGGACGAATATACAAAAATTAGGTCTAATAGACAAAATAAAAATTGAATCAAATAGAGATTTATAATTTAAAATAAAATAAAATAAAATAACATATATATGAATTGAATAAAAAATTTTAATCCAATAAATAAAATTTCGGTCACCAACAATAGATAAGAGCATTATTTGAATGAATATACAAAGTGAATAGAAAAAACGTATTTTCTTTTGAGCGGATTAAAAAAATATTATAAGTTATTTAAAATTAATTATTTTGGAATGATTTTCAAATCTTTTCTAAAAAACGGTATCATTTGAAATCATTCTAAACTTAAGTAGTGTAGTAATAATTTTACTCAACTAAGTGAGTCACCTCTTATATATACTCCACTTATATTAAACATAAATACATGTGTTAGTTCTTCGTTCAAATAAATTAAAAATTATACTTAATAAATGACTTGTTCAGACAATATTTAACTAATCATGGGCACAAATTGCAAAAAACTCGAATGAGAAATTTTCTTTTATTTTTTCTTAATTCCAATTTGATATGAGTAGATTGTGCTCCCTTGTTCTAACCTTAGCTTTCTATTTTTTAACTTTATAGTTAGACATGTACGGAGGTTCTTAACGCCGATTTCAGTTCCCGAAAATGTGAAATCGGAACCGAATCAATCTTATGCCAATTTCGATTCGGTTTTGAAATCGTCGGTTCCGATTTTCTTTTTTGCTTTTCAGCATAAAAACGTTAAAAAAAAGTTGAAAACCGGCGATTCAAACCAGAACACCAGTTTTTTCCAAGGAATGAGGAACCGGAACCGAATCGAAATATATTCGATTTCGATTCCATTTTTTTAGATTCCCTGGTTCGAACCGCCGGTTCTAATTTTTTTTGTGCATATCTATTTATAGTTTCATAAAAGAAAATGACAATTAAATTATATCTCCACGTTAATACATTTTAATTTAGAATTATCACCATTTCTTTTCATACATAATATTTTTACAATATTTATTATTTCAAAATATCAAATTACTTTTAAAAAAAAGGAATTTTTTCTTAAATTACGTTTGCACAGTAAATATATAAATGAAAATGAAATCAGGTGAGCAATAAAATTAAATGGTGGTTATTCCACCATTATAATCAGTTATTTGAAAATCGAACTGGACCGGCCGGTCGAACCGGTTAAATCGGGAACTGGTGCCGGGACCAGTCCGGAACACCTATGTAACCGTTTTTACAATTGAACCGAAAAGAACCGGTTTGAACCAGTCGGAACCGAAAATTTGGTAAAATCGATGAACCAAAAAATTGCCGGTTTAATGTATAAATCTGCATTGATTCCAAAAAAAATCAGAACCTAATCTGTTTGAACCATTCAAATCATCGATATTTCAAAAAAAATAGGAGTTTCAAAGACAATAATTCAAATTCAATTGATCGAAAGGAACATTGAAAAATTAAAAACCCTATCTTCACGCCAAAGCCGCCTCCATGAACGCTGCTCCAACGAAGAAGACACTGTAGGCTCCAAAGCCTCCTCCACAAATCGTTATTCCGACGAGAAAGACACTTTAGGTTGACCAATGATTGTTGCCGCCTAAGCTATTCCCATCGATGGAAGAATTGGTGTAGCCTAGAATCTTCGATCAAAAGTAGCAAAAGGGATGAAGAAGAATATCATAGCTAGCAAAAATGGTGCTTAAAAACCGCTTCAAAGAGAGAAACTAATTCTGTGAAACTGAGAAATCGTTGAATGATAAACAGGCTGATGTTTTGGTATGCCCTAGTTGTTACTTTATTTTTAAATAGATTGGATTTAAAATTGGGTCACTTTTTATATTTTATTTTCTAATCTAATGCTCTTAATAATGGGTTGGGCTGGGCCCTTAAATTAAAAAACATGAATAAATTTTATTTAATTAAGTTTTAAGTGTGAATTTTATTTTTCGGTTGAACCTCCCGGTTCGATCGGTTAAACCTCGAACCGTTACCTTCACCGGTTCGAGCTCCAATCTGATTTTCAAATCACTGATTATAATAATATTTTATATATCCACATACCAAAACTGTCTTTATAGGGATAGAAAATTTCAAATCTTGGGGAGTTAAGTGGCTAATCAAGTTGTGAAAAAGGTTGCAATAGAGTCACAAAAATGAATAATAATAGTTAAACCCAAATGTAACTTTTAAAATTAATTTAAGGAAAAATAGATTTTTTTCGTCCGCTAACTTTCATTCATTTTGAAATTAGTCCATTAACTTTTTTAATTTTGAAATTAGTCCATTAATTTTATAATAATTTTGAAATTAATCCATTAACTTCATAAAATTCAATATTTCGGTCCTTTGACCTGCTATGGCAGGTCATTTGAATATTTTCACCCCCAATTAATGTATATCATATTTTTATTTAACCAATTTTATCTCACTTTTCATTTTTCACTTCTGTATACCAAACAAACAATATTAATCTCATTACTAAAGTGGAGCAAATTTGATCAAATATTAATACTTCCTCCGTCCGCTCGAAAGAGTGTCTTTTTTTTATTTTGATTTCGTTCCAAAGAGGGTCACTTCCTTTTTTACATACATGAGATCCACACACACCCACTAATGCAATTAAAATATGAGATTCACACTCCCACTAATACAACTACCCACTACACATTAAATAACAATACTTTTTAATCAACGTGCACAAAAGCAAAATGCCCTCTTTTGGGCGGACATAGAGAGTATAATATAAATTCTTAGTGGAGGCTATTTTTTTTAAAATAGTATATATATACTCCCTCCGTCCCAACTTCAACTTCACACTTTCCATTTTGGTCCGTCCCAAATTCAACTTCATACTTCCATAAAAGTAAAAAGCAACAAACTAATATCCCTCTAACAAACTTTAATTTCAAATTTGCCATCACCTTTTTAACATACATAACATACTTTATTATTTATTTATTACCCAAAAATACCATACTACCCTCAAAAGTAAGTCAAAAAGTGACTTTTCTTAAACTCTGTATCTACAGTAAACGTGAACTTGAATTTGGGATGGAGGGAGTATATATTTTACATATTTTTTATTTTTATTTTTTAGAATAACCTGCTAATGACCTGTTGAAACGGACGATTTTGTTGAACTTGGTAAACATGATGGACGATTTCAAAATTTTCAAATATAATGAACGATTTTCAAAATTCTGCAAATATAATGGACGATTTTCAAAAAGTAAAAAATTTATAAACTAAATTTAAAATTGAGCAAAATTAGCGGACAAAAAAATCTATTTTTCCTTAATCTAATTATGAGTATGTAAAATAAAAGAAAAATAACATGTAGGTAGAGCAAACTTTAATCCGTAATTCCAGAGAGATAAAGCCAAAGTCTTATCACACAACGTACGAGTTTTCTGTTTTTTCAACTTGTTCCATCTTTTCCTATAAAACTTTAGTAATAAAAATTCTAGTAATAAAATGATGCTGCCGACAGAATGTACTAGGGCTTTGCAAGGGAAGAGAATTTGGGATTACTGTGAAATTTTTAGTATAATATAATATGATAGAAAAATTGGCTGGCTAATAATATTAATGGAATTTGAGTTAGAGATATATATGTAGTTGAATTTTTTTATTGTAATTTTTTTATAGTGAAATTATATAGAGTTTTATGGGAATAATTTGAGAGATGAAACTTGCATCAGTGTATGTTTTCGAGCACGCCTTGTCCCTAGATTCGATAGACTTCGAAATTTGTATTCTCTCAGTCCCAAATAATTTTTACTTATTTAATATATGTATCAGTGGGAGTTTAGACTCTATATTTTAATTGTATTAGTGGATATTAAAAAAAAAATGGACTCTTTGGGTGTGACGCTTAAAACAGAAAGAATTGACTCTTTGAGTGAGACGGAGGAAATACTTTTTAATATTAAATGTCGATTCTTTTAATTTTTGGAAAAAAAAAATTTCTTACTCAAACATTAATATCATTTATATTTCAACCACACTATCATTAAATAAATAATAATATTCTTTAAATAAAAATATTATACTCTTAAATATTTGGTGTATCCAAATATCAAGAGGCGAACCCTTTCTCAAAAATTTGAATTTAATTAAGAAAATTCTATTATGACTTGATTGGATTTAATTCCATGGGCTCTCCTTTCAAAACTCGTGTGAATGATTATGAAATAGTCTACTTTAAATTGTATCTCTATTTAACTAATTTTAATAACTTGTGCAAGGGAACACATTAAAATGTTCATTTCTTTTAATAACTAATTTAAATGTTCATTTTTCTTTTTTATTTTATTTTATGAAACTTAATTTATTTAAAATACATTAAAGTCCACTTACATATTAAAAAAGACACATTAAGATATAAAACTGTAATATATTTCAATATTTAAATTATAAAAAGGAAAACACACACCATATACTCAATATTCTTCCTCAATCCAATGATAAGGCTTACACTTTTTAATTTGGTTTGTATCAAGTTAAGATTTATATTACTTTTTTTTAGTATAGGACTCACACAAAATAATTAATTATTATATACTCCCTCCGTCCCGCTCAAAGAGAATATTTTACTTTTTGCACGTGGATTAGGGGCCAGTTGACTCTTCTCAGATTTCGTGCTCTTGGGATGGATTAAGAAGATTATTATTTAATGTGTAGTGGGTAGTTGTATTAGTGGGAATGTGAGCTCAAAGAGAATCTTTTGCTTTTTGCACGTGGATTAGGGGCCAGTTGACTCTTCTCTGATTTCGTGCTCTTGGGATGGATTAAGAAGATTATTATTTAATGTGTAGTGGGTAGTTGTATTAGTGGGAATGTGAGCTCTATATTTTAATTGTATTAGTATGGAGTGTGAATCCCATGTATATAAAAAAAGAAAGAAAACTCTTTAGGTGAGACGCCGAAATAAAAAAAAACCCTCTTGAAGAGGATGGAGGGAGTATGAGGCACACATACAACACTATACAGCTACCCACTATACATTAAATATTACTCTTTTCCCATTACCCATTTTTTTATGTTTTAAAACTTAAAGCATGTGGACCAAAAAAATGTAATCAAATTTCAGGATACATTTTCCCATTTATTTTTGTGTCAATTTAATAAAAGTGAAAGCACAAGGCCCAATAAGTATATATGAGACTTCTGAACATATGGCAAAGACCAATCATATGTATTTAACAAGCCCAACTATTAAATTTAGGCCTTTAAACAGGCCCAACTATTAAAAGTAACGGCCATTTTTCTATTGTCAGCCTAATAATTATTGTATTTGATATTTTAAATTTAGACAATAACTTGGATAGAACATTACATCCATGACTCTTAGTTCATTTATTGTTTTATTCTTAAAATAAATTTTTTATTTTTTGATCTTGGTGTATTTTTATTTTCATTGTAAAGAACATTTAAAATTTTATGAGGTCGGCAAATATCCACCCGACAAGATTTTATTCTTGGGCTTTCCATAAAAGGTCTCATGCTAGAGAGAGTTTAGTCTACAATTATAAACATATATAGTCATCACCATTTCTGATCAATGTGGGACTTCGGTTGCTACTCAATCAGCAAACTTATGGTTCTTTGTATCGTATTCACTGTTTTCTTGAGGTGATTGCCCCAGTTTTTCAAGATATATAAACAACCATGTGATAAGTGTTTATCTTCCATCGTTTCCTAGCTAATTTATATGGAGTTAGTCATTTGTAAACCGAGTTTACATTAAACTCTTGTAAATTCTGTGATTCCCATTAATTTGAACACATTTGCAATAAATAGGTATAATATATATAGGATTGAAAAGTGGATCATAGGGTTTACACCGTGAACACAGTTTACACAAGTGTTTGTGATTTATATGAAGAGGTAAATAAGCAAGCTTATCATTCTTTCATATCACAATGATTCCTTATACTCCCTCCGTCCCAAAGATATTGACACACTTTCCTTTTTGGGTTGTCCAACAGAAATTGACATATTTCCTTTTTAAGGATATGGGACCCACACAAAAACTATTTATTTATTTACATGGGTCCACACAAACATCACACTCACCACTAATACAACTACCTACTACACATTAAATATTATTTCTCTCACTTCACTTTACATTAATTTATTATACTTCTTAATCTCCGTGCCCAAAAAAAATGTGTCAATTTCTCCGGGACGGAGGGAGTATTAACTTATCTTATACGATATCATGATCATATGTAGAATGAATGTGGGGATCTTCATTGGTGGTGGTGTAAAAGAATCTCTGGTCTTCAAGAAATAAATTTTGGAGAAAGAAATCGTGCAAAAGGGAGACTGAGTCGTTTGGTTCGAAAATGCGAGGATACAATTAGACTCGTTTGATGAGTCTTCTTGAATGTTCTTTAGACTGTGTTCCAGTTAAATGCAATTAATTCTTTCAACGGATGACCAAGTTGATTTCGCGGATTTAATATTTGTACTCATCATATTTCTTACAGCTTTGCTAAGTTTAATACGTGTGCCAATTAATGGGACGGCTATTTATACCCCCAAATCTATTAAACGAACCCCAATAACTTATAAATTTAAAATATATTTATATGAGAAAACGTAAATACCCTTTTATGAATAAATTATTATATAGATCCAATTGAATTTCTAAATGCACCCAATTGTTATAATCTAAACCACGATGAACTCTCGTTCAAAGCTAAAAGCGGGTCAAGACAAACCGCTCTGCCAAGTATTTCTGTGTGGACGGGAATTCCTCCGACATCAGCTACAGCTTCGTGATCCCCAAGAACATTCTTTTCAAGGAAGACAACAACATGGCCACCCACTTCTGGCCAATCAAGGTGCCCTATTACAGAAGTGAAAATCCCTAGGCAATTTTGTGTGCGGAGTATGTGGTTGGTAATTATTTAAGGGAAAGAATTAAAGCCAACATTCCATTTAATTTATATACGCACACCACAAATTCATGTAACGAAATGTTCATGGCATGAGGATCCGAGCAAACATGTACATGATCGGGCCATGTGAACATTAAAAACCTTCAAGATTTGATGTTGCAACATTTGCGAGCCCTGTTGAAGTCGATCCAAAGCCACACGGTCAACTTACAATTTTACACAATGAAAGTTTTTTTTTTAATTTTATTTTGTGATTAATTAGTTTTTCTTTAATTTAAGTATAATTAATTAAAAGAGTATATTTTTTAGCAACGGAATTTACCAATGGAATTCAATTCGTTGGTAGTTGCCAATGGATTAACAATTAAAATAACAATTTTCTTTTAGCAATGGAATGTCAACATATTTATTCTCTATTCTACCAACGGATTGAATTCCGTTGGTAATTGCTAAGTGAATCTTTATATAAATTACGGGGAATTTTTAGCAATGGATTATCAACGGAATTGATTTTTCCTTGCTAAATAATTATCATCCACCACTTTACCAACGGAAATTTACCAACTGATTCCGTTGCTAATCCGTTGGTAAACAAATTTAACAATGGAGTTAAGACTTTTACCAACGGAATATTCCGTTGGTAAAAAATAGTTTTTTTGTAATGATGTTAGATCGGAGAATATCTAACTGCCCATGAGTAAGAATTGCAAAAATGCCAAAACTAGTGTGTGCTCAGGGACACCGTGCGCACAGATACTCTTTAATATTAAATAGTATACCCTTTAGTATAAAAATGTGTACTTTTTTTTTTGAAAAAGTAAACATATAATAATGAAAGTGTATACTATTTAGTTAAAAATGTTGTACCCTTATTAATTAAAGTGTATGTCCTTTAAAATAAAATATTATACCATTATTAATTAAAATATATGCCCTCTATACCAAAATATTGTATCCTTATGTATCTTGTGTATCTGGAGACAAGAGACCCGCCCTGCAAAAACTTGAAAGACAATATTCTTTCTTTTTTTTCCACCTAAATTTCAAATGGCCTGAATAAATGGTATTTCCTCCATCCTAATTAATTTCAACTTCACACACATTTCATTTTAATTTGTTTTAATTTTATCTTCACACTAAAAAAATACACACTAACTGTTATCCTCGCAACACAGTTTAATTTCAAAATTATCATTCATTCTTTCCATCCATAACATATTTTACGATTTATTATTTATTACACCAAATGCTAAATTAACCTTAAAATTATGTATATTTTTTAATTTGCATGTGTACAAGATGAAAATGTAATCGATTTAGTAATAAAGTTAAATTGTTGGTTATATATCCACAAACCAAAACGGCTTTATAAGGTAAATTGAAAATTGCAAATCTTGGGGAGTAAAGTGCATGGCGAATATGATCAAGTCGTTAAAAAGGTTGCAATATAGTTACAAAAAATGAATAAAAATATATAGTACTTAAATGAAATGAAATTTTTACAATTAATTTAATTAGGAGTATGTAAAAATAAAAGAAAAATAACGAGTCACATTTGGCCCACGAGAAAAAAGAGAAGTATTTGATCGATAATTTCAGGGAGAAAAAGCCAAAGTGTTATCATAGATTCATACAACGTACGAGTTTTCTGCTTTTCTTCATGTTCCATCTTTTCATAAAAGGAATTTTCAATGGCAAAAGCTCCTCCGTCCCAAAAGGACACACCGTGCCTCCATGAGAACACAATTATCCTCCTCCATATTCTATTTAAACCAATGTATATATGTTTTTTTTAATAAACGTATAGTAATTTTTTATATTCAATTTTTATTAAACAACTAACATATAAATTCATATTTATTAATGTATCTAGATAGTATATTTTTAGTTATTGACATATAATTAAGTTCTGTACGAATAACAAATGTCATTACAGAAGTAATTAAAAAATAATCCTTTATTTAATTTCATAACTAAGGTAAACTGGTAAAATTAAAATCTCGAAAAATATTTCAAGGTTTATAAGATATTATTATTATTATTATTTTCCAAAATATAATTACTCTTTACTCTTTCTGAAATGAAATACTCATCATGTCCATTATATATATTTGGGTTTAAAAACAAAGTATCTTGTGAGACTGTGTCTAAAGTATGACATATTATGATGTATAAATTCATTTTTTTTGACACATAATTACATAAAGTATGATTTTTAAATTGGTAAAATTTTATTTTAAGATTGTAAAAGTGTGATTCAATAAAGTATGATGAGTGATTAAACATCCTTAAAATCAAACTTCAATAAATTACACGTCACATTTAAGTGAATAATACTATAACTATTTTAAAATCATATTTTAATTAGTCATAATTTAAGGAGGTTTGGAGATAGAAGGGTGCATGGATACTCGGTGAACTAACTATTAACTATACTAATAACTAATTTTATTCGATAAAAAAATAATCATAATTTAAATATTTTATTATAATACATTTTCTATTCTACAATTATACTTTAATAATAGATAGATTTATCCGTCTCATGACTAGTTTCAAATAAACAAATCTCAACAGAGACCGATATCTTTTAAAATTTAACATTCTCGGCCTTTAAATTATCTTAACTGTTAGGAATTATCAAACTTGATTTCATACTTTAGTAAATAATTTGATGTAATTTCTCTTCTACTCTTTCATATTTTAAATTCAACGTCATTGGATATATAGTTAAACCCTATGAATTCATGCACAGAAAATTTTAAGTAAAACCATTGGTCACTTTCAAATTAATTCTTAGTCAATCAATCGTAAAATTTTTACAAATTTAATATATTGATACAAATTTCTTACGAATTTATCTTCTACAGTTCTACTGTTTTAAATTTTAAATTTACTGTCATTTATTTATAATATATTTATTTTTGTGTCACTTTCAAATTAATTATATATGAGATTCAGAACATCTTGCAAAGGCCCAATCATCTGATGTCATGGATCATCAAATGACCATATCTGTAAGCTAAGAATATAGTCGGCATAATTTGGGCCTTTAAACTGGCCCAACTATTAAAAGTAAAGCCGTTTTCTGTTGAGAGCCTAATAATTATTGTATTTGATTTTTAAATTTAGACAAAAACTTGGATAGAACATGACATCTATGACTCTTAGTTCATTTATTATTTTATCTATAAGATTTATTTTTTATCATTTAGATTCAGTGCCAGCTAATTTTTATTGCATATTGTAATTTTTTTTTTGTTATAGTTCATATAATGTTTTATTCTTATGATTATAATTTGATTTTATAAAATCTAGTGATTATATATTATTTTATTCTTAAAATAATATTTTCATTTTTTTTATTTTGGTGTTACTTCCCATGTTATAAAAGTACCATAATTTCATTGTAAAGAATATTTAAAATTTATTCACTATCCATTAAATATTATTCCTTCCGTCTCATTATAATTTTTACACTTTCTTTATAATTACAAAGAAAATGTAAAAATTATGGTAGGATGGAAGGGGGTATATTTTTAATTTACACCTAAAAAAGTAATGAATAAGAAAATGGAATGTAAAATATAAGTTATGATAAGGAGCGAAGAAGTTTGTTTCTTTCAAAATAAATTTAACTTGTATGATCATGAGAATAATTACATAGAAGAACTATTATCATTTTTTTTCAAAAAATTAAAATCATTTTAAATCAACCCAATATTAATTAATAGTATAATACTAATAAAAACAATACTTAACGCGTTTATTAAATTAAAAAAAAATGTAGAGAAAAAGTTCGAATATTATGTTAGCATGTTACGTAATTTTCAATCATAAACGTGGAAATATCTCCACTGTTTCTGTAATTTGTTGACGATTTCTGGCATTTATTTTATTTATACCGCTAATATGTATATGTAAATTAATTTTTATAGTTAATTGATATTAATTAAGGTAAAAATTTATGTACCCGGGACATACCTGTTCCCATGTGAACATAAGAATTTTAAAATTCTTGTGTTTACATAGGACACGGTGTGTCCTCGAGGCACAGAGAACCAACTCATTAATTAATGATTCCTACTGTGCTGCTCAAGATGTAAAAGTGTACCGGTTCATTTAAGCCATTAAATATTGTTAATTGAATCTCACCTTAAATTAATTAATTTAAAAAAATTAAAAAATATAAAAATACTTTAAATTTAACCTATAAAGAAGTGCATCAATGCAACCCTAAATCACTCTTAATTTCTACATTTATATATAAATGTAATCAATATATCAAACTCAAGATTCCTAAACGTACAAGTGCATGCATTAATATAATTTTCTTGCTGTGGTAATTGCTTATTAAATAAATATGTTTTTATCATGTACGTACAGCCACATATTGTTAATTATAAATATAATTTAGTTAAAATTTCTAGTATGTCTTTGCATTCAATTCATTAATGAATTAAATATGTTCATTTTCGTAATTATATTTTCAATTAATTTATATTTATACCTTCTAGCAATTTCATATAGCCTATAGGAAACAGCCGTATCAGTATGTAAACTTAACCGTGTCCTTAAAAATTCGAAATTATAAAAATAAATATTATACTCTAAAAATATTAAAAAAAAATAAATTTAAGATATAAACCAGTTGCAACGTCAACCTGGTTTACCTAATTGTCTCTATAATTAAGAATATACCAACAATAATACATCTCATACATACTCTTGTTGAATTAAATAGGTAGGATGAGTAAATATTATGGGGTTATTTTCGGTAATTTCTCTCAAGTAAACACTTATCCATTTTGATTAATATATGTGGAGGCAGAGTCAAATTAAATATTTGTTTGCCGATAAAATCAGTTGCACGCAATTTTGCCATAACAATATATATATATATATTCCATATAAATCCACACATGTCCACGGACATATTCCTCCCCCAGCGGGCCCACACCCCCAAACCCCCAAAACCCACCCCCAAACCCACACATCAAATGTGTCATGTACATGCATCCAGCATCGACATCATCATATAATCAATTCCACATCAAAACTTATACTCCCTCCGTCCCAACAAGTATTTCACGTATTGTATAATTCCTAGTTTATTTTTTTAGAGGTTATTTAAAATATTAAAAAGAAAATATTTTAAATAAGAAAATTCGATTTTTTAGATATTGTTCGAATAGATTTATTTTTTTTAAAAGAACAGCAAAAATTATTTATTTCAAAAGTATTATACCGGCCACATTTATATTCAGCTAAATAAAACCTGTTTATAAGTTTAAGTAATTATAATACCGTATTTAAATTTAACAATTTGAATTTTATTATTTCAATTAATTGTAAATTAAATCTATATTAATTTTTTGTGCACTCTAAGAATCACCTAAAAATTTTATTTGAATTTTTATACTTTAGTTAAACATTAATTATTTATTGTAGAATATTTAATTTTTAAATTTAAAAATTTAATAAGAAAATATAATTGATTAACACTCTCTTGTGAGATGTGTCTACTTATTACTAAAGTATGCTTAGTTAATGTATGTTAAAAATGAATAATATTATAATACCTTAAAATTATACTCATATATCCTTTAATACATTATTCATCATACTTTTGAAAATATATTTTAACAATCATTAAGCATATTTAATTTATATAATAATCATACTTTAACATATCTCATAAACTGTATCATAGAAACAACACTTTATAAGAGACCTTGTCATTTTATAAATCTAATAAATAGTATTTTAATTTTTTTAACATAATTAAAAATAAAAAATATATTCAATGCTTTAAAATAAAAAAATATAAAAATAAAAACAATGAGTATACAGCGTTAAGGAATCTTAGTTAAATAAGTATAATTAAAACAATCATCATTTAATTAATACAGATAAGAGTAATTAAATTAACCAATTACTAGTCAACATATTAAAAATTAAAATTCAACACTTTATGCGATGTTGAAACGTGTATATATTTTCACTCTCAATTATATATATATATATATATATATATATATATATATATATATATATATATATATATATATATATATATATATATATATATATTAATTAATTAATTATAATTGAGATAGTATCTATTTCATTCCACTATGCGTATGTGTGCGTATATATGCTGTGGATTAAGAAATACTATTAGTCTACGAATGAGCAACTATTTCAACGTTAAGAAATGAGAACATTTTTTAAATTTAATTTAAATAAATAATATTGAAAAACTACTCTATAAATACTCTCTCCCCCATAGGCTTCATTTGCTCATCACAAGTTGTTCAGTATTACCCTTTCACATACATAATTCAATCATGTCTTCAAAACCAATTTCCGCCAGATCCAAACCCGGGGTTCTTCCGGATCCAAACCCGGAACGGATGCACTCATTGCTCATGTTTATAACCACCAAACCACCCAAAAAAGAGTACTGATTATAACCACCAAACCACCCCGAAAAAAGAGTACTAATATCTTTGGCAGAAGTGAAACGGAAACAAAGGCAGGCCCGAACCCGTGCACATAGGCCACCACCCGGATTTATGGATCCAGCTAGATCCAGAGAAGCATTATTATATAGGTATTATGTTTGAAAATTGTGTCGGATTATAACTAATTATGTTGTAACCGTTTATTTGATCTTCCAAAATAATATTGTTGTAATTGTTGTTTGGGATTCTCTTTTGTTTTTGTTTAAATAAATCTTTTTTTCCGGTATGATATGAAATATTTAGTATTATTTTACTTTGTAAATAATGATTTCTGTGATCGTCGGCCAACACCACCGACGCCGCCGCATGATGCCAACCATAAACGGTAATCTGCGTCGCGTAAAATCGCAGCGCCGATCACCGCTGTTCTCTATGTCGTATCGTCGCAGCAAAGCTACTGATCCGCCGCTCGACGCCAACTTTTCGGCGGTGGTGGAAAGAGAGGCAACTTTTATTTAAATTAAAATGTTGAAATTTTTGGAAATCTGGAAAGAGTAAACTCAAATTATATTTTATTTTTACTTTAAATAGAAAAAAACTGACTGTAATTAATAACTTAATAATCTTAAGTTTTAATTAATATTAAATTTAACAACTCATAATATTTCAAGACTTACCCAATACATTTAGTGTTATTATATTTTTTTAAACTTATGCACATTAAAATAAGTGAAGAAGAAAAGAAGGAATGAAAGATTATTAATTAATTAATTAATAAAGAAAGAGTCCACCTGCGAAATGGAATATTCAGGTTTGGTGTGACATTTATATGAGTCGCCAATGATAAGAATTGCCGCGATTTCGTGGGACCCCCTGTCATACATAAGTCATAACTAAGGTGTTCTCGATCAAATGCAATTTGTTTATAATATAATAATATTATCTCTATTAAGTAACTGCTTTACTTAACCATTTTTTTCTATATTTAGGAAAGTTGTTTAAGCGAGTCAGAAATGTAATTTCTTTTATTTTTACTTAAAAATTTCACTAAAAAAATCGGAAATACGGTCTCGCACAAGACTCACTCAAAATTTAATTGAAAATTTGTTAAAAACCGGTTAACAAAGTATATAATATTTTTATTCATTATTATATTATGAGTGTATATTGGATGCACCCTGGTGCAAGGGTGCACTCATACATGTATGATTTTTTATTCTATTTTGTATACATATTATTCTATTTTGTATACGTGTTTTTGTAATAATTGTATACTTTTTTCACACTAAATTTTTCATTAAAAAAATTAATATTCATATGTGTATAATTTTTTATTCAATAGTGTATACATGTTTTTTTAAAAATTGTACTCCCTCCGTCCCGGGTATTTTTACCCGTTTGTACGGGCACGGAGATTAAGACGCTTTATTTTTTAATATATAATGTAAGAGAAAATATGGATAAATTAGTAATTTAAAAAGAAAAGGTGAATAAAGTTATTGGGAATGATGAATAAAGTGTAAAAAAGTAATTAAAATTGTTGGGATTGTAAAAAGTAAGTAATAAAATTTATGTATTTTTGCCAAAAATAGAATGGGTAAAAATACGTGGGACACCCCAAAATGGAAAGTGGGTAAAAATACGTGGGACGGAGGGAGTATATTTTTTACACTCAATTTTTCATTAAAAAAACTAACAATTAAATTGTATACATTATTGCTCATAATTATATATGTTTTTGGTTATATTTGTATTTGAGTGTATCCTATCTTAGGGTGCACCCGGATGCACACTATAATTAGTCTTATATTATTATGTTTTTATTTATTATTGAATAAGTTCTAAACGTGCATGGTGCAGGAAAATTGATCTTTTTTTAATTATTCAACTTAAAATTTTTAAATATCTCCCTTTTATATATCCCTTGTGTATCTAATTTAAATAGACGCTAGGAAAATTTAAAATCCCTCAAACCTTAATTTTAAATTTTAACTACAATTAATAATTAATGTTAAAAATAAAATTTTAGAATTGATCTGATGATACGATTTCTTTGAAAATATTTTACATTTCTTTGGAATTAAAAAATGAAAAACACGAAATATCAATAAGATTACTTTCCTTTTCTACAATTTGTATACATCTGAGATAAAGTAATTTGTTGACTTCGTCCCATCTGCATGTGACCATTTCTCTTTAATATTCTTTAAAGTTAGTTATGGTTTCTTGCGCCTCGTAAACAAGGTATGCAAAAGATAAAATATTTTGTTTTAAAAGATATACATTTTAATTAATAAAACTAAAATTTTATTATAAAATCCGTTAAAATAAAAATAGTATAAATATTTGAATAAAAAAATTCTTACAAAATCAATAATATACACTTAACACTTAAAATGATACCACTTTAAAAAAAATGTAAGATTTTGGGCAGGTGTACAAAGTACACGCAAGCTTTTGCGTTCTTTAAAATATGAGCATATAAAAAGTGAAATGAATTAAATAATTTTGTTGACTTGATTTTCTTAATCGGATAAATACAAAGGGTGTTGCGTGTATAATTATTTGGTCTCGATCGATAGTCAAAAGTCTAGACAGCATTAATGAATACACAACATATTAGCCGCACTTTGGCATCATAAAAAGAACTGACAGTCGGTTGCTGAAGATCCCAATGTAACATGTATGATAAGTAATCCATAAATAAAATCTCAAATTTTATTTTAGAATTGATATTATTTTAAAATATATATACTACTCCATGTGTTATTATATCATAAGTATCCATTATTAAATAAGCTACAACAAAAGATGTAACAACCAATAATTTTAGGTGCAACCGTTTCCACATAGTCAATATTAGCAAAACTCTTTTATACAGGAGTGGGCAACAAATTTTTAAAATCGCAAAAACTGATCGAGCCGATCGCATTACACCTCACTTAGTGTTTTTTCACCTAAACTGCGGTTAATTTTATTGGAGAAAATCGCATCGCTTGAATGATGCAATTTCGATTTTCATCTAAAATACACCGCACCGCACTCTATTATTTAAATTATAAAATTAAATATATATCATGTATACATATATAATTATGTATTATTGAAGAGATAAAAAGATAAACACTAATTTGGATTAAGAAATAATTTTGATAAAAATTTGCTTTATGTCACAAAGATTATATTATTTGAGTTGATTATGGAGTTCAAATTATAATTTCATATCTTTAATATCTCATAATCTAATTTGATCATTGTTATAATATTTTATTTCTAATGGTGAAGAACACTTTAAATTAAGCATGTACACGTATTTATTTTTTTATACATCCATATATATTGTATTGTTATGTAATATGTTAAATTTTAATCGTCAAATCGCAAAATCGCATTATAAAATTTACTCGATAAATCGCAATTTGAATCTAATTATCAAATCGAACCGCATATAACAATGCAATTTAGATTTTGTCGAAACTGAAAAACCGCACCGTGCACACCCTACTTATATCCGTTTAGAAAAATAATTATGGAAATTCCAATATTTCTCTTAGTTTCTTAAGTAACACCTCTATTAATTTTAGGCTTTGTTTGATTTGTAAAAGAAAAGATAATATAAAATATTTGGTAAGAAGAGTCCATTTGCTCACCTTCTTCCAAGTCGATGTCATGGACAGCTAGTTCATGTGAATTGAAAATTGTCATCTGTTACATATGGAACACTCTAGAATGTGTTTAAGCCCCAGGAATAACTCAAGTGGTAGAGGGGATGATGGAAAAGCCTTCCAGCTGAGCTTGGTTGCTGCAGGGTGGGGGTTCGAATCCTGTCTTTGGCATGGATTTGGCCCCTTGCAAGCACAAGTTTAACAGTGAGTCCTCCCTATAAACCACTTGAGGCACATCTTGCGATTTACCTCCTCCACCAATCCCCGCACAAGTTTAACAGTGAGTCCTCCCTATAAACCACTTGAGACACATCTTGCGATTTACCTCCTCTACCAATCCCTAGGGCAGGGGCGGTGGGGGCCCCTAATGGTGGGGTACACCATTTTTTTTAGAATGTGTTTAAATAAATAAATAATATATTTAGGTTCCACACATACATACACTTATTCACACGTACGAACTAAATACTTACTCGTTAAGAGATCGATGCCATATTTTAAAATCAGAAATTTAAATAAAAATATTAAAATAAGAGAAACTTCATCTATAAATTACAACCGTTGCCACAATTTTTCATCGCCACTTTCCAATAATTGACATCTCATTTCATTTAATTTCTTGTCATCTCACCCCATAATATGTGAAACTGTCCAGGAAAGTTTTTGTGATGATAAAAAGTGATAAACAATTTAGTAAAATATAATAGTGGCATAGTTGATGAACAATTCATAATATAAATAAAATAAAATAATATTTTTAATAAAATAAAGAGTAATAATATGCTTATTAATTTGATAAAAAAAATATAAGGGAAAGGGTCATGCATGCCCCCAAACTTATATGAGGGAATCAAATGAACCCTTCATCTTTTATTTCTTTCATTTAAACCCTTTTTGTTTTTATTATGGATCAAGTAAACCCTTTAATTTCTTAAAATAAAACATTGAAGCACTGCCATTAAAAATTATATCAACGGTGTTAGAAGATCAAGGCATGAGAAATTTTTCTATTTCTCTCTTCCTCTCGCCTCTCTTTTCTTAGAACCTTAAAACCTATAATCTCTACTAAATCTAATTCTCTCTCTATTGAGGGGACGGAGGAGAAGAACATGTTCTCTCCAGTGACCTCTCCCGATGGTCACGTCAGCAATCAATATATCATCAACATACAATAATAATATAATGAAATCATCATCCGAGAACTTCTGAACAAACATACAATGATCAGAAATAGTCTTCTGGTAGCCTTGCTCCCCCATTACTGACTCAAATTTCTGATACCACAATCTAGGTGCTTGCTTCAAACCATAGAGACTTTTCTTCAGCTTACACACAGTCTTCTTTTCCTTTCACTTTAAAACCTTCAGGTTGCACCATGTATATTTCTTTATCTAGCTCACCATGAAGAAAAGCAGTTTTAACATCTATCTACTCAATCTTCAAATCAAGGCTAGTCGCCAAACCAAGCACAAAACGGATGCAAGGCATTTTGACAACTGGAGAGAAAATTTCTTCAAAATCAGCTTCCTCTTTCTGACTGAAACCTTTAACAACTAATCTAGCATTGAATCGAGGCTTTGAGGATTGTTCATCTTGTTTTATCCTATACACCCACTTGTTATTCAAAGAATGTTTCCCCTTTGGTAGTTTCACCAAGTCAAATGTGTCATTTTCATGCAAGGATTTCATCTCATCTTGCATTCCTTCCAACCATTCATTCTTGTATTCTCCATGAATTGCTTCTCCATAGCATTCAGGCTCTCCCCCTTCGGTTAAGAGCACATACTGATCATGAGGATACATCCTAGAAGGTGCACGAGCTCTACTGCTTCTTCTAGATGGTTCTTAAACCTCCTGTTCTGGAACATCATATGGTTGCGACTGATTGGTATCCTCTTCATCTTGCAAAGGATGATCGACATGTTCTACTTCAGGCTGATCCTGATTCTTCTCTTCAGCTTCTACTTGACATTGACTGTGAGGAATAATTTTTGAGTTAATCAAGTCATCACCAGGTGTAGAAACTGAGCTATTCGTCTTCTCAATATCTCTTATGATTTGATCCTCAACAAATACAACATCTCGACTTCTGGCAAGCTTCTTCTCTATGGGATCATAAAGTCTATAACCAAACTCATCTTAACCATAACCAAGAAACACACATTGTCGAGTCTTCATATCCAATTTAGAACTCTCATCTTTGGAAATATGCACAAATGCATTACATCCAAAGACCCGCAAATGATTATAGGAAACATCTTTTCCTGACCAGACTCTATCTGAAACATCAAAGTCTAAAGGAACACATGAAGTAAGATTTAAAACATGCAACAGTACTCAGAGCCTCACCCCAGAATGATGAAGACAATCCTACTTCTGATAGCAGACATCTTACTCTCTCGACCAATGTTCTGTTCATCCTTTCTGCAAGCCTATTCAACTGAGGAGTCTTTGGAGGAGTCTTTTGATGTCGGATACCTTGCTCCCTGCAATACTCATCAAAAGGACCAATGTATTCCCCTCTATTATCCGATCTGATGCATTTCAACTTCTTCCCAGTATGTCTCTCAACTAAGGCATGAAACTGCTTGAATGCATCGAGCACCGTTCTTTCATCTTCAATGTGTAGATCCAGGTCTTTCTTGAGTGATCATCTATAAAAATAATAAAATATAAAGCACCACCAAGAGTTTTTATTTTCATAGGACCACAAACATCAGAATAAATTAAATCGAGTATACCTGATGCTCGTGTAGGAGTTGAGGTCCTGAAAGCAACTCGAGTTTGCTTTCCTGCCAAACAGTGAGAGCACTTCCTTAAAGATGCATTCTTCAAGTTTGGAATGAGATTTCTCTTCTCTAAAATCTCCAATCCCTTTTTACTGATATGACTGAGTTTGCTATGCCACAACTCAACTATCCCCTCATTCTTAATTGCATTAATAGAGCCATCAAGTAGCTTTGCTTGCATCAAGTATAATAAGGAATGTTTTTGACCTCTAGCAACAACTAAAGATCCTCTTGTAAGCTTCCACTGACCATCGAAGAACACACTGCAGAAACCTTCATCATCAAGTCTCCCAACAGATATCAAGTTCAACCGAAGATCAAACACGTGCTTCACATTTCTCAAAACTAGTGTAGCACAATTACTGGTCCGCAAACATACATCTCCAATGCCAATGGCTTTAGCTAAGCCATCATCACCCATCCTAACATTCCATTATAACATGTAGGATGTGAACATCTCTCTACGAGATGTGGCATGTATGGATGCCTCACTATCAATCACCCAATTGCTTTCACGAGATGCAAGATTGACAACATCATAATCACGAAATATAATAAAATCACTTGCTGCAGCAGACACTCAATTATTATCTTTTATTTCTTCATTCTTATTTTATTTCCCATTTTCTTTCTTGTCATCTTGCTTGAGTTTTCTACAATTCCTTGCTATGTGTTCTGAAGTTTTACAATTCCAACAATCAATCTTGCTGTGTCTGTTGGATTTACTTCTTCTAGCTTTTTGCTTGCCCGTTGGACCTCTACTATTACTTCTCCCCCTCTTCTCTGTAACCAAAACCTCTGATTGTTGAAAAGAGACATGCGGTTTTCTCCTTGTTTTCTCATTCAAAACGCTGTCCTTAACCAAATTCATTGTAATGGTACCATCGGGGGCTAAATTAGACAAAGAAATCCTGAATGTCTCCCGTGAATCCGACAATGTACCAAGAAGCCATAAGCCCTGTACTTCATCTTCAAACTTAATTTTCATTTCCGACAATTGATTAATAATGCCTTGAAATAAATTCAAGTGATCAGTCATAGGAGTACTATATTTGAATTTCAAATTCATCAACTGCTTGATTAGAAATAACTTGTTGTTCCCAGTTTCTCTAGCATACAGTTGCTCCAACGTTGTCCACAATGTCCGTGCATTTGTTTCTCCACTCACATGGTTCAACACATTATCATCCACCCACTGCCTGATGTAACCACACACTTGACGATGCAATAATTTTCATTGTTAATTTGTTTTACTATCAGGCTTTTTAGCTTCAAATACAGGCGCATAATAATCTTTCACATATAAAAGATCCTCCATCTTGCCTTTCCACACATGATAATTAGAACCATTGAGATTCACCATTCTATTAGTATTGATTTCCATATTCACCACAAGGCACAGAGCAGCAACCCGCTTTGATACCACTTGTTGGGTTTATCGGTCCAGCGGAGCCTAGCCCACTCAATCCACTAACATAATATTGTCTGATTTGGGCCGCCCACTTGCCTGCATGGTTTTACCACTCTGGGCATCACGCTCAAAGGTCTCATGCTAGGGAGAGTCCATCCCTCAATTATAAATCCATCGTCATCCCCACTTCTAATTAATGTGGGACTTTGGTTGATACCTAACCAATATTTCCCCCTCAAACAAAGTCCCGCAGCTAGATCATCCAGTTTGAGGTCCGAACATCCCCACATACACAGCCATATATCTTTCTCCTATTTAATTCATTTCCAAAATCAATTGTAAAAAAGTTACTATATAAGTATGACCGATTTCGACCCCTATAATTTTATATTCTTAGTTCTCAATTTTGATCTTATTTTACCTATTTTGATCCATTTTTGTCAAATTTAATTATTTTTGTTCAATTTTAATTCAAAATTTTGGATCATGGTTGGACAAATATAAACAAATAGACTAAATTTGGGAAAAAAATATGTATAACAAAATAAAAAAAAAATTACAAATAAAAAAACTAAAATTAAAATTAATCATTTTTATTAAGTTAACGAATTATATTGAACTAAAATGTGATATTTTTTCTATATAATAACACAAGGCATTTGTATGGAATCAAAATCTAAAAATAATAATTAACTTTTTTTTATATAAATAAGGTAATCAGTTTCTTACAAAAAGTAATGTATTGAGTGATACTTAATTAATATTCCACAAAATCTTCCTCTTAACAATAGTTCTCAAACATTAATTTAATATTTTTGTTGTCAATTAAATAAGAAACACCAGCATAAAACCGCCTTGTGGAAACTCATAATAATTTTAACAAAAAAAAAATTAGCATGAAATCATTTTTTATTTAAAAAATGATAACTATTTTTAAAAAAAAAAATAATTAAAACGATCTAACTATTACGCAAGTGTTGCTCGTGTGTATATATATATATATATATTAACTAATGAAATATTCCATTATTAAAAGTATTAATTAATATCATGCTAAATCGATTTAACAAAGGATTTATAATAAAATTCGTTAATAATTTTCAGTTTATAATTTTATTTTTTTTTGTAATTTGTTGTTTATAATTCCCTGATAATTAACTAATATAATGATCAATACCTAGACAGAAACAGCTAATATGATTTAATTTAGAAATCTATTAGAATTTAAATTATGTGACTGATGATTTTCTCCTAGACTTACAATTACTTCAACAATAAAGACCACATTATGAATAAAATAATTGATCTTATTCATACATATATAATCCAGCTTCATAAAAAACTCTTAAATGATTTCCTAATTATCTGATCGTTATGTTGTGTAATACATATAGTTGTTCTTACAAACGTATGTATACTCATATACTCTTGGTCATGAATTTTGAAAGAGGAGTAACCATAGATAACAATAAAACCCTAAGGTAAAGCATTTGATCGATTGCTAAGAGCAAGTGATTATAATCGGTGGCAGAATCAATACCGTTAAGGGTAATACGTAGTAAAGATGTATAAACCAACCATTAGGTGATTGTTGAACAACATCTTCCCTTAGGCTTTCCATATTAAGATGGTTCAAAAAATAGACACTCTAATTTCCATATTAATATCAAACTTTGAAATTGTTCGATTCATTCCAATTTTTCATTAAAACTTTTAAAATTGTCTTAATCAAGTATGTGTTCATCACGTGAGTGTGCAATTTTCATTTCTTAGAGCGTATTCGACACTCAATAGGATTAGAAAGAAAAAAACAACAACGTAAAAGTCTTCATTTCATTACTAAAGGAGTTAAATATTTGTTTGGTCCCGTAACTTTTTTTTTTTATTTTAGTCCCAAAAAAGATATTTGTTTATAATTAGTCTCATAACTTTAATTTTTCTTTAATTTTGGTCCAATTTTTATCGGATTTGCCACTTGTTGCCGGAAACCGACGAGCGATGCTGACGTGGCTAGTCCAATTATTTCTTAACCAACCAAAGATTGATGAAACTTAAGAAGAAGAATGAAGACAACACCAAAGATTGCAAAAACGTTTATAGTCACCCCATACATAAACATTTTGCAATTTTTGGTGTTATTCTTCTTCTTCTTCTTAAACTTCATCAATATTTGGCTGGTTGGACTCGTCATGTCAGCATCACTTGCCAATTTCGGAAACAGGTGGCAAATTCGGCGAAAATTGGACCAAAATTAAAGAAAAATGAAAGTTATGGGACTAATTATAAGCAAATATCTTTTTTTGGGACTAAAATTAAAAAGAAAAAAAGTTACGGGACCAAACAAATATTTAACTCTTACTAAAGTGATATACCAATTAATTTTTTATTTGTAAAATGGCGGTTACTAAATTATTATAAACAAAATTTCAAATCTGTTGGTAAATATTTCCGTTAATGACTCGTTGCAAAAAAATTTCGTTTGCAATTTGTATAATTATTTCATTGGTAAAAATAACATGATTGCATAATTAGTTTTATGTTGCTAAAAGAGAAATATAATTTTTGTTGGTAAACCATTAAAGGTGTAATTTTAAAAAAGCTTTTTTTTTTTTTTTGTAGAGACCGTCGTTTTCATTTTACTCCAATTCCAAACACTTTAACTTTTCATTTTGCATTTCATATGATATCGTATTTGAATTTTCAAAATTAGCTTGGGATTGTTAGTTTTGAAATTGAGCTTATGAAACCCTAACTTTTTATAAATAAATTTGAGCTAGCGCCATGTCAAAATATAATTAAAAAAAAATACAAGTTACTCTCTTGTAAATCCAGATTGATAATTAAATCCTTAGATACATAACGATAAATCTAAAAGAAACCAATTAATATATTTACCATAAACCATAAAAATAAAATAATAAATACACTGAAAAATACACTATAAACCAAACAAGGATAAAATAATATGGCTTAAAATTAAGTAATTTGATTTTTAAAAATTAGGTTATAGTTTTTTAAAGGGAGAGAAATATATATATATATATATATATATATAAACCACTTTTTATTTACAATAGACAAGATCCGGATTAGGGGAGGAATTGGGCAAGCTTTGCATGAAGATTGGAAAATTGTTAGAACACTGATCTGATCATATATATATATATATATATATATATATATATATATTAATTTGATGTAATTAATTAAGAAGTGAAAATGTCGATGTACTTTCCATTTTGAGAGTGATGTACATTTTCCTCTTCGATCTTAATACTAATTTATGTTTTTTTCAATTAATTAAAATCATTGATTGATCAAACTACATTGAGAATATTAACTAAATATAAATTTTGTTAAATTATCATGAAAGTTTAAGTTGAGAGAGGGATGAACTGTTTAATAATCAATTAATCAATTAAGTCACTCTAACACACCCCTTCACATGCAGCTCTAATACCATGTTAAATAAGCATCTTATCTAAAAGTTTAAGCTAGTGAGGAGAGTCTTTTAATACTTAAAATCAAATTACCCTAACACGCTCCTTCACATGCAGGTGGGGTTAATTTTTACCTCAAAGCCTTGATGTGTAATTTTCTCATAAATGGATGGTGGTGAGGGTTCGAATCCTAGACCTTTAGCTAGGCATGAGCTCTGATATCATGTTAAATGACCACTTCTTTTAAAAGTTTAAACTAATAGAGAGTGGACTCTTTTACTGCTTAATCGAATCACTCTAACAAAGTTTATTGTGAGAAAGTACTTATATAATACGTGTTAAAGTATGAATGTTATATAAGGAAATTGTGTTTATTAATAGCTAAAGTAATAGTATTTCTAAAATATGATGAATGATTGATGCATTAAAGTACTCCCTCCATCCCAAAGAGAAATTTCCGGTTACTGTAGATATGGAGTTTAAGAAAAAATTACTATTTTTTACTTTACTTTTAGGGGTAGTTTGGTATTTTTAGATAATAAATAAATTATAATGTGAGTTATGTGAGTTGTAAAAGGGTGAAAATTTTGAAATTAAAGTGTATTTTGAGGTTATTGATTTGTGTGTATTTCCTTATTTATGGTGCGAACTTGTTTATGGGACGAACAAAAATAAAAAGTGTGAATTTGTTAATGGGACGGAGGGAGTATGATTTTAAGTGTTACAATATGATTCACTATAAACATACTTCAACTACCAATAAATATATAGTATATTTTACCCACTACCTTCGTCTCATCTAAAGAGAGTCTTTTGCTTTTTGTACGTGGATTAAGAAGTGTTATTATATAATATGTAGTGAGTTGTTGTATTAGTAGGAGTACGACCTTATATTTTAATTATTTTAGCAAGTGTGTGTCTCATATGTATGAGACTTCATAGGTGGAAGAATAAAAAAACTCTTTGAATAAAATGGAATATGAATAGTTAAACCCATCAAACGGTAGGAGTATGAATAGTTCAAGCCATCCCTTACAATGCATCTAATATATATCCATCCCCATGAGACAAGAAAGTGCCCTAATTCAGACAAATTTAACGTGTTGTCGTTCTTTCTCGTAATGCACTTCGTTTTCATCCCTTTATCTACAATCTCCATTATAGGTCTTGTCAACTAGCTGTATTAACTCCTCCCTATAATACTTTCCATTTTAAATGTTAAATATATATATATATGTTATACAAGTGTGTTATGTAAAACTGATAAACTAATTAAAATAAAAATATATTTTTATGTTATCTGATTTACTTAACATTTTAATTTTTTAACCGTAAAGGGTATGTTATGGGAAATGTGAAGAGTAGAAAGTTAAAGAAGACATGGTTTTCTGAATATTCCTTTGAGGTGGACCCCAATAATATAAGTGACCCAACCCAACTAGCGTACTCAAAGATTCTTATTAGTTCATTCATTAAAAAGAAAATAAAAAAAAAATTAAATCAAAATTAAGAAAGTAGAGTAAATTTTTTTTTTTTTTTTTGACAGAAGTAGTGGAATTATTGGGTTTTGGCTTTTGGGCCTTTTGACCCTTCCAGCTGGAGCAGACTGTGTTCTCCAACTCCATTATGCAATTCGCCAACAATGAGACCGATATCGTCCTTAATAAAAATTGATAATTTTTTTATAATAAAATATGATATGTTATCAATAAAATAGTTTAATGATGTTATGAAATTTTTTTAAATAATTTATAATACAAATGAAATTAATAACATTTTAAAAGAAATATTTTAATAAAAAGTATTATGCAATTTAGTATTTATAGGGTAAAAGATAGAATATAAGAGTAGTAAGTAGTTATTTAATTGCTATAATTTAAAATTATAGTTATTTAATTTTTTAATTAATTAATTTAATCTAATGGTGATATTAATTTAAAATCTAATTTACAAGTACTTTGGATTCTTCGGATGCATTCTAGTTAGATTTTATGATTTTTTTTAAGATCATGTAATAGTTGGGTTTAATAAAACTAGATTTCATAACCCTCTATTTTTAGTTGGGTCCAGTAAAATTAGATTTCATATATCCTTCCTCCCTCTTACACACAACCCTCTATTTTAACACATGAATTTAATATAAAATTAAAATTTACTATATTTAAATCCTCAAAACAAATATAAATTAATACTATTTGCTAGATTAATAAAACTAATTAATCGTATATCCACATTTCTTATTCCTACTTAAATTTAAAATAAACATAACTACTTAAATTCTCAAAACAAATACAAATTAAAACTATTTATTGGATCAATTAAATCTAATTATTCTAAATCCATATTTCTTATTTTTACTTAAATCCAGAACAAATATAACTTTATATCAATTAAAAATATTTGGTAATTTTAAAATTAGAGTGATTATGTTTATTAAAATTGTGTCTTATTTATAAAGTGAAAAAAAATACAAAGAGTGGAAATTTTTTTTGGTATAACTTATTTTTTTCTAAATTTGAGAAAGATGGTGGAAAGTAACAAAGATCTTTGGAGAGTGGACACCATCATAGATGTTATTTTACATTTTGTGTTACATTTCATGTCATATGTGTCAGAGGAGGGGTAAATATTAAAATTAGTTATCTAAGTATGATGGATTCTAGCTTTAGCTATTTTTTTCTATAATTCTGAATTTTGGTCTTTTTTGTTCAGTTTTATTTATTTTGGTCCAATTTTGATCATTTTTTCAAAATTTGATCATTTTTTCTCACTTTTGATCCAAAATTTATATATTTTCGAACCAATAATGGACGTATTTGAACATAAAGGACTAGATTTGGAAAAAAAAAAACTAAATTTTAGAAAATGACTAAATATAGACAAAAATGACTAAAAGTGGATAAAAAATTATTAGAATTGAGAAATGCAAATGAAAAATAACTAAAATTGGAATATGATATATTTAAAGGATCAATTTTGATATTTATCCTTAGATGAGTGATACGTGTACGGGAAAAAATTACCACCATTACCTATAAGATTTAAGTTTTCTTTTAAAATATATACTCCCTCCATTCCGCACCAATGTCTTTTTTTCCATTTTAATTCTTTCACCCATATAGTTTTCTTTTCTTTTTTATACATGAATCATGAAAAGCATATTATGGGCTACCAAACGGTCGTAATAGAATAACCTAACGAAGCAAACGCACGTGATGGTTAACGTAAGTTGTTGAGATGAAATCATACTTATCACTGTATTTCCGTACGCTGACGCCAGCATGGAATGCACATGGTCACATGCAAGTTTAAAGTACTTTATGGTGGGAATTAAAATGATGAAATCGTGAGTAATTATTAAATCAATATGAATTATTTAAGAAATTTTGATTCTAATTAATCAAATTAATTTAATATTGACAATAAATTTATGTCTCAATTTTCATTACATTTCACTTAATTATTCTCAAACAAACAGTTTCTAAATCTTTATCAATATGATAAAGACATATTTAAAATTATTATTATATAGATAGGCTTAATTAAATTTTTTCGTATTTTAATATTCCATTCATTCCAATATGATTTTCATACTCTTTATAAATTATAAAAATGTGTGAAAGTTCTGTGAGAAAGAAGATAGCTTTTTTGTTCTAAATAAAATGGACAAAATCAATAATACCCCTTATTATATTTTTTCTACTAACTCAAATATATATACATTTTTTCTATCCGGGCTGTACCTAAAATACCCTTAATTTAATTGATTTTCTATTAATAATAAAAAAAAGATGAATAGAAAAAAAAAAGTCAAACGAATTGGTTGAATAGAGATTTAGTACGTTGAAAATATATTTGGGCAAAATTGACAAAAATGTTAGGCCAAATAGACAAAAAAAAAGATAGGCTAAATAAGCAAAAAAATTGGCGGAGTAGAGACACATTGTAACTAGAGACTGTTAAACGAGTCAAGCGAGTTCGAGTATCGCATACTCGAGCTTGACTAGAGTAGTTATCGAGTCGAGTTCAAACTCGACTCGATTAGAAAGCGAGCTTATCACGAGCTCGAGCAAGTAATTATCGAGTCGAGGTCGAGCTCGAGCTCGAGCTCGAGCTCGGCTCGACTCGTTAAGCAAAATGAGTTAAGTTTTTTGAGCCTGATCGAGCCCACTCGAGCCATTATTTTAATATTATATTCTCTCCGTCCGCTTCTAAGGTATTCATTTTATTATTTTTGGTGTCCGCTTCAAAGGTATTCATTTCACATATTTAGTAAAAAAGTACATAATACGGCCCACCACTTCCATCTAATACAACTACCCACTTTACATATAATAATAATACTCCTTAATCCACGTGCAAAAAGTAAATGGATACCTTAGAACCGGACGGAGGGATTATTTAATAATTATAATATAATATAATTAAATAATATTTATTTATTTATATTATTATTAATAATATTAATTAATAATTATTATTATTGTCGAATTTTATCGAGTCGAGCTAACAAAACGAGTATAAGACCAGCTCGAGCTCGAGTAAGCACGAATCGAGTCGAGCTCAAATTTTAACGAGTCGAGCAGAGCTTTCGAACTACTCATTTCGTTGAACATCACTAATTGTAACCTAAAAAATATAGGCCAAATGAAGTAAAAAATTTGGATCGAATAGACAAAAATATATACTGAATTGATACAAAAAATGAATCGAATAGAGATCATTAAAAATCCAAAAAATATAGACTGAATAG
The DNA here is from genome assembly GCA_023678885.1 of Pogostemon cablin. Classification (NCBI taxonomy): domain Eukaryota; kingdom Viridiplantae; phylum Streptophyta; class Magnoliopsida; order Lamiales; family Lamiaceae; genus Pogostemon; species Pogostemon cablin. Next base: position 12,583,186 of record CM042961.1, on the reverse strand, counting down.
AGTAAAAAAAAACTTAGGACTAATACACAAAAAAGTTGGCCGAATAGATATCATTAAAAACCTAATAAATATAGAACAAATAGAATAAAAAACTTGGGACGAATACACAAAAATATAAGCTGAATAGATAAAAACATTGGCCGAATATATATCATTAAAAACTAAAAAAACATAGAATACATAGAATAAAAATTTTTTGGACGAATATACAAAAATTAGGTCTAATAGACAAAATAAAAATTGAATCAAATAGAGATTTATAATTTAAAATAAAATAAAATAAAATAACATATATATGAATTGAATAAAAAATTTTAATCCAATAAATAAAATTTCGGTCACCAACAATAGATAAGAGCATTATTTGAATGAATATACAAAGTGAATAGAAAAAACGTATTTTCTTTTGAGCGGATTAAAAAAATATTATAAGTTATTTAAAATTAATTATTTTGGAATGATTTTCAAATCTTTTCTAAAAAACGGTATCATTTGAAATCATTCTAAACTTAAGTAGTGTAGTAATAATTTTACTCAACTAAGTGAGTCACCTCTTATATATACTCCACTTATATTAAACATAAATACATGTGTTAGTTCTTCGTTCAAATAAATTAAAAATTATACTTAATAAATGACTTGTTCAGACAATATTTAACTAATCATGGGCACAAATTGCAAAAAACTCGAATGAGAAATTTTCTTTTATTTTTTCTTAATTCCAATTTGATATGAGTAGATTGTGCTCCCTTGTTCTAACCTTAGCTTTCTATTTTTTAACTTTATAGTTAGACATGTACGGAGGTTCTTAACGCCGATTTCAGTTCCCGAAAATGTGAAATCGGAACCGAATCAATCTTATGCCAATTTCGATTCGGTTTTGAAATCGCCGGTTCCGATTTTCTTTTTTGCTTTTCAGCATAAAAACGTTAAAAAAAGTTGAAAACCGGCGATTCAAACCAGAACACCAGTTTTTTCCAAGGAATGAGGAACCGGAACCGAATCGAAATATATTCGATTTCGATTCCATTTTTTTAGATTCCCTGGTTCGAACCGCCGGTTCTAATTTTTTTTGTGCATATCTATTTATAGTTTCATAAAAGAAAATGACAATTAAATTATATCTCCACGTTAATACATTTTAATTTAGAATTATCACCATTTCTTTTCATACATAATATTTTTACAATATTTATTATTTCAAAATATCAAATTACTTTTAAAAAAAAGGAATTTTTTCTTAAATTACGTTTGCACAGTAAATATATAAATGAAAATGAAATCAGGTGAGCAATAAAATTAAATGGTGGTTATTCCACCATTATAATCAGTTATTTGAAAATCGAACTGGACCGGCCGGTCGAACCGGTTAAATCGGGAACTGGTGCCGGGACCGGTCCGGAACACCTATGTAACCGTTTTTACAATTGAACCGAAAAGAACCGGTTTGAACCAGTCGGAACCGAAAATTTGGTAAAATCGATGAACCAAAAAATTGCCGGTTTAATGTATAAATCTGCATTGATTCCAAAAAAAATCAGAACCTAATCTGTTTGAACCATTCAAATCATCGATATTTCAGAAAAAATAGGAGTTTCAAAGACAATAATTCAAATTCAATTGATCGAAAGAAACATTGAAAAATTAAAAACCCTATCTTCACGCCAAAGCCGCCTCCATGAACGCTGCTCCAACGAAGAAGACACTGTAGGCTCCAAAGCCTCCTCCACAAATCGTTATTCCGACGAGAAAGACACTTTAGGTTGACCAATGATTGTTGCCGCCTAAGCTATTCCCATCGATGGAAGAATTGGTGTAGCCTAGAATCTTCGATCAAAAGTAGCAAAAGGGATGAAGAAGAATATCATAGCTAGCAAAAATGGTGCTTAAAAACCGCTTCAAAGAGAGAAACTAATTCTGTGAAACTGAGAAATCGTTGAATGATAAACAGGCTGATGTTTTGGTATGCCCTAGTTGTTACTTTATTTTTAAATAGATTGGATTTAAAATTGGGTCACTTTTTATATTTTATTTTCTAATCTAATGCTCTTAATAATGGGTTGGGCTGGGCCCTTAAATTAAAAAACATGAATAAATTTTATTTAATTAAGTTTTAAGTGTGAATTTTATTTTTCGGTTGAACCTCCCGGTTCGATCGGTTAAACCTCGAACCGTTACCTTCACCGGTTCGAGCTCCAATCTGATTTTCAAATCACTGATTATAATAATATTTTATATATCCACATACCAAAACTGTCTTTATAGGGATAGAAAATTTCAAATCTTGGGGAGTTAAGTGGCTAATCAAGTTGTGAAAAAGGTTGCAATAGAGTCACAAAAATGAATAATAATAGTTAAACCCAAATGTAACTTTTAAAATTAATTTAAGGAAAAATAGATTTTTTTCGTCCGCTAACTTTCATTCATTTTGAAATTAGTCCATTAACTTTTTTAATTTTAAAATTAGTCCATTAATTTTATAATAATTTTGAAATTAATCCATTAACTTCATAAAATTCAATATTTCGGTCCTTTGACCTGCTATGGCAGGTCATTTGAATATTTTCACCCCCAATTAATGTATATCATATTTTTATTTAACCAATTTTATCTCACTTTTCATTTTTCACTTCTGTATACCAAACAAACAATATTAATCTCATTACTAAAGTGGAGCAAATTTGATCAAATAATACTTCCTCCGTCCGCTCGAAAGAGTGTCTTTTTTTTATTTTGATTTCGTTCCAAAGAGGGTCACTTCCTTTTTTACATACATGAGATCCACACACACCCACTAATGCAATTAAAATATGAGATTCACACTCCCACTAATACAACTACCCACTACACATTAAATAACAATACTTTTTAATCAACGTGCACAAAAGCAAAATGCCCTCTTTTGGGCGGACATAGAGAGTATAATATAAATTCTTAGTGGAGGCTATTTTTTTTAAAATAGTATATATATACTCCCTCCGTCCCAACTTCAACTTCACACTTTCCATTTTGGTCCGTCCCAAATTCAACTTCATACTTCCATAAAAGTAAAAAGCAACAAACTAATATCCCTCTAACAAACTTTAATTTCAAATTTGCCATCACCTTTTTAACATACATAACATACTTTATTATTTATTTATTACCCAAAAATACCATACTACCCTCAAAAGTAAGTCAAAAAGTGACTTTTCTTAAACTCTGTATCTACAGTAAACGTGAACTTGAATTTGGGATGGAGGGAGTATATATTTTACATACTCCCTCCGTCCCATTTTCATCTTCATATTTACTGTTCGCACGCAAATTAAGAAAAGTCACTTTTTGAGTAACTTTTGGGGGTTGTTTTGTATTTTTAGGTAATAAATAAATGATAAAGTATGTTATGTGTGTTAAAAAGGTGATGGCAATTTTGAAATTAAAGTATATTAGAGGGATATTAATTTTGTACCTTTTCCTTTTATGGAAGTATGAAGTTAAAATTGGGACGGACCAAAACGGAAAGTGTGAAGTTGAAGTTGGGACGGAGGGAGTATTTTTTATTTTTATTTTTTAGAATAACCTGCTAATGACCTGTTGAAACGGACGATTTTGTTGAACTTGGTAAACATGATGGACGATTTCAAAATTTTCAAATATAATGAACGATTTTCAAAATTCTGCAAATATAATGGACGATTTTCAAAAAGTAAAAAATTTATAAACTAAATTTAAAATTGAGCAAAATTAGCGGACAAAAAAATCTATTTTTCCTTAATCTAATTATGAGTATGTAAAATAAAAGAAAAATAACATGTAGGTAGAGCAAACTTTAATCCGTAATTCCAGAGAGATAAAGCCAAAGTCTTATCACACAACGTACGAGTTTTCTGTTTTTTCAACTTGTTCCATCTTTTCCTATAAAACTTTAGTAATAAAAATTCTAGTAATAAAATGATGCTGCCGACAGAATGTACTAGGGCTTTGCAAGGGAAGAGAATTTGGGATTACTGTGAAATTTTTAGTATAATATAATATGATAGAAAAATTGGCTGGCTAATAATATTAATGGAATTTGAGTTAGAGATATATATGTAGTTGAATTTTTTTATTGTAATTTTTTTATAGTGAAATTATATAGAGTTTTATGGGAATAATTTGAGAGATGAAACTTGCATCAGTGTATGTTTTCGAGCACGCCTTGTCCCTAGATTCGATAGACTTCGAAATTTGTATTCTCTCAGTCCCAAATAATTTTTACTTATTTAATATATGTATCAGTGGGAGTTTAGACTCTATATTTTAATTGTATTAGTGGATATTAAAAAAAAAATGGACTCTTTGGGTGTGACGCTTAAAACAGAAAGAATTGACTCTTTGAGTGAGACGGAGGAAATACTTTTTAATATTAAATGTCGATTCTTTTAATTTTTGGAAAAAAAAATTTCTTACTCAAACATTAATATCATTTATATTTCAACCACACTATCATTAAATAAATAATAATATTCTTTAAATAAAAATATTATACTCTTAAATATTTGGTGTATCCAAATATCAAGAGGCGAACCCTTTCTCAAAAATTTGAATTTAATTAAGAAAATTCTATTATGACTTGATTGGATTTAATTCCATGGGCTCTCCTTTCAAAACTCGTGTGAATGATTATGAAATAGTCTACTTTAAATTGTATCTCTATTTAACTAATTTTAATAACTTGTGCAAGGGAACACATTAAAATGTTCATTTCTTTTAATAACTAATTTAAATGTTCATTTTTCTTTTTTATTTTATTTTATGAAACTTAATTTATTTAAAATACATTAAAGTCCACTTACATATTAAAAAAGACACATTAAGATATAAAACTGTAATATATTTCAATATTTAAATTATAAAAAGGAAAACACACACCATATACTCAATATTCTTCCTCAATCCAATGATAAGGCTTACACTTTTTAATTTGGTTTGTATCAAGTTAAGATTTATATTACTTTTTTTTAGTATAGGACTCACACAAAATAATTAATTATTATATACTCCCTCCGTCCCGCTCAAAGAGAATATTTTACTTTTTGCACGTGGATTAGGGGCCAGTTGACTCTTCTCAGATTTCGTGCTCTTGGGATGGATTAAGAAGATTATTATTTAATGTGTAGTGGGTAGTTGTATTAGTGGGAATGTGAGCTCAAAGAGAATCTTTTGCTTTTTGCACGTGGATTAGGGGCCAGTTGACTCTTCTCTGATTTCGTGCTCTTGGGATGGATTAAGAAGATTATTATTTAATGTGTAGTGGGTAGTTGTATTAGTGGGAATGTGAGCTCTATATTTTAATTGTATTAGTATGGAGTGTGAATCCCATGTATATAAAAAAAGAAAGAAAACTCTTTAGGTGAGACGCCGAAATAAAAAAAAACCCTCTTGAAGAGGATGGAGGGAGTATGAGGCACACATACAACACTATACAGCTACCCACTATACATTAAATATTACTCTTTTCCCATTACCCATTTTTTTATGTTTTAAAACTTAAAGCATGTGGACCAAAAAAATGTAATCAAATTTCAGGATACATTTTCCCATTTATTTTTGTGTCAATTTAATAAAAGTGAAAGCACAAGGCCCAATAAGTATATATGAGACTTCTGAACATATGGCAAAGACCAATCATATGTATTTAACAAGCCCAACTATTAAATTTAGGCCTTTAAACAGGCCCAACTATTAAAAGTAACGGCCATTTTTCTATTGTCAGCCTAATAATTATTGTATTTGATATTTTAAATTTAGACAATAACTTGGATAGAACATTACATCCATGACTCTTAGTTCATTTATTGTTTTATTCTTAAAATAAATTTTTTATTTTTTGATCTTGGTGTATTTTTATTTTCATTGTAAAGAACATTTAAAATTTTATGAGGTCGGCAAATATCCACCCGACAAGATTTTATTCTTGGGCTTTCCATAAAAGGTCTCATGCTAGAGAGAGTTTAGTCTACAATTATAAACATATATAGTCATCACCATTTCTGATCAATGTGGGACTTCGGTTGCTACTCAATCAGCAAACTTATGGTTCTTTGTATCGTATTCACTGTTTTCTTGAGGTGATTGCCCCAGTTTTTCAAGATATATAAACAACCATGTGATAAGTGTTTATCTTCCATCGTTTCCTAGCTAATTTATATGGAGTTAGTCATTTGTAAACCGAGTTTACATTAAACTCTTGTAAATTCTGTGATTCCCATTAATTTGAACACATTTGCAATAAATAGGTATAATATATATAGGATTGAAAAGTGGATCATAGGGTTTATACCGTGAACACAGTTTACACAAGTGTTTGTGATTTATATGAAGAGGTAAATAAGCAAGCTTATCATTCTTTCATATCACAATGATTCCTTATACTCCCTCCGTCCCAAAGATATTGACACACTTTCCTTTTTGGGTTGTCCAACAGAAATTGACATATTTCCTTTTTAAGGATATGGGACCCACACAAAAACTATTTATTTATTTACATGGGTCCACACAAACATCACACTCACCACTAATACAACTACCTACTACACATTAAATATTATTTCTCTCACTTCACTTTACATTAATTTATTATACTTCTTAATCTCCGTGCCCAAAAAAAATGTGTCAATTTCTCCGGGACGGAGGGAGTATTAACTTATCTTATACGATATCATGATCATATGTAGAATGAATGTGGGGATCTTCATTGGTGGTGGTGTAAAAGAATCTCTGGTCTTCAAGAAATAAATTTTGGAGAAAGAAATCGTGCAAAAGGGAGACTGAGTCGTTTGGTTCGAAAATGCGAGGATACAATTAGACTCGTTTGATGAGTCTTCTTGAATGTTCTTTAGACTGTGTTCCAGTTAAATGCAATTAATTCTTTCAACGGATGACCAAGTTGATTTCGCGGATTTAATATTTGTACTCATCATATTTCTTACAGCTTTGCTAAGTTTAATACGTGTGCCAATTAATGGGACGGCTATTTATACCCCCAAATCTATTAAACGAACCCCAATAACTTATAAATTTAAAATATATTTATATGAGAAAACGTAAATACCCTTTTATGAATAAATTATTATATAGATCCAATTGAATTTCTAAATGCACCCAATTGTTATAATCTAAACCACGATGAACTCTCGTTCAAAGCTAAAAGTGGGTCAAGACAAACCGCTCTGCCAAGTATTTCTGTGTGGACGGGAATTCCTCCGACATCAGCTACAGCTTCGTGATCCCCAAGAACATTCTTTTCAAGGAAGACAACAACATGGCCACCCACTTCTGGCCAATCAAGGTGCCCTATTACAGAAGTGAAAATCCCTAGGCAATTTTGTGTGCGGAGTATGTGGTTGGTAATTATTTAAGGGAAAGAATTAAAGCCAACATTCCATTTAATTTATATACGCACACCACAAATTCATGTAACGAAATGTTCATGGCATGAGGATCCGAGCAAACATGTACATGATCGGGCCATGTGAACATTAAAAACCTTCAAGATTTGATGTTGCAACATTTGCGAGCGCGGTTGAAGTCGATCCAAAGCCACACGGTCAACTTACAATTTTACACAATGAAAGTTTTTTTTTTAATTTTATTTTGTGATTAATTAGTTTTTCTTTAATTTAAGTATAATTAATTAAAAGAGTATATTTTTTAGCAACGGAATTTACCAATGGAATTCAATTCGTTGGTAGTTGCCAATGGATTAACAATTAAAATAACAATTTTCTTTTAGCAATGGAATGTCAACATATTTATTCTCTATTCTACCAACGGATTGAATTCCGTTGGTAATTGCTAAGTGAATCTTTATATAAATTACGGGGAATTTTTAGCAATGGATTATCAACGGAATTGATTTTTCCTTGCTAAATAATTATCATCCACCACTTTACCAACGGAAATTTACCAACTGATTCCGTTGCTAATCCGTTGGTAAACAAATTTAACAATGGAGTTAAGACTTTTACCAACGGAATATTCCGTTGGTAAAAAATAGTTTTTTTGTAATGATGTTAGATCGGAGAATATCTAACTGCCCATGAGTAAGAATTGCAAAAATGCCAAAACTAGTGTGTGCTCAGGGACACCGTGCGCACAGATACTCTTTAATATTAAATAGTATACCCTTTAGTATAAAAACGTGTACTTTTTTTTTGAAAAAGTAAACATATAATAATGAAAGTGTATACTATTTAGTTAAAAATGTTGTACCCTTATTAATTAAAGTGTATGTCCTTTAAAATAAAATATTATACCATTATTAATTAAAATATATGCCCTCTATACCAAAATATTGTATCCTTATGTATCTTGTGTATCTGGAGACAAGAGACCCGCCCTGCAAAAACTTGAAAGACAATATTCTTTCTTTTTTTTCTACCTAAATTTCAAATGGCCTGAATAAATGGTATTTCCTCCATCCTAATTAATTTCAACTTCACACACATTTCATTTTAATTTGTTTTAATTTTATCTTCACACTAAAAAAATACACATTAACTGTTATCCTCGCAACACAGTTTAATTTCAAAATTATCATTCATTCTTTCCATCCATAACATATTTTACGATTTATTATTTATTACACCAAATGCTAAATTAACCTTAAAATTATGTATATTTTTTAATTTGCATGTGTACAAGATGAAAATGTAATCGATTTAGTAATAAAGTTAAATTGTTGGTTATATATCCACAAACCAAAACGGCTTTATAAGGTAAATTGAAAATTGCAAATCTTGGGGAGTAAAGTGCATGGCGAATATGATCAAGTCGTTAAAAAGGTTGCAATATAGTTACAAAAAATGAATAAAAATATATAGTACTTAAATGAAATGAAATTTTTACAATTAATTTAATTAGGAGTATGTAAAAATAAAAGAAAAATAACGAGTCACATTTGGCCCACGAGAAAAAAGAGAAGTATTTGATCGATAATTTCAGGGAGAAAAAGCCAAAGTGTTATCATAGATTCATACAACGTACGAGTTTTCTGCTTTTCTTCATGTTCCATCTTTTCATAAAAGGAATTTTCAATGGCAAAAGCTCCTCCGTCCCAAAAGGACACACCGTGCCTCCATGAGAACATAATTATCCTCCTCCATATTCTATTTAAACCAATGTATATATGTTTTTTTTAATAAACGTATAGTAATTTTTTATATTCAATTTTTATTAAACAACTAACATATAAATTCATATTTATTAATGTATCTAGATAGTATATTTTTAGTTATTGACATATAATTAAGTTCTGTACGAATAACAAATGTCATTACAGAAGTAATTAAAAAATAATCCTTTATTTAATTTCATAACTAAGGTAAACTGGTAAAATTAAAATCTCGAAAAATATTTCAAGGTTTATAAGATATTATTATTATTATTATTTTCCAAAATATAATTACTCTTTACTCTTTCTGAAATGAAATACTCACCATGTCCATTATATATATTTGGGTTTAAAAACAAAGTATCTTGTGAGACTGTGTCTAAAGTATGACATATTATGATGTATAAATTCATTTTTTTTGACACATAATTACATAAAGTATGATTTTTAATTGGTAAAATTTTATTTTAAGATTGTAAAAGTGTGATTCAATAAAGTATGATGAGTGATTAAACATCCTTAAAATCAAACTTCAATAAATTACACGTCACATTTAAGTGAATAATACTATAACTATTTTAAAATCATATTTTAATTAGTCATAATTTAAGGAGGTTTGGAGATAGAAGGGTGCATGGATACTCGGTGAACTAACTATTAACTATACTAATAACTAATTTTATTCGATAAAAAAATAATCATAATTTAAATATTTTATTATAATACATTTTCTATTCTACAATTATACTTTAATAATAGATAGATTTATCCGTCTCATGACTAGTTTCAAATAAACAAATCTCAACAGAGACCGATATCTTTTAAAATTTAACATTCTCGGCCTTTAAATTATCTTAACTGTTAGGAATTATCAAACTTGATTTCATACTTTAGTAAATAATTTGATGTAATTTCTCTTCTACTCTTTCATATTTTAAATTCAACGTCATTGGATATATAGTTAAACCCTATGAATTCATGCACAGAAAATTTTAAGTAAAACCATTGGTCACTTTCAAATTAATTCTTAGTCAATCAATCGTAAAATTTTTACAAATTTAATATATTGATACAAATTTCTTACGAATTTATCTTCTACAGTTCTACTGTTTTAAATTTTAAATTTACTGTCATTTATTTATAATATATTTATTTTTGTGTCACTTTCAAATTAATTATATATGAGATTCAGAACATCTTGCAAAGGCCCAATCATCTGATGTCATGGATCATCAAATGACCATATCTGTAAGCTAAGAATATAGTCGGCATAATTTGGGCCTTTAAACTGGCCCAACTATTAAAAGTAAAGCCGTTTTCTGTTGAGAGCCTAATAATTATTGTATTTGATTTTTAAATTTAGACAAAAACTTGGATAGAACATGACATCTATGACTCTTAGTTCATTTATTATTTTATCTATAAGATTTATTTTTTATCATTTAGATTCAGTGCCAGCTAATTTTTATTGCATATTGTAATTTTTTTTTTGTTATAGTTCATATAATGTTTTATTCTTATGATTATAATTTGATTTTATAAAATCTAGTGATTATATATTATTTTATTCTTAAAATAATATTTTCATTTTTTTTATTTTGGTGTTACTTCCCATGTTATAAAAGTACCATAATTTCATTGTAAAGAATATTTAAAATTTATTCACTATCCATTAAATATTATTCCTTCCGTCTCATTATAATTTTTACACTTTCTTTATAATTACAAAGAAAATGTAAAAATTATGGTAGGATGGAAGGGGGTATATTTTTAATTTACACCTAAAAAAGTAATGAATAAGAAAATGGAATGTAAAATATAAGTTATGATAAGGAGCGAAGAAGTTTGTTTCTTTCAAAATAAATTTAACTTGTATGATCATGAGAATAATTACATAGAAGAACTATTATCATTTTTTTTCAAAAAATTAAAATCATTTTAAATCAACCCAATATTAATTAATAGTATAATACTAATAAAAACAATACTTAACGCGTTTATTAAATTAAAAAAAAATGTAGAGAAAAAGTTCGAAGATTATGTTAGCATGTTACGTAATTTTCAATCATAAACGTGGAAATATCTCCACTGTTTCTGTAATTTGTTGACGATTTCTGGCATTTATTTTATTTATACCGCTAATATGTATATGTAAATTAATTTTTATAGTTAATTGATATTAATTAAGGTAAAAATTTATGTACCCGGGACATACCTGTTCCCATGTGAACATAAGAATTTTAAAATTCTTGTGTTTACATAGGACACGGTGTGTCCTCGAGGCACAGAGAACCAACTCATTAATTAATGATTCCTACTGTGCTGCTCAAGATGTAAAAGTGTACCGGTTCATTTAAGCCATTAAATATTGTTAATTGAATCTCACCTTAAATTAATTAATTTAAAAAAATTAAAAAATATAAAAATACTTTAAATTTAACCTATAAAGAAGTGCATCAATGCAACCCTAAATCACTCTTAATTTCTACATTTATATATAAATGTAATCAATATATCAAACTCAAGATTCCTAAACGTACAAGTGCATGCATTAATATAATTTTCTTGCTGTGGTAATTGCTTATTAAATAAATATGTTTTTATCATGTACGTACAGCCACATATTGTTAATTATAAATATAATTTAGTTAAAATTTCTAGTATGTCTTTGCATTCAATTCATTAATGAATTAAATATGTTCATTTTCGTAATTATATTTTCAATTAATTTATATTTATACCTTCTAGCAATTTCATATAGCCTATAGGAAACAGCCGTATCAGTATGTAAACTTAACCGTGTCCTTAAAAATTCGAAATTATAAAAATAAATATTATACTCTAAAAATATTAAAAAAAAATAAATTTAAGATATAAACCAGTTGCAACGTCAACCTGGTTTACCTAATTGTCTCTATAATTAAGAATATACCAACAATAATACATCTCATACATACTCTTGTTGAATTAAATAGGTAGGATGAGTAAATATTATGGGGTTATTTTCGGTAATTTCTCTCAAGTAAACACTTATCCATTTTGATTAATATATGTGGAGGCAGAGTCAAATTAAATATTTGTTTGCCGATAAAATCAGTTGCACGCAATTTTGCCATAACAATATATATATATATATTCCATATAAATCCACACATGTCCACGGACATATTCCTCCCCCAGCGGGCCCACACCCCCAAACCCCCAAAACCCACCCCCAAACCCACACATCAAATGTGTCATGTACATGCATCCAGCATCGACATCATCATATAATCAATTCCACATCAAAACTTATACTCCCTCCGTCCCAACAAGTATTTCACGTATTGTATAATTCCTAGTTTATTTTTTTAGAGGTTATTTAAAATATTAAAAAGAAAATATTTTAAATAAGAAAATTCGATTTTTTAGATATTGTTCGAATAGATTTATTTTTTTTAAAAGAACAGCAAAAATTATTTATTTCAAAAGTATTATACCGGCCACATTTATATTCAGCTAAATAAAACCTGTTTATAAGTTTAAGTAATTATAATACCGTATTTAAATTTAACAATTTGAATTTTATTATTTCAATTAATTGTAAATTAAATCTATATTAATTTTTTGTGCACTCTAAGAATCACCTAAAAATTTTATTTGAATTTTTATACTTTAGTTAAACATTAATTATTTATTGTAGAATATTTAATTTTTAAATTTAAAAATTTAATAAGAAAATATAATTGATTAACACTCTCTTGTGAGATGTGTCTACTTATTACTAAAGTATGCTTAGTTAATGTATGTTAAAAATGAATAATATTATAATACCTTAAAATTATACTCATATATCCTTTAATACATTATTCATCATACTTTTGAAAATATATTTTAACAATCATTAAGCATATTTAATTTATATAATAATCATACTTTAACATATCTCATAAACTGTATCGTAGAAACAACACTTTATAAGAGACCTTGTCATTTTATAAATCTAATAAATAGTATTTTAATTTTTTTAACATAATTAAAAATAAAAAATATATTCAATGCTTTAAAATAAAAAAATATAAAAATAAAAACAATGAGTATACAGCGTTAAGGAATCTTAGTTAAATAAGTATAATTAAAACAATCATCATTTAATTAATACAGATAAGAGTAATTAAATTAACCAATTACTAGTCAACATATTAAAAATTAAAATTCAACACTTTATGCGATGTTGACACGTGTATATATTTTCACAAATATAATAATAAAATTATTTCTCAATTATATATATATATATATATATATATATATATATATATATATTAATTAATTATAATTGAGATAGTATCTATTTCATTCCACTATGCGTATGTGTGCGTATATATGCTGTGGATTAAGAAATACTATTAGTCTACGAATGAGCAACTATTTCAACGTTAAGAAATGAGAACATTTTTTAAATTTAATTTAAATAAATAATATTGAAAAACTACTCTATAAATACTCTCTCCCCCATAGGCTTCATTTGCTCATCACAAGTTGTTCAGTATTACCCTTTCACATACATAATTCAATCATGTCTTCAAAACCAATTTCCGCCAGATCCAAACCCGGGGTTCTTCCGGATCCAAACCCGGAACGGATGCACTCATTGCTCATGTTTATAACCACCAAACCACCCAAAAAAGAGTACTGATTATAACCACCAAACCACCCCGAAAAAAGAGTACTAATATCTTTGGCAGAAGTGAAACGGAAACAAAGGCAGGCCCGAACCCGTGCACATAGGCCACCACCCGGATTTATGGATCCAGCTAGATCCAGAGAAGCATTATTATATAGGTATTATGTTTGAAAATTGTGTCGGATTATAACTAATTATGTTGTAACCGTTTATTTGATCTTCCAAAATAATATTGTTGTAATTGTTGTTTGGGATTCTCTTTTGTTTTTGTTTAAATAAATCTTTTTTTCCGGTATGATATGAAATATTTAGTATTATTTTACTTTGTAAATAATGATTTCTGTGATCGTCGGCCAACACCACCGACGCCGCCGCATGATGCCAACCATAAACGGTAATCTGCGTCGCGTAAAATCGCAGCGCCGATCACCGCTGTTCTCTATGTCGTATCGTCGCAGCAAAGCTACTGATCCGCCGCTCGACGCCAACTTTTCGGCGGTGGTGGAAAGAGAGGCAACTTTTATTTAAATTAAAATGTTGAAATTTTTGGAAATCTGGAAAGAGTAAACTCAAATTATATTTTATTTTTACTTTAAATAGAAAAAAACTGACTGTAATTAATAACTTAATAATCTTAAGTTTTAATTAATATTAAATTTAACAACTCATAATATTTCAAGACTTACCCAATACATTTAGTGTTATTATATTTTTTTAAACTTATGCACATTAAAATAAGTGAAGAAGAAAAGAAGGAATGAAAGATTATTAATTAATTAATTAATAAAGAAAGAGTCCACCTGCGAAATGGAATATTCAGGTTTGGTGTGACATTTATATGAGTCGCCAATGATAAGAATTGCCGCGATTTCGTGGGACCCCCTGTCATACATAAGTCATAACTAAGGTGTTCTCGATCAAATGCAATTTGTTTATAATATAATAATATTATCTCTATTAAGTAACTGCTTTACTTAACCATTTTTTTCTATATTTAGGAAAGTTGTTTAAGCGAGTCAGAAATGTAATTTCTTTTATTTTTACTTAAAAATTTCACTAAAAAAATCGGAAATACGGTCTCGCACAAGACTCACTCAAAATTTAATTGAAAATTTGTTAAAAACCGGTTAACAAAGTATATAATATTTTTATTCATTATTATATTATGAGTGTATATTGGATGCACCCTGGTGCAAGGGTGCACTCATACATGTATGATTTTTTATTCTATTTTGTATACATATTATTCTATTTTGTATACGTGTTTTTGTAATAATTGTATACTTTTTTCACACTAAATTTTTCATTAAAAAAATTAATATTCATATGTGTATAATTTTTTATTCAATAGTGTATACATGTTTTTTTAAAAATTGTACTCCCTCCGTCCCGGGTATTTTTACCCGTTTGTACGGGCACAGAGATTAAGACGCTTTATTTTTTAATATATAATGTAAGAGAAAGTATGGATAAATTAGTAATTTAAAAAGAAAAGGTGAATAAAGTTATTGGGAATGATGAATAAAGTGTAAAAAAGTAATTAAAATTGTTGGGATTGTAAAAAGTAAGTAATAAAATTTATGTATTTTTACCAAAAATAGAATGGGTAAAAATACGTGGGACACCCCAAAATGGAAAGTGGGTAAAAATACGTGGGACGGAGGGAGTATATTTTTTACACTCAATTTTTCATTAAAAAAACTAACAATTAAATTGTATACATTATTGCTCATAATTATATATGTTTTTGGTTATATTTGTATTTGAGTGTATCCTATCTTAGGGTGCACCCGGATGCACACTATAATTAGTCTTATATTATTATGTTTTTATTTATTATTGAATAAGTTCTAAACGTGCATGGTGCAGGAAAATTGATCTTTTTTTAATTATTCAACTTAAAATTTTTAAATATCTCCCTTTTATATATCCCTTGTGTATCTAATTTAAATAGACGCTAGGAAAATTTAAAATCCCTCAAACCTTAATTTTAAATTTTAACTACAATTAATAATTAATGTTAAAAATAAAATTTTAGAATTGATCTGATGATACGATTTCTTTGAAAATATTTTACATTTCTTTGGAATTAAAAAATGAAAAACACGAAATATCAATAAGATTACTTTCCTTTTCTACAATTTGTATACATCTGAGATAAAGTAATTTGTTGACTTCGTCCCATCTGCATGTGACCATTTCTCTTTAATATTCTTTAAAGTTAGTTATGGTTTCTTGCGCCTCGTAAACAAGGTATGCAAAAGATAAAATATTTTGTTTTAAAAGATATACATTTTAATTAATAAAACTAAAATTTTATTATAAAATCCGTTAAAATAAAAATAGTATAAATATTTGAATAAAAAAATTCTTACAAAATCAATAATATACACTTAACACTTAAAATGATACCACTTTAAAAAAAATGTAAGATTTTGGGCAGGTGTACAAAGTACACGCAAGCTTTTGCGTTCTTTAAAATATGAGCATATAAAAAGTGAAATGAATTAAATAATTTTGTTGACTTGATTTTCTTAATCGGATAAATACAAAGGGTGTTGCGTGTATAATTATTTGGTCTCGATCGATAGTCAAAAGTCTAGACAGCATTAATGAATACACAACATATTAGCCGCACTTTGGCATCATAAAAAGAACTGACAGTCGGTTGCTGAAGATCCCAATGTAACATGTATGATAAGTAATCCATAAATAAAATCTCAAATTTTATTTTAGAATTGATATTATTTTAAAATATATATACTACTCCATGTGTTATTATATCATAAGTATCCATTATTAAATAAGCTACAACAAAAGATGTAACAACCAATAATTTTAGGTGCAACCGTTTCCACATAGTCAATATTAGCAAAACTCTTTTATACAGGAGTGGGCAACAAATTTTTAAAATCGCAAAAACTGATCTAGCCGATCGCATTACACCTCACTTAGTGTTTTTTCACCTAAACTGCGGTTAATTTTATTGGAGAAAATCGCATCGCTTGAATGATGCAATTTCGATTTTCATCTAAAATACACCGCACCGCACTCTATTATTTAAATTATAAAATTAAATATATATCATGTATACATATATAATTATGTATTATTGAAGAGATAAAAAGATAAACACTAATTTGGATTAAGAAATAATTTTGATAAAAATTTGCTTTATGTCACAAAGATTATATTATTTGAGTTGATTATGGAGTTCAAATTATAATTTCATATCTTTAATATCTCATAATCTAATTTGATCATTGTTATAATATTTTATTTCTAATGGTGAAGAACACTTTAAATTAAGCATGTACACGTATTTATTTTTTTATACATCCATATATATTGTATTGTTATGTAATATGTTAAATTTTAATCGTCAAATCGCAAAATCGCATTATAAAATTTACTCGATAAATCGCAATTTGAATCTAATTATCAAATCGAACCGCATATAACAATGCAATTTAGATTTTGTCGAAACTGAAAAACCGCACCGTGCACACCCTACTTATATCCGTTTAGAAAAATAATTATGGAAATTCCAATATTTCTCTTAGTTTCTTAAGTAACACCTCTATTAATTTTAGGCTTTGTTTGATTTGTAAAAGAAAAGATAATATAAAATATTTGGTAAGAAGAGTCCATTTGCTCACCTTCTTCCAAGTCGATGTCATGGACAGCTAGTTCATGTGAATTGAAAATTGTCATCTGTTACATATGGAACACTCTAGAATGTGTTTAAGCCCCAGGAATAGCTCAAGTGGTAGAGGGGATGATGGAAAAGCCTTCCAGCTGAGCTTGGTTGCTGCAGGGTGGGGGTTCGAATCCTGTCTTTGGCATGGATTTGGCCCCTTGCAAGCACAAGTTTAATAGTGAGTCCTCCCTATAAACCACTTGAGGCACATCTTGCGATTTACCTCCTCCACCAATCCCCGCACAAGTTTAACAGTGAGTCCTCCCTATAAACCACTTGAGACACATCTTGCGATTTACCTCCTCCACCAATCCCTACGGCAGGGGCGGTGGGGGCCCCTAATGGTGGGGTACACCATTTTTTTTAGAATGTGTTTAAATAAATAAATAATATATTTAGGTTCCACACATACATACACTTATTCACACGTACGAACTAAATACTTACTCGTTAAGAGATCGATGCCATATTTTAAAATCAGAAATTTAAATAAAAATATTAAAATAAGAGAAACTTCATCTATAAATTACAACCGTTGCCACAATTTTTCATCGCCACTTTCCAATAATTGACATCTCATTTCATTTAATTTCTTGTCATCTCACCCCATAATATGTGAAACTGTCCAGGAAAGTTTTTGTGATGATAAAAAGTGATAAACAATTTAGTAAAATATAATAGTGGCATAGTTGATGAACAATTCATAATATAAATAAAATAAAATAATATTTTTTATAAAATAAAGAGTAATAATATGCTTATTAATTTGATAAAAAAAATATAAGGGAAAAGGGTCATGCATGCCCCCAAACTTATATGAGGGAATCAAATGAACCCTTCATCTTTTATTTCTTTCATTTAAACCCTTTTTGTTTTTATTATGGATCAAGTAAACCCTTTAATTTCTTAAAATAAAACATTGAAGCACTGCCATTAAAAATTATATCAACGGTGTTAGAAGATCAAGGCATGAGAAATTTTTCTATTTCTCTCTTCCTCTCGCCTCTCTTTTCTTAGAACCTTAAAACCTATAATCTCTACTAAATCTAATTCTCTCTCTATTGAGGGGACGGAGGAGAAGAACATGTTCTCTCCAGTGACCTCTCCCGATGGTCACGTCAGCAATCAATATATCATCAACATACAATAATAATATAATGAAATCATCATCCGAGAACTTCTGAACAAACATACAATGATCAGAAATAGTCTTCTGGTAGCCTTGCTCCCCCATTACTGACTCAAATTTCTGATACCACAATCTAGGTGCTTGCTTCAAACCATAGAGACTTTTCTTCAGCTTACACACAGTCTTCTTTTCCTTTCACTTTAAAACCTTCAGGTTGCACCATGTATATTTCTTTATCTAGCTCACCATGAAGAAAAGCAGTTTTAACATCTATCTACTCAATCTTCAAATCAAGGCTAGTCGCCAAACCAAGCACAAAACGGATGCAAGGCATTTTGACAACTGGAGAGAAAATTTCTTCAAAATCAGCTTCCTCTTTCTGACTGAAACCTTTAACAACTAATCTAGCATTGAATCGAGGCTTTGAGGATTGTTCATCTTGTTTTATCCTATACACCCACTTGTTATTCAAAGAATGTTTCCCCTTTGGTAGTTTCACCAAGTCAAATGTGTCATTTTCATGCAAGGATTTCATCTCATCTTGCATTCCTTCCAACCATTCATTCTTGTATTCTCCATGAATTGCTTCTCCATAGCATTCAGGCTCTCCCCCTTCGGTTAAGAGCACATACTGATCATGAGGATACATCCTAGAAGGTGCACGAGCTCTACTGTTTCTTCCAGATGGTTCTTAAACCTCCTGTTCTGGAACATCATATGGTTGCGACTGATTGGTATCCTCTTCATCTTGCAAAGGATGATCGACATGTTCTACTTCAGGCTGATCCTGATTCTTCTCTTCAGCTTCTACTTGACATTGACTGTGAGGAATAATTTTTGAGTTAATCAAGTCATCACCAGGTGTAGAAACTGAGCTATTCGTCTTCTCAATATCTCTTATGATTTGATCCTCAACAAATACAACATCTCGACTTCTGGCAAGCTTCTTCTCTATGGGATCATAAAGTCTATAACCAAACTCATCTTAACCATAACCAAGAAACACACATTGTCGAGTCTTCATATCCAATTTAGAACTCTCATCTTTGGAAATATGCACAAATGCATTACATCCAAAGACCCGCAAATGATTATAGGAAACATCTTTTCCTGACCAGACTCTATCTGAAACATCAAAGTCTAAAGGAACACATGAAGTAAGATTTAAAACATGCAACAGTACTCAGAGCCTCACCCCAGAATGATGAAGACAATCCTACTTCTGATAGCAGACATCTTACTCTCTCGACCAATGTTCTGTTCATCCTTTCTGCAAGCCTATTCAACTGAGGAGTCTTTGGAGGAGTCTTTTGATGTCGGATACCTTGCTCCCTGCAATACTCATCAAAAGGACCAATGTATTCCCCTCTATTATCCGATCTGATGCATTTCAATTTCTTCCCAGTATGTCTCTCAACTAAGGCATGAAACTGCTTGAATGCATCGAGCACCGTTCTTTCATCTTCAATGTGTAGATCCAGGTCTTTCTTGAGTGATCATCTATAAAAATAATAAAATATAAAGCACCACCAAGAGTTTTTATTTTCATAGGACCACAAACATCAGAATAAATTAAATCGAGTATACCTGATGCTCGTGTAGGAGTTGAGGTCCTGAAAGCAACTCGAGTTTGCTTTCCTGCCAAACAGTGAGAGCACTTCCTTAAAGATGCATTCTTCAAGTTTGGAATGAGATTTCTCTTCTCTAAAATCTCCAATCCCTTTTTACTGATATGACTGAGTTTGCTATGCCACAACTCAACTATCCCCTCATTCTTAATTGCATTAATAGAGCCATCAAGTAGCTTTGCTTGCATCAAGTATAATAAGGAATGTTTTTGACCTCTAGCAACAACTAAAGATCCTCTTGTAAGCTTCCACTGACCATCGAAGAACACACTGCAGAAACCTTCATCATCAAGTCTCCCAACAGATATCAAGTTCAACCGAAGATCAAACACGTGCTTCACATTTCTCAAAACTAGTGTAGCACAATTACTGGTCCGCAAACATACATCTCCAATGCCAATGGCTTTAGCTAAGCCATCATCACCCATCCTAACATTCCATTATAACATGTAGGATGTGAACATCTCTCTACGAGATGTGGCATGTATGGATGCCTCACTATCAATCACCCAATTGCTTTCACGAGATGCAAGATTGACAACATCATAATCACGAAATATAATAAAATCACTTGCTGCAGCAGACACTCAATTATTATCTTTTATTTCTTCATTCTTATTTTATTTCCCATTTTCTTTCTTGTCATCTTGCTTGAGTTTTCTACAATTCCTTGCTATGTGTTCTGAAGTTTTACAATTCCAACAATCAATCTTGTTGTGTCTGTTGGATTTACTTCTTCTAGCTTTTTGCTTGCCTGTTGGACCTCTACTATTACTTCTCCCCCTCTTCTCTGTAACCAAAACCTCTGATTGTTGAAAAGAGACATGCGGTTTTCTCCTTGTTTTCTCATTCAAAACGCTGTCCTTAACCAAATTCATTGTAATGGTACCATCGGGGGCTAAATTAGACAAAGAAATCCTGAATGTCTCCCGTGAATCCGACAATGTACCAAGAAGCCATAAGCCCTGTACTTCATCTTCAAACTTAATTTTCATTTCCGACAATTGATTAATAATGCCTTGAAATAAATTCAAGTGATCAGTCATAGGAGTACTATATTTGAATTTCAAATTCATCAACTGCTTGATTAGAAATAACTTGTTGTTCCCAGTTTCTCTAGCATACAGTTGCTCCAACGTTGTCCACAATGTCCGTGCATTTGTTTCTCCACTCACATGGTTCAACACATTATCATCCACCCACTGCCTGATGTAACCACACACTTGACGATGCAATAATTTTCATTGTTAATTTGTTTTACTATCAGGCTTTTTAGCTTCAAATACAGGCGCATAATAATCTTTCACATATAAAAGATCCTCCATCTTGCCTTTCCACACATGATAATTAGAACCATTGAGATTCACCATTCTATTAGTATTGATTTCCATATTCACCACAAGGCACAGAGCAGCAACCCGCTTTGATACCACTTGTTGGGTTTATCGGTCCAGCGGAGCCTAGCCCACTCAATCCACTAACATAATATTGTCTGATTTGGGCCGCCCACTTGCCTGCATGGTTTTACCACTCTGGGCATCACGCTCAAAGGTCTCATGCTAGGGAGAGTCCATCCCTCAATTATAAATCCATCGTCATCCCCACTTCTAATTAATGTGGGACTTTGGTTGATACCTAACCAATATTTCCCCCTCAAACAAAGTCCCGCAGCTAGATCATCCAGTTTGAGGTCCGAAGATCCCACCATTTGCGCGGTTAAGTCTGGGGCCTGGCTCTGATACCACTTGTTGGGTTTATCCGCCCAGGGAGACGGGTCCACTCAATCTACTAGTATGATATTGTCTGCTTTTTTCTTCTTACTTCCCTCAATGACTTACGAGACAAGATAACACCAATTATCAGGCCTACTTGGGCTTTACTAACCTTGTTGGCTATTGGGGTCTTCCCACATATTTGGAAATCCAACCCAACACAAACTTCGAGAAGCGCCGGCGGGTGGTGACAGGTTCTTGGAAACGGAGATGGACTTCAATCGGCGGCGGCGATCCTCCATTTACTGATGGAATCTTAGAAGGAGAAAGCCGGCAAAAAAGAGAGGGAAAAGCTGAGCCATTAATAGAAGAGGATGGTAACTGTCATTTCTCCAGACTCCAGTAGAAGGTCATTTGTATCATGTTTGCAGAGAAGGAGAGTATTCAAGTCTGCAAATTTTTGAGAAACAGATTCATTGTTGGCAGATCTTCTAGGCGGTGGAGGAGATTCAACACACCTTATCAATTGGAAAAGAAAAGGAAAGATCTGAGAATTACTAGCAAACTCAAGGTGACGGTAAAAGAAGGGAATACAGTGATTGCCGGAGCATGAGATAGCAGAAGCACGTATGTTTGCTTTGGGTGTGTTTAGCAAATTGGAAATATTTATTTGAGAAATGTATATTATTTGGGGGTGGGGTAACTTAGTACTTTCACCACATTATTTTTTAGAGTTTGGGTGCCCTAAGTAAAATATCGGGTGGCAATAGTGATGCCCTTTTGTATATAATAATCATAATAATAACAACTATAGTAATGGACGTACGTTCAATTTTGCAACCCTCCTGCTATCGTTGCTCATTTCAACTACATTAAACTTAAGTCCAATATTTTGGCCCTTATTTAATTTTCGGCCCCAATGGAAAGAAATGTCCAATATTAAATTTTGGCCCAAATGGAAAAGTTCAAATACAAGTTTGAAATCTTTCATCACATACTCCATTCTTCTAGCCATTTTTTTTTTTTTATAATTTTCGTTTTTACAATAAGTTGTACCCTAAAAAATAAATAAAAATCACCTCAATTCAATAACACTTCAGAATCCACTATAATTTTAAAAATACAAGTTTTACCTATATATATATATATATATATATGACATACATTATATTTTTTTTATTAAAAAAATATTACTCCATACTATACCTTAAAAAATCAATAAAATTAATAATGATTGAATTTCTTAAACTCTACCCATAATACGGGTGTACGCTATTGCGGGTGAGTATTATATGTATTTCATCTAATCTAATTAGGCAACACTTAGCATGAAATAATCTCACATTTCACCGGAGATTATTTTTACATTTTATTTTATTACTTTTTATTTAAAATATTATTTTATTTATTTATATTATAAATAAATTGTTCATTAAATAATTCAATATACATCTTTTACTTTTCCATTAATGCGAGTAACAGTTTTGATAAGGTGTTGTCATTAGTTTTCTTATGAGACTGTGTATTTTTTTCCAATGTTTAAATTAATCTACATGCATGCGCCTCGTATATGAGGCAAATCCAACTCCATCATTCCATCTTACAAACATCTACGCTAACTAAACCAATGACATTAATTAGATTATAGTCAGATGAAAAATAAAAAGATGCATACAAAAACATTAATATTATTAACTTTCAACAGAGAATAACAGATTGTTTGATTTAAACAATCTTGAGGACTTACGAGTAGTTACAAGTACATGGAAGAAAGTACTCCGACCACATAGTTCAAATAAAATAGGAACAGAAACAGAGGAAACAAAGGCAACCGATAAAATGATCTTAACCGGCGAGCCCAGTTCAAAGAAGAAAAGACACCTGCAAAATGCTGCCATCATTGCCGCGAAAGAAACAAAGAGCGCTGCCACCCCGACACCCAACAGAAAGGGCAGCCGACACAGGAAGTCATCCTCCGAATAACGAGAGGCGAGAAGTGTAAGGAACATCAATATTGAAATAAAAGAAGCCAATGTTGCTATAGCCTGAGATACAGGAAGAATCATGAACATCTTCTCGTTTTGCAAATTTGGGCTCCCTTTATCATTGTAATCCCCAGGCACTGTAAAAGCCGTTGTGAATACAACAGTGACAATGACGGTTGCCAACAGCATGCATGCTTTTGCTGATTGCTTGATCTGTTCTTCGCCTTCTTTCCTCAAGGCATGATGCTCTTTCCAAAACAACTCTTTAGGTGTTAAACCTGCATTAGGTTCAATTGACCCATCAGGTTCTATAAGTGCATTCTTCATTGTTATATACTCTGTTGGAACCATCTTCTCAACATTCTGCAATGAAATCAAGCTAGCTCAATTAGTTTAGTTCTCTTCTCACTTGATTATAATTATTAGGAGTAATTAATAAAAAATATATACCTTGTACCATAGCACCTCCATTTGCATTTGCAGGGCTGCCCCTGGTATAGTATTAAGCAGATTGGGAGGAGGTAACTTTGCAGCTAAATGCAGAATGTTATTCCCCTCATCATCAATGAACGACATCATTAAATCCTTTATTCCACGTAGCTCATAATTCAGATTGAATATTTTCTCCGAACGATTCAAGACTGCAATATGAAATATACTGCGACCCTTGTCATTGGCTTTATATATTAAATCAGGGCATTTTCTGATTAGTTCTACAACAAAGTCTTCATTTTTCGATTCAGCCGCCGCGAAAACCATTTGTTTTATTTGATCGCCAAGTGCTGGTTGGGACTCATCTTCTCTACGAAATTGTTCTCCTACCTCATCCCACACACGATTCAACAATGATAAAACAACACATGTATTGCGACCAACATTTAAATTCACTGAATCATCTTCTCTACGAAATAGTTTTCCTACCTCATCCCACACACGATTCAACAATGATGAAACAGCACATGTATTGCAACCAACCTTTAAATTCACTGCCAGATGCGTACAACTAACTTAATATAAGCATAAAGTTGTTCAAATAATGTCTATATGAAAAATGTGAGAGGAGTTTAATACACTAACTTGTGTGAGGCTTCTTTGCAAGGATTGATAATGGTGTGTCTTCTCCATCTTTTGCTGCAGCTAACGTCGGCTTTTTCTCTATAATCTTCACAGCTAGATCTAAACATTAATTATGTCATCAAATTTATACATAATATTTTTCGAGTTAAAATCATTTTCTAGTCTATCTAATTGGTGGATTAGTCCAATTATATAAACATACAACATATATGAATGTGTATAGTAGATGTATTTTTCATATTACTAGAGTATAAATATTTGTATGCATTGTTAATTTGTTATTACTCTTAACAATCTCGTTTAATATTTTTTTTTTTTGGAAATATCAATTTTAGTCCTTTAGGTCAAATCAAATTTCAGTTTTCAAATTTTTAATTTCTCAAAAGTGTTTTTTCAGTGTCCGAATTTAGTCTTTTTGTCATTTTTGTTCACTTTTAGTCATTTTTTCCGATAACTTTAAGAATCAAAGTGGACAAAAAAGATCAAAAGTGAACGTAAAGGACTAAAATCAGAGGATCATTTTTAAGAAATCAACAAACCCGAATACTAAGTTAGATTTGGTATATTCTAAAAGAACAAAATTGATATTTTCCTTAATGTTAGGAACCCGACCATGTATCCTGTTTACAAAATACTTTTTAATATATAAAAATTATACTTTTAATATATAAAAAATTATATTGAAAGGGAGGTGAATTATTAGTTCTTTTAATAATAACTTTTTTTTAGAACCCAACCATTTATCCTGCTTTACACGATACTTTTTAATATATAAAAATTTATATTTGAAGAGAGATAAATTATTAATTCTTTTAAATAAAAAATACTATTCAACATGTATATAAAAAATCTTCATGATGTAATTTTTTATATACTTATTATGTAATATTTTTTATTTAAAATAATAATAGTTTATCTTCATAAAATGTAATTTCGTATATACTAAAATGTAATTTGCAAAAAAAAAATTGTTTGCAGGTTAATAATATATAGACTAAATAAAATATAAATATATTAATGAAATAAATTTAATTTTTTGAATTATTAAATATAAATGAAATAAATTTATTTGATTGCCAAGTGCGATTCGGACTCAACTTCTCAACGAAATTGTTCTCTTAATTCGTCCCATACACGATTCAGCAATAATAATGCAGCACATGTATTGGACCCGCCTTTTAAATCCGCTGTCAAATGCATACATATATATTTAGTTATAATAGGGTTTAGTTATAATTTTCAATTAATACTCCCCAATGGATAAAAAAAAACTTAATAGTTACATATATATTTAAAAAAAAAATTAAAATAGTAGTATCATTTTTATTTATATTATTATACAACTATCATTTTTTATTAGTTATATATTACTTTTCATGCAAATATTATCACTTTTTTATTTGTGAGACAATCACCAAATATTAAAAATAAAATAAAATAAAAAAGGTGTGGAAATAGGTATTACCATATAATCCGGAGTGAATGCATTTGAGGAGGATTTTAATCTGTTGTTCATCACTCCAAGAGTGAAAAACAGAATTTTCTGCGTCGAGCATAGCACCCTCTTGCTGAGTTGTTTCAACTGATATATTAAAAAGAGATTCAGCCATTTCTTTATGTCCTAGCCAGGCTGAATAGTAGAGTGACGAATGGCCGTCATCACGGATTAAATTTGGATCTTTTTCCAACATTAATTTAGCAATATTATCATGGCCTGCATAAGCAGCAAAACATAGAGCAGTCCTTCTCATGGTATTCTTCATTTTGAGACCACGCGGATCTTCGTCACGGACCTTTTTCAATAACTCTTCAACAAAATGGGCATGCCCTTCCGCAGCGGCAATATGCAAAGCAGTGTCTCCATTTTCTGTGATACCAGCTCTCACTAACGTATCATCTTCTATTTCTAAATTTTGGACAGCTTTCCAGTTTCCTTGTAATGCAGCTCTGTGTAATGGCACATACACAGCCATATATCTTTCTCCTATTTAATTCATTTCCAAAATCAATTGTAAAAAAGTTACTATATAAGTATGACCGATTTCGACCCCTATAATTTTATATTCTTAGTTCTCAATTTTGATCTTATTTTACCTATTTTGATCCATTTTTGTCAAATTTAATTATTTTTGTTCAATTTTAATTCAAAATTTTGGATCATGGTTGGACAAATATAAACAAATAGACTAAATTTGGGAAAAAAATATGTATAACAAAATAAAAAAAAAATTACAAATAAAAAAACTAAAATTAAAATTAATCATTTTTATTAAGTTAACGAATTATATTGAACTAAAATGTGATATTTTTTCTATATAATAACACAAGGCATTTGTATGGAATCAAAATCTAAAAATAATAATTAACTTTTTTTTATATAAATAAGGTAATCAGTTTCTTACAAAAAGTAATGTATTGAGTGATACTTAATTAATATTCCACAAAATCTTCCTCTTAACAATAGTTCTCAAACATTAATTTAATATTTTTGTTGTCAATTAAATAAGAAACACCAGCATAAAACCGCCTTGTGGAAACTCATAATAATTTTAACAAAAAAAAAATTAGCATGAAATCATTTTTTATTTAAAAAATGATAACTATTTTTTTTAAAAAAATAATTAAAACGATCTAACTATTACGCAAGTGTTGCTCGTGTGTATATATATATATATTAACTAATGAAATATTCCATTATTAAAAGTATTAATTAATATCATGCTAAATCGATTTAACAAAGGATTTATAATAAAATTCGTTAATAATTTTCAGTTTATAATTTTTTTTTTTTTGTAATTTGTTGTTTATAATTCCCTGATAATTAACTAATATAATGATCAATACCTAGACAGAAACAGCTAATATGATTTAATTTAGAAATCTATTAGAATTTAAATTATGTGACTGATGATTTTCTCCTAGACTTACAATTACTTCAACAATAAAGACCACATTATGAATAAAATAATTGATCTTATTCATACATATATAATCCAGCTTCATAAAAAACTCTTAAATGATTTCCTAATTATCTGATCGTTATGTTGTGTAATACATATAGTTGTTCTTACAAACGTATGTATACTCATATACTCTTGGTCATGAATTTTGAAAGAGGAGTAACCATAGATAACAATAAAACCCTAAGGTAAAGCATTTGATCGATTGCTAAGAGCAAGTGATTATAATCGGTGGCAGAATCAATACCGTTAAGGGTAATACGTAGTAAAGATGTATAAACCAACCATTAGGTGATTGTTGAACAACATCTTCCCTTAGGCTTTCCATATTAAGATGGTTCAAAAAATAGACACTCTAATTTCCATATTAATATCAAACTTTGAAATTGTTCGATTCATTCCAATTTTTCATTAAAACTTTTAAAATTGTCTTAATCAAGTATGTGTTCATCACGTGAGTGTGCAATTTTCATTTCTTAGAGCGTATTCGACACTCAATAGGATTAGAAAGAAAAAAACAACAACGTAAAAGTCTTCATTTCATTACTAAAGGAGTTAAATATTTGTTTGGTCCCGTAACTTTTTTTTTTTTATTTTAGTCCCAAAAAAGATATTTGTTTATAATTAGTCTCATAACTTTAATTTTTCTTTAATTTTGGTCCAATTTTTATCGGATTTGCCACTTGTTGCCGGAAACCGACGAGCGATGCTGACGTGGCTAGTCCAATTATTTCTTAACCAACCAAAGATTGATGAAACTTAAGAAGAAGAATGAAGACAACACCAAAGATTGCAAAAACGTTTATAGTCACCCCATACATAAACATTTTGCAATTTTTGGTGTTATTCTTCTTCTTCTTCTTAAACTTCATCAATATTTGGCTGGTTGGACTCGTCATGTCAGCATCACTTGCCAATTTCGGAAACAGGTGGCAAATTCGGCGAAAATTGGACCAAAATTAAAGAAAAATGAAAGTTATGGGACTAATTATAAGCAAATATCTTTTAACTCTTACTAAAGTGATATACCAATTAATTTTTTATTTGTAAAATGGCGGTTACTAAATTATTATAAACAAAATTTCAAATCTGTTGGTAAATATTTCCGTTAATGACTCGTTGCAAAAAAATTTCGTTTGCAATTTGTATAATTATTTCATTGGTAAAAATAACATGATTGCATAATTAGTTTTATGTTGCTAAAAGAGAAATATAATTTTTGTTGGTAAACCATTAAAGGTGTAATTTTAAAAAAGCTTTTTTTTTTTTTTGTAGAGACCGTCGTTTTCATTTTACTCCAATTCCAAACACTTTAACTTTTCATTTTGCATTTCATATGATATCGTATTTGAATTTTCAAAATTAGCTTGGGATTGTTAGTTTTGAAATTGAGCTTATGAAACCCTAACTTTTTATAAATAAATTTGAGCTAGCGCCATGTCAAAATATAATTAAAAAAAAATACAAGTTACTCTCTTGTAAATCCAGATTGATAATTAAATCCTTAGATACATAACGATAAATCTAAAAGAAACCAATTAATATATTTACCATAAACCATAAAAATAAAATAATAAATACACTGAAAAATACACTATAAACCAAACAAGGATAAAATAATATGGCTTAAAATTAAGTAATTTGATTTTTAAAAATTAGGTTATAGTTTTTTAAAGGGAGAGAAATATATATATATATATATATATATAAACCACTTTTTATTTACAATAGACAAGATCCGGATTAGGGGAGGAATTGGGCAAGCTTTGCATGAAGATTGGAAAATTGTTAGAACACTGATCTGATCATATATATATATATATATATATATATATATATATATATATATATATTAATTTGATGTAATTAATTAAGAAGTGAAAATGTCGATGTACTTTCCATTTTGAGAGTGATGTACATTTTCCTCTTCGATCTTAATACTAATTTATGTTTTTTTCAATTAATTAAAATCATTGATTGATCAAACTACATTGAGAATATTAACTAAATATAAATTTTGTTAAATTATCATGAAAGTTTAAGTTGAGAGAGGGATGAACTGTTTAATAATCAATTAATCAATTAAGTCACTCTAACACACCCCTTCACATGCAGCTCTAATACCATGTTAAATAAGCATCTTATCTAAAAGTTTAAGCTAGTGAGGAGAGTCTTTTAATACTTAAAATCAAATTACCCTAACACGCTCCTTCACATGCAGGTGGGGTTAATTTTTACCTCAAAGCCTTGATGTGTAATTTTCTCATAAATGGATGGTGGTGAGGGTTCGAATCCTAGACCTTTAGCTAGGCATGAGCTCTGATATCATGTTAAATGACCACTTCTTTTAAAAGTTTAAACTAATAGAGAGTGGACTCTTTTACTGCTTAATCGAATCACTCTAACAAAGTTTATTGTGAGAAAGTACTTATATAATACGTGTTAAAGTATGAATGTTATATAAGGAAATTGTGTTTATTAATAGCTAAAGTAATAATATTTCTAAAATATGATGAATGATTGATGCATTAAAGTACTCCCTCCATCCCAAAGAGAAATTTCCGGTTACTGTAGATATGGAGTTTAAGAAAAAATTACTATTTTTTACTTTACTTTTAGGGGTAGTTTGGTATTTTTAGATAATAAATAAATTATAATGTGAGTTATGTGAGTTGTAAAAGGGTGAAAATTTTGAAATTAAAGTGTATTTTGAGGTTATTGATTTGTGTGTATTTCCTTATTTATGGTGCGAACTTGTTTATGGGACGAACAAAAATAAAAAGTGTGAATTTGTTAATGGGACGGAGGGAGTATGATTTTAAGTGTTACAATATGATTCACTATAAACATACTTCAACTACCAATAAATATATAGTATATTTTACCCACTACCTTCGTCTCATCTAAAGAGAGTCTTTTGCTTTTTGTACGTGGATTAAGAAGTGTTATTATATAATATGTAGTGAGTTGTTGTATTAGTAGGAGTACGACCTTATATTTTAATTATTTTAGCAAGTGTGTGTCTCATATGTATGAGACTTCATAGGTGGAAGAATAAAAAAACTCTTTGAATAAAATGGAATATGAATAGTTAAACCCATCAAACGGTAGGAGTATGAATAGTTCAAGCCATCCCTTACAATGCATCTAATATATATCCATCCCCATGAGACAAGAAAGTGCCCTAATTCAGACAAATTTAACGTGTTGTCGTTCTTTCTCGTAATGCACTTCGTTTTCATCCCTTTATCTACAATCTCCATTATAGGTCTTGTCAACTAGCTGTATTAACTCCTCCCTATAATACTTTCCATTTTAAATGTTAAATATATATATATATGTTATACAAGTGTGTTATGTAAAACTGATAAACTAATTAAAATAAAAATATATTTTTATGTTATCTGATTTACTTAACATTTTAATTTTTTAACCGTAAAGGGTATGTTATGGGAAATGTGAAGAGTAGAAAGTTAAAGAAGACATGGTTTTCTGAATATTCCTTTGAGGTGGACCCCAATAATATAAGTGACCCAACCCAACTAGCGTACTCAAAGATTCTTATTAGTTCATTCATTAAAAAGAAAATAAAAAAAAAATTAAATCAAAATTAAGAAAGTAGAGTAAATTTTTTTTTTTTTTTTGACAGAAGTAGTGGAATTATTGGGTTTTGGCTTTTGGGCCTTTTGACCCTTCCAGCTGGAGCAGACTGTGTTCTCCAACTCCATTATGCAATTCGCCAACAATGAGACCGATATCGTCCTTAATAAAAATTGATAATTTTTTTATAATAAAATATGATATGTTATCAATAAAATAATTTAATGATGTTATGAAATTTTTTTAAATAATTTATAATACAAATGAAATTAATAACATTTTAAAAGAAATATTTTAATAAAAAGTATTATGCAATTTAGTATTTATAGGGTAAAAGATAGAATATAAGAGTAGTAAGTAGTTATTTAATTGCTATAATTTAAAATTATAGTTATTTAATTTTTTAATTAATTAATTTAATCTAATGGTGATATTAATTTAAAATCTAATTTACAAGTACTTTGGATTCTTCGGATGCATTCTAGTTAGATTTTATGATTTTTTTTAAGATCATGTAATAGTTGGGTTTAATAAAACTAGATTTCATAACCCTCTATTTTTAGTTGGGTCCAGTAAAATTAGATTTCATATATCCTTCCTCCCTCTTACACACAACCCTCTATTTTAACACATGAATTTAATATAAAATTAAAATTTACTATATTTAAATCCTCAAAACAAATATAAATTAATACTATTTGCTAGATTAATAAAACTAATTAATCGTATATCCACATTTCTTATTCCTACTTAAATTTAAAATAAACATAACTACTTAAATTCTCAAAACAAATACAAATTAAAACTATTTATTGGATCAATTAAATCTAATTATTCTAAATCCATATTTCTTATTTTTACTTAAATCCAGAACAAATATAACTTTATATCAATTAAAAATATTTGGTAATTTTAAAATTAGAGTGATTATGTTTATTAAAATTGTGTCTTATTTATAAAGTGAAAAAAAATACAATATTTAAAAATATTTTTTTTGGTATTTTAAAATTAGTTATCTAAGTATGATGGATTCTAGCTTTAGCTATTTTTTTCTGTAATTCTGAATTTTGGTCTTTTTTGTTCAGTTTTATTTATTTTGGTCCAATTTTGATCATTTTTTCAAAATTTGATCATTTTTTCTCACTTTTGATCCAAAATTTATATATTTTCGAACCAATAATGGACGTATTTGAACATAAAGGACTAGATTTGGAAAAAAAAAACTAAATTTTAGAAAATGACTAAATATAGACAAAAATGACTAAAAGTGGATAAAAAATTATTAGAATTGAGAAATGCAAATGAAAAATAACTAAAATTGGAATATGATATATTTAAAGGATCAATTTTGATATTTATCCTTAGATGAGTAATACGTGTACGGGAAAAAATTACCACCATTACCTATAAGATTTAAGTTTTCTTTTAAAATATATACTCCCTCCATTCCGCACCAATGTCTTTTTTTCCATTTTAATTCTTTCACCCATATAGTTTTCTTTTCTTTTTTATACATGAATCATGAAAAGCATATTATGGGCTACCAAACGGTCGTAATAGAATAACCTAACGAAGCAAACGCACGTGATGGTTAACGTAAGTTGTTGAGATGAAATCATACTTATCACTGTATTTCCGTACGCTGACGCCAGCATGGAATGCACATGGTCACATGCAAGTTTAAAGTACTTTATGGTGGGAATTAAAATGATGAAATCGTGAGTAATTATTAAATCAATATGAATTATTTAAGAAATTTTGATTCTAATTAATCAAATTAATTTAATATTGACAATAAATTTATGTCTCAATTTTCATTACATTTCACTTAATTATTCTCAAACAAACAGTTTCTAAATCTTTATCAATATGATAAAGACATATTTAAAATTATTATTATATAGATAGGCTTAATTAAATTTTTTCGTATTTTAATATTCCATTCATTCCAATATGATTTTCATACTCTTTATAAATTATAAAAATGTGTGAAAGTTCTGTGAGAAAGAAGATAGCTTTTTTGTTCTAAATAAAATGGACAAAATCAATAATACCCCTTATTATATTTTTTCTACTAACTCAAATATATATACATTTTTTCTATCCGGGCTGTACCTAAAATACCCTTAATTTAATTGATTTTCTATTAATAATAAAAAAAAGATGAATAGAAAAAAAAAAGTCAAACGAATTGGTTGAATAGAGATTTAGTACGTTGAAAATATATTTGGGCAAAATTGACAAAAATGTTAGGCCAAATAGACAAAAAAAAAGATAGGCTAAATAAGCAAAAAAATTGGCGGAGTAGAGACACATTGTAACTAGAGACTGTTAAACGAGTCAAGCGAGTTCGAGTATCGCATACTCGAGCTTGACTAGAGTAGTTATCGAGTCGAGTTCAAACTCGACTCGATTAGAAAGCGAGCTTATCACGAGCTCGAGCAAGTAATTATCGAGTCGAGGTCGAGCTCGAGCTCGAGCTCGAGCTCGGCTCGACTCGTTAAGCAAAATGAGTTAAGTTTTTTGAGCCTGATCGAGCCCACTCGAGCCATTATTTTAATATTATATTCTCTCCGTCCGCTTCTAAGGTATTCATTTTATTATTTTTGGTGTCCGCTTCAAAGGTATTCATTTCACATATTTAGTAAAAAAGTACATAATACGGCCCACCACTTCCATCTAATACAACTACCCACTTTACATATAATAATAATACTCCTTAATCCACGTGCAAAAAGTAAATGGATACCTTAGAACCGGACGGAGGGATTATTTAATAATTATAATATAATATAATTAAATAATATTTATTTATTTATATTATTATTAATAATATTAATTAATAATTATTATTATTGTCGAATTTTATCGAGTCGAGCTAACAAAACGAGTATAAGACCAGCTCGAGCTCGAGTAAGCACGAATCGAGTCGAGCTCAAATTTTAACGAGTCGAGCAGAGCTTTCGAACTACTCATTTCGTTGAACATCACTAATTGTAACCTAAAAAATATAGGCCAAATGAAGTAAAAAATTTGGATCGAATAGACAAAAATATATACTGAATTGATACAAAAAATGAATCGAATAGAGATCATTAAAAATCCAAAAAATATAGACTGAATAGAGTAAAAAAAAACTTAGGACTAATACACAAAAAAGTTGGCCGAATAGATATCATTAAAAACCTAATAAATATAGAACAAATAGAATAAAAAACTTGGGACGAATACACAAAAATATAAGCTGAATAGATAAAAATATTGGCCGAATATATATCATTAAAAACTAAAAAAACATAGAATACATAGAATAAAAATTTTTTGGACGAATATACAAAAATTAGGTCTAATAGACAAAATAAAAATTGAATCAAATAGAGATTTATAATTTAAAATAAAATAAAATAAAATAACATATATATGAATTGAATAAAAAATTTTAATCCAATAAATAAAATTTCGGTCACCAACAATAGATAAGAGCATTATTTGAATGAATATACAAAGTGAATAGAAAAAACGTATTTTCTTTTGAGCGGATTAAAAAAATATTATAAGTTATTTAAAATTAATTATTTTGGAATGATTTTCAAATCTTTTCTAAAAAACGGTATCATTTGAAATCATTCTAAACTTAAGTAGTGTAGTAATAATTTTACTCAACTAAGTGAGTCACCTCTTATATATACTCCACTTATATTAAACATAAATACATGTGTTAGTTCTTCGTTCAAATAAATTAAAAATTATACTTAATAAATGACTTGTTCAGACAATATTTAACTAATCATGGGCACAAATTGCAAAAAACTCGAATGAGAAATTTTCTTTTATTTTTTCTTAATTCCAATTTGATATGAGTAGATTGTGCTCCCTTGTTCTAACCTTAGCTTTCTATTTTTTAACTTTATAGTTAGACATGTACGGAGGTTCTTAACGCCGATTTCAGTTCCCGAAAATGTGAAATCGGAACCGAATCAATCTTATGCCAATTTCGATTCGGTTTTGAAATCGCCGGTTCCGATTTTCTTTTTTGCTTTTCAGCATAAAAACGTTAAAAAAAGTTGAAAACCGGCGATTCAAACCAGAACACCAGTTTTTTCCAAGGAATGAGGAACCGGAACCGAATCGAAATATATTCGATTTCGATTCCATTTTTTTAGATTCCCTGGTTCGAACCGCCGGTTCTAATTTTTTTTGTGCATATCTATTTATAGTTTCATAAAAGAAAATGACAATTAAATTATATCTCCACGTTAATACATTTTAATTTAGAATTATCACCATTTCTTTTCATACATAATATTTTTACAATATTTATTATTTCAAAATATCAAATTACTTTTAAAAAAAAGGAATTTTTTCTTAAATTACGTTTGCACAGTAAATATATAAATGAAAATGAAATCAGGTGAGCAATAAAATTAAATGGTGGTTATTCCACCATTATAATCAGTTATTTGAAAATCGAACTGGACCGGCCGGTCGAACCGGTTAAATCGGGAACTGGTGCCGGGACCGGTCCGGAACACCTATGTAACTGTTTTTACAATTGAACCGAAAAGAACCGGTTTGAACCAGTCGGAACCGAAAATTTGGTAAAATCGATGAACCAAAAAATTGCCGGTTTAATGTATAAATCTGCATTGATTCCAAAAAAAATCAGAACCTAATCTGTTTGAACCATTCAAATCATCGATATTTCAGAAAAAATAGGAGTTTCAAAGACAATAATTCAAATTCAATTGATCGAAAGAAACATTGAAAAATTAAAAACCCTATCTTCACGCCAAAGTCGCCTCCATGAACGCTGCTCCAACGAAGAAGACACTGTAGGCTCCAAAGCCTCCTCCACAAATCGTTATTCCGACGAGAAAGACACTTTAGGTTGACCAATGATTGTTGCCGCCTAAGCTATTCCCATCGATGGAAGAATTGGTGTAGCCTAGAATCTTCGATCAAAAGTAGCAAAAGGGATGAAGAAGAATATCATAGCTAGCAAAAATGGTGCTTAAAAACCGCTTCAAAGAGAGAAACTAATTCTGTGAAACTGAGAAATCGTTGAATGATAAACAGGCTGATGTTTTGGTATGCCCTAGTTGTTACTTTATTTTTAAATAGATTGGATTTAAAATTGGGTCACTTTTTATATTTTATTTTCTAATCTAATGCTCTTAATAATGGGCTGGGCTGGGCCCTTAAATTAAAAAACATGAATAAATTTTATTTAATTAAGTTTTAAGTGTGAATTTTATTTTTCGGTTGAACCTCCCGGTTCGATCGGTTAAACCTCGAACCGTTACCTTCACCGGTTCGAGCTCCAATCTGATTTTCAAATCACTGATTATAATAATATTTTATATATCCACATACCAAAACTGTCTTTATAGGGATAGAAAATTTCAAATCTTGGGGAGTTAAGTGGCTAATCAAGTTGTGAAAAAGGTTGCAATAGAGTCACAAAAATGAATAATAATAGTTAAACCCAAATGTAACTTTTAAAATTAATTTAAGGAAAAATAGATTTTTTTCGTCCGCTAACTTTCATTCATTTTGAAATTAGTCCATTAACTTTTTTAATTTTAAAATTAGTCCATTAATTTTATAATAATTTTGAAATTAATCCATTAACTTCATAAAATTCAATATTTCGGTCCTTTGACCTGCTATGGCAGGTCATTTGAATATTTTCACCCCCAATTAATGTATATCATATTTTTATTTAACCAATTTTATCTCACTTTTCATTTTTCACTTCTGTATACCAAACAAACAATATTAATCTCATTACTAAAGTGGAGCAAATTTGATCAAATAATACTTCCTCCGTCCGCTC
Organism: Pogostemon cablin; assembly: GCA_023678885.1. NCBI lineage: Eukaryota > Viridiplantae > Streptophyta > Magnoliopsida > Lamiales > Lamiaceae > Pogostemon > Pogostemon cablin. Next base: position 12,545,757 of record CM042961.1, on the reverse strand, counting down.
GAAAGAGTGTCTTTTTTTTATTTTGATTTCGTTCCAAAGAGGGTCACTTCCTTTTTTACATACATGAGATCCACACACACCCACTAATGCAATTAAAATATGAGATTCACACTCCCACTAATACAACTACCCACTACACATTAAATAACAATACTTTTTAATCAACGTGCACAAAAGCAAAATGCCCTCTTTTGGGCGGACATAGAGAGTATAATATAAATTCTTAGTGGAGGCTATTTTTTTTAAAATAGTATATATATACTCCCTCCGTCCCAACTTCAACTTCACACTTTCCATTTTGGTCCGTCCCAAATTCAACTTCATACTTCCATAAAAGTAAAAAGCAACAAACTAATATCCCTCTAACAAACTTTAATTTCAAATTTGCCATCACCTTTTTAACATACATAACATACTTTATTATTTATTTATTACCCAAAAATATCATACTACCCTCAAAAGTAAGTCAAAAAGTGACTTTTCTTAAACTCTGTATCTACAGTAAACGTGAACTTGAATTTGGGATGGAGGGAGTATATATTTTACATACTCCCTCCGTCCCATTTTCATCTTCATATTTACTGTTCGCACGCAAATTAAGAAAAGTCACTTTTTGAGTAACTTTTGGGGGTTGTTTTGTATTTTTAGGTAATAAATAAATGATAAAGTATGTTATGTGTGTTAAAAAGGTGATGGCAATTTTGAAATTAAAGTATATTAGAGGGATATTAATTTTGTACCTTTTCCTTTTATGGAAGTATGAAGTTAAAATTGGGACGGACCAAAACGGAAAGTGTGAAGTTGAAGTTGGGACGGAGGGAGTATTTTTTATTTTTATTTTTTAGAATAACCTGCTAATGACCTGTTGAAACGGACGATTTTGTTGAACTTGGTAAACATGATGGACGATTTCAAAATTTTCAAATATAATGAACGATTTTCAAAATTCTGCAAATATAATGGACGATTTTCAAAAAGTAAAAAATTTATAAACTAAATTTAAAATTGAGCAAAATTAGCGGACAAAAAAATCTATTTTTCCTTAATCTAATTATGAGTATGTAAAATAAAAGAAAAATAACATGTAGGTAGAGCAAACTTTAATCCGTAATTCCAGAGAGATAAAGCCAAAGTCTTATCACACAACGTACGAGTTTTCTGTTTTTTCAACTTGTTCCATCTTTTCCTATAAAACTTTAGTAATAAAAATTCTAGTAATAAAATGATGCTGCCGACAGAATGTACTAGGGCTTTGCAAGGGAAGAGAATTTGGGATTACTGTGAAATTTTTAGTATAATATAATATGATAGAAAAATTGGCTGGCTAATAATATTAATGGAATTTGAGTTAGAGATATATATGTAGTTGAATTTTTTTATTGTAATTTTTTTATAGTGAAATTATATAGAGTTTTATGGGAATAATTTGAGAGATGAAACTTGCATCAGTGTATGTTTTCGAGCACGCCTTGTCCCTAGATTCGATAGACTTCGAAATTTGTATTCTCTCAGTCCCAAATAATTTTTACTTATTTAATATATGTATCAGTGGGAGTTTAGACTCTATATTTTAATTGTATTAGTGGATATTAAAAAAAAAATGGACTCTTTGGGTGTGACGCTTAAAACAGAAAGAATTGACTCTTTGAGTGAGACGGAGGAAATACTTTTTAATATTAAATGTCGATTCTTTTAATTTTTGGAAAAAAAAATTTCTTACTCAAACATTAATATCATTTATATTTCAACCACACTATCATTAAATAAATAATAATATTCTTTAAATAAAAATATTATACTCTTAAATATTTGGTGTATCCAAATATCAAGAGGCGAACCCTTTCTCAAAAATTTGAATTTAATTAAGAAAATTCTATTATGACTTGATTGGATTTAATTCCATGGGCTCTCCTTTCAAAACTCGTGTGAATGATTATGAAATAGTCTACTTTAAATTGTATCTCTATTTAACTAATTTTAATAACTTGTGCAAGGGAACACATTAAAATGTTCATTTCTTTTAATAACTAATTTAAATGTTCATTTTTCTTTTTTATTTTATTTTATGAAACTTAATTTATTTAAAATACATTAAAGTCCACTTACATATTAAAAAAGACACATTAAGATATAAAACTGTAATATATTTCAATATTTAAATTATAAAAAGGAAAACACACACCATATACTCAATATTCTTCCTCAATCCAATGATAAGGCTTACACTTTTTAATTTGGTTTGTATCAAGTTAAGATTTATATTACTTTTTTTTAGTATAGGACTCACACAAAATAATTAATTATTATATACTCCCTCCGTCCCGCTCAAAGAGAATATTTTACTTTTTGCACGTGGATTAGGGGCCAGTTGACTCTTCTCAGATTTCGTGCTCTTGGGATGGATTAAGAAGATTATTATTTAATGTGTAGTGGGTAGTTGTATTAGTGGGAATGTGAGCTCAAAGAGAATCTTTTGCTTTTTGCACGTGGATTAGGGGCCAGTTGACTCTTCTCTGATTTCGTGCTCTTGGGATGGATTAAGAAGATTATTATTTAATGTGTAGTGGGTAGTTGTATTAGTGGGAATGTGAGCTCTATATTTTAATTGTATTAGTATGGAGTGTGAATCCCATGTATATAAAAAAAGAAAGAAAACTCTTTAGGTGAGACGCCGAAATAAAAAAAAACCCTCTTGAAGAGGATGGAGGGAGTATGAGGCACACATACAACACTATACAGCTACCCACTATACATTAAATATTACTCTTTTCCCATTACCCATTTTTTTATGTTTTAAAACTTAAAGCATGTGGACCAAAAAAATGTAATCAAATTTCAGGATACATTTTCCCATTTATTTTTGTGTCAATTTAATAAAAGTGAAAGCACAAGGCCCAATAAGTATATATGAGACTTCTGAACATATGGCAAAGACCAATCATATGTATTTAACAAGCCCAACTATTAAATTTAGGCCTTTAAACAGGCCCAACTATTAAAAGTAACGGCCATTTTTCTATTGTCAGCCTAATAATTATTGTATTTGATATTTTAAATTTAGACAATAACTTGGATAGAACATTACATCCATGACTCTTAGTTCATTTATTGTTTTATTCTTAAAATAAATTTTTTATTTTTTGATCTTGGTGTATTTTTATTTTCATTGTAAAGAACATTTAAAATTTTATGAGGTCGGCAAATATCCACCCGACAAGATTTTATTCTTGGGCTTTCCATAAAAGGTCTCATGCTAGAGAGAGTTTAGTCTACAATTATAAACATATATAGTCATCACCATTTCTGATCAATGTGGGACTTCGGTTGCTACTCAATCAGCAAACTTATGGTTCTTTGTATCGTATTCACTGTTTTCTTGAGGTGATTGCCCCAGTTTTTCAAGATATATAAACAACCATGTGATAAGTGTTTATCTTCCATCGTTTCCTAGCTAATTTATATGGAGTTAGTCATTTGTAAACCGAGTTTACATTAAACTCTTGTAAATTCTGTGATTCCCATTAATTTGAACACATTTGCAATAAATAGGTATAATATATATAGGATTGAAAAGTGGATCATAGGGTTTATACCGTGAACACAGTTTACACAAGTGTTTGTGATTTATATGAAGAGGTAAATAAGCAAGCTTATCATTCTTTCATATCACAATGATTCCTTATACTCCCTCCGTCCCAAAGATATTGACACACTTTCATTTTTGGGTTGTCCAACAGAAATTGACATATTTCCTTTTTAAGGATATGGGACCCACACAAAAACTATTTATTTATTTACATGGGTCCACACAAACATCACACTCACCACTAATACAACTACCTACTACACATTAAATATTATTTCTCTCACTTCACTTTACATTAATTTATTATACTTCTTAATCTCCGTGCCCAAAAAAAATGTGTCAATTTCTCCGGGACGGAGGGAGTATTAACTTATCTTATACGATATCATGATCATATGTAGAATGAATGTGGGGATCTTCATTGGTGGTGGTGTAAAAGAATCTCTGGTCTTCAAGAAATAAATTTTGGAGAAAGAAATCGTGCAAAAGGGAGACTGAGTCGTTTGGTTCGAAAATGCGAGGATACAATTAGACTCGTTTGATGAGTCTTCTTGAATGTTCTTTAGACTGTGTTCCAGTTAAATGCAATTAATTCTTTCAACGGATGACCAAGTTGATTTCGCGGATTTAATATTTGTACTCATCATATTTCTTACAGCTTTGCTAAGTTTAATACGTGTGCCAATTAATGGGACGGCTATTTATACCCCCAAATCTATTAAACGAACCCCAATAACTTATAAATTTAAAATATATTTATATGAGAAAACGTAAATACCCTTTTATGAATAAATTATTATATAGATCCAATTGAATTTCTAAATGCACCCAATTGTTATAATCTAAACCACGATGAACTCTCGTTCAAAGCTAAAAGTGGGTCAAGACAAACCGCTCTGCCAAGTATTTCTGTGTGGACGGGAATTCCTCCGACATCAGCTACAGCTTCGTGATCCCCAAGAACATTCTTTTCAAGGAAGACAACAACATGGCCACCCACTTCTGGCCAATCAAGGTGCCCTATTACAGAAGTGAAAATCCCTAGGCAATTTTGTGTGCGGAGTATGTGGTTGGTAATTATTTAAGGGAAAGAATTAAAGCCAACATTCCATTTAATTTATATACGCACACCACAAATTCATGTAACGAAATGTTCATGGCATGAGGATCCGAGCAAACATGTACATGATCGGGCCATGTGAACATTAAAAACCTTCAAGATTTGATGTTGCAACATTTGCGAGCGCGGTTGAAGTCGATCCAAAGCCACACGGTCAACTTACAATTTTACACAATGAAAGTTTTTTTTTTAATTTTATTTTGTGATTAATTAGTTTTTCTTTAATTTAAGTATAATTAATTAAAAGAGTATATTTTTTAGCAACGGAATTTACCAATGGAATTCAATTCGTTGGTAGTTGCCAATGGATTAACAATTAAAATAACAATTTTCTTTTAGCAATGGAATGTCAACATATTTATTCTCTATTCTACCAACGGATTGAATTCCGTTGGTAATTGCTAAGTGAATCTTTATATAAATTACGGGGAATTTTTAGCAATGGATTATCAACGGAATTGATTTTTCCTTGCTAAATAATTATCATCCACCACTTTACCAACGGAAATTTACCAACTGATTCCGTTGCTAATCCGTTGGTAAACAAATTTAACAATGGAGTTAAGACTTTTACCAACGGAATATTCCGTTGGTAAAAAATAGTTTTTTTGTAATGATGTTAGATCGGAGAATATCTAACTGCCCATGAGTAAGAATTGCAAAAATGCCAAAACTAGTGTGTGCTCAGGGACACCGTGCGCACAGATACTCTTTAATATTAAATAGTATACCCTTTAGTATAAAAACGTGTACTTTTTTTTTGAAAAAGTAAACATATAATAATGAAAGTGTATACTATTTAGTTAAAAATGTTGTACCCTTATTAATTAAAGTGTATGTCCTTTAAAATAAAATATTATACCATTATTAATTAAAATATATGCCCTCTATACCAAAATATTGTATCCTTATGTATCTTGTGTATCTGGAGACAAGAGACCCGCCCTGCAAAAACTTGAAAGACAATATTCTTTCTTTTTTTTCTACCTAAATTTCAAATGGCCTGAATAAATGGTATTTCCTCCATCCTAATTAATTTCAACTTCACACACATTTCATTTTAATTTGTTTTAATTTTATCTTCACACTAAAAAAATACACATTAACTGTTATCCTCGCAACACAGTTTAATTTCAAAATTATCATTCATTCTTTCCATCCATAACATATTTTACGATTTATTATTTATTACACCAAATGCTAAATTAACCTTAAAATTATGTATATTTTTTAATTTGCATGTGTACAAGATGAAAATGTAATCGATTTAGTAATAAAGTTAAATTGTTGGTTATATATCCACAAACCAAAACGGCTTTATAAGGTAAATTGAAAATTGCAAATCTTGGGGAGTAAAGTGCATGGCGAATATGATCAAGTCGTTAAAAAGGTTGCAATATAGTTACAAAAAATGAATAAAAATATATAGTACTTAAATGAAATGAAATTTTTACAATTAATTTAATTAGGAGTATGTAAAAATAAAAGAAAAATAACGAGTCACATTTGGCCCACGAGAAAAAAGAGAAGTATTTGATCGATAATTTCAGGGAGAAAAAGCCAAAGTGTTATCATAGATTCATACAACGTACGAGTTTTCTGCTTTTCTTCATGTTCCATCTTTTCATAAAAGGAATTTTCAATGGCAAAAGCTCCTCCGTCCCAAAAGGACACACCGTGCCTCCATGAGAACATAATTATCCTCCTCCATATTCTATTTAAACCAATGTATATATGTTTTTTTTAATAAACGTATAGTAATTTTTTATATTCAATTTTTATTAAACAACTAACATATAAATTCATATTTATTAATGTATCTAGATAGTATATTTTTAGTTATTGACATATAATTAAGTTCTGTACGAATAACAAATGTCATTACAGAAGTAATTAAAAAATAATCCTTTATTTAATTTCATAACTAAGGTAAACTGGTAAAATTAAAATCTCGAAAAATATTTCAAGGTTTATAAGATATTATTATTATTATTATTTTCCAAAATATAATTACTCTTTACTCTTTCTGAAATGAAATACTCACCATGTCCATTATATATATTTGGGTTTAAAAACAAAGTATCTTGTGAGACTGTGTCTAAAGTATGACATATTATGATGTATAAATTCATTTTTTTTGACACATAATTACATAAAGTATGATTTTTAAATTGGTAAAATTTTATTTTAAGATTGTAAAAGTGTGATTCAATAAAGTATGATGAGTGATTAAACATCCTTAAAATCAAACTTCAATAAATTACACGTCACATTTAAGTGAATAATACTATAACTATTTTAAAATCATATTTTAATTAGTCATAATTTAAGGAGGTTTGGAGATAGAAGGGTGCATGGATACTCGGTGAACTAACTATTAACTATACTAATAACTAATTTTATTCGATAAAAAAATAATCATAATTTAAATATTTTATTATAATACATTTTCTATTCTACAATTATACTTTAATAATAGATAGATTTATCCGTCTCATGACTAGTTTCAAATAAACAAATCTCAACAGAGACCGATATCTTTTAAAATTTAACATTCTCGGCCTTTAAATTATCTTAACTGTTAGGAATTATCAAACTTGATTTCATACTTTAGTAAATAATTTGATGTAATTTCTCTTCTACTCTTTCATATTTTAAATTCAACGTCATTGGATATATAGTTAAACCCTATGAATTCATGCACAGAAAATTTTAAGTAAAACCATTGGTCACTTTCAAATTAATTCTTAGTCAATCAATCGTAAAATTTTTACAAATTTAATATATTGATACAAATTTCTTACGAATTTATCTTCTACAGTTCTACTGTTTTAAATTTTAAATTTACTGTCATTTATTTATAATATATTTATTTTTGTGTCACTTTCAAATTAATTATATATGAGATTCAGAACATCTTGCAAAGGCCCAATCATCTGATGTCATGGATCATCAAATGACCATATCTGTAAGCTAAGAATATAGTCGGCATAATTTGGGCCTTTAAACTGGCCCAACTATTAAAAGTAAAGCCGTTTTCTGTTGAGAGCCTAATAATTATTGTATTTGATTTTTAAATTTAGACAAAAACTTGGATAGAACATGACATCTATGACTCTTAGTTCATTTATTATTTTATCTATAAGATTTATTTTTTATCATTTAGATTCAGTGCCAGCTAATTTTTATTGCATATTGTAATTTTTTTTTTGTTATAGTTCATATAATGTTTTATTCTTATGATTATAATTTGATTTTATAAAATCTAGTGATTATATATTATTTTATTCTTAAAATAATATTTTCATTTTTTTTATTTTGGTGTTACTTCCCATGTTATAAAAGTACCATAATTTCATTGTAAAGAATATTTAAAATTTATTCACTATCCATTAAATATTATTCCTTCCGTCTCATTATAATTTTTACACTTTCTTTATAATTACAAAGAAAATGTAAAAATTATGGTAGGATGGAAGGGGGTATATTTTTAATTTACACCTAAAAAAGTAATGAATAAGAAAATGGAATGTAAAATATAAGTTATGATAAGGAGCGAAGAAGTTTGTTTCTTTCAAAATAAATTTAACTTGTATGATCATGAGAATAATTACATAGAAGAACTATTATCATTTTTTTTCAAAAAATTAAAATCATTTTAAATCAACCCAATATTAATTAATAGTATAATACTAATAAAAACAATACTTAACGCGTTTATTAAATTAAAAAAAAATGTAGAGAAAAAGTTCGAAGATTATGTTAGCATGTTACGTAATTTTCAATCATAAACGTGGAAATATCTCCACTGTTTCTGTAATTTGTTGACGATTTCTGGCATTTATTTTATTTATACCGCTAATATGTATATGTAAATTAATTTTTATAGTTAATTGATATTAATTAAGGTAAAAATTTATGTACCCGGGACATACCTGTTCCCATGTGAACATAAGAATTTTAAAATTCTTGTGTTTACATAGGACACGGTGTGTCCTCGAGGCACAGAGAACCAACTCATTAATTAATGATTCCTACTGTGCTGCTCAAGATGTAAAAGTGTACCGGTTCATTTAAGCCATTAAATATTGTTAATTGAATCTCACCTTAAATTAATTAATTTAAAAAAATTAAAAAATATAAAAATACTTTAAATTTAACCTATAAAGAAGTGCATCAATGCAACCCTAAATCACTCTTAATTTCTACATTTATATATAAATGTAATCAATATATCAAACTCAAGATTCCTAAACGTACAAGTGCATGCATTAATATAATTTTCTTGCTGTGGTAATTGCTTATTAAATAAATATGTTTTTATCATGTACGTACAGCCACATATTGTTAATTATAAATATAATTTAGTTAAAATTTCTAGTATGTCTTTGCATTCAATTCATTAATGAATTAAATATGTTCATTTTCGTAATTATATTTTCAATTAATTTATATTTATACCTTCTAGCAATTTCATATAGCCTATAGGAAACAGCCGTATCAGTATGTAAACTTAACCGTGTCCTTAAAAATTCGAAATTATAAAAATAAATATTATACTCTAAAAATATTAAAAAAAAATAAATTTAAGATATAAACCAGTTGCAACGTCAACCTGGTTTACCTAATTGTCTCTATAATTAAGAATATACCAACAATAATACATCTCATACATACTCTTGTTGAATTAAATAGGTAGGATGAGTAAATATTATGGGGTTATTTTCGGTAATTTCTCTCAAGTAAACACTTATCCATTTTGATTAATATATGTGGAGGCAGAGTCAAATTAAATATTTGTTTGCCGATAAAATCAGTTGCACGCAATTTTGCCATAACAATATATATATATATATTCCATATAAATCCACACATGTCCACGGACATATTCCTCCCCCAGCGGGCCCACACCCCCAAACCCCCAAAACCCACCCCCAAACCCACACATCAAATGTGTCATGTACATGCATCCAGCATCGACATCATCATATAATCAATTCCACATCAAAACTTATACTCCCTCCGTCCCAACAAGTATTTCACGTATTGTATAATTCCTAGTTTATTTTTTTAGAGGTTATTTAAAATATTAAAAAGAAAATATTTTAAATAAGAAAATTCGATTTTTTAGATATTGTTCGAATAGATTTATTTTTTTTAAAAGAACAGCAAAAATTATTTATTTCAAAAGTATTATACCGGCCACATTTATATTCAGCTAAATAAAACCTGTTTATAAGTTTAAGTAATTATAATACCGTATTTAAATTTAACAATTTGAATTTTATTATTTCAATTAATTGTAAATTAAATCTATATTAATTTTTTGTGCACTCTAAGAATCACCTAAAAATTTTATTTGAATTTTTATACTTTAGTTAAACATTAATTATTTATTGTAGAATATTTAATTTTTAAATTTAAAAATTTAATAAGAAAATATAATTGATTAACACTCTCTTGTGAGATGTGTCTACTTATTACTAAAGTATGCTTAGTTAATGTATGTTAAAAATGAATAATATTATAATACCTTAAAATTATACTCATATATCCTTTAATACATTATTCATCATACTTTTGAAAATATATTTTAACAATCATTAAGCATATTTAATTTATATAATAATCATACTTTAACATATCTCATAAACTGTATCGTAGAAACAACACTTTATAAGAGACCTTGTCATTTTATAAATCTAATAAATAGTATTTTAATTTTTTTAACATAATTAAAAATAAAAAATATATTCAATGCTTTAAAATAAAAAAATATAAAAATAAAAACAATGAGTATACAGCGTTAAGGAATCTTAGTTAAATAAGTATAATTAAAACAATCATCATTTAATTAATACAGATAAGAGTAATTAAATTAACCAATTACTAGTCAACATATTAAAAATTAAAATTCAACACTTTATGCGATGTTGACACGTGTATATATTTTCACAAATATAATAATAAAATTATTTCTCAATTATATATATATATATATATATATATATATATATATATATATATATATATATTAATTAATTATAATTGAGATAGTATCTATTTCATTCCACTATGCGTATGTGTGCGTATATATGCTGTGGATTAAGAAATACTATTAGTCTACGAATGAGCAACTATTTCAACGTTAAGAAATGAGAACATTTTTTAAATTTAATTTAAATAAATAATATTGAAAAACTACTCTATAAATACTCTCTCCCCCATAGGCTTCATTTGCTCATCACAAGTTGTTCAGTATTACCCTTTCACATACATAATTCAATCATGTCTTCAAAACCAATTTCCGCCAGATCCAAACCCGGGGTTCTTCCGGATCCAAACCCGGAACGGATGCACTCATTGCTCATGTTTATAACCACCAAACCACCCAAAAAAGAGTACTGATTATAACCACCAAACCACCCCGAAAAAAGAGTACTAATATCTTTGGCAGAAGTGAAACGGAAACAAAGGCAGGCCCGAACCCGTGCACATAGGCCACCACCCGGATTTATGGATCCAGCTAGATCCAGAGAAGCATTATTATATAGGTATTATGTTTGAAAATTGTGTCGGATTATAACTAATTATGTTGTAACCGTTTATTTGATCTTCCAAAATAATATTGTTGTAATTGTTGTTTGGGATTCTCTTTTGTTTTTGTTTAAATAAATCTTTTTTTCCGGTATGATATGAAATATTTAGTATTATTTTACTTTGTAAATAATGATTTCTGTGATCGTCGGCCAACACCACCGACGCCGCCGCATGATGCCAACCATAAACGGTAATCTGCGTCGCGTAAAATCGCAGCGCCGATCACCGCTGTTCTCTATGTCGTATCGTCGCAGCAAAGCTACTGATCCGCCGCTCGACGCCAACTTTTCGGCGGTGGTGGAAAGAGAGGCAACTTTTATTTAAATTAAAATGTTGAAATTTTTGGAAATCTGGAAAGAGTAAACTCAAATTATATTTTATTTTTACTTTAAATAGAAAAAAACTGACTGTAATTAATAACTTAATAATCTTAAGTTTTAATTAATATTAAATTTAACAACTCATAATATTTCAAGACTTACCCAATACATTTAGTGTTATTATATTTTTTTAAACTTATGCACATTAAAATAAGTGAAGAAGAAAAGAAGGAATGAAAGATTATTAATTAATTAATTAATAAAGAAAGAGTCCACCTGCGAAATGGAATATTCAGGTTTGGTGTGACATTTATATGAGTCGCCAATGATAAGAATTGCCGCGATTTCGTGGGACCCCCTGTCATACATAAGTCATAACTAAGGTGTTCTCGATCAAATGCAATTTGTTTATAATATAATAATATTATCTCTATTAAGTAACTGCTTTACTTAACCATTTTTTTCTATATTTAGGAAAGTTGTTTAAGCGAGTCAGAAATGTAATTTCTTTTATTTTTACTTAAAAATTTCACTAAAAAAATCGGAAATACGGTCTCGCACAAGACTCACTCAAAATTTAATTGAAAATTTGTTAAAAACCGGTTAACAAAGTATATAATTTTTTTATTCATTATTATATTATGAGTGTATATTGGATGCACCCTGGTGCAAGGGTGCACTCATACATGTATGATTTTTTATTCTATTTTGTATACATATTATTCTATTTTGTATACGTGTTTTTGTAATAATTGTATACTTTTTTCACACTAAATTTTTCATTAAAAAAATTAATATTCATATGTGTATAATTTTTTATTCAATAGTGTATACATGTTTTTTTAAAAATTGTACTCCCTCCGTCCCGGGTATTTTTACCCGTTTGTACGGGCACGGAGATTAAGACGCTTTATTTTTTAATATATAATGTAAGAGAAAATATGGATAAATTAGTAATTTAAAAAGAAAAGGTGAATAAAGTTATTGGGAATGATGAATAAAGTGTAAAAAAGTAATTAAAATTGTTGGGATTGTAAAAAGTAAGTAATAAAATTTATGTATTTTTGCCAAAAATAGAATGGGTAAAAATACGTGGGACACCCCAAAATGGAAAGTGGGTAAAAATACGTGGGACGGAGGGAGTATATTTTTTACACTCAATTTTTCATTAAAAAAACTAACAATTAAATTGTATACATTATTGCTCATAATTATATATGTTTTTGGTTATATTTGTATTTGAGTGTATCCTATCTTAGGGTGCACCCGGATGCACACTATAATTAGTCTTATATTATTATGTTTTTATTTATTATTGAATAAGTTCTAAACGTGCATGGTGCAGGAAAATTGATCTTTTTTTAATTATTCAACTTAAAATTTTTAAATATCTCCCTTTTATATATCCCTTGTGTATCTAATTTAAATAGACGCTAGGAAAATTTAAAATCCCTCAAACCTTAATTTTAAATTTTAACTACAATTAATAATTAATGTTAAAAATAAAATTTTAGAATTGATCTGATGATACGATTTCTTTGAAAATATTTTACATTTCTTTGGAATTAAAAAATGAAAAACACGAAATATCAATAAGATTACTTTCCTTTTCTACAATTTGTATACATCTGAGATAAAGTAATTTGTTGACTTCGTCCCATCTGCATGTGACCATTTCTCTTTAATATTCTTTAAAGTTAGTTATGGTTTCTTGCGCCTCGTAAACAAGGTATGCAAAAGATAAAATATTTTGTTTTAAAAGATATACATTTTAATTAATAAAACTAAAATTTTATTATAAAATCCGTTAAAATAAAAATAGTATAAATATTTGAATAAAAAAATTCTTACAAAATCAATAATATACACTTAACACTTAAAATGATACCACTTTAAAAAAAATGTAAGATTTTGGGCAGGTGTACAAAGTACACGCAAGCTTTTGCGTTCTTTAAAATATGAGCATATAAAAAGTGAAATGAATTAAATAATTTTGTTGACTTGATTTTCTTAATCGGATAAATACAAAGGGTGTTGCGTGTATAATTATTTGGTCTCGATCGATAGTCAAAAGTCTAGACAGCATTAATGAATACACAACATATTAGCCGCACTTTGGCATCATAAAAAGAACTGACAGTCGGTTGCTGAAGATCCCAATGTAACATGTATGATAAGTAATCCATAAATAAAATCTCAAATTTTATTTTAGAATTGATATTATTTTAAAATATATATACTACTCCATGTGTTATTATATCATAAGTATCCATTATTAAATAAGCTACAACAAAAGATGTAACAACCAATAATTTTAGGTGCAACCGTTTCCACATAGTCAATATTAGCAAAACTCTTTTATACAGGAGTGGGCAACAAATTTTTAAAATCGCAAAAACTGATCGAGCCGATCGCATTACACCTCACTTAGTGTTTTTTCACCTAAACTGCGGTTAATTTTATTGGAGAAAATCGCATCGCTTGAATGATGCAATTTCGATTTTCATCTAAAATACACCGCACCGCACTCTATTATTTAAATTATAAAATTAAATATATATCATGTATACATATATAATTATGTATTATTGAAGAGATAAAAAGATAAACACTAATTTGGATTAAGAAATAATTTTGATAAAAATTTGCTTTATGTCACAAAGATTATATTATTTGAGTTGATTATGGAGTTCAAATTATAATTTCATATCTTTAATATCTCATAATCTAATTTGATCATTGTTATAATATTTTATTTCTAATGGTGAAGAACACTTTAAATTAAGCATGTACACGTATTTATTTTTTTATACATCCATATATATTGTATTGTTATGTAATATGTTAAATTTTAATCGTCAAATCGCAAAATCGCATTATAAAATTTACTCGATAAATCGCAATTTGAATCTAATTATCAAATCGAACCGCATATAACAATGCAATTTAGATTTTGTCGAAACTGAAAAACCGCACCGTGCACACCCTACTTATATCCGTTTAGAAAAATAATTATGGAAATTCCAATATTTCTCTTAGTTTCTTAAGTAACACCTCTATTAATTTTAGGCTTTGTTTGATTTGTAAAAGAAAAGATAATATAAAATATTTGGTAAGAAGAGTCCATTTGCTCACCTTCTTCCAAGTCGATGTCATGGACAGCTAGTTCATGTGAATTGAAAATTGTCATCTGTTACATATGGAACACTCTAGAATGTGTTTAAGCCCCAGGAATAGCTCAAGTGGTAGAGGGGATGATGGAAAAGCCTTCCAGCTGAGCTTGGTTGCTGCAGGGTGGGGGTTCGAATCCTGTCTTTGGCATGGATTTGGCCCCTTGCAAGCACAAGTTTAATAGTGAGTCCTCCCTATAAACCACTTGAGGCACATCTTGCGATTTACCTCCTCCACCAATCCCCGCACAAGTTTAACAGTGAGTCCTCCCTATAAACCACTTGAGACACATCTTGCGATTTACCTCCTCCACCAATCCCTACGGCAGGGGCGGTGGGGGCCCCTAATGGTGGGGTACACCATTTTTTTTAGAATGTGTTTAAATAAATAAATAATATATTTAGGTTCCACACATACATACACTTATTCACACGTACGAACTAAATACTTACTCGTTAAGAGATCGATGCCATATTTTAAAATCAGAAATTTAAATAAAAATATTAAAATAAGAGAAACTTCATCTATAAATTACAACCGTTGCCACAATTTTTCATCGCCACTTTCCAATAATTGACATCTCATTTCATTTAATTTCTTGTCATCTCACCCCATAATATGTGAAACTGTCCAGGAAAGTTTTTGTGATGATAAAAAGTGATAAACAATTTAGTAAAATATAATAGTGGCATAGTTGATGAACAATTCATAATATAAATAAAATAAAATAATATTTTTAATAAAATAAAGAGTAATAATATGCTTATTAATTTGATAAAAAAAATATAAGGGAAAAGGGTCATGCATGCCCCCAAACTTATATGAGGGAATCAAATGAACCCTTCATCTTTTATTTCTTTCATTTAAACCCTTTTTGTTTTTATTATGGATCAAGTAAACCCTTTAATTTCTTAAAATAAAACATTGAAGCACTGCCATTAAAAATTATATCAACGGTGTTAGAAGATCAAGGCATGAGAAATTTTTCTATTTCTCTCTTCCTCTCGCCTCTCTTTTCTTAGAACCTTAAAACCTATAATCTCTACTAAATCTAATTCTCTCTCTATTGAGGGGACGGAGGAGAAGAACATGTTCTCTCCAGTGACCTCTCCCGATGGTCACGTCAGCAATCAATATATCATCAACATACAATAATAATATAATGAAATCATCATCCGAGAACTTCTGAACAAACATACAATGATCAGAAATAGTCTTCTGGTAGCCTTGCTCCCCCATTACTGACTCAAATTTCTGATACCACAATCTAGGTGCTTGCTTCAAACCATAGAGACTTTTCTTCAGCTTACACACAGTCTTCTTTTCCTTTCACTTTAAAACCTTCAGGTTGCACCATGTATATTTCTTTATCTAGCTCACCATGAAGAAAAGCAGTTTTAACATCTATCTACTCAATCTTCAAATCAAGGCTAGTCGCCAAACCAAGCACAAAACGGATGCAAGGCATTTTGACAACTGGAGAGAAAATTTCTTCAAAATCAGCTTCCTCTTTCTGACTGAAACCTTTAACAACTAATCTAGCATTGAATCGAGGCTTTGAGGATTGTTCATCTTGTTTTATCCTATACACCCACTTGTTATTCAAAGAATGTTTCCCCTTTGGTAGTTTCACCAAGTCAAATGTGTCATTTTCATGCAAGGATTTCATCTCATCTTGCATTCCTTCCAACCATTCATTCTTGTATTCTCCATGAATTGCTTCTCCATAGCATTCAGGCTCTCCCCCTTCGGTTAAGAGCACATACTGATCATGAGGATACATCCTAGAAGGTGCACGAGCTCTACTGTTTCTTCTAGATGGTTCTTAAACCTCCTGTTCTGGAACATCATATGGTTGCGACTGATTGGTATCCTCTTCATCTTGCAAAGGATGATCGACATGTTCTACTTCAGGCTGATCCTGATTCTTCTCTTCAGCTTCTACTTGACATTGACTGTGAGGAATAATTTTTGAGTTAATCAAGTCATCACCAGGTGTAGAAACTGAGCTATTCGTCTTCTCAATATCTCTTATGATTTGATCCTCAACAAATACAACATCTCGACTTCTGGCAAGCTTCTTCTCTATGGGATCATAAAGTCTATAACCAAACTCATCTTAACCATAACCAAGAAACACACATTGTCGAGTCTTCATATCCAATTTAGAACTCTCATCTTTGGAAATATGCACAAATGCATTACATCCAAAGACCCGCAAATGATTATAGGAAACATCTTTTCCTGACCAGACTCTATCTGAAACATCAAAGTCTAAAGGAACACATGAAGTAAGATTTAAAACATGCAACAGTACTCAGAGCCTCACCCCAGAATGATGAAGACAATCCTACTTCTGATAGCAGACATCTTACTCTCTCGACCAATGTTCTGTTCATCCTTTCTGCAAGCCTATTCAACTGAGGAGTCTTTGGAGGAGTCTTTTGATGTCGGATACCTTGCTCCCTGCAATACTCATCAAAAGGACCAATGTATTCCCCTCTATTATCCGATCTGATGCATTTCAACTTCTTCCCAGTATGTCTCTCAACTAAGGCATGAAACTGCTTGAATGCATCGAGCACCGTTCTTTCATCTTCAATGTGTAGATCCAGGTCTTTCTTGAGTGATCATCTATAAAAATAATAAAATATAAAGCACCACCAAGAGTTTTTATTTTCATAGGACCACAAACATCAGAATAAATTAAATCGAGTATACCTGATGCTCGTGTAGGAGTTGAGGTCCTGAAAGCAACTCGAGTTTGCTTTCCTGCCAAACAGTGAGAGCACTTCCTTAAAGATGCATTCTTCAAGTTTGGAATGAGATTTCTCTTCTCTAAAATCTCCAATCCCTTTTTACTGATATGACTGAGTTTGCTATGCCACAACTCAACTATCCCCTCATTCTTAATTGCATTAATAGAGCCATCAAGTAGCTTTGCTTGCATCAAGTATAATAAGGAATGTTTTTGACCTCTAGCAACAACTAAAGATCCTCTTGTAAGCTTCCACTGACCATCGAAGAACACACTGCAGAAACCTTCATCATCAAGTCTCCCAACAGATATCAAGTTCAACCGAAGATCAAACACGTGCTTCACATTTCTCAAAACTAGTGTAGCACAATTACTGGTCCGCAAACATACATCTCCAATGCCAATGGCTTTAGCTAAGCCATCATCACCCATCCTAACATTCCATTATAACATGTAGGATGTGAACATCTCTCTACGAGATGTGGCATGTATGGATGCCTCACTATCAATCACCCAATTGCTTTCACGAGATGCAAGATTGACAACATCATAATCACGAAATATAATAAAATCACTTGCTGCAGCAGACACTCAATTATTATCTTTTATTTCTTCATTCTTATTTTATTTCCCATTTTCTTTCTTGTCATCTTGCTTGAGTTTTCTACAATTCCTTGCTATGTGTTCTGAAGTTTTACAATTCCAACAATCAATCTTGCTGTGTCTGTTGGATTTACTTCTTCTAGCTTTTTGCTTGCCCGTTGGACCTCTACTATTACTTCTCCCCCTCTTCTCTGTAACCAAAACCTCTGATTGTTGAAAAGAGACATGCGGTTTTCTCCTTGTTTTCTCATTCAAAACGCTGTCCTTAACCAAATTCATTGTAATGGTACCATCGGGGGCTAAATTAGACAAAGAAATCCTGAATGTCTCCCGTGAATCCGACAATGTACCAAGAAGCCATAAGCCCTGTACTTCATCTTCAAACTTAATTTTCATTTCCGACAATTGATTAATAATGCCTTGAAATAAATTCAAGTGATCAGTCATAGGAGTACTATATTTGAATTTCAAATTCATCAACTGCTTGATTAGAAATAACTTGTTGTTCCCAGTTTCTCTAGCATACAGTTGCTCCAACGTTGTCCACAATGTCCGTGCATTTGTTTCTCCACTCACATGGTTCAACACATTATCATCCACCCACTGCCTGATGTAACCACACACTTGACGATGCAATAATTTTCATTGTTAATTTGTTTTACTATCAGGCTTTTTAGCTTCAAATACAGGCGCATAATAATCTTTCACATATAAAAGATCCTCCATCTTGCCTTTCCACACATGATAATTAGAACCATTGAGATTCACCATTCTATTAGTATTGATTTCCATATTCACCACAAGGCACAGAGCAGCAACCCGCTTTGATACCACTTGTTGGGTTTATCGGTCCAGCGGAGCCTAGCCCACTCAATCCACTAACATAATATTGTCTGATTTGGGCCGCCCACTTGCCTGCATGGTTTTACCACTCTGGGCATCACGCTCAAAGGTCTCATGCTAGGGAGAGTCCATCCCTCAATTATAAATCCATCGTCATCCCCACTTCTAATTAATGTGGGACTTTGGTTGATACCTAACCAATATTTCCCCCTCAAACAAAGTCCCGCAGCTAGATCATCCAGTTTGAGGTCCGAAGATCCCACCATTTGCGCGGTTAAGTCTGGGGCCTGGCTCTGATACCACTTGTTGGGTTTATCCGCCCAGGGAGACGGGTCCACTCAATCTACTAGTATGATATTGTCTGCTTTTTTCTTCTTACTTCCCTCAATGACTTACGAGACAAGATAACACCAATTATCAGGCCTACTTGGGCTTTACTAACCTTGTTGGCTATTGGGGTCTTCCCACATATTTGGAAATCCAACCCAACACAAACTTCGAGAAGCGCCGGCGGGTGGTGACAGGTTCTTGGAAACGGAGATGGACTTCAATCGGCGGCGGCGATCCTCCATTTACTGATGGAATCTTAGAAGGAGAAAGCCGGCAAAAAAGAGAGGGAAAAGCTGAGCCATTAATAGAAGAGGATGGTAACTGTCATTTCTCCAGACTCCAGTAGAAGGTCATTTGTATCATGTTTGCAGAGAAGGAGAGTATTCAAGTCTGCAAATTTTTGAGAAACAGATTCATTGTTGGCAGATCTTCTAGGCGGTGGAGGAGATTCAACACACCTTATCAATTGGAAAAGAAAAGGAAAGATCTGAGAATTACTAGCAAACTCAAGGTGACGGTAAAAGAAGGGAATACAGTGATTGCCGGAGCATGAGATAGCAGAAGCACGTATGTTTGCTTTGGGTGTGTTTAGCAAATTGGAAATATTTATTTGAGAAATGTATATTATTTGGGGGTGGGGTAACTTAGTACTTTCACCACATTATTTTTTAGAGTTTGGGTGCCCTAAGTAAAATATCGGGTGGCAATAGTGATGCCCTTTTGTATATAATAATCATAATAATAACAACTATAGTAATGGACGTACGTTCAATTTTGCAACCCTCCTGCTATCGTTGCTCATTTCAACTACATTAAACTTAAGTCCAATATTTTGGCCCTTATTTAATTTTCGGCCCCAATGGAAAGAAATGTCCAATATTAAATTTTGGCCCAAATGGAAAAGTTCAAATACAAGTTTGAAATCTTTCATCACATACTCCATTCTTCTAGCCATTTTTTTTTTTATATAATTTTCGTTTTTACAATAAGTTGTACCCTAAAAAATAAATAAAAATCACCTCAATTCAATAACACTTCAGAATCCACTATAATTTTAAAAATACAAGTTTTACCTATATATATATATATATATATATATATATATATGACATACATTATATTTTTTTTATTAAAAAAATATTACTCCATACTATACCTTAAAAAATCAATAAAATTAATAATGATTGAATTTCTTAAACTCTACCCATAATACGGGTGTACGCTATTGCGGGTGAGTATTATATGTATTTCATCTAATCTAATTAGGCAACACTTAGCATGAAATAATCTCACATTTCACCGGAGATTATTTTTACATTTTATTTTATTACTTTTTATTTAAAATATTATTTTATTTATTTATATTATAAATAAATTGTTCATTAAATAATTCAATATACATCTTTTACTTTTCCATTAATGCGAGTAACAGTTTTGATAAGGTGTTGTCATTAGTTTTCTTATGAGACTGTGTATTTTTTTCCAATGTTTAAATTAATCTACATGCATGCGCCTCGTATATGAGGCAAATCCAACTCCATCATTCCATCTTACAAACATCTACGCTAACTAAACCAATGACATTAATTAGATTATAGTCAGATGAAAAATAAAAAGATGCATACAAAAACATTAATATTATTAACTTTCAACAGAGAATAACAGATTGTTTGATTTAAACAATCTTGAGGACTTACGAGTAGTTACAAGTACATGGAAGAAAGTACTCCGACCACATAGTTCAAATAAAATAGGAACAGAAACAGAGGAAACAAAGGCAACCGATAAAATGATCTTAACCGGCGAGCCCAGTTCAAAGAAGAAAAGACACCTGCAAAATGCTGCCATCATTGCCGCGAAAGAAACAAAGAGCGCTGCCACCCCGACACCCAACAGAAAGGGCAGCCGACACAGGAAGTCATCCTCCGAATAACGAGAGGCGAGAAGTGTAAGGAACATCAATATTGAAATAAAAGAAGCCAATGTTGCTATAGCCTGAGATACAGGAAGAATCATGAACATCTTCTCGTTTTGCAAATTTGGGCTCCCTTTATCATTGTAATCCCCAGGCACTGTAAAAGCCGTTGTGAATACAACAGTGACAATGACGGTTGCCAACAGCATGCATGCTTTTGCTGATTGCTTGATCTGTTCTTCGCCTTCTTTCCTCAAGGCATGATGCTCTTTCCAAAACAACTCTTTAGGTGTTAAACCTGCATTAGGTTCAATTGACCCATCAGGTTCTATAAGTGCATTCTTCATTGTTATATACTCTGTTGGAACCATCTTCTCAACATTCTGCAATGAAATCAAGCTAGCTCAATTAGTTTAGTTCTCTTCTCACTTGATTATAATTATTAGGAGTAATTAATAAAAAATATATACCTTGTACCATAGCACCTCCATTTGCATTTGCAGGGCTGCCCCTGGTATAGTATTAAGCAGATTGGGAGGAGGTAACTTTGCAGCTAAATGCAGAATGTTATTCCCCTCATCATCAATGAACGACATCATTAAATCCTTTATTCCACGTAGCTCATAATTCAGATTGAATATTTTCTCCGAACGATTCAAGACTGCAATATGAAATATACTGCGACCCTTGTCATTGGCTTTATATATTAAATCAGGGCATTTTCTGATTAGTTCTACAACAAAGTCTTCATTTTTCGATTCAGCCGCCGCGAAAACCATTTGTTTTATTTGATCGCCAAGTGCTGGTTGGGACTCATCTTCTCTACGAAATTGTTCTCCTACCTCATCCCACACACGATTCAACAATGATAAAACAACACATGTATTGCGACCAACATTTAAATTCACTGAATCATCTTCTCTACGAAATAGTTTTCCTACCTCATCCCACACACGATTCAACAATGATGAAACAGCACATGTATTGCAACCAACCTTTAAATTCACTGCCAGATGCGTACAACTAACTTAATATAAGCATAAAGTTGTTCAAATAATGTCTATATGAAAAATGTGAGAGGAGTTTAATACACTAACTTGTGTGAGGCTTCTTTGCAAGGATTGATAATGGTGTGTCTTCTCCATCTTTTGCTGCAGCTAACGTCGGCTTTTTCTCTATAATCTTCACAGCTAGATCTAAACATTAATTATGTCATCAAATTTATACATAATATTTTTCGAGTTAAAATCATTTTCTAGTCTATCTAATTGGTGGATTAGTCCAATTATATAAACATACAACATATATGAATGTGTATAGTAGATGTATTTTTCATATTACTAGAGTATAAATATTTGTATGCATTGTTAATTTGTTATTACTCTTAACAATCTCGTTTAATATTTTTTTTTTTTGGAAATATCAATTTTAGTCCTTTAGGTCAAATCAAATTTCAGTTTTCAAATTTTTAATTTCTCAAAAGTGTTTTTTCAGTGTCCGAATTTAGTCTTTTTGTCATTTTTGTTCACTTTTAGTCATTTTTTCCGATAACTTTAAGAATCAAAGTGGACAAAAAAGATCAAAAGTGAACGTAAAGGACTAAAATCAGAGGATCATTTTTAAGAAATCAACAAACCCGAATACTAAGTTAGATTTGGTATATTCTAAAAGAGCAAAATTGATATTTTCCTTATGTTAGGAACCCGACCATGTATCCTGTTTACAAAATACTTTTTAATATATAAAAATTATACTTTTAATATATAAAAAATTATATTGAAATGGAGGTGAATTATTAGTTCTTTTAATAATAACTTTTTTTTAGAACCCAACCATTTATCCTGCTTTACACGATACTTTTTAATATATAAAAATTTATATTTGAAGAGAGATAAATTATTAATTCTTTTAAATAAAAAATACTATTCAACATGTATATAAAAAATCTTCATGTTGTAATTTTTTATATACTTATTATGTAATATTTTTTATTTAAAATAATAATAGTTTATCTTCATAAAATGTAATTTTGTATATACTAAAATGTAATTTGCAAAAAAAAATTGTTTGAAGGTTAATAATATATAGACAAAATAAAATATAAATATATTAATGAAATAAATTTAATTTTTTGAATTATTAAATATAAATGAAATAAATTTATTTGATTGCCAAGTGCGATTCGGACTCAACTTCTCAACGAAATTGTTCTCTTAATTCGTCCCATACACGATTCAGCAATAATAATGCAGCACATGTATTGGACCCGCCTTTAAATCCGCTGTCAAATGCATACATATATATTTAGTTATAATAGGGTTTAGTTATAATTTTCAATTAATAGTCCCCAATGGATAAAAAAAAACTAAGCAATGAATTAATAGTTACATATATATTTAAAAAAAAATTAAAATAGTAGTATCATTTTTATTTATATTATTATACAACTATCATTTTTTATTAATTATATATTACTTTTCATGCAAATATTATCACTTTTTTATTTGTGAGACAATCACCAAATATTAAAAATAAAATAAAATATAAAAGGTGTGGAAATAGGTATTACCATATAATCCGGAGTGAATGCAGTTGAGGAGGATTTTAATCTGTTGTTCATCACTCCAAGAGTGAAAAACAGAATTTTCTGCGTCGAGCATAGCACCCTCTTTCTGAGTTGTTTCAACTGATATATTAAAAAGAGATTCAGCCATTTCTTTATGTCCTATCCAGGCTGAATAGTTGAGTGACGAATGGCCGTCATCACGGATTAAATTTGGATCTTTTTCCAACATTAATGTAGCAATATTAACATGGCCTGCATAAGCAGCAAAATATAAAGCAGTTCTTCTCATGGTATTCTTCATTTTGAGACCACGCGGATCTTCGTCACGGACCTTTTTCAATAACTCTTCAACAAAATGGGCATTCCCTTCCGCAGCGGCAATATGCAAAGCAGTGTCTCCATTTTCTGTGATACCAGCTCTCACTAACGTATCATCATCTATTTTTAAATTTTGGACAGCTTCCCAGTTTCCTTGTAATGCAGCTCTGTGTAATGGCACATACACAGCCATATATCTTTCTCCTATTTAATTCATTTCCAAAATCAATTGTAAAAAAGTTACTATATAAGTATGACCGATTTTATATTCTTAGTTCTCAATTTTGATCTTATTTTACCTATTTTGATCCATTTTTGTCAAATTTAATTATTTTTGTTCAATTTTAATTCAAAAATTTGGGTCATGGTTGGACAAATATAAACAAATAGACTAAATTTGGGAAAAAAATATGTATAACAAAATAAAAAAAAATTTACAAATAAAAAAACTAAAATTAAAATTAATCATTTTTATTAAGTTAACGAATTATATTGAACTAAAATGTGATATTTTTTCTATATAATAACACAAGTCATTTGTATGGAATCAAAATCTAAAAATAATAATTAACTTTTTTTTATATATAAATAAGGTAATCAGTTTCTTACAAAAAGTAATGTATTGAGTGATACTTAATTAATATTCCACAAAATCTTCCTCTTAACAATAGTTCTCAAACATTAATGGCAAAAGCTCCTATGCGCCCGGGGACACGGAAAGATGTTCCGTGTCCCCATGTGAACACAACCCTCCCCTCCAATCCTATTTAAACATGTGTATTGCTAGGGGTTTAAATGGTAAAGGGGCATGAAAATTATAAAGGCGCACGGAATGTGCTCCGTGCGCCCGGGTGCACAGGAGCCTCACTCAACATTAATTTAATATTTTTGTTGTCAATTAAATAAGAAACACCAGCATAAAACCGCCTTGTGGAAACTCATAATAATTTTAACAAAAAAATAAAATTAGCATGAAATCATTTTTTATTTAAAAAATGATAACTATTTTTTAAAAAAAAAAAATTAAAACGATCTAACTAGGGAGGATTACTACTAGGTACACATAAAAACCCTAAATTACTATGAGATACAAACATACAAAAGTATTACTACTAGGTACAAAAATATATAGTGATATTCCAATATTACCCCTATAATGTGCTGCACATAAATATTGTGTGCAGCAAAAGTTCATGTGCAGCAAAGTGTGTGCAGCAAAAAAAGTGTGTGCAGCAAAAAAGTGTGGTGGTCCGGCGGCGGCGACGGCGGCGGTCCGGCAGCTTTTCCGGCGAACAGTTTTTTTTTTTTTTCTTCGGGCGGACAGTTTTCCGGCGACGGCGGTCAACGCCGGTCAACGGCCGGTCAACGCCGGTCAACGGCCGGTCAACGCCGGTCAACGGTGGTGGGTGAGGGGTGGGGTTGGTGGTTTAAAAGTGTATGAGTTTAGGGGTATATTTGGTATTTTACTTTAATATTTTGTATTAAATAATAATTATTTTAAATCAATGTATCTAGTAGTAATTAGGGGTACAAAGTGTGTACCTATCAGTAATTATTTCATCTAACTATTACGCAAGTGTTGCTCGTATAAAATTTTAAATATATATATATATTTATTAACTAATGAAATATTCCATTATTAATGGTATTAATTAATATCATGCTAAATCGATTTAACAAAGGATTTATAATAAAATTCGTTAATAATTTTCAGTTTATAATTTTATTTTTTTTTGTAATTTGTTGTTTATAATTCCCTGATAATTAACTAATATAATGATCAATACCTAGACAGAAACAGCTAATATGATTTAATTTAGAAATCTATTAGAATTTAAAATATGTGACTGATGATTTTCTCCTAGACTTACAATTACTTCAACAATAAAGACCACATTATGAATAAAATAATTGATCTTATGCATACATATATAATTCAGCTTCATAAAAAACTCTTAAATGATTTCCTAATTATCTGATCGTTATGTTGTGTAATACATATAGTTGTTCTTACAAACGTATGTATACAGGTCATGAATTTTGAAAGAGGAGTAACCATAGATAACAATAAAACCCTAAGGTAAAGCATTTGATCGATTGCTAAGAGCAAGTGATTATAATCGGTGGCAGAATCAATACCGATAAGGGTGATACGTAATAAAGATGTATAAACCAACCATTAGGGCTATTATATTCTTGACTTGAATCTGATGCCTGATTATGTGATTGTTGATCAACATCTTCCCTTAGGCTTTCCATTTCAATTTCTACAAATAAGACCATATGCAGTTCAATGAGTATCATATATACTAAATGAAATGAAATTAGATAGTTATGTATATCTCTAAGTTATATACAATCATTACAAATCCTACTCTCTTTTTTTTTTTTACTTAAGATGGTTCAAAAAATAGACACTCTAATTTCCATAGTAATATCAAACTTTGAAATTGTTCGATTCATTCCAATTTTTCATTAAAACTTTTAAAATTGTCTTAATCAAGTATGTGTTCATCACGTGAGTGTGCAATTTTCATTTCTTAGAGCGTATTCGACACTCAATAGGATTAAAAAGAAAAAAACAACAACAACAACGTAAAAGTCTTCATTTCATTAATAAAGTGATATACCAATTAATTTTTTATTTGTAAAATGGCGGTTACTAAATTATTATAAACAAATTTTCAAATCTGTTGGTAAATATTTCCGTTAATGACTCGTTGCAAAAATTCCGTTTGCAATTTGTATAATTATTTCATTGGTAAAAATAACATGATTGCATAATTAGTTTTATGTTACTAAAAGAAAAATATAATTTTTGTTGGTAAACCATTAACGGTGTAATTTCTATTGGTAAAAAACCTTTTTTTTTTTTTTGTAGAGACCGTCGTTTTCATTTCACTCCAATTCCAAACACTTTAACTTTTCATTTTGCATTTCATATGATATCGTATTTGAATTTTCAAAATTAGCTTGGGATTGTTAGTTTTGAAATTGAGCTTATGAAACCCTAACTTTTTATAAATAAATTTGAGCTAGCGCCATGTCAAAATATAATTAGAAAAAAAATACAAGTCACTCTCTTGTAAATCCAGATTGATAATTAAATCCTTAGATACATAACGATAAATCTAAAAGAAACCAATTAATATATATACCATAAACCATAAAAATAAAATAATAAATACACTGAAAAATACACCATAAACCAAACAAGGATAAAATAATATGGCTAAAATTTTGTGATCCGTGAACACCGTACCCCATATACTCTTTAATATTAAATGGTACACAATTTAGTATAAGGACGTGTACCTTTTATTTTCTAAAAAAAAAATTAACGAAAGTGTATACTCTTATAACAAAATATTGTATCCTTACCTACCTTGTGCACGTGTGACATATGAAAACAACTTAAATAATATTATTATTAATTAATTAATTGACAATTAAAACCCTAAATAAGTAAATATAATACACTCTAAGGGGGAATAAATATACTTAACAAGGGTAAAATGGACGTTTAAATAGTACGTTATAGTTAATTGCTTAAAATAGATTTCTTTTTCCCAGAACCCTTAAAAAATAAATAAATAAAAAATAAAATAAAAATAAAAATAGAAAGACCTCTAGCTAGCTTCAGGAGCAAAGCTTTGTGTAAACAACAAATGAGAGAGAGAGAGAGTACCATTTGAAGAAGACATGATAAAGCTGAAGCTAAATGCTTTCGAACGATATTTATGGTTTACATTGCTCATCACTTATCAACTACTACTATTTATAGACATAAGATTGCAATGGACGAGCCCCCTCCATGGCCCATGCATCCAATAAGAGAAGGGTCGAGTCGAAATTCGTGACTTAAAATTAAGTAATTTGATTTTTAAAAATTAGGTTATAGTTTTTTAAAGGGAGAGAAATATATATATATATATATATATATATATATATATATATATATATATATATATATATATAAACCACTTTTTATTTACAATAGACAAGATCCGGATTAGGGGAGGAATTGGGCAAGCTTTGCATGAAGATTGGAAAATTGTTAGAACACTGATCTGATCATATATATATATATATATATATATATATATATATATATATATATATATATATATATATATATATATATATATATATATATATATATATATTAATTTGACGTAATTAATTAAGAAGTGAAAATGTCGATGTACTTTCCATTTTGAGAGTGATGTACATTTTCCTCTTCGATCTTAATACTAATTTATGTTTTTTTCAATTAATTAAAATCATTGATTGATCAAACTACATTGAGAATATTAACTAAATATAAATTTTGTTAAATTATCATGAAGTTTAAGTTGAGAGAGGTATGAACTGTTTAATAATCAATTAATCAATTAAGTCACTCTAACACACCCCTTCACATGCAGCTCTAATACCATGTTAAATAAGCATTTCATCTAAAAGTTTAAGCTAGTGAGGAGAGTCTTTTAATACTTAAAATCAAATTACCCTAACACATTCCTTCACATGCAGGTGGGATTAATTTTACCTCAAAGCCTTGGATGTGGAATTTTCTCATAAATGGATGGTGGTGAGGGTTCGAATCCTAGACCTTTAGCTAGGCATGAGCTCTGATATCATGTTAAATGACCACTTCTTTTAAAAGTTTAAACTAATAGAGAGGGGACTCTTTTACTGCTTAATCGAATCACTCTAACAAAGTTTATTGTGAGAAAGTACTTATATAATACGTGTTAAAGTATGAATGTTATATAAGGAAATTGTGTTTATTAATAGCTAAAGTAATAGTATTTCTAAAATATGATGAATGATTGATGCATTAAAGTACTCCCTCCATCCCAAAGAGAAATTTCCGGTTACTGTAGATATGGAGTTTAAGAAAAAATTACTATTTTTTACTTTACTTTTAGGGGTAGTTTGGTATTTTTAGATAATAAATAAATTATAATGTGAGTTATGTGAGTTGTAAAAGGGTGAAAATTTTGAAATTAAAGTGTATTTTGAGGTTATTGATTTGTGTGTATTTCCTTATTTATGGTGCGAACTTGTTTATGGGACGAACAAAAATAAAAAGTGTGAATTTGTTAATGGGACGGAGGGAGTATGATTTTAAGTGTTACAATATGATTCACTATAAACATACTTCAACTACCAATAAATATATAGTATATTTTACCCACTACCTTCGTCTCATCTAAAGAGAGTCTTTTGCTTTTTGTACGTGGATTAAGAAGTGTTATTATATAATATGTAGTGAGTTGTTGTATTAGTAGGAGTACGACCTTATATTTTAATTATTTTAGCAAGTGTGTGTCTCATATGTATGAGACTTCATAGGTGGAAGAAAAAAAAAACTCTTTGAATAAAATGGAATATGAATAGTTAAACCCATCAAACGGTAGGAGTATGAATAGTTCAAGCCATCCCTTACAATGCATCTAATATATATCCATCCCCATGAGACAAGAAAGTGCCCTAATTCAGACAAATTTAACGTGTTGTCGTTCTTTCTCGTAATGCACTTCGTTTTCATCCCTTTATCTACAATCTCCATTATAGGTCTTGTCAACTAGCTGTATTAACTCCTCCCTATAATACTTTCCATTTTAAATGTTAAATATATATATATATGTTATACAAGTGTGTTATGTAAAACTGATAAACTAATTAAAATAAAAATATATTTTTATGTTATCTGATTTACTTAACATTTTAATTTTTTAACTGTAAAGGGTATGTTATGGGAAATGTGAAGAGTAGAAAGTTAAAGAAGACATGGTTTTCTGAATATTCCTTTGAGGTGGACCCCAATAATATAAGTGACCCAACCCAACTAGCGTACTCAAAGATTCTTATTAGTTCATTCATTAAAAAGAAAATAAAAAAAAAATTAAATCAAAATTAAGAAAGTAGAGTAAATTTTTTTTTTTTTTTGACAGAAGTAGTGGAATTATTGGGTTTTGGCTTTTGGGCCTTTTGACCCTTCCAGCTGGAGCAGACTGTGTTCTCCAACTCCATTATGCAATTCGCCAACAATGAGACCGATATCGTCCTTAATAAAAATTGATAATTTTTTTATAATAAAATATGATATGTTATCAATAAAATAATTTAATGATGTTATGAAATTTTTTTAAATAATTTATAATACAAATGAAATTAATAACATTTTAAAAGAAATATTTTAATAAAAAGTATTATGCAATTTAGTATTTATAGGGTAAAAGATAGAATATAAGAGTAGTAAGTAGTTATTTAATTGCTATAATTTAAAATTATAGTTATTTAATTTTTTAATTAATTAATTTAATCTAATGGTGATATTAATTTAAAATCTAATTTACAAGTACTTTGGATTCTTCGGAT
Organism: Pogostemon cablin; assembly: GCA_023678885.1. Classification (NCBI taxonomy): domain Eukaryota; kingdom Viridiplantae; phylum Streptophyta; class Magnoliopsida; order Lamiales; family Lamiaceae; genus Pogostemon; species Pogostemon cablin. Next base: position 12,515,240 of record CM042961.1, on the reverse strand, counting down.
GCATTCTAGTTAGATTTTATGATTTTTTTTAAGATCATGTAATAGTTGGGTTTAATAAAACTAGATTTCATAACCCTCTATTTTTAGTTGGGTCCAGTAAAATTAGATTTCATATATCCTTCCTCCCTCTTACACACAACCCTCTATTTTAACACATGAATTTAATATAAAATTAAAATTTACTATATTTAAATCCTCAAAACAAATATAAATTAATACTATTTGCTAGATTAATAAAACTAATTAATCGTATATCCACATTTCTTATTCCTACTTAAATTTAAAATAAACATAACTACTTAAATTCTCAAAACAAATACAAATTAAAACTATTTATTGGATCAATTAAATCTAATTATTCTAAATCCATATTTCTTATTTTTACTTAAATCCAGAACAAATATAACTTTATATCAATTAAAAATATTTGGTAATTTTAAAATTAGAGTGATTATGTTTATTAAAATTGTGTCTTATTTATAAAGTGAAAAAAAATACAAAGAGTGGAAATTTTTTTTGGTATAACTTATTTTTTTCTAAATTTGAGAAAGATGGTGGAAAGTAACAAAGATCTTTGGAGAGTGGACACCATCATAGATGTTATTTTACATTTTGTGTTACATTTCATGTTATATGTGTCAGAGGAGGGGTAAATATTAAAATTAGTTATCTAAGTATGATGGATTCTAGCTTTAGCTATTTTTTTCTGTAATTCTGAATTTTGGTCTTTTTTGTTCAGTTTTATTTATTTTGGTCCAATTTTGATCATTTTTTCAAAATTTGATCATTTTTTCTCACTTTTGATCCAAAATTTATATATTTTCGAACCAATAATGGACGTATTTGAACATAAAGGACTAGATTTGGAAAAAAAAAACTAAATTTTAGAAAAGGACTAAATATAGACAAAAATGACTAAAAGTGGATAAAAAATTATTAGAATTGAGAAATGCAAATGAAAAATAACTAAAATTGGAATATGATATATTTAAAGGATCAATTTTGATATTTATCCTTAGATGAGTGATACGTGTACGGGAAAAAATTACCACCATCACCTATAAGATTTAAGTTTTCTTTTAAAATATATACTCCCTCCATTCCGCACCAATGTCTTTTTTTCCATTTTAATTCTTTCACCCATATAGTTTTCTTTTCTTTTTTATACATGAATCATGAAAAGCATATTATGGGCTACCAAACGGTCGTAATAGAATAACCTAACGAAGCAAACGCACGTGATGGTTAACGTAAGTTGTTGAGATGAAATCATACTTATCACTGTATTTCCGTACGCTGACGCCAGCATGGAATGCACATGGTCACGTGCAAGTTTAAAGTACTTTATGGTGGGAATTAAAATGATGAAATCGTGAGTAATTATTAAATCAATATGAATTATTTAAGAAATTTTGATTCTAATTAATCAAATTAATTTAATATTGACAATAAATTTATGTCTCAATTTTCATTACATTTCACTTAATTATTCTCAAACAAACAGTTTCTAAATCTTTATCAATATGATAAAGACATATTTACAATTATTATTATATAGATAGGCTTAATTAAATTTTTTTGTATTTTAATATTCCATTCATTCCAATATGATTTTCATACTCTTTATAAATTATAAAAATGTGTGAAAGTTCTGTGAGAAAGAAGATAGCTTTTTTGTTCTAAATAAAATGGACAAAATCAATAATACCCCTTATTATATTTTTTCTACTAACTCAAATATATATACATTTTTTCTATCCGGGCTGTACCTAAAATACCCTTAATTTAATTGATTTTCTATTAATAATAAAAAAAAGATGAATAGAAAAAAAAAAGTCAAACGAATTGGTTGAATAGAGATTTAGTACGTTGAAAATATATTTGGGCAAAATAGACAAAAATGTTTGGCCAAATAGACAAAAAAAAAAGATAGGCTAAATAAGCAAAAAAATTGGCGGAGTAGAGACACATTGTAACTAGAGACTGTTAAACGAGTCAAGCGAGTTCGAGTATCGCATACTCGAGCTTGACTAGAGTAGTTATCGAGTCGAGTTCAAACTCGACTCGATTAGAAAGCGAGCTTATCACGAGCTCGAGCAAGTAATTATCGAGTCGAGCTCGAGCTCGAGCTCGAGCTCGGCTCGACTCGTTAAGCAAAATGAGTTAAGTTTTTTGAGCCTGATCGAGCCCACTCGAGCCATTATTTTAATATTATATTCTCTCCGTCCGCTTCTAAGGTATTCATTTTATTATTTTTGGTGTCCGCTTCAAAGGTATTCATTTCACATATTTAGTAAAAAAGTATATAATACGGCCCACCACTTCCATCTAATACAACTACCCACTTTACATATAATAATAATACTCCTTAATCCACGTGCAAAAAGTAAATGGATACCTTAGAACCGGACGGAGGGATTATTTAATAATTATAATATAATATAATTAAATAATATTTATTTATTTATATTATTATTAATAATATTAATTAATAATTATTATTATTGTCGAATTTTATCGAGTCGAGCTAACAAAACGAGTATAAGACCAGCTCGAGCTCGAGTAAGCACGAATCGAGTCGAGCTCAAATTTTAACGAGTCGAGCAGAGCTTTCGAACTACTCATTTCGTTGAACATCACTAATTGTAACCTAAAAAATATAGGCCAAATGAAGTAAAAAATTTGGATCGAATAGACAAAAATATATACTGAATTGATACAAAAAATGAATCGAATAGAGATCATTAAAAATCCAAAAAATATAGACTGAATAGAGTAAAAAAAAAACTTAGGACTAATACACAAAAAAGTTGGCCGAATAGATATCATTAAAAACCTAATAAATATAGAACAAATAGAATAAAAAACTTGGGACGAATACACAAAAATATAAGCTGAATAGATAAAAACATTGGCCGAATATATATCATTAAAAACTAAAAAAACATAGAATACATAGAATAAAAATTTTTTGGACGAATATACAAAAATTAGGTCTAATAGACAAAATAAAAATTGAATCAAATAGAGATTTATAATTTAAAATAAAATAAAATAAAATAACATATATATGAATTGAATAAAAAATTTTAATCCAATAAATAAAATTTCGGTCACCAACAATAGATAAGAGCATTATTTGAATGAATATACAAAGTGAATAGAAAAAACGTATTTTCTTTTGAGCGGATTAAAAAAATATTATAAGTTATTTAAAATTAATTATTTTGGAATGATTTTCAAATCTTTTCTAAAAAACGGTATCATTTGAAATCATTCTAAACTTAAGTAGTGTAGTAATAATTTTACTCAACTAAGTGAGTCACCTCTTATATATACTCCACTTATATTAAACATAAATACATGTGTTAGTTCTTCGTTCAAATAAATTAAAAATTATACTTAATAAATGACTTGTTCAGACAATATTTAACTAATCATGGGCACAAATTGCAAAAAACTCGAATGAGAAATTTTCTTTTATTTTTTCTTAATTCCAATTTGATATGAGTAGATTGTGCTCCCTTGTTCTAACCTTAGCTTTCTATTTTTTAACTTTATAGTTAGACATGTACGGAGGTTCTTAACGCCGATTTCAGTTCCCGAAAATGTGAAATCGGAACCGAATCAATCTTATGCCAATTTCGATTCGGTTTTGAAATCGTCGGTTCCGATTTTCTTTTTTGCTTTTCAGCATAAAAACGTTAAAAAAAAGTTGAAAACCGGCGATTCAAACCAGAACACCAGTTTTTTCCAAGGAATGAGGAACCGGAACCGAATCGAAATATATTCGATTTCGATTCCATTTTTTTAGATTCCCTGGTTCGAACCGCCGGTTCTAATTTTTTTTGTGCATATCTATTTATAGTTTCATAAAAGAAAATGACAATTAAATTATATCTCCACGTTAATACATTTTAATTTAGAATTATCACCATTTCTTTTCATACATAATATTTTTACAATATTTATTATTTCAAAATATCAAATTACTTTTAAAAAAAAGGAATTTTTTCTTAAATTACGTTTGCACAGTAAATATATAAATGAAAATGAAATCAAGTGAGCAATAAAATTAAATGGTGGTTATTCCACCATTATAATCAGTTATTTGAAAATCGAACTGGACCGGCCGGTCGAACCGGTTAAATCGGGAACTGGTGCCGGGACCAGTCCGGAACACCTATGTAACCGTTTTTACAATTGAACCGAAAAGAACCGGTTTGAACCAGTCGGAACCGAAAATTTGGTAAAATCGATGAACCAAAAAATTGCCGGTTTAATGTATAAATCTGCATTGATTCCAAAAAAAATCAGAACCTAATCTGTTTGAACCATTCAAATCATCGATATTTCAAAAAAAATAGGAGTTTCAAAGACAATAATTCAAATTCAATTGATCGAAAGGAACATTGAAAAATTAAAAACCCTATCTTCACGCCAAAGCCGCCTCCATGAACGCTGCTCCAACGAAGAAGACACTGTAGGCTCCAAAGCCTCCTCCACAAATCGTTATTCCGACGAGAAAGACACTTTAGGTTGACCAATGATTGTTGCCGCCTAAGCTATTCCCATCGATGGAAGAATTGGTGTAGCCTAGAATCTTCGATCAAAAGTAGCAAAAGGGATGAAGAAGAATATCATAGCTAGCAAAAATGGTGCTTAAAAACCGCTTCAAAGAGAGAAACTAATTCTGTGAAACTGAGAAATCGTTGAATGATAAACAGGCTGATGTTTTGGTATGCCCTAGTTGTTACTTTATTTTTAAATAGATTGGATTTAAAATTGGGTCACTTTTTATATTTTATTTTCTAATCTAATGCTCTTAATAATGGGTTGGGCTGGGCCCTTAAATTAAAAAACATGAATAAATTTTATTTAATTAAGTTTTAAGTGTGAATTTTATTTTTCGGTTGAACCTCCCGGTTCGATCGGTTAAACCTCGAACCGTTACCTTCACCGGTTCGAGCTCCAATCTGATTTTCAAATCACTGATTATAATAATATTTTATATATCCACATACCAAAACTGTCTTTATAGGGATAGAAAATTTCAAATCTTGGGGAGTTAAGTGGCTAATCAAGTTGTGAAAAAGGTTGCAATAGAGTCACAAAAATGAATAATAATAGTTAAACCCAAATGTAACTTTTAAAATTAATTTAAGGAAAAATAGATTTTTTTCGTCCGCTAACTTTCATTCATTTTGAAATTAGTCCATTAACTTTTTTAATTTTGAAATTAGTCCATTAATTTTATAATAATTTTGAAATTAATCCATTAACTTCATAAAATTCAATATTTCGGTCCTTTGACCTGCTATGGCAGGTCATTTGAATATTTTCACCCCCAATTAATGTATATCATATTTTTATTTAACCAATTTTATCTCACTTTTCATTTTTCACTTCTGTATACCAAACAAACAATATTAATCTCATTACTAAAGTGGAGCAAATTTGATCAAATATTAATACTTCCTCCGTCCGCTCGAAAGAGTGTCTTTTTTTTATTTTGATTTCGTTCCAAAGAGGGTCACTTCCTTTTTTACATACATGAGATCCACACACACCCACTAATGCAATTAAAATATGAGATTCACACTCCCACTAATACAACTACCCACTACACATTAAATAACAATACTTTTTAATCAACGTGCACAAAAGCAAAATGCCCTCTTTTGGGCGGACATAGAGAGTATAATATAAATTCTTAGTGGAGGCTATTTTTTTTAAAATAGTATATATATACTCCCTCCGTCCCAACTTCAACTTCACACTTTCCATTTTGGTCCGTCCCAAATTCAACTTCATACTTCCATAAAAGTAAAAAGCAACAAACTAATATCCCTCTAACAAACTTTAATTTCAAATTTGCCATCACCTTTTTAACATACATAACATACTTTATTATTTATTTATTACCCAAAAATACCATACTACCCTCAAAAGTAAGTCAAAAAGTGACTTTTCTTAAACTCTGTATCTACAGTAAACGTGAACTTGAATTTGGGATGGAGGGAGTATATATTTTACATATTTTTTATTTTTATTTTTTAGAATAACCTGCTAATGACCTGTTGAAACGGACGATTTTGTTGAACTTGGTAAACATGATGGACGATTTCAAAATTTTCAAATATAATGAACGATTTTCAAAATTCTGCAAATATAATGGACGATTTTCAAAAAGTAAAAAATTTATAAACTAAATTTAAAATTGAGCAAAATTAGCGGACAAAAAAATCTATTTTTCCTTAATCTAATTATGAGTATGTAAAATAAAAGAAAAATAACATGTAGGTAGAGCAAACTTTAATCCGTAATTCCAGAGAGATAAAGCCAAAGTCTTATCACACAACGTACGAGTTTTCTGTTTTTTCAACTTGTTCCATCTTTTCCTATAAAACTTTAGTAATAAAAATTCTAGTAATAAAATGATGCTGCCGACAGAATGTACTAGGGCTTTGCAAGGGAAGAGAATTTGGGATTACTGTGAAATTTTTAGTATAATATAATATGATAGAAAAATTGGCTGGCTAATAATATTAATGGAATTTGAGTTAGAGATATATATGTAGTTGAATTTTTTTATTGTAATTTTTTTATAGTGAAATTATATAGAGTTTTATGGGAATAATTTGAGAGATGAAACTTGCATCAGTGTATGTTTTCGAGCACGCCTTGTCCCTAGATTCGATAGACTTCGAAATTTGTATTCTCTCAGTCCCAAATAATTTTTACTTATTTAATATATGTATCAGTGGGAGTTTAGACTCTATATTTTAATTGTATTAGTGGATATTAAAAAAAAAATGGACTCTTTGGGTGTGACGCTTAAAACAGAAAGAATTGACTCTTTGAGTGAGACGGAGGAAATACTTTTTAATATTAAATGTCGATTCTTTTAATTTTTGGAAAAAAAAATTTCTTACTCAAACATTAATATCATTTATATTTCAACCACACTATCATTAAATAAATAATAATATTCTTTAAATAAAAATATTATACTCTTAAATATTTGGTGTATCCAAATATCAAGAGGCGAACCCTTTCTCAAAAATTTGAATTTAATTAAGAAAATTCTATTATGACTTGATTGGATTTAATTCCATGGGCTCTCCTTTCAAAACTCGTGTGAATGATTATGAAATAGTCTACTTTAAATTGTATCTCTATTTAACTAATTTTAATAACTTGTGCAAGGGAACACATTAAAATGTTCATTTCTTTTAATAACTAATTTAAATGTTCATTTTTCTTTTTTATTTTATTTTATGAAACTTAATTTATTTAAAATACATTAAAGTCCACTTACATATTAAAAAAGACACATTAAGATATAAAACTGTAATATATTTCAATATTTAAATTATAAAAAGGAAAACACACACCATATACTCAATATTCTTCCTCAATCCAATGATAAGGCTTACACTTTTTAATTTGGTTTGTATCAAGTTAAGATTTATATTACTTTTTTTTAGTATAGGACTCACACAAAATAATTAATTATTATATACTCCCTCCGTCCCGCTCAAAGAGAATATTTTACTTTTTGCACGTGGATTAGGGGCCAGTTGACTCTTCTCAGATTTCGTGCTCTTGGGATGGATTAAGAAGATTATTATTTAATGTGTAGTGGGTAGTTGTATTAGTGGGAATGTGAGCTCAAAGAGAATCTTTTGCTTTTTGCACGTGGATTAGGGGCCAGTTGACTCTTCTCTGATTTCGTGCTCTTGGGATGGATTAAGAAGATTATTATTTAATGTGTAGTGGGTAGTTGTATTAGTGGGAATGTGAGCTCTATATTTTAATTGTATTAGTATGGAGTGTGAATCCCATGTATATAAAAAAAGAAAGAAAACTCTTTAGGTGAGACGCCGAAATAAAAAAAAACCCTCTTGAAGAGGATGGAGGGAGTATGAGGCACACATACAACACTATACAGCTACCCACTATACATTAAATATTACTCTTTTCCCATTACCCATTTTTTTATGTTTTAAAACTTAAAGCATGTGGACCAAAAAAATGTAATCAAATTTCAGGATACATTTTCCCATTTATTTTTGTGTCAATTTAATAAAAGTGAAAGCACAAGGCCCAATAAGTATATATGAGACTTCTGAACATATGGCAAAGACCAATCATATGTATTTAACAAGCCCAACTATTAAATTTAGGCCTTTAAACAGGCCCAACTATTAAAAGTAACGGCCATTTTTCTATTGTCAGCCTAATAATTATTGTATTTGATATTTTAAATTTAGACAATAACTTGGATAGAACATTACATCCATGACTCTTAGTTCATTTATTGTTTTATTCTTAAAATAAATTTTTTATTTTTTGATCTTGGTGTATTTTTATTTTCATTGTAAAGAACATTTAAAATTTTATGAGGTCGGCAAATATCCACCCGACAAGATTTTATTCTTGGGCTTTCCATAAAAGGTCTCATGCTAGAGAGAGTTTAGTCTACAATTATAAACATATATAGTCATCACCATTTCTGATCAATGTGGGACTTCGGTTGCTACTCAATCAGCAAACTTATGGTTCTTTGTATCGTATTCACTGTTTTCTTGAGGTGATTGCCCCAGTTTTTCAAGATATATAAACAACCATGTGATAAGTGTTTATCTTCCATCGTTTCCTAGCTAATTTATATGGAGTTAGTCATTTGTAAACCGAGTTTACATTAAACTCTTGTAAATTCTGTGATTCCCATTAATTTGAACACATTTGCAATAAATAGGTATAATATATATAGGATTGAAAAGTGGATCATAGGGTTTACACCGTGAACACAGTTTACACAAGTGTTTGTGATTTATATGAAGAGGTAAATAAGCAAGCTTATCATTCTTTCATATCACAATGATTCCTTATACTCCCTCCGTCCCAAAGATATTGACACACTTTCCTTTTTGGGTTGTCCAACAGAAATTGACATATTTCCTTTTTAAGGATATGGGACCCACACAAAAACTATTTATTTATTTACATGGGTCCACACAAACATCACACTCACCACTAATACAACTACCTACTACACATTAAATATTATTTCTCTCACTTCACTTTACATTAATTTATTATACTTCTTAATCTCCGTGCCCAAAAAAAATGTGTCAATTTCTCCGGGACGGAGGGAGTATTAACTTATCTTATACGATATCATGATCATATGTAGAATGAATGTGGGGATCTTCATTGGTGGTGGTGTAAAAGAATCTCTGGTCTTCAAGAAATAAATTTTGGAGAAAGAAATCGTGCAAAAGGGAGACTGAGTCGTTTGGTTCGAAAATGCGAGGATACAATTAGACTCGTTTGATGAGTCTTCTTGAATGTTCTTTAGACTGTGTTCCAGTTAAATGCAATTAATTCTTTCAACGGATGACCAAGTTGATTTCGCGGATTTAATATTTGTACTCATCATATTTCTTACAGCTTTGCTAAGTTTAATACGTGTGCCAATTAATGGGACGGCTATTTATACCCCCAAATCTATTAAACGAACCCCAATAACTTATAAATTTAAAATATATTTATATGAGAAAACGTAAATACCCTTTTATGAATAAATTATTATATAGATCCAATTGAATTTCTAAATGCACCCAATTGTTATAATCTAAACCACGATGAACTCTCGTTCAAAGCTAAAAGCGGGTCAAGACAAACCGCTCTGCCAAGTATTTCTGTATGGACGGGAATTCCTCCGACATCAGCTACAGCTTCGTGATCCCCAAGAACATTCTTTTCAAGGAAGACAACAACATGGCCACCCACTTCTGGCCAATCAAGGTGCCCTATTACAGAAGTGAAAATCCCTAGGCAATTTTGTGTGCGGAGTATGTGGTTGGTAATTATTTAAGGGAAAGAATTAAAGCCAACATTCCATTTAATTTATATACGCACACCACAAATTCATGTAACGAAATGTTCATGGCATGAGGATCCGAGCAAACATGTACATGATCGGGCCATGTGAACATTAAAAACCTTCAAGATTTGATGTTGCAACATTTGCGAGCGCGGTTGAAGTCGATCCAAAGCCACACGGTCAACTTACAATTTTACACAATGAAAGTTTTTTTTTTAATTTTATTTTGTGATTAATTAGTTTTTCTTTAATTTAAGTATAATTAATTAAAAGAGTATATTTTTTAGCAACGGAATTTACCAATGGAATTCAATTCGTTGGTAGTTGCCAATGGATTAACAATTAAAATAACAATTTTCTTTTAGCAATGGAATGTCAACATATTTATTCTCTATTCTACCAACGGATTGAATTCCGTTGGTAATTGCTAAGTGAATCTTTATATAAATTACGGGGAATTTTTAGCAATGGATTATCAACGGAATTGATTTTTCCTTGCTAAATAATTATCATCCACCACTTTACCAACGGAAATTTACCAACTGATTCCGTTGCTAATCCGTTGGTAAACAAATTTAACAATGGAGTTAAGACTTTTACCAACGGAATATTCCGTTGGTAAAAAATAGTTTTTTTGTAATGATGTTAGATCGGAGAATATCTAACTGCCCATGAGTAAGAATTGCAAAAATGCCAAAACTAGTGTGTGCTCAGGGACACCGTGCGCACAGATACTCTTTAATATTAAATAGTATACCCTTTAGTATAAAAATGTGTACTTTTTTTTTTGAAAAAGTAAACATATAATAATGAAAGTGTATACTATTTAGTTAAAAATGTTGTACCCTTATTAATTAAAGTGTATGTCCTTTAAAATAAAATATTATACCATTATTAATTAAAATATATGCCCTCTATACCAAAATATTGTATCCTTATGTATCTTGTGTATCTGGAGACAAGAGACCCGCCCTGCAAAAACTTGAAAGACAATATTCTTTCTTTTTTTTCCACCTAAATTTCAAATGGCCTGAATAAATGGTATTTCCTCCATCCTAATTAATTTCAACTTCACACACATTTCATTTTAATTTGTTTTAATTTTATCTTCACACTAAAAAAATACACACTAACTGTTATCCTCGCAACACAGTTTAATTTCAAAATTATCATTCATTCTTTCCATCCATAACATATTTTACGATTTATTATTTATTACACCAAATGCTAAATTAACCTTAAAATTATGTATATTTTTTAATTTGCATGTGTACAAGATGAAAATGTAATCGATTTAGTAATAAAGTTAAATTGTTGGTTATATATCCACAAACCAAAACGGCTTTATAAGGTAAATTGAAAATTGCAAATCTTGGGGAGTAAAGTGCATGGCGAATATGATCAAGTCGTTAAAAAGGTTGCAATATAGTTACAAAAAATGAATAAAAATATATAGTACTTAAATGAAATGAAATTTTTACAATTAATTTAATTAGGAGTATGTAAAAATAAAAGAAAAATAACGAGTCACATTTGGCCCACGAGAAAAAAGAGAAGTATTTGATCGATAATTTCAGGGAGAAAAAGCCAAAGTGTTATCATAGATTCATACAACGTACGAGTTTTCTGCTTTTCTTCATGTTCCATCTTTTCATAAAAGGAATTTTCAATGGCAAAAGCTCCTCCGTCCCAAAAGGACACACCGTGCCTCCATGAGAACACAATTATCCTCCTCCATATTCTATTTAAACCAATGTATATATGTTTTTTTTAATAAACGTATAGTAATTTTTTATATTCAATTTTTATTAAACAACTAACATATAAATTCATATTTATTAATGTATCTAGATAGTATATTTTTAGTTATTGACATATAATTAAGTTCTGTACGAATAACAAATGTCATTACAGAAGTAATTAAAAAATAATCCTTTATTTAATTTCATAACTAAGGTAAACTGGTAAAATTAAAATCTCGAAAAATATTTCAAGGTTTATAAGATATTATTATTATTATTATTTTCCAAAATATAATTACTCTTTACTCTTTCTGAAATGAAATACTCATCATGTCCATTATATATATTTGGGTTTAAAAACAAAGTATCTTGTGAGACTGTGTCTAAAGTATGACATATTATGATGTATAAATTCATTTTTTTTGACACATAATTACATAAAGTATGATTTTTAAATTGGTAAAATTTTATTTTAAGATTGTAAAAGTGTGATTCAATAAAGTATGATGAGTGATTAAACATCCTTAAAATCAAACTTCAATAAATTACACGTCACATTTAAGTGAATAATACTATAACTATTTTAAAATCATATTTTAATTAGTCATAATTTAAGGAGGTTTGGAGATAGAAGGGTGCATGGATACTCGGTGAACTAACTATTAACTATACTAATAACTAATTTTATTCGATAAAAAAATAATCATAATTTAAATATTTTATTATAATACATTTTCTATTCTACAATTATACTTTAATAATAGATAGATTTATCCGTCTCATGACTAGTTTCAAATAAACAAATCTCAACAGAGACCGATATCTTTTAAAATTTAACATTCTCGGCCTTTAAATTATCTTAACTGTTAGGAATTATCAAACTTGATTTCATACTTTAGTAAATAATTTGATGTAATTTCTCTTCTACTCTTTCATATTTTAAATTCAACGTCATTGGATATATAGTTAAACCCTATGAATTCATGCACAGAAAATTTTAAGTAAAACCATTGGTCACTTTCAAATTAATTCTTAGTCAATCAATCGTAAAATTTTTACAAATTTAATATATTGATACAAATTTCTTACGAATTTATCTTCTACAGTTCTACTGTTTTAAATTTTAAATTTACTGTCATTTATTTATAATATATTTATTTTTGTGTCACTTTCAAATTAATTATATATGAGATTCAGAACATCTTGCAAAGGCCCAATCATCTGATGTCATGGATCATCAAATGACCATATCTGTAAGCTAAGAATATAGTCGGCATAATTTGGGCCTTTAAACTGGCCCAACTATTAAAAGTAAAGCCGTTTTCTGTTGAGAGCCTAATAATTATTGTATTTGATTTTTAAATTTAGACAAAAACTTGGATAGAACATGACATCTATGACTCTTAGTTCATTTATTATTTTATCTATAAGATTTATTTTTTATCATTTAGATTCAGTGCCAGCTAATTTTTATTGCATATTGTAATTTTTTTTTTGTTATAGTTCATATAATGTTTTATTCTTATGATTATAATTTGATTTTATAAAATCTAGTGATTATATATTATTTTATTCTTAAAATAATATTTTCATTTTTTTTATTTTGGTGTTACTTCCCATGTTATAAAAGTACCATAATTTCATTGTAAAGAATATTTAAAATTTATTCACTATCCATTAAATATTATTCCTTCCGTCTCATTATAATTTTTACACTTTCTTTATAATTACAAAGAAAATGTAAAAATTATGGTAGGATGGAAGGGGTATATTTTTAATTTACACCTAAAAAAGTAATGAATAAGAAAATGGAATGTAAAATATAAGTTATGATAAGGAGCGAAGAAGTTTGTTTCTTTCAAAATAAATTTAACTTGTATGATCATGAGAATAATTACATAGAAGAACTATTATCATTTTTTTTCAAAAAATTAAAATCATTTTAAATCAACCCAATATTAATTAATAGTATAATACTAATAAAAACAATACTTAACGCGTTTATTAAATTAAAAAAAAATTTAGAGAAAAAGTTCGAATATTATGTTAGCATGTTACGTAATTTTCAATCATAAACGTGGAAATATCTCCACTGTTTCTGTAATTTGTTGACGATTTCTGGCATTTATTTTATTTATACCGCTAATATGTATATGTAAATTAATTTTTATAGTTAATTGATATTAATTAAGGTAAAAATTTATGTACCCGGGACATACCTGTTCCCATGTGAACATAAGAATTTTAAAATTCTTGTGTTTACATAGGACACGGTGTGTCCTCGAGGCACAGAGAACCAACTCATTAATTAATGATTCCTACTGTGCTGCTCAAGATGTAAAAGTGTACCGGTTCATTTAAGCCATTAAATATTGTTAATTGAATCTCACCTTAAATTAATTAATTTAAAAAAATTAAAAAATATAAAAATACTTTAAATTTAACCTATAAAGAAGTGCATCAATGCAACCCTAAATCACTCTTAATTTCTACATTTATATATAAATGTAATCAATATATCAAACTCAAGATTCCTAAACGTACAAGTGCATGCATTAATATAATTTTCTTGCTGTGGTAATTGCTTATTAAATAAATATGTTTTTATCATGTACGTACAGCCACATATTGTTAATTATAAATATAATTTAGTTAAAATTTCTAGTATGTCTTTGCATTCAATTCATTAATGAATTAAATATGTTCATTTTCGTAATTATATTTTCAATTAATTTATATTTATACCTTCTAGCAATTTCATATAGCCTATAGGAAACAGCCGTATCAGTATGTAAACTTAACCGTGTCCTTAAAAATTCGAAATTATAAAAATAAATATTATACTCTAAAAATATTAAAAAAAAATAAATTTAAGATATAAACCAGTTGCAACGTCAACCTGGTTTACCTAATTGTCTCTATAATTAAGAATATACCAACAATAATACATCTCATACATACTCTTGTTGAATTAAATAGGTAGGATGAGTAAATATTATGGGGTTATTTTCGGTAATTTCTCTCAAGTAAACACTTATCCATTTTGATTAATATATGTGGAGGCAGAGTCAAATTAAATATTTGTTTGCCGATAAAATCAGTTGCACGCAATTTTGCCATAACAATATATATATATATATTCCATATAAATCCACACATGTCCACGGACATATTCCTCCCCCAGCGGGCCCACACCCCCAAACCCCCAAAACCCACCCCCAAACCCACACATCAAATGTGTCATGTACATGCATCCAGCATCGACATCATCATATAATCAATTCCACATCAAAACTTATACTCCCTCCGTCCCAACAAGTATTTCACGTATTGTATAATTCCTAGTTTATTTTTTTAGAGGTTATTTAAAATATTAAAAAGAAAATATTTTAAATAAGAAAATTCGATTTTTTAGATATTGTTCGAATAGATTTATTTTTTTTAAAAGAACAGCAAAAATTATTTATTTCAAAAGTATTATACCGGCCACATTTATATTCAGCTAAATAAAACCTGTTTATAAGTTTAAGTAATTATAATACCGTATTTAAATTTAACAATTTGAATTTTATTATTTCAATTAATTGTAAATTAAATCTATATTAATTTTTTGTGCACTCTAAGAATCACCTAAAAATTTTATTTGAATTTTTATACTTTAGTTAAACATTAATTATTTATTGTAGAATATTTAATTTTTAAATTTAAAAATTTAATAAGAAAATATAATTGATTAACACTCTCTTGTGAGATGTGTCTACTTATTACTAAAGTATGCTTAGTTAATGTATGTTAAAAATGAATAATATTATAATACCTTAAAATTATACTCATATATCCTTTAATACATTATTCATCATACTTTTGAAAATATATTTTAACAATCATTAAGCATATTTAATTTATATAATAATCATACTTTAACATATCTCATAAACTGTATCATAGAAACAACACTTTATAAGAGACCTTGTCATTTTATAAATCTAATAAATAGTATTTTAATTTTTTTAACATAATTAAAAATAAAAAATATATTCAATGCTTTAAAATAAAAAAATATAAAAATAAAAACAATGAGTATACAGCGTTAAGGAATCTTAGTTAAATAAGTATAATTAAAACAATCATCATTTAATTAATACAGATAAGAGTAATTAAATTAACCAATTACTAGTCAACATATTAAAAATTAAAATTCAACACTTTATGCGATGTTGAAACGTGTATATATTTTCACAAATATAATAATAAAATTATTTCTCAATTATATATATATATATATATATATATATATATATATATATATATTAATTAATTAATTATAATTGAGATAGTATCTATTTCATTCCACTATGCGTATGTGTGCGTATATATGCTGTGGATTAAGAAATACTATTAGTCTACGAATGAGCAACTATTTCAACGTTAAGAAATGAGAACATTTTTTAAATTTAATTTAAATAAATAATATTGAAAAACTACTCTATAAATACTCTCTCCCCCATAGGCTTCATTTGCTCATCACAAGTTGTTCAGTATTACCCTTTCACATACATAATTCAATCATGTCTTCAAAACCAATTTCCGCCAGATCCAAACCCGGGGTTCTTCCGGATCCAAACCCGGAACGGATGCACTCATTGCTCATGTTTATAACCACCAAACCACCCAAAAAAGAGTACTGATTATAACCACCAAACCACCCCGAAAAAAGAGTACTAATATCTTTGGCAGAAGTGAAACGGAAACAAAGGCAGGCCCGAACCCGTGCACATAGGCCACCACCCGGATTTATGGATCCAGCTAGATCCAGAGAAGCATTATTATATAGGTATTATGTTTGAAAATTGTGTCGGATTATAACTAATTATGTTGTAACCGTTTATTTGATCTTCCAAAATAATATTGTTGTAATTGTTGTTTGGGATTCTCTTTTGTTTTTGTTTAAATAAATCTTTTTTTCCGGTATGATATGAAATATTTAGTATTATTTTACTTTGTAAATAATGATTTCTGTGATCGTCGGCCAACACCACCGACGCCGCCGCATGATGCCAACCATAAACGGTAATCTGCGTCGCGTAAAATCGCAGCGCCGATCACCGCTGTTCTCTATGTCGTATCGTCGCAGCAAAGCTACTGATCCGCCGCTCGACGCCAACTTTTCGGCGGTGGTGGAAAGAGAGGCAACTTTTATTTAAATTAAAATGTTGAAATTTTTGGAAATCTGGAAAGAGTAAACTCAAATTATATTTTATTTTTACTTTAAATAGAAAAAAACTGACTGTAATTAATAACTTAATAATCTTAAGTTTTAATTAATATTAAATTTAACAACTCATAATATTTCAAGACTTACCCAATACATTTAGTGTTATTATATTTTTTTAAACTTATGCACATTAAAATAAGTGAAGAAGAAAAGAAGGAATGAAAGATTATTAATTAATTAATTAATAAAGAAAGAGTCCACCTGCGAAATGGAATATTCAGGTTTGGTGTGACATTTATATGAGTCGCCAATGATAAGAATTGCCGCGATTTCGTGGGACCCCCTGTCATACATAAGTCATAACTAAGGTGTTCTCGATCAAATGCAATTTGTTTATAATATAATAATATTATCTCTATTAAGTAACTGCTTTACTTAACCATTTTTTTCTATATTTAGGAAAGTTGTTTAAGCGAGTCAGAAATGTAATTTCTTTTATTTTTACTTAAAAATTTCACTAAAAAAATCGGAAATACGGTCTCGCACAAGACTCACTCAAAATTTAATTGAAAATTTGTTAAAAACCGGTTAACAAAGTATATAATATTTTTATTCATTATTATATTATGAGTGTATATTGGATGCACCCTGGTGCAAGGGTGCACTCATACATGTATGATTTTTTATTCTATTTTGTATACATATTATTCTATTTTGTATACGTGTTTTTGTAATAATTGTATACTTTTTTCACACTAAATTTTTCATTAAAAAAATTAATATTCATATGTGTATAATTTTTTATTCAATAGTGTATACATGTTTTTTTAAAAATTGTACTCCCTCCGTCCCGGGTATTTTTACCCGTTTGTACGGGCACGGAGATTAAGACGCTTTATTTTTTAATATATAATGTAAGAGAAAATATGGATAAATTAGTAATTTAAAAAGAAAAGGTGAATAAAGTTATTGGGAATGATGAATAAAGTGTAAAAAAGTAATTAAAATTGTTGGGATTGTAAAAAGTAAGTAATAAAATTTATGTATTTTTGCCAAAAATAGAATGGGTAAAAATACGTGGGACACCCCAAAATGGAAAGTGGGTAAAAATACGTGGGACGGAGGGAGTATATTTTTTACACTCAATTTTTCATTAAAAAAACTAACAATTAAATTGTATACATTATTGCTCATAATTATATATGTTTTTGGTTATATTTGTATTTGAGTGTATCCTATCTTAGGGTGCACCCGGATGCACACTATAATTAGTCTTATATTATTATGTTTTTATTTATTATTGAATAAGTTCTAAACGTGCATGGTGCAGGAAAATTGATCTTTTTTTAATTATTCAACTTAAAATTTTTAAATATCTCCCTTTTATATATCCCTTGTGTATCTAATTTAAATAGACGCTAGGAAAATTTAAAATCCCTCAAACCTTAATTTTAAATTTTAACTACAATTAATAATTAATGTTAAAAATAAAATTTTAGAATTGATCTGATGATACGATTTCTTTGAAAATATTTTACATTTCTTTGGAATTAAAAAATGAAAAACACGAAATATCAATAAGATTACTTTCCTTTTCTACAATTTGTATACATCTGAGATAAAGTAATTTGTTGACTTCGTCCCATCTGCATGTGACCATTTCTCTTTAATATTCTTTAAAGTTAGTTATGGTTTCTTGCGCCTCGTAAACAAGGTATGCAAAAGATAAAATATTTTGTTTTAAAAGATATACATTTTAATTAATAAAACTAAAATTTTATTATAAAATCCGTTAAAATAAAAATAGTATAAATATTTGAATAAAAAAATTCTTACAAAATCAATAATATACACTTAACACTTAAAATGATACCACTTTAAAAAAAATGTAAGATTTTGGGCAGGTGTACAAAGTACACGCAAGCTTTTGCGTTCTTTAAAATATGAGCATATAAAAAGTGAAATGAATTAAATAATTTTGTTGACTTGATTTTCTTAATCGGATAAATACAAAGGGTGTTGCGTGTATAATTATTTGGTCTCGATCGATAGTCAAAAGTCTAGACAGCATTAATGAATACACAACATATTAGCCGCACTTTGGCATCATAAAAAGAACTGACAGTCGGTTGCTGAAGATCCCAATGTAACATGTATGATAAGTAATCCATAAATAAAATCTCAAATTTTATTTTAGAATTGATATTATTTTAAAATATATATACTACTCCATGTGTTATTATATCATAAGTATCCATTATTAAATAAGCTACAACAAAAGATGTAACAACCAATAATTTTAGGTGCAACCGTTTCCACATAGTCAATATTAGCAAAACTCTTTTATACAGGAGTGGGCAACAAATTTTTAAAATCGCAAAAACTGATCGAGCCGATCGCATTACACCTCACTTAGTGTTTTTTCACCTAAACTGCGGTTAATTTTATTGGAGAAAATCGCATCGCTTGAATGATGCAATTTCGATTTTCATCTAAAATACACCGCACCGCACTCTATTATTTAAATTATAAAATTAAATATATATCATGTATACATATATAATTATGTATTATTGAAGAGATAAAAAGATAAACACTAATTTGGATTAAGAAATAATTTTGATAAAAATTTGCTTTATGTCACAAAGATTATATTATTTGAGTTGATTATGGAGTTCAAATTATAATTTCATATCTTTAATATCTCATAATCTAATTTGATCATTGTTATAATATTTTATTTCTAATGGTGAAGAACACTTTAAATTAAGCATGTACACGTATTTATTTTTTTATACATCCATATATATTGTATTGTTATGTAATATGTTAAATTTTAATCGTCAAATCGCAAAATCGCATTATAAAATTTACTCGATAAATCGCAATTTGAATCTAATTATCAAATCGAACCGCATATAACAATGCAATTTAGATTTTGTCGAAACTGAAAAACCGCACCGTGCACACCCTACTTATATCCGTTTAGAAAAATAATTATGGAAATTCCAATATTTCTCTTAGTTTCTTAAGTAACACCTCTATTAATTTTAGGCTTTGTTTGATTTGTAAAAGAAAAGATAATATAAAATATTTGGTAAGAAGAGTCCATTTGCTCACCTTCTTCCAAGTCGATGTCATGGACAGCTAGTTCATGTGAATTGAAAATTGTCATCTGTTACATATGGAACACTCTAGAATGTGTTTAAGCCCCAGGAATAACTCAAGTGGTAGAGGGGATGATGGAAAAGCCTTCCAGCTGAGCTTGGTTGCTGCAGGGTGGGGGTTCGAATCCTGTCTTTGGCATGGATTTGGCCCCTTGCAAGCACAAGTTTAACAGTGAGTCCTCCCTATAAACCACTTGAGGCACATCTTGCGATTTACCTCCTCCACCAATCCCCGCACAAGTTTAACAGTGAGTCCTCCCTATAAACCACTTGAGACACATCTTGCGATTTACCTCCTCTACCAATCCCTAGGGCAGGGGCGGTGGGGGCCCCTAATGGTGGGGTACACCATTTTTTTTAGAATGTGTTTAAATAAATAAATAATATATTTAGGTTCCACACATACATACACTTATTCACACGTACGAACTAAATACTTACTCGTTAAGAGATCGATGCCATATTTTAAAATCAGAAATTTAAATAAAAATATTAAAATAAGAGAAACTTCATCTATAAATTACAACCGTTGCCACAATTTTTCATCGCCACTTTCCAATAATTGACATCTCATTTCATTTAATTTCTTGTCATCTCACCCCATAATATGTGAAACTGTCCAGGAAAGTTTTTGTGATGATAAAAAGTGATAAACAATTTAGTAAAATATAATAGTGGCATAGTTGATGAACAATTCATAATATAAATAAAATAAAATAATATTTTTAATAAAATAAAGAGTAATAATATGCTTATTAATTTGATAAAAAAAATATAAGGGAAAAGGGTCATGCATGCCCCCAAACTTATATGAGGGAATCAAATGAACCCTTCATCTTTTATTTCTTTCATTTAAACCCTTTTTGTTTTTATTATGGATCAAGTAAACCCTTTAATTTCTTAAAATAAAACATTGAAGCACTGCCATTAAAAATTATATCAACGGTGTTAGAAGATCAAGGCATGAGAAATTTTTCTATTTCTCTCTTCCTTTCGCCTCTCTTTTCTTAGAACCTTAAAACCTATAATCTCTACTAAATCTAATTCTCTCTCTATTGAGGGGACGGAGGAGAAGAACATGTTCTCTCCAGTGACCTCTCCCGATGGTCACGTCAGCAATCAATATATCATCAACATACAATAATAATATAATGAAATCATCATCCGAGAACTTCTGAACAAACATACAATGATCAGAAATAGTCTTCTGGTAGCCTTGCTCCCCCATTACTGACTCAAATTTCTGATACCACAATCTAGGTGCTTGCTTCAAACCATAGAGACTTTTCTTCAGCTTACACACAGTCTTCTTTTCCTTTCACTTTAAAACCTTCAGGTTGCACCATGTATATTTCTTTATCTAGCTCACCATGAAGAAAAGCAGTTTTAACATCTATCTACTCAATCTTCAAATCAAGGCTAGTCGCCAAACCAAGCACAAAACGGATGCAAGGCATTTTGACAACTGGAGAGAAAATTTCTTCAAAATCAGCTTCCTCTTTCTGACTGAAACCTTTAACAACTAATCTAGCATTGAATCGAGGCTTTGAGGATTGTTCATCTTGTTTTATCCTATACACCCACTTGTTATTCAAAGAATGTTTCCCCTTTGGTAGTTTCACCAAGTCAAATGTGTCATTTTCATGCAAGGATTTCATCTCATCTTGCATTCCTTCCAACCATTCATTCTTGTATTCTCCATGAATTGCTTCTCCATAGCATTCAGGCTCTCCCCCTTCGGTTAAGAGCACATACTGATCATGAGGATACATCCTAGAAGGTGCACGAGCTCTACTGCTTCTTCTAGATGGTTCTTAAACCTCCTGTTCTGGAACATCATATGGTTGCGACTGATTGGTATCCTCTTCATCTTGCAAAGGATGATCGACATGTTCTACTTCAGGCTGATCCTGATTCTTCTCTTCAGCTTCTACTTGACATTGACTGTGAGGAATAATTTTTGAGTTAATCAAGTCATCACCAGGTGTAGAAACTGAGCTATTCGTCTTCTCAATATCTCTTATGATTTGATCCTCAACAAATACAACATCTCGACTTCTGGCAAGCTTCTTCTCTATGGGATCATAAAGTCTATAACCAAACTCATCTTAACCATAACCAAGAAACACACATTGTCGAGTCTTCATATCCAATTTAGAACTCTCATCTTTGGAAATATGCACAAATGCATTACATCCAAAGACCCGCAAATGATTATAGGAAACATCTTTTCCTGACCAGACTCTATCTGAAACATCAAAGTCTAAAGGAACACATGAAGTAAGATTTAAAACATGCAACAGTACTCAGAGCCTCACCCCAGAATGATGAAGACAATCCTACTTCTGATAGCAGACATCTTACTCTCTCGACCAATGTTCTGTTCATCCTTTCTGCAAGCCTATTCAACTGAGGAGTCTTTGGAGGAGTCTTTTGATGTCGGATACCTTGCTCCCTGCAATACTCATCAAAAGGACCAATGTATTCCCCTCTATTATCCGATCTGATGCATTTCAACTTCTTCCCAGTATGTCTCTCAACTAAGGCATGAAACTGCTTGAATGCATCGAGCACCGTTCTTTCATCTTCAATGTGTAGATCCAGGTCTTTCTTGAGTGATCATCTATAAAAATAATAAAATATAAAGCACCACCAAGAGTTTTTATTTTCATAGGACCACAAACATCAGAATAAATTAAATCGAGTATACCTGATGCTCGTGTAGGAGTTGAGGTCCTGAAAGCAACTCGAGTTTGCTTTCCTGCCAAACAGTGAGAGCACTTCCTTAAAGATGCATTCTTCAAGTTTGGAATGAGATTTCTCTTCTCTAAAATCTCCAATCCCTTTTTACTGATATGACTGAGTTTGCTATGCCACAACTCAACTATCCCCTCATTCTTAATTGCATTAATAGAGCCATCAAGTAGCTTTGCTTGCATCAAGTATAATAAGGAATGTTTTTGACCTCTAGCAACAACTAAAGATCCTCTTGTAAGCTTCCACTGACCATCGAAGAACACACTGCAGAAACCTTCATCATCAAGTCTCCCAACAGATATCAAGTTCAACCGAAGATCAAACACGTGCTTCACATTTCTCAAAACTAGTGTAGCACAATTACTGGTCCGCAAACATACATCTCCAATGCCAATGGCTTTAGCTAAGCCATCATCACCCATCCTAACATTCCATTATAACATGTAGGATGTGAACATCTCTCTACGAGATGTGGCATGTATGGATGCCTCACTATCAATCACCCAATTGCTTTCACGAGATGCAAGATTGACAACATCATAATCACGAAATATAATAAAATCACTTGCTGCAGCAGACACTCAATTATTATCTTTTATTTCTTCATTCTTATTTTATTTCCCATTTTCTTTCTTGTCATCTTGCTTGAGTTTTCTACAATTCCTTGCTATGTGTTCTGAAGTTTTACAATTCCAACAATCAATCTTGCTGTGTCTGTTGGATTTACTTCTTCTAGCTTTTTGCTTGCCCGTTGGACCTCTACTATTACTTCTCCCCCTCTTCTCTGTAACCAAAACCTCTGATTGTTGAAAAGAGACATGCGGTTTTCTCCTTGTTTTCTCATTCAAAACGCTGTCCTTAACCAAATTCATTGTAATGGTACCATCGGGGGCTAAATTAGACAAAGAAATCCTGAATGTCTCCCGTGAATCCGACAATGTACCAAGAAGCCATAAGCCCTGTACTTCATCTTCAAACTTAATTTTCATTTCCGACAATTGATTAATAATGCCTTGAAATAAATTCAAGTGATCAGTCATAGGAGTACTATATTTGAATTTCAAATTCATCAACTGCTTGATTAGAAATAACTTGTTGTTCCCAGTTTCTCTAGCATACAGTTGCTCCAACGTTGTCCACAATGTCCGTGCATTTGTTTCTCCACTCACATGGTTCAACACATTATCATCCACCCACTGCCTGATGTAACCACACACTTGACGATGCAATAATTTTCATTGTTAATTTGTTTTACTATCAGGCTTTTTAGCTTCAAATACAGGCGCATAATAATCTTTCACATATAAAAGATCCTCCATCTTGCCTTTCCACACATGATAATTAGAACCATTGAGATTCACCATTCTATTAGTATTGATTTCCATATTCACCACAAGGCACAGAGCAGCAACCCGCTTTGATACCACTTGTTGGGTTTATCGGTCCAGCGGAGCCTAGCCCACTCAATCCACTAACATAATATTGTCTGATTTGGGCCGCCCACTTGCCTGCATGGTTTTACCACTCTGGGCATCACGCTCAAAGGTCTCATGCTAGGGAGAGTCCATCCCTCAATTATAAATCCATCGTCATCCCCACTTCTAATTAATGTGGGACTTTGGTTGATACCTAACCAATATTTCCCCCTCAAACAAAGTCCCGCAGCTAGATCATCCAGTTTGAGGTCCGAACATCCCCACATACACAGCCATATATCTTTCTCCTATTTAATTCATTTCCAAAATCAATTGTAAAAAAGTTACTATATAAGTATGACCGATTTCGACCCCTATAATTTTATATTCTTAGTTCTCAATTTTGATCTTATTTTACCTATTTTGATCCATTTTTGTCAAATTTAATTATTTTTGTTCAATTTTAATTCAAAATTTTGGATCATGGTTGGACAAATATAAACAAATAGACTAAATTTGGGAAAAAAATATGTATAACAAAATAAAAAAAAAATTACAAATAAAAAAACTAAAATTAAAATTAATCATTTTTATTAAGTTAACGAATTATATTGAACTAAAATGTGATATTTTTTCTATATAATAACACAAGGCATTTGTATGGAATCAAAATCTAAAAATAATAATTAACTTTTTTTTATATAAATAAGGTAATCAGTTTCTTACAAAAAGTAATGTATTGAGTGATACTTAATTAATATTCCACAAAATCTTCCTCTTAACAATAGTTCTCAAACATTAATTTAATATTTTTGTTGTCAATTAAATAAGAAACACCAGCATAAAACCGCCTTGTGGAAACTCATAATAATTTTAACAAAAAAAAAATTAGCATGAAATCATTTTTTATTTAAAAAATGATAACTATTTTTAAAAAAAAAAATAATTAAAACGATCTAACTATTACGCAAGTGTTGCTCGTGTGTATATATATATATATATATTAACTAATGAAATATTCCATTATTAAAAGTATTAATTAATATCATGCTAAATCGATTTAACAAAGGATTTATAATAAAATTCGTTAATAATTTTCAGTTTATAATTTTATTTTTTTTTTGTAATTTGTTGTTTATAATTCCCTGATAATTAACTAATATAATGATCAATACCTAGACAGAAACAGCTAATATGATTTAATTTAGAAATCTATTAGAATTTAAATTATGTGACTGATGATTTTCTCCTAGACTTACAATTACTTCAACAATAAAGACCACATTATGAATAAAATAATTGATCTTATTCATACATATATAATCCAGCTTCATAAAAAACTCTTAAATGATTTCCTAATTATCTGATCGTTATGTTGTGTAATACATATAGTTGTTCTTACAAACGTATGTATACTCATATACTCTTGGTCATGAATTTTGAAAGAGGAGTAACCATAGATAACAATAAAACCCTAAGGTAAAGCATTTGATCGATTGCTAAGAGCAAGTGATTATAATCGGTGGCAGAATCAATACCGTTAAGGGTAATACGTAGTAAAGATGTATAAACCAACCATTAGGTGATTGTTGAACAACATCTTCCCTTAGGCTTTCCATATTAAGATGGTTCAAAAAATAGACACTCTAATTTCCATATTAATATCAAACTTTGAAATTGTTCGATTCATTCCAATTTTTCATTAAAACTTTTAAAATTGTCTTAATCAAGTATGTGTTCATCACGTGAGTGTGCAATTTTCATTTCTTAGAGCGTATTCGACACTCAATAGGATTAGAAAGAAAAAAACAACAACGTAAAAGTCTTCATTTCATTACTAAAGGAGTTAAATATTTGTTTGGTCCCGTAACTTTTTTTTTTTTTATTTTAGTCCCAAAAAAGATATTTGTTTATAATTAGTCTCATAACTTTAATTTTTCTTTAATTTTGGTCCAATTTTTATCGGATTTGCCACTTGTTGCCGGAAACCGACGAGCGATGCTGACGTGGCTAGTCCAATTATTTCTTAACCAACCAAAGATTGATGAAACTTAAGAAGAAGAATGAAGACAACACCAAAGATTGCAAAAACGTTTATAGTCACCCCATACATAAACATTTTGCAATTTTTGGTGTTATTCTTCTTCTTCTTCTTAAACTTCATCAATATTTGGCTGGTTGGACTCGTCATGTCAGCATCACTTGCCAATTTCGGAAACAGGTGGCAAATTCGGCGAAAATTGGACCAAAATTAAAGAAAAATGAAAGTTATGGGACTAATTATAAGCAAATATCTTTTTTTGGGACTAAAATTAAAAAGAAAAAAAGTTACGGGACCAAACAAATATTTAACTCTTACTAAAGTGATATACCAATTAATTTTTTATTTGTAAAATGGCGGTTACTAAATTATTATAAACAAAATTTCAAATCTGTTGGTAAATATTTCCGTTAATGACTCGTTGCAAAAAAATTTCGTTTGCAATTTGTATAATTATTTCATTGGTAAAAATAACATGATTGCATAATTAGTTTTATGTTGCTAAAAGAGAAATATAATTTTTGTTGGTAAACCATTAAAGGTGTAATTTTAAAAAAGCTTTTTTTTTTTTTTGTAGAGACCGTCGTTTTCATTTTACTCCAATTCCAAACACTTTAACTTTTCATTTTGCATTTCATATGATATCGTATTTGAATTTTCAAAATTAGCTTGGGATTGTTAGTTTTGAAATTGAGCTTATGAAACCCTAACTTTTTATAAATAAATTTGAGCTAGCGCCATGTCAAAATATAATTAAAAAAAAATACAAGTTACTCTCTTGTAAATCCAGATTGATAATTAAATCCTTAGATACATAACGATAAATCTAAAAGAAACCAATTAATATATTTACCATAAACCATAAAAATAAAATAATAAATACACTGAAAAATACACTATAAACCAAACAAGGATAAAATAATATGGCTTAAAATTAAGTAATTTGATTTTTAAAAATTAGGTTATAGTTTTTTAAAGGGAGAGAAATATATATATATATATATATATATATAAACCACTTTTTATTTACAATAGACAAGATCCGGATTAGGGGAGGAATTGGGCAAGCTTTGCATGAAGATTGGAAAATTGTTAGAACACTGATCTGATCATATATATATATATATATATATATATATATATATATATTAATTTGATGTAATTAATTAAGAAGTGAAAATGTCGATGTACTTTCCATTTTGAGAGTGATGTACATTTTCCTCTTCGATCTTAATACTAATTTATGTTTTTTTCAATTAATTAAAATCATTGATTGATCAAACTACATTGAGAATATTAACTAAATATAAATTTTGTTAAATTATCATGAAAGTTTAAGTTGAGAGAGGGATGAACTGTTTAATAATCAATTAATCAATTAAGTCACTCTAACACACCCCTTCACATGCAGCTCTAATACCATGTTAAATAAGCATCTTATCTAAAAGTTTAAGCTAGTGAGGAGAGTCTTTTAATACTTAAAATCAAATTACCCTAACACGCTCCTTCACATGCAGGTGGGGTTAATTTTTACCTCAAAGCCTTGATGTGTAATTTTCTCATAAATGGATGGTGGTGAGGGTTCGAATCCTAGACCTTTAGCTAGGCATGAGCTCTGATATCATGTTAAATGACCACTTCTTTAAAAGTTTAAACTAATAGAGAGTGGACTCTTTTACTGCTTAATCGAATCACTCTAACAAAGTTTATTGTGAGAAAGTACTTATATAATACGTGTTAAAGTATGAATGTTATATAAGGAAATTGTGTTTATTAATAGCTAAAGTAATAGTATTTCTAAAATATGATGAATGATTGATGCATTAAAGTACTCCCTCCATCCCAAAGAGAAATTTCCGGTTACTGTAGATATGGAGTTTAAGAAAAAATTACTATTTTTTACTTTACTTTTAGGGGTAGTTTGGTATTTTTAGATAATAAATAAATTATAATGTGAGTTATGTGAGTTGTAAAAGGGTGAAAATTTTGAAATTAAAGTGTATTTTGAGGTTATTGATTTGTGTGTATTTCCTTATTTATGGTGCGAACTTGTTTATGGGACGAACAAAAATAAAAAGTGTGAATTTGTTAATGGGACGGAGGGAGTATGATTTTAAGTGTTACAATATGATTCACTATAAACATACTTCAACTACCAATAAATATATAGTATATTTTACCCACTACCTTCGTCTCATCTAAAGAGAGTCTTTTGCTTTTTGTACGTGGATTAAGAAGTGTTATTATATAATATGTAGTGAGTTGTTGTATTAGTAGGAGTACGACCTTATATTTTAATTATTTTAGCAAGTGTGTGTCTCATATGTATGAGACTTCATAGGTGGAAGAATAAAAAAACTCTTTGAATAAAATGGAATATGAATAGTTAAACCCATCAAACGGTAGGAGTATGAATAGTTCAAGCCATCCCTTACAATGCATCTAATATATATCCATCCCCATGAGACAAGAAAGTGCCCTAATTCAGACAAATTTAACGTGTTGTCGTTCTTTCTCGTAATGCACTTCGTTTTCATCCCTTTATCTACAATCTCCATTATAGGTCTTGTCAACTAGCTGTATTAACTCCTCCCTATAATACTTTCCATTTTAAATGTTAAATATATATATATATGTTATACAAGTGTGTTATGTAAAACTGATAAACTAATTAAAATAAAAATATATTTTTATGTTATCTGATTTACTTAACATTTTAATTTTTTAACCGTAAAGGGTATGTTATGGGAAATGTGAAGAGTAGAAAGTTAAAGAAGACATGGTTTTCTGAATATTCCTTTGAGGTGGACCCCAATAATATAAGTGACCCAACCCAACTAGCGTACTCAAAGATTCTTATTAGTTCATTCATTAAAAAGAAAATAAAAAAAAAATTAAATCAAAATTAAGAAAGTAGAGTAAATTTTTTTTTTTTTTTTGACAGAAGTAGTGGAATTATTGGGTTTTGGCTTTTGGGCCTTTTGACCCTTCCAGCTGGAGCAGACTGTGTTCTCCAACTCCATTATGCAATTCGCCAACAATGAGACCGATATCGTCCTTAATAAAAATTGATAATTTTTTTATAATAAAATATGATATGTTATCAATAAAATAGTTTAATGATGTTATGAAATTTTTTTAAATAATTTATAATACAAATGAAATTAATAACATTTTAAAAGAAATATTTTAATAAAAAGTATTATGCAATTTAGTATTTATAGGGTAAAAGATAGAATATAAGAGTAGTAAGTAGTTATTTAATTGCTATAATTTAAAATTATAGTTATTTAATTTTTTAATTAATTAATTTAATCTAATGGTGATATTAATTTAAAATCTAATTTACAAGTACTTTGGATTCTTCGGATGCATTCTAGTTAGATTTTATGATTTTTTTTAAGATCATGTAATAGTTGGGTTTAATAAAACTAGATTTCATAACCCTCTATTTTTAGTTGGGTCCAGTAAAATTAGATTTCATATATCCTTCCTCCCTCTTACACACAACCCTCTATTTTAACACATGAATTTAATATAAAATTAAAATTTACTATATTTAAATCCTCAAAACAAATATAAATTAATACTATTTGCTAGATTAATAAAACTAATTAATCGTATATCCACATTTCTTATTCCTACTTAAATTTAAAATAAACATAACTACTTAAATTCTCAAAACAAATACAAATTAAAACTATTTATTGGATCAATTAAATCTAATTATTCTAAATCCATATTTCTTATTTTTACTTAAATCCAGAACAAATATAACTTTATATCAATTAAAAATAT
This sequence comes from Pogostemon cablin, assembly GCA_023678885.1. NCBI lineage: Eukaryota > Viridiplantae > Streptophyta > Magnoliopsida > Lamiales > Lamiaceae > Pogostemon > Pogostemon cablin. The sequence goes on along the minus strand of CM042961.1, from coordinate 12,485,210 downwards.
TTGGTAATTTTAAAATTAGAGTGATTATGTTTATTAAAATTGTGTCTTATTTATAAAGTGAAAAAAAATACAAAGAGTGGAAATTTTTTTTGGTATAACTTATTTTTTTCTAAATTTGAGAAAGATGGTGGAAAGTAACAAAGATCTTTGGAGAGTGGACACCATCATAGATGTTATTTTACATTTTGTGTTACATTTCATGTCATATGTGTCAGAGGAGGGGTAAATATTAAAATTAGTTATCTAAGTATGATGGATTCTAGCTTTAGCTATTTTTTTCTATAATTCTGAATTTTGGTCTTTTTTGTTCAGTTTTATTTATTTTGGTCCAATTTTGATCATTTTTTCAAAATTTGATCATTTTTTCTCACTTTTGATCCAAAATTTATATATTTTCGAACCAATAATGGACGTATTTGAACATAAAGGACTAGATTTGGAAAAAAAAAAACTAAATTTTAGAAAATGACTAAATATAGACAAAAATGACTAAAAGTGGATAAAAAATTATTAGAATTGAGAAATGCAAATGAAAAATAACTAAAATTGGAATATGATATATTTAAAGGATCAATTTTGATATTTATCCTTAGATGAGTGATACGTGTACGGGAAAAAATTACCACCATTACCTATAAGATTTAAGTTTTCTTTTAAAATATATACTCCCTCCATTCCGCACCAATGTCTTTTTTTCCATTTTAATTCTTTCACCCATATAGTTTTCTTTTCTTTTTTATACATGAATCATGAAAAGCATATTATGGGCTACCAAACGGTCGTAATAGAATAACCTAACGAAGCAAACGCACGTGATGGTTAACGTAAGTTGTTGAGATGAAATCATACTTATCACTGTATTTCCGTACGCTGACGCCAGCATGGAATGCACATGGTCACATGCAAGTTTAAAGTACTTTATGGTGGGAATTAAAATGATGAAATCGTGAGTAATTATTAAATCAATATGAATTATTTAAGAAATTTTGATTCTAATTAATCAAATTAATTTAATATTGACAATAAATTTATGTCTCAATTTTCATTACATTTCACTTAATTATTCTCAAACAAACAGTTTCTAAATCTTTATCAATATGATAAAGACATATTTAAAATTATTATTATATAGATAGGCTTAATTAAATTTTTTCGTATTTTAATATTCCATTCATTCCAATATGATTTTCATACTCTTTATAAATTATAAAAATGTGTGAAAGTTCTGTGAGAAAGAAGATAGCTTTTTTGTTCTAAATAAAATGGACAAAATCAATAATACCCCTTATTATATTTTTTTCTACTAACTCAAATATATATACATTTTTTCTATCCGGGCTGTACCTAAAATACCCTTAATTTAATTGATTTTCTATTAATAATAAAAAAAAGATGAATAGAAAAAAAAAAGTCAAACGAATTGGTTGAATAGAGATTTAGTACGTTGAAAATATATTTGGGCAAAATTGACAAAAATGTTAGGCCAAATAGACAAAAAAAAAGATAGGCTAAATAAGCAAAAAAATTGGCGGAGTAGAGACACATTGTAACTAGAGACTGTTAAACGAGTCAAGCGAGTTCGAGTATCGCATACTCGAGCTTGACTAGAGTAGTTATCGAGTCGAGTTCAAACTCGACTCGATTAGAAAGCGAGCTTATCACGAGCTCGAGCAAGTAATTATCGAGTCGAGGTCGAGCTCGAGCTCGAGCTCGAGCTCGGCTCGACTCGTTAAGCAAAATGAGTTAAGTTTTTTGAGCCTGATCGAGCCCACTCGAGCCATTATTTTAATATTATATTCTCTCCGTCCGCTTCTAAGGTATTCATTTTATTATTTTTGGTGTCCGCTTCAAAGGTATTCATTTCACATATTTAGTAAAAAAGTACATAATACGGCCCACCACTTCCATCTAATACAACTACCCACTTTACATATAATAATAATACTCCTTAATCCACGTGCAAAAAGTAAATGGATACCTTAGAACCGGACGGAGGGATTATTTAATAATTATAATATAATATAATTAAATAATATTTATTTATTTATATTATTATTAATAATATTAATTAATAATTATTATTATTGTCGAATTTTATCGAGTCGAGCTAACAAAACGAGTATAAGACCAGCTCGAGCTCGAGTAAGCACGAATCGAGTCGAGCTCAAATTTTAACGAGTCGAGCAGAGCTTTCGAACTACTCATTTCGTTGAACATCACTAATTGTAACCTAAAAAATATAGGCCAAATGAAGTAAAAAATTTGGATCGAATAGACAAAAATATATACTGAATTGATACAAAAAATGAATCGAATAGAGATCATTAAAAATCCAAAAAATATAGACTGAATAGAGTAAAAAAAACTTAGGACTAATACACAAAAAAGTTGGCCGAATAGATATCATTAAAAACCTAATAAATATAGAACAAATAGAATAAAAAACTTGGGACGAATACACAAAAATATAAGCTGAATAGATAAAAACATTGGCCGAATATATATCATTAAAAACTAAAAAAACATAGAATACATAGAATAAAAATTTTTTGGACGAATATACAAAAATTAGGTCTAATAGACAAAATAAAAATTGAATCAAATAGAGATTTATAATTTAAAATAAAATAAAATAAAATAACATATATATGAATTGAATAAAAAATTTTAATCCAATAAATAAAATTTCGGTCACCAACAATAGATAAGAGCATTATTTGAATGAATATACAAAGTGAATAGAAAAAACGTATTTTCTTTTGAGCGGATTAAAAAAATATTATAAGTTATTTAAAATTAATTATTTTGGAATGATTTTCAAATCTTTTCTAAAAAACGGTATCATTTGAAATCATTCTAAACTTAAGTAGTGTAGTAATAATTTTACTCAACTAAGTGAGTCACCTCTTATATATACTCCACTTATATTAAACATAAATACATGTGTTAGTTCTTCGTTCAAATAAATTAAAAATTATACTTAATAAATGACTTGTTCAGACAATATTTAACTAATCATGGGCACAAATTGCAAAAAACTCGAATGAGAAATTTTCTTTTATTTTTTCTTAATTCCAATTTGATATGAGTAGATTGTGCTCCCTTGTTCTAACCTTAGCTTTCTATTTTTTAACTTTATAGTTAGACATGTACGGAGGTTCTTAACGCCGATTTCAGTTCCCGAAAATGTGAAATCGGAACCGAATCAATCTTATGCCAATTTCGATTCGGTTTTGAAATCGCCGGTTCCGATTTTCTTTTTTGCTTTTCAGCATAAAAACGTTAAAAAAAGTTGAAAACCGGCGATTCAAACCAGAACACCAGTTTTTTCCAAGGAATGAGGAACCGGAACCGAATCGAAATATATTCGATTTCGATTCCATTTTTTTAGATTCCCTGGTTCGAACCGCCGGTTCTAATTTTTTTTGTGCATATCTATTTATAGTTTCATAAAAGAAAATGACAATTAAATTATATCTCCACGTTAATACATTTTAATTTAGAATTATCACCATTTCTTTTCATACATAATATTTTTACAATATTTATTATTTCAAAATATCAAATTACTTTTAAAAAAAAGGAATTTTTTCTTAAATTACGTTTGCACAGTAAATATATAAATGAAAATGAAATCAGGTGAGCAATAAAATTAAATGGTGGTTATTCCACCATTATAATCAGTTATTTGAAAATCGAACTGGACCGGCCGGTCGAACCGGTTAAATCGGGAACTGGTGCCGGGACGGTCCGGAACACCTATGTAACCGTTTTTACAATTGAACCGAAAAGAACCGGTTTGAACCAGTCGGAACCGAAAATTTGGTAAAATCGATGAACCAAAAAATTGCCGGTTTAATGTATAAATCTGCATTGATTCCAAAAAAAATCAGAACCTAATCTGTTTGAACCATTCAAATCATCGATATTTCAGAAAAAATAGGAGTTTCAAAGACAATAATTCAAATTCAATTGATCGAAAGAAACATTGAAAAATTAAAAACCCTATCTTCACGCCAAAGCCGCCTCCATGAACGCTGCTCCAACGAAGAAGACACTGTAGGCTCCAAAGCCTCCTCCACAAATCGTTATTCCGACGAGAAAGACACTTTAGGTTGACCAATGATTGTTGCCGCCTAAGCTATTCCCATCGATGGAAGAATTGGTGTAGCCTAGAATCTTCGATCAAAAGTAGCAAAAGGGATGAAGAAGAATATCATAGCTAGCAAAAATGGTGCTTAAAAACCGCTTCAAAGAGAGAAACTAATTCTGTGAAACTGAGAAATCGTTGAATGATAAACAGGCTGATGTTTTGGTATGCCCTAGTTGTTACTTTATTTTTAAATAGATTGGATTTAAAATTGGGTCACTTTTTATATTTTATTTTCTAATCTAATGCTCTTAATAATGGGTTGGGCTGGGCCCTTAAATTAAAAAACATGAATAAATTTTATTTAATTAAGTTTTAAGTGTGAATTTTATTTTTCGGTTGAACCTCCCGGTTCGATCGGTTAAACCTCGAACCGTTACCTTCACCGGTTCGAGCTCCAATCTGATTTTCAAATCACTGATTATAATAATATTTTATATATCCACATACCAAAACTGTCTTTATAGGGATAGAAAATTTCAAATCTTGGGGAGTTAAGTGGCTAATCAAGTTGTGAAAAAGGTTGCAATAGAGTCACAAAAATGAATAATAATAGTTAAACCCAAATGTAACTTTTAAAATTAATTTAAGGAAAAATAGATTTTTTTCGTCCGCTAACTTTCATTCATTTTGAAATTAGTCCATTAACTTTTTTAATTTTAAAATTAGTCCATTAATTTTATAATAATTTTGAAATTAATCCATTAACTTCATAAAATTCAATATTTCGGTCCTTTGACCTGCTATGGCAGGTCATTTGAATATTTTCACCCCCAATTAATGTATATCATATTTTTATTTAACCAATTTTATCTCACTTTTCATTTTTCACTTCTGTATACCAAACAAACAATATTAATCTCATTACTAAAGTGGAGCAAATTTGATCAAATAATACTTCCTCCGTCCGCTCGAAAGAGTGTCTTTTTTTTATTTTGATTTCGTTCCAAAGAGGGTCACTTCCTTTTTTACATACATGAGATCCACACACACCCACTAATGCAATTAAAATATGAGATTCACACTCCCACTAATACAACTACCCACTACACATTAAATAACAATACTTTTTAATCAACGTGCACAAAAGCAAAATGCCCTCTTTTGGGCGGACATAGAGAGTATAATATAAATTCTTAGTGGAGGCTATTTTTTTTAAAATAGTATATATATACTCCCTCCGTCCCAACTTCAACTTCACACTTTCCATTTTGGTCCGTCCCAAATTCAACTTCATACTTCCATAAAAGTAAAAAGCAACAAACTAATATCCCTCTAACAAACTTTAATTTCAAATTTGCCATCACCTTTTTAACATACATAACATACTTTATTATTTATTTATTACCCAAAAATACCATACTACCCTCAAAAGTAAGTCAAAAAGTGACTTTTCTTAAACTCTGTATCTACAGTAAACGTGAACTTGAATTTGGGATGGAGGGAGTATATATTTTACATACTCCCTCCGTCCCATTTTCATCTTCATATTTACTGTTCGCACGCAAATTAAGAAAAGTCACTTTTTGAGTAACTTTTGGGGGTTGTTTTGTATTTTTAGGTAATAAATAAATGATAAAGTATGTTATGTGTGTTAAAAAGGTGATGGCAATTTTGAAATTAAAGTATATTAGAGGGATATTAATTTTGTACCTTTTCCTTTTATGGAAGTATGAAGTTAAAATTGGGACGGACCAAAACGGAAAGTGTGAAGTTGAAGTTGGGACGGAGGGAGTATTTTTTATTTTTATTTTTTAGAATAACCTGCTAATGACCTGTTGAAACGGACGATTTTGTTGAACTTGGTAAACATGATGGACGATTTCAAAATTTTCAAATATAATGAACGATTTTCAAAATTCTGCAAATATAATGGACGATTTTCAAAAAGTAAAAATTTATAAACTAAATTTAAAATTGAGCAAAATTAGCGGACAAAAAAATCTATTTTTCCTTAATCTAATTATGAGTATGTAAAATAAAAGAAAAATAACATGTAGGTAGAGCAAACTTTAATCCGTAATTCCAGAGAGATAAAGCCAAAGTTCTTATCACACAACGTACGAGTTTTCTGTTTTTTCAACTTGTTCCATCTTTTCCTATAAAACTTTAGTAATAAAAATTCTAGTAATAAATGATGCTGCCGACAGAATGTACTAGGGCTTTGCAAGGGAAGAGAATTTGGGATTACTGTGAAATTTTTTAGTATAATATAATATGATAGAAAAATTGGCTGGCTAATAATATTAATGGAATTTGAGTTAGAGATATATATGTAGTTGAATTTTTTTATTGTAATTTTTTTATAGTGAAATTATATAGAGTTTTATGGGAATAATTTGAGAGATGAAACTTGCATCAGTGTATGTTTTCGAGCACGCTTGTCCCTAGATTCGATAGACTTCGAAATTTGTATTCTCTCAGTCCCAATAATTTTTACTTATTTAATATATGTATCAGTGGGAGTTTAGACTCTATATTTTAATTGTATTAGTGGATATTAAAAAAAAATGGACTCTTTGGGTGTGACGCTTAAAACAGAAAGAATTGACTCTTTGAGTGAGACGGAGGAAATACTTTTTAATATTAAATGTCGATTCTTTTAATTTTTGGAAAAAAAAATTTCTTACTCAAACATTAATATCATTTATATTTCAACCACACTATCATTAAATAAATAATAATATTCTTTAAATAAAAATATTATACTCTTAAATATTTGGTGTATCCAAATATCAAGAGGCGAACCCTTTCTCAAAAATTTGAATTTAATTAAGAAAATTCTATTATGACTTGATTGGATTTAATTCCATGGGCTCTCCTTTCAAAACTCGTGTGAATGATTATGAAATAGTCTACTTTAAATTGTATCTCTATTTAACTAATTTTAATAACTTGTGCAAGGGAACACATTAAAATGTTCATTTCTTTTAATAACTAATTTAAATGTTCATTTTTCTTTTTTATTTTATTTTATGAAACTTAATTTATTTAAAATACATTAAAGTCCACTTACATATTAAAAAAGACACATTAAGATATAAAACTGTAATATATTTCAATATTTTAATTATAAAAAGGAAAACACACACCATATACTCAATATTCTTCCTCAATCCAATGATAAGGCTTACACTTTTTAATTTGGTTTGTATCAAGTTAAGATTTATATTACTTTTTTTTTAGTATAGGACTCACACAAAATAATTAATTATTATATACTCCCTCCGTCCCGCTCAAAGAGAATATTTTACTTTTTGCACGTGGATTAGGGGCAGTTGACTCTTCTCAGATTTCGTGCTCTTGGGATGGATTAAGAAGATTATTATTTAATGTGTAGTGGGTAGTTTGTATTAGTGGGAATGTGAGCTCAAAGAGAATCTTTTGCTTTTTGCACGTGGATTAGGGGCCAGTTGACTCTTCTCTGATTTCGTGCTCTTGGGATGGATTAAGAGATTATTATTTAATGTGTAGTGGGTAGTTGTATTAGTGGGAATGTGAGCTCTATATTTTAATTGTATTAGTATGGAGTGTGAAATCCATGTATATAAAAAAAGAAAGAAAAAACTCTTTAGGTGAGACGCCGAAATAAAAAAAAAACCCTCTTGAAGAGGATGGAGGGGGAGTATGAGGCACACATACAAACACTATACAGCTACCCACTATACATTAAATATTACTCTTTTCCCATTACCCATTTTTTTATGTTTTAAAACTTAAAGCATGTGGACCAAAAAAATGTAATCAAATTTCAGGATACATTTTCCCATTTATTTTTGTGTCAATTTAATAAAAGTGAAAGCACAAGGCCCAATAAGTATATATGAGACTTCTGAACATATGGCAAAGACCAATCATATGTATTTAACAAGCCCAACTATTAAATTTAGGCCTTTAAACAGGCCCAACTATTAAAAGTAACGGCCATTTTTCTATTGTCAGCCTAATAATTATTGTATATTGATATTTTAAATTTAGACAATAACTTGGATAGAACATTACATCCATGACTCTT